>CM077467.1:7363749-9763749 GCA_039654755.1 Calcarius lapponicus | reverse complement strand
CAGGCACTGCACACCTGCTGATACATCAGGGGATGTGACAAATCTTCTTAAGTTGCTGTTAAAGTCTTTGGTTACGTAATCGGAACCGATGTGTAACTAAACTGCACAAAGGTTTATCCCTGGGAAAATGCTGACCATTTGGACTTCTTGGATACTTTTTGGGTTTACCTAGGGTTACTTATATACATTTAATTTAAAAATGTGTTATAGATTTCCATGTTCTGTATTTACACTGGTGTTTTAGTTGCAGTTATCTTTATTCAAAGTGTTCAGAACACTTTGTTCATTTTAAATCAAAATAGCTGTGATCCTTTAATGGACACTGCAGGTGGATTTGTTGTTTTTACTTGAATCTTTCCAATACCAACTGTATCTGATTATGGGGATAGTGTATATGGGAAACATCCTTTAGTCTTACCACTGATGAAACTACAGTGTCTGTAGATTGAATCTAGATACTTTTATAAATCATCAACATATCTTGTATATGTAATTTTTTTAAATTAGAAAAGTATAGTATTTGTCTTGAGCTTGCCTCTGCCTGAAGGGTGGTATATGGGAATCTGTAAAAGCTCACTTTTCCCTTCCTTACTGTATGAATCAGGATTCAGTTGGTTAATTGAAATTTTGCTTATGTTTTCATTCCTTAAGCTAAAGTTTCATTTTAAAGTATTTATTTTACTTATTAACACATTGATTTAATTAAGCAGGCAGTAGAACTGTTTGTAATCAAATTAACAGCAAACAGCTTTATTTTTCTAGTTAATTTGAAAAGTTATGTTTTAGAATTAACTGTAATGTGTTTGTGCAGAATTAGCTGCAAGTGTATTGCAGTTGTATGACCTTTAAATGGATTTATTCTTTAAGTGTTTGGGGAACTGGGAGGTTGTCCAACCCATTCCTTCCTTTTCTAAATGTTCTTTTCTCATTTTTCTCACTTAATGAACTGATCTTCACTCTTCAGTGCCGTTCTAACAGACTTAAAGCAGTTCATGACAATGTTCCCTGTACATGGTGTAAGACAAGTTAAATGTTCTTTACTTCCATGTACTTACTTGGGGAAGGGATGGGCTGCTCAGATGCCTGTAAGATTTATGAGTTCAGTTTCCACTAAAAGTTAAAAGTCTAGTGCTGTTGTCTGCTTACAGACTATTTTTATTCCTGACTTTGCTCAGTTTCTGGAGCCAGACAATAGAAATACTGGTTTATACTGCAGGTTATAAAATAAATGGTGCCAGACTTGAGTTAGGGTTTGTTTGGTTTTTTTTTTTTCTTGCTTTGGCATTTGTCCAAGTTACAAACCACATCAAAGCACCCAAAATTTGATGTGTCATCAGCTGGCAGCATTTCTAGAAGCAAGTTGATAAAGTCTTTCTGGTAAAGAAGGTGGGGGAAGATGGATATAGTTTTCCAAAACTCTGCATTGGAATGGTAGAGGAGCAGTGTAATCTGTCATGAACAGCCATGAGAACATAAGAAATGGAACAGGAGAAAGTAGAGCCATGAGGTTGCTTTTTTTTCCTGTGGAAAGCAGCTCTAGGAGACAACTAGAGCATGGGGCTGTTTAGAGAAAACATATTTGCATGTCATTGTCAGCAAAGAAGAGAGCAGGAATAAATTTACTTGTGGAATGGCATTGTAGGAAATTGAATAAGGAAAGAGAAGTGAGTGAAAATCAGAAAGAAATACCTAGTGCAAGAAGTATTGAAGGTTCAGTCTGTTCTAGAAGAATAAAATTCCAATGAAATAAAAGGAAAGAGACCTAAATTTTGTCAGTGTGACTTTTAACATAGAATCACTAACATCAGGTTTTGGTAAGTTAAACATTTACTGAAACTAGAGAAGGACGAGATTACTTTAATTTTGAAAGTTGAAACATTGATTGGTTTGGTTCAAGTGTTATCTTGCTTGTTTTAAACTAATCTTCCACTTCCCTCTTGTTGGTGTCCTTTTAAGTAAGATGTCTCTCTAAAAAGAAATACAAAGCACATTTTAGTAAAGATATTTTTGTCCCCAAATAAAATTGTTAACTTATGGAACTGGGGAAAGAAAGAAGTATACTGATTTAAATCTGTGTGCTGGTGTAACTTAAATACCAAGGGAAGTGGTTTTAATTTAAATGTGCTCTTAATATTTTTTTACATCTAACTATATAATTGTTTTTAAAAAGATATAATTACTGTAATGTATCCATATTTATAATAACAGATATGCTGCCTGTTTTATGGAGCTTACCAGAATTGGTTAGAAGAGATAGTGGGATAACAATCTAGAACATATTAGAGAAACTAACAATTATTTTCTATGTTTAGCTGTTTTTCTCATTTGAAGGTTAGAAATAAGATTAAAATACATTATTCAAAGTATTGTCTTAAATACTTTGCTGATAAAGATCATTCTTTAGAATTGAATTCTAGCTTGTTTAAGCAGCTGATTCCATTCATTCCTTCTGGGCAAGACTGCAGGTGTTAACTTAGTCCAATAACCTTCATATCCTGTTCCTATAGCCCTGTGTCTGAATTGTGTTCTTGCATCCAACAGTCCTGGTGAACAGTGTTGTGTGTATTAATTAAAAATCTTTCAGTTAAGAGGAAATATTGTTGAATTGAGTAAATAAGCTGTAGGTTAAATTATAGATGACGAGTTTGAACATGTCTTCAATCACTCTTTGTTTTGTTAATAAAGTACTTATGTTTAATATTTGAGCTAGGTCTGATATGTTAGAATAAAACTTCTGTTTATTTGCATGTCTAGGAATATGTATTAATATCTGGTGATGTTGCCTTAATTTAACAGCACTACATAAACCACACTACTCCAACACTGTCCAAGAGTAAGGAGAGAGAAGTGGAGAAGAAAGATTTGGACAAGTCAAGGGAGAGATCCAGAGAGAGAGAGAAGAAAGATGAAAAGGACAGGAAAGATCGAAAAAGGGTTGGTGACATTTTTAATGAACTGGTTTAGACACTTGGTTTGTCCTTGGAAAGCTTTCTGTTGCAAGCCCTTGCAGTAATAATTGGCTGTCCAGCCCATTTGAGCAGAAGTGATCTGTATCAGAGGTGGCTTTTTTTTGTTGCTCTTTCAAGGGTTGGTTTGCAGTAATGTTTTCAAACCTCTGCTCCCTCCAAACTGATCTCCAGAAACTTCAGACGAGATGTAACAGCTCAGTTACATTCTAAGTATTTAAAAATCAGTTCTCCAAAATAAGAATACAAGCAGGTGCTACTTCAGGAGTATGTTTTAGTCTGCTAACATTTGCATAATTGTATTTGGTGCCAGGATCATTCAAACAGTGACCGAGAGGTACCCCAGGATTCAACTAAGCGACGCAAAGAGGAAAATGGCACAAGTACGTATTTTACTTTTTGTGTGAGTGTTTCTCAGACTTTACTTGTTGTGAATTACAACTTTCTGTTCTGTTTTTAGCTGGTTCTTCAAAACATAGCAAAAGTGAAAGTCCTTCTGATTCCCCTCGCTTAAATGAAAAAGAGAAGGAGAAAAACAAATCAAAATCTTCAGGAAAAGAGAAAGGTGATTCAATCAAGGCAGAAAAGATGGAAAAGAGCTCCTCTGGTAGCAAAAAGGTAAAATAACCTCTTATCCTCTTGTTTATTTGTTGTTGTTGCTGACAGAACAAGCTGATATTGTTTTCCTAAAATTTATTGCTGCTTTACAGCCTAAATTTAAAAGATATGCTGTGAATGTGTAAGAAAATGCTTCTGAAACTTCTGGCATCTTGTGGCTTTCAATATCTCAGCAGTCACTCCTGGCAGGAGCAGGGTAGTTTGGAGGACTAGTAGGTAGTTCGTTTCGGCAGTAGCCAGGAAAATTCAGAACTTATAGGTTCTGAATAATCTAAAATATTTTCAGACTGCTCTTAACTTACCTATAAAATAGCCTGTAATTCACATGCCCACGTGCGTTTGTCAGCGCAGCTTCTTTTGGTGAAAGCAGGTATGTTGCAGTTATATTTGTATTCACCAAACTGTGGTTCCCACTTGCAGCTCTGCTGCTGGCACTAACCAGACAACTGGATAAGAAAGATAAAATAATCTCAGAAATCACAGAAGCTGAGTACTGTCATTTTGAGTGATGATTTTTTTTTAGCTGTGTCCAGTTATAATGTCAAATGTTAGTCTTCCTAAATGTCCTGTACAATGGGTACTATAATAAGCTATTTCCCATATGTGTATTTTTAAAGGAATCAAGACATGATAAAGAAAAAACAGAGAAGAAAGAAAAGCGGGACAGTACTGGGGGGAAAGAAGAAAAGAAACAATATCCTTTTAAACATTGATATTTCAGAAAATTTCTGCAAATGAGCTACATTTTATTATATGTAGCAAAATATATTTTTTTCCTTAACAATGAATTTACTCATAAATCTTCAGACAAGCATAGATAATGAAGATTCTTTCAGGAAAGGTAAAAATGTTTGTTATTTAATTTCTTTGACTTGGTATCTCCCATGGGCCATGTTGACTGGTAATGGATATACAGACAAAACAGCCTAAAATCACCCAGGGTAGGCTGGTTGGGTGGTGTTCTGGGGGGTGTTTGGTTGTTTTTGTGGGGATTTTTTTTTTTTTTTTTGATTTATGGCATTTCATGTTTGGGGGTTTTTGTGGGTATGGGTGGCTTTGGGTTGGTTTTTTTTGTAATATTACTATTATTTATATTTTTAAAATATTATTAGTATTTCAAATTTTTATTACTGCTCAAGGAGAAAACTATTTCCCCGTCATCATCACAGAGATGATATAGATGCTCAGATATTTTGCGGGGGGAGAAAAGAAAAGGCTGAGGATGTGGTGTGTCAGCAGTGGTTGGTGGAGTTGTGGAGTTGCATCTTTGTTGCTTTTTCCAAGAAAGTTGCCATATAAAAGCAGAGGTGGATTTATGTAATTCTGATAGTCATCAGCCTTGATAATCTAGGTGTTACTTAGCAAAATCTTGCCCTATATGTAGGAAACTCAAGTTTTGTATCTTCATCTTACTTCAACAAAAATAATAGCTTTTAAACCACAGTGCTGCATTGTGCAGTTGGTCAGCTCATTGTCTCTGCATTATCTTTTATTTGGTCTGATCTGAGGAACAAGATAAAGGAAAACTTTAGCGTGGAAACATGGGGGATTTAAAGAAAGACAAGAAACTTTTGAGTATTTTGAGTAACCCTTATTCAGACTGGATCTTCTGGAAAAATCTTTGTAGTTCTTTGTAGTTGATGGGACTCTGAATGGTTGGGGTTTTGTTCAGACCTGTGGAGCTATGTGGACACTTAAATTTTGTCTTCTGGGTATGAGGGCAGGGTTTTTTTTCTCCTCTACATTGAGCCATTTTAAGAGTCTTGAAATGTTTTGTTTTCAGTAAATTGGGAAGGAAAGTGTCTCAGTGAACTTAAATTAGTTCACGTGATTTATCCAACTTTAGCCACAGGCTGCTATTAATCTTTATACATAAGGCAGCGTCCAATTTTACACTTTAAGGAAAGGAAAAAAGAAAAAAAATTTGAATGTCTGAGAAAAGTCTCCAGTCCTGGATTGTGACCTCAGAGCAAAGAGGGCTGATTTTAAAAAGGATCTCGTGTTCCATTTGGTGTCAGGGCTCATTCAGCCCTGGCAGTTGAGGGCACCCATGTGAGGGGGTTTGGGTAACACAGCTTGTGCTGATACCAGGTGCTCTTTGGCGGTAAAAAGATGGGAGTTCAGATTATTGCTTCTTAGTACTATTTCTTTTTATCTCCTTGAAATAATGAAAGATACTTCTGTGAATATTTTCTAAACTGAAAATTACGAGCATTCTCTGGAAAGAATTTGCTGGAATTCTCTTGGCTCCTTGTCCTTCATAGCTGTTACTGTCTGAGGAATCCTAGCTTTTTCCCTATTCTTTTAAATGCTACTTTGGAACAGAAGAAAAAAGGCAGTCTTGGTAAATGAAGTTCACTACTGAGCACTTACAGCTTCTTTAATAATAAAATATGAAGTTTTGTCTTAACTAGCAATTCAATATAGAGTGAGGATTTAAGGATATAAAGTCATTACTTAAAAAAGCACAACTATGATCTGCTGAGTGTAAATAACAAATGCTCAGGTAAATGTCAGTTGTACTGTGGAATTCACATCCAGCTGTGTAATGGGCTGGAGCTTCTGGCCTGGAACAATGACAGCACCCCACTGTGTGCATAGTGAAGTATGAAAAAGTGCTTTGTATAGCAGCACAGTTGTGGAATCTCATCCTGTGCTCCTGTTAAATCTTTGATACTGTTCTCCCTAATGTGCAATGTCTGATTGACTGCATTTATTTCTTACCTAATTTAGAGATAGTAAGATTTTGAGGGTGTTGCACTTCTAAAGGAGTTTCTACCCTCACAAGTGACTACTTGTTTTCTATTTGTATGTTTAAATTAGCATTTCACTTCTTCCAGAGCAGTGTTCACAGTAATGTAGTTCTTGCTGTGGAATGAGCTAGAGTTAGGGAATGATAAAACTATTTTAATTTCCCCCCTCATTCTTTGAGCTGTGAAGGGAATAAAATGTGAAGTTTTAAGATCAATGTTCATTTGAACATCTAATTCTAATTATGTACACCTTTGTTGCAGGTGACATTGAAATGGGAAGATATCCAGCTGTGACCAGAAATGTATTTTCCAGATTATAGATTGCACAGAAAATTGTGAATGAAGAGGACCCATCTGCATCTCCTTAAATTATTCAGTTCTCTGCTTTATTTCCCCATGCTAAGGACTTAATTGTTAAGTTGTACATTACTGTATTTTTAACTTGTTGCTTAGTTTCTTATACATTTATTTTCAGTACCTGGCTGAAAGTGTTACCTATTCCATATTTTAGCACAATGTGCTGCAAACAAACAGTTGCCATAGTGCAAATGAGGTTTCATGTGTACATAGTTCCACTTTAGTTTGTCGAAAATACTGCCTGAGTGTAGTAATTCTTTCAATTTGAAATTGCATTCTTTTAGATGTTTGAAAACCACAAATAAACAGTTATTGAACCTTTTTGGATTTACCTCATTTAAACTCAGTTTTTATTTATTACTTGGCCTGTTTTTAATATCGGTAACTAAAAAAAAACAAAGTTAAGTGGGAGCACTGTTTTCATGCAATGCTTAGGGAATATTTGTATATTGTGTATAATGTTGACTTGTTTAAAAAAACAATGAATGAACCCTGTCCCATCCCAATCTAAACCTGTGCTCAGTTGTCCCTTGTCACACCTTTTGTTTGTCATGTTGTTTTTAGATTGATTGGAAATGCTCTCTTCAAAACTGAAATAAATTAAGTTTCAGTTACAGCTACAGGAGCTTTGTATTGCTGAACTTTAGTCTGAAAATTTCACAATGACATTTTTAAAAAAAAGAAAAAAAAAGAATTTTTTTATCTGCTAAATTCTACCAGTGTAACCTTTTTTCTAAATAAACAATAGTTTTCTCAATGGGTCGTAAATCATTCTCTGTGTGGTCACTTCATTGCTTCTCTGGATTGTCATGAAAATTGGATTTTAGTTGGAATCATGGCAGGGATGGTTCCTGTCGCCCTGTCCCTGCCCTTTGTTAGATGCCAAGGGCTGGTTGTGGACTGTGGTGCCTGCTGTGAAGTGACAGATGTGCTGCCCTTCCCCAGTGGTTTCCAGGAGCTCTAGGTTTGCCTTCCTGCATTCAGCCAAGTTTACACCTTTCTTTTGAGCCATTTGTCCCTGGTCCAAATGCCATTAAAATCTCAGTTTTCTATCAAATGTTAATACTATTAAACACAGAGACTTGTCTCTTAAATATTTTGGGGGTTTCGTTTGTTGGGGTGTTGGTGAGATTTTAATACAGTATAAAGGGAATTTTGATCAAAAGTTGAGCATCCCTGGTGCTGTATTCTTTCATTAATCTGGGATTTGGAACAGAAGCATGTTCTCTTGATGCGTGTATTGGAAATACTAAGAAATTGTAGTGCTAATAGACTTGGTCAGTAAAACTCTCCTGGTTATCTTTGTTCTGATTACTGAGTGAATCATAGAAGATTGCAAATCCTGGCCCTGCAGTGGAAGAAAGACACAGACAAATTGGGAAGAAAATTGGGTAAGAGTTATCCAGCTAATTGGAGGTGAGAAAGAATTACTAAAAAGAAAGAGTGACTAAACTAAATACTTAGGACCTTTTAATTACCTTATTGGGGCAGTCTGAAATTAAGCACTTCTATCAAAGTCACTCCAGTCCCTGGGCTTCACTGCGATGTGTGTGAGATGGGGCTTTGGGCGGGGCTGCAGCCGCCGGCCTTCCCGAGCTCCGGGCAAAGGAGGTCACTGAATCCTGTGTGATCTCCAAAGACCAGGAGCCCACCTGTGACCCCAGACACTGCCAGGGAAGCTGAAGCAATAATTCAGAATGCAGCTTGGAGGAAGTGTGTGCCTGTCCTGCAGGAGGTTTGTGCCCGGCGGGGTTTGCACATCCCTGAAGCAGCAGGGGGAGGAGAAGGGCTGGGGGATGTTACACTGACCCTGTCCGGGCTCTGGCCAGTGCACACACACACAGAGAACTGCAGCCGTCACAAGGGAAGGATTAAACTTTGTTCTGTGGTTGGGATAACTTGGATGTGCTCTGCAATGTCCTGATTTCCTGAGAGGGGGCATAGGAATAGTTTCTGGCCAAGTTCATGCCTGTTGGGGGGGTTTTCTCTCCCAGATACATTGCAAAAGACACCTGGTCCTTCTGATCCTTCTTTGTTTTGTGGGTCTCTGCAGGGACTCAGGTGCGTTTGTGGAGACAGCAGTGAGGGTTTGGTGATGGGAGTTGTGTACAGAGTACAGTTAGGGGGAATCAGTGAGGGCTGGAGAAAGCATGGAGCCGGGTTGTGTGGCTGTGCAGGCCACTGGCACACTCACTGACTTTGTGCCCAGGTGGCTGAGAAGGCCAAGGACATCCTGGCCTTTATCAAAAGGTGTGGCCAGCAGAGCCAGGGCAGTGACCATCCTGTGCTGGGGAGGCCACACCTCAAATCCTGTGTCCAGATCTGGGCTTCTCATGGCAGGAAGAACCCTGAGGTGCTGCACCTGTCCAGAGAACGGCGACAGAGCTGGGGAAGGGTCTGAGGAGAAACAGCTGAGGGAGCTGGGATGTTCAGCATGGAGACAATGAGGCTTGACCCAATCACTTGCTACCTCTCCCTGGAAGGAGATTGTTGCCAGCTGGGATTCAGTCTACTCTCCCAGGCAACAAGCAACAGAACAAGAGGAAACAGCCTCAAGTTGCTCCAGGGGAGGTTTAGATTGGAGACCAGGGAAAGTTTCTGCCCTGGAAGGTTGGTCAGGCATTGGAATAGGCTGCCCAGGGCAGCGGTGAAGCCACCATGCCTGGAAGTGTTCAGAAGAGGTGTCAGTGTGGCACTTAGGGCTGGGTATTAGTGGTGACCACGGCAGCGCTGGGTTAAGGGCTGAGCTCAAGGTAAGTCCTTCCAAACCTAAATGTTTTTATGATTTGAGAGGATTGTGGGGAAGAGCAGACAGAGCTGGGAGGGTGGGCAAGCAGCCCTACCCTGGTCCTGGCCCATGGTCCTGCGGGAAAACCTGGTACCCAGAACCCATTAATTAAGCCCTAATGTGATGTGCTAATTGCTCTGTATAATCTGCAGCATCTGTGATAGGTCACAGCTTCAGCAATTTCATAGTAAGGTGTTTTCCCTCAACACTGGCAAACATCCCTTGTTTAAAGGTCGGGGGAATATTAAATAAACACCATTTATATTTATTTGCCTCGGATCAAACCACGGCTCTTACATTAATTTTGGAGGATTTTTTGGGCAATTAGACGGCTCAGGCCATATTTGGAAATCGAATGCAATATTTATCGAAAGGCTTGGGATGATATTAAAAGCCAGCTTCCCCAGAGAGCAGGGGCCGGGCTGGCGGCGCTCCCGCCGTGCCGCGGCCGCCGCTGCATGTCAGTGTTGTACCGAGCACGGCAGGGCAGCGTGGTCAGTGTTGTACCGAGCACGGCAGAGCAGCGCTGTCAGTGCTGTACCGAGCACGGCAGAGCAGCGTGGTCAGTGTTGTACCGAGCACGGCAGAGCAGCGTGGTCAGTGTTGTACCGAGCACGGCAGGGCAGCGTGGTCAGTGTTGTACCGAGCACGGCAGGGCAGCGTGGTCAGGGTTGTACCGAGCACGGCAGAGCAGCGTGGTCAGTGTTGTACCGAGCACGGCAGGGCAGCGTGGTCAGGGTTGTACCGAGCACGGCAGAGCAGCGCTGTCAGGGTTGTACCGAGCGCAGCCTGCCCCTCCTTCCTTCCCGAACCCGCGGCTTCCCGGCGCTCAGAGCTGCAGAACGCTCTGGGTTGATGGGACCGTGAAGATCACCCCGTTCCAACCCTCTGTCGTGGTAGGGATGCCGTTCCTAGACCAGGCTGCTCTGACACTTGAATGCTTCCAGGGATGGGGCAGCCGCAGCTTCTCTGGGCAGCCTGTGCCAGTGCCTCAGCACCTTCGCAGGGAAGAATTTTCCCCACATATCCAATCCAAACCTACCATCTTTCTGTTTAAAGCCACTGCCCCTTGTCCTATCACTCCATGACTTGTAAAAAGTCCTTCTGCAGCTCTCTTGTAGCCCCTTTAGGCTGGAAGGTGCTCTGAGGTCCCACCAGAGCCTTCTCTCCTGCGGGCAGAACAGTCCCAACTCTGGGGCTGTTTCCAGAGGAGAGGGGCTCCAGCCCCCTGAGTTTCTTTGTGGCCCCTCTGGATTCACTCCATCAGGTCCATGTCCCTGTGCTGGGGCCTCCAAAGATGGACACTGCTCCAGGTGGGATCTCAGAAGAGCAGAGTAGAGAAAGTACAATAATCTGCCTCGACCTGCTGGCCATGCTTCTTGTGATGCTGCCCAGGAGGGTTTTCTGGGCTGTAAGTGAACACAAGTTATCCCACAGTCATCCCCTTTCCCACACTGCCCTCCATGCCCCCTCTGGCCCTGGAGCTGGCACCAAGCCCTTGTCTCCTGTCCCTGCTCTTGGGGCTCTGCCCCCAAACCTGCCCACACCAACCAGGCCCTGCTCTGCCACACTCTGCTCCGCTCCTGCATTCCTTTAATCAACGTCTGGTGTTACATCACACCCTTCCCTACTTGTTACAGCATTTCAAGCATCTGCCACATGCTCATTAATTGGTCAATTACTTTATTTATGTGCTAAACATTATCTAAAGCACCAGTCATTACCAGCATCATGGCTTTGGTTTGCGTTGTATGTTTTTTTACAGGCTTTAAGTGATTTACCTTCTCCTTGCCATGAGGGCTGAGGTGCCTGCACCTCTGTTAACCCTTTGTGGTCCAGTCACCAGCTCAGTCCCATTCCCGCGCCCTGTGCTGGTCCCCACTCTGAGAAGGCAGGTCAGTAATCACTGCCAAGTTTCCCAGCCCTTCCTCAGAGCCATTTCTCTTTGGATTTACCTTGTTTTCTACTGCTGCCTTCAACTCCTCCCTGCCTGAAATTAGGATGAAGAAAACCCTGAAACCACAAAAAACAGATGACGGGAGAATCCCCCATAACTGTCTGCTGGGGCAGGCCAGGTGCCACCACATGCCCTGGCTCTGATCTGCTGCTACAAATCAGCTCTGGGTTCACCCTGAGGTCTCAGCCCTGCCTGTTAGCTTGGAGGTGCCAACAGCCTTCTCACCAGTGGGAAATTGCTGTAGAGCAGGATCTTGTCCTCTTGCTCTTCTGTAAGATGTCCTGTCATTCTCAAAATGCCATGATGGCATAAATTATTAAAGGCTATAACACTTCAGTGATAGAAACAGCAATAAATAAACACTTGGTGTGTGCGCCAAGGTTTGTTATCCTTCCCTTGGTGTCAGCCCATGGAGGCACCAGCATCAGCACATCAGTCAGCCAGTGCCACGGTGTCCAGCTCTGCAGGAGCTCCCAGTGAGCTCTCCCAGCTGCGCCAGGGAAGGGCAGAGGTTTGACTGCTGCACTGGCTGGAAGGTGTGTGTGAGCTCCTGTGCTCACACTCCTCTCTGGGTGCTGCTCCTTGCCTGGTGGGGCAGCTGCTGCCTGTGCCTGCACCCAGGGCGAGCTGGAAACCATTTCTGTTGGTGCTGGTACAGTGATGGTGCCATATTACAAACCACCCTCAGTAATTTCTCTGTCGGTAACTGATGAAATAAAGACAAGAAAGCCCAAGCACAGAGTCAGAGCAGGACTGGGATGTTGATGGGCAGATTTTGGCCAAACCTGCTGCTCACAGGGCACATGTAAGAGAAGCGTCCCAGTGGCAGTGCTGGGGCTGCAGCCTGGGGCTGCTGGGCTGGGCAGGTGCGGCAGGGGCTGCCCTGGCCCCACTGGGGCTGTCCCATGGTGCAATTCCAGCCTGGACCCTTCCTGTGCTGCAGGAACAGGGTGCTGCTGCTCCTGGGGACACTGTGCTCCCTGATACCAATTTCAGATGTATTATATTCTTGGTAAATACTACTATGAAATTTATAATACCCATGCAAATATTATCTCTGTACTTAAATCCTTTAGGTTAATTGAATAGAGTTATCATTATCCAGATCTTGTTTACGTATTGCTGCCTGCAAAATAGAGCCCATTTTCCAGACTGAAATGATGAATATGGGCACCAAAGACATTTTGTAATTTAATTGCAATATCCATGACATAATATTATTTCAATAACCGTAAAGAACAATTGTTTTTGAAAAAATAAATGTTGCAGTGATTTTCACAAAACCTTTGAAGGAAAAACTATGCCCCAATGATACAGTATTTATTTTATTTTGTTAGGTGTGGTGTGCCATGGGAAAGAGCTGCTATTGGTTTGGATTTTTAGGCTCAAACCTGAGTACTGTTGAGGTCCTTTTGCTGCCACTCACGGCTCTTGCAATTTGATGCATTACTCTGAATTTTTCCTTCATTTTTATTCCCCACCTGCAGAATTCTAGAGACAAGGTCATGCTGGGATGTGCTGGAGCCCAGCATTCCAGGGGTGCCATGCAGCCCTGCTGCCATTGCTGTAGTCCGTGTAGCAGACAGGTTTTGGCCCAAAGCACACTGCCCTTGTGGCCCAGGGAGATTCCAGACTAGACCATCTCCTGCCCCTCATTGTGTGGCCACAGACCCATGTGAGGCCATCCCCCAGCCCATCCCAGCTGGCCAGGCTCTCCCAGCTCATTGGGTGCAGCTGTGCCACTTGCCACAGCCCTAAGTGCCCTGTTTCACCTGACACACCTTTATTAGAAAAACTTAACACCCCCCGTGCAGGACCTGGTAGGGCAGCAGGGCAGTGGCTGCTCACTCAGGGCAGGGCTGGCACCAGCCTGGCACTGGCCTTTGGCTGGGCACACCGAGCCCTGCTTGCAGAGACATTTTGGCAGCTCTGGGGGAAGGCAGCACAACTCACCCCCGTGGCTGGGGCAGGGCTGTGTGTGGCTGTCAGGCAGCAGGGAGTGGGTCAAGACAGCTCTCTAGAGAAATTCAGTCTGCCCATGTTGGCCTGGATGTTAAGCATGAAATGAAAGCTGAAGGACAGAACAATATTTTTTCTATGCCTCCCTGTGTTCATTGTGTGAGCACTTCACACATAAATAGGCTCATTCAGAGTGGCCTCCCTGTGCCCTGTGGGTCCCACATGGAGCCCAGCGTGCTCAGCACAGCACACAGCACACTGTCATCCTGCTTACACCCAGGACAACCTGACACCTCCATCCTTGTAGGGTGGTTCAGGGTTGAATGATCGTTACTTATTGCTCTGATTTAGTCCTTGCTTATTCCTGAGCTTAGCTGCAGTTGCTGAAGCCTCGGCTGAAGGCACAGGGTGGGCTCAGCACAGGCTCCCCCTGCACTCATGAACAATGAGCTCCAGTGGCAGCCCCACAGGGGTTGGGTTCACAGCTGGGACCACTGCCAGGCACCAGGTGCTGGGCTGGGAAAGGCACCAGTGCCTGTCAGTACATTTTCCCCCTTTCTCCTGCAGACAGAGGCAGTGACAAGGGGACACTCCAGGCATCTCCTGTTTTGCAGGGTGTGTTTTGGCCAGCAGATTCCAAACCACTCAGGTCCATGCCCACCTGCTCTGCAGCAGTGCTACTGCCCAAGACCTCCTCTGGGGGATTTTTTTTATTTTTCAGAGGCTGATCTTCTCATCCCCAGCCATCCAAGAGAAGCCTGGTGCTGCTCCAGGGTGCTAACAGCAGAGCCACCCTCAATGGTACCTGCAGGGAGCCCAGGGAGCTGTTCCTGATGGAGACCATGTGGGTGCTGTGGGCAGGGGTAGCCCCAGAGAGGTGCTGGGGTGTGCTTTGGGTACACCCCAGTTCATACCAGGATTACTCCCCATGGTTCATAGTTTGTGGTGACTTGGAAAAACTACACTGTGGGTGAAGTAAACTCAATAAATTAGAGCTGGGATTAGCTGCAATGTTGGGTGAAATGGTTTTCTTTTTCCTTAAAGAAGCATTGCTGAAAAGCTGGGAATTGCAGGAAAATACATCAGTGTAGAGAATATTTAAGGAATTTATTTACCCACACTGCTGCCCATGGAAGTGCCAGGGCAGAGCATCTCCCACTCTGGCTGCAGCCCTGAGGCTTCTTCCCTGTTCCTCACAGGGTGCTCCTTCCATCTTGCAGGATCAACCAGTTCCCATCATCAAGAAAATAAAAAATTGGTTGGTTTGCAGGTTACCAAACCAGGAATACACAGCAGTGTCCTCAGTTCAGCGTGGGGGCCCCTTTCCTGCCAGGCTGGAAACGCTTTGAGAAACCTGGTCTAGAGAAAGGTGTTCCTGCCCATGGTGGGGCTGTTGGAGCTGAGTGATCTTTCCAACCCAAAGCTTTCCCACGTTCTGTGGTGAACATCTGAGGAGCATCCCAGACTGGCCAAAGGGAGTGCAGTAGGGAGGGATTCTTTCTCCTCTGAAGAAAAGAGAAGAAAGCTCTTTATTTTTTTTTTTCTTTACAGTTTTATTTACAAAATGTATTAAAACTCTTTGTACAACACCTCATCAAAATGAGGCTCAGTAATTGATGTCCACACATGCAGTTTATGCTTTTACAGCCATTAGTTTGCTTGGCAATTTTTCTGCTCACTCAAGTGCAGTTTCAACGACCAAAAATAGGAACTTAAATTACAAAAAAAAACAAAAAAGAAGAGGAAAAAAAAGAAAAAGGAGAGAACCCCCTAAGCCCCTGAAGCAAAACAAATTTAAAAAAATATACCAAAACAAATCATCATGAGACTACTGCCAAACTTCTGATAGCTTGAAGTTGGTAGCCAGAATTGGTAAGCACTCAACACATTTTAGATTTACATGCAAGTTTAAAAAATATCGAACCATTTACCAAACTCCCTTCACTGGTGTGAAGCCTCCACTCTTAAAAATTGATCTGATAAACATACATATTTTATACAGCTTTTAAGAAAAACGTTTGTTTTAAATACAACTCATAACTGCACAGCTTTAGCTCACCCTTGCTGGGGACGTGATCGTGTTCAGAAGTTGAAAAAAAATCAGAGTTTCATGAAAAGAAAATGAAAACAAAACAATTTTTTGTCAATATCTCGTTAAAAACTTGAACAATAAATTATTCTCCTATGAGCTTTTAAAATGATTTTATATTACATTTTGTTGGAAATACATATTTTTAACAAGACTTTTATTTTTATTATTTTTTTTGTTTTTTGTTTGTTTTTAAATCCTATTAAAAGTTCAAATCTATCATCAGCAAACTAAATGCCTAAGGGTCAGACTGGTTTAAATGAGTTTCTTTTTCACTGTATGTTATTGATGAAATAAAACTCTATCATAAACTACGGAAAATACATATTGTCGATTAGAGGTAATTAGTAAGCAGATATTCCATTGAACATTTCCCATGTGATTGACAATATGTTTAAAGTTTTGTGGTTTTTTTTCCTTTTTCTTTTTTTTTTTAATTTTTATTTTTATTTTTAGAGATGAAGTTAAGTAGTTTCCAGGCAGAGGTTCAAGGCTGAAATGCTGCTGTCTAAGATGTTGGATGTGAGTAACAGTGAGCTCCTCCTGGAGCGCGGCGTCCTCCTCACAGAGAGGCAGGGACAGAGCATCCTCTCACCAGGCATGAAACAAGAGCTGGCAGGAGCTGATAGAATATAACAGTACTAGCAGGAGTCATGTTAGATCGCTTTCTATTACTCTGGAACTGCAGCTAAACTGGAGTTACTGCCCTCTTTCCTTGCTTCTGTTTTACAAGGACCGATACTGAGGAGCCTCAGCTGAGCATGGTGCTGGGTGGGAGAGAACTGGGGAGAAGCAGAAGCAGGCCTGGGAAAAACTAACCTGCCTTTCTCTTGCTTCATTGCTTGATAATAAACAGTGAATTAAAATGCAAATGCACAGCAAGAAAAGAGATATATGGTCTGAACTTAAACAGCAAGTAGCTTTTCCTTTTCTTTTTTAATTTTGAAAGCCACCCAATGTCATTTTAATAAAGCACCCGTAGGTATGCCTGATGATAGAACAAAAAAAAAGGAATGCAATATTTTCTTCCTGCATTTTAGCTACTTTGTCAAGAAATTAATTTACTGATCTGGAAGCAAGACATGCAGTTCCACAAATTACTTTCTTTTGGATTTACAGATTCACAGTCATTGACCTTAATTGGTTTGAATGCACGGATTCTTTCCCTCCTTTTGCTGCTATACAGAATTGCTCAAATTAGCTGGAGAGGTTAAAGTGGCTCAGAAAAAAAATAAAATGACACCACTGTAAGTAAATACTGAAACATCTTGACATCAGCTCATACAAGCAGTGGCAGGCCAGTCCGTGTTTGCACGCAGCAGATTTCTGAGGCTTTGTGTCAGGAGCAGTTTCATAATTTGATACGATTGGGGTGGCTGATGAAACCAGCTGCAGCTGCTTTCAGGACACAAGTTCAGTTACTGTGCAGTGGTATCAAAGAATGGCTTTTGTTGCACTGATCTTTTTTTACAAGAATTTTTTTTTTCACATACCAATATTTTTTTTACCAGTCCTTTTCTTTTCCCCTTTCATTTGTTTCTTTTTTTTCTTTTATTTTTCTTTTCTTTTCCTCTCTTCTTTTACTTCTTTGAAGCAAAGCAAGAATATTTCAGTGATGGTTTGCATTGTTGTGAGTCTCAGAGTCTTCCATAAGGCACTGAAGGAAAAAAAACCAGTTTTTCCTATTAAAAGTACATTGCACCATCATCAATGCGTGTCATGCCTGACACCTCGGAGAGAGTACAACTGGCTCAGATGGTCCAAATCCATGAAGTAGCCACATTCTCTGCTGCTTTTTGTCTTGCATGCTGTCAGGGTGAAGATCTAAAATAAAACCAGAGAGATTTCATCAGTGCCTGGCAGCGAGGGGCAGGGGAGCTCAGCCCATGAAGAGGCACAGATTGTGGGCAAGGGGCTAACCAGGCCTTTTCAGAATCATTTGTCTGCATTTCAAATCTACTTTTTCTGCTTTAGAAATCATGAATTCCAGTGTAGAAGGTTTCTTTGTATTGCAAGTTTTTTTTTGAAACTTCCTAAAAGCACTTACCTGATCTGATTATAGCTTACAAAACAAAGAGGAAGAGATTGGTGACAAGAGAGATGAGAATTCTGATTATAGTGATTTTTAAAGCAATTAACAAAATACTTTCATTTGAACTAGCACGATGCTGGAGAGAGGAGTTACTGACTTCAGCACGAAGCCAGCTACCTCTGTGTATAAAACAGAATTGTACCCTTCTGATCCTACTTCTGATCAGGGAAGAAATTGAAATGACTCATACTTAAAAACTGCCACAAGGTGGTGTTTCAAAAGCCTCTTGCAGCAGCCCCCGGTGCACGCAACAGAACAGCAGAGACAGCTAAAACAAGGGCAGAGAAAGAACACGCAGAGGGTTGCTCCCGGCCCGCAGCCGTACCCCTAGATTTTCACACTCTCTGTGCCGTACACGTTGTAGCCTTCCCTGTAGGTAGCATAATTCTGGGTGTTGGTGGCAGGAGCAGGTTTGAAGTTCTGCGTGTTCTTGGTGAGCTTCATTCTCTTGGACTCGGCCCGAGACTTGTAGCAGAACTCGATCAGTGCCACCATCATGGCCAGCCCCAGGCCTCCCACAAGGATATAGAACACGCCCGCAACATTGCTCAGGCTCAGGGCGCTCGTCTTGTCCTAAGAGAAACCAGCCACGCTGTTAGCTCTGCTGAGAGCAGCAGACACACAGACAGACAGACAGACAGACAACAGGCTATTTGCATTAGGCCTAGCTGGAATAGCTACACTCGTGGTGTTCAGTGTCCCCCCATCCCCGCAGCCTGGGGCTGCACAGCAGCGACTGCTCTGCCCTCCACCCTGCCGTGGGTGAAACCCTGGCTCACTCCAAGGCAATGAGGTTTTTTTGGCCACCTCCCCAGGCCTTTGGTGTCCCAGAGCAAGGTTGCCTATGGCTGAGCATCCCTGGTAGCAAAGGCACTGGGGGAAAGTTGTGCTGGTGGCTGCATAAAACAGCAGGATTTACAGGAGGCCATGACAAAACTAGAAAAAGAAAAAGCCAAACCACTACACATTTGGGTTTGGTCAATGTAGGTAAAATTCTTGAGATGCTGCTGGACTTAACTACCTTTTTTTCAACAGTTAGGAAAAAAAAAACACCCTAGAAAGATGGTCAGTTACTTAGAGGTCAAATAGCAGAGCCCTGAGCTAAACTAGCACCTTCTGGAGAGTGAGTTATTGAATAAAACCAGACAATGTAACACAAAAATCATTGGTCAGGGTTTATCTTCCTTCAATACATGTCAGATGGGGGAGACGCTTGCATTTTTTTAAAACAAGGTTATGGAATGGGATTAAATAGGGCTGCAACCCTTCTGCTGCTGCATGGGTGGGTGGCTGTGGGCAGGAACAGCTCCTGGCTGGCACAGCTGGCCCAGGTGGACAGGCAGGTGCCAAAGAAATTTGTCCGTACCCAGAGAAGGCTCTGCTGACAGAGCTCGGTTAATGATTCTCTCTAGGGAGAGCTAAATTTGCATATAGTCAGAGTAAAATATGATTTACCTTGTAAGTGTCTGTGTGTTTCACAGACAGTTTGGATACATGTGGTTGTAGCAAACAACCTGTCATTTACACTAAAGATCTTAATCATTTATACCTCTTTTTGATCACAGTTCCCTTTGGCAGCTGCTGTGTGTTTAGATATCCCATGATCCCAAATTTATCTGACACAACAACTACTGGGCTGTGCCCTAAGCAACTTCCAGTCCTACTGAAATCAATGAAATTTTATTATTGGCTTCGCTGGAACTTGAAATTGTCCTCCAACACTGAAAGGGTGCTCTGAAATTATAGTTTTCTGTTTAAATGATTACAGAGAGCACTTCCCAAGGCACCAAGGGAGTTAGGCACTCAACTGCGACCGATTTCAGCTGGAGCTGGAATCCTCCTCTTGATGCCTTTGAAAATATCCTTCACTCCAACAAGCCCAGCACTTTTGCAGAGAGTTTTTCTCCCCAGTGGGTCCATAAGCATAAAAAAAGGTCCTCCTTTTAACGGAATGGTGTAAATAAATATTCCCTACAATTTAAGCATGCAGCTACTGGGCCAATCCACCTCAGAGGTGGGACCTGCTCTGGGGTCTACAGTGGCCCCGCATGAGGCTGGACAGCCCCACAGCACAGCTGGTGGATGACAGGACAGTACAGCAGCAAAATGGTTCAAAGCAGTATAAAAAGAATATACAATATTTAGGTAATGATTCACCATTAATATTTCTAGCTTTTTTTTTTAATCCAACCAATTTTAAAATGAATTGGCAAATAGGGCAGGAAAGGCATTTTTCTTCATCAGCTGTCTATCCTGAAAATTTGCGCCCTTAGCAAGCATGTGACCGTTTCCCAAACTGACATGTAGAGAACCTAAGTAATAATCTTGAAACAAAAATGGGCTTTTTCAATAAAAATAAGAAAAGATGCTGGCCTGAATAATAAAGAGTGAGTGTGCTGAAACTTGCACATTTAAATGAAGACACCAGCATGGGAGGCTTTGGGGGCTTCTCTTAGCATGTTTCTAGCAAAATACTCACACAGTGAAATATACTTACAACTACAGTCTGTTACTGCACATAAGAAAAATGCTGTCATGTTCTGAGACTTACTTATTTTTTTCTATTCTTTTCTTTCAACCTTCAAAATGTAAATAGCAATTTTTGAAAGTAATTCTTGGTATAAACAAACAGTGGGTCAAAATGTGATTGCTAATCAGTACAAAAAGACCTTCAGCGACTGACCTTACTTCCGGAGTCCTTGGCTCCACATTCACCCTTATCGTACCACCATTTGTTTTTCAGCTTGTCTAAGATGCCTTGTTCACTGAGTTTCAATACTGCAAGGTTTACAGGAGTTCTTCACGTGGGAAATAACATAAATAACATTATATTATGTTATTTTATGTTATTCAATCTTTAAACTACTTTAAAACTATACAAAGCGATAAAGCAGGGTTCCTGGCCACAAAGTATTTACACTGCAGGCAACTGGATCATCCCCTTAAGTTAAGGCTAGAGCATCTCTACATTACCAGGTCCTGCCCATATCGCTTTGAGTAATCGGCACTCACTGTTAAATGAAGGCAGTAGAAACAAAGCAAGGCCAATCTCCCACTTTGGTGTGCCACAGGCACTTGCAGTAGCTTTACACATCTGGGTGGGTTTGATCCAGCAGGGCCCCCCTATTGCACTGACAGACAGACAGACAGCAGCACCCACACCGGCCACTGTGGCTGCCCACGGTGGAACGACGCTTGTAGCCCCTGACCCCCGGCAGCCCCCACGCCTGGGGGGTCTCTGTGCACACCTGCAGAGCAAAAACCCCCAGGCTGGACCCCTGCAGGGGGATTTTGTGGCCATCACGGGATTTTGTGGCCATCACGGGATTTTGCAGCCATCACAGGATTTTGTGGCCGTCACAGCCCCTTCCCCTCGTGCTGGCTTCTCCAGCTCCCGCGGCTGGCGCTGCAGGGGCTGCGCTCGCAGGCGCCGTGCTCCACTGCACTCCCTGAAATGCTGCATCTCCAACTCCCCCAGTCCAGGGAACTGCAGCAGAAAATAAGCAAATGCAGACCTCTATGAAGCAAACTGATGAATATGGAAATGCCGGCTGCAAGTGCCCAGGGTGGGAAATGTTGGCAGGATAAATGGAGTTGCTCACTCCTGCTGCCAAGAGCCCACAGTCCAGGGGGACTGAGCTCATCTGGCCTTTCCATGTGGGAAAGCAGCACCTGAGGAGCTCTTGGTTAGGTTTTGTCATTTCCACTTCCTCCTTGTGTGAAGTCTTGGGTTTTTTCCTGCCTGTTTCCATCAGACAGGGTCCCTGTGTAAGGGACATCTTCAGTTCCTGCTCCTGCTTGAACAGCTCTGATCCCTGCTCCATGGCTGCACAGGGCTGAGTTCTTCTCCCCAGCAATTCTGTGTCACTTTGCACAGGATGGCACCAGGCAGAAAAATGCACAGCTTGCTTTGGGTCCATTCAGGCCTGCTGTCAGCAGAGGAGATGCAGGAGATGCCCACGCCTGCCCCAGTGCCAGCCTCATGTCTGGCTCTTGCTGCTCTCTGCCTTTCTCCCACCCCTGCCCGAAGTGTCTGACTCTCTGCAGAGAAAAAGAGACTCAGGAGAAAGAGCAGCAAGACCTACACCAAACACCTTAAATATAAGCTGAATTGCACACTGGCATTTAGGGAAACATCCTCAGACTGGGAGGGCTCACAACTCTGAGCAACAGGAATGGCTGAGCCCTGCCATGCCTGGGGCAGGGTAAGATGCTGGAAGAAGTAGCAGGTAAAGAAAAGCCCTGTTCCCTCATCTGCCAAGAAGCTGCTTTTGGGATGGCTGTGAGACTGTTGGTGGCTGATGCTGGGAAGAGTTGCTCTCAGAGATGATCTGTGTCCTTTGGCAGGAGGGTGGCAGCCAAGCCCAGGAAGCTTGCGGGGTATCATGAGAAAAATGATTGTATTCAAGACCTGAATGCTCCATGGCTGCTCCAACATGAGCCTGTGTAGTGTCCCCCAGGCCAGCAGGGAGGCAAGAGCAGGGGGAAGCCATCAAGGTGGGACAACCACTGGTCCCAGTGGCAGCACTGCCAGCACCACCTGCAGAGCTGCCCCGCTGTCCCGGCAGAAGCTGCACCACTCTCTCCTGGCCTGCACAGGGCTCAGTTTGACACCAGCCAAGACTTTATTTTTATAAAATGGCTATTTTTGAGCGGCAGCTGTAATCTAATTAAGTATCAATCAGGGCTGGCTGTACACGCTCAGCTGGACACAGCCAACGGGTGGCAGTGACAAGCCACATGAGAACAGACCGTGTTTGCTGGCCCGGCACTGGCAGCAGGCAGAGCTCCTCCAGCAGGAGCCAGCGGCATCCTAAAAAGCCAGCTGTGCTGCAGCTCCCCTGCATCCTCCTGCAGGTAGGCTGTGAAACATTAACGGGATCACAGCAGGCCCTGAGACCCTGCCACCACCGAGGGAACACTCCTGCCCCCCTCGGTTACACCGATGGGGAGCGGCCAGGTCCTGGCCAAGCCACCAGCACGGACCCTGCTGGGCAGCTGGGGCGTGTCGAGACCCCCAGTGACCCCCCAGACAAACACACTACGAGCGGCTGTGCATGGCTGCAATGCTAGCCAGGGAAAGCTCAGTGCCTTTACCTTCCCCTTACCCAGCAAAGAACAGGGTGAATTATTGCTCAGAGAACAGTACTCTCATTTTAAATTTCATTTAAAAACGATCCAATTTGGAGAGATTTTATGCAATACATCTCTCAGCTTTGAAAAGCACTGCGCAGCTGAGAATACACAAACAATAGGAAGAAGGTTATAAACACCTTTCCTCCTACCTGCATATTTTATTGTGCAAATTTTCCCCTCCCCCCAGTCCTATTCCAAACACTATTTTTAATTTGCATGCCATTGTAAACCCCATACGGAGTACTGAGAATTTGCATAACATCCAATACATTATAGATTAGCTTTCACAACATTATACAGTATTGGGAAATGAGGAGGTTTAATATGCTAATTAGGGTGCTTTATTTTTTTTAAGCCAAGATTGCAGCTAATTGTGCACACACAACTGCCAAAAAAAAAAAAAAAAAGAAAAAAAAGAAAAAGTAGTAAACTAAAATTATCTTAACTAAACAGATGGGAATTTGCCTAAACTAGGGTTTTCATTATCATTTGTCACAGTCCTGTTTGCCAGGTGAGGTACCACATTCACTCAGCCTGGGTAGGAGAGAGGTGATTTGGTTTCATCAAAGTCCTAAGGAACAATTTTGCCTGCTTCCAGGAAATAAATCCCAAAACCTCCCAATGCATGAGCTGTTTCTTTTGCAGCAGGATTTGAGAAACCTTATAGTGGAAGAAGGCATGATGCCTCTGCAATCCCTGGTCCAGCACTTCAGGAATGCAGTATGAGCAGGTGCAGGATGGACTCCTCAAATCCCAAATTCCCAAGCTAAGTAGAAATATTGGAAAGTGAGCCTGGTTGCTGATATATTTTCCCATTGCTCATCTCTGAATAGCTGTCTAACCTGGTTCAATTTAAAAGTCAGAGTCAGTTGTGGCTTTGGCTGAGATTCCGATGGAGGTGCAGAGAGCCATGTCCGGATCCTGGCATTTTTCACTGAGTGCTCAGCAGTGCCCATGGAACACAAATCCTCTGTGTCACCCCTCAGCTCACACTGAGCTGGTCCTTGGGCAGTGCCAGCACGCTGCCTGGGCCAGCCAGCCCAAGGCCACCAAGCTGCAAAGTGTTCTGTTGGTTGTTATAGGAGGAATTGCAAGGTTCTTCCAGGAGTGGTGGCTGCTGGGTCCAGGAAGGGGATTTGTCATTGCTTGTCCTGGGACTGCTTGACTGAGGGGGGTATTTAGAATTGCCTTAGAGGCAGAGGAATGGAGACACTAAATGACTTGTCTGGGTCCCATGGGAAGGCTGTGTCACCAGCCACCTGCTTCTCTCACTGTTCACTTCAGAGGATCATTTCCTCATTTTCTGTGGCTCTGTCTCAAAGGACTTCAATTTCCTTGTAGTTTTCTTGGGATATTTTTGTGCTTTCCAGATTGTTTTTTTCTTTTTTAATTATGTTTCTGTTGTTGAGCTGTATGGGATATTCTATGAAGTTCTCAGCCCTTTCCTAGGGGGTTTCCACTGTTTTTCCATGCTTTAATTTCTGATGGGATTCTTTTTCATCTCCCCTGTGTGGTTTCCAGACCTCTCTCTGTTAGCTTGGTTGCTTTGGTAAAAGTAAAATGTTCAGAGGTTTGAGAGCTTGTGTTCTCTGTTGTGCTCTGTATGCCAAGAAAATGAGATGAGGCCATTTGGATTGGGATATCAGCATTTTGGATTCCACAGGATGGTATTCTTGTCCAGAAACTTGCAGTGTTTTTCTTTCTTCCCACAACTGAAGGATTTTGTTGTTTCCTTGCTTTTGTTTTTCATCCAGTATGATCTGAATCATCCAGGCTTAAACCTGTGAGGTTGGTTCTCTTGGGCAGCTTTACCAAACCCCGCTAAGATTTTTTATCTACAAATGATCGGAAGACTTCAGTTTAGAGAAACAATACCAGGAGCCTCATAAGGGACAGTATTGCCCTTAGAGGGGAATTAAGCCATCTGCAATGGTTGTTTCTTTTAAGAGCAGTATGACTGTAAGATCAGTGCCCACCTGTTTTATAGGCTTTACAGAGACTGCCACAAACATGATTTTATACCTTGACAAAAGTGGGTTTTATTGATGTTTCAGCCGTTTTGTTTCTCTGCCACCCTGTTAGGAGACTCTATTCAGGTGCTGGCAGCATAACCTTCCCCTCTTCAGCCATCAGCTACTGCTAGAAAACAAGCTGTGCCACTCTTCCAGATTTAATATGACACCATCCCAAAGGGGACCTCCTTTTCCTTTTGCTGTGGGGCCCTGGGGCCTCCTCCCTGCTGCACTTCAGCCTGTCTGGGTGCAGGACCCCAGACCCAGAAGCCCTTTGCACCCTTTGCTGCTGGTGGCCCCAGAGGACAGGATGATACTGATGGAATAAACTGATTTTTTAAAAACAAACTCATTAAAATCTCACCCCTGAGCTGCATCCCCAAAGCTTCAGGTTCAATTTAAAAACTTGGACCCTCTCCCTCAAATTCAGGAGGTGCTACAGCACTTGGTCATGCAGGTTGATCCTCTACAAAATATGGCATTGTTTCCAGGCTGAGTAGGTTCACCAAGCAGATGCTCCTTCTCAGAAGGAGCTGCTATGTGCTCCTTGCAAAGCATTTATTACTTTTATATTTCAGTATTACCCATCTTCTATTCATGCAATTAATATGGAAAAGAGGGAACACAATGACTCAGAGGCCATCCGCTCTCTCGTCTTCTCTTTGAGACAGCCTTACCTGTCTGAGGGATTTCTTGCCTTGCCTCCTCTTACCAAAGCCCCAGTTTCAGGTTAGTTGCAGTAAATGTTATCTCCACTGGTAAACTGAGAAAACTGGTGGTGTTACAACATTTCTTTCCATTCTTTCTGGCCAGAACACGCTTGAAGGAGAAGACAAGTAAATTAATCATTGATGAAGTAGGTCTTTGTTCATCCTGAAAGTGGGAAGGTAGAACTTCTGACCCTCTCAAATTATAAATCATAATGGGTTTTTAGTAGTGTGATTAATGGCTCTTTAGGTTAATTGTCATGATTCCACCTGCACCTATTTAAAGAAGATAATCCCAAACCAGATGTTCCACCTACTGCCATAACTAACTTCTACCAGCTTAAGACACATCCCAGCAGGCTGCAGTCCCACAGATGACTGCAAAGCTGGCCAGGCTGCTCCTTTTGGCAGGTGGGTTCCCGTTACTGGCCATCATGTTTGTGTGCTAGTGCTGTAAACAGGACCCCTTCCTGAAGGAACTTGGACTGCAGTGAAGAATCTGAGCAGGTTCTTGGAAAAGCGCTGTAAATTTATGAAAAGAACATTGCGATCTTGCCAGGAAAGGGCCATTTTCCAGGAAAGATGCCAGTGCCTTTGCAGCCAGTGTTTGGGTTGGTCCTCAAAGTTGCAGCAGGTGATACAAGGAGTCAATGACCACTAGAGGTGAGAAATGGGAACAGAAGTCACTTTAGGACTTGAACATCTCACCCAATAATCTGCAGATTTTTCAGCTCTAACTGGTGTTTGAGTGGCATGAAGTCTCAGCAACACTGTAGTTATGTTTATTACTTGCAATCTAGAAAAGATTTAAGTGATGATTGGAACAGCTTTGGATAATTCACATCCCATTCCATGCTCTAATGGATGTAGTATAAATGTTATACCCAAACCCAATCACTGCCAAGGAGAGTGAATGAACTCGGCAGACGGCACACTGCTCCTTTCAAACCAGACCAACCATTGCTCAGAATTCATTTACAATTTTTAGATGCAATCTTTCAGAAAAGCAAGCTGCAAAGTAAAGGTGCAACAAGCAAGGCTCTTCAAAACATCAATTAAAGGGCTTCCCTGGGGTGGCACAGGATGGAAAGGGCAGTGCATGGGCTGCCCTGGCATCTCTCACTACCTGCGTTTTACAGCTGCAAGTGTTCCTTCACTCACCATCAGCTGGTTCCTGATTTTCTGTAAGTATCAGGTGTACAGTGTGGCATTTTCACAACAGTGTTGCTTGCAGCATCTTGAGAATCCAAACATAGCTTTTTTAGGGGTAGAGGGTAAAGAAATCACCCATGAACTTGAATAACATTCAGCATTGAGAGCTCTTCTCTGGTCTTGAAAAAATCCTCTTTTCTTGTGTGCCTGGGGCTGTGGCTCAGGACAGCAGAGCACAACGTGCAGCAGACCTGATCAGCTCTTCAGCCAGGGAGGGATGCCTGGCTGGCTCTGGAGGTGTCAAACACTGGGCAAGAACTCCAACCACTGCAGCTTCACTGCTCAGGAGTGGCCCCTGCACAGGAGAGAGAGCTCCACAGGCTTCTGCAGGGCTTCTTGGCCAGGACATCCATGTCCCCAGCAGCACTGTGGAGGGACGTGTGCCATCTCACACAGCAATAGAGTTCATTTAGAGGTGAAGCTAAGCAATTTAAGGCCAGTGGCAGTGGGGATCCTTCTCACAAAAGCAGATGGATGCTGGCTCCAAACACATAGGAAATATGGTCACCAGAACTGTCCTTGGCTAACAGACCCCCCTGTGCATTTAACACTGCAGCTACCACAATGCACAATCCTATGTGCTGCCAACAGGCCCTTGTTCATCTTTCCCAGCAGTACAACAGCAGACAACCAATTCCTCTGGTTGGAGAAGTGTCATGGAAATGCAGGCACACATCACTTGGGATGCAGCACTTACAGCAAAGTTGTTTGTGATTCCCTGTACTTGGTACTGGCCCTTTGGGTGCATAGGAGAAGGCGAAACTGCAGTGCCAAAAACAACCCCAGGCTCTGGCTGTGTTCACACTGCATGGCATAGAACAGCTGTAAATCTGATCTAGTATCTGGCTAGGCCAGATTTATTGCTGATTTGTGGCATCAGAGCAACAGAAAGCCACAGGAGGCTTCTGGCAAATCTGTCCCTCCTAAGAGTCCAAATTTGTCCTTCCTAATGAAAGGTGACATCCTCCCTCTGTATCAGAGTGCTGCCCTGGCCAAGCCCCATGGTCAGACCAAGGGCTCGGCCCCTGCAAAGGGCTCATTACCCTCCTGTCCAAATCTCAGTGATGTGAAGGAGGTGAGAGTCCATGGTGGTACCAGGTCTTGGTTAGTACATTATAAAGTGGTTTTTTACTTGTTTATCATTAAATAATAATAAACTTGTTTTATAATTAAATAATCCCTGTTGGTTTTGCCTAATCCTTTTAGTTTAGGAATCTGACATATTTGGAGCACTCTCACTTCTACAGCAAGAAGTGTCTTCCTTTGTTCCTTAGGACCAGAGCTGTTCCTTATGAGCATTCCTGGGATTGCTGACATCAGCACAACCCAACCAAAACCATTATAACATCAAAGAGTTCAGATGTTAAACACTTGGGTTTCTAAAATCCACCTCACAGCATCAGAGAAAGGCAAGAAGAATAAGGTGCATACAAGCAAGCATTTTCTAAATCCAAAACGCTTCCTAAAATCCTCTTGGGCAAAACTACTAAAAACATTAAATTAATTGTTCCTGCTGGTGTCACTGGCTAATCTCCCCTAACTTCAGAGAAAGCACAGAGGGCAGCAGCTTGCTTTGGGACACGCCACATTTACCATGCTCTGAGAGGCAAATACCTGAAGAGCACAGATAGTACAGAATAACAAAACATTCTGAGCTGGAAGGGACCCACAAGGACCACTGAGTCCAGCTCTTAAATGAAAGGCACATACAGGGATTGAACCCACAATTGGTCTTATCAGCACTCTGCTTGGTCTTATCAGCATCCTGCTCTGACCAACTGAGCTACCCTCAGTGTGACCCTGAACAATGGCACCACTGCCTGGCAGTGCTTCCAGCCAAGCAGAGAAATCCTGCTCTCCCACACATCACAGAGAACCACCAGCCTTCCCTGCCCTGCTGGCAGGAGGAGAGGAGGTGATGCTGAACGCAGCCTCCAGCACTGCTGACTGGAGCTGAGTGGGCCAGAAGGCAAGTGGCCACTGCTGCATCCCTGAGCCAGCCTGCACAGGCACAGGGCTGTGCAGGGACTGACAAAGGCAGAAATCAAGTCCAGGCTCTCTGCTTAATTTGACAGGATACCACAAAAAATATCACTAACAACCATCTTGGTATCATTAAAATATAAAGATAGAAACAATCTAGGAAGATACACCAAATCATGCACTACTCTCTAGAGGGCATCGCTCGAGGTTAAAGACCCATCTAAATCAAATAAGGCACTTTATTCCCCCAAGCTGTATAAATCCCAGCCTGATCTGTAACTATTGAACGGACTTTTTGTCAGATCTTGTTACTGAAATAACTTCTGAATAGATACAAAACCTGCAGGTGAGTGCATCATCCAAGGGCTCTGCCCTTGCTCAGATCAGATCATTCAGCTGCCTGTTGCAATTTACCAATTTAGCAACGTCTCTGTGCCATGGCTTCATGTTTTGTGACACACCCACACGGAGGGATGGGGAAGACTTTGCTTGGAAATGGGCTCGTTATCCAAACCCACTATGTTTGTTTAAAGACTACAGTTGCTTGGTACCTCAAGGAGGAGTGAAGAGCCCTGAAAATACAGGCAAAGACCCACATGGTCAATCCCTGTTCCTTCTTGTTCATCACTGCTTCCTACCTTCTGCCTCAAAAAGTGATCTTTGGTACTCCACACTGAACATTCAATATTCAATGAAAAAAATGTAAAAAGCACTGAGCATTTCTTTTTTAAATAGTGAGCCCTTGGTTGCTCTTTGCTACCATTTCAGACCCACACCACTTTTTCCCTGCCCTGTGTTACCAGCAGTTGCACATTTCCAAGAGTCAACATTTGAGGGATTGAAATGCTTTATGGGTGGGCAGAGGAAAGGATAAAAGGGAAAGCCATCTAGCTGGGAAAGACAAAGAGCTTGCACAATTAGAAAATTTAAAACTCAGCACCTCAAGCCCTATATATCCCCCAGTCACCTAAGAAATATGCTGCATGTTGATGGCTGGGGTAGTGCTTGGAGGCAGAGCAATAAATCCCCTGGCAGAGGATGCTGTTTTTCCTCAACAGCAGAGCCAGCAGCAGTTCCCTTTGCTCAAGGCCCCGGCGCCCTGAGTGATGGTCAGGAGCATCCTGGGGCTGCAGCTCCCTGGCTGCCAGGGGATGGATTTAGCTCCTGCTGAGCACTCAGTAGCTGCAATAGCTGTCCATAACACAACTTTGTTGTAGTCTCCATTACTGGGCAGGAGTAACCTGCCAGTACAGGTTGGAGCATCCAGTTTATCCTTGTGGAATGTGAAGAGTTTTTCCTTTGGTCACCAGGTATACATTTTAAATTAGGCTGTTTGAGTGCATGATGTCATTGCATCATCTACAGACACTGTGCACACCTCTACAGAGCCAGGTGTGTTACCAGCTGAGGCTGCAAGTCCTTCTGCTCTCTGCAGAGTCTGCAGCCTGTGTTTGACAGCAGCAGTGTCTCTATGAAAGAATATTTACATGTTTCGCAAATGTAGCTCAAACAAATTAAACTCTGTACTAACAGGATCATAATTTAGGAGAAGTGCCAAGTGCTAATGCAATAATACAAGCTGATTGGATTGGGAAATACAAGCCATAACAAGTCACTGCAGCTCGTTCACAGCCGTGCCTGATACTTGAGGTATGGATGTGATGAGAGGGTGGAAGAAGAGCAAAGGAGGGCAGGTGCCCAACATCGTGCTCAAACCTACAACATCTGAGAGAGCAGCATGGATCTTTCCTGCCACTGCTTGGGTCCTTTCTAACCTGAATGGTACGAGCAAGAGACTCAACTTACCTTGCATGCTGGCTATCCCCTCACCTTCTCTTTCTCTTGTCTCTAGGCACATCCATTTCCCCCCATCTTTATTTTCCTCTTGAAACGGCTTCTTCTGTGACTCCTGCTCTTGGCTCCTCAGCAGGCTGCAGGTGGGTGCTGCTCAGTCCAAAGGCTAGTCCACAAGACACTCGAGGAACAGCTACGTTGTGTACAAAAGCTAGAGGCATTCAGCCCATGGTTACAGTGCCAGCAGCACAGAGAAATCCACAGAGCAGCACCAGTGCCTGTGTCCACGTGAGCAGAATGCTGAAACGTTAGAGTCACTTTGAAGAAGAAGAAAGCCATTTACTTTTCCCTTTGTATGTTAAACGACAGCAGCTAGTATTAAAGAGAAACAACCAAGCCCAGACCCCCAGGGAGACATACAAAGGAAGGGCCCTGCTCCTGCTGCTGGGAGCTCCACTTCCAGCTGCTGGTTTTCCTTTTTTCCTTTTCCAGTACCACAAAGCCTTCTGCCTTGACTTTTCCCATACTGATACTTATAGTGCAGGATAAATGACTCATGTAAGCAATCTATGGAAATTAACTGTTAAGCACCACAGACATTATCAAAAGAAGTGCACAATTAAGAAGTCTTTAAGATTTCTTGAGGCCATAAAGGCTGGACATGGTGTCCAGTCAGGAGCTCCAGGTCTGCCGCAATTAATGATGAACAAACAGGTCTCTTTGCACACTCAGGTCTTGAGTTGGCTTTGACAAGGCAGCAAAGGCAGTCTCCATGATGCTAAAGGTTATACTGACAAAACTAAACAGTTCCAAATTCTTGGACGCCAGTGGTTGTGACTCCACCAACTCCTTCCCAGCATAGGCAACCTACTCCTCCCAAATTCTTGTGCTGCTTCTCCCAGTTCCATTTCCAGGAAAATACCCTCAACAATCTGCACAACAGCACTGCTGTTTCTGCAAACCAGAGCAGGCTCTCTGCCCTCCTTGGCAGTGCTCTGAGATGCTCCAATGAACTCCTAAAGCATTAAGACTTCATCACTGCCACAAAACATACACAGTATTATTTCTTAATATGCTATAAAGTAATAGCTGTCAATTAAACCAATATTCTGGTGTCTTCCTTTTAAAGCACTATTTTGCTTTGTCACTAATTTGCACAATACAGTAATTTCATATTACTTTCCCAGCTCTGAGCATGAATTAGCTCTGTGTAACTGTCACTGGCTCTGATCAGCCATTTTATCTTTTTCCAGCTCATAACCCAGGCCTATGGTATGGATGACAAGGAAATTCATGCTGATGAACATAATTTCAAACAAATGGCTCAAATAAATCGTGCTGCATCTTTTTAAGATAGCCATTTCCCCAAACGTTCTCTTTAATGCACGACGTGTTTGCCAATGGTGCTCTTTAGGCATCAGGTATCATCTAAAATAAAGCATAACAGATTTCTTCTAAAAATATGCCACTTAAAAAAATTATGCTGCAAATGCTAACGGCTGTGCTGAAAATGTATCAAACCAAAACAGCACACAGACACGGGGGAGCAGATCCCATCTGCTAATGGCCACACTCACAGCTCCGAAGGTCTTGGGAATGGGATATTGTATGGAGCTCAGCTCTGAGGGCAGATCTCAACTAGCACACTGGAAAAGTAATTCTATGATTAAAAAGAAACAATTGGAAAATGAAATAATTTCCATTGCATGTCATTTTTCTGATGTAGTCCAAAAGAGGTATCAGCCTAAAAAAAAATATAGTAAAGAAATTAAGTCAAATAATTAGCAGGAATTTTGACAGGTAAAGTTGATGAGAAGCTGCATTCAGACATTCTCCTTCCGTGTTGGTTGTCATTAAATGTTACCATGAAGGTATAAGAACACAAGAAATTTATCAACAGCAGAACTATGGAAATTTATCTTAGCGGGAAATTGTTCCTATGCAACTGAATAATTAGTTTCACTTAAGTCACTCAGGCTGTGACCGCCATCTGCATCCCCTTTTGTCTAATTCTTGTTAAATCCCTATTCAGCCATAACTCAGCTCCAAGATTATAGGACTGTATAATAAACAAAATAATTAGTTTCCAAACTTGTAATACACTGCAACATATTTCCTGGAATATGTTTTTTTTACAACTGCTATTTTGTATTCTCTCATTGAGAATTGAGAACTCAGCTTGCATGTATAAGAGCATTTGAAGAGAGGATAATTTTGCCATGAAACTAAATTCAAGCTCATTTAGGAGAGCTAAGTGAATGAGTTTTGATGCACGTACCAGAACGTCTGCATCAGCCAAGTCAGCCCACATGTATTGACATGCATCCCAGAGAAATTATGTATGGATGGAGCATATTCCCCTTCAGACTTGTTAAATAAGGACCACTACTGAAATTGGGTCATTCCCTTTGCCAGGGCAGTACCAACACTGGCACCCTCTGCTCCACAGTGGCACAGACTGGTAGCACTGAAAACAAGACACATGTCAGCTGAGGCCTTTAAAACAAACTCATTAAAATGGCACAATCTCTTTAGTCTTGAATTATGAGTGAACCCCAGGAGCATGGAATGCCCACAGGCCTAACCTTGCACTCTGTAAACCAAGAGATTCAAAGTCTGCAGAAAGTCAATTGAATACCTTTCCTTTTTCCTGCTGCAAGACTCAAAATCCTTGTGAAAATGGAAGTCACTGTTTAATTTTCCAGAGGCGGTGAGATACGGTAACAAGAGACGAACTCACAACTCAGAACGATTCCTCTCGGAGCACGGGCACACCGCATGCCAGAGCGCAGGGAGCACGAGCAGGGGAGGCTGGCCGGGTCTTTGCAGTACAACGATGGGCACTGGCACAAGCAAACAGGCTCATACTCACCTCTGGCTTTCAGCAAGAGCTAAAGTATCAGTCACAGAGGAACTCAGCCTAAGAAACCGACTCACATCTACACACAACCCATTGCACAACCCACTGCCAGGAGGCAGGAGGTGGCTGATTGCCAACTGGGGGCAGCGATTTCCCAAGCCCGGGTCTCTACTGGGGAAGCTGAGAGAGGGGTCTGTCAGCTCAGCCAGTAGAGAGAGCTGCCCCAAGTGAGCAATGGCTGAGATGGAGGGCAAGGTCTGTAGCTGCACCTCAGGCACCTTCACCACCCCATCCTGATTCCCCCAGCTGCCACCTCCTTTAAGGTAAAAGGGAAAAAAAATAACAGTTTTGCAGTGACTCCTCTGAATGACCTACAAATGAAGGTGTGCTCATATAAACAATTAACTGGAGAGATGGGATGAGATGATGGGGGCAACTTCTGGTGGGAGGACAGTGAGGAGAGAGAGGCCAGCAAGACTCTTGGAGCTGCAGTGCACAGGGGGCAGCACCAGAACTCATCTTTCCTGAGAGAGCAGTGGGGCTCCTGCCGGGCTGGGGCAGGGCCTGGCCAGTGATGGGGGTGTGCTGGGAGGGCTCTGCACGTCTGCTGCCACGGAGCCACACGGCAGTGTGCAGGGCTCAGCGCCTACAGAACTACCTCAAAGGAAAAGCCTTCGTAACAAAAAAGGCCTTTGATGTACCACACCTCTAGAAACAGCCACTAACCCCTTCCCACCTCTCAGCTTAGTCTCCTGTGGGAGGTCTTCTACATCCATGTTCTCCTCTCTGGGGACTTCTGCCAGCTGAGCTGTACCCCAAGAGCTGGTGACTATAGCTCAAACACCTCACCTATAGCTCAAAGGCATTCACCACAGCGTGTTACAACAAACTGCAGACAGACAGTCTGGGACTAAACCGGCAAAACACACATTATTGTGTTTGCTCCCCTTCTCTCTTCTCTGGGTACCAACTCATGTTACCCCAGACTCCACTCCCTCAACATTGCCTGACCAGGCCAAGGGCCTGCCAAACAGACAGCACCGTTCTTTATAAAACACCTTCCAGCACAACCAAAAATAGAAGGATGGCCCTGCCCTAATTGTGGCCATTTAAAAAGCCCTCTTTAGTTTCCTTAGGGCTGTAAGTGTTATTGGCTGGGTTTAATTCAATGAACTTGAAGCAATGAAGTTCACTGAAGCTGGTTTGTATGAGAGTTTTCTTTCAGGGAGGCAGCATTAGACAATGAGGTGCTGGATCCCAGGAGGATATTAAACATTTAATATACTGGCAAATATGACATATAAAAATGTTTTGTGAAGGATGAGCAGCAGAGCTAAAAAGCATAAAAAAGCTTGTGCTCATCTCCAGGCTGCTGCTGAGCACTGCAGACCTCCAGCTACTGAATCAATCCAAATTCAAGAGCTTTTCCTTCCTTTAATATTACACAGTTGCTTTTGCTAGCAGTAGACATGACGAGCTGAGCAATTTCCTATATAGCCAACTGTATGCAACTCTTATGAATAGATTGTAGCAGTAATTTGCAGTAATTGTCTGAAACTGCAGTTTACTGTTATTATTGATTTTGGACCAAATCGGAAGCATTTTTATTGGAGAGATTAGGAGTTAATGCTCCCTAAAGATCTGGTTTTACTAGATGTAGGAGAGTGTCACTATAAAAATGAATTTCAGTACTTTTCAGTATAAAAATGTCATTTAAATTAATTTTCTTGGTAATTCCTGCACCCACGGTGACCAACAACACCCAGCCAACTCTAGCTATAGCTTATCCTCACTGGGTTAAAGACTGCAGAAAAGGACTGCCAGTCCTACAGGGCAAAGTTGGAAAGAGAAAAGCAGACTAGTTAACATTTGCAATACATGAACTCACTGAAGTAACTTTGTGAAGGTGCAGTACAGGCTGCCTGGAAGGCTGGGGGAAGCCTCAGCTCAGCAGAAGGCAGTGATAAGGCTGTCACGGCTGCCACTGGAGACAGATTTGAGTCCACATCTGTATCAAAGGCATGTCAAACACAGACACAGGGCTCCTGCTCAGGAGTGTGCAGAAGACTGATCAGTGCTGTATGAAAGGTGACATTTGAATGCTCCAGGCAACATTTCCAAAACCTTCCCAAAAGGCCAAAGGAAACAGGAGCTCTTTCACCCAGGTCTGTGCTGGCACAGCTGGTCCTGGCAAAAAAAAGTCTCATAAACCCTTGCTCTCAAGGGTTGGGACAGTGACCAGAGGTGGTCACCAGTTTCTTGTACAGTTATCTCACTGACTTACTCTGTGTAGGTCCCACCAACACTAGACTTTCTATCTGTTAGTTAAATAAGGTTTCCAAGCTTGAACAAACCCGCTGATGATATTAAATAAGACTGTTTCTTTGAAAGAGCTACTGAACAAGAAAATAGAGGTTTTTTCCCCCACCACAATTAGTGAAATAATTTTCATCTGCTTTCTTTTTGGTTTTTTTTTCTTGAGAAGCAAAATAACAGCCTTGCCGATTACTCTTTGCTAAGGTACCCGATTGTGGTGACATTGAGGCTGACCTTGGAGTCACCTCCCCCGCTGCCGCACTCTCCTTTGTCGTACCACCATTTGTTTTTCAATTTGTCCAAGAGGCCTTGCTCATTCAGTTTTAATACTGCCAGGTTAACAGCATTTCTTGAAACGATAAAACATAACTTGTAAGAAAAAATGCACAAATGCTTAGGAAATCGTAACGTATAAAAAAAGGAGCACAAGAGGACAAATTGGCTAAAATTTCACAGAACGTGGAGCTATCAAAATGTCTGTACAGCAAATACAGGGTTAAATATTGGAAGGTGGCATGGAGGATAACATTTGCTCAAAACTGAAGTGTGCGGGATGGGGAAATCGTCTTTGAGAAAAAAAGTAACAACACCACATCATGCAGTTAACATTCGTCACATATGGCAGGTTAACTTGGCTTTTACCATTTAAATTGAAAAAGCCATTGAACTGTAAAATTAAAACAGCAACAAACAATCAGAGAGGACAACACGAAGAGAACACAAAAAATGGATGCATTAAATAAATGAAACCATAATTTACCGTCTTATTTAACTCCATGGAATATTGAAGAGTTTAAACTTTTAAGTTACCTCAAAATCCACAAGAAAGAAAATGACAACACAATACATCAGGGTAGGTGGAATACTATAACAACATGGATATTGTTATATTATTCCACCCACCTTAATGCTGAGCCTTTGGGGGTTGCTACACCATAGCCCTTGGAATCCAGGTTGCCTCCAACTTTCATGGTGTCGCAGGGCTTGCGCTGCTCGATGTACTCGTTCATCGTGGACTCCAGCAGGAAGGCAAACTTGCCCTTGGACTTCCTCACCCTGGCCACGCCGTCCGCCGTCGTCTTGGTGAACACCGAGGGCTCAGCCGACTTCATGTACGACCACATTTTCTCATAGACAGCTATTTTTGACCTCTGGGAGAGATGAAAGGAGGGAAATGAAGAGTCATGTTGGCAAGACTGAGCTCCTTGGGCTTAGCTGGCTTGGAGGTATAACATCCTGTAGGTGATTAAGGCTAACAGATCAAAAAAAGTCAAGGTAGCTCAGAGAGAGATACACTGCCCCTCTGAACAAAGACCAAATGACAGAATGTTTGGGGAGGCAGAAGCAAATCTCAGACATTTATTTGCTGATCACGGAGTAACTGGCAGACTCAGAATGAGCAACGGCGTGTGCCCATCTCAGCCTCAGCTCCTGTTCTGTGCTGGGTTTATCTGCCCCTGTGCAGCTCTGCTACCGAGCCAGAGGGAGGATGGGAAATCCCAGCTCATCTACCTCGGCCAACAGATGCCAAAGGAGCCTCTCCTCTTCACACAAATCCTCAGCATTGTTTTTTTTTTTTTTTTTTTTTTTTTTTTTACACTAACTGCAGCTAGGAAGGGCTGGCAGTTGCTTATTACAAGTTTTCAGCAAGGCAGGAGTGTGCTTTTCACAGTGGCAATGGCAGGTCTATGATACAGGAGACCATGACATTCTAGTGGCTGCCAACAGAGGTGCTCAAACAAGGGATATAAACAGTAATTACAAAACCTTTTATGAATCAATAGTCAAATATTCAAAATTTGTTTTCCCATTTTCCTAAAAGACAGCAAATACAAGTATTAGCAATAAGCTGAAAAAAATCACTGGTTAACTGCCTGTCACCTATCTATATTTTTTCCTGATTTCCCTGTTTTGAGACTGAGCAAACCCTAACAGCCTCTAGCTCAGCATATAAGCTTTGCAAACCTTGAAATGTTGAGGAATGTGTTACTTCCCCTTCTCGCTCTTCCCCACCAGTAACATTTAAGCCACCCTCAGATCTCAAAGCCACCTCCAGACTGTCAAGAATTTGTATCCTGGACTACCAGTTAAACTTTCCTGCTTGGTCAACAGAAGGCAGTAATGCCAACTGCATTTCTCCAAAGTCTAGAAATCCCAAAGATTTATATAAAGCTTTCAGTCCAAGTTGTGGGTACCTTGAATTTATGCCTCATATTCCTTGCCAGTTCCCTGTCCACAGCTTTCCTTGCAGAATAGGAATGAAGCAGGCAGCAGCTAAATCTAGTTCAAATTTAGCAACCTTGCGGCGGAAGACTGCTAATGTCCATCAGCTTGATGATTGAGACATGCTTCCTCCTCATCCAGGACAATTTAATGCATTTTGAATAACGTAATGCTTAACAACCAGCCTCCAAACACCACCCAGGGAGTAAGCCCTGCCTGCACTGCTCCTCAGATTAACATGCTCAGCTGGTGCTGCTACAGTGGATAGAGAGGAGCATGGAGGGCAGCATTTTATTTTGTCCTTCCTGATGAACTGGAAACGCAAACCAATTAAACCATCTGACAACAGGAAATCAGAGAGACAACAATCAAGAGGGGCTGGCTGGGTGGTGAGTGGGCAAAAAACAAGTCAGAGAGAGCATCTCCTAGCTAAAGAGGGGCTGTACAGCGGTGTTTGCCCAGCATCAGGACAAACAGAGATGTAACTGGGGTCTGAAATGGTCCTTACAGTTGAAAGAAGGAATTTGGATTTTCCTGACCTTCTCCTGCAAGAGCAAACACTGAATAGCCTAAGATGAGGATGGTGGCTCTGAATTTGAGTAGGGAGTGTGGCAGCTCAGCCCCTGCAGGGAGTGCTAAGCCTCAGGATTGCAAGACCAGTAGCAATCTTGGCGTGTCTTAGTTTCAGGTTCTCTGCCTTACAACCTTCATCTTCTTTTAACATAAATAATACAAACACACCTGGCCATTTATATTTTCAAACAGGCACCCAAAGGACAAAAGGAAGGTAGAAAACCATCTTTACTCTTTATACCTCTCAGAAAGCTGAAGTTGTGTGCCTTCCAGATTGTGCATGCACTACGTATGCTTTTGCTTGTTTTCCTCTGCAGTGTGCCTTTAATTACCCAGATAAACCAGAATTTCTTTTCCTTTCAATCTTTTAACTCACGTGTGAATACCTGTCTGCCATAAGTTCTTTCCACCTGGCCTGACTACCTGAAAGCAATGGCCAGTACATCTGTGCATTGTTAATAATCACAGTTATCTGGTGAATGCCAACAGCATGCACAGCGCTGTGCATGGTCCACAAAGCATGTTCCCTGCTCCAAGGGCAAAGGGTGAAAATCATCATTCATGCTTCAGAAAACCAAATTCTACAACTGAAAACCTGATCTCTTTTCAACTTTAACAAATAGCCTAAGCTTTATAGTCTGTTGCCTTCATTTAACTCTTCTGGCTGATGTAGCTAAAAATCAGTTCCCATTTCTATACGGTCATTGCCCAACTCTTCTTCTGCCAAGTGGGATTTTCATAATATCTTGCAATTATCAAATTATCTAAATAAGAATAACAATTTGATCTAGTAGAAGTAGACAAAAATTCAAGCTAGAAACAAACAAAGCATATGTTGACTGGGAAAGGTTAATCTAAAATGTATCAGGCATGTATTGGGTTTGGAGCACAGACTGGCTGAGGATCTCAGGGGTCCTGAGAGAGAGGACCAGGGATGTGATGGGCTCTGGCCACTGAGTCCTGCTTGGTTAGTGCTGATTTTTGCAGCTATTCACCCAAATTCCTTATAAGGTGAAAGTAATTACCTGTGATGGGGCTTCTAGGAGAAAGGGACCACCAGAAGAGCCACCAGAAGAGCTGTGACACCAGCACACGTGCTCAGCAATGCTCGAGGGCATTTTCTGCTCCTAGAGCCATATTTTAAACCTGCTCAATGCCATGAAACAACCAGCTGATTAGGGCTGGTCAAAGATTCAACGGGATGAAATGACAGATGGTATTTTTAGTAAATATTTTTTTTTTCCAATTGCTTCAACAAAACCCAACCACCCCAGAAGCACCTAAAAGACTTTCAGAAATGACAAATGTCTTTCCTAACTATAAAGCTCCAAATTCTGTGCTGAAAGAACATTCTTACCCATCTGTCCCCCTCTGCAGACATTCACACTGCCTCTCCCAGCCCCCCTAGGAGTCTGACACCCATAAAAGGGGTCAGACAGCAGAAGCAACCACAGAGAAAGGATTTACACTCCTAAGTAAGGCAAGGTCTGACAGATCTGCACTGTTGCTAGAGTTCAGTGGCAGTAAAACATTCTCCCTGTCAATAAAGTGTTACTTTTAAAGAGATCCTTAGGAGAAAAAAAAAACTTAAAAGCAAAGATTTAAGCCAATTCAAAGCCCATAAATGTAGTAACTTCCTATGCTCTGCAACTCCTATTTCTTTGATATTGCTCTCCAGAAGTCCGCCACACACATTTCCTCGGGATTTCAAGGGGATATTATTATAATTTTTTTCTTAAAAGCAACATTTTCAGTGTTTCATCTAGGCCCTGAGACACATTAAAGCGTCTTCATTATCGCAGCCTTACTGCAGATATAAATAGAACTGGCCTTTGCTTTGTCAATAATGCTGGCTTTTTTTTTTCTTTATTTGGATGTTTATGCAGAAATATAAGCCACAAACACCCCAGCCAAGGGTGCAGGCAGCTCCCTTCCATGCCAGCAGAGCCAGCAGCTCTCGTGCCAAGGACTCACTTCACTTGGCCCGTTACTAATCAGCACCTAAATACACATTTCTTCTGGGTAGCAATGCATTCATTTGAAAAGAAGATGCCAATTCCATCAGTCCACAATTTTAACACTGTCTTTCATTCTAATTCTCCTAGTTTTGCTGTGTGGTTGACTCCAGCAGTGAAATGAAAAATCAGCCAGAGTGTGTGGTAGCATCCCAAAGCATGGCCAGTCAGGGCTGGGTGAGTGACACAGGCATGGGAAGGAGGCAGGTTTGCCTCTCAGTTGCAGCTATTTCTTCAATCCAGCAACTACAAATGTGGCTCCAGCTGGGCTAGACCTGGTGCCTTGGTTTCACTTTTGCACATTCCAAATCACCTAGAGATACCTAGCAGACCCCAGCACACCTTGGACAATTCCTTGACATTGGTTAAATTTAGCTCTAAAATATGAAGCCTTCTCCCAAAGACTGAATTTCGTTCCCCCTCTGCAGACATCTGTCTCACACTTCTGCTAAAAGTGACTTTGTGTCACCTCCTCCACTACTGAGTAGGGGTGAAGTTGCTGTATTTGAAGGAAGCAACGCTTCTTTCTAGTTAAAGTATGTTACAGAGATGCCCTTTACCTATTTTAGAACATTCAACTCTCCCTACCACCTCCTCCACAACTTGAAGGTCTTCAAAATGTCTCCTTGTGCACCCTGTTGGGATATTTTATTAAAAATTACTAAAATGGTCCTTAATTTCTTATGACAGGGACCAGGAAGTGATTTCCCAGTAGTCAAGCTTAAATTGTTCTCCTATAGGTGAGAGCTGTTGATCATCCAGTCATGAGCCACATATAATCAAATAAACACTATTTTAAAAATCCAGTTATATATTCTATAACTGTATAACTGTTTCATACTTCAAGAAATTTCAGATTATACTGATTTTTTTACCTCTGCCTTCAAAACTAAGTGGGATAAACAAAGTGTAGCAAAATAAAAAAGCATGTGGAGCATCCTGACTGCAGCACACACATAAAGGTAGGCAGAGACATCAATAAAGGTCCTAAAGCAGCAAACTTACCACTCTCCTCTGCTGCATGGGCCCTGTGACCACATTATAGCTCCTTAACAAGGGAGATTTACAGCCCTTAAGTCAGACAGATGTTGCTGATACAAAACACAACGGTCCATACTAAAATCAGTGCAGGTATTTAATGTGAATAATACATGCTGCCTTTCTACAGATCACACCTCACTTTGTATGGAGGCACACCTCACTGGAATGAACTTGGGCAGTTAAGTGTGAACCATAGCTTCATTATCATCACTCATTGCTTTTCCTCTACGTGTGCAATTAGCTCTTCTGCAGCACCTAATGAGTCCAGGAGCTTATGAACCATTTAAAAGCAAGCTACTAAACAGGAATGAAAAAACTGCCAAGAGACAGCCTTGGTACTGCTGCTGCTGCCTGGCTTGGGCCCCACTGATATCCCTGGGGTTTAGGCAGTGGCTTAACTGAACTTCTACTATGGCAAATTGCAATGGAGTGGCACCACTGTGTTTGTTGTTTGGATTTGGCTTTGATTTGGTGCCTTTCCACTCCCTCTAAGCCTCATGTTGAGTCATCCCTGGCAGAGCTGCCTCTGAGGGGGAATGAGGGACACTGGTGGGAGCCCTCAGCCTAATCTCAGCCCTGGAGCACATGGAGGCCATCCTAATGATGATGCTACATAAGAACATGATAAATATAATTAGTAAGGTCCCTCTGCCTGAGATTTCCAAGCTCTTTACTGAGAAGGTAAAAATAGGTCCCATGAAGGCCAGAGGGCACCATTAGTCCCCTTTCCCCAGAGAGGACATGAAAGCAGAGATGCCATTTACTGAAGGTCATAGGGCAGAGTCTAATAGATCAATGCCACAGCTTTTAGCCACAGATAACTTGTGATGCCAGCAATTTACTTACCTATATGGACAGAAAAATCAATCCCATCATTACATGAACCTCTTGCTTTTATTACTTTCTCGGCAGAAGAAAGTAGGTCAGGGCAATTCTCTTCCAGCAAGGCCAAACCCCAAGTCCACCAATCTCTACCCACAGTTTATGAATTTGTGGGATGCCACAGAAAAGCAAGGTTGAAGCATGCACATGTAAACTAGTCTGTATGTTTGTAGGAGCACACAAATCTTTGAGAATGCATGCACACATTCAAAGGGTGACCTGGTGACTAATAATATTTTACAGCCAAGCATATGATGGGAGACACTGTCATGTTGGTTTATTGCTCAAATGACAACTTAGGCTTTAGAAATGGCATTTTCCTTTCCCAGCTGGGGCAAACCAAGCCCAGAGGGAAGAAGGACCAGGTCTGCAAACCCCTGGGCTGCTGCTTTTCTCTAGAATCCTCTATGCCAAGATGCAGACTACCCCTGCATAGGGCTGAGGGAGGATGGGAGTCTAGCAGGAGGCTGGTGGAGATGGTGATGGTGGGGAAGGACAGTCCACAGCAGTGCTGCCCACCCAAAGAGCTGGGGAAGCAGCTTAATAAAGCCCCTCCAGGCTTCAGCATCACTAGTTTTTCCACACCTGACACAGACAGTGGCCTGATTACAGAAGGAAATGTCTTACAGAAATACTACAATATTTCAGGAAGTGTGTTTTGAGACTTTCTCTCTGTATATCATGGTCCTTTTCAAAGTGTGACCTTTGGCAGCAGGGGGGGTGATGTGCTGTAGCTGCTTTTTAACAGGCAGCTCTTCTGCAGCGAGCTCTGCTCGCACAGACAAGCAGAGTCACTCCGGCTGCAGCCAGACGTTGCTGACATGTCAGTAACAGTCTCAGCAGCAGAATGTAAATCAAGATTTTAAGATGCCCTTTCCTGGCACAACACTGAACTTCAGACTATATTCATCTCCTCACTTTATTGCTGCCTTTACTCCTCCTTCTTGCAATGCTGATTGGGAAATTAAAATGAAAGTCTTTTCCAGAGACAAGCTGCCTTTGTAAATCCTCTGTGACTCAGGGACAGAGCCAGCGCTCGGGCAACGCTCGCCCCAGGGAAGCAGTGCTGGGGGTGACAGGGGCTGGGTGGCACATACCAGGGATCTGGACAGCTGTGCGGGGTAAGCCTGTCTGTCTGTCTGTCTGCCTGCCTGCCTGGGGAGCAGGAGCAGCACATACTCGAGCTGGCTGGAGGGAGGCTTACGTCAGCCTTCAGGCTAAGGGGCATCTTTCCAGCAGTGACATATTCAGCAGCGTTGTCTTGTCTGGGCAACTGAGCAGCACAACCAGCCCTGCTCTGGATTTGGCCTGTAATAAATTAACAGAGAACGGCATTTCCAGCACATGATCTGAACACTGTCAGGTCTAATGAGTTTTCAGCTCCAGACAGAAAAGGCCAATATACAGGCAATGATGGAGAAATCCCAGTGGACTGCAAGAGGGGATGTTTCAGATTCACATCATTAGAGTTTCTAAACCTTCATGTATTTCCTAATTATGCAAAAGTAACAGTAGCAGTGCTGTGAGTCATTTATCAGCACCCATGTATTTTAAATGAATCTCTAATAAGCATGTACTAATGTGACACAGCAGCATTACATAAAGTAGTAGAGACTTGAAAAACCAGGGTCCTCGCTGTCTTGGGCAATGTCATTATCATTATCATAGAGCTTCTCTCCAAAAAGTAGAGCATTCAAACAGCAAGTGATTTTGCCCCCAGGCACTCTCTGCTTGCCTCTGTGGTACAGACACAGTTACAGCGTTAACCCACTGTGAGCTGCCACGTCTGGCTTCCCACAGGCTGCAGCCCCTCTGTGTCCAGCTTCCCATGGGCTGCAGCCCCTCTCACTACCTGGTCCCCGGAACCCACAGCCCTGATCTTACAGAAGGTGACTGCTGGGTGGTATAGAGAGAGAGGTGAGCTGGAAAGCCTGAACCACAAACACAAGAGCTATAGACAAATGCCATCTGTTATTGAAGATAATGGGGAGATTTATTCAAATATTTGTTACTAAGTGTTGACTGAAAGCTTTGCTAAATCTTGACTTGCCTGCTGAAATTAGTAAAATGATTCAGCCACCTTAAGCCCAGCTCCATTCAAATGCTCCCTTTCCAAGAAGTAGATGATGGATGAGCTGTTAATTTTAGTTCCTGTAAGGATACATTTTCCTCTCCAATCTACAGGCCTAAAGACATTAGATCACTTCATGGGAAACCCTTTCTTTTGCAATTATGTCACATTTGATTTCCTGTTGCCTTTAAAACTGCCTGTTGGCCATGTGGCAGAAAGGAGGTTCAAGAGATAAACGAACCCCACCAGCAGACCATCCATCATCCATGCAATGGAGAGGCTCTGATCTCTCTGCACGCATGCAGTCACCTTTTAATATTTGTACATGCTCCCACCTATATCAAACAGGGGAAGAGAGAGAAAATATATAGGTGGATAAAATTTTCATACCTTCTGTGTTTAAAAACAGTTAAACTACAGTACTTTTTATGATTAACAACTGCCACATTGAATATCTCAGATCTGTAAAACTCATCTTTGAAGCTACCACTTTTCTGTGATGCTCTATTCTTTAATGTTCATAAATAAAATCACACTTCAATATTTTTGTCAGGAATTTGTTATGATGACTGTGTTGTTTAGCTGGATGTCAAGTGCACAGAAACCTCCAAACTGCTAATCATAGTTTTATCCTAAGGCAAAAGCAAAGCATTTGTATGACTGCAGTGCTAAAAACAAGTCCTTCATCTTCACTAGCAAAATAAATTTTGAAATTAAAAATCAAAGAGTTTAACTACAGATGAAACCCTTAGTGCTGCATGCACAGAGTTCACAATGGTGTTTTAATAGCCTCTAATGATGATCTCAATATCGTTTGATTGCACAGAATGCATAAAAATCATATGGCAGCTACGGCTGTACAACCCAAGGCTTCTCCTTACCTAAACTGCTTGCTCGTGGAATTTATTTCCCTCTCGTCTTCACACAAGCTTTTATCATCAGAGGAAAGCAATGAGCTCTTTAACTCATCACAGGTGTAACACACTGGTGCTTCCGAATGCATTACGGGTGTAATTCCTCGCTCTCTCCTGAGGCTCTGCCATCGAGCTGTGCTCCTCCTTGGATGCCTGACTGGCACTGGCCTCCCCTGCCACTGTCAGAGGCACCTGAATGGGGAACCCTCTCTACATGCTGCCAGCTGGGGGGGGCAAGTGGCACTTGGCTGTTTCGAGCCAGGAGGGACCCCCTGGTGCCACCACAGCCTCTCCTCACACAGCCCAGCACAAGGCTCCACTGAACAGGAGGGGAGGTCTGAGTTACCCCACGTGCTTTTAGCTGAAGGTGTTTCTAAATCCTTTTGATGGGTTAAAGGAATGTTTTCTTTTAATTTCAATAATATTTGGAGTTGGTTCTTTCACTGTTCTTTCATATAAATGTTCATTTTCTGTTTTGGTGTTAATCTCCCTGGTGTTCTTTTCTTTGCTTTTCAATGAATTGTTTTCTATGTTACCTTTAGTTTTACCAGCTTGACAATTTAGTACTTAAGTTTCTTTTCAAGAGATACCTCACCAATCTCCTTCCCACTTACTGCTTTTTCTGGTAGCTGTTTGCATGCACCTCTCCTCAGCATGGGCAACCAGAAATGCAAAGCCTCTTGCCAGCGCATCTCATGCTTTTCTAACTGTCCCTGCTGAACTATTTTGATTTCAGAATAGTTTTAAAATGGGAAACATCTTAAGGGGCCATCCTTAGCATGACTTCCTGTGTCTTAAAACCTGCGGGTTTATATATATTTTATGTATAGACAAAGTCCAGAAAGGACTCACATCTGAATTTGGTTTGCAAAGAATCACTTTTTGAGGAAAACCAACTGTAAGAGCTGGAACAACCATCATGCCCAAAGGACCTACTGAAATTCCTAACAGATCTGGCAATTAATGACATTTCCAGGAGGAAAAATCAAGAACTGATTTCAGGGCAAGTCATTCCACCTGAGGCACAGGAAAGCCACTCGGTAGCTGAGTTGTTTGGTCAGGGACATCCTTAAACTTGTGCTGAGAAATATACAAAGAAAAATTTCTACAATAAAGTAACATTCATTGCAGATCTTCTTCTCTCCTTAATTTTGTGAACAGTGATTGACTACATAAGTTCTCAGTGAAGTATACTAGCAGGTCAACTGTGTTTGTCAATGATCAAACATACACTTGGCAAGGTATTTTGCAGAAGCCTTTTAACAGAGATATCTGCTATCAATTAAAAGAAACAACCATAAATTTAAGGGCAATTTATATTTCTAAATGTCTACAAACATGTCCTGCTGAAGTTTAAATACAGCCAAGTTTAGATAAGAATCATTAATTGATTGTAAAGGTCATGCCTTTTGAATATATGCATATTGGAGGTGAAGTATTAGAGTGTGGCATTATACTTAGGCTCAGCGCTAAATTTGGATTAAATGGCATTATATTGATTTGATAAGCTGCTCAGATATGCTGAAACTTTAATTGAATATATTAGAAGATGTTAATTCTTACAGATAGACCTTTAAAAGTAGCTTAGGGATTTGAAACTTCTTTCTCATACAGGCCTTCACCAACCTTCAAGAAAGAGAAAGAGGAATTTTGGAGTCCTTAATCTGAGTCCATGTGTTAATAAATATCTCAGGAGAGGTTCTTTCTTTTCAATATGGATGAGTGCCCTTTGAAAGCCAAAGGGAATTGATGTAATCTATTGATTGCCATTTAAACTCCTTTATGAGCTAATTAGTGCAAAATGTAAGATGTTTCTGAGCAGAAACAAGCAACAACCATGAGAATACAGGAAGGTTCCTCTGAATCTTAGATATACTGGGAGGACAAATGCCCTTATGCAGAGAATCACCAACAAGTGAGGAGTGTAAACAGCGTCTGCTGTGAAACTGTTATAAATTACCATCTCTGGCTGGAATTGTGAGAGCAGTGTTGGAACTGTGAGAGCAGTGCTGGCATTGTGAGAGCAGTGTTGGGACTGTGAGAGCAGTGTCACGCCAAAGCAGCCGCTGCGCAAGCCTCAGGCAGCCATGGTGTATCCAGCTTAACCCCATAGCTGGGACAGCCTCTGCCCAGGAGGCACTGCCACGTTTAGGGAAACTGCCAAGACTGGAAAATAGGTCATGAGCTGGAGTCTGCCCAGGTCTGAAGTGGCTCAAAGTCATTACCATCTGTTCATCTGAATTGAGAGGCTGGTATCAGTCCAGTTTCAGGTATTCACACTGTAAAAAAACCTTCAAAAGTGATGCTGTCTGGAAATGAGGCTGGCAGAAGGGAGCCATGGCCTGGAGGAACTCCTTCTAGCACATGCAGACAAGATGGTGGGGATCTGAAGCTCACTTACATGTTATCCCTTTATGATGTATCAGGAGGCAATTTTTCCTTTCTACTGTCAGTTTGGCAGCTTCCACTGACCAGCAGTGATTAAGATCAGGATCTGACTAGTATCTTTGAGAAACATTTCGGCCTTACAGCTCTAGAAAGAGATAGACCCATACAAGCTTCTTAATGAGATCTTGGAAAGACTGTCCTGAACCTCCTGTGTGAAGCCATGGCCCAGCTATAAAGCTAAGTTACTCCCTTCTCACTGAGTATATTATCATGAGCCACTCAGCTAACTGCTGTTTAAAGTAGCAAAATGCTGGGGGAAAATAGGTGGAGGATATTTCCCTTACACAGGGGATAAGCATCACCTTTGGCTTTTTCCAACTTGGAGCACTGTCACTTCCACTGCTGCCTTTGGTAGCAGAGTAGAAAGAGATGCCAAGTACCCTAAAACACAGAGAGGTGCAGTCTGTGCTGCAGGACCTTGGAAAGCAAGAGTCCTTTAAGTTATTTAAAGTTTCAGCCACATTGACTGTCTTATTAAGTAACTAATAAAGACTGTACAACAAAGTATTTATGTGAACATACACATTTGTTCTAAGGCAAAGCCTTTGCCCTTTTCAAATCAACTGAAGAAGACTCTAATTACAACACTTTCATGGATGCATCACTCTATTCAAATTAATTACTCTGCAAAAGTTAATACAACTGAAATAATGTTGTGTGCCTTGAGAATGCCAAAGAGAAAGAAGCACACTTAGGGCTCATTCTTCTTCCCACTTGGCCCATACAGCCTTGCTCCACACTGCTGGGGCTCTGCTCTTGTCCATCCCCATCCAACTCATATCCTGGCCTGATGGAGCTGGCAGCTCCTGACAGATCAGCTCATTTACAACCCTGCTTTTCCCAGTGCTAGCAGAAAGACACAGCTCATCTCAAGATTATTAGCAGCACAACAAAGCATTCATACATTTACCAGACTTTGTATCCTTTCAAATGTAACACTCATTCCTTTGATCTCTGTGCGAGAAGGAGTTTCCCTGTTGTGTCAAACTATTAAGGAAATGAAGGAACATCCCCATACAATTTCTGTTTCTATATGAACTGTAACCAGATAGTCAAAAGAAGGCATTTCCCCCCCTAAGATCAGTATAGTGACTATAAACAGCACCAATATTTCTGAACAAGTTGTGCTACCTCTTTTGACAGGTTCACTCAACTTGTTGTTGTAGACATAATACTGCCTTTGGTTGATAATTAAGCGGAATAAAAATTTCTATACACTAATGTCACCCTTACAAGTCAGTGTTTACCTCACAGGATTTTAACACAAACAGAAGCTGTTGTAATGTACCTGTTACCACAATTAATTAAGAACCACTGAGTATCTCTTTTAATAGAAAGACATTATAGGCAGAGTGCAAAAGTTTCATAAAATACCTTTGCATTCCCTTTCAGGTTTACATCAGATGTCTGTGTCATGTTTTGAAATTTTAAGTAAATTCAAGGAGCCCTGAGTATTTCTCGAAGGAGCTCTCAGTATTTCATCAGCCTACAGCAGCAAGGGGTTTTTTGTCTCCCTCCTCCCTCCTGCTTGCACCTGGCCAGTATGCATGACAGGCAATAATTAGTCCTGCAGCACTGACCACTCTTCTATACAAAAAAAATAGTTGGTTTGAATGGCATCTGATTGGCACTGCTGAGAGAGAACCAAGAGCTCCCTCAAAGGCCAGAGCATTCCAGTTCACCCTTGGAAAGAAATAAGATCTTTTCAGGACGATGTTTTCAGAGACATAAAAGTGGACTGAGATTATATTTAGAGCTCTTAATGCTTCTCACCAAACTGTCTGCAGTTCAGCCTGTAGCTTGGCAAGAGGAGAAAGGAAGGATGATCTTAAATAAAAGTGTGCACTCACCCCTACCCCCAAATGTTGCAAACCCTGCATCTCCCTAACCAAGGTGAAAAACAACCAGTGTTCTGGGGAACAAAATTTTTACCTGACTGTCAGATACAGCCACAGCCAGATGCTGGTGAGCACTGAAGACACAACAATGGCAGCAATCAATGCTCCACCAGGAATGAGCAGCACACAGGCCTCCCATCCCCCTCCATTCTGGCAAGTGAGCACCGATGTCGGATGGCATTACTGGCTGCCAGCTGGGCATGCACAGCAAGTAGGTCAAGAGCATCACTCCTTGCAAGAGTTTTCTCTGCTAAATATTGTGCCAACCACTGCATTATTGCTCATCAGACCAAGGCTCTGAAACTGGTGTTACAAAACCCTTCCCATGACAGCAGAGGTCAGGTTTTCCATCTTGAGATGTTTCAGGTAAAGCAAAACCACCCATTTTTGATAAAATGCCTTTTGATATTAAAATCTGCACTCAGTCCTGCCCTGATTGCACAAAGCATAGGATGGCTATTACAGCTGCATAAAATCAAACAACTGAAACCCATAAACTAGGCACTTAAAGGAGATTTAACAGACTTACTCTAAAGAATTCTTTGGTTGAGCCTGAATCCAAAGTGCCATAGGCTATTTCAGTTTGTTTAGCCAGGTCCTCTGCACTCTCTATGGGTGAAACCATCCTTTCCACCGTAAGGAAGGCAGCGAGATTAGCAGTGTAGGAAGAGATAATGATGAGAGTGAAGAACCACCAGACTCCTCCGACAATTCGCCCTGAGAGAGATCTATGGAAAAACACACATCATTAAACTGCTTTGAAGACAATCCTTGATTTTTTTTTCTTTCTTCACTGAAGAGAAATTCACATGCACAACCATTTTGTCCAGATCTTCCAGGTATCTGTGAACAGGTGGACTGTGAGCCAGCTCCTGATAACCTCCCTCAGGAGTGAAAAATCAGTTCACACCTGGTCTTACCTAGTGGAACTCTTTCTGTAGTCTTTCAGTGAAAACAAGAACAGTAAATTAAGAGATAATTCATTTGAGGAGAGGAACAAGCTCTCCTGACTTCCACAAATCCTTTGTTGGAGAAGGCTTTTCCCAGAAGATTTTTGTTGTCTCTGTGTGCCCAGCCTTTCCCTGTACTGGACTGGGAATATGCTGGGATATGCCAGTATCACGTCCCTTTGTCCAGCTTAGAGGACAAAAATGCACTTTTTACTGCATCCACTCCCAGAATGTAACATACAGTAAACTGCAAAAAGGAATCTGAGTAAACATGCAAAAGAATGTACCAAAAATGATCCAGTATCCTTCTCTCATAACAACCTAGCCGGAATTACAAATTGAATCTGCATATTGAAGTGAGAAGAGAGGCTGGTTTGGTTTACGTTTTATGTTAATTAAAATTTGCATGTTGTACTGTTCCAAGTCAAGCATATCCCTGCTTTATAAGCACCAGAGCAACAGAGAAGGAAACAGAAAAAACCCCATGTTTAGTTTTTAATTGCAGTCTTTGGTTTTTGTTTTTTTAAAGGGATTCCATAAGGACATAAGAAAAAACCTATTTGCAAGCACATAATTATAAAATGCCTAATGGTCAGAAGGTCTGGATCTTGTCAGCAAAAGCTCTTGATGTTTTACAGCAGCTGAACATCACCCTCAAAGTATTTGATCTGGGCTGAAGGATAGCAGTGACGCATCACTCAGCTGGGTGGGGAATTTCATTGCCACGAACATTGCTTGTTCTTCAAAAACAGCATGTTGACCAAGAATCATTTCAACTGCTGAGACAAAGCTATTTCATGTTTTCCCTTAGCTGTACTGATACCAGTGGAGGAAGAATCAATCTCAGACACATCTGTGGAACCTGGGTGCTGTAGTCCTCAGTTTGTGCAAAGAGAAGAAACAGAAAACTCTTACCTGTTTATTTGTTTCCTTCAAGCCCCTCAGTGCCATCCCCAGACAGTGGGTACAAGTTTTCCTACCAACAGATGGAGATAGGCAAAACCCAAAAGTCTTACGATGTGCCCCCACCCCACCCATAGAGAGGGGTTTGCTGCTAAACTGCCCAGTCTTGGCCAGAGCCTGAGATTGCCTGAGCCATTAAAAAAATGCCATTAAATTATTCAGGAAAAAAAAAAGAAATAAAAAAATGTATTCATCCATCATTAAAGATCACAACAAAGAAAAAAATCACCAACACAATAAAAACAGAGAGCTCAATCTGGAATATGTGAGAGGAATGTGCAGAAAGATGAAGCACTACTATTCTCCACTCTCCTCTGCCCAAGGAGCAGCAGCTCCCACTGAGAGAGCAGATGAAGGCTGGTTCCTCAGAGCAGGCACACATCCACCAGATCACCCACAAGTGGAGGAGGCCTTCCTGCCTGTCTTAATGGCCTCCCAAGAGGGTAAGAGGCTTCCAAGTTTCAGCTTGGGCTGTGGAGCCATTGTGCTCACTAACACAAGGCTACTGAGCTGCTGCAAAGGGAATTTGCAGCAATATAAATACAGAATAATGCCTTCAGTCAAGGAATCTATCTACCTTACTCTAATTTCTTTGTAGGTATAATATGAGTGGGATTTCAGGGAAGGCTGCAGGCCTTTTTGGCCAGCTTCCTTAACAGGTAGGGTTTTGGCTTTAGCTATTTGGTAAAGCTTGATACCCTCTTACTTGGGCTGACACAATTTTCTCCAACTACAAATCAGCGCCTGCTGAACTTGTCACATAAGGCTTCCTTTGGAGCCAGCAGAGAAAAAGAGAAGAGCCTGACACCCTCAGAAAGAGATTTATCTCACTTGCTATAGTGTGGGATAAATCTAAAGTTGTCCATCTGTCTCATAACTTCGGAGAGAACAAAGATGCCTCACTAAAAACCACAGTCTATTGCTTTCAGATGGCTGTGTCAGGTGAAATTCATCCTCCTTTAGCTCCTTTCTTCACTACACACTTTCCATCTTCAGAGAAGACCTGGAGTTGAACTTCTCCTCCCTGCAGTGATGTGGACAATTTCAGAGACAGATGGAGGAGAGGTTTGGCTAGCAGGTCCAGCAGATGAAACATCTACTTCCCTACTGTGGGACAAGCTCGGTCTGGAGTTTCCAGGTTCCCACGGCCCTCTTGCTTTAAGGTAGGTCTTGAAATAGGGAGAGGAAAAAAAGACTTACCAGGGCATTCTGATAAATGCAGTGGAAGCATTGGGAATAAAATAGTATGTGTTCATTTTCCCTACAGTTTCCCATAGGAAATCTCTTACTTGCATTGGTAGCTGCCCCTTCTGTTGGTAGGACAGATGGGTTGCTAGGATGGAGATGGCAGAAGATAAGTGTTTTCCAAACCAGTGAAACCTCAAGCTCCCATTGCTGCAACAATAAAAGGTTTGTGCCAGGCTGCATGTTCAGACAGCATCCTACACACTGAGAAAGGTAAAAATACCTCAGCCCAGAGGTCTGGCAACCTGCATGAACCAAATCAGACAGATACAGCACAAAGACCACCTGAGAGGCAGGAGAAGATGGGAATGGGGGATCCCTTGATGAAAAAGGCACTTCCCTGAGGGTCCTATGCTCAAGAGAGGGGTCTTGCTAGATGGGGACCAGGGCTGTTCTCAGAAGAATTGAGGTCACTTCAAAGAAAACTGGATGTCACTAGAGTTGTTTCTCCCAGAGTCTTCCAAGGAGCACAAAAAGAAGGATTAAACAGCAGCTACTACAGGGAGCAATCTGGGCTGACATAGCTGTCACTTGGTGTCACAGGACAAGGAAAAAGAAAAATCAAATAAACCGCAGAATTGACACGGAAGGAAAGACAGACAGAGATGAACAAAAACATGGACAAACATGGCCTGGCAGCCTCCTTGACCAAAGAACCCCAGTTTCCCCCCATCCATCTGCTCAAATGAAGACTCCTTATACCCACTGCAGGGGCTGGTGTAGAGGGAGAAAAAGGGTTAGTACAGGTACACTGGGCTGGTACTCAGAGAGTGCTGTATGGTTTATACTGTGAACCACAGAAATGTTTTTCTATTACTCAGATAATAATTCTACAAAACACAGTCAAGCTTTTCATACCAGCACCACTGTTTCTGATGCAAGCCATACCTGTCCACATGTGCAATAATGTAATTAAAAACAATCAATTAATGCTTTAGCCTAATATAGTCTTCCAAATCACCTCAAAATGTATGGCATTATTTTAAAGTGAATTAGAGTGCTAACAAATGAGAGGAGCAACACAGATCTGGAATAACAGGATTACAACTCAATTGTCAAAACAAAGTCAGATGGTGATTTCAAAAGCAAGTAAATAGGAAGAGTGCATACCTTGAGAGGAAATTTAAAAGGAAGCATGAAGTCAAATGAGAGCAAATTAGTGACAAGAGAAAAAACAAAATAAACATTGAAATTCACATTCAGTTTCCAGGAGAACAATACATATAATACATTCAAACAAACCTTCATTTATGAAAATAGCTTGCATTTTGTTTCTGCTCACGGCCATAAAAGATATTTGATTTCCAATATTACTGATACATAACAAGCTTCTCACACTACTCCATTTTTAATTGGGCTCTTTGGATCGATATAAGACGGTTGTTATGCTGACAAATAATCCTGAACACCTGTCCTAGTGTGGAGCCATGGATCCCTGAGCACAGCTCAGCTGGTGCCCCCAGGCTCCGGGCCCAGCCCTGTGCTCACACCCCCAGCCAGCCTCGGCCTCCGGGACACAATGGGCACACAGCATCTGAAGCACTGGCTTGAGATGCTCCAGAACAGGAATGGCAGTGGGAGTTTCAGGAATGTCTGGTTACCCTCTCATTGCTACTGTGAAAATCCCACAAAGACATTCCCATGGCCTTTAATAGGAGTCTCTTGAGTATTCTGCTGTGAGAGCAGGGACCTAGAAAATGACATCCTCTAAATGACCAACCTCGAGATAGTTTTTGATAACCCCCCTGTCTTTTTCCATCAGCAATTAATTAATGTATCCTCTTTGTTCTACATGAATAAAGAGCACAATGAAAATACACGCTCTCATAGAGATTTCAAAGATACTTTTGCTCAGAACAATGTTACAAATTTGACTGTGTTTTTTCCTGATTCCATTTGCTGTACGCATCGTACATAAAAGCAAGTTTAATAATCTACTTTTGATCCCTCAAAAGTGAATTTTCAATGCTTTAGCTCACTATGCAAAAAACACAGCAGCCTTTGATAGCAGAACAAAACTGCTGAAATAAATGTTGATTACATCAAGGGATGCACTAGCCCCCAGCCTTTGGCTGCTCTCTGATTCTGTTTAGATGACTCCTATTAAATACAGAGAGGAGAGTATAGGGATATATCCTCTGGAATATCCACACAGCATACTCACCGAGGATAGATCTAACTAGTCATTAGATGTCACAGCTGTTCCACACAAAGGCAGCTGAAAGAGCCTTTATCAGCAAGTACAAAAGTGATCTCTCCAGACTGCTTGTCGGCATCTCTCTACGAGTGCTGTATGCTCTCATATAAGAAATTTATTCAGACAAAACTCACAATGGAAGAATGAAGCCCCTTTTAGTGGCAATAAAATAGTATGAAACATTCATATAGTCAATGTACTGTGAATGGTGTAACCTTACAAAGATACGGATTAAGAATGTCATACTTGGGATTAGTCCCTTCCACGGAAAAGAAATTTGACATTTTAATCAACCTAAATCAACATATCAGTCAAAGGAACAATGTTTCTGGCATTTAAACCAAAGTATTAAATTTCTCTTTTTTTCCTGTAACAATGCATATAACTGCTTGGAATGTTATCATGGAAGATAACAAAAAACTGGACAACACCTTCAAATGAGGGCCATATATTAATACTGAGCTAATAGCTTCTGATGGACAGATAAAATAAATAGATATACTGCTGTCTCTCTCCTTTTTTTTGGTAGGTATTTCCAAGGCACTTATTGTGGTTGTATTGAAAAAATCCAGTGCGTTCCACTTGTTATATAAGGTAAATGGCTGACCATGCCAAAGAGTCACATGAGAGCTTCCCAGAAATACTGTGCACTTTTATTTAACTGTCAATAACCAGCCCTAACAGAAATGCCTGCAGCTTTCCATGTGATGTCCCAGTGCTTATTTCCCGGTCCTTTATATTGGCACACACATGGTCAACAGCAATTTAAATGTTATCACTGCTCATCCCCGTTAACAGCAAGCACTGGGGCAAAGTGTCAGTGCAGGTTTGAGGCAGAAGGCAGAAACAGGGAGTGCAAACAGGGGGAGGAGGCCAACAGCTGTCAGTGCACAGGGAGCAGCACACCCAGACACCAGGAACTGGGTACACTAACAAACACAAATTTATAGGATGATTATTGCACCCTAACAGACAAAATCACGATCCTTCCCAAGAAATTTCATAGAAATTTTGTCACTTGCTTCAGTGAGGTAACACAAGGCTCCTAATGCTATATGGACCAGGAAAACCTGGCACCTTTTCAATGATTCAGGTATTGAAAAAGGTAGCCTGGAGATCAACAAGGCGCATTTTGAATGTCAGTACTCAGGGAAAAGATCTCTCTCTTCCTCTAAATAGCAATTTTGTTAAATGGAAAACTGTGTTCTGTTTGTCTCAGCAGGTGTTCTTAATAAATAAAATAACTGGAAACTGGTTATTAAATTATTGTCATACAAAAAAGAATTATTGCTCCATCACTAAGAAGCTAGATAATTTTACTGCTTGTAACAAGCACATCACCAAAGTATTTTACCAGCGTAAATGCAGAAACATGATAAATGTTATTAAAAAAAAATAAATCTGTGGTATGCATTGTTCAATTAGAGGGAGCTTCACTATTTTAATCTGGTTTTTAAAATACTTCTATAAAAAGAAATATAATTCTACAAGTTAATAGCAGTGCTCTCTGTTAAAATTGGTATTAATATAAATCATACTTTACTACAGCCTTATCCAGAAAGAACATCTTCATGGATAAGAAAAATCTTTATGGAAACTGGCAGTGCTTATTAGACCATATTGACTATGAACAGGGGGACAGCAGATTAGACTGGACTGAAATAACAATACACACAGAGGACAGTAGCACAGTACATCTGGAGACATGAACATGTGCAAAATGGTGGTAAGCAGAAGGATGAAAGGATGGTTCAAGAAGAACAAAACTGGAGAAATTAGGTTCAAAAGAAAGTAAAAAGACTAGCCGAAGGCTTGATGGGAGTGGAGATGCTTTAAAGTGCTGTTGCATGTGACTTTTAAAAAGAAATCTTATTTTGCAAAGCAGAATGTGTTATATGCACCAAGGAGATGACCGTAAAATGAGATATGCAGCAAAAACACGGTAGCCCTCCAAGCATTGCTGAAAACAGAAAACCCTATGCATTTTACAGCCTTAACATGGTGAATATAAGTTTGGCAGAAATGCATAAATGGCATTATAAGCAATGCTACTTACTCTGGAGGCAAATATTAGCAAGCATGGTGGCTTGATGAGGATGCTGAATATTGAATGGAAATGTCAAAATAAAAAATTTGGAATTAAAAAGAAATTTGAGAAAGTAACATATATGCACCATGGTATCAGAAAATGACCATAAAATGCAAAAAGGTGATGGAGTGATATGGAACAAACCTTGGAGAAATATCGCATCCTTGCTGCATAAAGGCACCCAGGGAAAACCAAAGGCTGTTAAATATTCCAAACTCATTTGGAGGGTCAGGAGGATTCTGAGGGTCACGTGGTTCTTCAGTGTTGTCTTCCAAGTGCCACTCATAAGGGCTGAATCTGCTGACTAGGAAAAGAACTACGCTGACGCCAATGTAAGCAAAGACTATACACATCCAAATTTCATAAGCCAAAGGATCCAGGAAAGAGAACACGCCTGGTTTAGATTTCTGAGGCTTCTTGATCATGATGGAGATCCCCAGGCTCATAAAGGGTTTGGAAAAGTCTATGACTTCTTCTCGCACCAGTGTTATGGTGAGGGGGGCAACAGCTATATCTGCTCTCTGAAAAGGGAAAACAAACCCAAGTTAGTTACAAGTAAGACACAACAGAATCACAGTCTAGAGTCTCAGGCTAATTAATCAGATGATAAATTACAAGAGTAAGTGAAAATAAATTCTTTGAAGGCTATTTTGCAGTCACTGTTTAAGGACTACATGATATTAACAGAAAATTATTAACAAGCAAAATTACAATCAAATCTGTGCAAGGGGCTCATGACAGCAGCAGATATTTCTATTAAGTTAAAGTGGTGAATAAACACTACACAAATTGGACAGTGAAATGGCAACCAACACAATGTCATTTTCTAGTAATGGTCTGTAACCACCCATTTGTCTTGAAGACCTTGGACAAATTCTGTGTTTGCTATGTTTTAATTTTCTCTTTTCCATTCTTTCAGCAAGTTCTCTTGCCTTACTGATTAGTTCAAGATCTTTAAAAGGAACCCATGAGAAGTAATCCATCACTGAATTTCAGCTGCACTTGGGTGCTGGTACTTGTATGCTCCTTTAAAACTCCACTGCAGTAAGGGACAGAAGGGGGACAGGAACCAGACAGACCCTTTCTGTGGTCACTGAAGAACAGTTAACACAGATTTCTGAATCCCTGAGGAGTAAATAGCCTGGATAATCTGAGGAGAATGCACTGTCATGTCTGCCCTCCTGTCTTTGAGACCTTGCTCTACAGGCCTGTAACAGACTGTGCTCTGGGGCTGTGACACCTGGAAGCACAATGGCATCTATTGCATCATTCATCATTCACCTGTGCGCTGGTGAACCAATACCCTTCCCTTCAATCTATAGTTGGCAGGCATGTAAAAACAAATTACTTAATTTCCTGATTAGAAATAACATTCCAGAATAGATTTTCAACATATTTAACTGTACCTGTATTTCTATGATACAAAGATTCAAGTCATGCTACTTAGATACCCTAGCTTTGATCCAGCCAAGTACTCAAGCAGGTGTCTTTGTATGAGAGTGGAATGGAATGCTAAAAAGAACCCTTTTCATTTGAAGAGTGTTATGAGAGCCTACATACCTACATACACTATTTTAAACACTCTAAATATTCATGTTATTGATATTTTTAAAGAAGGTCTTTCATTGGTAATTAAGCATTTCAGAAAGAAAAAATGGTTCTTAGGGAAACCTTGACTTATCAGTACCTAAACCACTGTACACCTTTTAAAACAGATTTTTTCCCCACTAGTAAATAGGCATCTGTTTCTGGTGGAAAAGTAAAGCCTGATTAAGTGGAAGTTTGAATAAAAGTTAATGGGAAATGTTAATAAGACACGATTAAAATCTGTGCCATAAAATAATTGAATATGCCTTTATGTAAATCTGATGGTGATGTACGTGACTGTCATTAATATCTGGTCTGCTCCTCCTCCTAGCTATTGGTTTGGGTTTTACATTTGATAAGCAGAAATGGCAAAGGCTTCTCATACAGCTGATCAGAGCACCATGGGCTTGGTGCTCAGCAGCACCGTGCAGCCATCCTGGAGCACTGCTCAGGGTTTGCAGACCAAGGGCAGTGACAGCCTTGTCAGATGAGGGCTGGCCCTCCCCACAGCTGCCTCTCTCTGCAGGGCACTCATTTGCACACACAACCCCAAGGTTTGCTCCAGCCATCCAAGAATATCTCTCGACAGTTCATACCAGCATGTGCAGACACAAGGTACGTGCACGAGTTCAGTGCTTGGAATAATCTGATAAAACCATGCCTGTGCATGTAAGGAAGCCACTTGGAAATCATGGCCCTGGGTGCCCCCTCTGACAGCCCTGCTCAGTCCCTTTTGACAGTCATGTGTACTGGGACACTACCTTTCCCCCTGAGTGGCCCTTTCCTCAAGGAGAAAACCTCAGCTGATTTGTGGTCACTTACTGCAAAAATCTAGCTGAACGTGGCTTGAATATAAAAACTGAAAATGCCTTTGGATGCCTGGATGTTTCCTGGCTTTGCAGATGAATGTGTTCATCACCTAAGTAATGGAGAGACTGGAGGGGAGGATATGCGTAGAGTGAGGTAACATCTTTGCAAGATGTTGGAACTTGTTCACTGAAGAATTCCCCCAAAACATATATTTCTCTTATGGCTGCTGCTTGTTGAGCTCCTGTTAAATACCAGATGTCTGCAGTCAGGGTGAGATTCACACAGAATATCAGTTTTAAATATAGTCAGAGTCCACAGCCAGCTGGAAGAATAAGCACTTTGACCATGCCACTGTACTTCCTGTTGAACTAATGAGGTACAAATTAATCCTTATTAGAGCAAGCTTAATGGATCAGGATGCCTGTGGAGACTTAGCAATGGCTCCATGTGAAGTGAAGCTTAGGTGGGAGGCAGGTGCCTTCCTGCCAGGCACTTCTGCACATGGACTGCCAGACTGGGAACACCCCGGCAAGGGAGGGAAAGGTGCTTCAGCTGTAAGAGCATTTAGTTGCTGGAGCATTTTTGTGGACTTGGAGAATTTTAATTCCCCCAAAGTAATATTTTAATTGTCAAAGTAGACATGGTGGAACTCTTCCTAAGTGCTGATGCAGCATGCAATAAGGACTGTATCTCCTTCATGCCCAGCTGAGATCATGCAGGATGTTCCTGTGGGGGGGGTGAAGCTGATGCTGAAGCACAGACAAATCACTTGTTAAAGCCCTGATTGTTCCCATGTTCATATCATACAGGGCGGATTTCTTTGTAAATAATTTAAAATTGCCTTAAATGGGATACAAATACTAATTTTCTGATACATCTCTCTGAGACAGTCTTCCTGCTTTCCTACCATCCCTACAAAAGGCATTCACTGTATTGGAAACACCAAACCCCACCCTCATCCTTTAGTGAACAAATGGTTTCTGCAGAGGGAACAAGAATGGCCATACAGGGTCTTGGGAAACCAGGGCATTGACAGTGGACTAGCTACAATCCAACACCTAAACCTGGTCGCTCACCGCTGCCCTGAATATTAGCTGCACTAGGGAGGTTAAAAAACATTTCTCTCTTTGCTTATTTATTTAGAGATACAGTATTTGAAATGGAGAGCTTATGGAGAGCTCTAAGCACCCTAAAGGATCATTAATAACTGCAGCACTGTTGAGAATTTCCCTCCCTGTTATGGCTGCAGATAAGCAGAACCCATACAAATTGAGCTCGATTAAAAAGAACACAACCACAAACATGCCCTTCTTCGTACAGAACTGGAGAGGGGTTTAAGAACCTCAACAACTGAGCTTTTCTAATCACTCATGACTAATGGTGTTTCAAACATCATCTTCACTGCATTTGAGCCGGGCAAGAAATGTCATGGATTCCTCTGAGGCTTGTTCTGTCTTTGCCTGCTAGTGTGGGAGGGATGGATTTAGAGAGGACAGGCAGCACAGAGGCGCTGCCCACTCTGCTCAAAGATGACCCCAGGGAGCTGCAAACCTCCAGACTCTTATGGGGAGGGAGAAAAAGAATAGCAAATGGAAATATCCTTCTACATGGAGAATGAAAAATGATAAGATGTTCCACCTCTGTAATCCAAAAGGAGGAATGGGATTCTTCTGCTTACAGACCTACTGATGACTCTCCCAAAGCCAAAGCTGTGCACAAGAGACAGTGAGATCTGGGCTGTGCTCCTGCCTGCCGAACTGAACACCTCCTTTGCTCAAGGGTCACTTTTCAGGAAGTGAGTCTGGACTGCAGTCACCTTGTGTGACTGGAAGCCAGGCAGCAGCCCAGCTCTGTGCAGACTGTAGCAGAGGGACACTGACCGATGTCCATCGGCAGCCAAACCTCTGGGCACCCCAAAAGTGCTGAATGCAGGTACAAAGGGGCCCCTGTGCTGCAATGGTGACTGTCTCTGAGCATGTTTTAACACTTCTCAGTGCAGTCTGAGGTTTCCAGGTACCAGAAAAGTGTCAGACAGAGCAATGCATCACCTGTGGTGTCAGCTGGTAAAAGCTACTTTTGTAAAGGCAGTCCAATATCCTCATGGATATTCAGGTTGTGTTGAGAGGCCAGGTCATGGGGGCAATGTGGTTTTAACACATTAGCTCACACTTATTTAAAGCCAACAGGTCATACCTGACTAGCAACATGCTACATTGAAGTCTTAATGTCCCCTAGCTGAGCAGTGTAAAAAGGTATTAAGGTGTTAAAATAGCACTGGGCCCTGTCTGCCACAGTTTGTCAAAGTTAAGTCCATTTGTGATTTCTGTGGATGCTCACAGCTCATCCTGACACACTCCTGCCATTCACAGATGGAGACATAAAGGGTACATCTGCTTTTGGGGCTGTGGACATATGTGTGCTTCCTCTGCCTGCGCTTGGACTCGGGTCAGCCAAAGCCCAGGACCACAGCAGTGTGGCTCTGTGCCAGGGCTGTGCTCCTGTCCCCCACCACAGCTCAGCCAGGCCAGGGACCCCACAGCTGTCCATGTGTACATGGCAAGGCTCTGTCTGAGCTGCAGGGCAGCAGCATCACACAGCTGCCTTTGGGGACCTGTACCTGGGCTTCCCTCCTGCAGAAACCAGGAGTGAGGAGCAAAGAACAAGCTTCACCCACTCACGGCACAGTGAGGCTCTGCCACAGACTAAGAGCATGTGGGAGATTTAAGGAAAAGTAGGGATCAAATTAGTTTGCCTCTCTGCTATGATTCAAAGGCTGTATGTGCCATCTTTGTTATTTCTGCCTGCTGCTGGCACAGCCAGAGAGGCCAGCCCCACACGGGTGGGTTGGTCTGCTCAAGGCTGGGGATGTGCCGGCGTCCCTCTCTGACAGACTGCGGAGGCTGCTGTGTTCCGGGGACTGCCTGTCCCTTACATCCCTGCTTCATTCCTTTGTGCTATTTTACATATTGAGAGGTTTTTATAAAGGCTTGTTTCAACCTGAGCAGAGTTTTAAAGGCTGTAAGGTCTGGCTGCTCTTTTCATTCCCAAAGCATTTGTAGTTACAATTAAGATCTGTGTTAAAACTCCTGTCAATTAGCCTCAGCGCTGTGAAAAGCACCAGGCCCGGGGAGGGATGGCTTCCCCTGGCTGAACAGGGGAAGGAAGAACAGCAGCCTGCTTTAAAAGGGGAAGGAGAAATAAAAGCCTACAGAAAGAGGCTGACCCCAAAGAAGAGAAAAGACGACTGTCTAGTGCTCAGCAGCTGGTGGGTACAAAGCCCCGAGCACAGGGGCCGAGGGAGCTGCTGCTGCTGCTCTGCCCCAGCCAAGGGCACGTCCTCAGCCCCTGGGTCACTGCAGGACAGCACTTGCCTTGCTGGATTGCTCTGCTGGTTAGATTTAAATAGCAATTCAGTCTCCTGGACTAAGAATGATTTAGCTACTTCTCTTCTGAAATGTCCAGGAAAAAAGCTTTACCTATTTTCTATTTTTGTTGTTTAAAATTTCCACTGTTCTTTGGAAATCTCTCTTAGTTTAAAAAAATAACAGTTCTTGAATGGGTATCTGGTAGGATGAAGAGTTTTATTTTGACATATTGGAGTGAAAGAGCAAAATTAAGGGGTTTTTTTCAGCCTGAACTGACACTTTTTGATTTATGAAAAATCAAGTACATTTCCTTTGATACCAGATTTCATTATGATTATTAATTAGTATTAAAATTATCATTACTACTACTATCACTAACATTTTAAAATTGCTAACAAACCACAAAGCTCTGTTATTCCTTCTCCATCAAGACTGCTGGGTTCTCCTGCCTGAAGCAAAGGAGTTTGGGAATATCTGCTCAGGCACAATTCCCTGCCTCCAGGGCTGCCATCCCTCTGTAACCAAGTGCATGAGCATAGCCCCTTGCAAATCCACAAGGAAAGGCCCAAGGGGTACAGCTGAGATTATCCTTGACTTCAGGGACCCTACAGTACAGCAGACTTTTATACCCTCCAACCAGACCTGATGTGATATGAGACAGGGGAGGGAGAATTTCTAATGGGAAGTATTTTAGTGTGTAAATGTCAATGTGTAACTCCAGGGACTGCTCTAGTCAGCCCAGCTAATGCTGACCTCCAGCGAGTCCTTCACTGGAGTCAGGGCTGTGCCACCCTCCAGACCTGCAGCACGGTGACACAGCCCCCCTGGTGCTTTGGGATCAGCTCAGTGCAGACTGGGGCCCTCCCCTCCAATGCAGTATCTGGAGGCTGCCCTTTCTCCCCTGACTCTGTGCTGCATGAGGAGAGGAATGGAGAGCAATAGTAACAATGAACTGGCGCATCCCAAACATTAAATACAGTTAATTAGGGTTTTAACATTAAAATGACAAGCCATTCATTTCCTATGATTGCCCTAAGAGCAATTTTAGAAAAGAGTTGCATGCATGAGGCTATGCAAAAAAGGGTTCAGTATTCAAAAACTGGCTGAGATTCCCCAGCAGTGCCAAGTGGTGGCAAGGAGGCTGCTGGGTCAGGAATATGCCGTATTTGACAAATGACTAGTCATTGCTTATCACTCGAGACAAATGCAATCTAAAGGATTGTGTTTCTGCCACAGCTCAGCTGAGCTGCTGGATAACTGGTACCAAAACCAATCAGGCTCCTTTCATCCTACCAAGTCTATCTTCCACAGATGCTAACAAAGGTACTTAAAATCTAATCTGCCTCTTGTCTTCCCAAAATGGAATCCAGAGGAGCTAAATTTGAGTATTTTTGCTGACAAGATTCACAGGGGCATTACGTTAACATAGTTTTAGTACCCTAATAGAGTTTTAAGCCCGTGAGAGATAAAGGAAAGTTAGCACGTAAATGAGGCGCTTGCTCCAAATAATTAGCACTTCTGGAGTACTTCTCATCTTCAAAGGGCTTAGTGCACATCCTTGTGAGTGTGGTATACAGCCCCCTCTCAAAGGATGGAGAAAAAGGCCAAGGGCATTTCACTATGTTTGCAAATAGAGCCGGGAAAAGGTCTGGAGGGCTGGTGAGGTTTGCACTCGGAGTTCAGGGGCTGTTTTCCCTGCTTCCAGAAAGCCAGGTGGGTTTCCACGCAGCTTGCAAGCTCAGTTCAGCTGGGCAGTTTGGGGAGCTGGCTCAGCAGCACGGGGCTGGAAGCATTAACTTGGGTCTGCACTCAAACCTCACGGGACACATCTGACCTTTGAATAATTGAGCATTGCAGTGGAGAGGCTTCAGTAACAGAGCTCACAGCATGAGTGCAGGAACTGTTGGGGGTCAGGGAGGGAAACATTCCTCAATTTTTCATTAATGAGAAAACACAGATGAAAACTGTGCTCAGAATACAAAGGAACGGACCTTTTTGCAGGGGAAAAGGAGAATGGTGGGTGGTTTTGGGGTTAAGGAATGGTCTGTGGTGCCTGCAGGGCTGATTTTGCTGGTGTGGAAAGGCCACAAGTATGATTGGGGGTAAGTTTGACGCTAAGGAGACAGAGCTCTCTTGAGCTAGGCTGGTCTCAAGAGGCTGTGGAAAAGGCAGCTGCAGCCGAACTGCTTATCACACATTGGTTTGGGTTGGAAAGGACATTTAAAGATCATCTAGTTCAACTTCCCTGCAGTAAGCAGGGACATCTCCCACTAGATCAGGGTGTTTAGAGCCCTGTCCAGCCTGTCCATCAATGTTTCCAGGGATGGGGCATCCATTGCCTCTGTGGGCAACCTGGGCCAGGTCCTCAGCACCCTCACAATGAGGAATTTCTTTCTAATCACTAATCTGTTATCTTCTTTCAGTTTAAAGCCATTCCTCCTTGCCTTATCACTACATGACCCTCTAAAACATCCCTTTCCATTTATCTTATAGCCTCTTCAAGTATTGGAAGGTGCTCTAAGGTCTCTTTGGAACCTTCATCAGGCTGAAGAGTCTCAACTCTCTCAGCCCTTCCTCACAGGACAGGTGTTCCAGCCCTCAGAACATCTTTGAGGCCCTTCATGCAGGTGGATCTTATATGGCAGCTGCACAGACTAATCTTACTGGGCTCAAGACACAAAAGCTGTAGCCCACATCACACCTTTCCTCCCCTGGTGTACACAGCCCCTGTGCTCTGACTGTTAGCAGCAATTTCAGCTTCTCTTTTGCCATGCTTTTTCCACATGGTATGGTTATTTTATAAGTGAATGAACAAGTTTCATTGCTTGTCACATGCAAGTACATCAAAAGGACCCAATTACAGCTGATACTCTTGATATTTCTTGAACCACACACAGAGCAACTGAGGGTTATAGGTTTCCAGTGCAGTGTAATTTGCTTGGAACTAAACTAAACCTTTGCTTCAGAGGTTTTCAATGGACTTGTGCTCTCTAAGAGAGCGAACTTCAGTTTCCCAAATTGCACAACTGAGGCATGCAGAGTTCAGAAGATTTGCATAATGGCAGACCTCAACGCAACAGGGAAGCAAAGAAGTAATCCAAGGGTCCAGAACCCTGTTTACTTTCTGTAATCAGTAGATTTCCCTCCCTGCCACAGTACAATACAACAAAACCATTGTTATTTCTATAAAACATTTTCAAGTTGAACAGGCTACCAATTACATAATAAGGCATCAGGACTGAGTGCTCCAGAGTAAGAAAACTTTTGAAAATCTAGCAATTACTTAAAAAAGACTGATTCATTGGAAAAGAATCATCTCACCAAACATTTTGCAAGAATGATGATGCATTATCCCAAGGAAATTTTGAGGTGACTTTTAGAAATGATACTCAGCCACAGAACAAAAGGATGCAATTGAAATATGCACTTCTGCTCAGATATTTTTAATAAAGGGAAGCTTGTTAAAAATAAACTGCAAAAAAGATTTGGGCGGAATCACAAATCATCTCATTAGCATTTGAGGAAAAAAAAGATGAAATATCAGCTTGAGAAGTCTTTTCTGCAAAGCCAATTTCCCCCCCCTTCCATCTGGTTTAACAGTATTCCAAAATTCTCATTTTCAAAGAAGGTTCTAAAATGGCAGTTCCGGACTGTTTTTGTTCTTACTAAACAAAGTGATGTACACCCAATATAGAAATATAAAGAAGAATGCAGTGAATTAGCCTTTTTTTTTTTTTGTCTGACAGTTGATTTTTGAAGCCAAACCCAGGGTTTAAAGAGAAAAAACACGTGGGTGATTTCATACCTACATTGCTTCTTACCCTGAAGAGTAACCATGGAGTTAAATGGGTCAAACACAAACCAAGATCAGTGACCCAGCAAGGCTCAGTATCCCAGACCAACCTTTAATGAGAGGGACACCCCCCCAGCACTTAAGAGACTGATACAGAAAAAGGAGATCTGGCAAATGAAGAAGCATATAAAGAGCAAACTGGAAATTCTGCTATAAGCAAGAATTTGAAGTTTGCCCGATGCTACTTATCAACATTTTGTGGACTCTGATTTGGAGAACAGCAGTAAAAAAGTGACACTTTCCTGCAATGAAACAATTAGAAAAGTAGACTATAAAAATGGCAATACAAAGAAATATCTAGAATTTTAAAGGTAGTATGCAAACAGATGATCTTTATTTTGCAGTTTATTAACTTTGAGCATATTTTTAAATAAAGAACATTAAAATGAAGGTTAAGAGAAACTTACCCCATAGACCAGTTCACCCACCATGCCATTCCATATCTTAGTCTCAGGGTCCCTAGCTCCATATTTCCCATCTCCAACAATTGACAGTTTGTATTTTATTCCAACATGTTTTGCTATTTCAGAAGCTAAGTCTACACAATATCCTTCATATCTCTCATTCCCTTCTAGTTGTTCATGGTTTTTCTTATACATTACATATGGTGATTCCTTTGAAACAAAAGTAAAGATCAAAAGTCTATGAATGTAAAATACAGCTGTAAACCACACAAAATGAGAGCTGTTATTATCCTTTATATTACTGGCAAATATTTACAATATTTCCTGCTTTGGTACAGAAAGTAGACACACTTCTGCATAAAACTCCTTGGCTGATCCTACAGCCACACATACTACTGACTGTATTCCTAGTAAGGAGCCATTGAAAACAGGACTTTTTAACAAAGTTACACATCTGTTTGCAGAATTAGGCCTGATTAGACAGTCAAGTACCATCATGGTAGCAATAATTCAAATTTTAGTGTTTAAAGACTGACATATTCAACACCTGTACCATTGCCACAATTTCCTAAGGCCCCAGTGGCCACAAATGGGGCTCTGAAGGAGATATTTTCAAAGAAGCCTAAGGGAAGCTAGGTTGAAATCCTCAGCAGCATTTTTTGTCACTGAATTCCCCTAGCCTTCTTGGAAAATTCTAGTTGAAATGTTGATTATATCTCACTAAATCCATAGGAGTATAAAATACAATGCTTAGGAAACAGCATAAAATTAACTCATGCTTAGTAGAACTGTAAAAAGCACATAAGTCCCAGTGAATGCTGTACAGAGCAGGTCTGTAGAGGTGTTGGGACTGACACAGGTGCTGCTGCTCGTGACACACATGAAGAGCTTTGCTCCTTTGGGATTGCACAGGAAAAGGCTGCTTTTCACCCAGTGCTAGAGCAGTTCCAGTTCTCTACAGGCTTCATTGTGCCACCCTTACTCAGTCCACAGGGGTTGAGTTTACAGGAGCTGTACCTGAGTGAGGGGTGCAAGATTTGACTACAGCACAAAGGCCAATCAATCTCTGTGCTCATTTACAGGCATGCACAATAACTTCACTTACATGAGGCACTTAATTGAGTTCAAGTGTCTGGGAAGCAGCAAAGCTCAGTGGTGAGCTCAGTGAGCTCCTCCTGTAAGCAGACTTACTGATACATACATAAGTTAGCAGGGTCAAGCCCTCAGAACATCTCTGGAAGATACTGAACTTTCCAGTCACTTGAAGTCACACAGAATTCAACATCTGCCTCCTGCCAAGGTGTCTAACACACTTCAGGAGTCATGTGCCTTGTTTCTTAAACACAAACATGCTGGGAACATAAAACTTACCAAGATGGTAGTGACTACTATAGTTCTGTTCTCCACAGATGAAGTGTCATTAGAGGGCAGCTGATCTAATGCTGGCACATATCTTTCATATTCGTTCCAATAACCAGCCTATAAAAATGGAGATTGTTACCTCATTACATACCTTTACAAGGACTCTGGTATCTGAACTTGTAAGAGCAATTGTCAAAACCTAAGGCTTTGTAACATTTCTCATTCACTGTTTTTGTCATTAAGGGACTATATTAGCTTTACATCCATTTCCTTAAAGAAACAATGTTCTCAAGCCCAAGAGCAATTCAGCACAAGCCAAATCTAAGTAAAAATACATACCAAATTCTCCCTATCTCAATTCACATCAGTATGGTGCCTGTGGAATAAATTCCCATACATCCAACAGCATAAGAACATACTACAGACAAGAAAAGAAACTGCACAGCATTCTGAGTAAAATACTCTGAATTTGTGATTTTTATCCAAGACAGCCCCTGCAGATCTGAGCTGGCTTTAGATGCACAGACATCATTGGCAATGCAAGCACAGCTGCATTATCTCCAGTGTGGGACACAAACCCCTCTGTGAGCACAAGGTGACTTTATCAGCTGCCTGGTGCTGACCTTTGGCTGCATCACTGGGCTATCACAATGGCTTTTGTATTTCTGCACAACACAGAAGTATCACTGCTCTCTGCACCTCCCTGAGGGCTGGGCCATGTTTAGAGGGACTTGGTTATCAAATGTGCAGAATTGTTTAAGGAGTCTCAGGGGTGATCAAGCAGGTTAAGAACCTATGTCCAGGTGAAATCAGGGGATTTAAGAGACTCACACACACACATTATTCTCTCAGTACTTTTGCGACCCTGTCTACCTAATGGGTTTGAACTTCTGCCTTAAACTTCTTTTGTAACACTGATCTAGGCAACCATCCCACTTAGAATCTATCCTTTATTTAGGAGACAGAGAATTATTACGAAATTCTAAATAAAACCAAACTTTAAAGAGAAAAAACACGTGGGTGATTTCATACCTACATTGCTTCTTACCCTGAGAAGTAACCATGGAGTTAAATGGGTCAAACACAAACCAAGATCAGTGACCCAGCAAAGCTCAGTATCCCAGACCAGACCTTTAATGAGAGGGACACCCCCCCCCCCCCCAGCACTTAAGAGACTGATACAGAAAAAGGAGATTCTTTTAATTTCAGAAGGTTTCACTGGTTCCAGTTTCACTGTGGCTCTAGAGCCTGATACGGAGAGGGAGGGAAAGATGGAGAGGAATTTAGAAGATAAAGGACTAAGCACAGGACTGTGACAGCAGGTATTATGCTTGGCAGTGAAAAAGCTCCAGAAGGGTTTTAAGGGAAAAAGTTGTGTTTGAAGTTGACATGAAAACCAGTGAAGATGTTAAGCAGGGTGAGTGGTTTAGTCCACTCACAATGCAACAAGGCTCCCGGAACAGGGAAGACAGCATGAAGGGGGCACTCCTCAGGACCCTGTTATTAAACTGCATCTCTGGTATTTTTGAATTTCATTGGTTTGTTGGAACAAATATTTGAGATGGTGTGAAATCTGGATCCATGTCTTGAAACTCACCTTCCGTGACCCAGCAGCTTTCATTTCATACACATCAATTGTGTAATTTGTTCTCCGCCCATAGGTGTCAAACTGGATGTTCCCTGTCATTCCTTGAACCTGCACCTTGAGGGAATAAACAGGAAAGTATTTTAATAGAAGATTCACTTTATTTTTTATCTATGTAAGAGACTTGTACTGCTTCTGACACAGCCAACTGAACTGTTCAAAACAGCCCCAGCCCCATTCTCTGAGTTCCAGCTGTAAATATTTGTTAGCACTCAGCTGATGACTCAGAGTGAGCCAGAGTGAGCTGCATTTAAATGAAATTAGCCCTGCATGTACGTTAAATGTAAGAAAGACTGATCCTGCCATGCTTGGTCACGCTGGGCTCACTGGTATAGAATGGAGCATCAGCGAAGCACAAGCAACAATTAGTGCAGTTAAAGCCCTCACAATATGGCACAGAGTGATCTGCAGTACAGACCAGAATGGCATCTCATTGTTCATTCTGAGAAGTGCTTTATTTTAAGATCAGTCCCAGTGTAGGAGAAAGGAACGAATGTCTTCTCTGAATGAGCACAGACAATTGTCTCTACTGCTTATGGGGTTTTGGTCTCAGGCAGGATGGATGGGTGTACAGACGGTAAGTCATTATCATTACCTACTCACATGAATCATCTGAAGGGGAAGTATAAAGTACTTTGTCTCAAAAAAAAGCCTTTCTTATTTCCCTGTATGAAAGGATGAGGCATTTTCCTTTATCACTTATCAACACTGACAAGCTGTCATCTCAGGCAGAAAAGGTAACAGTCTCAAACTTTACTAGGGGAAAATTAGCTTTAATATTTAGCAAGAACTGTAGAAGTTACAGGAAGAGGTGCTAGACTAGTCAAAGGCAAACTGTTCAGGGCTGGTGACTGATCTGCTGGTCACTGTTCAGAGATGAGGTGTGAGGCTACATAAAACAAAAATTTCATGGACACAAAATTATCCAGTGAGCCAAATTCACACTGCCATACAGGGAGTTTCTTTTTATCAGTAAGTGGATTTGAACCTTCTTTAAAATAACTTATATCACTACAGGGGCTGGAAAAATCAGAGGTTTTCCTGTCTCAAGAAAGCTAGAAAGATAAATTGCACTTTGAAAACCAAATTTGACCCCAAGAGGTCTTATCAACTGTGGACTGAGCAGATGTATTTGTAGGGTAGTTGACACATAAGTTGCATCCAGATGTGAGTTGCTGTGCCTGCCTCTGGCATTTACTGGAAGCTGTCTGGCTACCTTAGCACAGCAGTGACTGGGTGTCTCACAGAGCTTGTTACACTGGCTCCATCCTGATGACCACCGAGACATGAGATTTGTGCACTGGACACCTTTTGGCTCAAATTTAATTTATTTCTCTTTGGTGGGAAAACTCAGCACTTTGCAAAACCTGGCTGCACTGAGGCAGGAAGGCTTGCCAGGACTCAAACACTTTTGGTGGCAGCGTGTGGAGGCAATTGTAGAGTGACTATTTATAAGTGTCCAGATCTGTCTGTCTAATATAATCAATGCTAACAGGTTTGTTTGAGAGTTACTTGAGCCAGATTAAAAACAGCAATCTTGTCTTTTGTATCTACAAAAACATTATCTGGTTTTTCCTGTAGTCACTTGCTTTAACACAAATAGCAGACTAAAAAGAGTTAAAAAAATCAACAATATTAGAGACATAAATGAGGTAGGATCCCATGCCATAACTAGAGTTAAGGATATAAAATTTGGCCATGCAGAACGTAATCTGGCTGAGTGTAAAGTTATGACAGGAATCAGAACTGGTTGGAGACTAAACTGTTCCTAGGTTCAGGATGGTGCTGAGATCTACCAGTACTGCTATGACCAACAACAATTTCTCCATTGTTTTAAACCAATATGAGTTGACTTTTTACTGGCAAATTATCAAAACTGCACACATGCATTTAAGTTCATAAACACATCTTTCCTTGTAAGAATTACAACACACGTACCAAAGACCCAGTCTAGTTCTGTTAGTCAGATCTGCAGGCTCACCCTGACTTTACAAACCCCCAGTGTATGTTTGACTGCAAAATGGCTCATGCTCACTCTCCTGGGAAGCTGGGGTGCTACAGGGGAGCTGGGGGATTGAAGGTGCTCTAGTGGGGACAATCAGGCAGCTGCTGCATCAGTACCACATGGATTTTGGCCAAAGTTTTGAGAGCTAGTATGCTACATCTTGCCCTCTATTGAATATATTTTATTCATCCTTTGAAGTTCATCATTAACTTTGTTTTTACTTTGCTCCCCCTGAGGAGCTGCAGCTGTTTGCGTGAGCACAGAAGCTCTGTGCTCGTGGAGCAGGACGCAAGCACTACAGAATTGCTCTTTAGCTGTTATCTTTGCCCTTACCATTTTCAGTGCTCTCTCTATGTCAATTCCTTGGCTCCATGGCACTGCAGGGTTAGCCAGGCAGTCTCCAGCACTGCCTCTCCTGGAGACATCCACACGCTGCCTTCGGAGGTACCGGAAAGCCTCTGCTATCACCAGGACTGCGTCGTGGGTCAGTGCAGATGTGTACTGCAATTGACACAAAGAAAATACAGCAACAAACTGCAATTTTAGAATTGCCCCAGGTATCAAATCAAGTCCTCCTCTTTGTTAGAACAGGAGAATCATGCTTGCTGTTCAAGGCTGGTGACTGATCTGCTGTCACTGTTCAGAGATGAGCTGCAAGGCTACATAAAGGAAAAATTCCATGGACCCAAAATTATCCAGTGAGCCAAATTCCCACTGACATAGAGGGAGTTTCTTTTTATCAGTAAGTGGATTTGAACCTTCTTTAAAATAATTTATATCACTACAGGGGCTGGAAAAATTGGAGGTATTCCTGTCTCCAGAAAGCTAGAGAGATAAATTGCACTTTGAAAACCAAATCTGACCCCAAGAGGTCTTATCAACTGTGGACCCTTTGCTTGCTCTCTGTCCTTCAGCTGGTGCTTTGTAACAATTCCACCTATTTCAATTAACAAATTAAAAATATTTTCATTCTGTATAGCATATAGCAGCAAAATAACAATATCAGTTCACAGCTGCATAAAATTTCAATTTAATTGGAAACTTGCTCACCTAGATGAGGGTACTACAAATGTCTGCAATTCCATGCTGGACCATACTGATACCAAAGGAAAGCTCATATTTGAGTTTTTGCATTAGGTATGTTTTTTGTTTTTAACAAGATTGCCAAGAGAGCTTTGACTTGAAGTTAACATAAATCATTTCTGTTTGGATCACAGTCCTGATTAGGTAGCATCTGTGGCAAGGAATAGATAAGATTACTTTTCTTAGAAAACAGCTATACAAGCAAGTAATCACAAAATACACTTTAGGAATTACATCACCTTGGTAATTCACCATCTGCCTTCCCTTACTCCATGATAAATCTGCAGAGGGTGGAAAGCTCTGAGGAGCAGCAGCTCCGGAACGAAACCCCCAGACAACTTAACTTACATGTTCCTGTGGCTGTCAACTTCATTCACTGCTCGTTGCATTTTATCTGGTGACATCCCCCAATGCTACAAATTTAGTATCACCTAGAAAATGTCATCAAAGAGGGAGTTCTTTTGGTATTTGACATCCCTGGGTTCCACTGGCATTACAGCACACCTGTAATTCCAGGTTCTGTGTAGAGGAGACCCTTTCAGCATGGACCTACTCGGAGCAATTGAACATGCTCAGTCTGTAAGAGCAGATTTCAAGTCCCTAGTAAATGAACCTCAATACCTCCACGTCATTTGTAAGAGAACAAAGGAAGAAATGAAGAATGGAAGGTGCACCTGCCCTTCTTTTGGCTGTCTAGAGATCCTGCCACCCAAGGAACCTCATGCTGGAGTTCAGGCCACAAGACCTGCTGTCCATGTGTGAGTTAGAAGGGCAGAAATCCAAGTTTCAGCTGCTTGTTCAGCTACTCTCTTTGTGGACAAGATTTATTATATTCAGAAATTAATTTTATCCTGTAGGGCAGAACAGCAGAACTGGAGGTTCTGCATTTCTTAAAACTCAGGATTATCTTACTGCAAGTTCTTCAGCTTGATACCAAGCAACAGGAATTCTGCACAGAACAAGGTGTGTCTGCATGTGCAGATCAAGAGAATTGTGTCATAAAAAAAGAGTGCAAAGGTAGAGCTGTGAAGAAGGTGATAGAGCAGACATTTCACTGAGCTTTAAATGACAGCAGCTTAAACTCACTGGGAGTGGGTGGTGGTTCCTGCTCTGACTGTACAGCACAGGCACTCTTCTGATCCTGCCCACCTTTACCTCTCCCTGTGATGCTTTGCAATAATCACTCTCTCCTCTTTTAGAAAGTTAACAAAGGTTATATACATCACAATCCACACAATAATACAGAACTGGACAGTAATTTTAATGTATTTGTTCCTGTATTAAAAAAAAGTCTTGTATTAGCTGTCCAATCTAGCACTACATAAAACTTACACATTGATAATTTTTTCAGCAGACTGCGTCAATTGTCAGTAACCTTAATGCAGTCCCTTCCAAGTCATGCCAAGAGAGCTATCTAATTTTCTACTTTATTTGAATTCTACTTATAAATGCATGAGCATGCAAAGAGAAAAAAGAGAGAAAGAAGGGAAAGGCTGATAAAATGCAGAATAAATTAAACATCAGGACTTTAATCTCTAGGCAATTTTATTTCCTAATCAAAAATATTGTACATCAATTCTTAAGTATGCTTTTTGTCTGATTGACAAATACTGCGCACATTTCTATAATGAGTTGCACATTTGTGGAAAGGTAATGTAATCTTTGTGTTTCTACCATATACTTAAGATTCTTTTTTAAGGAGGGAGAATAATTTTTTCCTCAAGGTAAATTGCTTTCAAGTGGAATAAAATCATCTCAGGTTAACTTTGTATATTTCAGAGCTTTTAAGATTAGTATGATACTTATCTTCCCTTCTGCATCAGTGCTAGAAAGCTTTAGAAAGCAGGACTAAGTCCTAATCCACAGACAACAATACACTAATCCGGTTTTTGTGGGCCTCTGTTTGCCTTCCTCTGCTTCCTCTGAAATGCCAGAAAGGCGTGGGATTAAGAAAATTTTCCTCCCTCACAGAAATGTCATGAACAGTATCTCCAAATGGCACCAGTCATTAATGAATGGCACTGCCAGAAGGAGCAGACCCTCGTAGGCAGCTCCTTTTCTGTCTGTAGCCCAACCCAGGGCTGCTGCCTACCCTGCTGCCCCCATGCATGGAACTGGAGTAGATTTTTCCTTCCTTTTAGTATTTTAATGCTTTCCTGAACTTAGTCTTGCTCATACTGAGACATTACTCCAGTTTATCAAAGTAATTTTGAATCCTAAATCTGTTCCATCAATTTGCATGTGTCCTTGCCAAATCAAGCACTAAAGACATGAACTGTCTTGTCAGGGCAGTGGTTTTTAGGTTTGGCTGCCCTGAGAAACCAGTCTGTATACTACCATACCCAGGTTTCACTCACCTATGGATAGCAGTGAAAAAGAACAGATCCCAACAAAAGGAGAAAGAAGGAACATTACTAATATGCAGTGCTCCTAGAAGATTTTATGACTTCTGTGCCTAGACAGAGTTTCCCTGATGCACTCCTTCACAGGACAGTAAATAGCATCCCCCTCTATGAAAGAGATGCTTTGAAAAAAATCTGAGTGAGATAGTAACAGGTTGCAGGTTTCCTAATAACAGGTGTATTTAGTTAATCTAATCTTTGACAGTTTTGGTGAACCTGAGACTTTCATCCAAAAAAATTTTGAAAAATTATATTAGTTCCAGTTTTAACAGCCAGACTGTTTAAGTAAAGGACAGTGGTGCAAAACAGAGGGTTAGATTATGAGGGTAACTGCCAGCAGTAACTAGGAGGCAGCAGTGAATCCAGAGCTACTTCATTTTGCATGTGAAATTCTCTATTACCATTAAAATGGACTAGTAATCCACATTTTGCATCTAAAACCTAACCTAACTAGCCCCCATATCCAGCCCAAGACTAACTCAAGAGTTTCACATTAGAAGTTTTGATATGCACTGCACAGTGACAGGATTTGCTTCTGAGGAGCTTCCACATGGTGGGCACTTGGTGTAACAGCCTCTGCCTCCTTCTTCTGGAAGGGCAGTAAATGTTGAGACATGTTCTCATCAGGGAGCTGTATCATACTCATGCAGATATCTGAGGTTACAAACTCCCAAAGAATTGTTAAAAGCATATCATGTCCACTGCTGATAGGTTACAATAAATACCTTTAATGGTGAGTTTTTGGCTTCAGGGAATTCCCTTTCATCAAGCCTCATCCAGCGCTGTAGAAACTGTTGAACCATCGGATTTTCATTATTAACAATCTGGAATCCAGTAATGTTGGCACCTCCATGCATTACTCTCTCCAGAACAATGTCTGTGAAACCCTGGGAGGACACATGTAGAAAAAAAATAATCATTGTCATCCAAAGTCAATTTCCTCTGGTTCAGTTTTACCTGCTACAAGTGCAGCACAAAGGACACTGCCTAATGTCCCTCTTGTTAGCTGAAAATATTCTATCAAGGAGACAACTACTATCACAATTAGGATTTTGATAGTGGCATAGAACAGAATTTAAAACATCTTCTTGTTTGTTGCAATAGAAAACTTCCCTTTTGGGTTGCGGCAATGTGGTACGTAATATTTGCCAGTCAGAAAGAAAACAGCAGGGGAAGTTGAAGTACCATTTCCTCTTTTGTCCTGATCAAGGTGAAAACTGGTCAAGGACCTCAAATCCCATTTGTACAGCAAAGTGAACACAAAGGTTCAGGGCTGGGAAAGAAAACCACTCCATCTCTTGCCAGGCAGCTCTCCATCACAGCATCACTCAGCATGTCACGTGCAAGCAGAACGGGATGATTCTCTCCCACTCTGTTGTTATTTATACCTGAGGCAGTAAATTGGAGTCTTTTTGATTAGCATGACTTGATTGCAGTCATGTTTATTTGAATGTCAATGGTTACACATACTAAAAGGCAACCCAGAATAAGAACCTCTGTATTTCTATGCACAAGCTAATCAGTGAGATCACGTCTGCTTCTTATAATGCAAAATGATGCATCTTAAAGTCATACAGTACTTATACTAAATGAGGATATTTAAAAATTTGTCTTTTCTGCTTTAATCACACGAAAACATGGATACAGAGAATCTTTGAGTAATTAGGATTGCCAACTAGAAAGTGAGAGTTTTGGAATTTTTCTACTTGCAGTATGCACAGAACCTAAAAATGAGTCTTCCTGCAGGATGAATTGCAATAAAAGACTTTTTGTAAGGAATTTAAGTAGATGGTGTTTCAAAAGCATCACAAACACCCCTGAAAGTCAATCCTACTCTCCAGAAGAAGCTCAGATACAGATAGAAAAGTACAGCCTCTTGCTGGTAGGTCAGCACATACACAGGCACAACCCTACACTCTGAAATACAAAAGAAAGGCTGAACAGCCTTGGTGGTTTACTTGATAGAATTGTTCTAATTTGCAGCTTTTTACCACTTATACAGAAACATGCTACAATTATTTTTCCTAGAGTACTTAAATTCAAAATATGTTTATAGAAAATTACAGTCACAAATTATGAGGATAGAAACATCTAATTTATGAGGATAGAAATTACTGGAAAATATATAGTTAAATTATTACTTTAAAATTAGTAGAGGACATGGCATTTTTTGACAAAAGAAACTGAGTAGAGATGACATACCAGTTATAGTATTTACTGAAGCAATTTCTCAAAATCCAAGTACTCATCCATGCATTTCCACTTCCTGATTAAAGTTTCCACAACCTGAACAGAATATTTTACCCTCTAAAATGCAGCTATACTTTCCATGAAGAAAAGTTCTTACCAGGTTAGCTAACATGTAGTGATAGCCTCTAGAATGCTTGCCGAGGATTACAACCTGTGTGGAGAAAAACATTGCATATTATTCAGTTGTAAGAAGATGACTCTTAACTAGTGGAAAAGAGACAGAGAATGAACATTTTGATAATCTTCCATGTTCAATCCATAGACAGCACAAGCATTGCAGATCTGTGGCATTACAGACAAGATGTAGTCCTTTTTGCTTTTCAAACACATGGGCAGAGTACAACAAAGAGTAACTCACAAGGCTGGGAAGAGTCTGCTTGGAGAGATGACCTTATCTGGCAAATTCACTCTTGTGGTCAGTGTCCTCCCTGCTGACCAGGTTAATTTAAGTTATCAGTTCAAGTATTTCTGCTCTGAAATGAACTAACACTGTATCTACCCAAAGTAAACTCCTGTTTACTTTGTTCCTTGTTTGTGGAGTGTAGGAGAGGGGCAGGACACAGTTCAGCCTCTCACTGTGTTTATTAACCTGTACCAGCACAGCAGGGCTGGGCAGGCTCCAAGCTGTACAGGGAGTTCCCTACAAGAACCCGGGCCAAGCCTTTTCATGTATGAATGTCTAAAGTTAAATCCCCGAAGTTATAAGCAGTGACCTTCATTGCCTTTTGACAGGTTCCAAAAGGCCTGAAAACCTGTCATTTCTGGTGCATCTAAATGGATACATCTGACCTTACAATGTTTTGTCAAAATTGCCACTAAATGTTATGTTGCACATTCCACTAAGCAACATCTCCTGCCTTGGCTGACCTCACTTGGGCATCTCTCCGTACAGAGTCATTAAATGGAATTGCTGAGGGAAAAGAGGGCAGCAGGATGAACTCAGCAGCTGGATTCTCTGAGGGTGATGGGGAACAGTGGAGGCAGCACTGTCTGGCAAGCCTGAACTCTGCTGTCCTGTGTGTTCCCCCACTCCAGGAATCCTGTGCTTTTGCATAAGGAAGGAAAACAAACACTTCCCATGGCTACAGAGAGGGCAGCTGGCTCACCAGCAATGCCACTTGTGCAAAACTGTGCCCTTGCCTTCAGATTATAACCTCAGAAACATCCATCCAGTCCCACAGCCATCAAATGGAACAACATCCACCAGTAAGAATTTAATTTATAACTGTGGTGATTGCATGCATGTCAGGACATAATCCATTCTACCCAGGACTGCTGGGTTAAAACCAGCAAACATAATAATAAACAATTGTTATCGCAGTATATGTCCTACAAGCAGCTCAAGCAAACAGATGATGCTTTTTGCTGAACCATCTGAAAATCATACATAACCATACAAAGTTATTCCACGATCAGAGAAACACACTCCAAACACCACACTTTAAAAGAAAACAAAACCATTTAACATCTTTGCTAAAAACAGATGACATCTGAGTCACTGACTTTAGATATACTGCTGAGCCTGCTCAAGTTCTCGATTAAATTATTAAGTTCCCAATTGCCTCTTTGGGTAGTATTGTCCTTAATAGATGCCATTTCCTTTAAATTCACATTTAATTCTGTAGGAATTTGCATACTTCCAGCAGCCTGAAAATAAACTGTTGTTCAGGTCCTCTTGAGAACTGTATGTACACGCTGTTGGTAGAAAGCATCTGCTTTCCTACACTCACATTTGTTTTCTGTGGAAATGTGCAGGCTTCCTTCAGATCATCTGGTATGCATGCTATTTGCATTCTGAATTCTCTGTACATTTTAATTTCACCTTAAAGGCAGGTTAGAGACTTATTTAAGAACAACAATTGTGGTTTTAACCTTAACAACAAATAAGAAAGCTTTTACGTTTCCATGTAGAAATGTGTTTATTTAAGAGAAAAATATCACCACAGATAAGTCAGAGGCTGTAAGAAAAACATACATGGAACTGCTACAGGCCTCAGGAGCAACACTGCAAATAGGAAATGTAGGACTCATTAGCATAGATCAGACTCAACTTTCATCTCATCTGTTGTCATGTCTTCAAAATGACTCTGTTTATTAAACCTTTGAGAGGTCCAACATACTACAGTCAAGCTGTAATACATAAAGCATCTTTCAGAAGTGACCTGACAGCATTTCTATTCATACAATCGACCACACTGGCTCATAACTATTGAACTGGATCTTAACAATGTGTTTAAAATTCACAACACACTACACAGCTGTCCTAAATCTTAACAAGTACAACTCTCCTCCTCCCTCACTTTCCACCCTGTACCAACTGTCCAGCATGTTGAAGGGAGCTGCTGGATTAGCAAGCCCAGCAGAAACAATCACAGACATGTGTTACTCCCAGGGGAGCCAAGTGATGGATAAAGCTTTTTTATGAAGAAGGAAACAGAAGTATAACAGCATAACAGGAGTATAACAAATAAATCTCATCAACTGCTGATATATTGTGAAGCTTATACAGAAAGTGGGATATTGAATAGTGGTGGTGAATAGAAAGCCAGGATTACAGGGCAAGGATTTCACAGAGCTACATGCCTTTCGTAAGTTTGACTTCCAAGACTTAATATTGCTTTCACCTTGACTGAAAGAAAAGCTTATAAGATTTTACACTGAACAAAGGAGAAGAGGAAAAAATAGCTGGAAACCATAATGAATAATTCAGATTTCTGATCCCACATAATTCTTGCTTTGTAGATAAAAAGATCATAATGTCAGGTTTGATATAGAATCAAATAAAGTTTGTATTTTTAATTAACTCTTTATATAGTCCAAATTAATTAAGAGAACATCTAGAGGGAACATAACTAAAATGTATCTGCTTTCAAAATAAAAGTAAAATCTGCTGGTCAGCAGCAGGCTCACTTGAAGTACAGACCTATATGCCCGATTGGCTAATTAAATCACCATTGGCAATTTTACTTTTCCTTCTGCCTAGGGGAGTTATTTTTTGAAGCATAAAGACAATTTTGTTTCCACTGCATCAGTCATCATTATAGCAAATAGGCAACTACAAATTTTTTGCCTTTTCAGATTTTTCCTGAAGTTTTAGAAGACAGCATTAAAGCTACTAACTGGCTAATATTAAGTTGGTATGAACCATTGTGATATTTCTAGAGCAATAATGACAAATCTCTCATGAGGACACCCATGTCTTTCCTGCACTGGTGAGCTCTTCATATGCAGCCTCACCACTGCAGAGTAAAAAGGAAGGGTCACCTCTAGTGATCTGCTGACCATGCTAATCCAGTGCAGCCCAGGATACTGTTGGCCTTCTTTGCTGTGACAGTACTGGGCTGGCTTGTGGTCAGCTCCACTGCCAGGACCCCAAGATCCTTCTCTGCAGAGCTGCTTTCCAGCCAGGAAGCCTCTACCCAGTCTGTACTGGTGCATGGGATTGTTCTTTTTCAGGTGCAGGGCTTTGCACTTCCCTTTGCTGAACTTCATCAGGTTTCATTCAGCTCACTTCATCAGCCTGTCAAAGTATTGTAGCACAACCACTTGGTGTACCTGCACGACTGCTTGGTGTAGTGTATCACTCCACTCAATTTGGTACCATCTGCAAACTGAGACTGCACTCCATCCCACAACCTTCAGATCCCTCAGAGAGAGGTTAAACAGGATTAGCCCCAGTACCCTCAGGGTACCCCAAAGAGTAACTAACCTCCAGCTGGCCTCTCTGTTGCTGATCACAACCCTCTAAGCCCAGCAGTTCAGTCATTTTTAAATCCACCTTCCTGCCTCTGAGGGCTTTAATTTTAAAAAGGCATTGAAAAATACAAGCAAAGAGGATATGCTTGCACTTTTACTGAGAGAAGGAGCTATCATGAATTTGGCAGCACTGAAAGGAAAACTACCGTGTCCAATGAATACGTAAGGAGCATGTCTTTCCTACACTTGAATCCACTGCCATCAGGTCAGTTTAGTCTGACCAGGATGTCAGACCAAAGGACTTATCATCCTTTATTTACAAATGGGAAAATAAATAAAAAAACTAGATCACAAAAGTACAGATTACCTCATCTACAGCTCAAAACCACAATATTTTATGAGTCTATTAGATCTTTCCATAACATAAAATACTGATGCTGACAGGCAGTATTGCCACAAAGAAGGTCTGAAAATTTTTACTGTGCTTTTCATACCTGACAAGTGGCAGAAATATGCCACTTTAATGGAATGACAGGCAGAGATCTGACCTGCTGTAATGTGTCTTTCCATTTTGACCATATCTGGGAACAATGAGGCAGTGTTAACTGTAGAGCTCTTCTTTCGTATGTTTTAGTAAGACAGTAGTAAGCAAAATTAAATTTCCCATAAGATCAGAGTTAAAAAGTGTTTTGTTGTTTTTGTTGAGGTTATTTATACATTAATTTGGGTTGCATTGTTACAAAAAGCCCACACTTAAAAAAGAATCTACTGTTTTTCAAGTGTACATGTACATTTCTGAGGACAGGAGAACTTAGATACCCCCAGTTAGACAATAATGTGCCTTTACACCTCGCTATAGAAATATAATTATGACACCTTTGCCTTCAAAGCAGTGAGCAAATGTCAGAAGTGATCACACAACTCTTTCTTTCCCACAGCAAACAAGCAGAGCTGATAAATGGACTCAGGGATGAAAAAATTTTAACAGTGTCATCAGGATAAGCTCAGTGTTGATTGCACTTCATGGGAACAGAGGGGTATCAAGCATAGCAACAACAGTCTGGCAAGCCCAAATTGTTGTGGAACACACTTTCTTCTCACCTGGGTAGCAGGTCAGGTGTTTTCTAGCTCCTAGCCCTATTGAAAGCATTTCTGTTCTGACGATGGAGTTACTTGAAGCTTATCTAGGATCTGAGCAGCTCCTACCTACATTGGATTGAATGACTGAAAAGCTGTGCCTGGTGATGCAGCACCCTACTGAACTAGCTCATTTGTCTTCAGGACAAAATGAAGAAAGGAGAGGAACAGAGTATCAGGGTGACCATCCAATTAGTTTAATAGAAACTGAAGGCAAGGCCCAAAAAGTCATCAGGATGTTAGCAAGATGTTTAACCTCTCTTGTGCCATCTGCAAGTACTGCGTCTCAGCTCTGTCCCTAGCCCTCAGCAAAAGGAGGAACTTCTGAAGCTCTGCAGAGTCCTCTCATGGCCTCCTGCCCACTCCTGCAGACCCTTCCTGCACTGGGGGAGCTGCCTATGGGGTCTGCAGCCATGGCACTGCAGTTCTCTGCCTCAGGGCACTACAAACAGCAATGCAGGAGTCTCCTCCTGGAGTGTCAGTGACCATGTGAGCAATGCACAGTAGTACATCATCATTCCTCACGGTGTTTGCTCTGCACAGGTCACCCCTTGTCACATAAACTTTCCAGACAGGAGCAGGAAAAACAGGAGGAGAACAGAAAACAAAACTTCTCTTGTGGGAACAGGACTTTCCTCATCTAACCAGATGCCACAGTAAAAATAAGATCCCTTGTAACCCCAGTAGCTCAATTTTACTGTAAACTGGCAGAGCCCACTCACCTGTTTTCCAATTTACACACAAGCCTCTGAAGGAAGACCATATTCCCTTTGAGGATTATAAACAATAGACAAAGTTCAATCTTCTCTCAGTATATTTATAAAAAAGGGATTTTTTGAGTCATGATTTTGACGCTATCACACCAACACCACCAGCATCAATATATGAGGTTCCACAGGAACCACAATCTCATGGGGACAAAAGATATATCCCAGCTACTGGTGGTCTGTCACTGCCAAACAAGTGATGCCTGCCCTGCCTTTAAGTCTGCAGAGACGAAACCATTCCCACATTCTGCAGGAGCTGCTTCCCTCACACAAAGGGTCAAAACCTTGTGACTGTAACTGTAGTGCAAAACCCAGGGAAGGCAATTTATCTCTTCACTTGGTATTAATGGGACAGGAATCTGGCCACCAGGGATAGTGATGCTGTAAAATATGCAGTAAACAATGATTTCATTTATATGAAGAATGAGTACTATATTAAATTTGAGTTAAATATTAAATGAAGAATGTGTTAAATATTAAGATGAAGATTCCACACACATATTATTTGTTGCAGATAAAAAAATAACTGAATATGTATTTGAGATTAATTCATCTACCATTTCAAAGCCTTTCTGCCCTTTAGAGAATGTCACAAATCCCCACACAGTCCCAACTGATGTATTTTGTATTTTTGTGCAGTACATGGACCTAAGAATTTCACTTCCATGCTACTGCCACCTTATACATTTGTGACTACATTTTATAACCAAATCCTCACTTTTCTCTACAGCATAATATCAAGATCATTTGTTTGGGCATATAAAACATTCTTCAAACAGCTTATGGCTGTTCCGCAGCGAATCTCTCACGGGAGATCCTCTCCTAGAGAACCGGAATCTCCTGGAAGGAGAGGACAAAAATCTGCTTGGAGGAAGCAGGGAATTGATGCCTCTGAAGCACTTCATTAGGTTTTCCCCCTCCAGCCCCCTTCTTGTGTCCTTCCTTGCCTTGCCTCTCTCCTTCATGATAGTCACATCAAGAGTGAAATTCTGCTTTTAGGCCACCTCCAGAGAGATGATGGTTGTACATGTTAGTCCTTGGAGGGTAATGAAATGCAACATCTGAAAGCCGTGTTGTGCTCCATTCTCCCTCCATATGGCTACAACTTCTTTTCCCATAACTAATCTGACATTTGCTGATTGAAGGCTGTGTAGTGGAATGCACATTTAAGTTGTGCATAAAAGGTTACATTAGAAATGATTTCAGAAAAAAAGTACAAACTGCAATATTGGTTCTGAGGACATGATACTTTCCCCTAATTTCTTTCACTGTGCTGACAAAATCTTCTGTGCCCTGAAAAAAATTTCTTAAACCCATTTTCCTTGATATGACTTAGCAATATTGTCAGATTAATTAATCTGTTGTCACAATTATTGTTAAAGGACATATTCGACTGCAAAACATTGGATCAGAGCACACAGAGATAAAGAGTTTTATGATCTCTGGTAACTGCCATTCATAATCACAATTATTTGCTCTTTAAACAGAATAAAATTCATGAAATAAACTTTCTATCGAAATTTCTTCTTTGTTCAGACAGACAAAACCAGTGTTATATCTCTCAGGACTACATCTCTCTTCACAATTCACATCCTTCAGTACAAAGACCCTCATGTCAAAAATAATCAAAACTTAAACTACCTTTCATCACTTGAAGCTACTTCACTAAAAACATGACCAGATACAAAAGGCTGTTACAACCAAAACAAAAATTCTTTGAGCCATATGAGAAGGATACTCAAAATTGCTGAGACCTTTCCCCCTTATTTTGCCAAGATACCTTCACGAAAAGATACTTACAGACAGCTTCCTTGAAGAGATGTGTCATGGAAATTTTTAAATAGTGAATTCTTTAGATTCTTAAGTAAGGTAAAGAACTAAAAATCCAGTTGTGTTCTGGAGGAGTTTTTGCAGCTGTATTTATGGGAAGCATATAAGTTATTACATATGTTATTCTGCAGCAGTGGTTTTCACACACAGGTAATTTTAAGGAGATATTTAAATTGTCTATGCTGTTCTAGTATATTTTTTGAGAAATATCCTCCTTTGAGAAATGATCATGAAAGATGATTTAACATTCAAGAAAGTTCCAGTACTTTTTCAAGCCTCCGTAAAATCCTAGGTTCTTCTGAAATTTAAATTTCACCTAAAATTTCCCATGGAGACATTAGATCTCACAGAAATCACAGATAAGTTGCTTTCCTAGCAACATTTGTAGTTACATTTCCTTCAATCTACAGTGCAGCCACCTCCAGTCCCGTGTAACATGGTCCCACCACCCCCATTTCCAGCTTCCCATGCCCTCTCTTTCCTTTTGCTGCCTCCTTGCTCCTCAGCAGCTCTTGCAGACCTGCAAGTCCATATCAGGTAGATCAAAACCACCACTACCAAAGCTGACTTCTAGCTTAGTGTGCTTCCCTAAATTTCACAACACCTGAAGTCACTTTCACAAAGATTGCTAATAATAGTAGTGTTACATTTATTCTCAGTTGTCCAAACCTTCTGCAGAAGCCAGAAGTGCTTCAGCACTGTCCCACAGTTTGATGGAGTATCCACATCACTAACAGGCAGCCCTTTAATGCCCTTTGGACCATGCGCCCAAACCCTGTGGCACAGAAGACATCCAGCTGTTCCTTTTGGCTTTCAGTTCCATGAAACTGTACATCCAACACCCTTCAGAGCACACCCTTGCAATCACAGACACACATAAATAATGCTCATTTCTTCTTTTCATATCCCACAGCATAAACTTCTTCAGTCTTAGCCGCTCAAAATATAAAAGGATCTATATTCACTGAGGAAAGAAAGGAAGAAATTAGGTAAACTGAGTCACTCAGTTTTCATTTTAAAAACACACACATTTCTCATTTTCTTTGTACTTCCCATCAACATGTCAGAGTAAAATCCCAGTGTTATTCCCTGGAACTGGACAAGAGTCCTTGGAAAAAGAATTCTGCTTATATAAACTATTACTGCATGTCAGGATCACTTCAAACTATTATTTGGATATAACCCAGAAGTGTCGCAGTAATTCAGTCCCAGTGCTCACAGGAGAATTTTTTGGAAGGGGTTCTGTACTGCAGAGCACTGCTTTCAAGCAGACCAAAAATACTGAATAGTAGCCATTCTTTTTTTCCCCCCCCTTTTTAAGCATTTCCTTTCCTTTTCAAATGCCCTACAAAATTTAGAAAAAAATAGTGCAATCTCCTCTAGGAAAGACAAGGTTACTTTTTCTTATTTTTTATTATAAATAGCATTTTACTGTGACTGGAATTGCACTCAATTTGCTTTTTTCAATGCTTTCAAAGAGTCTGAAAGGTTTATTCTGCTTCACTACAAGCAGCACTCTGCAGTATTCCCATATAACTTGGTGCATAAACCATTAACTGAAAGAGATTATGAAGGGTTAATTTATTTTTACTAGATTTTTATGCAGCAGGGCCGCCTGTTTTACTCATATGAGGTAACAGAGATACAGCAATATTTTTCTTTTCTGATTCTTTACATGCATTTTCCCAGGATAGAAGATACTTAAGGTATTTTTTAAGTGTCTATATATATTGTTGATGATTTTATTTATTACACATTTTGGAAGACAGAGCTTCCAATAATATATACACCACTATACCTCCACATGCATGCCTATGGTGTGACACGAACAAATTTAATTTAGTAACATGGGCTTTTTTTAAGCCATGGAACATTAGTTTTCTCTAAAATTATTACACTGCTTTCTAGCTCACTGGTTGGATTCTGTGGGGTAAGTTTGTATTTGAGTTGAGTTGATTGATAGGCCTAATTCTCTATAAAAATAGTCCAAGCTCCCCCGATGTCTTAAATCTGCTCCCCAGAGGCAGATGGAATTGCACAGGTAAGAGTGGATAAGAGACAGGAATCCCATATGAATGCACAATTCCAGCAGTGAGAGACTGGACTGGGATGTACTCTGCCATAGAATGCCCGACCCAAACCCAGCTGGAGCCTGCAGCAAACACAGCACAGCTCTGGCTCACTCCTCTGGAGCTCACTTCTGGGGATGTCTCCCCACAAGACTGGAGCTATGAACTCTCAGGGTGCTCCAGACTGCACCACCAGCACCTGGGCTCAAAAAGCCCAGGGGGTGGCCCCCATTCTGAAAATCTTGCTCTCTGAACTGCACTGTAACTGTGCTCTGTGGGATGAACTTGGGAAAGCCTTGGAGCACGAGGGGCCCTCGAAAGCCCCAGTGGTTCTCCTCCCCCCCAGATACGTGATCCATATCACACTGAAGCCATTAATCCCAGCTTGGTGAGCTGTGAACAAAAGACACACACTCTTGTGCAGCTTTTCTTTTACTTCTTTCCTTGTAAATGAACTGATGAGACACCAGAACTATCGTGCTGTCTCTGGTGATGTACAAGGCCTGTTTGCACAGTGGTACTGTGCTATTACTATTCATTTTGATAGTGTGTTTCCTTCCTCTCCCTGCAGTTGGTTCATCTGAATTGTCGCCAAGATGGTTGGTTGCCTTGGAAACTAATTAAGGAAAGGCTTTGGTTAGAAGCAGAGTTTCAAGCATTAAACTATTTGAGAGACAGATGCAGAAATTAAGGTAATGTCTGCTAAGATGAAAGGGCTTATCCTTTATGTGTAAGGAGAAAGAACCACATTTAAATGCCAGGACTGAAACAAAGCAACTTATATACAAACTGATTTTTAAAGCCTGGAGGAGATGACTGAGTGAGTGGTTTGAAAATCAGTCAGGAGCTTAGAAGAGGTGATAAAAATTCCCAAAGCTATTAGAGATGGAGAGATGTACAAATAGGGAAAGACAAAAACTCAGGGAATCACATGTTGAACAAATTATAGCCAGCTCTCCCTTTTCCTCAAATACTCTGTGTCTTAAAAATGCTTCTCGTGAATGCTGTTTTCAAAAAACATCTGTAGAACGAATTAAAGACCAAATCCCCTCCTCCAATCCAGGTATGGCACAAGAATCATCCACGAGTCCATCTGCTCCAAAAGCTCACCAAATGCAACAGCTGGGAAAGGTGAGTGCCAATGGCCCTCAGGCCCTCTGAGGGTCCACAAGGGTGACAACCTGAGCAGCTCAGATAGTGTGGACACAGGCTCAGCAGGGAGTGGGACCCTTAGAGGGCTCAGGGCAAACATATGCACCATTTCTGTGCACTGAAAAGCTGCATAGAAAGGTGAGCTATGCAGCAAATTGAGCTTTTACAGCTGCCTATTAACTGAAGTTCAAAGCAAATACAATCTCTGTATGAGCACAGTGATATCAATTTAAATATCATGTTCAGGATAGTGGTTGACTCTGTACTTGCAACAGCGTAACTAAACCAAGATTTTGGTTCTCTGTATACTTCATGGCAATGCAGATGTTGCCATGTAAGTATGACTGTAACAGCATAACTGAATACTACAAACATTGTGGTAAAAAGAGGCAAAGTATTAAAAGCAGATGCATGTGTGTGCATTGGCATGTGCATAAATATCCCATAAATTATCATAAAACATAAAATAAGCAACTGCTACAATGACAGAAAAATAAAAACTAATACTAACTTCAGGTTCATACACCACTGGCACAAGAAACAATAGTTGCTTGGCAGCAATCTTCTGCATACAGAAGCTTCCACATTCACAGTGAGATGTTTCTGGATTAATTATTATTACTACTGATCAGATACATTTAAAACTGTGCTTTAATGTCTTTTGAACACTTTTAAGCTTTGTGTGCCATTACTTCAATCATTCTGCAGGATGACTAATAATGCTCTGATAAATTCCTGTAATTTAGAACCTGGCTTGTTTTATGAAATCTGCATGATGGCTTTGGAGAGACATTCCTTTTTACAAGCTAGAAATTCTTTCCTCAGGTATGTGTGAAATGTGCTGTATGTGGGGCAATTAACCCAAGATGTTACTCTCTCTGCTTTAGCAATTCATCTCCTGTCCTTTATGAGTTTCTGCTGACAGGATCAGGCCCTTTAAGGCAGATACAGCTGTCCCTTTTGACTTATCCCCATTCTTACTCTTCTGCTGACCACCTCCTGAGGGTGCCTGACCCAAGTAATTCCCTTTCCTCCCCATGTGCTCACAAGGACTTGGGAGCAGCTGAAACTCGCTGGATGTGAAGGGAAAGAAGTGACCTTTCATTCTCCTTTACATCCTGGTTTCAACAATACTCTTGGGTATCTAATGAAGAAATGCCCTAAATTTTAAGTTTCTAGTTCATTGGAAATGTAAAAATGAACTGTACCAGTTTCAGTGGGATGTTACACAACAGTCTACAAAGCAGATACTCTCTTGGAGCCTCAGCTGAACCCCACTGCTCCACAGAGCTCCAGACAGAGGAGCTAAAATCAGCCTGTGACACAGCTGTGGCCCTGAGCCCTGGAGAAGGTGACAGGCACACTGCTCTGGAGGGGCTGCTTGGAGCAGTGCAGCGCCTTCAGAGGACATGGCATTGCTGGGCTTCAAAAGCAAAGCAGAAGCTGAAGATACTCATGGCTCTGCTTCAAGGGACCCTCTGGATTTGTAGGCAATTGTATTTTAAATTGCTATGGAGAACACAGGCAACCCCCCCCCAGACCATCTGTTTATAATGGAACACATAAAGCAGGAAGTTTACATGACAGTGGTCTTGAATTTTTTCAAATATAGTTTTCACTATTGTTAATTTTAGTGACTGTTCATCAACCCAATACTGCAGTTCTGTGTTAATTCTTATGACACCCTAAATGCGAAAGCTGCTGTGCCGTGAGCTCACTCTGAGATCTGAGCAGCTCTGCAGGGAGATGCAGCTGGGGCTGTACTGAAAACCTGCACACCTCCATCCTAATCTCAGAATTTCAGACTAGAAGGTCGTCATAGCCAGTGTGAGCACAGGACAGAGTTCAGGCAATCAGATTACCCGTCTTAATCCTAGAGAGGCTTCACTTTAAGTTGTCTTTGACAGTCTGGCTGTCATTGTAAAACTTTGGGGATTGCATTCTCTACTGTAATATTGCTTTTGCTTTTTGAGATGCCTTCACTTAACACAGACACTGCCTTGGAGCCTAACCTTCATGACTAAGTTTGGAGATAGCATCCTTTTGATAAAAGCATGCAGTCTCTGGAATAAACAGGTCTTTTGTAAAGTTTCCCCATTTTGATTCTGAATGGAGTTTCTTCCTCCTTGTTTGCCCTCAGGAGATTTTCTTCAGAGTGGACATAAAGCCACCCTGGTCTGAAATACAGCTTATTATCCTGGGAATAAGAAAAACATATTTCTTAACTCAAAACCACATCTCTAAATACATGGTTGAACAGGCTAAGGCTTACTGTTAGCTCTCAGAAGAAAATGTTCTTCTGTTTATGAGAACAAAATTTTATATCTATCTGTGAAGAAATACAGAATATTTTAGCATCAAGGGACAAGAAGTGTGGGGAGCTTATGAATTTTGCATGATATAAGTGTTGCTATCTGTATGCCTGAGAGGCCAGTAGATGATTGAATTGGATATAGTTTTGTTGTGCAAGGGGGATATAGATCCACATGCTCAGTGGTTATAGAACTACAGGGCAGGTGAACAAACAGATGGCAATTTACAGAATAACTACTGATTTCTCTGCTTCCCTCTAGTCTACAGCTGAAAAGGTTTGGGCAGGGTATCCACCTCCAGGACAAAATATAAGTCTCATCACAAAATCTTCTGAATGGGGAACGAAAACAAATCAGCCTACAGTATGAAATTTGGCACAAAACAGGTTACTCAGGCAGAGTAGGAGCTGAGGTTCCCTCTTTCCCTGACCTTATATTCACAGCTGGGAAGATCAGATACCAGACAGCCCTGAGAAGAGAAATACTTCATATGACAGGTCTTGGAAATGTAAGGACATACACACATGTGCCATATGCTAAAGACATACAGAATACTCAAGGTCACTGACTCACTGGAGGAAGGTACAGAATATTCCAGAATGACCTGAAGTCTCAGAAGAAAATCCCCAGATGTGTAATTGTCTTTGGATCAGCCTGAATTTTTGGGAGAGATGTGTACCCTGGTCTGAACTGGCTGAAAAAGGATCAAAGGAAGAGAAGTGCACACACTGACCAGCCTGATGCAGGAAAAGAGGTCACTCTTACTGAATCCAAGCACTAACACAAAGCCATGATACATGGCTCCTGGAGCACAGCACTGACAAGCTTGCTGAATGGGCTGGCCAAGAGCCCAAAAGTCTGATAGCAAACTCAGTGCGTGTGTAGACTGTTTAGTGGTTTACAGTCTGTTTATTTCTGCTATGACTTTTCTTCTTGAATAAGTTCTATTTAAGCCTCTGAAATCCAGGGTCACTGGCAAGCGCTGCTGCTGACTCAGAGTGAAATAGCAGGTGCCACACAGTAACCACATAAACCCCCTCTCTGGAGGGAGGCAGCGCTCCCAGAAGCTAATGGGAGGGTTGACCTTTGGATTTCTGCTCCTAGGAGGCCAAAAAAGGGAGAGGGATGGAGAGGCAGCTGGGTAGAGGCAGCCTGTACCAGCCCTCTATGGGACACAGTTTGTCCATCAGTGCTCTGACACAGCAGTTCATACAGGTAGGGTGTCTTGGCTTCCTTTTGTTCTCACTGGGAAAAACAAACCCATCTGCAAATGTGCATCAGCAAGTGGTACCAGGCTCAGATGTTACTGCTTCTCAGCTGAGCAGCCTTCCTAAACTCCACACATCGCACTGAATTGACTTTTTAAACTGCAATAAAACGCTAGATTTGAAATATGCAAATCCAGACTTATCTCTCCCCTCAATATTATGCTATCAGCAAACACACTTGGCTAAAAAAAGACAACTCTCCATTCCCTTGAGCAAACTGGATGGATACATTTAAATATGACACATGTTTGTGAAAACTTTTAACTACTTTATGAGAAGATAACAGGGTAAGCGGAGGAGATGGAAGGAAAAGCCTACAAACAATAATTGTTCAGCCATCAACCTAGGGTCCATCCACCATTACTGACTTTCCCTGCAGAAACTGAAGTCACTGCTTTCCAGTATCCAATTAAAATTGTTGACAGAAGATATTTTTAGCATCAGGGGTACCAGCATGTACTGTAGAGTTTGGGGAAACCTGGAGACCCCAGCAGCAAATTTTTACTTAATAGATGCTAATCACACTGACAGAAGACCAAATCATACATTTAACAAAATTAAAACTTCATGAGAGTTGAATTTAGAATAGAAGCAGAAGAAAGAGTCGCCAGTTTTTTTGCTACATGGTTTGCCTGGTATACAGCTTTCCTTGTAGGCACTGAAGTGGTTTGACTTATTTTTCTCTTACTTGGACAATAGAATAAGAAATGAGAACAAATGTAAATGAAGCCAGATCAAACAAAAGGCCTGCTTCTCATCTCAGCTGAGAGGGGGCCCACAGAGCTCTTTAAGCTTGGCTCAGGAGTGTTCTCCTGCAGCATTTTCAAAAGAGTGGGCTGTGAGTAGGTATGGTGTTTTGCATCTTTTCCAAGAACATGAGCAACCAAAAGAAAAAAGAGACAAGTTTCTTACACTTTCCAGTATGAATTCCCTTAAAGACAGCACTCACCATATTGCCTAAAAATACAGCATAAAATGCAATGCTGTGTATTAGCATCACAACCACACCAGTTGTCAGAGTTAGGGGCCAGCACAGCTTGTGCCCTGTTCCCTTGAGCACCTCTTTCCTTGCTCTGTAAGTAGCAGCTGTGGCACCTGGCTGCCCCCACAGCCTGACCCTCTGTGATACACCTCAAGGCCTGACAGGAACGGAATATTTTGAGAAGGAACACAGTGAATATATTTTTCATGTTTCCTAGGGTTTATGGCAGTGAGGTCAGTTTGTTGGTAGTTTACAATACAACGTTTCCAAGAGACATGCTAATGCTTCATGAAATTTAAATGTTATTGATCTATTCCATACTATGAACCCACAGTTAAATTTACAAAGTGGCAGTAATCAGAGGGTTTTTCAGTCCTAATGCAAGTGAATTCCCACATGCCTGTGACTAACCAAGCAGCATGGATTTGGTGCCACAGTAGCACCAGCTTTACTGTGAGCCCAGGCAGCAGGGAACTGTCCTGTGTCTGCTTCTGACCATTTGTAGCTGTTACCACACCTCTTCAAGCACATTGCACAGCACAGCCCCTGACACAGGCAGAATGGGCAATACCCTGGGATGGACAGAGGCTTTGGCCATTCCTCTGGGACAGAGCAATCACTGGGAAAGCCATGCAAGAGAAGAACAGTCACTCCAGATGCATCTTGTCCCACAAAGGTGCTTAGACTCCATCACCCACAATTTAAGCCCATCAACAGCACTGGCTGTGCAGAGGAGAGGACTTTATGTACCAAAATGCACTAATGAATTGTCTGGACTGACAGCTGAATTTTTCATTAGGAGGATTTCCTTCTGGGAATTCTTTAAGATGATTCTGTGATACTTCACTGGCTTTTTATTTCTTGTTTCATGTTCCACTTAAAAAATTGCACCTGTCTTGCAATCCTTACAAGCAGCCTTGATTCCAGTAATATTACTCTGGCAGCTGAGGTTCTAGGTTCCTTATCTACTTAAAAATATTCATTATTAACATTTGGGAAAAAATATCACAGTGATGTTTCCTGGTAGGTTACATGTAAGTGCTGCCACCAACTATGAGCATCAGCGTGGCATTTTAATTTTACTAGGTAACTGGCCAGTTGTTGGGACTCACATCTCAAGGGATACTTAATAATCCCTAAAAATAAGCAGTTCTGGAAATATTGATGATGTCTGTCACAGAGAGATCACAATTTCTGAAAAGCAGATACCTGTTCCAAAATGGTGTTGATTCGGTCTACTTCACAGTCAATTAAGTATCTTTTTTCTTGCCGTCTGTCCATCTCCTCTATAATTCTTCTGAACTCTTGAACATCTTTTATGCTTCCTACAGATCTGGCTGTCACTTGCCAGTTGTTCTGTACTGCTGCTTCCATAATTGCCTGAAGAATGGAAAATCCTGTGGGGGAAGAGACAATACAACCATTTAAAAGCAGAACAAAAATAAAAGCTATTTTGAATGTTTGACAAAGGGTTCACAAAAACTTGCATCATCTAAAGGGACACAGACTAGCTGAGAGCCAGCAAGTGCTTCACTGCTTGAGAAAACAACAGTGTAGGGACCAGTTTCTCCTTTCAGCTATGCCACTGGCAAAGTCACCAACTTCTGCAGAACATCTTGGTGGTATATCACTGCAAGGCCTATCAGAATCTGTCCAATATACCATATTATGATCCTTTCAGGGATGTTTATGGTCATGCTGGGGTCTGTGCCAGCTGAGAATAGGAGCCTGCAGCCATTACTTGGGCAGAGGTCCATCAGCCTGAGGAGCAGGACAAAAGGGGTGATTTGCCTGTGCAGACTGCAGCAATGGGTCATTAACTGGCAGGGATCCAAGCACTGCACAAGAATGTCAATTAAGTCATTGTACCGGTCACTGGAGCCACAACCACAGGAGAGTACTTTACTGACACTCACTCTGATTTCAAAAAATGTTTTTAAATATGGAGTCTAGCAGCATTAACCACACTTTCAACGTGTTCATTAAGGTAATACCAACTCAGTTAGCATCCTCTACACAGGAGAGAAGCAGCACAGAACGACCAAGACTTTCCAAATGGGAAATTACAGAGGCAAGCAGCATTTCAATTTCTTGTGAACAGCCGTGCCTTGGCGAAAGGCAGAACCCAAGTCAAGTCCCTAAGTGAAAAGTGGTGGAACTAAAGACAGACCCTCTGCCAAGTCATTCTTATGCAGCAATCATCAGATATTGATTTGCATCCCTTTATTTTAATATGTAGCTTGGAGCCTGTTTTCATTCAGAAAATTTAATTTTGTGCATAGTTCTAATTGTTTTCATTCTGAGCAGATGCCAATCAGAGACAGAGGTCATTCTACTTCAAGCACACCTAGTGGTTTTCAGTAGAGTTCTATTGTACTGAAGCATATCCATATAAGTGCTGTTTCTGTCCAGATAATTTATTTGCAAAAATTTCAGTCCAATTATTTATTCATACCGTGGATTTCTTATCCACAGCCAGATTTGAAAAGCTTACACACAACCACATAAACATACAGGATCAACAACCACTTAATTGTGTTCTGTGATAACCAGTTCTCTGAAACTGAAAGGAGTTTGAACTACAGAGGAACAACATGTTCACTGCTGCAAATTACACCAATAGCTATTCTGAACTCAGACATCCTTGCAGAGGTACAACAATAACAAAGAACTTGTGCTGCAGCCTGATCTTCCACAGCCTGCTGTAAATTTGTAGTGGCTGTGTGAAGCCAGAGGAGCTGCACCATTACCTCATTACAGACACAAGCAGGGGAAGAATGATTTTCTGGATTACAATTAGATTATCATAATTTACCGTGTGACTTCCTTAGGTCTCACTCAAATGCCCTCACTTTCCCTGTGCAGCCTCCTTGATTCTTAATGCTTTTCTTTGTATGAATGCACTTTACTATCCCATGAAAGGTGGTGACAATTAATATGTACGCTGGTTGAGAATTCTTTCTGGCATCTTCTTTCCTCTGAGACTACTGAAAGAGAGGCATTTACATATGTATAGCACAATGAACTCAGTCTTCCTTAACATCATATTTTACAAAAATGGTTGTGATGTCTGTGACAGCATTGTGATTGCATTACATGTAGCAGGAAGATCTGAGCCGAAGATACTTAGTTGGCTGCAAATGAGGAATTTTTATGTGAAAGCATAAATACCACTAATGGGGATTTACAAATGCTTTGTGTACAAAGATGTGCTTTTGAAAATACATTATTTCAGTCAGTAATAAATATTTACAACTTTGTTTCACCATTCATATAACATCTAAGTATGAACCTTGAGCTTGCTGTAAACAACAACAGTCCATAAGTCCAGGTTTTTTTACTCCAGATTGAACAAATTAGTTCAAAATATTATGAAAAACTGACACATCAACCACATCTGTAGCTCTGTTTTTTGCTAATGACACATACAAAGCTCATGGACTACCTCAAGGAAAGAAGGAAAATGAATATGCTGGAGTGAAGATGCCATTGCATCCCAGTTTCAGCTAACACTGAGTCAGAATTTGCTTTGTCAAACCTTGAATATCTCAGAAGAAAGTTGGGCAATTTTCCTAATTTTGTGCAATTGCATGTTTGTGTGGGCGAGTGTATGTGTATTTTTGTATGCATGTGTATTAGTCAGTGGTTACCATTTCAAGAAAGAGCAAGATTACTCAGCAGCCTTTCTCCTATGCATGAAAGTACAATTACAGTAAACTAAGACCGAAAAGTTCCAGAGCTTGTAATTTCTGTCTTCTCTGCCCCCTCTTTCTCCTTGTCACATCAAATCTTCACCATCATAGTCCCCTCTACCCTTGCCAGTTCTGGAAATCCTCCCTATGGGCACTGTCTGTGCTATGCCAGGTCCTCTCTCTTGGGCCCTCTCCTGTCCTTGCTTTGAGAAGAACCATTTGCCCTTCCTGCAGCAGCTCCTTATACCAGTCCTCTGATGACCTTTACAGAGCCCATTCTCCTGGTTTACTAAAGCTTGGTTCAAACCTTCTTCTCTCACAGGAAGGTGGTACCTGCATTCTCACTGCTCCAGTCTCAGGGCTCTCCCCATGTCTAATGCCTCCAGCACCATTTACTGCATCTTACATCATTACCCTTATGTGGTATTTCTGTAAACAACATGTTCCAGGCTCCAGCTGTAGTTTACCATTAAAAGAGCTGTTACATAAGCAGTATGATTGTTTAACTAAAAGGACCATTTTATCTTGCAACGTGAACTTTTCTTTCTAGCATAACAATGCAAGCTGTGCCATTTTGGGAGCACTGCCTGGGTAATGGACAGGGAAATTATTTTCCCATGTTGTGTGCACTGTCAGTGACCAGGCCTGCACATGGTGCTTGTCCACACCCTGCCCTCAGGACACTCATAAATCCTCAGCCCCCTGGAAGTGCAGAACTCTTACAGGTACCTCTGATCTTGTTTCCCTTAAAGGAGAAGGCAATAGCCAGCCATGGCAACTCTCTCTGGTTCAAAGTCTCTGTCTGGTGTGCATCACATTTACTCCAAACCACTAAAGAACTGATAATTCACCACAGGTCTGTGGAGAAGTCGTGCAGGGAGGGATTTCACCAATACTGTTGCCAGTTCATACTACTTCTGTCAAGATAGCCAAAAAATATTAGTTAAGGCAAGAAAAACTTGAGATTATCTTGAAAAGGGGATCATAATATCATGACCAAAATTCAGTGGCTGCTCATTCTGTAGTCATCAACACCAATACAGACCACAAGAAAAATTTATTTAGATCCCAATCTGATCTTTCAACTTCTTTTTTTTAGTCATATCTTGGAGATGAAAAATAGTAGGATGAAAGGCAGGCATTTTTCTGGAAGCACTGTTTCTGAGGTTAGCTCATCTGAAGGCACCACATCCCCTCTCTGCACTATGTTATTAACAAGTTGGCATTACAGATTTAAGAATAGTCTGCTCACCTGAAGGCTGTGGCCATACTTGCCAGGCCATGTAACACAGAGGTTGCTCCTGTCATCTTTGAGTGCAATCTCACAGGTCAATCTGATCTTCATCACTAAAAGCTTAGATGATCCTGGCCTTAACATTCAAATATGCCATTGTCTGGCTTATTTTAAAAACACTGATGAATTCAAATAGCTAGACCTCATCTAAACAGTGTTCAAAATGATTGGGCTGAAGGTAAACATAGTTAACAGAACTAAAACCAAACAAATCCCCAGCTTCCCTCTCCGTGAACTGAAGCAAGTATTTCGAGTTTTGCAGACTGAAGCTTGCAAAAAAAGAAAACATTCTAAATAAATTTCTCATAAGCAGTGAAAATCTTATTTGTTGCAATGCAGAAGGAATTGTATTCTGGCCAGTCCTCCCTGAAGCTGCACTAAGAAACAAATTCAGCCAGTATCTTGCTACTTCTGTCAGGGCTGTAAAGCCTGTGCCTCACTAACTACTAACACAAGTGAAGAGGACATTTCACTCTTTTGCATCGCTGAAAGCTCACAAAACTTCTCCCACATTCACAAAGGCAAAATTCATGTCAGCAGTTTGCTCAGCCATATGAAATTCTATGTGCTACATCACTGAACTTAGTCTTGTTTAAATAACAGCAATCATTAATGTGACATGACTAAATGATCACACTGGAACATCTGTAGTATCACATGAGCCCTTGCAGTTGGCACCAAAGTACTTACTGAAAAAAGTTACCACTTATGTAAATCTCTTTTCCTAAATGCTCTTGCTAAGACCTTGGACTTTTAGCCTCCTACAGAAATGGAAGAGCACTTGGTCTTCCTTTTGCCTTGCTGAATACCAGCAATCTATGAGGGGTGTATTTTCCTGACATGCAGCATGCTTGTGCCACCCGAATGAACACTGGCTCTGATCTGAATACTTGTGTTTTGAACTATGTATCTGGGACACGACACAGAGATCTACACTTCTGGCCCATCAGTGAACTTCAGGGATTTAAGTGTTGAGCTGTGTTTGTCAAGGGCACAAAGAACTCACCAAAAAGGAGGCCATCCAGGCAAGTGATCCCCCATGACAAATACAATTTCTATGATGCAGGTTACACTTCAAGCGTACCAGAGGTTGGTAAGTTGAGATATATTTACTTGGCTATTCTGTGTGTTTGGCACTGAACCTAACACTAATTTGAAAACTAAAAGATCATCATGTTAGGCATGAATTCAAAAATTCCCCATCATCCAAAACCCCAACATGTCTGTGGGGCAAGTATGCTTTGCATAACCCAGGTCGGCTTAACAACTTCATAAGCAGGGAAAGAAGCACGGAACAAGCTACTAACAGTCACCAGGAAGCAATTCAGCAAACGATGATGACCCTGAAATGCTCCTCACACATGTTATGATTATTAAATAAAATAGAGTAAGTGCAACCCATCCAGTTTTGACCTGATCACTTCCAGCTGGTAACCAACATGTAAAGTGTTACACTCCACTACTCTGGTAGCAGACAACCTTCTAGACCAAGTAGCAAACACATTGTAATGATTTTTTTAAAATTTCAGCTTTTTCTGTTCTGTAAATCTCTAGTTTACTCTGTACATACACTACAGTACTGCAACCTGTCATCCATAAACACAGAAATATACACAAATAGGTATGACAGCTTGCTTGAGTGAATGTGAACTTGCCTGGCTCTAGAGGAGAATTTACAGGAACCATCTGGTTCATATTTGTTAGGGATAGGATACAGCTAAAACTGCAGAAATTCAGAGCTGCTGAATGCAAGTAAAATATCTGTTTTTCTCCCTAAATGGCTCTTTCTGAATGCATTTCACCTTGATCTATTCTTTCATAACAACCTTGCATCTAACTTGCCTCTCATTTTACTCAAGTTTTAGGTCAGTGCAACTACGTTGTTTTTGAATGAAGCTGTGCCAGTGTAAAATGAGAGCACTGTAGTAAGGGATCAAAGAGTTCAATAACCAAGGACAAGACAAAAAGATGCCGTAAGCAATGCTGTCACTTCCACAGGGGGACTTATTCATATGACTTTCACAATGTTGTGGGCAAATCTGCTGGTGTAGGACAGATAGGAATACCTCAGTACAAGGATATGATCCAAAGTTTATCAAAAGAGCTGTGTTCTAGTTTTAGCTTTGCTATGCAAATCTTTATTTAAATAACTTTCAAAGGAATAATAATTGAGTGAACAGCTTCTGGATACAGATTGGTAACAGAACAGACAAGATGGAATCACGTCAAAACCAGAATAGATTCCGCTTGAAGAAAATATAACAGGTAAACAATTGTGAAGAAAAGGTGGACTTAGCACTGATAATCAGAAAAAGGAATCATGAATTTTGAGATGTGACAGAAGGTGAAGAGCATTGTGTTATCCAGTGATATGGGCAGTAGGGTATCCTCTGTACTGATGCTGATGAAAATGATACGGATGCTACCAGAGTTGTGAGGGCACTCTCTCACCAGACAGTGCTGAGATCTGGGAGACGTGGGTCTAGGAGTAGCAGAGAGCTCTCCCAAAGAGAAAACTTTTTACATGCAAATTGCAAAACTGTAAAACTACATTTAGCGTTAAAAGTAATTAGCTTCCAAGCTTCAGAATATCTGAATAACAAAAAAAATAATTAAAATGGCTAAGTACAGATGCTTCACCAGGGAAGCTCTACAGAGTCCAGGGCTTTGTCTGTCCAGCAGAGCCCAAACCCTAAAACTAGGCAGTAAGCATGATGCTGTTACATACACAGTGAGATATAAATCTATGGAGTTCAATTCCTATGGTATTTATCACTGACACCAATTTCCCTGAGTGCCCTGAATTCTCCAGCAAGGACATGCTCCAAGTGCCATCAGCAAATCCAGAATAAACCATTTGCTGAGTATCCTGTATCCTACTGGTATCAGGAAGCTAACACCATAACTTCAGTACAATATCACAGTCTTGCCAAGATGCAGCTTTCCCTTGTGTTCTTCACCTTTGCTCTCTTCTAGCTCACAGCCATGGTTTTGCAGCCTCACTTACTGCCTCTTGCATGGAGCAAGCAAGGAGTCTTGCTTCTTGAAGCAGACCAGCTTTTAGCTGAAAAGCATTTGAATAATATAATCAGATCAGAAATTTCTTTGGGTAAAAACAGAAGAAACCAAGAAACACAGATATTACCAACCATTTCCTTCAGACCCATCAGGCCTTGTTTGTTTTTTTCATTACCCCTGTGCATTGATTACTGAAAAACCAGATCTAGTCACCATGGATCTAGCCATAATCCTCCTGACATCAGACACAGTGAGCTGACCCTAATGAGGCCTAAATGGACTTCATCTCTCCTTAACTTCAGGCACATTTGGATGACAGTCTCTTATATTCTCTCTCTAGTCAGGAAAGAGAGATGCCATGTAATTTTTCTGTATTTGAAACATGCGTGGAAATCAATGGAAGAAAACACATAAAAAAACAAAGTTGTGTAAAGCGTCATCATCAGGTATCACAACCTCTACCTGCAATTGAAAAATGAAACCAGAACAAAAATCCCAATGTGTTGACTAACACTCAGCCAACGAGGCTGACTTACTACACGTTAAAAGTGCAGACCTAATTGTGTTTACATATTTATCTCAGAAAAGGAACAATTCTAATTAGAAACCACAGAGTTAACAATTATCAGTCTAGAAAAGATAATCTGTCTTGACATTCCATGTAAAGCCATGTTCCATCAGAAATACATTTTTCTCTTATTTACTAGAGCAAGCTGAACAGCTACAAGCTGCCAGTGAGCTGGGATACTGATGGAAACCATTATTTATTATTCCAGGTAAAGTTGCATAATTGTCATACAATTATAAATAGAGTTTAAAAGGAAAGTATTGTGCAGAATTACCATCTGAGAAAGGAAATAAAAATGAATTTTTTTAAGCTTAAATAACTTTTTTAGCCAAAAGAGAGAATCACTGCCTTTATTTTGTTAAAGGCAGTAGATGTTCTGGAAAAAAGAAACTTACTTATCAACAGGATAGGATTTTGAAAATACCTAAAACTTGGCTTCAAATATTCAAAGAGTGAAAAACATAATGCTGTAAACTTAAAAATACTGCTAATACAAGTTAGCTCTTTATCGTGATATATTAGGGTTTTTAGCATGAGTGTGCAGTATTGCTGTCTGCCTTCTCTTAACATGTTTGGAACTACTGAATCTAAAAAGTGATAAATATTGTTCCTTTGAAGAAACAATCACAGGAGATTATGGCAATCAGACTATGAATTGAAATACATATTCATCACAAAAAAACCCCTGGATTCACCTCAGATAAATGTCTTGGAAAAAAAATAATGCTAGTTGAATTGTCCTCAGAAATAGCAAAATTACTCTGACCTTCAGTCAATCATGTTAGAAAAATATTTATTCCACTTCCTAACCTTTATCTACACTTTCAGTTTCCAAACTACCTGAGCAAACGGATCTTATGCCTCTGAGAATTTTCATTAACAGATGCTATCAGCCTTTCAAAGTCTCTCCTCATCAACATCTCACCCTTTAGTATCCAGCATTTTAATTGCCCTTGCAGCTGGAATGTGTTTCATATCTCAACCTATAAGTGAATTTCCTTTTATTTATTCTGAACACAAAAAAAAAAAAGAAAAAAAGGAAAAAGCAATCAAAGGGTGACTACTGAGCTTAAAAGTATTCTGAAATTTAAATGAGTTTTTATGGTAATATAAATGATAATTTATGGATCCATATTCACAGTCTGCATATGTGTTTCATTTTTGTCACTTAACTGGCTATTTCTGCCTTGTTTTTTCTAATAGCTGGCAATATAGAGCTTTTATATACCACTATTTCCTATATTTTTCAGTACATTTCTCTTCACAACAATGATGTGTTTGTTAATTACAAGGGCTCATATTAATTCTAAACCAGTCTGTATACTGGCTAACTACTCGGTAATACAGATTTGGTCTGAATTGAGCTTGAACATACAAATATAGTTCACCTGCATTGACCAGAGCACCAAATCTATGATCTGATCTGCTTTAAACTGATTCCTCCTGCAGTGATGCCACAGGATGACAATTTACAAAGTTACTGGAGAATGCACATGGCATCAATAGGCAACACCTGACCCAGCACAAAGCTTGGGGGCAACAAGTTACCTCCCAGAACATTTCACCCACATGAGGCGGCAGAACGAGGCTGGACTGGCTCAGTGCTCTGTATCAGTGACCTGACTCTCCTCCTTGCAGCATAATGCTCTGTGTCTCAAAAATAACCTGGTTTATTCTGCAGGGTGGTGACACACAACAGGCTCATGTAACCTGCAGATTAGAGACTTCCCACTGCCTCCCAGTCAGGAAATCCCTTTGGCTTCACCTGCTACTCAAGAAAGAGACTAAAGGGGAAATGATACCTTGCTTTTATTATCCAACCTTGGAACACCATTTGGCTATTGGAAATCTTTTTTGTTGCACCAAAAATCGGACATTTAGCATCACATATTCCTTCTCTCCTAACACACAGAATATGTTTTGGCTGCTTTGTTTAATTTTGCACCTTCTAAATACAGGGGTTGGAGACAATAAGCTCAGATGGGGGAAGATACCCCAGGTGTGTCAGATCTCTGGGTAGTTACAGCAGATGCTGTTCCCCATTTAGGTCAGGAGGGCAGCTCACGTGAAATATTAGGCTGGATTATACAGAAATGTTCAAACATTTCAGCATAAGAACTCACTAAACAGAGACAGGGATGTGATTCAAACATTTAGCTCTGGCTTAATCTCTCCCAGTTCCCATGTGCTCAGTTGGGGAAGGAAGCAGAGAGGCATTCTTGGAGTTGGCCCCACAAGTCTGGCCTTCAGATCCAGATTTTTCTACAGCACAAGAGACTTAAAAAAAAAAAGAAAAAAAAGGTAACACTGCTTAGGCATAGGCAGAATTTTTCTAATTTACTGCTCTGATAACTGACAATTGGAAATACTGGTATGACAGGCTTCACAGGGAAACTGGACTCAGGTGACATATATGACTTCAGAGCCAACTTCAGCAGAAGTTCAACCTTACCTTACCTTGGGCAAAACTTGGTTCTGCATATAAAGAACCTTTTGAGAGACACGCATATGCCCTCAACATTTGTCCAAAAATTAGCATAATGGAAGTGTACACTGCTGTACACTTCACCATGAACATAGAATGGTATCAGCAGAAGGTCATGCATTCTTCATTCTTCCTTCCTCTAGATCTTTGTTAACTGCTGCTGAACTACAGACATATCTATGCATGATGATGCAGTAAAATCACTGAACATCAAAATTGTGTCTTAGTTTTATATTATAAATAAATATAGAAAAAAAGGTCTTGTTCTTGCATGTGTACTTGGTAAATAGTAAAGATTCTGTTAAATGATCTAGAAACGGCAATAACCAGAAAATTTGAAACAACAAATACGTTTGCCTATGACTCAGAAACAGGCTCACTTCACAGTACAGTAGAGGCAACATTTTCATAGATATCTGTCTTTCATTTCCAAAAGCAACTTGGGTAGGATGGTGGGAGCAGGTTTTCAAAGGCAATTAAGCTGCAGATGCTGAAGAACCTCAGCAGGTGAGGTACCGGCATTCCACTGCCTTCAATGACAGCCACACATCGCTCTCAGTGATGTGCTTTTCACAATGTCGTTCTCTGTGTGTTGAAAGCCTAAATACCTCTGAAAGACCTGTCCTCTGTGCCTTTGGAAATCACCAAAATAGGATATCTGCATCTCAGGATACGTACTCTGTGGCCTGCTTAAAAAGTGGCACGGAATTCTCTACAGAATATGCTGTTAATTAGTTATTTCACTGTAACATGTTCAACAAGTGCACAGATAAGGACTGTCTGACTAAATGGGATGTACATATATCTGAGACAGACTATCAATTGTTAGCTTGAAGAAGAAAAGGAAGATAGAAAATTCCACTCCATTCTACTGCAGAGTAGAAGATTAACTATTACAAGGAAGGAGTTGCATGTAAAACACATACCCCCTGTTTTCATAGGTTCAAAACAAATTGTTCTTATGTTTTCTCAGAATTGCTTTGCTAAATTAGGCAGTTGTAGCAAACACATCCTTGAGACCAAACAGGCTCAGTACTCCAATTATGTTGGGCTTTACACACAATTATGCTGCCAAGTGTTTACTATTATTTAAAATACTTATGTTATTTGAATATCCAATCTGATATTCAGTGAAACAAAAGAACTCTTTTATTCCATTTGCTTTGATATTATACTGATGCATGACTACTCTTCCATGAATGCAAAGCCTCACAAATCTGATTGCATGGTTAGCAAACTACAATGGTTAGCAAACTAAAATATGCAAGAACTTTAGCATTATCTAATCTGAAGGAGAAAATATACAGTAACTGGCATGCACAGCTAGAGGCCCAAGCACCGATAGTTCTTCTGATCTCCCAGTTGACCATTGCTGTAGTCATTCAAGCAAAGCAAGATTTCACAGAACAGTGGAGGTACTTGGTATGGAAATATTGTGTTTTGTGCAAATCAATACTGTAAACCAAAAGGTTCTGATTCCATCACTGCCCTCCTGCAATAGGGTGACACTTCTTGTCTACTTCTGTTTTTTACCCCCAAGTAAACTAAGAAAGATTTCTTTAACACTTCTTGCCACTGTCGTTATCTCTGTGCAGGTATGAAATAAAAGTTAAAATCAGGTCGGTCACGCCTGCAAGTAAATGGAGTTGACTTCAATAAGAAATTTCCATCTAACCTTACTAATTATTAATGTACAGATGTTCTAGGCTCAAAATATGATGCCTGTGCTAACTCCAGGGAGCTGGTCCCTCCTGACTGCACTCAACACCCTCCCTACAGTGAAATATCAAGCCCAACATCTTTCTTTTTATAGCAAAAAGGTCTATTACTGTTGTTTCTGGGAAAAAAAGGGCAATAAAAGCACAAACATGTATAAAGTATATTCTTTAAACACTGGATTATGACTGTACTATGTAAAATAGTGTAAAAGAGGTGTAGAATCATGTTCTAGCTGTACTGCTGTTTAACAGCTCCCACTAAGGTCTTAGCCCTCAGTGCCAGATACTCTTGCTCACTGTTTGGAGCATGGCCCATCACTTCATTGATTAGTTTTCTTTTTATTCTTTTTAATGCAGCAAAATTTTTGTCTGTTTTAAAAGGTCTACACTTTACACCTCTGTCCTCATTCTTTGGATAACCCTTGTGTCTCTCCTGTAACAGAAGTCTTGTTGTCTTCACTCCTGTCTTTCAGAAACAGCACTGTTGTCCTCCTCTGCTACACTTCATGGCTTCCACTCAATTTATTTCCCCATTGTGATCTACCTCTGCCACTGTGGATGATGTGGAACTGAGGGATGATTCAAAATAAAGGCATTGTGAAACACAAAGGGCTGAGACCATGGTCCTACAGGCATGCAGTGAAGTACCTCTCTTCTACACCTCCATTGATTTTATTACATCAGTAGTCCAGGTACTCTTGCATAAACCCCTTCAGACCTTCAGCCCATCATAAGCACACTCCCAAATGCCCTCTGTACTCAGGACTCTGGAGATGAGTGGATTTATCACATTATCTATCCTGAACAGCAGAAGAGAAATAACTTGACTTCCTAATTCCTCAGCCTTCCACATCATACTCCCACCTCATTTTCCACATATAGTAGTATTTTATTCTCCCTCTTACACCCTAGAACTATAACACCTTGGGAGTGCAGCAGGAAGAGAGCTAAAGCGTGTATGTTCTTGCCCATTCCCTGCCAAGAGTTTTAAAACATTGACAATTAATATTAGCCTAAATATGCTTCAGCTAAAGCCACATGGAATTTTTGTGGGAATTCAGAGATCATTTGCAATATTTTCAGCCATATTTCCAAATAGATTGGTGTGCATTATTCCAGAAAGAGTTTATAAAAATAAAAATACTCAGTTTAGATCTAAGCATCTAAACCTGAATGCCAGGAAAGATCCTTTGCCATTCCAAATTTAAAATATATAAAATATACTAGCCAAAGAAGGGAGAATGTGATAATTTGGATTCAAATTTACCCTTTTTAGAAAGTTGCAGAGATCAATTCATGACCAACTGACATGATATTCAAGCAGTATGGAAAAGGCTAATACACTGGACATACCCACCACTGATGCCTCCAGGAATTCTGAATGGAGCTGCACATCTGGTGTGGCACAGGAAACCTCTTCCTATTATTTGTATTTTCTTCAATGATTTTCCTCTTGAATAAAATACATTATTGACAATTTGAGAAAGATTTCACTCCCTACTGAAGCTTCAGTTCCTGTGTCCTTCATAGTTTCTCAGAGTAACAACACTGAGCATGACCTTCAAACACTCCTGGACCCACCTTTAACACTCCAGTGCCATGGGACTGCTTTGAAATACTCAGGGAGGTTCTGCATCAGCAGTTGTCTTTGAAAGAATGACTTTAATTTTCACTTGGCATTTGAAGACCAAAATTGAGCCTTTTCTCGTAAGTGTTCCAGAATAACATTAGCAGCACAAAGAAAGGTGGGAGATGAAGGCTGTTATGTAGCAGCACTCACACTGCACTAAAGCAGTTGTTGCACACTCAGGTGGAAGTCAGCTTCTCCTCACTTTGATGGATCAGACTGCATCCCTCTACACTGCATAGTAAATAAAACTGCAACACCTGTATCTGACATACACATATTGACCTCAGTGATGCATTGCTAAAAGGCTATTTCAAATATTCTTTCTCCCAAAAGCCACATGAATAATATACTTCATTTCTTTGGATAGAATCCCAAGGAAAAAAAAATAATAGAAAGGGAGACATGTTTAAAGATAAAATATTTCTCTGGTACCCTTTTTTTTTTTTTTTGGCCAGAAGCCATATAATTCTCTTCTGGCTGGCTTGCTCTGTCACAAACAGAATGACCTTTATTGAGTGGCCAGCAAATGTGATGGTTTTAAAACAGCTACAGTTGTGGTGAAACTGATGCACCATGACTGTACCCTCGCTCACAAAATGCAGAGGCTCCACTGGGTATTGTAAAAGGAACTCACAGCAGCTGAATGCAACAATCCAATTAGTGGAACAAGCACAGTTCATGCATAAAGTCTCTTCCAGGCACCATTAGAAAACAAGACCCCAATGTACAGAGACTTGCCTTTTAAACTACATATTTCTATTAATTTCAGAAGAAAAGAGGATTACCTTGTGGTTTGACTTCTCTAAAAAGACCAGAGGCCTGGAAGGGGCCTTCGTACAACACTGGTAGAACTGGCTGCTAGAACATAATAGTGCGCAGTGGTCCTTGATGATCAGAGCCACAGCTTATGGTAGAGACATCAACTTCTCCATTCTCCACAAGAAATACAAAACAAGTTTGCTTTCATAGCAGGGCAATTTTTTGCTATAGAGCTTAACAGATTTTGGAATCTCTTTCCTGTTGCTTAGGGTTTTTGCTTTGAAAACTGAATACAATGACAGAAAAAGTCTCAGTTTTAATAGGGTTTTCATCCTGGTATTTGTAAGGGCTAGTATGAAAATGAACAATACATGCCACCAGGACTATAGATAAGAGTCTTAACACTCCATTTTGTCTAGGTAATCTACTCCATCTGCAAAAATACTCTCACCACTAGAAGATGCAACTTTGTACCATGGCTTCATTTAACTCCTGTGGTACCACAAGTACCATTCACCTTCCATATGAGGCGAGAAAAAATAACATAATTTAGGCTGCTTGTCTGGAAAGCAACAGGCAAGAAATATGACAGCAAGCAAACCTGACTGCTTATTGTCTGGTGGTTTTTTTGTTTGGCTAGAACTTACACCCAACACCCATGCCTCTTGAGTAGGTCTTACAAATAGACGCGGTTATGACAAGTTACTGATAATTCCTAACAAAAATACAAACTAACACTTGGGGCAAAGGGAAAGATTCTCTCATTCACATCAATAAAACAACATTTTAGACATCTACAAAGATAATGCATGATCATCACTATAAAACAGCATGGAAACATCACGGGAACAAGATGACAGTGAGCAGAAAATTAAACAAACATGGAAAAGTTTGCTCTGCAGCTGAACAACTGTAACCAAAACTTGTTATATTTGTTGTAGCAAAATGCATTGATGATAATTTAATGCTTTTTATTTAGGATATGTTTGTAAATATCTATAAATAATAAACTAATTTCAAAAAATTTTATATCATGCAGAAGGGCAATAATTCCATAATTTAATGAAATAAAAATAAATAAATACCTGACTTGCTTTTGATAAATTTTAAAATAGGAACATATTTACAATATGTTTACAGTGTCTTAACTTACTTATTTTTAAATAGTGATTAATACAATAAAACCAAGTGTGGGTGATAGCAACTACAGGCAGGTATGCTAGTAATTCTAGTCTCAGTAAAATTATATTCTAAGACAAAGTAATATAATATATTTAAATAATATGGGGAGTTTTATATTACTAAAGAGTAATGGGGAGTTTTTATATTACTAAAGTAAAGTCCTGATAAATTTCTTTTCAGCAAAGAAACCCAGCATGTTTATTATTGTCTTGTTTCCTTCTGTAAAGTGTGGTCAGTGGCCACGCTCAAATTTTTGATACTCTGCATACATATATGGGCTTATAACTTCACTCACTGTTTCTGGAAATTTCCCATTAGCAATTATAGCTTCTTTAATTCAGTAACAAAGCTGGTGACATTTTTTTCAATTGACATTACATTCATTGGAAGAACAGGCCTTTAGGAGAGAAAGGGACCACAAAGATAAATCAATGCAGGCCAAACTGAAATTATAACTCAAGCTGAAGAAAAGGAAGGAAAATATTTTTTGAAATGAAAGTTAATGACGCTTACTTTCAAAACTGAACAAAGATTAAACTAAAAGTTAAGCTTGAAATAGCATGGACCAGCTGTCTCACAGAAAAACTGACATTTTCCAGCTTGGTCCAAAATGTATTTTGCAATTTCTGTTTCACTCAACATTTCCCACTCCTTCTCAGGTTCCACTTTAAGTTATTCTTTCTAAACTTTAATTCTGTCAGGCAGGAAAGAAAATATACATTTTTTACTTATGTTGAAGAGCCTGGTGCTATGTTATCACAGAATAAAGCACAAATTCCTGGAAGGAAATGAGAAAACACTGTAAATAGTTACTTGAGAAGAGGACACTGCATCAAGGAATATACTGTACAGGACAGTCATTAAGAAAACCTAAAACCAGGGAAATACAACTGCTTTCAGGTTTCTTTAACAAATATGTCCCTAAAAATCCCTGAGGGATCACAGAGAAATCATTATAACATCATTTTTATTAGTTTACAGAAAACCAGTTTCCCTTGTGACACAGCAATTTTCTCTTTTATTGCTCCTAGACTCAGGTCTCTGTGTGACAATTGAGGCCGTGATTCTCCTTACAGTAACTCCCATAAACATACCTCAAGTAATAAAACTGAAGCTAATTCTCAATTTTCTAGCAAAATGACCACTGAAGCCTCCCCATTTCCCTCCACTCCACTGTAATAATCTGCAATTATTTGTTTAAAGTAGTTCTCAAGAATCCCCATTGTGACAGACATTGCAGAACCAAGCTAAAATGTATTCCCTCCCCACCTCCAGTAATGACTGTAGGTTAAATACAGTAATTAAGTGAAGTTCTACCATCTGACCTCAAGAGTGGTATAAATCACGACAATCAAAATATTACAAAGTGGTCCACAGCAGAACTTCTCATTATTGATACAATGAACTCATTGTTCTTAAGCAAACATTTTAAATAGCATCCATTATTCATGTGGAGTACCAAAGATTACCTATCTGGGATTTAGAAAAAGGAGCACATTTGAATATCAAAAAATGGCAGTTTTTAAAATCTTTTATAAGAATGGTTTTGTACAAGTTCTTATCTCTGGATTACAACTCTGTTGTTTGAAATGGACATAAAGAAATTATTTTTAAACACATTAGGTCAAATCTTCACCTGTGCAAGTCTGCATAGCTTCACTTCAAAGAAATGCAATGAATGGCTTTTGCTATGCTCTGAGGCATATGCTGATTTTTACACAACTGAGCTAACTTGGTTACATCCAATAGCAGTCTGAATTCCCTGCAGTAAAAGTTTTAATGTTAAAAACATTTTGACAAAACCCAGTTTTTAAGTCAGAGGGAGGTCACTAAAGTCACAGAAACACTATCTGCAGAAAAATGCAAATTAATATCCCATAAAGCAAGAAGATAGCTATGCAATATGAACAGCACTTAAAACTTAAGAAAAAAATAACATCATTGCTCACATTATCTTTTTATCCATAATTTTCATAGGAGACCCAATAAAATGTTATGAGGATGCAGCTGGCATATAAAATTCACTATGAGACAGAAAATGATGTGCTTACACTGCCTACTGTGGCCAGTTTTTGAAGAAGGTCAACCCAGAGATCACATAAATTAAATCTAAATTGTAATGGTCTACAGCTGCTTACACTCAGTATGTTATATTATTAATGAAAGCTCAGTGTAGTTCTATATCCCTCCAAATTTTGAAGTCACTGTTTTTATTTATGCCTTCAGATGTGTGGTTTCATGATAATTTATTAAAATAATAAAAATTACTACTATATAATTGCGAATTCATAATCAAACAACCAAGCTGAATAATTTCCTATAAGGAAATGGTGCTGTAAAACAGAGATATTACTATATGGTCACATCAAAAGGGAAACATTGTTTGGTCTTGTATGTTATGTGCAGTTATACTGTCCTCTGATTTGCAGCATAAGGAAAAAATGAAAACCAAATGGGTCACTATTAAATGTCTGCCATTCACATCCATTTTGTCATTTTCTTTGAAAAGTGCAGCTAAGCGGTTCCAGAGAGCAAGACTACAATAATAACAACACTAAAATACTATAGATGTAGACAATTTTCACTTACATCAACATATCTAAAACCAGACAAATAAGCAGTGAGACAACCCTGCAAAATACTTCAGGACACCCAATTCCACGTTAAGATGTGGAAAATAAGTCTTCTTTCTTATGACTCTTTTTTTCTTACTGCAACAGGACAACTACAACATTGTGATGAATGTGTTCCAAAAGTTTTACTGCAAACTGTCTCCATGATGTGAAATATCTCTTAAAGCACCACAGACACTTGTGTAACAGAGACAGTTCATTGTAAGGCTTTTTAAAATAGCATAGCATGAAACTCAAACTGTCAGTGCATAAATTACTGCTGCCTTGAGGCTGCAATAACTTATGCATCCTTGTATTCCCCCTCAAACACCTCCCCTTTCAAAGAGAAGCTCAGCTCTCCACTCCCACCCCTCCACCTCCTCGTGGCAACCGTTACAAAGCCATTAAAAATCCACAGGCCTGCCCAGAGAACTGCGCAACAAATGGCAGGAAAAAAAACCCAGGGGGCTTTACTTTCAAGAAATCTCTGCAAAAATGGTACTGCAATAATTATGTGTTTATATAACTCATTATTATTTGTCTACAGTCAGGCATAATTTGATTTTATTCCTTTAATAAAAACTTGATCTAATTTGAGATTATCACTGCCAGTTCATGGACAAACCCGGCTGATCGATAATGCCAGCACTACTGAGCAATAGGCAATTCTATCTACAGAGCAATTACTGACACTGGTGGAGTCAGCTGAAAGGTTGATCTTGCTGAGCCAAACAGCATCAGGAGACAGACTGGCTTCCTTATTTTTCATATCCTTATTTTTGTTCTTTTTTTCTTTTTCATTCCCCTTGAAGAAGAATAAAGCCTTATCTTGCTAATAAAAGATGTGCTAAACTACACAAACTGGAGACTAATATTGGCTCCTAAAATCATATCTCCTTTTTTAAACAGGGGGAAAAAAGCCAGTAAGAACTAAGATTGTAGCAAATAGCACTCTTTGATCTAGAAACACACTTACAGTATCTTCAGTCATAGCAGCAGATCATGACAGAATCCAGTCTATGATGGTGTTATGTATTTATAATGCTGGCAAAATAAATAAATTGTACTGAAAGGACTTCATACTGCAGTTCTGACTTAAACTCATCAAATTAAGCTTTTGATGAATTAGTGCACATAGACTGAGGTCAATGTAGTATGTGACTCTGGCATTTTGTAAAAATGAGCGACAATTACGGACTCTCTGAAATATTTTAGGTGGCTCAGCAGGACATAATGTAACTGAAAATTACATTCAATAGAGTAAAAATACTGTTTATATCATACTTCCATCCAACATTTTCATTTATTTGATGCATTAATCCATTAGAACCCCACATACTTCTGTGTTAAATACTCCACTCCAATTGAAGGGACCCAAGGGTTTTAACAAATCCTTTCCCATGTTAATTCTGAGACTACATTATTTTTATATCACCAAAGGGATCACAGTATGAATTTGCAAAGCCATAAACAGCTATAAAAATTACAGTATTATGTCCTCAGAGTGACCAGCATGAAACACTTTTTGCTAAAAAATACACCTGAAGATGTCTGCGTTATTTGCCATACTTATTTAATGGCTTCAGAGTGTCTAAAATATTCTAAGGTACCCTCAGAAAATATTTAATGACCATTGGTCATGCATTTTCTTCTCTGGAAAAGTCCTCTTAACTATGGCTATGAGATCTAGACAGCTGAAGACCAGCTCAGAGCCACTGTGTTTAGATTGCTTTGTACATCATGCCACAAGAACAGGAAAGGAGCAAGAGGGCTTTCCACTGAACAGCCTTTCATTAGGCTAAGACAGAATAGCCAGAAGTCTCTTTTACTTTGCAAAGGGGAAAGAAGCCCCAGTTAAATGCTCACAACACAGAGGTGCTAATTAAAAAATGCCACAACTGAACAAAGCAATTTGGATGTGTATTAGGCCCTGGGCAGGAGGGTTCAATGCACTGTGCAGAGTGGTCCTGCTCCTTTATAACCCATTCTTGAGTACAGTTGGGCAGATTATCAAAATGTGAGTTACCAAATGAATTACTGCTCTTCTGAATATGAATATAGAGTGCAAAAATAACTCATAGCTTCCTAAGTTCTTCAACAGAAGAAATGTTATAAAGATATCAGCACTTTATGCAAATAAGAGCAGTCCTCTTACACCTAATATGTGCACAGCCCCGACAATTCACTGCATGTAATTATTACTATCAGCATTGACAAAAATATCCCCTAAGCAAACAACACCTCAGAAGCTCCTAAGAAACCTTACCAACCACTTCTTGTATGTGCTAACCTTTGTAGACTGCTGCTGGTACATGCCAGCACAGCTCTGGGATGCTCAGAGCCTCCCAAGCACTCACAGCTCCAGCATCAGTCACTGTGCTGGGGCACAGGATAGACCTGAGCAGTGCTCCAGCAGCCACAGCTCTGCCTTATGAAATACTTCACCCTCAGGTGTGTCCCACCAGCCCACACTGGTGGGCTCACTACTACTACTAAGCTACAACCTTAGCAAAAGCACCTTACTCAGGCTCTATCCCATGCACCTGGAAGGAGCACAGATGTACCCCACGTGCAAATCCACACTCAGGGCTAACCTGCATCATGGAAAGGTGCATGGGGAACCTGTCCCTAAGTACTGAAGGAGAAACACTTCAGCATTAAAGGGGGTACTTTGCTGCTGAAAGAGATGACAACTCTGTTCAGTTTAACAAGCTGAAGAGAGGCCCTAAATAATGCTGCTAAGCTGTGCAAATCATTGACTGCTGATTTGTTTCCTTGGGCTGGTGACAACCAAGGTAAGTCAGAAATACTTATAAGTGCAAAGCAACAGCCTGTGAACACGAATGAGCTCAGGCTGAGGAGGAATAAAACCTCAGGTCACCTTTCCCTCCCAATGATTCTTTGCATCATGAATCAAAGCAAAAGAGGTGGCCAGGAAAAGCTATGCATCCAGTGTTGAAGAAATGAATAATTACTTGCTACTGAGTATAAAATTCATGTCAGGAAATTTCAACTTTTTTTCTTTAGAGATTAATACTTAATCACTTTATGGAGCTATTTTTCATCCCACTATACTAACATATCTTATATACCTTCTGAAATGCAGGATCACAGTGCTGTCCTACTCTGAATTGCAAGAAGGTGAATAAAATAAAAAAAAAAGAAAAAAGGAGGTGTAATATTAAATGTCTCAAGAGAAACCAGAGAAAAATCTATCTCTGCAGGAGGAAAAAACCCTTTAAAAACTCCTTAACCTAAATACAATACGAGGTCATTTTACCTGCTAGTTGAGTGGGTTTGTCACAAATGCATTCACATTTATTTTTCTTCTACAAAGCATTCAAGTAATTTTTATGCTTACTAAAACAGCTGATATTTTCTGGAAAGAAAAAGGCATATGGTCAAACTAGTTTAGTAAATTCTCTGAAGCCTGAAAGAAGAGCATACATCTAAATTGGCCAGGTGTCATAGATGAAGGAAATTACTGAATACATCACGAATGGATTTGTTCATATAAACTCCATGGTGAACATCTTTTAATAACTACCTTAAATACAAAGCTTCTAAGTAATCCATTATGACTTTCTTCAAATGTTCAAGTATTTTTCTAGATGAAAAGGGAAATTTATGGTAAATTTTAAGGAATGCTTGTGCAGGAGCATGAAAAACTGCTTTTCATTAGTAACCATAGCCATTGACTTCCAGCATGACATTCAGCACATCCCTTAAGTCAAAGCTTACAGTGCTTTCAACTCAAAGGTATTTCCATACATGTAAGCAGATGAAGACCAGGTTGTTAACCTGCTGATCAGTACATCAGATCTTCCATCCTAAAAACAGGACTGGAACCCCTTGCATACAACATTATCTCATTGCTCTTTGAGACCATCAAATGAAAACCACTTCAAAAGCACAAAGGCTTTAACAAAGCTAAATTCTTACACATCATTCACCCAGCATGGTATAGTTCTGTATCAAAAGAAATTCAAACTGCATATGAAGTCTCTTTTTAACAGTGAGAAAAGAACATGCATATCATTGCTCATATGAGAAGCTGTTTTGGAGCATCTGAGGACACTCTCTATGGAAGGAGAAGCTTTGATTTACTAGCTTGTTGAGATACTCCATTTTACTCATGTATTTCTCAAGCACTGGAGAAGTCTCCTTTGTGTTTGGTGTTTTTTACTACTTCCAACTATTACAGTCATTCTATTAAGCTACAGCAGCCTGTACTCACTCCACAGAAGTTCCTCACCCAGTGAATGGTTCATTTGCCTGGGCTGAAAACCATCTTCTCACCACCACACCAAGCTCCAAGAAGGCTGTAAGCTAGGAACCCATTCCCTTGTTGTGAATAAAAAACAACCCTTCTTCCATAAATACCATGGGCCACCAGCAGCAGTTGTCACTCAGGCTAAGAATGACCAATTTCTAGGTGAAGAAAGATGCACAGGAAGAGCAAACACAGTCAAGATCCAGAGAAAGGTGATGACATTTGCAAACTTGTAAGAATACTAACATGCTAAATAACTGCCACCTTAACTGCACTAAGGAGCAAGGTGTCAAAATGTCCTTCCTTTGGAAAACTTGTGATAACCAGAACATGCTATGCCACTGAAGTAGGCAAGAGTAACATTGCATTAGTATGTGAATATCTCTTTTTGGTACGCACTTGAAAATGGCTTCATCTTGACTTTGTATTAAATAGTGCTGCTTTCTTCAGTCCCACTGAGAGTACTGGCTGCATTATGGAGATTTTAAGTCAGCAAGACAGTTTACTTCCATGGACAGAATCAGCTCAAGTTCCCAGGTGAAGCCAGACTGCCTTTCTTGGAGCACCCATATGCTAAAGACAAAGACTTCCAACTTGTAAAGCTGTGCTGCACATACAAATGCAAAATAATGAACTCCAGAAAAATAACTTTCAGACACCTCTAGATCTGTTGGGTGAGATGGACTAAACAAACAGGTTTGATAAAAATTTACCCTCAGTCTTTTGCATACAGGTTTTCTTTTCTACAGACTTTCTTTCTAGTCTAAAAAGTCCTCTCTTCTTCCCAGGATCCACAAATTCCACCTGATCTCTTCTGGTTCCAAGCAAAGCCTGTCTGTCACCTCTAAGGCTTGGCTTTTTGTCAAGTCTTTGCCTTTGCCTCATAGCAAAAGGGCCAACAATGCTTCTCACGCATCCTTTCAGCCCCTCCCTGCTCCACCTCCACTTGTAAACTGTTGAAACTTTGGCTTTGTTTCAGGAAATCTGGAAAAGTGAGATTCTGACCATTTAAGTCTTGTTGTTGCAGACATAAAATCAACTGAGAACAAAAGCATCTGCCACTTAAATTACTTGTGCACGCAATGAAAAAAATAAAATGTTATGTCTCTTCCAAAAGTTGATAAAACGTGCATATTTATGATAAGATTAAATATTTAAAGGCACGCATTTACCCAACTCAGTTTATAAATACAATAATTTGCAGACTTATCTCTGTAAAACATTGGTAAGTAGCAAAAAAACCAATGCTGTAGGAAAACCAATGCTGGTTTTCCTGTAAACTACAGAGGATGTTCAGGGCCTCAGCTCATGATCCTGAGGGTTCTGGTTGTTTTTATTAGGAGCACAAGGATGGACACATACTGCTTTAGACTTCCAGACATCATTTATCCTGAACCTGCCCATTCCTACTCTGTATCCAGAATGTTCTGCCTCAGGTTTATGACCTGATTTCACATAAGGTCAAGACAGATTCCAGCACTTTCTCAAACACAACTCAGTGTGAATCTGGATATGAGGATACTGTAATACCCTTTTCTTTATGAACGGACTGACACACTTCCTTATTGTCTGAGGCTCCATGGAGCAAGACACAAATATATTGTACATGTGCAGTTACTCCTCTTGCTGGAAAACACTGCTGACAATAGTGTGTGTTCCAACAGCTTCAAGGGATGCTCAGGCATGGGGCCCCAGGCATCTCCACACCAAACTGAGGCCACTGTGTGTACACAACTGTTGAAAAGAGGCCCAAAGTGGCCATACAGAATACCCCCATGAACCCTGTGCTGCTGGTCTTAAGCTGCATCTTGCCAGCATGATACATCTCATGCTGGATGACTTTCACAGTTGATCCATTCCTCTTGTTCCTAAGCTAGTAAAACGGTTTAAGTGATTACCAGGGCAAGCTAAACAAATAGCAGCTAATGGGAAAAAAGCTTAAGGCTCTCAGTCCACCTAAAACCCAGCCAACATCCATTCTCCCACGCAGGGTCTCAATGTTTGTTTGGGCAAGGATCAGGGAAAGGGCTTTCTTCTGTATCTGTGTACCACAGAGACCAAGATAAAAGGAGCTGGTATGAGACTTCAGAGATTTCAGAAGAAATAAATGGAAAGCGAGCATCAAAAGCTAGATTTAACTGTTCAGACTCAGATTATTCCTGAACATATTTAGGCAGTAAAATCAAACAGTAATGTAATCCCAAAATATTTCAATTAAGGTCCTGGTTTGTTTCCTGAACAGAGCTTTGGTTCATACAGTATACTGTTGAAAGCAATGAAACAATATGCCCTAAATAAGTATGTCAAGGTTTGCCTCCTTGTGAGGTTAGTTTACTTATATTTTATACAAACATCTCTAAGCACTATCTATGACTTTAAACCCTATATAAATATAAATTCTAGGTATTATAAGATGGTAAAATCACTCATGCCCAAAAGGCCAATAGTGAAAGAAACAGATCATGTTCCTATTGCATGTAAGTACATTGAGTATGATTGTTCTTTAAATCTAAATCATGGATATTCTATCCTAAGATCTGAAACTACATCACCTCCTTTCATGCAAAAGATGTCTCATTTTGTGGGCATGCTGCAAGTTGGTTTTGACCTAGAAGAAAATTTCTGCGTGGCAGTTACTGGGGCATGCAAGTCTTAAAATGTGGAGACCTGTGACACCTGGTCCTGTGACATGGGAGGTCTTGACAGGATTTGACTCCCTACACCATGTAAAGCGGGAAAGAAGAATGAGACAGCTAATCTACATAGCTACCTAAATGTCAGCAATTGATACTGTCTCCATGCCACTCCCATGATGCTGGACTGCTGCCCAAAACACACCTGCAAAGGGCCAAAAAACTCAGAAGAATCAAAGTTTGTAATAACCCTCCCTTTTGTGGTCACTTTTTTATAGGCCACTTTTATTTTATAGGTTCCCAAACAAGCTTTGTATGTTGCTTTATTCTTCATCACACACTGATACTTACAGAAGAAAATGTCAACATTTTAAAACCTTTCATACTTTTCAAAGTGTAAGCAAAATTCAATGCATCAACCTCACAGGCACAACTGAGAAGAATTAAGCAGGTATAAACATACTACCAAACAAGAATTATAATTTTAAAATGGACCAACCCCATGTTTAATTCTGAGAAAAATGGAAGGTGGCATTAATTTCTTTTTTCTTCATGTAAGGGATTCAGAGAAGTTTTTTATAACTCCCCTGCTCTGAAGAATAAACATGTTAATGAACAGCTCAGCTATCAATTCTTTTGACATTTGACTGAAGAGCAGGTGCTGAATTCAGGGTTTACTAATGCCGGTGTAGCTACTACCATTATTTTTATTTTTCCTTCACTGAAGAATGATCTTTATAATAAAATAAAATTTCCTGATATGCAGAAAGATAATACAGAGTCTAAGGAATGAGCTATGTGGAAGGAGGATTTCTTTTGCACCTCTCTGCTGATGGAAGGTGCTTATAAACAGGAGTCAGTCACTCTCTCAGTTTACTTTCTTCATTGCTATTTTCAGGAGAGAGTTGGTCCACCAGAACCCAACATTCTAAAATCTCTAAGAATCTACCAAGTACTAAAGCACAGTCCTTTTAAATTCCATAAAAATTAATCCTACCCCACATTTTTGGGAAAAAAAATTACATTCTATATATGAGTAGCTGTCAATGCAACTCTTAATTAAAAAAAAAATCCATCAATTTAATTTTGTGGAAGCTATAATGAGCCTGGTTCTACATACCACTTCCTTTATCAGCTCAAATCTCCCATTCTCCAGGGAAAGCAGTACAGAAGTGTCTTGTCCTTTGATAGCAATAGATAACTAACCTCATTTTGTAAAAGCAGAACTCAACAGAGTTGTTCTTTGTCTTCAGCAGAAGCAGGGAATCAGACCTCATTGCCTTGTAGTGAACCCATTTTAAGGCAATTTGATGCCTTACACATGATCATTGAAAAGCTTCCAGTTGTACCTTTTTTTTTCTCCCCACTCTTTTCACCTGGCATTTCTTTATGCAACAGAGTACCAGGAGGTTTTATATTTAGAAGAAATAGGACTGGTCATATTTTCTGAACTTATATTTTGAGGCCTTCTGTATCCTTACATATCCATTACATTCAAGTCAAATGTTTGTCTTTTGGTAACAGTAAGGATTAAAGATGTAAATGCTTTTAAAGCAGACATTTTCAACTCTCCCTAGGCAAATAACCTGGGGCATTAGGTTAACTCTTCCCTGCCTCAGCCTTCATCTAGCTACTGCTAGCCAGTGAAAAAAAAAAATTACCCAGTAATTACCATATTTATTAAGGCTTTTTTTATTAAGGCTTTTTTCCTTGACTTTAGGTCTTGCTAGATATCTACTGGTAGACTAAATCAACACCAAATGACAGAATAACTTCATGCCACAAAAAACCTGTGCTGTCTCTATACCTCTGTCCAGACAGCTGCCATTGAGTAGGAAGGTACCACACAAAATAGTAAAGACACAGCCTTCCATGCTAAAGACACAGCTGTCCTTTACAGCTGGCCACTTTCCTCTCTTGTAATGACTCCTATGACCTGAAGATAAAGACTTGATGCAAATCACAGAAATCACTTGGTGTGGTTTTGTTTAAATGATGTGCCTGACAGAAATAAGTGTCTTTGTGCACAGTAGGTATGACAAATCAAAATAACTTGGGGAAAAACATCCATGTTACATTGACAGATGGAAAGCAAACAATCTGTACAAAACTGTGTTTCTCTGGCAAAAATAAACCAAAATGTTATTTAACATTATGAAAATTTAAATAAACAAAAGCTTCAGTATTACAGTTCACCGTACCATTTTTATAATTAAGAAGTATTTCACACTTTCAAGCAACAATAAGATTATGAAAGCCACAAGTTTATCTCTGCACACATTCACACCTGCGTTACTTCAGTTCACTAAACTCAGTGGAACTTTTGATTAAAAGTAAAGCAAGAGAAGAGAGAGCTGAAGACTGAAAGTAAACCTGAGGGTTTTGATGAAACATAATCCTCAGTACGCGATACAAAAGGTGACTTTCCTGAAAAGTGCTACCTAAATTCTTAATAGCTTTCTGTACATAACCTCACCTCATCCTGACATAATCTTAATTAGTCCTAGTCCTGCTGCAGAGAAGCCCACCGAGGCAGTTAGCACCATACAATTAATCAGATATTTTGCACGCATCACAGCAACCAACAGTGGCAACTTACTGATGTGAGTTAACACAAACAGAAATCAACCCTGCCTTTCCCTTTCACATGAACTAAAATCATGTGGCATGGAGTGAACATATGATTGTTTCTTCTACACACCACTTAATGTCCTTTCTTCCTTTAGCAGCCATTTCCTAAGGCATCACTGTTCTCTGCAAAGCATGTTTTGGGTTTTTCCTGGTGGTACTAGAAGAGAAATGTGAACTGATATTTGTCTTAAATTTCTGTTTCTTCATAGAAGAATAAGTTTATCAACCAAAAATAACAATAAGACATACTTATTGCTACTGAAATTAATGAATCTCACCTTTTTTTCCCTGTGTGCTTTAGCAGTTTTCAAGAAACTGAATTTTACACCTTCACATAAAAATACATTTGAGAGCACAATCTGAAGTCATCTCATAGCAAATTGCTTATTCATAGGAGCTTTCATTTAAAAGTGGACTAAGCCAGAAAAACAGATTTATGGGAAGTGATTTTACAAGATTTCAGAAGTAATGGCACTCTTAACTTCTCCATATTTTCCTACCTAATCTCACAGCTAGGGTTTTTCAATGCTAGAAATAGTTAACACCTCCAAATCACTCAGAAAATTTGAAATGCTTGGCATTCACCTAAATCAGACTGAAAATTACTTTTTCAATACATGATTTTTTAGGTTTCAGTTGGGTTTTTAGTTGGGTGAATGCTACTATTCTTCAGCGTGAAAAGCACACCCACTGAAGACTTGATCCTTAACAACATTCAGTAGCCTGAGGAAATATTTTCATGGGAGCCAAGAACAGAATCCAAGCTTCTTTGTCTCTATTGAGATCCCTTTGATCTGAAAAATTTTTTTAAGTCGAAAATCATAAAGCTGGTAAGAAGGGCAGTGGCACATCTATTTGATATAAAAAATGTTACCCAGGTGAAATCTGTAACAGAGGAAATTCAGCAAATTCAATACTCTCAGAGCAGCTGGCAGCTGAAAGATTTCTCACAGAAAATGGTTTCTGATGTCTAGATCTATTTTTGACAGATTTTTTGGACAGATTTTTGCTACATTCTCTGCTTATTAGTAGTTAAGTGTGAACACACTGGCTTTAATATGTTTCCACTTAGTTAAACATAACTCTGGTCATTCTTGGCATGAATCTCAATTTGTCTCTGGAATGTGAGTTACCTAGAGCATCTCCAGCCCAGCACAGCTGAGTTACATTGTTCCTGTTGCTGGATTAGCATTTGCTTGCTTAGGCAAGAAGCTTCTTTTTCTTTCCCCACCTTTTTCTCTGGACTCCAGCAGAGATCTTACGCAGGATGCTTAACCATTATTAATGCTCAGACATCTCTAGAGTGTATCTTAGCATGGATTGCCTTTGTCCAGTGACAGGAGAAATGTGCATTTATGTAAAGTGGTGTGGGATTTGCAATGTCACGCGCAGTGGAAGGTCCTGCTTATCAGCCTTTTGCATAATGTTGGCCTTATTTATTTTGCAAGGACTCCCTGGCAAGTGTGGAGTCTGCAGATCTGTGGAAACCAGGCATGCCAACTGAATACTTACTCTGCTAACACTATTTTCAGACAATCTCCTTAAAATTTATCAGTAACATGAAGATGCCTCCTTGTCATTTATCCATTCATTTTAGCTCCTTCAGAACAAACTAATTTTCTAGGACCACCAGAAAGTTCTACCTCCATCCCAAAGAAAACTGGGCTGCACATACTGACGCTGGCAATACTCAGAGCAAGGCGTGAAACAGAAAATCAGTCTAAATAATAGTGCTTACCCCGTTCTGTGTCATAGAGGTACACAAACTTTTCCCACTTATAGTAAGTCAAGAGACTCAGGATGGCTCCTTTCAAGGCTGGCCGCATCTGGATGACGAACTGCACATCTGCATCTGTTGGGAAGCTCGGGGTGATGAAGGACGTGTGGAGGGCGCCGCAGAACGACGTCAGGGTGTTCATGGACATCTGGTCATAGAATCCAAAGATGGCATAAACTCCTCTGGAAAACTGTGAACAGACTAAGAAAGACAGACAAGGATGTTAAAATTTGATATATAATGAATACAATCAAACTTTCAAAGTTTATTTGAGGTAAGCCTTCTAACCATTCCTGAAATTATTCTGTATCATGCAGCAGATGGAATGAATTAATGAGATAATATATACTAATTTCAGTGTAGCAATCAATTGTACCACCTTTGTAGCACTTAAACTGGCCTGAACACATTTATTTTTGGTTGCGTTTTGTCCTGTGTTGCTACAATCTGCTAATCTCTCTTTATTCTTTAAAAATAAACATTACCTGTTGGTAAAATACCTTTCCTTCCTTGAGTAGCACTGTGAGAGCTCTCACGGTGAGGAGCTCCATGACAAATGTCAGGACTACCTTAAAGTTAGAATGTTAAGGGATATTTTTTCCTGGTATCCAAAATTGATTCAGATCTGATTCAAAGCAATCTGGATGTTTTATTCATTTATAGTCCACAACCCTGAAATCTCTGTGTTGTCTTTTTCAGTAAGAAATTAAGGTGGGTTCTTAACAGAGTGTTAAAATCTTTCAGAGTAATAAAGTCTGTGACTTATTATATGACAACACAAATGAGGAGTACCTATTGTTGCTTCATGGGACTAAAGCTGATATCCCTTAAGCTGAAGACTTAGTCATTAACTTTTCTGCTGTCCTGATGAACTCATCTTGTACCAGAAAAAAAAAATCAAAATGCAGACAAAAATGTTTTTTTTTCAAAATGTACTTATCTGGGAAAATACTACATTATTTCCCATCATTTATAGAGATTGAACAATTACAATTTTGGAAAAAAATGAAAGTATTTCAATTTGTAAACATGTCCAGCTTCATGGTCATTGCAGGAAAAAGAATTTCTTTGTTGTTCAGCTCTGTAGGAAAGGCACAAAGTTCTTGTGACCCTGGGTTCTTTCCATGGAGCGAGTCTGCGTCACAGACAGAGAGGGAGCCTGATCTATGAGGTGCTGGGGCTCTGGATTAGAAAAAGACTGTACAACTGCAATACAATAGAGCACAGCAGCACTTCTAATCATACCACTGCTAAACAGGGATGAGCAAGGCCCATTTGTAATGAAAAGAGGTTTCCCTGAAAAATGTCCATTCGTTAGCAATTAACAATTTCAATTGTCAAGAACTGGATTTAACAACAATTTACAACCAGTCCCATTGTCTTGGGGTGATTTTATGGTGATACTCTATTCCCTAATCCTCTGCTTTATGCCCAGGAATGGCTGCTGTAGATTTAATATGAACCAGAGGGTGGGGCTGGAGCCTGGGAACCCCAGGTGAAGGCTCTGTTGGATCTGTGCACCATGGATCGGGATGTTACACGGCTCCTTTGTTGGATTAGTTTTGCTTGCTTAGGCAAGAAGCTTCATTTCTGTCCTTCCCCACCTTTTTCTCTGGACTCCAGCAGAGATCCTTGAGGTTTTTTTGGTTGTGTGTATGGGGTTTTTTTGTTTGTTTTTGGTTGTGGTTTTTTTCCCTTGAACTGTTTGGGCTTTTTTTTTTTTTTCCCATTTTTCCCCCCTCCACTCTTGGGAGCCTGTGGGGTTGTGCCAGACAGTCCAGGCCCCAGGAGAGACCCAGCCAGCAGAGGAAAGGACACCAAAACCCAGCAGCTTTGCCTGCTGTGAGGAGGAGATCAACACCAGAAAGGTTCCCATCTATTCTGCCCAAGCAGCAGCACAATGAACTCCTGTGCCTCCCCTTCCCTGAGACAAAGAGGACAGCTGCCATCTCTGCCCCCCTGACCACAGGCCTGGCAGGGGTAGGGGTTAAGGTTTTGAAATTTCAACCTCCAGCATTTATCCAATCCTTTTGTGCCTTGTGTGCATCCTTTTTCAGGGTTTTTTTTCCTAAAACTTGTCTCCAAACCAAGACATCCATTTAACTCTTCTGCAAAAACACCACACATTTTACTTTGCAAAAACCAAGTAATTACCAGCAAGGAGGACATGACTTCTACACAGAAATGTACAGAATTGCTACTTCTGAAATACCATCACATTTTCCACCATAAATGCTACCATTCAGGATCACTAAAAACTGTAAGAGTAATTTTAAAAAGGATTCTCCACAATATCAGCTCATTGACACAGCCTCATGGAGAACATCTAAAATCAGCAGTCAGCTGTGAAAATTTGATTTTCTTCCTGGATCTCTAGATGCAAAAACTAGAAATGCTGTTAAAGAATTTTTTTAAGTACTTAAGCCACTGTAACAGGACATGACCAGCAGCAAAGAGCAGCTGGTGAGACACAGAAAGGAAATAAGAGGTGGTAATTTCTGAAAGGAAAGTTTGCAGAGGTTATCAACCACAGAAAAGAAAAGATATAAAAGAAGTTATAATACAGTAAGAATTTATTCCCAGAGGCATGACTGAGGAATTAAATACACTGTTTAAAAAGGCATTTTGTTAAACTACATACCAGCAGGATATAAAGCAGAAAAGCTACCATAAAAAATTATCTGCTGAAGTAACAAATAAAAAGCATTAACTTAAGAAATGGAAAAAAGGGAAAAACAAAAATTATATTAGGAAGCCTGGCAGTCTCCAAATCACTGAAATGGTGTGTAAACCCTCTAATTACATAGGAATAATCAGTGAAGTGGGATTAATGGAGAGAATGTCCTCACATACACTGAGCCTGTACCCCATAGATCAAGCTTCTTTCACATACAATGGCATAGTTTTTATGTAGATTCTGTACTGCAGAGAAAAGCAAGCATTCCAGGAATACTTGTAATGTAAACAAACATTCTCAAAGATCCCCTGATCCTAAAAACCAAGAGCATTTAAAATAGTCCTGGATTCACCCATTATTTCTTATCAGATGTGAGACTAAGGAATACATCTGAACTGTGACTCAACTGAGTTAAACTTTATTTTCATAGCAGATTGTGCTCGTTTATGCAAAGTGCCCATCATCAGTTAGTGAATAATCTGAAAAAAACCCCAGTCTGTGAACAACCTGACTAAGCAAGGCCTTCTCCAAGTAACACCTTGGAGCCAACATGCAGCTGCTGCTCACATGGAGGCGAGAGCTCTGATTTGGTCCTCAGAGTACCTGCAATTATTTTTCCTCCTGATTTTGGAGGATTACCAAAAATATATTCTAACAAATGCAACTATTTGCCCACTCTTATTTCTCCTGGTTCAGGTTTGCATTCACAGCAGATTTTAAAGATTAACCCTTTGACAGACTGTCTTCAACTATTAGCACATTATTCCTGACTATCTATTCTGCATGCACTGTAGGATGCCAATTTAGTTTCACCAGCCTATTTAAAAGGCAAATAAAACTTTGTTTTTATAAGGAAAAGCTAAAAGGCCAATTATCTTGGTCCTCAATGTTCATTTTCATTTTTTAACTCACAGTTTTGTTAAAATTTTGTAGCATTAGGTCTTCCACACAGTTTGTGACATAATCTCCTCTGTAATCAGACAAGCCTATAGAATACCCATGAACCCAAAGTCATATTTTTACTTGTTTTCCAAAAAACAAATGTGTAACTACATTCATTTTAATTACACTATTATTGTAACATCACTGAGCCAGAAGAAAAAATTTAAAAATAATAACTAAGCCTTAGCCTTAAACTCTTTTTACAAACTACTTTCTACTGACAATCAGAACACCCTTCATGTTTGAGCAAGAATTTTGGTATTTTTCCTTAATTAATTGCACTTGATTTATTGGGTTTTTTTCCTGTTTGAAAAATACAGATGGTAAAACACATACTTTGGCTGTTAAAAAGATTATTTGGACAAGTCTTAGTTCAACCTCATTCCTCAAGAAAAAAAAGCTTTTTTTTTTTGCTGAGCTATGAAACTGCTCTTAATTATGTGGATGCACATCTGTTTCCAAGGACAGCACATCACCAAATTGCTTTATAACCTGATCTGAAAAAGTTTCAATGTCTACAAATGAGGGAGAGGGGTCCTGAGCAGCAGTTTTCCAATGGGAGATCATGATAAGCCATTATTTTGGCATTAGGTGCAAGGTGAGTATTTATTAACGGAGATTTAACACTGGACTTGTTCTCAAAGTGAGCTGCCACATGCCATTGTGTCGAGGAGAGAAAGTGATGCTATGATAGAAGTCTGTGAATTCTCAAGCATGTCAAGAGAAGACAAGAAACTTTCAGGTCATGACAGACTGGTGTTTCCTGCCAAGAAAGGAAAATGCTCAGATGCAGAGTGATAGCAGTAGTAAGCCGAATTTACTTAAAAAAAACCCAAAAAACAAAAAAAAACACCACCACACCAAAAAAATCCCCAAACTAAAAAAAACTAAACTAAACCAACCAAGCAAAAAACCAAACACCAAACCCTAAAAAATCCAACCCCCAAACCAACAGACCAAAATGCAACTACTGAAGCCAAATAAATAGAAATCTTAGTTTCCATACTGAATAGCAGCTGAGCCATCCTAAGCATCAGTGTAACCCAATGAACCCAGACATGTTTTACTTGCATTTCCATCCTCCCTCCAGTCAAATCAGGCCCTAAGATTAATCAGGTAAGTTTTTTTTTTTTTTGCACTCAGATCCCAGGAAGGCTGCAGGCCAGAATCTCAAAAGATGCCCCACTTCACACAAGTTATTAGATGTTTTATGTATTTTTAAAATTTATTTTTGCTTTCTAATGGTATTTAGTTTTTCTATGTTTTAGTGACTGTGAGTATTTCTGACACAACAAGGTTGTATAAGACCTGACATTTCTACTGTCTATTGCCTAGAAGCTAAAGTCAAAACTTCTGACACCTTTTTTTTTTTCTTCCAGTTCTTACTATAAACAACTGAAGCGTTACTAGGAACATTTACAAGTAGGTTTGGATTTTGTTTGTTTAAATATAAGATGTATAAAGCTAACAAAATAGATATGTTACTGGTAGAATGTAATACATGCCTTTCCACTGGATGACATGATTAATGACTGAATTGTAAAAGTCAGCAGGATTCTCCCAGGTGTGGCATCCAGCGCACTTCAGCCCTGGATGCAACAGCCTGGTGATTTTGGAGACAGGGGTTGGAGGCTACAATACCTCAGACACTATTCCTCCTTCATGACTCTTTACGAACAAGTAATTTCCCCTTTGTCCATATCAATTTCTTATGAAGTAGGTGTGACAAAGTCACCCTGTGTCACAGGGCACTGTCAGCCTATTTCAGTGACACTCCCCCGGCTCTTGGGAGGGAAGTGCTGTAGGAGCTCCATCTCAGCTGACATTACCGTGTGCTGCTCAAACTGCTTCCTTAGCTCTGTGTTCTGCATTTTCCTCAGCTGTGAAATAATTTTATTCCCTCCACTTCCTTTTGCCAATTGTCTTGGATTCCAGACAACTCTCACTGCCAGCTTCAGCCAACAGACTAATGGGACTACTTTACAATGGAATAATATGCAGTCTAACTCAGAGCAGTTGCCATTTTCTAGGGCTCTGTCCTGACCTCCTTGTTGTAATAAAGCAAGGGTTACCATTAACATTACCTCTTACAGTAAGAATACAGCCTTCCTCTTAGAGAGACAGACAATGCCTCTACTACTTTCTTTTGCTTTCATTTTAATACACAGAGTGAAAAGCAAAAACTCTACCTTGAGCCCTGAGGAGATCAGCACAGCAGTGCTCCTGAATGCAGAAAGAGCTACTTTCAGGGGGCTCCAGGCAATCAAACTGGAGAGTTTCCTTTAAAGACAAGCCCATCATATTAAAAATGTAAAATTAAGTGAACTGCATTTACCTATAGCCAATAAAACCATCTTTTACATTCTAATTAAGACTGAATTCTGTCATGAAGAAAATATTGTTTAAAATTCAGGTGAGAAAAGATGCATTTCTGAAAGCAGTTATTCTTGGAACAATTAACAGTGAAAATTTCTGGGGGCAGGAGGGAACCAAGGAAGCTACAACTTCAAATTGGATACAAACCTTCCTGAGATACTGGCTCTAACATGACTTCTCATCCTACCTAGAAAAAGATATGCCCTCACAAACAAAAGAATATCCCCCGAAAACAAAAAAAGCCAACCAAAAACCTCACAGCAGAGCACATAACAAAACCATAATTTACTCCTGTTGCTTCACTTATGGCATCAATTTTCTCAGTGATGAAACTGCAATGTTTTATCTAGTTCTTTTTACAAAGAACTACTCGACTTGCTTTGTTCTACCTTATGTCTTCAAATATACACACTTCAGTTTGCATTTCATTTAGGAGAGCAAATAAAATAAAAACAGCATGTTCTGGCAGCAGGAGGGGATATTATTAAATAGCAAATGAAAGGCATAAGGATTAATCCATTCATATTTTACAAACCATTTACTGGAAAGTAATTCTAAACACATGTTCAGATCCAAGCATCCCTGAACACTCTCTGATCAAGATCCCATTCAAGATTACTTCAGCCACCATTTCCTAACTCCATCACACACTGTTAAAGAAATTTTTATTTCTTATCTGCTTTTCAAGATGACTTTGGAACTCAAATCACAATTACAGTTCCTTGGTGCTGAGTGCTGTACATATCCATCACCACAACCTTGGTTTCTTTCAGTGTGCCCAATTGCTTATGACATACTTGACTCATTAAACTTTACACATTATGGCTTTTATAGATATGACTGCAGTCAAATAAAACCCTAACAATGGGCATGAATTTGTTGTGTGTGGGATCTTCTCTTCAAACTGAAATGTTTGTGTGAGTTTTATGAGTGTATGAAAAATGCCAGCTGCCAATGACAAACACAAGCCACTTCGGCTGCAATAGTGGGAACACCGGCAGCACCCAGCCTCACACATGACAAAGTGGGGGTACTGTCCATTAGCACAGCTTCAGTCAGATAAAAGTAAACCAGAATAAAAATCCCTCTGGCCCAAACTGCCAATTTGATATATATGCAAATTAAAGCTTTGGTATTTAAAAAACTATCTAATATGTTTAATATGTGAATAAAAAGGGCAATCTTGGGTATCAAACTCTAAGATGGCCTGAACATAACCTTGATTTTACTGAGGAAGTTGTGCTTAACTTTCTAAAAAGTGCTCTAGTCTGAGAAAGTACTGCAGGTAGCCTGAGCAGCTGGGAACAGACAGCAATATAGTGCTATTCTATTCCTATTTTCTACTCACTTCCATTTAGCTCCCAAGCTACATCCAAACTTAAGAAGGTGTAGAGTCTGAATTACCTCTGTTTTCAGGTTACTGACCACAAAGCTAAAGAAAACCCCACCAAATATTTTTTCCCTGTAAAATCTTGTTAAAACCCAAGCACAAAATGAGTTTTATCCCACAAACCTACCAAATTTTAATGCATGGTTTTCATAAAAAAAAAAAAAAAAGAAAAATCACCAGCTATTCAGAATCTCTGTAATTATGACATTTCTGATGGTGGAAGAAACCCAGGAGTCAATCCAGCCAGTTGCCAGGAAGTGTCAGCCTCTTCTCAGGACCACAATATGAAAGGATTTTATTTACCTGTGATCCCTGCTACACACTGATTTCTTTAAAATATACCATTGATTATGAGTACTATTAGAACATTTGAAAGGCTCTGAGTCAGATAATCATGACTCATTCTGAAGTATAAACCATTGGAGTTTGAAAGAAATAAAATAGGAGTTTAAGCTTAAAATGGATTAAAGGTGAGAGAAGATATATATATATATGCCATAAAAATCAACTGATTTTTTGGAAAGATGATTTAAAAATGCGTTAGGTACTAAAGGACTATACTTAGTTACATGCTGATCTGAATACTACATTATCCTGTTTGTGCCTGTACAAGATGGAGTTCAAGCTCCCAGACCAGGCACCACAGATATAGCCAAGCTTTCTATTCTTAAACCCATCCTGGTCATTCACAATCTACTGTTAACAGAACACTTTTCATCCTGATCCCACCATCCCCACAAGCTGCTCACAAGAAGCATTTATTTTAAAGGAAAGCTATTAAAACATACCACACAGTTTTAAACAAAGAGCTTTTAGAAAGAAGACTTTGTAACAATGTTGTAGAAGTCAGATTTAAATGCTGCGGATTTGTTATTTGTGACCTCTTTTGCTTTCTGCCTGTGGTGGTCTTGACACCAAAGTAGATGCTTACAGGAGAAGCACAAGGGGCTTCTCTTGGTAGACAGTGAAATTCACTGCTGGAGAGAATGGAAAGGCATTGGTATCTGCCTTTCATACCCTGCTGAAGAGATGTTTCTGCCCAGCTACTCCAGGATAATCAGTGCCTTGCCAACAGCAGCACTATGTGCAGTGCCAACACTCTGCTCCTGATTGTAGCTCCACCATCCTGTATGCTTAAGATTTATGGCACAGGCCTCCCTCAGGTTCAGAGAGTGTTAGGGACTTAATGAGTGGATGTAAAGCAGTTCACTGAGCTCTGACCTCCACAAAAGCTTTAGCCAAACCTACACACATAACCACACACTCCTCTCTCCATGAACCATGGGAGATGAGCTAACACCTGTGTGAGGGAGCCAGAGGACCTGTCAAAGCTTTCTGCAGGAGAGTCTAAATATATTCACAGCAAACAGCGATCATTTGCGTTCCTCACATCCAATATCCAGCTCCTGCTTCGTGACTAATCTCTGCAGAAACACGGACAGCGTGCATGCAACACAAATATGTAACACTCACTCAAGTGAAATAACTTGTTTCCATCTGTTGCACCATTTGAAATGCTTTTAATTTAATATGGTATGTCATGCCTGCTTGCTCTGATCACTTTGAATTGTAACTGTATCTATTGTTTTCCAAAGCAATTTTTCTAAAAATGTTGGTGGGAGGAAAATACAAAAACCCCCGTTCTTCACAAAATTGTCCAGTTTGAGCACACTCGAAAATTTAGTAGCCATTTATTACCAGCAGGCAATATATTCTAGTAACATGCATATTCTAATAAACACAGTTGCACAAATGTTTCTGTAAATATATTCAAAGTAATAAGAATTCCACAGGCCATTAAGCACTCTGCCTTGGAACAAAAAGACATGTTCAAAAAAGTGTTTTTAACATGAACTTAACAAGATGTGGTAGACCAGGGAGTACCCACTTCACTATCGTTACCTTCTTCCAAGACGATCTATCTTAACAATACTTTAAACAACAGGCTAAAGGAAAGCCAGAGCTTTGTTTTATGAAGAAAAAAATAAATTATACCCAACAGAAAGGGGCAGCATTTTGTAGCTGAGGATGTTAGGCAGAACGTAGGGTTGAATCAAGGAGCAGCAGCTGAAGGCAATGCTGTGCCTCAGAGCCGTGAATCAGCAGCTGCCATCTCCAGCACCCCAGTACTCTGAAGGGATTTCTTTTATCACTGGAACATCTCAGTGTGGAGGAAGTAAAAGGCAGAGGCATATTATTAAATGTATGCTTGTTCAGCAGATCCTTTCCTAAGTGATTTCAGAAGTTGACTTCATTCTGGGCCACTGTGGTGAGAGGCAATAAATCAAAACAAGGCTCTGGCAGTGTGATGAAAGATGAGCTGAGTCTGCTGAGGTGGTGCCATTTATAGGCCTGTGGGGATCTATTACAGAGGATGAGAGAAGAGGCAAAGTGGCCAACACACCTGAAGCACTGAGCTGGGTAAAATTCACCAGGAGGTGAAGGTCACAATTAAGGTTGTTCAAGGAGAAAGGGGATGCAAATGCCAAAACAGCAGCTGTGCAAGCAGCCTCCAGCTCTGGAGGGTTTCCAGTTGGCTCTATGTTTGCAGAGCATGGTGCTGGCTGACAGACAGCCCAGCTTACCCAAAGCAACAGTCCCTCACACTTTCCTGGAGGCTCTGCAATGGTATTCCAGCAAGCACTGTCACTGTAAGTACATCTTGGACCAGTGGATTGGATTTCATATTTCTGTATCTCCTCCCCTGTTCTACTCAAAGTTCACGAGGCTATGCAATTCTCACCCTTGTGTTCCACTGCTGTCAGCTGATCAGTCTGAGAGGCTTCAGATCTGTTAACGCAGAAGCAGAAACAGGATGTCTGTGAAAAGCGGCTTCAGGAGCCAGGGAATTATTTGAAGATGCTCCTTAGGGGTCCAATAAAGCACCCACCAGTACCTCTGGAGAAGTTCACATGGAATTCAGTGAAAGCTAAACTAGAGCTGAGAGACTTATTCACAGTGAAAGTGCAAACTACAGAAATACCACATCAACATCCCAACTGTCCTTAAAAAACATCCTCCCATCTATTTTTGTTGATATTATTTCTATCTCCCTTAGCCCTCAGAGTTCCTCTTGCTATCAGCCTCCTGGACCTTCATGATCACATCTGACAGTATTTCACAGACCAGTACCCTCAGCTAAGCCAGTGCCTTATTTACAGGAAACAACAAGAATATTTTTCTTTATGAATTATGCATAATCACTATTTATCAAGCTGGGTTAATTGGCACATAACAAAAGAGTTGTCTGGTGCACAGCTGAATAATGTGGAAGCCAAAATTGATGGAAACGGTACAGCAAAAGCCCGATTGTGAAAGAAAAGTCACATTGCTACATGTTAATTCTGAAGTGATTGCTGCCCTTTCAGAGGGGGAAGGGGAGGCCAAGAGAGACAGACCTAGTTTGGAATTATTTATTAATCTCAGAGGGTTTGGACACCATGTCATAGCTTTAAAAACTGGTTTAAAATCTGCTCTCAGCCACCTGCATAGCAAAATGTTAACATGGTGCACATGCATTTTTTTGTGCTGCACGAGATGCTGCTACATTCATAAACAGAACAATCTCATTAATCATTAGCAACAGCATGAGACTGTGGTCTGCAGGGGTATGAGTGATGCTGATAGAGAAGTGGGGCTCTTCCCACATCTTCCCTTGACAAACAAGAGCTCACTGCCTCATATCAAGGCCAGACTAGCAGCCCTTTGGTTCTGGGATCAAGAGATCCTGGAAGTCCTCATCAGAATGCAGGGTGCATCATGAGACAGTGGCAGTGTGGGGCAGCACTTGACTTCCTCTAGAACACACACACCTGAAGAACCACAGCTCAGTTCACCTTGCTCTACACGCACAGAGGGTTTTACTTAATGCCCTACATCCCAAAGCTCTGCGCACAAATTTAAGAACATGCTTCTGTGTTTTGATGGACAGACAGACTGAAGCTCAAGACACTAAATCAGAGCTGAGGGTCAAATTACCAGGGTGCTCACTCTGCTGGGCCCCTTCCACGAGGCATTACAGTTGAGCTGTGTGAGGGGTTGTCAGATTATTTAGTCTGATTTACACCATTACACTTCTACACTTTCTTGGTCTCTTCCCTACTAAAACTTAGTAAAATCTCTCCTAGCAGTAAAAAACCTGCCAATTCATGCCTTCAAAGTACAGCCCTTCGTTCCCTCTCCCTTACTACGAGAGTTAACAGAAAATGAGAAGACTCCTGTAACTTCCATTCCTAAGAGTTAGAAACTCTTATTCACAAACATCATGCAGGCCAGAGAATCCTCCTGTGATCTTACCATGTTTGTGGTCTTATCAGCATGAATATAAATGAATGTAGAACCACAGATACTTTTAAAAAAATCTGGATTGTGTTATTGCCATTGGAATAATGTAATATGGAAACATGGTTAGCAAACATAAGCTTTCTTCTGAAAATATTCTGACACTTTATTAGAAGTATCAAAAAAATTATTCTCTGGCTTTTTACAAGAATCACTAAATCTGCTAACAACTTGCTTGTACACCCCAATAAATTCCAAGCATCCTGCAAAACTACTGAGTAAACTTAGAAGGGAAAGGAAAAATGAAGGAGGTGGAAGTCCAAAGCAACAATGTTGCTGCAACACTATCCAAGCCTTTTCTGGTTTTGGGAACAAGAACGCTAATCCTTACAGCAGAAGGTAAATATGAATTTCTAAAGAGCAATGCACTGTGGATCCTACCTTCAGTTACACATTTCAGCTCTCAATCACTCTTTGATAAACCATTAGGAATTCTCCCATTTAGGGGATATTTTTTCAGCCAAGGAACAAGCAGATGAGTCTCACCAGTGTCTGAAACACAACTGTGCAGCACCCAAATCAGAGTTGGGGGAAACAGTCTCAAAAGGGCAGTGTGTATCTTTAGGACAGTAGGTCTGACATCCAATTTACCAAACAGCTCAACTGCAGCACTTTGGATGACAGATGGCAATAAATTTCTCTGCCTTAAGGCAATTTCCCACAGGGCTGTACCATTCCCCAAGCTCTGCAGTGAGCTGCAGGATGAGATCTTTCCAAAGACCATCATCACCCTGAAGGCTTGCCCCCACTGCTGCTTATCCCTTGTTTGCAGCACCACCTGTTCTGGGAGGTCAACCATGGAACAAAACTGTGCTAAGGACAGGGAGAGTCTTAGTGAGGGATGAGACTGGAGAGAGGTGCTGCCAGCCCTGGGTGACATGAGCAGGCTCAGGAGCTGGGCAGCCCTTTCTCACAGCAGGCACAGACACAGCGATGGGAGGAACCATTTCATGAACTCAATGAACTCGATTAATTTTTCAGCTGCCTGTCAAAAAAGCTTTTAAAAAATCAGCTTGCTATGCACAACAGCATAGGAACTGATATGTGACTACAGTTAGAGATTGTAAATAATGCCTTACTTCATTTTAAATGTACCCATGTGCTACCAAAGAAAAACTTATAAAATTGCTGCTTTACTAATTTCTTACAAAGTAACACACAATATCCTCCAGTTTTTAGAGAGTAACGATTCTGAATTTTAACCTGAAAATTCCACTGTCAATTTCATAGTAAATTAAAAATATTTGTCTCATTAGAACCTGTGTAATAGTCAAGAGAAGCATTCACATCATTCAGCAAAAAGCAGCTCCACACAAAGGTTCCAAACCAGGATACTTCTCTTTCTCTGCATCACACACAAATGCACCTCATGCAATGCTATACTGCCTAAGCAGCAGAGAGCAGAAAGGGCTATGATAATGTGCCCTTGTATTTGCTTTTAAACTGATGCATTGTAGGAGCTGATGTTGGGCTGCTGCTATTGAATTTTCCTACTCTGATTCTCAAACCAACTCCCTGACAGAGTCAAGCTTTTTAAAGTGTCCCATCAACAAACTATTTTTGAACTTGGAAATTTTGTAGGCCTTGAACAGATTTATTTGTTGAACTCAGGTAGTAAAGCTTTTCAGATAGATTAATGGAGTAAGTGAAGTGTCTCTCCAGACTATACCAGAAGGCTTAAGAGACCTCATTTTCTAAGAAATGTCAGCTATAGGCACAGAAGACTTCTTTGTACTCTGATTTTCTCCATGTATCTTCGATTTGCACGAGCAAGTCCAAGCCCTCCTTCCCACTGGCAATGTTATCAGTGAGACAATACCTTTCTATAACAAAAATAGCACAGAAACTTGCATAAGAAAAATGAATTTGATAACAATAGAATGACTTTCTCATAATAATTTAATAAGTTGAAGACAGGAAGATTTAAATCCTCCAGAAGAGCTGCATAAAAGGGATTGATGAATTCATCAGCTCCTCCAAGCTTCCCAAAGAAGCCCAGACAATATTTCTTACCTCCTGTTCTACAGATATCACCTATAAAAGAAAAGCAGGCATTCAGGTCCCTCTATTATGCTATTCTTTGCCTCTGGGGCTAAACTCACAGTTGAATCTGCTTTAAGTAAATGTGACACATTTAAAAATATTCTGATTTGTTTCTAATCTTTCTCATTAGAATAATACACTTGTAACACCCTTTCTGGTTAGGATCATGGTTCTGAACCCTGAAGTTACCATATGGACATACAGCAAGCTACTGACCTTTATGGTTTTCTACTAAACCAAGAAAAGTCTGCAAAAACATCGCCAGAAATGTAAACACATGCTATCCCTAGTTTTAGTTAAGCACTGTCAGTATATTACAGTATTTCAAGAAGTCCTGAGACCTACAGAAATCATAAACTAAATTATGAACTCTATGGATTGAAAAATCATGGACTACTCAAATTTTTGTATGGATTTAGCAGTATACTTTTACATACAGTTCTCTTTTCTTGTTATTGGATAAATAAAAGGAAGACAAAGTGATGGGACTAAAACACAGAAATGTAATCCTGTAACAAGTCAGCAATTGCTGCCACTTACAAAAATGAGGGAGAAAAAACGAAGAAATGTTTTTTCCCCTCTGGTTGACTGTCATGTTGGTGCTATGAGAAAGGACAGAAGGAAATAACTTTACACATAGTACACAGAGTTCATAAATTTACCCTGTCTCTCTAAGCACAGAACCTTTAAGATTTTATTGTTTTAATCTATGTTTGATAGTAATATTTGATTCCATCAAAATTATTGGGTCATACAAGGATTCAGTGGTAGCCATCTGCTGGGAGCCTCCTCTTCACTCTGGGGGGATCAAAACAAAACTACACTGAATCTTTCATCTTACTTTGTTGAGTTACTATAGGAATAGAAAGAGACATTGACAGTAAGAGGATAATTTAGTAACCATGAATAGATTGACTAAAGACTAGTTCCAAATGACTTCATTTCTGTTCTTTCAAAAAAAACCTTCCCCTTCCATGAAATCTGCCCATGATACAGTAATTAAAGATCTTTCTAGACAGCAAACACACCAAGGTTGTCCCCTAGAAGTGAGTATTTTCAAGCCATTTCATATCTTAGAAAGAAGTGCAACTTAACTCTTGGCTCCAGATCCTTTTCCAAATTGTGACTTCCCTTCACATTCTTGGTCTTATTCTTCCTCTCTCCCAACACCGAAACCCATTCTCAAATAAAACACATCCTGCTATCACACAATTAACATTGAATAAAAACATAAGAGGGAGAGTATTACTGCAAATAAAGCAAACAATGGAAATGTCACAATAAAAATACTTTCTTTTACCAAAAGGGTGGTTGAAACAAATGTAAATAAATTCAGTATCTAGGATTTTCATGACTTCAGCTAAGCAGAATAAATGTGCTGGGTCAAGCCAATAAGTGAAACTAATAATGCTCTACAGAGCTGTAGACTCCTGACAAGCTGTGTTCTGAAGTCTCTTTCTAAAACTGTTTTATCTACAGAGTCCATTCAAACTTCCCAAGTGAGGACTGGAATCCACAGCACAGTCAGCTAATTAGAGACAACAATGTGGGAAATGCAAGATAATTAAATTCGTCTCCTAAAAGATTTATTTCTGAATACCAGTTTTGGGAGACTAGGGGGGAGCAAGTGCGAAATTAATCTCACTCTGGAAAACTTAAGTAATCTTTGTGAGGCTCTCCCCAGGAATGGAGGAATAATATGGTGCTGCTTATTAAGAAACAGCACTGCTCACAGTACTATTACACAAAGATGCTGCTGTACATATAATTTTAAAATCTGCGTCCTTGATATCAGCAGATATTGTCTGTACAAGCAGAAGACGTACATTTAGTCCACGACACAACTGCAGGGAGAATTGATTCAAACTTGGTTTTATCCTAAGAAAAATATAAATAAAACCCAAGAGTTCTTAAAAACAGGAATTGTCAAGCACAAGAGGAAGGGTTCTTCCTCTAAAACAGCATAATCAGAGTTTAAAAATGTAATCTCTGCCCAAGATTAGAAAAGGCTACCTGAATGGATGAGTCTGGAAGGATGGTTCATGTGAAGAACGTGGGCTTGTGATTAACTAGATCTGAAAAATAACCAGTTTATTTAAGCTAAGCAAGCCCACATGTTCTCATTCTCCTGAAAGACAACACAACTCACCCCAAGCGACACCGAACAGAGATTACACAGATTGCCTCTTGCAATGGATATTGCTACTCACCTAGAACAAAGCCAGGGCCTGAATTAGATATAAAACAGTGTTTTATACAGCTGAGCAGACTGTTGAAAGGCAACTTTGGACATTAGGATGTTAAGTTTCAACATCCAAGCTCTCCAACAAGGCGTTAATGTCCTTATGGACAAGGGCACAGAAAACGGAAGAATATTAAATAAAGTGGTTTAGCTACAAGCCCTATACAAGCAATCTCTCAAGTGACATTATCACCCTTTCTTATTTCTTTCTCTGCCATTCTTTTCTCAAGAACTCAGATAACCATCACAGGCAATCTTTATTACCACCATTGATCTTGTATCTTTAAACCCCAAATAAGACAGAAGCAGTCATATTGCAGCTCCACAGAAGAATAAGACCATGCTGCTTAGGGAAGGACACCTTTCCTTAGGATTCACAGGACATTTTCCTCTTTACACTAAAGTGAACTGTAGAAATGTCAGAGTTTTCCATAATTAAAAAAGAAAAAAAAATGGAGAGACTCATCACTGTACATTTCTTCACCCTCAGGCTGTCCTTTCTACCGAAGGAAGCCAGAAAGGCAAAGGCATCTAGTAAAAATACCTGCTTATCACCTCCCAGGCTGGCTTTGTGAGTAACTTGACACTGCAGCTGAACAGTCAAACCCACATCCATGCTTTAATTAGAGGTAAGGGGAGCACCTACTGTTTGCATTTACAGTCTGTGTGGTTCATAAGCAGCAGGAGCAAGTTCAGCCATCACAACTGCTCAGCTTGTGCTGCTCTGATGCATGCTTTCAGCAGGGGAACAATTAAGCAGACCCATTCGCAGCTGAAGAGACCACTAAATTTTGCCAAGTGCAGTCGCTAGTGTTTTATCCTTGCTACTGTATCTTGTCAGCCACTGCACCACACAAATTATCAACAGAATCCATCTCTCTCTGCTGACAGCATGGCATGGGGGTGCCTATTTGCCCATGAATAGAGGATATTTATTCTGCTAACTCATCCACTTGTATAGAGATTGAGCATATCCCATCTCATAAGAGGAGATTAAATTTTTGGAGAAAGAATTTAAGAATTAAACATCAATAAGTGGTGGCATTAGAACAGTTTCACTGCAGAGACTGACAAAGGAAAGGCAAGCAGAAGGAAGCAGACAGATAAAAAGTGGCTTGCTAGGATCTGAAAAACCAATGATAAGAGAACTCAAATGAAGAGCAAGATTAGTTTCACTTATTTTCTCATTACAAATTTTACAGATTAAAAAAACATCTCAGACTATGAAGGAAAAGAAAGAACAAGAGAAAAAAATTATTTTCCTATTCAGGAAATTGGTGGTTCATGCTGTGAAAAAACCTGGAATTACAGTAAAATATATTCCACTTGAAAGCTATCACAAGTAATGTTAGCTGTGGAAGAACACGACCCTTTGGTAACCAAACAACACACAAGTTCATAGCAAATCTGTAAACCCTGTACTACCTAAAAGAATTGCTAAATATATTTTTAAGAACCACAGTGACATAGATCTATTTTTATGAGGCATAAATCAATCAACTCCAGCTGGAGTGACTTGGACTTAGGTATTTAACAAAACTTTAAATGTAATTATTTAATAAATTTGCTACAATTACAAACACATTTTAAAGCACACCCCAGCATGCTACAGTTACTTCTGTCACTGCTGTGTACTATTAAAGTTATGCTCATTGTACCAATTAGTTCAGGCAAATATAGGGAAAGTCTGCTCTCAGGACAGCAGCTGGAGGCAGTGGTGTTATTTCAGATATAAACAAGTAAGCATGAGTAAAACTAAAATAAAAATGCTTTGAGCATTTTTATTAAATGCAAAATCTTAAATCTTTTCAGTCACTCATGGCTACAGAGTAAGACAATGGAAATTTTCAAGCACACTTTTTCAAAATATCAATCCTTCAAATATACTGCAACATATCAATGAGAGAGCACATCCTCTAAAATGTGAGGGGGCTTTTATTTCAACTTTTGGGATTCTAACTCATTCAAGTTAGCAGAACAGATCGTTCCACAGACCAACAGGCCATCGGCTGACCTTGTCTCCAGCGAATCCCACAGAAAAAGACATTGTGATGGAATGACCCAGGCAACTGGGATACACACCATTAAGTAAGAGACAGAATGAAGAATGGAAAACTTTTGCGGGTAACTGTAGACAAACACAATCACTGCACCAATGCATTTTTTTTAAATAAAAAAATGAGAAAGATGAAGGTATTTGCTCTGAAGCCAGAAGACTACTACTGTATGCCTTGCAAACAGGGCTCGTCTCAAGGGTTTCTTTGATTTTATAACCAAACTGCGGTAATAGAGTACACCTCAATAGTCTCTTTTCTATCTTCAACTTCCAAGAAGTCCTTTACTTTTTTAATAAAACAAATGTTCTTCACCTCCACAGCAGAAGATTGTATAAAACAGTTAGTACTCACTCGAATTTTGCTGTGTTACCTCATTTCAACATAAACTTGTTAACTGGTTGTTACTAACAAAGGTACAAAACCCAAATATTTTCAGAGTCTAATGCTCCATTCTGTATTCCTTCAAGTAACTTTTAATACTTTTGAATTAGGGTAAGAAAAGTCAATGCAGACACTGCCTGCAAGGACATATAATTCAGTGTATCATTTCATAACCCAGCTGTCAACAGAGACAACATTTTTATAATCCATGTATTGTATGCATGCCAGTATGAGATGAATAGTTCTGTAACTATAATCAATACCGTTCATTCAAACAACTGGCAGCAGCATTTCAGACAACTGGCAATTTCATCAGTTTCACTGGGCTGCCCAAAAATAAACAGCTTGAGAAGGATGAATGATCTCTGTGGTTATCTATAAATAATACTAATCTCAGTCATTTGTTTCAGAGGGTTCATCACTGGGAGCTGCAGAAGTCTCATATCAGTGCAGAAGGCATGGCAGCCTTCAAGAAACTAAAGAAATGCTGATGAATTTTACTGTTGGTTTTTCATTCACAGTTACTGTATTTACATACAGGCCCCACTGAAAGCTCCAGGATTCCTCCAGTGCTTCAGTAGTTCCAGCTTTGCAGGAAACTCACACGATCTCAAGGACTGGTAAACACCTCAAAAGTCAAGCTGGATTCACAGAAAGCTCCAGTGATCTGAGCAAACCAAGCATGGGTGGTGACTTACACTAATGTCACTTAAAAGGAAATGTGACCAAGCTTGGGGTTTTTAACTACTTCAGTGTGAAATTTGCCCACTCTCAAAAGAGTTATGGAGAGCAAAACAAACCCAACAGCTCCATGTGAGCGAGACTAATGCCAAGGCTGATGGGCGCGAGGTGAACCCAGGCAGACGGGGAACAGAAGGTGCCATTCACAGTCCTGTTCACTGTCTCTGGGAAGTGAAATGGCTCTTTTTTTATTTTTAAATTATGCTCCTATCTATAAAAGCAAAGCAAGAACAGAGAACATAGAAAAAGGCATAAAGACAGCTGACTAAAGGGAAAAACTACATACCTGTGGAGTACAGATCCCAAAGAAAGCTTCTAAAGCCCTGAAGTGAAAAAGATCAAGTTGCTGTGGTTGTAGTGATTCTCTCCCTGGAAGCCCTACGGGGCTGTGGGCAAGTTACTGCAACACCACTGCTGCCTAGCATGTGACCCTGCACATTGGTAGGTCACCAGCCCTGGGCTGAGGCACATATCTCCTGCTCCTGCAGGAAAATCTAACCACCAGGAATTCTTACGGGTTTTCTACCCTATTTCACAAGATGCCTGGTGTGTGCTCTAGGGAAAACAGAGGAAAGATCAGTTCTCCCAAGAACCTAAAGGTTGGCACTCCTTGGCTTCCAGACAGGATTTGTGGTGCCATGAGCCACCACTGCAGAGAGCTCAATACACCACTAGACTGCAGCAATTCTTTTCTGCAGATACCATGAATGGGAGCCAAGGCCATCACCTCAGCTCCTTCACATGGAGTGTAATGCTCCAAAGAAAATCCATCAGATGAGCTCTGCAGAAGTGCCCAAGCCCTCTGAACACAGTCTAAGCAGGAAGCAACAGCACATCTGTGTTGATCTGTTCAATTACCCAGGTAATCAAACTGCTGCTGCACTAAGCTTCAAAAGTCACATTGTTCCATCTATATCCAAAAATCACTTTTCAGCATTAAAGCCTGTTGCTCAGAAAATTTATACCCTGGCAATTAAAATAATCTTCAACTTGTAGCATTATCCAATTTACAAGCTCATTGCTAGTTTAATGACAATCAGCATGCCCAGCCACACTAAGGCAGCATTGCAGTGGGATGTTTTCAGCATAATCACCCACAGCAAAAGGATTAATGGCACCAACTTCTCTGAAAAGGGAACACTCACCAGTGGACAAACAGGGGAACCTCACAACCTCTACACCTCTGAGAAATTAATTAATTTCTCAGTTAAGAAATTAAGGTTGTGTCTGTTTTAAAATGAAAGCCTTGATTTTATTGTTGAAGTAAAATTGCCTGTAAGGCATTCATAAAGAAAAGCCAGCTTTTAAGAATGGGTGAATTTATCAAGCTGCACATCTTTGATCATCAATATTTTAAAGCTACTACTTTTTATTCTATATTGCCAATAAATCTCTACACACTGTAACTGTAATCATCACAGCACAACATGATCCACTTCTCCTGGAGATTTAAAGTTGGACTCGGTTGCAAAAAAGCACCTGAACTAGGTAGGAGGATGGCTAAACTGGTAAAATAGTCTCTTAGTTTCAGGTAAATGGTGAGGTAGCAGCATGCACTGTTATTAACCTGAAGTTCATAATGAGAGCTTAAATGAACAGTTCTCAGTGGACACAGGCCTTTGTAAGGGAGCTGCACTCCTGCAGTTGGCACTAATTGATCCTTTTGCTGGCAGGCTCAGTGGAAAAGGCAGCAGCAGCAGGAACTGCAGGCTCTTCTCTGTCACACAGAACAAAGTCACAGTCCTGATTATCCAGGAGGTTTGATCTTAATGCTCTGCACTTCTACAGCTGCTTTCATCCAGGAATGAGGCAGCTAGGATAGCAGGGGAGACTGCCATGCTACTTTTGCCCTTCTCACACCCATTTTGCAGGAGGTCTCCTGTTTTGGGGGTTTTCAGATACTTTTTCAAGTGTACTCCATGCACATTCAGTTACAGAGCTGAACCTCTGAGAAACTGAAATGATTCATATCTCATACACAGCTTTACCCAGGCTTCTTGAAAACACAAATAATTTTGATTTTAATCCCCCTGTAGAGAATTTTGCCATAAAGTGAAATCAACCCAGCATATATAAGAAATAGACTGGGCTGATATAATCAGTTTTAGAGACAACATAGTAAAAAGTAGAATTATGTCCAGAAAGATGCCATTTTAAAATTCATGCAGAGATCCTGACCAAGGCAGACTATTCCAGTGCAGCAGATTCTGGAATCAATTAACAAAACAATTCTTATTAACACAGAGAATCTCCAGACAGTACCAAAGAAGCACAGAATCTTTGCAGAAAAGCCCGCAAGGAAAATATACTTTAATATCAAATTGTATCCTCCAGCGTATGCAGAGATTGCCTCAAATCTCAAAAGCATCTTATGTGAAACAGGGGCTAGCACTGCAGAACAACACAATAAGAATTTAAGACAGGAAGTGCAGATAATTTATCTAAATAAAGCTTTCAGGAGAATAACTGATTTATGTTGATACTGATCCAAGCTGGAACCTGACCAGGATGCAGGAGTTAGCATCACTACCCACAATAGGTTCCCCATTTATGAAAAACAACAGTTTGTTTTTACACATGAAAATAAATTAAAATGCTAGCTTTATGCTTCTGTCCAAAGACCCCGTTCTACCAGAGACTTGTTCTTGAATTATCTCTAGAATGACTCAGAAAAAGGTGCCATGTGTTTCAGTCAAAACTATCCCTATCCATGCAAGCACCTAAGAGATACAAGGAGTTAAATTTCACAGAAGAGCCTACGGTCTTTAATATCACACAGCCTCTATTCATAAAAGAATTGCAAAATACATAAACTGATGCAGAGAAAAGTAGTGAAAGCTTCAGAGCTACAAAAAATAGACCTGTAGTTGGAAAAGGGGGAGAAAAACAGGAAATCTGAAAGTAGATATGGTATAAGTGACTTCTGCTAAAAGCAGGGTCAGCACTTTCCACTGGAGACCATTTGATTTACACTATTTTGTTTCAACTGAAAAACGAAATCTTTCCTTGGCAGATTCTGCTCTACAGAGTCTATTACAGATACTTCTGAGATACCCAGCATCATTTATAAGGGGACCCTTACTACTGCTGAACGTGATCATTTTGCTAAATTTCCCAAAGTTCCAGAAGGAAATAACATGCAATGCAACACAAGGGTGTATTCAGTTAGTTGCTGGAGTCAAGGGTCTGGACAACCAGCACAGCCCTGGAGAAAGGGTATGCTATTGATTGAGATGTTCAGGGTGTGCTATTGATTAAGATGCTCAGGGTCTCCCCTGAAGAATCCACTGGCTGTCCTGGACCCACAGTCCCTATTTAAGGGCCAGGAACACCCCAGGAGGGACCACTCTGCTTTTAGCCTTCAGTGGTTTCACAGAGCTACTCCAAATCTACCCTGGTGTAAATCACATCATGTAGACCCCATCATGTATCTTGACTGTCACAGCATATGTCACAGCTGAGACAGCCACAATACACAGAGTGTCACCACACAATTTCAGAAGGCTTGAAGCATTCACCCAGAGTAACACCTTACCACATCAGAAGGCTTCAGGCACCTGCCCATACAGAGCACCATCAGCTCACTTCAGAAGGCTGCAAGCACCTGCCCTGCTTGTTCTTCAGCCCAACCTCTTATACCCTCCTGTTGATGCATTGCACCTGTGTGCCCTCTGCTCCCTTTGGTGGTTGCTCAGTGCCCCTGGGCACTCCATGGCTTGTTGTGTCAATGCTGCTCACCTGCTGCTCACAGCTGTACCCACTCCCAAGTACCACAAACTCTGTACTTATATTGACTGCCCCTATTTATTCTAATGGGATACAGAGGCCTTTTTTTCCTTTTTTTCCTTTTTTTGAGGGTAGAACAATAAAGCACTAAACACTAGGTCCCAGTGGTCACTGCAGATATGCATTACTAAGTATCACCACTTGCAATTTCTTTTTGTGTTATATAGAACAAAAATAACTGTCAGTAAAGCACACCTGATACATATGAACACACACCTTTGAAGCAGGACACTGCAGTTGTAGAAACCTTCACAACATTTACTGCCCTCTGCATGTAGAAAGCTACACTGATCCCTGCTTTAGAGTAGCTTCTGCACCTGGAGTGTCAAACTGGAGTAGTGGAAATCTTCAGGAGGGTTAACTGGTCTCATGTGGATCAATTTTGGGCTCATCTCACTGCCTCTCCAGGTAATAAAGTAAATTGCCTGTAGATGGGGTGGAAAGACATGCTATACATACTTTGACTGACAAAAGTCGTCTATCCATAAAATCGCAAGCAGTTTGTACTATATACCCTGAAAAAAAGGCAGGATTTCTTCCAAATCACACACAATTTTATATTCACATCCATAATCTATATGTTGTTATAAAAATTGGACAGAACAGATGCTTTTATATGAAAAAAAGCAGATTCATGCCTGCAGAAACATCTTGTTAACTTGGATAAGCTTCACCAAATTGTTTCAACCAGGAAAAAAATGCACAAAACAGAAATAATAATTTCCAAAACAAAATATTAGATTTCAACTGAAGCTGAGTAATTTTTTTAGGTCTGAAACTATTTAAAAAAGCTTTTATTTTTAATTCTCACATTTTCTGGTTGATCCCAATCCAAATCTTTAAAATCTTTTTGGAACTACATCTGAGATGAAAGATTAGCAAGTCACATAGCTCCCATCATTTCAATCATGATATTCTGGGATATACAATTAGTTTCTGGGATGCACAGAACAGTGGGATAATGGTTCTATAGAGGAAGTAGGTCTGAGCTGGCCGAGGCATTCAATATAAATATATAAAAACTATCATTAGTCATGAGAATCACTCTGCTGACATGGCTGAAATAGGAAAGAAATAGGATTAGCTGGCACATTATGATCATGTACCTTTTTTCTCTTTAGCCCATTTTCTATTCATCAAGAAGTCATAAGCAAATAGGCACAAAAAGCAATGTTTTAAAAAAGAAATTCAGAGTTGGATAGTAGGTATTATGCAGAATGTTTGCTCATTCAGCACTTCCTTATGTTCAAGTGCTTTTCACATATTCCACAACAGTAGTGAAGCCACCCTGGAGATGCTACTTGACCACTGCACAAACACTTGAGAGAAAGATGGGTGAGTACATTAAACTTGCTAGATAATTTAGAATCCCCCTAACAGTTTTGAGTCAATCCAGGGTTAGAGTTGGGGTCAGTCCTTTGCAAATCAATAGACACTAATTAGCTCTCATCTAACTGCTGGGAAAAAAGAATGCATGAACTTGAGTTTTCTGACCAGCAGACTTCATTAGAATTCAAACTTGGTGACACAAGAGGTAAAGTCTAAGAAGACAAAACCTCTGTAACTGGTAAAAACCAGTGTTTCACCATGCTCTCCTGTAGAAAGACTACAAAAAGTTCATCACCTGAAAAAACTTTCCCATTACTACTTCTCCCCAGGCCATCTTCCCTCTTGCAGCTCCCCTTCAGCAGAAAACAAATTACAACAATGACAACCACCAAAAAGTTTTAGGGAATTTAGCATTCACAGCAGAGTACAAAGACAAATCAAGATGTGTGTCATGATGCAGCAACCCTGTGATCCACAAGACCTGATCCATGTTCACTAAGTGGGCTGCAGCACCCATATCAGACTAAGATCTCTGAAATGGAAATGAGACAAAGAAATCACAGGAGGCAGCAACCCCTGGAATGCACTGCTGCACATCTCTTGGAAAAGCTAGCAGCTGTGAGATACTGATTACAGCACACCTCACTGGGAGAAATCAACAGACAGCAGCACTTCTGGTAAAGACAGGTCTTTCTCCCACCACTCAAATAAACAGTCAGAGTGTGGGGTCAGGTAGGCAAGAATTGGACATTTGCTATGCTGCAGTAGTATGGACCAGACCTACTATAAAGACCCAAAGGGCATAGCAGACAAAAAACTTTTCAGTATCAAATATTTTTTCTCCCCAACAGCTTTGCTTATTTCAGGTAAAGAGCTGAAAACTCCTCCTTAGCCAAGTGATAGATTGGCTTGCTGTACGGCTGTGACACATGTTCTCGCAGGTCCATCAGTGGGAATGAACATCTTCTTACAGCAAGGACAGCAAATTTGTAATTGCCAATTTCAATTCATCTTTCAACAGGATCAAAAGTAGGCAGGATTTTGGTGGGGACTTTTTTTCTTCTTGCCTTTTTTTTTTTTTTTGTTTTGTCAGTTGTTTTTTGGTTTTGGGTTTGTCTTTTTTAGGAAGTGGAAGAAGTGATCAATAAATCAAAGAAGGTGCTGTTAGCCTAAGCTCTCCAAAGTTTTTACTGGAAACAGCCTTGCAGTACCTCTGAGACAGAGGTAAATGTTACTATTCTTGTATGAGAGACAGCAAAACGATGCTATTAAAGGACAATCCAACTTACTCCAAATCATGCTATGAGCCACCAGAGGATTCCACCATTTCCCAAGTTCAGACCCTTTACCAGATAGGCTAGGTCCAAATGCTTGATGTTTGCATGTGACAAAACTCCCCATGGTGAAATCAGCAAGCACAATTCCACACATCAGCCCAGGAGAAAGATATGTGAAAATAACGAAGTATACACAAAATGAGACTATGCACAGACTATACACCATCAGACACTAGCTATCTCTTATGCTGACAGCTGTGTATAATTTTAAAGACAGTCCTTTTACTAAAAAACTCTCAAGCTATTCAAGCACCCATACAGCTCTACATATTTTTTAAATTCTTGATTAGAATTTCAAACATTACATTTGAACAAGCTCCAGCAGATATCAGCCCAACACAAGGGCAGGACCAAGCATTCAAAGCCAATCACGTAAGTTATAAGTGGACTGAAAGTAAATATGTAAATTGCACTTGAAACAAAACAAGCAAAAAAACTTTCAGCATATCTGAAACATCCAAACAGTCTAGCAAAATAATTACATACAAGTGACCAGATAGGTCACTCCATTCCAGCAGAAGAGTGCTCACCTGCACTATTATCCATTCCAGGAAAGCAATTCACCCTTTCTACAAGTGCCTGGGCAACTTATCCACAGCACTGTGTCTCACGCATTAAGGACTTCTGTGCCTCCTGTGTGGTGTTTGTGTCAGGGTTGCACATTGCCACTTGCTATTTTAGAAACAGTTAAGATGATGAAACAGATCCAGAGCCTCAGACACAATGGCAAGGATATGCAGGAATGACTACTCAGTGATACTTGTATAACTTACATAACTTGTTCCTACATTCACTTTTTCTCTTTACACAGAAACCCCATCACCCTTTTCTCTCTTGCTCTGTGCATATACAGTAGTATCACCACTAACACATCTTTGTGAGACCAGCTGAAAGGGTACTCACTGCCTTTGAATATTTCACACACTGCTGTGCACTAATAAAATGAATTCTGTATTCTGTATCTGCTGATACAGAAATGTCTCCAAACTTCCCAACAGAGTCAGGCTGGAGTGTGCATGGTGAGGCTGTGTGGTAGTTATTAGTGTCCAGCTGCAATGGCTACAAGCAGCGGAGCAGGAGTGTCTACCCTGGAGTCTCCATCAGATGGCTGCATATGAAAACTCGAAGATTATTTCAAATTTGACGTTTCAAAGGCATCTGATATTCTGAAAATCAACAATAATATAAAGCAGGTGATAGAACAGAAGGAAGCCCCTGGCTCTGACAGGAAATATAATGCATACATATTTAGAAGAAAAGAATCTCCATGGGTGAAATTTGGAAATTGCTTCACTGCAGTGATCATCACAGCTTCACAGAAAGTGGTTTTATCCACATCAATCATTTCTAAATTTTTGGCTTTAGATCACCACGTTATTCCAGTGGAAGTACAAGCCTTCATATAGCAAACCTCCTGACAATAGGTACAGAGATTTTGGGCTGCCTTATGAGTTTCCTTAGAAAAGGGGTGATGGCCTTCCAGTGATCTCTGCTCTCCAGCAGCACAGAAAGTACAGCTCTCAGGTTGTAACTTAAATGCCAAAAACCAATTCACATAACACCTTTCTCACAATAAATGAACACAGGTTTTCATTTATATGGGTTGGCTTGGTTTGAAATGAATGATGAAAACACAGTGTTGATGGTTCAAAAATAACATATTCTAAAACATTTTAAGGATGCCGAACTAAATCAAAATTAGCATTCTAAAACTGGTAATGATAAAATATGTACTTTAAATGGAAAATGTTAAATATATGGTTTGTGACAATAAAGAAACACTGAAAATACATCAGCTCTCATTTCACACCTTCTTGCATAACAGTCCTACACTGGCAGTAGGATGGCCTCCCACCTCCCAGACACTGAACACAGTGAACCCAGAGGAAAGAAACCCACTGTTTTCTGCAGCTCTTGGACAAGCTCCCGAATCAGCCTTCAACAAAACTGTGGGGCTTTTTTTGTCGTTGTTAAAAGCTTCTGTCACAGGCTAGTTTCCCATCATGGCATCTCCATTTCCTCCCAAAGATAAACTCCAGCTGTTATAGATTTCATGGGAAGGTGTAGTTAATCAGTAGCTCTCCAACCTGCCCTAAGAGCCCCATGGGTCCTCCAGCCCCAATGCTATATAGAAAAACAGAACAATTTCATATCTGCATCTGCACAAAATCTTTCCAAAACTAAAAAAGTAAATGGCAGTCTTTACCATGCTTCACCCTTTATTCATTTGATGAACTCAGAGTTTCTCAAAAAAGTGTCCATCCATGTAATGGAACCCTAGCATCTAAACAGTACATCAATGTAATGTACATAGCAGAGGAGAGTAAGTTTATTCTGAAATTAATTTAAGCAATAATAAAACATAGGTTGAAAGTGGTATGCTTCCTTCTGCTAAGGCTGAGATGACATTAAGTTTAATGACAAATCATCTGCTCTGCCATGAAGTGGAAACAAATGTTAGTTGGAACACACCTTTCACGTTTCAACCTAGACCAAATAATGCAAAAGCTTTGACCCCTAAACTGAAGCCAGCTGCTTTTCGCGGTCATACAGCAGTTACACATGATACTTGAGTGCATTTTGCAGCATGAATGGCATTTTCAGTGGTCAGTAATGAGCAGAGTTGTGTAGAAAGCACATTTCCAGGAGTTTTACCACAGAACTCTGGAGAAACCAGAGTATATTTCATATTGTGAGAGTTCAGGCATCTTCCCTGTGCTCGCTGCTCCCGCAGAACCAGCAGTACCCAGCCCAAACTTGGCAATGCTTTCAGCAACACATGCTTATGCTTTTGGCAGAAGGGAGCTGACCACTTGCAGCATCAGTGTCCTTTGCCAGCTGGCCAAAGAGCACACAGATGCAAGGGAAGCAAATTATCTGCCCACTGGCAAAAAGAAATGCTGAACAGCACCTAAAGAAAGCGTGGGCCTGTGCACGTGCGCGCGAGTGCGAGCGAGGGTGCGAGTGAGCTCACACACCCCCACACCTGCGCCTTGGGACAGGGAGCAGCTCAGTCAAACCGCAAAAACTGCCTGCTACTACTCCTGAGGTATCATTTTCTGCAACGCTCTCACAACAATGAACATGCACTTTTCCCATCAAAATCTTCCAAGTTGAATTTTTAGGATTAAACACAAGGACTGCAAGGATGCTAAAGTAAATTTTTATAAGCCTGAAATCAGACCCCTTCAAGAAAGTGCCGATACAACCACCTACAGGATTTTAGCAGCCTAAGGTTAGCGTGTCTTTGCATCTTCCCTCTTTTTTTTGTCTCTTGAAAAATGAATGCTCATGAAAAAAAACCAAAGCACTACATATCTATATTTGGTAAAATACAAAAAGCTTTCTGGATTTAGAAGATACATTAAAAAAAAAAACTCAGAAAAATTAATGGGACAAGAATTTGCAGCTGATAGGTTAGATTTAGTTGAGAGATGGAATCTATCTGTAGATTAATTAGATTCTACAATCACAGCCCCTTTTCATCTGCACACATCCCACCACTGTCATTACATGATCAACAGATTTTAATGAAAACTATGCTTTTCATTAAAAAATGCTTTGAGAAATTAAAGAGAGACTATACATAAGATTTAGTTTACTTTTCTAAATATTTCTTGAAAATTGTACATAAGGCAAGTGCACATTTGTTGGCTGTAAAGGTGTACAACAGCAATTTTTTGCAATGACAGTGCAGAGAGGGAATATGAGATCTGTGTGCTAATGAGCTGACACTGCAGAGGCTGGAGCAGTGTTAGTATAGTGCACTACAAGTGCAGAGCAGAACGACAGACGTGGGCTATTTCTAGGGAATGTGATCTACAGAACTATACACACAATTCAGCATTAACACCAACATCCTTCATCAGATTATGAGCAATGCATGGGAGATATTGCTTCAGTGACAAATTTATATATTCGAGTTGTCATATTCATATTGTTCTGAAAAAGCTAGCTCACTCCCTTCATGAGCATTTTTAAAGAAAATATAACCTGATTTTGATTTCATAAATTCATAGGTCAAGTCAGCTTGCTTTCTGTTTCTACTGAGAGCAAAAAGCTGCATATTTTAAGAAATGTAATCATTTCCCTGGAGCCAACTGATAAACTTCAATTCACCTTTAAATACACTGGAATTTTCATCTGTGTTTGCATTTGTTCTCTGTTAAGATATCATACAGCTAAATAAATAAGTGGGTAGATAAATACAGAGTGGATAAATACTGTATGAATGTGTGTAAATTAAATATACAGAGAGAGGCTTGGTGCTAGCAGCGAAGCAGGGAATACATGTACATAAATCAGATTATGCATCATTTAACTGAAAAAGAAATGAGAGGGAGGGGCTTAGGGCAGGAATTTTCTTCTGCTTCTAAACAAGTTTGTTCCCAGGTTGGGATATTGCCAATCTGCCGTAGCAGAGGTGGGCTATTTTTCTCAGGCTCATGAGAATACTTCAGAAGAGGTTTTTTTTTCTCCTCTGGAATGCACCAGATTGCATCAAACAGGATGTGCAGTTGCACAGTAAGAACCTAAGTCTTTCTGAGTAGAGCCCCCTCAATCCCTGCACACAAGAACACTAACTACAGTCATTATCATACAAATCAATGCAAAAGATAATGAAAAGTATTATTTTATGGATACTGACTAGTACAGGCACTAGGCTCAGGCTACACATGCTCCTTCCTTCAATTTCCTCTCAGCTCCTGTACCTATCCCACCACAAAGTCAGCCTCAGCCTCCCTCCCCAGCGAAGGCAGAGTCACTGCAGGTTTCTCTCCTATGGAACCCTGCCAATTGCAAATATTGATCAAACGGCTGTGTGACAGCACTGGAGACAATATATGCTTATCTCCAAGTGAGGTAAAAATGTTGTGGAAAGAATTCCTTCATGGATATGGCAGCATACTGAAATTATCTGCCACTCCCATAGGAAATGAGGATATGGGTAAAGGCTGGAATTTGGTCAGGTAGTGTGAGGGGCTATTAATTCATCCTAATGCACTGATACACATAAGTGTTCTGATTTTCAAAGAAAATTGGTACCACATTCAAAAGAATAACTGTTCTGATGGGGTTTTTTGTATTTTGAGCTGCTGAAGCTTATGACTGGTGACTTGGACTCGCTGTATTCTTTTCTTATCAACAGTATTATGAGATGCTTGACACAGTACAGACAAGGTCACCTTTTCATTTTCTTTCGTCTGTTTCTTTTTTCACATCTTCTGCTTTTAAATAGGTTACTGTAGGTACATCTTCTTTGGTCTACAGTTTCTCCAGAGATTTAAGTTTTCCCAGTTTTACTATACTGGTAATATGGGTGTTAGAACAAGCAGCTCTGTACTACAGAAAACCATCCCACTTTACTAAAATTGCCACAGCTTTTAATAAGCATTGACAAAAACCATTAGATGTCAGAAGATGAGTAGAACGCTGACTAAATATACTGAACAAGTGTGTGGATCACTTCTGTTGGTGGGGGAAGAGCTGGTAACAACTTTTAAGAAACAGTAATTAATCACCCAAGCAGTTCAATGTATTTAGTTTAAATCCATATAATTGATATTTAGGAAAGTGTGCTTGAGATGCAGCCTCTTGAAGGGATTACACTGATTAAGGATTAATAGTCTGATGTTTGTTGTAAGAGCTGTTGAAGCTGGATAGGATTAGTAAAATAAGATGCAAAGTAGAGACACGATTTTATGTACCATTTTTTCCCACTTTACCAAGTATTTTTATTGTATATTACATAATTAATCCCCCTGCAAAAGTTTTAAAGGTTCTACTTCAAAGTCCTTTGGAGAGTGTAACACTGCACTACCAAGAAGCAGTCACATGGGGGATATGTTAGAATATCAATCCAAAATTTGTCCAAATATTTCCTTACTGTATATTTTTTAAACATCAACTTTCTCAAAATATACAGTGGGGCAGGAATGTAAGAACTATCCTATCTCCTGCAAATAAAAAAATAAATAAGTTATTCAAAACACATAATTGTTTTAAAGTAAAAATTACTATTTTTCTGTACTCCAGTACTTCATTATGTCAGTACAATGCTTCCTCTTTGACCATTTTACACTGTGAGTATAAACCTGCAAACTGTGAGAAGTAACCTGTTCATAATGGGAAGTTCGTACATTGCATTCAGCAGTCCATTTGATCAAGTGCAGACATATATCTCCACAATTCAAAGTGCATTAGCTACCTTGGAAGAGGACTCCTTTCATTTTTAATAATTTACAATAAAACTTGTATAGAATCAAATTTGGATACATCAGTAAAACAAATATCCAGCAACTACTATTGGTAAAGGAATGCTTTTTAAAATGCAGAACACGCACAAGTCTTTCTGAAAGAGATTTTGCATCTTAACACCACATTAGCAATACTCAAAGTTCTATTTTGCATCTTCTGTTAATAAAAGCTCAAACTGTATGTGTGCACTGCTTGTGCAGAGCTATTTCTCCTAACACCAAGTGTTCTGATTCCATTTTCTCTCCCCTCAGCTCTAACAGTATGTGTCAGTTTACAGTCTCCTCAGCTTTTCACAGGACTCTCACTGTAAGAAAACAACTCAGTATTTCAAGGCAGATGAGGCAAGTAAGCCCCTCTAGCCTTCTCCCTCTCAAGGTCACTTCTAAACAGTGGTTTCTGGTTTTTCCCTACATAGTATATTATTTGCAAATTATGCCTTTTCACACAGCTAGGTTGTAGCCTCAACAGAAAAGGGATCTTACTTCAGCAGCAATTCACTGATTGCAGCTACACAGCACTGCTATATCAACAACATGGTTGTTTTCCTGAAACACAAAACTAAGGGGATGAGGTGGTAAGAGAACTTTTCCTAAGATATTCCATTTAATACTGCAAATCTACTAAACCTCCAGTCACTACACACATTTGTTGCACTATATTGTATGACCAAGAATTCTAGGCTACCAGGAAGGAACTGAATGCAGGATACATGACAAATTAATATATTTTTTAAAACTGGTATTTACTTACAAGCATTTGTCACTGAAAAACTGTTGGAAGAGTCCAAGTGATCTACGTGATAGTTCAAATGGAAGGGCTTTTCTGTGGTATTTTGGTTTGTGTTGTATAGCTGCACAGCAAATCGAAATGCACTGTGCTCCTGAACAGTGTTCCTCATGAAAAGTCCACCTAGGTGAGGAGAAAAGAAAAAAAACGGAAAAAAGGAAAAAGGTATTTCAGAATTAATTTTGAGGCGAAACAATGGCAATAAGTTATATTTGCCTTCTGCACACTGCAGGAGAGAATGAACAGGAGCAGCCTGAACGTGAGCACATAACTCTGACAGAGCACCTACATGAAATACATATTCCAAGTCCAAAGTTGGGCTTTTAAAGCCACACACCACATCCAGGTGCCCCCTGAGCAATCAGAGTGGCTTGGAGCTGCAGGTGCACCTTGAAAACCAGGCCACTTCTACAAGGATGCCCATACAGAGATTTAAAAGTCTAACTTGGGGAACCGTGGCTCCTAAATCCTGTTCAGACTACCGAAATATCGCCGCTGTAGTTATGTGCGGGGACACGGCGTGCGGCGTGGCAAACGTGCGGTTTCACGGTCTGCTGGAGCGATAGCGCGGCCGAGGGAAATGATGCTCCGAGGGACGGCAGGGAACAGCCCCCGCTGCACTCGCTGCCCTGAGCCTCACGGCTCGCTCGGCCCCGGCTTTCGGGCACGTCGCTACAGATTCACGCCACGACTCTCTCACATTATGTGCTCCACGGGATGCGCTGCTCCAGGGCACGGTTCCGCAGAGCGCGGACCCGATCCCCGCCGCTCGGAGGGGCGCGGGCAGCCCGGCGCCGCTCGCAGCCGCCCGCCGGCGCAACCCGGGCACCGCCGCTGCCTCTCGCCCCCAGGAAAGGGGAGCGAAGCGGAGCAGGGCTGGCTCCTTCCCCGCTGCGCCCGGGCTCGCCCCCCGCTCCCCTCCTCACAACTTCCCCCCGGCTGGCGGGGAAGGCGCGGGTCGCGGTGCCGCGGCGGGCGCTTACCTATACTGATGGTGTTGGGGAACCCCGCCAGAGCCTCCCCCAGCAGCCCCGCCAGCAGCAGCAGGAGGGTCCGGGGCGCGCTCTGCCCCATTTTCTTCAGCCCCTGCGGTTCAGCCCCTAAACCGAAACTGGCGGCACAGGCATGGGCGCAACTGGAGACTCGGAGCGGTGTCAACGGTGGTGGCGATGCTGGCGGAGGTGGTGGGGAGGATGGTCCCCCTCCTTTCGTCTCTTTTTTTTTATTCTTTCCTTCCCCAAATCCCTCTGCTCTCGTCTTCACCCCAGTCTAGCAGGGCTCATTGGCTGCGAGATTGCCTTTCTCCCCCGTCGCCAGCAGCCCCCCCCCAACGCAGGGACTTCCCCCAAAGATGGTGGGTAGCGGAGCCGCCGAGGCTGCTCCGCCCGGGCCGGGAGGGGGTTATCGATCAAACTTGGCGTGAGGCGGGCTGGCAGCCGCTCCGCTCCGCTCGGCCCGCCCGCCCAGCCCCGGCGGCTCCGGCCGCGGCTCAGCGCTCGGGGCTGCGGTCGGCGGGAGCGCACCGGCCTCACGTGGGGCGGCCCCCGGGCTGCAGCTGCCCCTTTAAAGCTGCATCGGCTCGATGTGTGTGTGTGTATGTGAGAGAGAGTGCGGTGCGTGCGCCTGTGGGCGGGCGGGGGAGGGAGCGGGGAAAGGAAGGAGGGGCGGGGAGCCGAGCCGAGCCGGGGCCGGCACAGGAGGCCGGGGTGGTGGGGAGGTGGCCGCGTCCTGCCCGTGCCGGTGCCCGTGCCCCGTGGGCGGTGCGGGCGCCCCAGAACTTGCGGGCCGGGAGGCAGCAGAGGCGGCTCGGGGCCGGGGGCGGCAGGCCTGCTGATGGCCGGGGCAGGCGGGTGCCGCTGGGCCCCTCCCGAGGGGAGCGGGCTGGGGACAGACGTGAGCGCAGGGACTGCCGAGGGAGGGCTGGAAGGGGACGCAGCAAGGGATGCCGAGGCACCGTGCGTCTCCCGAAGGGGCTGCCGGCCCTGCGCCCGAGTTCTTCCCATCCCTCCTCCAGTGCCAGCGCATCAGCAGGGAAGCATCATCCGCCCACAGTGCTGTGAAGTGAAGAAAGACAAGAAGAGTTGAATCCCACACGAGGGAATGTTAGGTCCTTCCCAACCTCCTCTAAAGGAAGGAACTCAAAGTCTCCTCGTTTCATCCTTGATGCTGGAAAAAGACACAATGTGTGTGTGTGCTGATGAGCTGCCCCAGCACAGCGCACAGGGCTGGGCCAGCCTGGTGGTGGCAGGGGAGCAGGGGGATAGGTGGCAGACATCCCGTGTGTCTTGAACACCAGCCCTGAGACGCCCTCATATCCAGAGAGAGCTGCTGTGTGTCTGCCTGAGTCAGGTTCTCTGTGGTCTTTCACCCATCTCCTTGACACTTCACTGTATGGATCCTACAGTGCTTTTCTTTTTCTTTTTTGGTGCTTTGGGGCTCACAAAACTGTACAAAATGGAGACAGAAAAGCAATACTAGGTGGAGTTGTCCATATCATAGGCCTAGCAAAGACTGTTCTTCCCTTAATATTTGTTTTTCCTCTGATTACAGCAGGTGACTTTACCTTGGTGCTGCTCTGCTTTTTTTTTTTTTTTTTTTTGGTCTTAATCTTAGACTGTGGCATTATTTGGGTCGATGTTCAGTTCAGTTAGCGTTAATATTAAATGCAGTTGGCTTTGCATTTGTAAAATAATCAACCAGTGCCACTGGCTGTAGCATCATGTTAGTCAAGGTGTAAGATTGAAGATTGCTGCAGATTACTGCACAAATGCTGATGAACAACATCAGAGATTCAAACCATTATTTTTGAAGGAAGCCAGAGGTAGAAGTGAAGAGCAGGCCGCCACAGTCGTGATGCAGGAGTGTAACAAATGCTTTTAGTGACATGTGTGACACCTGCTCACTCCAAGGTGCATGCTTTGGTTGCTTCATGTTGTGTTCCTTTATGAGAATCATTCCCAGAAGATGGAGACTGTTCTAGTTCAGGCAGAATAGGAATCAGGCTACGGGGTGGATGGCAATGTTCTCTATTTAGATTGAGATGGCAGTTGTCACTTTATCTCTCTTTTTAAAGAAATGGTTTTCTGTATGGACAGGTGAGGTATAAGGTCCATAATTATATCTGTAGCACTCCTCAAGCTCAAAGCCCTTACACATATTACTTATGAATTCCTGTAAGCATTCCCATGAGGCATGATTATATTCTTCTTTTACAGATATAAAAATTTAAAAATCAGGGAGAGCCACTGGCCCAGTTCACCTAACCAGGAAGTTTCAGACCCAGAATCAGCATCTTGAGCAGCAGCCTGGCTTTGCTGTAGAGCTCTCTGCTCACAAATGTCTTTTGGTAAGGACAGCAGATCTGAAAGCTACAGACAGGTACAGGAAGTTTAGACATTAAGGACAGTTGTCAGAAGCATGTTCCTCTTAGCAAATGATCTCTCTGTCTTGTTCCAAACTACTTACCTTTTCCTATTCTACACACCTCCAGCCTATTTCTCATGTATTCTCTACAAAGTCCTGCTGTCCTTTTTTTTTTTTGGTGTGCTTTGCTAGCAGTCCTTTCTTCCTGTTCGCTTGCTCTTGCAAAGTTCTCTCCATCTCTGCAGCTAAGGATTGCAGGCTGACGGCCACCTGCCACACTGACAGCTGATGGTGCACTGAAAAAATTAGGAAAGAAATTATGTATAACATAATACATGTTAGAACAAGGGAGGAGATAAAATAGCCATGAATGAACGTGGCATGTGTCAGTTTCACACACTGCCAGCAGGGTGGGTACCTTGTCTCCAATAAAATGGTGCTTCACAGTCTAATCTACAAATGGACAGTCCTGTGGTGATCCCAAATATATCTGTGTTGAGAGACAAATTTCCATTATCACCCACATTCTACCTTCTGAAGCCCCTCACATGTTGTTGCTATTATTCTCATTAGCATTTGGAATGTGCAGTTTGCTTTTTTTTGCAGTTAGCCTTATGGCAGATTAGCAGGTACAAAAGGCACAACAGCCATTCCATATGGAATTTGGAGAAATCCAGAGACCTCATCCAAGTTTATCTTTCTTACAGTAAATTCAGTGTGTCCTGGGACAAAATGGTAGATTACTTGCCTTTATGTGGATATCAGTGCTATGGAAATATTTTATTTACTTTGCTAGAGATGCTCAGTGACTTGAATTAATGAGTTCTGTGGTAACTGAGGCCATGCCAGATGCTTTCCCAAACCTTCCCTTACTAAATACAACCAAGATTTTGTAGGATAATCAAGCTTCATGTTTAGATGATTTATAGTGTTCTGGGACACTGGGGATTCAGAGTATCTACCTGAGCAGGAGAAGGTAATGATTTATAATTAGCTAATGTGTTTTCATTGTAATGTCTATTAGTGGATTAGAAAAATGCTGTGGAGTTTGGGACACCGCATTCTCACTGTGCTTTCTGATGTTACTAGGCTAAACCCACAGTGTTAGCATAAAGTCATGGCAGAATCTACAGGATTCTGTTACTGAAGCTTCACCCTAACTGCGCTAAGCAGACTTTATTACTTTTGTCATTCCTATTTCTAATTGCAAGAGTGAAGCTCAGGCAGAGAGATTCTAACAAATACTGTGTTTCTCCCAGTGTGAACTGAATAATGTCATAATTGCTAATAAATGTATTATCAAATGTGTCTTATGCCTTTTTTCGTTTGCTTGCTTTAAACCAGTTATTTCTTCATAAAAGCAAAGGACACACAACTAACCAATCTATGTCAATGTCAGCATTTTGATTAGCTAAACTGATTAATTCTACAGTAGAAAGTTAACAGATAGAGTGATAGTGGGGAGAGACAGAGGTGAAGATGAAAAGGGATTCAGGGACAAGATGAAACTACAGATAGAAGGAGTCAAGGGGAAAGTACAGTGTCAAAAGGGAAAATGAATGCAAACCTTACAGCTTCATTTTGGAAAACAGGTCAAAAGGACATCTAGTTAAGGTCTGATTATGAGTGGCCATAGAACAAACTATTGAAGCTCTCCTGTTTACCTTTCATTACCGGGCAATAACAGAGTCATAAAATGAAATTAGAAAGCTGCAGACGAGAGACAGTTTAACAAATATTCTGCTGTGAAGTTTACAGCTAATCTATAAAGCTGTCTTCTACACAATATTCTTGCCAAAATAATTGTTTTTAAAAGTTGGAAATTTTATGTGAATTAGCAGAGTAAATGCATTAGACTATCTAGTAAAACCCTGTAGGGATTAATATTCAGAATTCATTGCAAAAAGCTGTTCCTTGCTGCCCTAAGAAAGACATATTCCTCTTATTCATTATGAGAGTTTACAGTATGTCTGAAGTTCTCTGAAAGTTACTTTTTAATGGTTAGTTTTAGAGACAGGTTCAGAGACTACTTGAATCATTGATTTGTTGTTATTTGTTTTCCCCAAGAACAGTTAACAGGTGAAATCCTAAAACCACAGAGATGTGTAGTAGGTTTATTACCCCCATCATTGGAGTTAAGATTGTACCAAATACATTCTGGCAGAATAATTGGGTCTGACACATAAGAATATGTTCATAAGAACATGGAAGGATCATCAAGATTTGTATAGGAAGAGGGTCAAAGAGGAAATTTGTTCATAAATAAAAGTCATTACTCCATTACTGAAATCTATTTCAGCTTTAGGTAGCAGAAGCAAATTAGTCCAGCAACTTTTATCAGAACTGTACATGGACTATAACAGTAATAACGTATCAATTGCAATTGCACAACTAAGACACAAATGTGGAAACAGTCAGTATGGACAAATATCTTCATATTTCTTGGGTTTGTGGTATCTTCAGGATACATACTTCTAATCCTAAGAGCTACAGAGCTGTGCTGGAAATGTAGTGTTATTATAGTGCCATAATGTCAGAAACAATTTATATTACCTTCTGCTTTCCGATTAACTGTACACTAGGCACTGCTGCCATAACACAACCCTGCAATTCTTACTTAAACCTGTACTTTAGTGTGCTCATCTATATTTATTGCATCGGGAAGCAGTAAATCAAATAAAAATGTGGTTGTATCCCCTATATAATGTTAATAAAGCAGATACTCTCTTTTTATTTTATACCTATGAATACAGTTTTCAAGAAATCTTGGGCATTATATTCAATTCATACCCATTTCAATTGTGAAACATCTGCCACTGAATATTTAATTTTTGTACATAATTACTGAAATATATTCTTCTTAAAGAGAATCTAGTTTAGATCCAAGTAGTGAATAATCACTTCAGTTGACTGTTTGCCAACCAAAAGTCCGTTTTCCTACCTGTGTGCATTTGTATATTACCATAATTTACCACATTTCAGCTCAAATCTGCAGGAGTGTCTTCTAGTGAAAACATCTTTGGAAAACAGCACATAGATTCTTAGAAATAGATGCTTAGACAAAAAGAATTAACAATTTTCACTTGAAGTTTAAGGATTTCTGATTTTTCTTATCCACTTGATCAGACAGATATTCCTATCCTCCCCTAAGCCAGCAGTCTGGTAGTTATAAAACTTTCCAAGTTATACAAAAAACTGATATTCAGTTCTCTTCTAATTTCAAAGAACCTGTTTTACTTTTGGTGTGAGCCTTTGCAGAACTAGGATATGGAATCAACGCTCTTTTTATTTAGAATTCATTTAATTAATATAAATAAGGTATTAGTTTTTATGGGAAGGAAATTAGACAGAAAATGGACTTTGTCTTCTTCAGTCCTGGGGAACACAGTGTTTGTGGGATATTGGTCTCTCCCTTGCTTTGTCACTGCCCAAGTATCACTTTGAATGTGAAAAGATTTCCTTATGTAACTGCTATGTAAAGAAAGCATTCGCTTAGAAGAAAGAGGTCCATACAGCATATATGGTAAGAATGGGTGGCTCTGGTAACTGAAGACCTTTTTATCCCTCTCACTTGGAGACCTGCCTACCATCCAATTCCAACAGCTTGAGGTCTAACAAGGTAAGAAATGGAAGAAAACCACCAAGGATGACAGCAAATACTGTCAATACAGGGAATTTACAGAGTGAGGGAGAGAGTGCTAACAGCTGCCCCCAGCCCCTGTCCTTTACCTGCCTAATTCTCCAGGTATCTGTCCCCTCAGAGAGAAACTCCCAGAGAAGGGAAGTGTGACCAGATACCCTCCTCTCCTGAGCTTGGTCATTTCTTTTCTTTCTTAAATACAAGTCATTCGTGCTTCCTAGCAACTTATGGGAAGAAATTCTATAAGTAAAAAGGAACAAAAGGCAAGAAACCTAACCCCCAACAAAATCATATTCTGTCACATTGTGAAGGACTTACATTGTCCATCGGCACAGAGCTGAATTTCATCCAACATGATTTGTTTCATTGATTTCAGTGAGGTGAGCTGACAGTACAAGATGGTTACAGTTGTACACTTAGGTTGTTGTGAACAATAACGTGATTCTAATAATCCACAGTGTTTGGGAGAAAAGCAAATCCCTCAGAAACCCTAAGCCACTCAGAAACCCAGTGGCTTATTATTTGAAAAGTTCTGATATTAACAATATAGCTAATGTTAACAGAAGCATTCTCATGCTTTATGAAATTCCACCCCTAATTAAAAGTTGTTTGGTTTTGTAAGTCACACCTTGTAGGAATTGTTCTGGGTCTTGATAATTACAGCATAAAACTGGCTGCCTGTTTGATTGCTCTTTCAGCACAACAGAAGGCATAAGAAGCAAAAAAAACCCCACAATTGCAGAATGGTTTTGTAATAGCAATTCTCACCTTATATCAACTTGAAGAGTCTTTAGCATTTTCCAGAAGATATGCAGTGCTCCTTATATAGCAAACTGAAGTTGACTGGCAATAGATTTACTCTCCTCAATTACCTTTTGTGGATTCTTCAGAAGTAAACCAGAAATGTCCCAAGGAGTCTACAGACCTGATTTACAGGAAAAGAGATATTTATTTATTTTCATCTGTTAGATGTTGTTTTAGTAGCAGTTTAACCCAATATTGCTCTTGAACATGTGAACTGCTAGAGTCCTCTTTTGAGTTCTCCTGTGCCCCCATAAACGCTCAATAACAGCTAAGCACTCAAACACTAACATGAAGGTATCACTGAATGTCTATTCTTAGGAACTTAGTCTAACTCATGATGCTGCTAAAGCACCCTACTTTTGATGATGAAGCTCTGTTGTTTATACAACCATTGCTTTCAGTAAGTTTGAAAGCAGATTTCACAGTGTAACTGGCTCAGGCAAAGTCAAGGAAGGGGCACCCATCTGTTTGGTGCTCACAGTCCCACAGTTCATTCTGTTGCTTTTCAAAATATACTGGATCAAATACTAATCCAGTGTAAAGCACCTTAGATCAATGAAATAAATACTGCCGTGAAGTAGGGCAAATAGTCTCTGCTCAACTTTTCTACAGTGTAAATGCAATAAATGTATTTTTCATGGCACAAAAATTCTGATCAAGGTTGCACACCCTTGAGTGACCTATGTGTCAGATTTAACTTCCATGGGGCTAAAATTTAGGCTTTAGTTCCTTTCATTTAAAATTGATTCCCAAATCTTCAATTTAACATTTGCTTTTACTGTTTAGCTTACTTGCATATGTACCCCATGAAGAACCCTGTTTAAAGAGTAAAAAATTAAAATTAAAAAAAATTGTTGCTTCAAATTATTATTTTACCTGTTATATTGCATTCTAAATATTAGGGATATCAAATGTCATTGTTCCCCTTGCTACTGGAGGCTCTGGTGCTACAGAGATCTGTTTAGAACTGTTTAGAACATCAAACCATAACGGATGCTCAATCTCAGATAATAATTTATGTCTTTTAGCAAACACAAAACAATGAATGCAAATCAAGTCAAGTCCTTCCTTTCCATGAGTCAGATGCTATTTCCTTGGTACTTGTGATGCAGAAACCTAGAGTTTAATCTAAAAACCATTACATTCATTAAGCAGCATTCTATTGACTTCAATGGTCTTTGAATAAAGCTAATAGCCCATTTTGTTCCTACATATCCATAGTGTTGAGATGCAAGGGAGGCTAGGGAACAGCAGGAAAGTAAGGACTAGAATTTTTATGTTTAAAATAATTCATAAACTGTTGTTCATTATACATTGGAAGGTATAAAAAACAGGAGTATGGATTTTTAAAAAAATTTTTTTGGAAGAAGAAAGTGAGAGAGGTCACCTTGTAGTTCTACCTTGAAACCCGTTTACATAAAAATCACTTCTTTTCAGAAACAACACCTAAGTTATGACACTGACTTGGAGCAGCATCCACCTCCACAATTACTTTCACAGTGATTAACCAGTTAATTGAATTCCCCAAAGCAAGACAATTCAGGGTTGTCCTTAAGCCTTTCTTGCTAATCAGCTGCAGGCAGTTATCACATAAGGGTTAGCTAAGAAGTGGCCAGTCTTACAAAAGGTTTCTTTGGGGCTCTAATACTTAAAGTGTTATGTAGTGAGTTGAGGAAATGCAAAGACATAATTTTAGACTTAAATTTGAAATTTCTCTCTTTTGTGTTGCAAAGCAGACATTATGCATTAGTTTGACATACTGTTGTTATTTGCAATGTAATCTTGCATAATAATTAACTCCAACTGATCCACTGCAGTGCTTTAGCAAAGTATTGGGGCCTATTAAATTGGACCATGAATACACAGTTGCTTTCCTTATTTCTAACATAATGATCCTGTTGAAGAAAAAAACCCAACCCACAGATTACTGGAAAGGCATTGCTAAATAGGTCCCCTTGCTGCTGTAAATTTCTGAGTGCTGTTATAAGCTTGTGAAGTATTAAGTATATATGAAAAGTGACATGCTGGAAATCTTTTGGAAAGCATTTGTTTCTGTTATTCTTTAGGGAAAAACTCTGCTGTCAAAGGTGGAATCCAATGACAGCAGCACAAAGGGTATGTTTTCAGTGCAAGCTCATTCATAGCTTTAGGTCTACCCCATTGCACCAATTTCACACAATCCCTTATGCCTAAATATACATGAACCTTGAACCTGTCTTTGCTCTTGCAGCTGAATTCAGCTTCTAAGTAGAGCAGCACTCCAAAAGTTTTCAGTGAGGGGTTTTGCTTTAAGGCACTCATGAAGTCATGTGTTTGCTGTATACATTTGATTGGATTATGGATTCAGCTTGGAGGATAAAATATTCTCTCTTATGGATTCACTAATGTGTTGAGATAATGAAAAACAAGTATCTGTGCTAAGTAAGGAAGAAACAGGGCATTATTCTAATTTTTTATGAATTGAACCATAATGACTAGATTTTTACAAGACTGGCATCTTCTGGGCCCTGTAGTTTCTGAATGATTTATCTCCCACTTGGCTCTTGCTAGAAGCAACCTGCCAGAATATATACCTCTGCTCAGTAGATGACCTTTGTCCCACATGCTCTGTCCCTCTGCAGAAGAATGCTGAGAGATGTCACCTCAGCCAGCTGTATTGTTGTAAATACAACAATGGGTAGCTGTAAAATATGGCTCAGAGTGCCAGGAGTTGTCTCAACTCCTGTTCAGCCAGCAGTCAATGGCAGATCTGTGTACAAATAATTCCCAGCCCAATGGTGTTTCTCTAACAGGGCAGTTCACATACAATTTCTGGGGAGAAGACCCTGCTTAACTCGGAAAAAGAGACTCAGGGATGACACTGTAATTCAGAAGATGAAAAAAATTCAGAAAAGGCAGAAATTGTTACAGAACAGTCCATGAGTCAATACTTAAAGAAACTCCAGTTACTGACAATTAACAGCCTGAGAAACATCCCTGCGGAACTACTGTCAACCCAAGTAAACATTGGGCCATGATGGACATCTCCACATAGGCACAGGGCTGTGTGAGTGTGATCATGTTCTCCAGGTACCTTCTGCTGTTTTAGCTCAGGCCACAGCCTCCTCAACTGCAGCATGAGCTTTGCATAGGCTAAAAGTGTTATTTCACATTGGAGATGACTTTGGGAAGTTAGTAAGTGCTGAGATTGGTACTTAAAGCAAGACCAGAATCCAGCTGTTTCACTTGTTCTCAGTGAATACATTTTCCATACGTTGCACAATAATGAACCAAAAGTCAACAAATTTCTGCATATTTTCAGGATGAAATATTGATGCCAGTTTTTCATAACTGATTATTCCTATAGCTCTCATATTTACAAATAGTCATTGGTCCCCATAACTTTACACTCACATATGCCTTGATTATGTTATATTTCAAATAAGGTGATAATGATATTCTAAAATAGACACATGAAAATAATTTTGTTAGAACTGTAGCTGTAAGCTAAAACCACAAAGATCAGCTGACAGCACTTCTCACATCCGTCAGCAACACTCATTTTGATGACAAAACATAACTAAAATTTCCAAAATTGGTTCATCAGGGAAGATCTACCCTCTCAATTGAGTTTGTGCTCATCAAAAGACTTTTGCTGAATTAGTGAGGTTTTTGGAACATATAGGACCACTTAGACTACTCAAGCCAACAGGAAGCTGGATGGCAGCTCCTAGTAGCAACAGCATTTTTCAAAGTTCACAGACTGTCTCAAGGTCATCAGGCTAGATCTGATTGATAAGTCTAGAAATATAAAAAAATATATATAAAGTTATATGAAGTAAGCTTAGATAAGTTTTGCTCCCCTGTACAGTGAATTAGAAACCATCACTGACATCGGACTGGACTCCAAGTCATTAGATGTCAAATGCAAAAAGGAGGAAATACTATTCTAATTTTGTTTTGATTAGGCCATGATCATCACATGTAAAAAAACCCATGCAGTACGTGTATGTGTACATTCCCCACAAGGAAACGTATTTCTAATTCAGAAGGTTGAGTACTTCCAACTGACCCAAATAAATCACAGCAGTTTTGTGAAAACAGAACTGTGGAATCCTATGTATCTCTTGATTACTTGTACCAAACAGATTCCTTTTAAGATTAAAAATGCACTTTCAAGCTCTTAGTTCTGCCAACTTGTCTGGGGCCCTGAGTCAAGTCATATTCTCTCCCTTCCCAATCTCACAACCAAGTACAGTCTTTAAAGGCTAAACAAGGCCTTCAATGGTTCCTGTGTGATACCACTGCCTTCTAATTGCACCCTCAGTGACGTCCTTGCAGCCTGGAACTTGGCAGTGAGGTTTATCGAGTGTAACACACTGAAACTTCTGAAACTTACAGTCCTGTTGAAGTTGCTTATAAGAATCTGATGTCATATGGAAGCTGTGTTGGCTCTTTTTGAAAAACAAAGCTCATTCTGAAACAGAAGCAAGAGAGAAATGAAAGCCTATTTTGGTCACAAAAGGCAGCAAAACTGATTCTCAAAAATGTGAGCAGTGCTGCTAAGTGGCTATGTGGAAGGAATACATTTTCCACTCTGGGCAGTATTGCTCACGTGGGGCTTAGTGTGTATTTCAGCTCAATGGCTTTTCCTTCTATTCAGTAGAGCCCATGATTCCACCAGCTGAGTGGAGGGACATGAAGTGACCATGAAGTGGTGGAGTTCTAGATCCTGAGGGCAGCAAGGAGAGCACACAGAAAGCTCATTCCCCTGGACTTTGGCAGAGCAGATTTGGCCTCTTTGGGGATCTGCTTGGTAGAGTACAAGAGAGCTGGAGAGGAACTTTTTACAATGGCTTGTGGTGATGGGTCAAGGAGGAGCAGCTTTAAACTGAAAGGGGGTAGATCCAGAGTAGATGTTAGGAAAAAATTCTTTCTTGTTAGGGTGGTGAGGCCCTGGGACAGACTGCCCAGAGAAGAGGTGGCTGCCCCATCCCTGGAAGTGTCCAAACCCAGGTTGGATGGGGCCCTGTGCAAGCTGGTCAAGTGGAAGGTATTCCTGCCCATAGTAGGTGGATTGGAACTGGTTGATCTTTAATGTCCCTTCCAGCCCAAATCATTCTGTGATGCTATGATTTCTACTCTAAATCAAAAATTGATTTAGAGATGAAAAGTAGTTTGATCTCAAAAGCATCTCTTTTATTCCAGGAGCAGCATTAAAAGGAAAGGTGTTTTACATAAACCTGATAATGTTCCCTATCTATGGATTCAGATTATTAGAAAATTGTCTATATTCTTGCCAATCCTTACCCCCCCTTACCTAATGCTTTTCAGTGTTTCAAAGACATCAATAGGTATTCTCTAAATAGTCTGTTTCCTGAAAAAATGGGAGATTGGGTTAAATAGCCTTGCAGATTTTGGGAGTGTATTTTCATCTTCAGTAGGGTTTTTGCCAAAGACAGAATTACAGGCCTCAGGATATGTCCCTACAGTTCACATGAGAAGTACTGAGATCATACCATAACAATTTAGGAAGCCAAAAAGAATTTAGAAAGTAGCAAAGGTTAGTTAATATTTAAATATTTTGGTTGTTCAGCTGTAAATTCAGACACTGAGCACAGATTAACTGGATTTGGAACCACAGAAATGACTATAACACAGCAAGGTCAGGGCTGAATGAAATGACTAGAAATCGATCAAATGTGTGAAGTACTATGGGGGAACAGGGCAGTTAATCGTTTCAAAACTTTACCCTGTAAAATGTACTGTACAGGATCGATGACAGAGGAGATAATAGAACAAACAGACTACCTCTCTTCCATACAAAAAATATGCTAGATTTGTGTTTGGTCTGATTAATTCAGAAAAATTTGGGTTGTTCATTAATGATCCTTTAATCCAAAGGTAGAGATATTAGCTCTGGGAGCCTAGAGAGGGGCTGTACTTCATTTAGACTTCTAAAAACCTATATGGATATGAAGTATGTATTCTTTGGGTGCAAGAAATGCTGACTGCTTGGCATTCATTTATTGGCAGTGGGATATGCATCTACAAGCCCTTTTGCCTGCTAGCACCAAGAGATTAACAATGCACCAATTCTTTGAGCCTTAGGGCCTGATTCTGTATCATGGACGTCAATAGAAGCTTTGTCATTGACCTCAATGGGCACAGGCTCAAACACTAAAAGAACACATTATGTGTTACACTTTTTTAAAAAAAAAAGGCTTAGCAGTTTTGTGTTTGCACAACCAGGGGTGACTGACTGATGTAAAGAAACTGAAATAGAGAGATGACAAACAAACTCTGATTCCCCAGTTAAGCAACTGACTCTACACCTGAACACAGTTTTAAAGCAGTCAGGATATCTACACTGAATAGCTGCATTTTGCATTACATTTAAACTGTGAATAATACCTCCTGAAATCAAGTTTCTAATTTAGGTACCTGAAAACAATATAAATCAGTGAGGGCAGCAGAAGCTCTGTAACTCTCAGAAGATTGGGGACTTTGTGTGAAATATAGATGCAGGAGCCTATATGTAAGCAGGTCTGGATTAGAAAATTTTGTCTGCTGCATACTCAGGGCTCCAGGAGTCCATCGCTTGAATGAGGTGCTCAAATAAACGTGAGAAACTGCTGAGAGCAACTGTTTAGCACTATATTCAGAGATGTAAGCAAGTTAATGCCTACACGTAGAAAAATATATACTTTGTAACCACATATAGTCAATGGCTGTGCTTTTACCTTCTAGCTTCAGCATTAATAAGAAACTCTTTCAGTTTTCCAAAACTTAATCTATAAAGAGAACAACAGGGCCTGCATATACATATTCATGTGAAAAACCCTCCAGAGGAATTAAAGGCTAGAGAGCTGTTCATCTTCCTTACATATTGAATGAATGAAGTCCCGGCTCTCCAGGTTTTTGAAGTGTTACTGGTCACTTCCACCATACATCATTGTTTCTGATCTGCACCTGAATGGTTTGCAAACACTTTGCAAACACTGAAAACAGCTGTGTGAATACTTTCAGTGAGAATGCTTGTTTGCTCAAATGCTTGTGATATCTTCTTTTTCCAAAAACAGTCTTGAGGGAAAGAACATTTATTCTGTTGCTGGCATTTGTAAAAAGGGAAAGGAATCCTTCTATAGCCCTTCTAGACAAAAGTTGAGCACATCAGCAAGGACACTCTTTAGTGGGGGGAAATGTGGGGGGTGTAGAGGGGATGCTGCAGAAGTGTCCTCTTACTAGTAAGGGTTAGAGCATCAACTCCAAGACACAAAGACTTTTTATAATACCAAACCCCAAAACATTTTCTCAAAAGTCAGTATGATTATCACATCCCAGTGGTGCAGAATGTTTAATGCTGAGCAGCCAACACAGTTTATGAATTCATCACTTTGCTGTTGAACACTGGCATGCACTGATAGCTAGGCACAAAAAGCTCCAGCGCTGTACAGAAGTGGCATTCAGCCTTTGACAAGCGAAGAGCTACTTTGTCATCAAACAGAGGCTCACAAAACCATGAAAGAATGGAGCGCATTTAAAATAGAGAAGTGTGTGCAGGCAGTTTATGCGAGAGTTAATACACTGCTCCAAACAAGGCAGCAGAATCTTTAGTCACAGCAGCATTTCTCAGGGCACAGATGATGCCCCAGACTCATTGGCTTTCTGTCACCAGTCTCAGAGGACAGTTCTGTGTAAGTCAATACAGTCCATATGTGTGTGGGCACAATCACACCTCTATTTTTTTTGTTTTAAATTGCCTAGAGGCAGCTGCCATATCACCTTCAAGTCACTATGTAATGTCTTAATCAAATGTTAACAAGGAGTGTGAGGCAGCATAGAAACCACAAATGGGATACAAAATACTTGAGCACCAGAATATGACATCTGAGATATCAATAACTGGCTACAGTTTTTGTTGCCTTTTGCACGCTTTTCTTATGTAGGATGGTATCTTTATTGCTTATTTCTTTTGAAGGAATGTGAAAATAAATACCTTTTAAGCAAGACTGCGGTTTTAATAGGACACTCTTGGTCTATTTTGCATAACTTTATGCTGTCCAGTTGCCTGGATTACAGTAGCAGGTGAACCAAAACCTGGGGGTTGTTGCATTCTAATAACCTCTAAAGCTTAGAGCATATTTTGCCATTTTTCAAATATGACTTTTGGTTACAACCCAACTTTGTCATCCTTCCATATGCAAACCTCCCACTGAACGATCAGTGGGACTTCTGAATATTAAGAAATAAATGGAAACTTGTTATTTTTTCTCTTCAATTTTCTAAACTGCTAGTGGAAAATTGTGTCAGCCAAGGAGGGGAGAGAAGGAAGAAAGGAGAATATGAGGGAATGTGATCAGAGGCTAGATAGTGCAGCATGCCAAATGCTTCCCAATCACCCTTTGGGCAGGCTGCTGGAAACGTTAGAACGGCAGCCAGAAGCATTAACATTTGCAAGTGCAGTAGCTGCAGTCCCTTGTGGACTAAGTTTTCAAAGACCAATTCCCATTCCAAAAAATACCATTACAAGCAACAAATTACTGTTTGCAGTGTTTGAGGTGTTATTTACACAAAACACATTCAGGATTTTTCCATACCCTTCTTTTCAAAATATAGAACATGTTCAGAATTCTCTTTACTGAAATATTTATGCCCAGTCTGAAAGGGTGAAGGGCACATTTTTTAGTACCTACAACCTCTAAAAGATAAACACAAAATTCTAGAACAGCTGGTGCTTGACCAGTGGATATATTTGTCTCTTGAAATTTTTGTGTTAAGGAGATTTCTTCATTAGTACAAGAACCTTTTTAGTATTCACTTGCAGATTGCTTTTACTACTTGGTTCAAGGCAAGTGCATATTGCTAAATATGTTATCTTAACATAGTAAAATTGCACCAAATTGTATTCGTTAGCAGTGAAAAGCTGTTTTCAGACTCAAAGTACGGACAGTAGCAATTATTAGTATTTCTTTTAGATAATCACATCTATTGACTTAACATTTATTTTTTGTTAAACCCATATTTCACATGCACGTATTTCTTTTTCTTTTCTTCTGATGTTTAAACTAAATTGTATTTCATCTTCAAAGCAATGAGGTTTTCAAACATCAACATTTCCCCCTTTTGAGCCTAGAAGGGAATTTGTTTTGGAAAAAGGGAAAGGATATACTAAAGGACTTTCAAAACTTGACTGGAAACAAACTGTTTTTGCCCTATTGCTAACATTATAGTATGTATTATATATGTATATATTGTTTGATCCAATATATATACTGTCTGATCCTTCTAGTTTTGCGGCAGCCACTGCCATTTTATTACTGTCTAAATGACACCATGACAAGGACAGAAGCATCACTTAAAATACATTGCAAAGAGTTTTGAGCTTTGAGATTAATTAGTGTGTTGAGTGGAGAATGAAGCTTTAGTGGCAATGCCTGCAAAGGGCCCTGAAAGAAATGAGAGAATACAGTCAGTTTATGAAAGTGAAGCAAGCATTTACTGTGAACATGAGAAAAGAATCAAGAGGACTTGTATCATTAACCCCTATTATCAGGACCATTTCATGAAGAATTCAGATTCTTTTGGTAGTGAGATAAATAATTCATGTAGCCAAAAATGTTACTAATCTCCTCTACAGTAAAAAAAACCCTGTCAAGTACTTCCAAACAAGTCCTTTTTCATTACTGAAACCTGTTTAATTCATACATAAATCAAACATCTTTTATGGCTGAAGTGATAACAGTTTTTAGTAGTGCTGGAGACAATAAAAACTGGAATTAGTAACAGTAATATTTGCAGTATTTCAGTTTCAAACCAAGATGCCTGAATCATTTGTGCAAAAACCATACAGAGTTTAGGATGGGAATGAGGTGGCAACAAATACTTTCTTTGTATGTAGCTTTCATCAAATCTGTGAGAGAGGTTCTCTGGAAAAATTCAGCTAAATAAAGCAGGTATAGAGCAGCTGAAATAAAGAACCTTTGGTTATTCAGTGATTATTGAGTACTTACTTGACATGGTGCTTTCAAAGGCTGGACTCAGTGGCCTTGGAGGTCTTTTCCAGCCTTAAGGATTCTATGGTAATTTTTTTTCATAGCTTTTCCCTTTTCCCCAGCCCAAAGCTAAACAAAACAAGATTTATAACCTGTCTATTTTTGCTCTGGCATTCTTCACTTTGTGTGTTGTGTCTTTACTTTCTTCCAGTTTGTCTTGTCCACACACTTAACGTAGCTGTGTTTTCAAGGAGCCAACAAAACAGGACCTTATTTCTGCTCTCTCCTGGAGGTCTTGCCATATCTAACACAATTAATCTAGTGAGACTGTCTTCTGCAGCTGGTGAAGGCTTGCAAATATTTTAGGGATCAACTGAATGTAACCTTAAATAAGAATATAAAATTCAAAACACGGAAAGCATGGAACCTTCACTTTGCTGCAAGAACACCAACAAGCTGTTCTTACTCTCCAGAAGCAAAGGGAAAGATGAATGTTCATCCCTTCCTCTTTCTGTGGGATGAGGCATCATGCACCAGGAAACAGTTGTTCTTTTGCATCTGTCATGGCTCTGGATTGTCCCCCTACACTGACAGTGTGCCTCCAAGATCCGAGCAGCTGCTTGACAGCTTGGTGAAGGTGCTCATGCTCGTAACAAGATGCAATTGGTCTTCCTGTGAAAAATTGCTAGAAGTTCTCCTGAAGCAGTCTAGATGTGTTTCATTTTGTTATATCTGGGCACAGTAACATTTCTACTTATGTTAATTTTAGCTGCTTTATTTGCTGAGTACTTTGAAGTGGGTTCCTTTCTGCTCATGTGTTTCATTCCTCGGGACCACACAGTGTAGTGTGGTGAAGAGATGTCAATGTCACTTACACAAGGTAATGCATTGGACTTGCAGGGCTTAAACTGCTTCTGAATGGAGCTGTTTCAAGAGATTCAGGGATACAGAGGTTTAGGTGAGATGCTGATGTCAAGGTTGAAGACTATGATGATTGTGTTGAATGAATAATGCTGGAAGCTGATTCATCTTTGGTCACATGTTTTACAGGAAAGCAGCTTTTTGAATTTATCTATTGCTGAACCCACAAGGAACTTCAACAGTCCAGAGCAGTTTCTGCATCTAGAAAGATATTTCTGGCTTAGCCCTGTTGTATGTTGTACACTGAGTTTGTTTTAGAGGCTTTTTTATGCTGCCACTGCAAAACAATTTCTTGCCTCAGCAGCTCTCAAACTTAAATTTTAGCCCACAGTGCTCAAAGGACAAAACACAGGACTCTGAAGAAGATCAAAGAAACAGTCATTTTGGATTCATTCACAACTAATTTAGGCTCTTAAAGGCAATGGGACTAATAGTAGTTAAAAACTGTAGAAGAGGGCTCTTGCAAAGACAATTTTAATACATTCCAGGTGTAATAGCATTGAAGTCAACAGTTATGACATTTTTGAACTGACTCCAGTATGTTTATTTTGTAGAGAAAGTTTCCTCACACTATAAATCATTGTAAGATTAGTATTAATCTGACTGAAATGTCCTGAGCCATCCAATTCTCTGGTTAATTCTATTAGGCTGCATTTTCCACATGCTAGTTTGAAATGTTATCATATGATGACAAATGTAAGCTTTTTTATTGGATTTATGTAAATCCTTTCTTCACTGAAGCTGTTGGAAGGGTTCTGCATTTGCTTATGGGATCCACACGTTGAAACACATCACAAATTCCTCGTAAGAAGTGGGGTTTTCTTCAGAAAGTCAGAGACTTCCAAACCTTTTTCCTATTACAGCATCATGTGAGATGGCAGAAATCTTTCTATCTGGGTCTAGCCTTAAGAAAGAATGCTCTTTCACAGAGAAACCAGGAATGAAAAAACCAGATTTAAATCCCTTCTTATCTCTTTTGTTTGGCTATTTCCTCTTTAGATTGTGAAAACTCCAAGATGTTCTCATGCACATAGCCTCCATTTGTATAGTTTCTGTTTGAGAATTGTCAGATTTAAAAATCTGTCCTTCCAGCTATACAGTTAAGGATGAGACAGAAAGAACAAGGAAATTTTGTCTGGATGATACTTTCCATACCTGGATGCCACTTTCCATACCCGGACACCAGGCAATTAGAGTCTTCGATTTCAGACAGGTCTTAATGAAAAATGAATCCATCCTGAAAATTTCAGCTTTTTAGCATAATCTATTGCATTGGGATTTTTTTTTGGTAATGTTTTGTGTGTGTGTGTGTATTTTGGTGGTTTTGTTTGTCTATTTGCTAAGGTTTTTGTTTTCTTGTGGATGTATTGTTTTGGTTTTATTTTGGTGTTTGTTGTTGTTGTTTGTTTGATTGTTTTTTAGTTCATTACACAGCAGGGCTGTGCTTCAGCTTGACACCCCAGGGCTCAACTACAACACACATAATAAATAACTGGTGCTGCCTTCAAGAACAGGATGGACCCACTGAATGCAATAGGGCTACTCACACTTGGGGTCAACCATACACTAAAGTGCTTTGCTGGGGCCTGTGTATCTCAGATGAATAGGCTTTTCTTCAATGAATTTTCCAAATTTCTTTCTTAAAGGTCAAAGAAAAAGCCTGTTCTATTTCCTGCTGAACTTGGTGGACCTTTTAAACCAAATTATATTCATTCTTAGTATGTGTACTGAAGGTATTGAACATTAGTTGACCTTAGTCACAGAAGACTCAAGAATACAGTCCTGTAGAAGTAGAAAGGTGTTGGAGGTTATGATTTTTCCTAGGTTTTTTTTCTTTCTCTCAGGGAATTTTGCCTCATTAGTTGCCTAAGAGATGAGAATGATGTTACTAAAGAGACAAAAGAAATGGCAGAGGTGGGAGGGAGGGTGCTGCTGACTACCCTCTTACCTGGGGGGTTTTCTCTTAGGAAGGGCAGAAATACTGAGATTTTGGCTGGGTGGCTGAGGGGCTGGCCTTGGCTCCTCTCCCTGGGATGGGAGTGGAGAGGCGTGGTTTTTGGAAGGGATTCACATTTTGCATTCCAAGAGACGTTCCCGCCTCTGTTGGCAAACACCTGTCCTTCAAACCAGGACTAAAGGCTAAAGGCTAATCAGAACACCTGAGATCTAGACAATTTTGTAAAATTTCTTTGTTCTTATTTATTTAGCTGCTTTTCAAAGGCAATGTTGTATTTGGATGTGAAGATTCAAGTAACACTTTCCAAAATATGAAGGCTAAATGCCACATTTACAATTGTTTCTGAAAAGGGTTGACCTTTATTAAAGTTACTGAGTAAATACAATTTTGAAGGCTTTGTTTCTGTTGTAAATTAAATGGTATGTTTGTAGATGGAAAGGTCAATTTTCAGTAAAGCTGAACTTCAGAAAACATCACCTTTCTCAGCTAAATCAAAGGAGTTAATTAATTTTACAGATGAAATACATAATATATAATTCTCTTATCTTTGCTTCAAAATCAATTGTTTATGACATAAAGAGGATACACTTGTCATCATTAGGTGTAAATGTTTGCTGCAGCAGCAAATATAGACTTAATCTACTACACACAGCTTTATAAACGTGTGACACTGAGTTCCTCTGAGAGGTTGTGTGTAGGGGAGTGTTTGTCCAAATCCTATCTGATATCAGACTTATTGCACTTAGCAAATTTATTCCAACTTCCATGAAACTCTAAGAGTTTCTATTAAAAGAAAATACACTAGAAAAATCTTACTAGGCATTGATACTGCACTGAGGGCTCTGCACTTTAACTCCCTTCTTTCTATGCTGTCCTAAATTAAAATAAATTTTTCATATTTAGTAATTGTTACTACTATCTCAACATGAGACCACAAGTAGCCATTAATAAGCATCATCTGATGCAGTTAAACACCTGGGTGTATTACCTGGAAGGAGGCTGGAGGGCTTGAACTTTCCTGCCTGGCTTTGTGGTAGGTCACATACCAGAGTCTAGAGCCATTTCAGAAGTACTGGGCACCACACAGTCACTTAAGTTGTTCATTAAAGAGAATATTGTTTGCTGCTTTGGACAGAAAATTATTGGACTAAGAGGCAGCACCACCTGCCTCTGTAACAGCCTTCAGCCTCCCTCTTTGTATGGCTTTCCAAAGTCAAGGCAGAGAGGAAACAATGGGCTTGCTTTCTCTAACATCCCTTTAAAGCACCATGTTTCACACAGCTGAACCTTCCAGCATGTTTCATGGGTGTCTCCAGAAGGAAGACATCTGAGGTCAGATATGTAGATGATGGAAAAATTCAGTCTTCATTGAGATGTACAATGACAGCAGAGTGATAGCAAATTGAGTTCCTTGTCCTATGTCTACTGGAAGTGACCAGGGATTTCTTATGGATCTTACTCTCCTCGATTTTGACCGATCTTGTGATTTTTCCCCCAAGTGCTATTTGGGGACTGTTATTATTTATAGCCATATCATATTTACATACTGTTTATAAGAATCTTCTCTGGTAAAATTCCCCATGGAATAGATTCTTTAGGACAAATACCATGTATATCCTTGCCTTCTCTGAAGTAACAGTACTAGTTTTACTTAAAAGCCATTTAATTATTATTATACCTCTATTCTCTGTACAAGCAGAAAATATCTGTCAATATTTGTTCTTATAGAAAGGTATCATATGGGAAAAAAATAAGAGAGACTGTGATGAAATTGTATGAAAAGGCAGTGAAAATAAACCAGTTTGTGTCAAGCAGACAGGTTTGTAATGAGCATCAACAACAGACACCTTCACTATGGGAAAGAGAATCCTAAAAGATAAACATCAAAAAATTGCAGGCAAATTTTCCAAGCTGCTTCATCTTTTACTTCTATAATGGAAGCTGGCTGACCTGATCCTTCACAGTGCTTTTGCCACACTTAAACCTTGCAGCTGCTACAGATAATCTAACCTTTAATTTTGTACTGAACAATATTAAACTAAACAAGTCATCTTGCTCTAGCAGAGAGCTGGGTCAAAGTGGTTCCTCTGCTCAGAGTAGACTGGGCAATTTGGCACTGGGGTTTAATCGAGGTTTCAACAGCAATAGCAAATACACATTACTATCTTGCAGCAAGCTCTTAACACAATTCCAATACTACCAGAGGAACAAAAATAGGGTTTTGTAACAGTCAAATGATTTATTGCAATTTATAATGTCCTGCTCTCCTCTTTGATTTCCTGGTGTGCTGTATTCTTCATATCCAAGCAATTTTGAGGTAAATACTCAAAATTACCTATTGAGTTCACTTATGATAAAAAGAAAATTGCACATTCCATACCCCTAAGAGATGCTTTACACAAAAGTATCTCCAGCCAGCATATATAGGAAGGTACATATATATGGAAGATACATATATATGGAACAGTGTGGTATTAGGGCTGGTGTTATACATTGATTTTAGTAGAGGGCTCTAAAGTAGACAGGAGATCAAGAGAAGTTTTAGGAGAGGTATAGGTAGTGGGAGTTGAACCAGGAGACATAGATCGTGATTTTTCTGGCATTCTCATCCTGCCATTCTCCGTCTGCTCCCATAGCAAACAGAGAACCTGCTCACTGCAGATTTACAGTGAGACTTTTCACTACATTGTCCTCCCCTTATGCCTCTCTTTACCTATCTGCAGAGCAGCTCTTTAGTGAACCTGTGCCCTGCAGCTTATTAAATTTCTCATTTAGAAAGTACAGCCCCTCAGGTGATATCACAGATATTTAAACAGATAGCAGGGTGGTAAAGGATACTAGAAATTAGGGATTGCTGTGGGCACTCAGTGGAAGCAAATAATCAGTGCACTCAACTGCATTTTGCCAGTGCAGGCAATATATCACAGCAAAACACTGGACTGTATGAATCCTGGGATCTTCAATCAGATATTGCTCATTTAAAAATGGAGCTGTGCAACAGTGGCCCTATCTTTTGTACTCATTTTTCTTGGAGCAGCAGTCTGACATTTCAAAAGATGAGAAGTACCTTTCAGCTTGAATAAACTCAGAAATATATCTGTAAACACATTTGGCCTCATCTTTAGAAATGTCACTTTTCTGGAATGAACAGCATGGGTACAATATTTGTGTCAGTGTTTGGACAACCACTTGTAAGACAGCAAGCATGTTACAACATTTTATACACTCTAACTGCACTTTTTTGCAAGTACAAGAACTATAGGAAGAAATACCCATTACACCCAACATCAGTAAAATAGTTGCAAAAATAAGTAAATGATAGATTCAGTAGTGGGAAGTAAAACTTCTTTCATCTCCTCAGCCTCACAGTAATCAGGTCTCTGGCTTGCTGGTTTCCATGGAGGAAACCTTCCTGACACTAGGGGACAATCATTGTGTTCATTCATTATTGTTATTCATTGGTGGCTTCCAGGATTGTCACCTGAAATCAAGTTCTTGCTCTGTTGAGCACTATCGATGGAAAATGGCAGTGCCTGCCCTGAAAAGCTTGCAGTCCAGACAGTCAAAACAAACATGAAGTGAACGACAGCCTATAAATAATATTAGTGCCACTGCTTGATTACTGAGTTTACAGCAGCAGTTTTTAGCCTACGGTCTGTGAGCCCCAGAGGGTCATGGTCTCTAAGGGATCCAAGAAAAGTAACTAAGGGAGAAAAACCCACAAGTCTTAATTTTACCTTACCTTTCCTTTGGAATGTGTTTAGGGCCTCTATATTTAAAAAGCTTGAAAATCACTGTATATGGGTTGCCACAATCAAGTCTATGATTTATAATACTTGGAGACATCAGCTGACTTGTCTGGTTACTGCTTCACAGGCTCACACAGCAGTCTTGTCCCAGCCTCTTTCCACTCCAAGGCTGTGACAAGGAGTAGAGAAGAGCCAGCAAAGTGCGGAACCTCCAGGTTTCCCATACCATGAGATCCCATGCTCAGAGAAGCCCTGCAGGTGTCTTAGAGCAGCACACGCCCAGTACAGCCCCTCAATCTGCCATTAACACCTTCATCTTCCTTCTCCTTGTTACGTAGGATTCACCTTCATTCTAGGAAGATGAAACTCTCTGTGTCTTGAGTCTTCAAATGGGAAAGACTTAAGCTCTCCTTAGCACTTGCTTTCTTCCCTTCTGTGACGGAGGTACCAGACAGGGAAATACCCACTAGCAAGTAGCAGTTAATTCAGGGGGGGCTACCAAGTTAATCTGCTTGAAAAATACTCAGCTGCAGAAGAACCCCTCTGTTCTGAGGTTCCTGGAGACCATGAACTTTGACAACAAGTCTGCCAGTGTCACCAGAGGTATTCTTGACTACTGCGTATGAGTGAGCCACACACACAGAGGAGAAGCACTTGGCTTCTGAACTGAGGGTGTTGATTAAAGCCAGGGAATCTCACTGGTGGTGGATTAGCTCCAGGCTACACATGGAACTACAGGGTATTTTTCATAAAGCACTTCATTCTCTTACAGTATTTCAGAGACTAAAATTTTCACTGATCTAATAAAATATGCTAAAATTGCTTATAATGGCACTGCTTAGGATTAGGTAGGAAGTCATTATGTCATAGTTTACGGAGCTAATGGCTACTATTGAGCGTGCATATTGTAAGCTATAATGAAATGGGAAAAAATTACTTTCAGATGTATTTTCACTCTGTATTTTGTAATAACAACAATATATCAAGCTTTCTAATATTCTTTTCTCATGACTGAGTGAACCTATTTGGTTTGTCATTGTACACATGTAAATCTTACAGTATCATTTGGCAACTGTTATGCTCAAACTGGAATATTCTTATTTCTGATCCTGCTGCTTTCTCCCTTCACCTTGTGCTAAGGCTGACAAGCAGCAAGGATGACACATGAGAAATCTGCATCCACTCTGAGAATGTGAGAACATTCTTACATCCTCAAAACACCTGCTTTGCCTTATGGCCAGAGGTATTGGAATATTCTGCAAATGTGTCCCAATGTGAGATTGAATTTTGATTATTTTCTCTTTCTAAAATTTCTAATCATCCCTGGAATTCCACAATCTGCTTTGGCCAATGCATCTGTCTCCCTCTTCCCTTTGTTGCTTTAGTTTTTGTTGTACATATATATATTTATGTACACTCATATATTATTTTTCCTGCAGAGCAGATAAGAACAGAGAGCTGGTAAGGCCTTTCTTGTTGGTACAAATTAAAACTTGGCCTTGTTAAAATATATTTAGATATAAGGAAGATCAGATACTAAAATGGATAATATAACCCATCTGTGGCAAAGGTTAATGGAATCAAAGAATGGTTTGAGTTGGAAGGGATCTTACAGATCATGTAATTACAGTGACTCCATGGCAGGGACACCTTCCAGTAGACCAAGCTGCTCCCATCCAATCTGGCCTTGAACACTTCCATGAATGGGGCATCCACAGGTTCTTTGGGCAACCTGTGCCAGTGCCTCACTACTGTGTTTGATATCAGATTAAAGCCCTGAGTATATCCATTTATAAACTGGAGACAGCTCATGGATAAACCATGTCCTTTTCTAACTGGGTACTATTTGTTCTGGAAATGCAATGAAGTCTTGATCAAATGCTTCTCATATTTATGCTTCCATTTCACTAAAATTAATTTATCCCAATGAGAAAGGCAAACAGTGTACAGGATTACAGGATTTCTTAAGGAAGGACTCAAAATACATCTTCTAGTAAGACAGCAATATCTCACAAAATATGCATGAAAGGCAGAAGTATTCAGGAAACTTTATTAAATGAAACAAAAAAGATGTTGCAAAACATCTTTTAAATATTGAAACCAAAAATGTTATCAGACTAACCTACATAGATAGCTCCAGCCCAGGAGTCTTAAAGTTGACTGAGGTCACAACTGAAAATAATAATGTTAATACACTTTGACAATCGGAGGTATTATCAAGCAGCTGGTGATTGCCAACAGGATCTCGATGTATGAGAAAGATGATGCAGAGAATTACAGATAGGTCAGTCTGACATTACTGACTGAAATAATAAACAGTTCATTCAGGACTATGTCAGCAAAGCACCTGAACCTAAACACATAAGGAATGCCAGTCAACATTCCTGGAAGGCATATCTTGTTATTTTGGCAGAAGTGTGTGCCTGGTTGACACTGGCTGCTCTCTTGATCTAGGGTACAGAATTCTTCAAGGCATTTAACTTAGTACCACATCAAATTTTGATTTTAAAATGCTTATAATGGCAATGTAAAATGGGATATCTTAGGTGGATTACTGGCCCATTGACAGATCACAGAATGTAGTTACTGAGGGGATATCAACTTTCCTGCTTCTATTGGTAACTTAAGTACTAATTTGTGTTCCAAAACACTTCAGTATTAACTAAAGAAGCCTCTTCTTCATGTGCACTGAAAAATTAACTTTGTAAGCCACAAAGGTGGGGCTTAAGTTTCATTTCAGTGAAGTGAATGCATTTTTACAGCTTTTACCTATCTCTAACATAACACATTTTTTTTTAGCCTTTAGATGCATTTCATTTTTAATCTACGATTGGCTTATTGGGCAGTGGAATTTCTTTGATCCTTTAAACCAAAGTGAAATGGAAGACAGACTTGGAAAGCACCACCCCAGATGAGATTTGGCAAGGAATCAATATTTTACAGTTTAAATATGTATTAATCCATGGCAGAACTAAACCACTTTAACTTTTTATACAGACAGTATTTTACCCTTGTGAAAGTGTATTAAAAGTGTATAAAAACTGTGTATTATGGAGTTATTTTGCTGAATGTTATTTATGATACAGTTATCTCACTGGGGAAAAGCAATAGCTAGTGATATCTGCCCAGGGGAAAATTATTGGGTGGTGGTTTCAAAAGAGCTTGAAAGATTTAGGCAGTCAATTCTCAGTGAATTGGGAGTTATGACAGGAGTTACAGCTCTAAATCATATAAGCAGTTTTGAAAATCCAGCTCCTCCTTCCCCCTTTATCTTTAATTGAGTTCATTTGTCTTTCATTTGCTTATTGTGACATTCTCAGGCAATTTGAAGCTGCTTCAGAAATAATAACAGCCCAAATAGATACACTCAGTCTTGAGCTGTTAGAGGTGCTGCATAGGGAGGAGAGTTGGGCTGATGGTTGCCTCTCTAATTTACTCCCTTGTTGAACTCACAAAGAAAGCAAAAACTTTCATGTTAGGGGCTACCAGGTCCAGAAGCAGAGGCAATAGAGGTGATGGAGCAGCTGGAGCAGAGACAGCAGCACTGCCAGTGGAGCAAATCCCCTCTGGAGCTGCTGGCAGTGCCCAGCGTGGCTCTTCACTTCCACCCACAAAGCCTAGAACTAGGGTGAAGCATTGTGGATATTAATATGCATAAATCTGAAAATGTCTAAAGTTATTTTAAAATTTACCTGGAATCCTAAGTAATATATGAAATGTCTCAATGAATATGTTCCATTCTCTCCTTTTTTGTTAAGCCTAAATTACAATTTGTGGTTACCAGAAAAAATGCATGCCTTCCAATTCATGTGTCCAATAAACAAATGCACTCTTTTGTTCTACTTGACTTAGGTTCAGTCTTTAGTGTTGGAAAACAAAGTTCTGAGTCTCTAATCCCATCTTCTCCTTTATGTGTCATGGCTTTCTATGAAGTGTTCTCCTGTTCCTGTTTCTGTGTTTGGGCATTCCTTCCAGCCAGGCACAATCTTGCTGTGGGTGTTACACAGTGTTAAACCGGGGCTGATTTGCTCTGTAGGGAGCTCTGTGATGTGCTGTGTACAAATGCTGCAAAATAGGCAAGCTCATCAACTCTGCTGCAGAGGTGAATGTATCTGTATCAAATTATCAACTATGTTTTGTGTCTGGGCTAACATATCAATCCTGGAGCTTCATTAGCTGTTACTTGCCCCAGGGCAGCCTGCTATGCTATTATAGTCTCTGATAAGCCTTATTAGATCTCTTGTCCTGAAATCTTAGGATTCAAACTGGATGTATTTGGCAGTATACCTAGAAGCAGCTACTCTCATCTGAGTGCCATCAATACATATAACTCCACTGAAATTTCAGAAAAGCAAGTAGTGCAGAAATGATCTTAACATTTTTTATTCAGAATACCTGCCAAAGGTAGAGCAGGTATTGCAGTGGGGGGTTGCATGCATCATATATGGTGGTATTTTACATTTTAAGATACAGTGTGTGAAATCTTGATCACAGTGTAGTACTGGCAAAGCTCCCACCCCTTTCATTAAGGTTAGGATTTCAGTCCATAGAGGTACCAGCATTTAAAGCTGGTAACATTTATAACACCCATGGAAAACTATAGCTGACTGTTCATCCTGGAATGTATTGCTGTGAAGGTTTTGTACTGAATATTTCTGCTATAAAGGGGAAGGGACATGAGCCACCCTTTTGCTAAGATGGAGAAAAGCCTTTGTGTGACTGTCAGTTCCTCATGTGAAGGTATTTGAACCTGCCTGCAAGTCTCTAATATGTGCCAGGCAGAGCCCAAAATCCCCCTGGCACAGCAGCCACCTCCTGTCTGTGCTGCCTGGTAGAAAGATGGGGGTCAGTTTTATCCCTTCCTGAGACAGGCACATGTACACAGAGCACCAGATGGAGACAATGTCCCTTTTAATCTCAGGTGAAGGGACACGACTGAGTGTAGAAGAGTTTTTAGGGATGCTTCACTTGGGATCAGTTGCCAGTGGCTCATATCAGTTTCACAGTCGGACCAAAATAATTCAGGGACAGGACAACGTGTGAGTGTTAGCACAGTGCTCTCAGAAGCATCTCCACAGGGCAGCTCAGGGCTGGAGAAAGTTGAGCTCCATCTTTACAGCCCAGTAGGAGAGCATGGGTTGTAGACATGAGATGATTCCATGCAATTGTTTCTGAGCAAGTTGGAGCTAAAGTACCACCAGACAGTTATGAATTGATCTTTCTATTTCACCATGTTTTGTTTATGTGGTAGGTTAAATTTATTTATTTGTTATATTTTGACATATTTATAAAAGTGACCATCATAGATAGAAATTAAATTTTGCTTTACTTTTAAAATATGAAATGTATATTTATTTTAATTAATTTGTAATTACTACTACATTTCTTATTTATTATACTTCATATATCTTGCAATGAAGCAAGATACCACACAGAAATACCAAGTGATCATCCTTGAACAGGCTCTTGATTGCCTGCACCTGAGGCTGATGACTTTAGCTCTTTCCAGCCTCTGGAAGTTGATGCATGGATGTCCCTAGCAAATGCTGTTTTTTCACTTGAAAGCACACTGAAAGCAATCAAGTGCAACAGAAAGTGTACTGCAAATTAAAAATTTTTTATAGTCCTATTTTCTTACCAGTTATTGGGCTGATGTCTAAATGCTTTATATAAATGAGCCATATCTAAGACAACTTGCAGGCCCACATATAATTATAATACCTTGAAAGGTAACTGTTGGTGATTTTTCTTAATACTTGCATGTTCTATTACAGCAAAACAGCAGCTGTCTGAAATTTCCTGGTGATTAATGACAAGCCTTCCTCCCCTCCCCCCTATCTAATACTTATTTAAGCAGCAATGACTGACAGGGAGGCCTTTCCCAGCAGTTAATTACCAGATAAGCTGAATATTGGCACATGTAGCTGAAAAGAAACAGTCTTTCCATCCGTCATTATTGCTTAAATATAGCCCAAATTGGTGCATTGTCAATTCTTAAGTAAGATCTGCAGGGAATATTCATTTAAAATGTGCATATAATAAGATGTTTATATATAAAGGATATATTTATTTGAAACTATCCCTCCCTAAAATCAGTTGAAGGATCATTGCCAATGTGGGGAGGTAGAAGAGTGAAAAGAAAACCCAAGTTTTGATCCATCATGGAGTTTTCCCAGAAGATTTTTGTTTGATGGAGTCTGGGAATGATTCCTGCTTTGTACAGGATAAAACATGAATGTGATAACCCAACATTTAGGACTAGGTAACCCTGGAACAGATATTAAGTATTAAAAACAGGTAAAGACAGGAGCTCTGGATAATTTCTTTGAATGAGTTTAAGAAAGTATTTTTTTCCCAGCAGCCCACTCACAGTATTTTGCTGACATAGTGGTCAAACAGAGACACATATTTCAATTGCTTCAGTTCAGGACCAGCTAGACCCATTGCCATTTGTGTTAAGGTTGATCTAAGACGGTTAGGCACTGGCAAGGCCAACGCTCCCTCTGTATTCTTCTAAGGAAGTGGTAATTTGTAGTGATGGCACACAGAATAATAGTAATTTTAATTGTTATAGCAACATGTGTCAGGGCTCTCTCATTATTCAGAGCATACTTGAGTTTTAAAGGCTTCAAAGTCAGGATCCTTGCTATGAGAAAGGGAGCCAGTTCATCAGATAATTCACTGTGACTCTCAGTCAGTCAGGATCTTCAGCAAATACTATTTTATATGCCCATTTTTGTCTCAGGATGAATACAGAAAGCTGAGGCACTAATTTGAACATCTTCCTCATGTTATATTAACTAGAGGATCAAGTCCAGATAACTCACTGTTCTCTGTGCTCCTGTTGTTCTACTGTTTATCTTTAATGGGATGGGAATTAAAGGTTTCAGTCAGAACTAGGTCATGAAAAAATCTTATGTTTCTATCAGCTATTAATTGCCCCCCCTCTTTTGACAGTTTTACCAGGTGTTAATTCTTCATAAACTGAGATTTGAACAGCTCCATTAGAGGTACTTTACTCTAGGCCTCTTACAGTACTTTTAAATATTTTATGTAGCTTCAGCAATAAGCCTAGCCAGAATCTGCTAAACTTCATGGCTTCCCCTTAAATCAGTCACTGATTTTTTTTTCCAGAATGAAAATGACAGTGCCTACAAAGGCATTGCAATTGACTGTTCCCCCACCCCGCTTCCTCTTACATTTACAGGGAAATATCCAGCAAATGTCACTTTCAGGATCCTTCCCCAAACAAAGAGCACAGCCTGAGCCATTTGTATCATACAGTGAACAGCCAGCTGTGTGGTTGGATGATAAATACCAGTGACATTAGGGATTCTGTGACTGGCTACCTAAGCAAATTGTACCAAATTATGACATCTAAAGAAACTAATGACTGGTGGTTTAGCCTCTGCTAGTCCTTGATCATGAATATGTACAGTCAGTTTCTAGCAGATTTTTAACCTTAGAAATATTTTTGCTTTCAAAAATAGCAGATCAGAGTTAATGAAGAACACTCTGTAATAAAAAAACCCCACAAGACTAAATCAAGCCTAGAGAGATTTGTCTGTCTGAGAGAGCCCGTGCACCTTGGCTGTATCAGAGCTGACAAGACAAGCAAGCACTGCCTGTCCTTTGATCTTCAACCCAGTGGAGACCTGGGACTCACAGTCCCCACCACAGCAATGGCAAGGGGGCCCTCTGAATCTCTGCTGTGCTGACATCCCCAGACCACCTTGGACAGACTAATCTTACCAGAACTGTTACACCAGCTTGCAAACCTGACATCTGCTCATGAGAGTGGTGGTACACTTACACCCTGGAGAACAACCAGATCAATTCAAGGGAATTGGCTAAGAGTGTCCTATACATTTTCTGGTTATCTCCAGATCAGCAAAGTTAGGCTGAATCACTTTCTTACAACAAAAATACCCTTTATGTCCCTGAACAACCTCAAGCTACTCAGAAAAGGACTAATATTCTTCTTTTTACTGCTAAAAGCCTTTTGAATGCTAACAGTAGAGGTCATTTAACTTGTGTATCAGAGAGCTGTTTATAGGCCATTTTGTGCCAAATATCCTTATTGCAGTTTCTTGAGATTTACATACCATCTCTGCTTTATAAGTATGTACTTTTGAGGGGATCATCTTGAAGGAGTCAAAGATTTTTGAAGGAGCATCTCACTATATTGGAGCAGCTCACCTCAGTACAAATTGCACTTCAGTCATTATTTGGGATCACCTTCATGAAGAAAACTCAGCTGAATTGCTTATTTTAAATAGATAGGTTATAATCTCCAGTATATGGCATGGACTGCTACTTCCAAACTGGCTGAGAGATGTAGGAGAAGGACTACCTGGATAATGGCTAGTAAGGAAAATATTTTCTCTAGGCTCTTGAAGAAGGTGCATGATAGATGTCTAGCTAGACACCAGTGCAGGCTGCCTTGGATAGGAAGTATTCAGTATATGATAGCCCATTTTCACTTGAATATCCTGTTTCTATGAGAAAATAGAAATTCCAACTTGTACTTTAGGACAAAGGAAGCACCAGAATTATTCCTAAAAGATGGCTGTCAATAGGCTTTTGATGCAAATGAGTATATATAGTTTATCTCTTCTTATCTCACAAGAATTGTTGAAGTAGATTTCAACTCTGTAAATGAAAGTGGTATATTTGCATATCCTTTTACTGCATTATTAAAAGGCTGCACATAATATTATGCATATTACTGGTGTGTGAGCACTCACAGTCCTGACCAGCTTTCCTCACTGTAAAAAAATAAAACAACAAAAGCTGGATGTCACCAAGCCTTCTGACTAACAGCTTTCAAATCAATAATAAAGAACCTACAAGTAAAAACATCTAATAACCTCTGGAAATTTATGGCTGTATGCTGCAATAGAAGAATGCTGGGTTAAAATTTACAATGATCGTACTTTGTAGCATGTCTGAGCATTGAAATTCTGATTTAAAACAATGGATTTCAAAACAAACAAGTATGGACCTTAATACTGGTATTTATTTATTGCAGTTATTTTCAGAGCCCCCTTCAAAGTGAAGTGATCAGTTAAAGTCAAGCACAAAAATGAATAAAGATTCTGAAACAGGTACCACTGAATTCCTATCCATTTCTGAACTGCTGGCTACTGCTGCTGATCAAAATCCTCAAATTTAATTAGCGTGCAACAAATAATCTGAAGTTGGAATATGAAAATGGTAGATTTACAGCTGCTAGTAGCCCTTCAATGGTCTGGTGGCTAGCACAAGGCACTGGGGCTATAGGAACCTGGGGGGCACTGCTGCCTGGCCACTGTCCTAGGCTGTCCTAAACTGTGCTGTGCTTGCTGAGCCAGAGCAGCATCCTCAGCCTGCCTCTGGAGAAGGAGCTCTATCCACTGCTCACTGACCTGGAAGAGATAACTGAGACTTCAGAACTGGGAGATCAGGACATTCATCCAGACTGTGGAGCCAAGCTACTTTCAAGAGATTTGAACCAGGTTTTTCCTATTCAGCTGAAATGCTGGAACTATCACCTATAAAAGATGAGCAGTGATTGGTAATTCCTGTAATGTCTCATTTCCTTTGCTTCTCTCATAATGGCTTGATAGGAAATAAAACTTTCCAGGGAAAACGTTTTCCACTAAGCTCAGTGTGGCAAGCACATTTTAAAATTCAGTTCTAATCTCAGAAATAGCCCCAAGTCTTCTCAGATATTTTGGTACAACGGCACTACTGAAATGTAATTCATTCACTGGCAGTTGAGACGAATGAACAAACCTCTTCATTGTCACCTGCTTCACATATTTTGAGGACCATGTAAACAGACCAGGCTAAGCAACAGGAAGGGCAGCTCCAATCCTTGTCATGTCTGGAAGGGGGATTTATAGCACCAATACCTCAGTTCCATAGACACTGACTCAGATGTTCCTCTGCTCCTGGTCTTCTCTCTTGGCAGGAGTCCTTGCAATACCTTAGAGGAAAGGCTGCCCTCCTTTAGAGGGATCTTGATAAGGACATCAGATGAAGTAATTCTTCAGAAGTTTGAAGGATCAAGCCTTTTGACTTACAGAGTGCACCTGGGCTATTAGGATCAGTGTGTACACATCTTTTAAGATGAGGGCTTTGGGTACAAACACTTTTCTGTGCTTTAAATCACTGTGGAGGGATTTCTCATTACATATAGTGTATTAACTCTCCAAGATGTATGCATCTACAAATGAAAGAGAAAGCTTTTGCAACTGGACACCCTGCTATATCAAATTGACATGGCTTGTTAAAATATTAATGTTAAAAAAAAATCTTTCCATTAAAACAGAGCCAAGTCAATTTACATTTTGAGAGGTCAAATTTCAACAGAAATAAATTGTGCTTAGGCTAGATTACATTTTCATTAGTAATCACATAATTGATATTCATTGCTCATTACAGTTAAGCAATTTCAGGGTACCTGTGCAAATACTAAATGTAGTAGCTCCTGTAAAAGCTGAATTGATCACAGATATGTAAGGTCTTTTCAATAACATGGAAGATATTTGCTCTGTTATACTTCATACCTAGGCAAGTTACAAGCAAAACCTGATCATGTTGGAAGGCAATTTTGCCAGCCTGGGTTACTATGCTTGAAAGGGCTGTGTTGTATGAACTGAGATAGAAAAGAGGTCAGAAATCACCTTAGTAATGTAACTAATTCTGATTAAAACAGGTTTTATCTAGGATAACAGTATTTATGGAGATATTCAGAAAAAAATAGTGGAACTAAACAAGGATTGCAGCTATAGGAGCTGAATACAGAAATGAATGTAACCTGGTTTATTTAATTTTATGCTGTATTCTGTAAAGATCTACCATCCATTGCTGTTTTACAGGTTTGGTTAGAGATAAATCTGACTTGGTCCCTTTTTAGTCTGTCTTTTTCTGGCATTGCACATGCTGTTAACTGCTCTTTTTCATATTCCTATACATTTATCATTCAATAAAAGCAAGATAAACAGGCTTCTCAAATCTCCAGTTCTTTTTAACTACAGCTGTGCTGAATCCTTTATCAAATAATATTATGTCCTGTTTTGGCACTAACTTCCTTACAAGCCTTGACCAGTCTCCTCAGAAAAGAGATGCTAAAACAAGCCTAGAAAACACAGCCTGTGAGCAAAGCAAAAAACCCCAGAGGCTGTGGAAATGTGAAACCAAGTTGAGAAACATGAGAGGGAGATGAAAGGAGGGAGAAATCATAGAATCATAGAATAGTTTGGGTTGGAAAGGACCTCTAAAGGTTATCTAGTCCAACCCCTCTGCAAGGAGCAGGGATGATCTCTTCAGCACAGTGAAAGGAATGAAAACAGAATGAAGTGTATATAATAGGATTCATATACGTTCCTTTGCATCAACATCACATGTGTGGAGTGGATACTGAGCTCATAGCAACAGAAAAGCTTGACACTAAAAGGTACTTCCTGCACCAAACCGCACGTAAGCATAACTGTTCCTGACTCTCCAAAATGTCTGCCTGAAGGATAAATGAGCACATCTATTCTGGTCAGCAGAACTCATTGAATATTTATATGTAAGTTTTCATTTAAGGGAAATATTTCAAAGACATTTACTAGAACTGAAGAATATGGATCTTTGAAAATAAAAGTCAAGAATTTACATATTCTGCAGCTAAAACTATAAATAGACACAAACTAAAGAATAATATATTTTTGAAACAGTATAGGCCGATGATTACAGCAGTGTTGTGTAAGTGATATCCTTTCTTCCACTTGTCTCTGATACATTTTGCAGGGTTGGTATCTCTATTTCCCTGCCAGCTACAAACTCGCAAAGCTTTCAGAGCACTCAGTCCCTGCAGCGAGATCTGCGCACCCAGCAGATAAAAACCAGGAGAAAGGATGGTCTCGTGGTTACTGTTATCACAGGAGCCATGGATTTGCTTCTGTGCAGCCTCAGAGAAATCCCACTCAGCACACCTGTATTTGGTGACTCAATGTCCTGCAGAAACCCAGAGCTGCTGCTGAGCCTGCTGCCTCTGAAGGGCAGAGTTTCAGTCCTGCCTCTTGCACCTGAGCCTGGGCTGCTCCTCCTTCTGCTCTACCATCAGACTGAGCAGTATCTCTGCATTTCTCTGCTGCTCAGAGCTGTCTTTTTATCCTTGTGCCTTACCTCTCCAAACAAACTGGGAGCAGCAGCACTTCGGAGCAGCCTGCCATGAATGTGTGCACGCATGACCAGGAGCAATAAAATGCTATAGCGTGTAAACATCTCAGAGAAAACAAATTGTCTTCTAAAACAAATGAACAAACAAACAAACAAACAAGAGTCACAGTAGCAGCAGCTTCTTTGCTTAATTTGTTAAACATCTGACCAACAGAGGCTCAAGAAGGGACAACTAGATGTAGTTCTCCTCCTGTATTGGTAAAAATATAACATTTACTACCAAATGTTACTTATAAAACTTACATCTGTAGCATGTTTAATGAAGAAGTGTATAGAGGTTTCACAAAATGTCCTAGTGAGCGCATATACAGTTATGAAACTTCTGTTGGAGTTCTGAGTATTTAAGAAAAATGACACATCAGGCAAGATTCACTCCCCACAGTGAAAAAAAAAAGAAACCACTAGAGACTACTTGCAGTAACATACTAAAGGAATAAATTCTACAGGAAAGAAACTCAAAAGATCTCTCCTATTTTACCAGAGCAAATGAGAACAGTGCTTGGTTTTCATCTGAGCTGAAGGAAAGTGTCAAGACTGATGTTCATGAGGCTTTATATGCCAAATTTATGAAGGCTGGCTTGTAGTTTGAGCTCTTTTGGTGACAAGGAGAAGGTGAACTTTGAATGGAGCCTCAGGAGGATGTAAATCTAGGCAGAAGATAAGGTTAAAATCCAATTTGGTACATATTTTGTTGACTGCAGTTAGGGTCAGGCATGAGGGAGAACACCTGAAAAGCTGACCACAAAAAGTGCTGAGGGCTTCCTCATGTAAACCTAATTTACTGCATAATCAGAATGACAAGAGATCAGACAAAACCCTAAAACCAGGCAGACTGAGAGAACCTCTGGTAATGACATCCAGGGAATGAGCTAAAAGACTGGCTGGGACAGTGCACCTTCACAGGTATCTCATGGGTCAGGTAGCTGTAGGGATGATGCACAGTTTCTTATTTATGTGCAGAAGTAAGATCTATACCCATAAATCAAAGTCTGAGATGTGCAACTCTAAAGTACATTTTAAGAAGCACAATTAAGAAAAACTACCCAGAAGCACAGAACTCAGTGCTATGAAATTTAACACAAAGCTCTGTTATGATTTAAGATTCTCTGACACTGCAGCCTTAAAAATCCCTAAATCACATGCTGCCATATAAAAGCCTGCTCCTACCCCCCTGTATACACATTTCTGTTGCACATAAAGCTTATTTAAATGTTTTGTGCCAAGCAGGGCTTTTAAAGCCAACCTGGTAACAGAAGATACTTAACATGACCCTGCACAGGACCAGTGCAATGGGGAAACCTTCTATGTCTTCTTTTGATTTCCTGTTTCCACATTATGTTCTTGGCCCAGCTGCCCTTCTATTCCAGAAATTAACCACATGAAGTGTTGACAGACAAGAGCATTCATGGTCAGAAACTTCTAAAAATGTTAAATACACCACAATTTTTTTTTTCTTAATTTTTTTCGGCTATATAAAATATGTTCCTCATCAGATTATTGAGGATAATGTTATGATTTTTACACAATGCCAATGAAAACTTAGCAAACACATGAATCCTTGAAATCAGATATTTGTGTAGGAATGACTTTCAGCCACAAGTTTAGAAGTCCACATGAAGAGGATTTGCCAGCAAGCAACCTTTACAGGAGAACAGATAGGAAGCAAAATAACATTAATTGGGAGAATAGATGATGTGTCAGGAGAGCTGTTATGGATCACAGTAAAACTTCTAAACTCTATAATTAGAGAGAAAAATCTTTTCTTCAGTCTTTTTTATGCAGTGGACCAAGGAGCTGCACACTGATACAGCTGATCACTACACACCATGAATTGTTTATTGAAATCAAAAGAAAAACAAAACCACAAAGCATAGATCACTTATTATATATTCAAAGTTTTTATGTACGGTGAAAAATATGCATTCAGCCCTGAGCCTTGACTGATCACTCGTTGAGTTCAGAGCCTGGCAATTGAGGTGCTCAGGGTGCTCACTATCAGCTCAGGGTTCTTACTACCAGGTGCTTACTATCCAGCACCGTGGTTTGAGGAGAACCAGCTAGGAGATAAGGTGACATGAGTTTTTAAGATCAATGTAACATGATACATTTAAATTAGATAAACTTTCTGTGATTATCAAGGCTGCTTCCTCATGGTTTCTCTTCTCCCTTCCTGTGAGTCTTGTTCCTTGATTGTTAACTCTGAAAACTGTGACTCCTTAGCAATTATTTTCTGTGAACAACTTCAGGGATTAAGGCAGCATTTTTGAACTGTTAAAACCTAACAAAAATTGAACATATTGTAATGGTGGTTAAAAATGAAGTAGAAAAAACTTCCTGATATGTATAGCCTACATGGATTATTTATCTGAGTGCACTAGAACACATCTTAGGATGTCTAAAGGTATGCAAACAATGCAGTACAAACAGAAGCCAAGACCTACATCTACAGTCAAGCCAAATTTACAAGATAAAAGACTAACAGGGAAGCTCTGTAAAAAAGCTGTCTGATCCTGGTAGATAACCATCACAGTGTGATGCTGAGACCAGATGGATTAGTCTTTGAATATACAGATATGGAAATAGGGATTAAGAGGAATATTATTTCTTTACTTGCTACTGTACTGGAAAAGTACAATTAAAAAGGCTTTTGCTCGATTATGTAGAGATGCAAGAATGCTTAAAAGGCTTATTCTGTTCAGTTTACTGATGAAAAGGTGAAGGGGAAAGGAGACAACTGCATATAAGGATCAATGCAGAGAGCACAACTCTGCTATGGTATCTTCAGTGTGCAAACAAAGCTTTAACAAAGGCTCAGTGGTTAGATATGAATGTCTGATACATTCAGGCTAAAAATAGGATTCACAGTTTTAACAGCAGGAGATCTTGCAACAATTTAATCCAGGTTGTGAAGAATTCTATCAATGATAATTTGAAAATCAAAAGTAGATGTTTTTCTTAGAACTCCAGTTCAAAGAAGAGCAAGTTCCTAGATGTGTAACACTCAAGATAATAATAGCACAGAGGTTTCTCTTGGCCTTGTAGTGTCTGACCTCATTAGATGGCACATTAGTTCTTGGGTGTCTGTGGAGGGGTACAGTTTGCATCTCTGATGCACTTGCACAAACTGGGATTAGCTTTTATTTACCACTCAAAGAAGCAAGTCCTGCTGAATCAGGTGCACAGCACTCTTTACCTTCCCATCATCAAATTGTTTCTGCATTTCAGAGCACTACGAGAGGCCAGTGGGGTGAGGATGAGGGACATCTTCCACCAGCCATGACATTTGTAAAGTGTTGATCCATCCAACTGCAGTCTCTGCAGAAAATATTCTTCAGCTTATTTGCAACACTCTGATACAACAGCTTTGTTGTCTCAGGCTGGCTTTCAGAATGTTCAGCTGGGTAGATTAATATCCACATTCTTTTTGAGTAATCTATGGATATTTCAGTTAATTCTCTTCTTTTATGACTAGTCTGACTTCATTTGCACATACAGAGCACAGGAAATAGAACTATTGCAGCAAGACACTTATTTTTCAGATTCCCATACCTGTCTCAGAACACAGAAAAATCCTAATGAATTTTGTGTTACAAAAAGACGCTCTTAAATCAAAATGAATAGTTTCAGATAAAAAGTTTAATAAAAGCTCCCTCTTGCCTTGGCTCCTACATAATGAGCTGGGGTCATTCTAAAGAAAAGAACGGAAATTCTGGGACTAAAACAGAGCAGAGTGTGAAGTGTTTTTAATATCCTAGCAGATGTAATTATTTTATGTTTCTTTTTATTATTAAACATTGAGGTTACTAGGAAGGGAAATCAATACACTACATGATCTTCTAAACAGTGCACCATCTTCAAAACAGTGCTTACATGTGCCTATAATTAAGGATTCACAGTCCATGTTTTATTGTGCTTAATATATGTGAAAAGGAAGATGAAGATCTCGTGGAGGGAGATGAATCTTACTGAAAATGGCCCTAGTGCTACATGCCTTACACTGTTGAAATGATTGCCATTAGAATTAGAATTGGTGTATTTTGAAATCCAGTTTGTGTGCTGGGGGGCCTCTCTTTCCATTCTGGGTCTAATGTGTTGCTTGATTTCTTTGCTTCCTCTACCAAATAAGAGTTTGGTGGCTACTAGGAGAGCTACTATGGGTAATAATGCACTTAGACTAAGGGCAATAATGCATGTGAACTACTGTTTTTTTTTCTTCAGTGATACCATTGAACATTCCCTGTTTGGTATAGCTGTGATTTGTCTTGGGTCATTACTAAGATATTTGGAATTACGGCAAAATAAGTCTTCTTTCTACTTGCAAATAAGATATTTCCATTATAATGGTGAAATTTCAATGCCATTGTTGACTAACTCTTTGCATATCACTGTGTACTTTATTGCTCATCCCCTGTAAGAGGTACAGTTGCTGGTTTGCTGGCCTTTGATCTGCCTTTCTTTATTTTTGCTTTCTTTCCTTCTTTCAAAGGAGCATTATAAGCTTATTTAGGCTAACAAGGAGATCACATGTCCAGTAAATGTGCAGAGCAAATGAAAAGAAATGTGTCTCTATAATACAGACATACTTCAAATATCACTAGAGTTCCACAGTGAAGAGCATTGCAGCCAAAGAAAGGGCTTCTATTGATTTCATTGATTTGAGCCACGGCTTCTGAAGTCAGCAGGCTGGGTAAAGCCATGCCCCAGTTCATTACTGGCTTCTCCTCACTGCTTGCACTTCAGGCTAACTCTGTAGTTCAGCAAAACTGACACTTTTAAAGAGAATCCTCCTTTTTTCACTTGATGAAGAGAATAACTGGTTGTTTCTGTCAAATTTCCCTCTGTGGTTTTATTGTGCACTGGCCCAAAGATGTGAAAAGCAGTGAACTACATGCTTCAGTTCACCTTTTGCCATATTAACAAACAGAGCTGCAGCAGCTGGTGAGTCCCTTGTGCATGCCCAGCCCTGTCAGCTCTCCCACTGGAGCCCTGGGCCAGGGAAGAGCTGTGCTGCTGCAGCCAGCCCCAGAGCCCTGCACCTGGATGGGGCCTCCTGGGATGCACAGCACGCATGACCTGATCCTCTCACTTTGCATTAACTTTGGAAAAGGCACCTGAGCAGAACCAACAGCAGTTCAGCAGCAGCCATGTAACCACTTTGCACTTGTGGGCACCCAGAGTGGATCTCAGTCATCTCTGCTCTTGACTGGTCACATTTGCCAGCCCTTTCTCCAGCTGCTGTTTGATCTCCACCCGTGACAAATATGCCAGTCAGGCAGGGGTGTTCCCGTATTTGTTAGTCTGTAGAAGGGAAATGATTTCCCTCATACACCAGAACTATACATATGGTTCACACATACCAAGACAGCATTTTCTGTGCTACAGTGAAAGATGAAAATTCTTTCCTTCTTCAGGCTGTTTCTCCAGGTGTTAGAAAATCTGCATGTTTAGTGAGTTTGCCCTCAAATCTAATGAATGTTGTGGGGCACAGGGAGGGGTCTGTACTTCTTGTTGAAACTCCTTTGAGCAAGGGAGAAGGAAGCACTTAGTTCCCCATGTTCCTTCTGTGTCACAGGCTTCCTTAAACTCCTGGTGACTGACCTTCCCTCTCCATCCTTGTGTCAAGGATGTGGGGATCCACCCGGGGCCCTGTTCACATCCCAGATGGTCTCAGCATACATGCCAGCTGATGCCTGGCACCCTCTCTCCTCTTGAGGAAAAGACATCTGTGATCTTTCTCGCAAGCCCTGTTTGCTACTCTACTCTACAGAGAGCCATCCTGCTCCCTGCTTACTGTGCATGGGAAGCAGAAAGGAAAACACAGGGATCACACAAACTTCACATATTTGCTTTCGTTTAAAAATCTTTCCAAATTACCTCTTTGTGGAAGCTCTGTAATTGTAATCCAACAAAACAACACCACTTGCAGTACAAGTGTCAAGTGATCATGGGATAATGGAGTCTTGGAAGACTAAGGCTCAATTCACACTTCAGAGCTTTACATTTATGTTTGAGAAAAACTCATTTAGAGGGTTGTAGTCTAATGCCTCTTTCAAAAAAGAAAAAATATGTGAAATTTACTTAAATTATTTTTTTATTTGTATGCATGAGCTCAACTACAATGGAATAGTATTGCTAATAAAATCACAATGGCCTGTCTCCAGAGAAGATATTATGCAGTATACTCTCTGCTCTATATATTCTGAGCACAGAACCAAAAAGTAAATGAGCGAATTTATTATTTCATCCAATGGGAGTTTTGACAGATTTATTCCTACTCTAAATTTCTTCCAGAGGAACAGAAAGGTGGAGAAGTCTTCCAATTATACCTGCAAGTAGTTAGGTTTGGAAAAGAGAAAGAGAACATAGGATAAAGGAGAGATTTCTCAATTCACAGGTTGATATAAAAGAACTCTTAAAACTAGAAATAAGATGACTTCACAGATGTGTAAAACATGTAATCACATTTAAACTGCAATAATGAAAGAACTAAATGCCACAGATCTGAGAATCTGTCCTCTAGTTGAAGTAGAAAAGAGAAGAACATTTTGTTGCCATGAAGCTGACCTAGGTTCAGCTGCTGATCTCTTTTTAATTCTCTCATTATTAAGCTACTAAGTACCTGAAAGTTATAACTATACTAAAATGAAAAATTGGATTAAAATAATTTATCAAAATTACTTTTTCAAAAGTATGTTTTAGAGTTGAGGAGGATATTTGATCATTTTGCTGAATTTTTTTTATTTTCTTAGGTATTCAGCTTTTAAGAAAGGCCAGTAATAAAGCACAGAGATTATGCAATGTTATAATGCTGGTGCTCATTCAGTAATTGGAGAGTTATGAAAAAGAGAGATAATTTGTCCAAACCTACAGACTCAGTAATATGCCTGAAATTTCAGTGAAGACAGAGAGGATCTTAAGAGGACTAACTGGAGTGTGCATGAATTCATGCCCAAGTGATTTCCAATAATTTTATTAGCTCCTGCTTAAATCCTATCCCAAGTGTCCAGAAGGAGATTTTAAGTGCTGTCTAAACATATTTAAAAATTTGCAATGTATATACACAGGAACAGAAGAGAAAACTGAAATTACTTTCTTGAGTACAAAGTAAAGCAGTATTTCTGGCTGCAATAAGAAGAGTATATATTTTGAAAATAAATCAAAGAAAATTAGATAGCCAGACTCAATATCAGAAATGTTAAAAATCTATAATTGTGTGTACAATCAGACTAGAAAATTACAGTACATTTGAAAATAGATTGAAGCAAGCTTGAGCTATGGGTCAACCCATTTCTTCTGTATTTTAACACCTCATGCACTACCCCAAATTACCAAATTTCATTTAGATTAACTGATATTTGTTCAGAGATTTTACTAAGAGACAAGAAATATAAGAGCAAGGAGATTCTTGTATTATTCAGCTTACAGGTGAGCTCTGAGCAGCTAATTTATAATTAATATAATTTATATTTCCCAGCCAACAGTTTTGGTTTAAAGTTTCATCAAAATAATACTTTCTTCAAGACGCACTGTCAAGATATAATTGCAGAGTCCATACTCTGCTTTGTCAAATTTTTTTGTAACACTCATCTAGGTTCCAGCAGTGACCTCAAGTGAGACTGTAACAACACTGAAATGAAAAGGGAAGCCCATAAATCACTCAATCTGTACCTTCAAATTATTTATCTCCTTGCTAATTTCAAGGTCACAGTTACCATCTGCTATAGAAACACAAAAGTTTGACAGTTAACATAAGCAGACTTTTTCAAGTACTTTAACTCCAGAAACATGATTTTAACTAAAACTGAGATTTAGGTCTATTCAGATTGTGATTTGGCATTGTGATGAGAGAGAGAGAGACTGTAAAAAAATCAGCAATTTTTGGCTGATGATTCAAAATTATCCTTCAGGAGACAGGACTAATACAGGAATTAAAAAACCAGAAAAGTTGAAAATTAAACCAGACTCTCTCATATTGCCAACAAGCTGAGAATAATTGCACTGAATGAAGATGTTCTGATTTCAGAGCAACTGTTTTGTGTTTCTGTTTGTTTTGCTTGTTTCTTTTTAAAAGGAGAAGCACTAAGAATAGCTGCGCACAGAGGAGAAAATGAGGAAAACTTTGGCCTTCACAGCATCTCTGCTTTCCTCTGTAGGGGCTCCTTTTGCCCTGGCTTTCTCAGGAGAATTGTTTCTGCCCACACACAGTGCTTTCAGTCACCTGAGGAGCGGAGAGCACAGCCCTGGATGGGACAGAGCTGCAGTTCTGCTCTGCTCTCAGTCCTTCCCTGGCCACTGCCTGCTCCCTGCCGAGGAGGCAGCAGGGCAGAGCTGCCACGTGCAGGGAAAGCAGGTCCTCCCCAGACACTGCTGCACTCCTAATAACAGATTCTCCAAATTTATGTGCTACTATTGTTTGCCTTCTTTATCTTCCTTAAAGATCTTGTCTCCGTTTTACGTCTCTAGGAATATTCTGTGATAGAATAAGGGATCAGAGGAATTTTCATCAAGGGATCCTTGGATCAGAGGAAAGGTCATCGTTGATCTCACTTTGATCAGTTTACTGAAGGGAGATGCTGACCCTACATAAATATTTAATGGTTTTGAGAAATAGCCAAAAGCACCTTTGTAAATGTTTTCTAGTCTAATGGAATTTTCTGAGACCACTCTATTTCCTTTGCTAAATCCATTACCAAAGCTTTTGTCCCCCTGTATTTGCATTCCAAAATTAACTCAATACAGCCAACACTTGCTCACCAGGTTTTCTTAAAACACTAAATGTTAAAATTATGTAGATTAATGAAAAAACAGGCTCATTTCATAGCTAAATAAGGAAAACAGAGGTTTACAAAAGCACATAGATGGCTGGGCTGATTTAAAGTTTCCTGTGCGTGCATTTCCATGACAATGAGGCTACATGAATATTCAAAATGAAAAAGTTAGTGATGATAAAAGTGGGCAAAATATCAGTACCATCTGCTCACTTCTAATGCCCGAAAAAATGACAACCTAAAATTAACCAAAGAAAATGAGCTGCTAAATAACCTTTCTCCCCCTCCCAAATCTTAGAAGCCTGTATATTTCAGCGCAGAATTTGATCTTTACTTCTTCATTGTTCCCTACTGCAATATTTATATTTAAAATTTTTCCTTAACTTTAACTGAAACTCTTGTACTAGCACAGTTAAAATGACTGGAACTTAATAAAACCAGTAAAATTCTGCTGCTATTGCTAGTCTCCAGTACTGAGGAGACTAAATAACCACACTGCCAACAATTTATTAAAATTTTTAGCCTGAGTTTTGCATACCCACTTTCACTTTTTCCAGCCTATGATTAGCTACTCTGTGCTGAAAAAATTCCCATAAATGTCAGCAGAAGAGCAAATACAGTGCGTCTATATTATTTTAAAAATAATTGCTTTTTTCAAGTCTGGGCATTAAACCAAAAATTAACTAACTCTAAAAGTAGAATTTTCAATTTTTTATCTTTGTTTTGAATCATGGATGTTGGTTCCTTATTTCCCATCACCAAAAGGAAAAGACACAATGAAGGAAACCCCGAGTCTTTAAGACCTGTTCTACAAGGAGGTCTCTGTAGATCTCAGTGCAGTTTATTTTCCTTTTGCGTCTTATACATTTTATGTTATCTGAAATCCTGCTGCAAAGATCTGGTTGGAACAAGCAGATAATGCATTGTGAGCGCTTGTGCTCAGAAAGGAATATGTTACAGTGGCTTGGTTGGATCACATATGGAGGATGCTGATACCAGAAGTCAATAAAACTTCAGCATCAGTTCCTCTGATGCTGTTGAATTTAGAAACTGTGGATATGATTTGGATTTTAATATCCCACCAAAAGCAGCTGATAAAACTGAAGGAAAAATTTACCCCTTCAACTTATTAGGAATATTTCAGCTACTGGTAATAAGTTTTGGTGCTGGCAGGGAGTGTTGTGTCATTTTATATACACAGAGTGGAAAGACATCCCTCATTCTGAAACTGCTCACTGCCACCCCACCCACTCTCAGCAAGGTGGCTTACAAGTGGCAACCCCTATGAGATACCTTATCACCCAGATTCTCAGTACTGAAGAAAGGATTTTTTCCTAGAAAAGGCAAGTAAGGAGTGTCCAGGCAACTTTTGCATCTTTTTACATCATTGAAAAAGGAAGATGATGTCAAAGAACTTACTTCCAGTTTGCTGCTACTTGGACTAAGGGGACAGAGGGGGACAAGGCTGAGCCTCAGAAATTAGAAACATTGGGAAATGGATGTAAGACATGGAAAAAATGTCAAATCAATCAAAAGAAAATGGCCAGAGTGGAAGAGGAGGTTTTGGAAAAAGCAACAGAGTTATCTATGATCAAAACCCAGAACTCCCTGTCATTTTTGCAAACACACTTATGCGATTTTATACAGTACGACCCTGAAAACATTCAGTTATATGTGAATTTAGTTTATATAAATTATCTCATTGATGGCAATGGAATTATTCATATGAGGAATATATGCCTGTTTCTACAGTCTGAGCCAGCATGCAGTGAATGTGTTCCCAGTTACTGGCTGAGCTGAGCTCTGCAACCCTCACTGTTCAGTAGAACCCTGGTGAGGAGACTTGCATCAGGAGCATTATTCCCTTCTTTTTCACTATATAAATCTATGTTAATGCTACTGATGTTAATCAAGTAGCTCTTGATGCTATGTTTATAAAGTAAGAACATCAGATATACCTAGAAAATATTTTATTTGAGAATTATTAATGAATTTAATATGGAAAGAGATTTTGTAGCCTCAGTGAAAATGAAAAGCTAATACCATTAAATGGCTGAGAGTGATTACTTTTGTAAATAATGTGGATTATGTTAGTTCTCAATATAGACATAAAGTGAATAAAACCATGGTTATAATTTGATCTTGGCAATATAAATAGGATAGACAGATGCTTGATATTGTACAGTAATTATAGATGGCTGAACCGAGAATAAACCATTTTTGTAGATAATGGTTTCTGATTTTGAAGGCTGTTTTTAAATCTATGGTTAGGGCTTTGTCTTATTGCCAAGGACATGAGTTAAATATTTAGTATAAAGTACAGTGGTGATTTCTGAACTCAACTTTTAAACATAATATGCAAGCATGCTGGTAAGTCATGGGTCAAACAACATGACATTTACCAAATTGAAAGAGATAGGTAGGGGTGAAATGAGATTATAAATTTATCTGATAATCAGAATCGTGTAGTGTAACTAAAAGGAAGAAACCACCACAGAATATTTGCCAGTGTTCTGTGGGACAAAAGGGAAGGAGAAAACCTTTGACACATTCCTGAAACTCAAAGCTGTCTAGCACAGTAACTTTGTAAAGCTGTGGGCTCTGCAATTGATATGCCATAGCTCTCTTAGCAGATGTAAGAAAAAAAGGAAATGTAGTACTATGGAAAAGTGAGAGGAAGGAGACAGAGTGGCATTGATGTGATCAGCTTTAAGGGCATTTCACTTGAAAGAGCACCTGAGGCAACAGAAGCAGAAGGGGCAATAAATAATTCAGCAACAAAATTACATTTCAAAACAATGAGGTTGTTTTGGGAAACTTTCTGTTTTCCCTTTCAATGAAAACTGCTTTCGAAGAACTTTCTGCAGAATTAGCTGCAGATACTTCTGCTGAAAACATTCTCATCCACTCATATCTGGTGAAACCACACAATTCTTAAGCAGAAAGCTGCCCAGTGAAAGGACAGCAGTCTAGAATGAACCTTGCTTCACAAGGAATTGATGTGTCAGACACAACCTAGTGCTCTCAGGCCAGATCTCAGCTAGTAGCAATTGATATAAGTTGTCTGACTTCAGTGGAGCTCTGAGCAGTCACTCTGGGGAGCAGCTATCCCTGGAGAATTGGGAAAAGTTTTGTTTAACTCAAGCTAATGAAAATGTAAGTTCAGCACACTGCAAACTGACACACAGGAGAAGGGAAGCATGTTTATCAGCTTGACTTGGCTGCACTGGCAGTGAAAAGAACAGCATTTTCAATCACTGGAGAGTGTGTGCAGCAGATAAGTCTGTACTGTATGGAGAACTGGAGAAAGCACGTGGAGGATTTTAAATAGGATATTAAAAAACCTTAATTTAAAAGACAAAAATAATTTAAGTTAAAAAATGAGTTGCTGGAGCTTTAAACAGAATTTAAACAGATTTAAACAGAATTTAGGACATGGCAAATGAACAGGACAGCTCAAATTTTGATTTATAGCATGCAAGTTACCCACAGGAAGGTGCAATCTGCCCTTAACCACAACTAAGCAGTAAGCAGGGCAGCTGATATTAAAAAATGGGGTAAACCCACTATTTTTTACCCTTCAGTGGGTCCTGCAGGACAGCTTGCAGTCTTCAAAGTCACACATAATTTATTCAGCTGTGTATTGTCTTGGCCCCATGCTTTAGTCAGTGTCACAACATCAGGTTTTTGCTGGCTATGGAGGCCAGTGCTGGAAGGGTTTTACCTCACTTGGCCACTGCTGCTCACCACTGTCCTTTTCTTCTCCCCTTTGCTGAGCTGATGCAACTGTTTGTGGGGATGACCTCTAACTAAGCAAGACTCTTCTAGCTTTCAGGGAACAAGCTATAAAATAGATCTTTGACAGAGACTGTGAAAACCCCCCAAATCCTGCACTGTTTTCTTCTTAATCCTAATTTCGAAGTCCTACAGCCAAAGCCCTACGAACAGATGAATCACCACACGTGATAGGACAGTAACCTAGAGAAGGAGGAAAAGCAAGAAGCAGAATGGAAAAGGGGACAGGACAGCATGAGAATTATTTAGTATAGCTTTGCTGCCAGGGAAAGCACAGCAAAGACCTGTTGCAGCTTTGCTGCTCAGCCTGTGTGCTTCTGGATCAAATGTGAATTTACCAGGCTTTGGAAGGCAAAGATCTCACTGAAGCTGCAGATGGTTAGAGAGAAAAATAAAAGAAAAGAAAACAAAGATAATTGGAGAAAAGCACCAAATTCCAGTTTATAAAGTTAAGACATGTTGAAGGTTTCCTACTTTTTCTTTTCACAGTCTGCTAGGAAAGAGACAGCTCCAGATTTGCAGATGTCCTAAAATTGAAATACCCTTTTAAAATGAATATCATATATATTTCAGGCATTCATTCCAGCTCATAGCTAGCTTGTTGCTTTCTTATATCTCATTTGAACAAAGGTTCTAAAAATCTTCTGAGTGCTTCCCTATGCGGTATTCAAGAAAGCAGAGGAAAAAACCAAAATATCCTGGTTAGCTTTTCAAGAAACAAATTCACTTAACTTGCTCCTGATAAATTCCCCAGTGAGGCAGTGCCCAGGAGCTTACCTAATGTTTCACATATCATTAAGGAGCACAGTATACTTCTTAATATTCTGGCTTAAAGTGGAAAAAAAAATCTCACTGAAAAATTCTCGTTTCTGGAAGTGTCTATAGATTTTTTGCCACCATAATCCTATGAAACTGTAACAGGCTTCTGTTATCAATTGTTTCTATCCATTAACAGATTCTTATACAGGGATTTCTTATCATGTACAAGGTGAACTGTACTTAATAGAGGAGATTACAGATAAAAGTACAAGGAAAAAGAGGGTAAATGGGGATGAAACCTTCAAACCCTGGTAGAATTCCTACTGATGTCAACAGGACAGGTTTAGTGGAGTATGAGCTATTCCCTTATTTATCTCACATTTTCTCTGAGCTGCTAAATTGCAGTCCTTGTTTTTAACAGGCAGAATTTTAGTTACAGGTATTCACTAAAATTCTGCCTATTAAGAACAAGGACTGAATGAAGGATTATATAATTGTATTTCCAGAGGTAGGTAAGTACTATTTTATGTATAACATCATAGTGAAAAATAAGATGAGATATTTATTGATAGTGATGGGGTTCGACTACAATGATTTGCTCTTGAGGATAGGTACACATGCAGTTGCTAGAACAACAGAGCTCTCCTACATTAAGTACTCTTAGCTTCTAAAAATAAGCTCCAGCACATCACAATTAATATCTGAGGGCTCACTTCTGTTTAGTGGAATCAAGACAATACTGTTCATGAGGTGAACAGGAGTTACATGTGACTTATTGTTAAAACCAAAATCCACTGAACTGAGTCTTTGGATATGACACAGGAATTATTCATTTGGATAACTAAAAGCCTCCTTTTTCTAATGGCAAACTACCACAGCTATGGAGCCTGGAAGGTCAGCTGTCCTGTTAGGGCACGTGGTGAGTATCTAACAGGACAGCAAGGCCACCTGCTTACCTCACACAGATCACTAAAACCTTCTGCAGTGAGCCAGGCTGTGCCTCAGGGCAGGGCTCTTCCACAGTGCTCCAGCTGCCAGGGATCTGAGAACGTGACCAGCCCAAATGTCACTGCAGCACATTCATTCAGGCTCAGGCTATGAGCTGCTTTCAGCTCCTGGAAATTCTATTTGTGTCTGGGAGGAGGATGCTAATGCCACAGCATCCTCTGAGTAGGTTTTGCCACTCCTGTGATGACTGTGCTGTGAAATGCCAGGTGGTGCTCACCTCCCACCCCATCTCTCACTTCTGCCTTCCACCAAAGGGAAAACACTCCCATGAATCCTTATTGTGGAAGCTGGTGCTGTACAAAGCAGCTGGGCTGGTTCCATCCAGGCCACTTCCAGCTTCAGTGGGTGCCTGCAGGATGCTGCTAAATGGCCAAGAAATTAAATCCTAATATTCTCCACATATTGGTAAGACTATTCCTTGTAAGTTGAACCCTAGATTTCCTCCCACTCTCATTGCCATATATCTCAACCACCATTACTTGTTTCAAAGTTAAGCAGCTTTCTACATCTAATCAAGGCAGAGAGAACAGACAGCAAACCCTTTCTTAGGTAGCTAATTGGGAGTGTGAGAAAATTTAGTTAGAGCTGGGCAAATTTTGCTGCTACTGCACAAAGTACTGTGGAAGCATGGAAAACAAGTTCTTGGCATTTATGGCTGCTTTTCAACACCAAGCCAAAACCAATAAGTTATTTGATGCATCTACTCCAAAAACCTGAAGAGACAATTTGTAGTTCTAGTAAAGATTAAATAATTGCTTCCTGAGCCTTAGCCACACTTTATACCAGCACAGCACAACTCTGCAGTTTTCAGTGCAGCAGCATTAGGTTGGACTAGGGATTGACACAGGCTTGGGGTTAACAAGGAGGATGGTCAGCCAGGAACCAGAGGTGGTTTTCCAGCATAGGATACAGAAAAATATCTTCCAGCTATGGTTTTAAAAGGTTAATCAACCTGACCTCTGCAAAGTTTCTGCCAGGTGTCCCTCTGCAGCCTCCTGAATCAGCACAGTGTATGTGCAGTGCCTGTTGTCCATTCAGAGTGGCGCCACCTCAGCCTGACAGTGCACAGGCTGAGCACTGCCATCAGCTCTGTGCTAGGGAGATGAAGAGATGAGGCTATAGAAAAGTTACTGTTAAATGTAGTTTAAACAATTTCACTTCATTCTAAATGTCAGCCTGAAATTTTCCGGAGTTTTAATCTGCCAAGTGTATGCAGGCTGGTGATTTCAGCTGAATGATTCCCAAGCTTTATTGTTCCAATCTTATTTTAAAGCATGTACCTTGTTGGTACAGGCCAAGAACACCCACATGGATAAGGTGGGTGGGTGCTTCTCTTTTGCTAGCAGAAAACTGACAAATAGGTTTTATTTCCTTTGATGCTCTACTTGTATTATTGTAAATCCCACTCAGCTTTGGAAAAGAAAAAGAGACACAGTGCAATTATACTTTCTTCTAAAAGAGTAGGGGATTTGCTACGGAATTTTGTACAACTGTGGGAGGCCAAATACTTCAAAATATTCTCTATGAGGCTGATAGAGTGTTATACTGGAAAGGTAGCAATAAAAATGCTCTGAAGAAAAGGGGAGGAAATTAAAGGAGCTGAAACATCACCTGGCAAACCAGAAATGATTCTGCAAACAAATGCTGACCCTGGAGAACACAGATCCTTTGGGAGTGAAGCTCAAAGCTCTATGGCATTTTACAGGAGGCCATGGAAATTAGCTTAAGTATCCATAACTGGGTAAGAGATCTTCTTGCTTCCTCCATACAATGAGAGAATTATTTAATTTAGATATCATTCTTGGCAAGTTCAGCAAAAAGAAATCCCAACACATATGGAAAGGCAATTTCTCTCCATAGTGGACAGCCGCTGTTTGCCCTGTTTTCTTCTAGGTGGACATAATCACGTTTGTCCATTCACGTTTGTTGAAGGGTAACTTCAAATAGAAGCTCCAGAATACCCTGGGAGGGTGGTCCTGCTGGGGATTTGTAAATCTGTGTGGTGACATTCCATGGCTCTGTTTCTTTCTCAACATCACTGACTGCTTTTCGAGATCCCATTGTTCCTTGGGGGGTTCACTGCTGATTGGAAGGTACAGATACTTTAGGGAAGAATTGTTCCCCTTCTGAACTTTGCTGTGTATGTATGTCCAACAACACAAATTAAGCTTGCAGCTGATTTTTTTTCCTTACGTCATTGCAGAGATTTTACAAAACCAAAGCACAAGGTTTGAAAACAAAACAAAAAAAGAAAAGGCCAACAGAGAGCTGTGTGAGTCAGAGAACTGGCAGCATGATGTGAAGCTGTTCAGTTCCAACCCAGAGGGACAAACCAAATTGAGCACCTGAAGGTCACCTCTATCTGCTGGCTCTCAGCTGACCTGTGTGAAATGAATCTCTGTTCTCAGCCATGGGTCAAGTGAATGGAAGGCAATCCAGAAACAACTCACTGTTCCTGAACATAGCACTGTCTGCATGATGTGTCTTTCTGTCCACTTTTTTAGAGTCTCAGCTTCCCAGGACTCTTTGTCAGATTCTCCAACCAAACCAACAGCAGAACTGTGACAATGTTCAGGAAGGGATATTCGAGTTTGGATCCAGCCCTGCTGGCTCTGGGATATGCCAAGCAGTTAAACAATTTGCAAATTACTGTCACTAAATTGTTCAGTTACTCTTTCTCCATCACTTCCCATTCCACCTCCTTAATTTATGCACACTATTGTTACTTGTTACAGCAGGAAGTATGACATCCTGGCACACAGCTGCTGTCTCTCTTAGCTGGAACAGAGTCTGCTGCTTCTCCCAGTTCCTTGAATGTTTTTATAGACTGCCCCAGCCTTTGATGGAGTACAGCAGGCTCCCCTTGCTAGTGCAGACACATGCTGTTGATAAGCTGTGCCAGCACTGAATAAAACATCTCCTCTTCCTTTAAATACTCCACAGTAACTGTGAGCAATGGCCTGAAATTCATTTTAATATGGATAGAAAATTTTGCCTTATATTTTTTATGGGACTGGATTTCTTTCTGTTATCAATGAAATTAATGTGTCCATTAACAATTAAACTAACAACATAAAAGCTGTAGTTCTCTTCATGCATTAACTTACACTGCCCTGAAATAATCAGCCCTGATACTGTGATACAGTATCATTTGGGTTGTCTTTTTTTTAATTTTAAAGGACAGATGAGAGAATCATTTTACAGTTTCATTTATGCTGTGAAATACTGTCCTTTGCAGATAATTTAATGATTTTTTAGTATGAGTAACAATCATTTGCATGCTGAAGTAAGGTCTGTGTCTGCTTGTGTATCTGTACTAAGTCTGGCTACATCAGGCTCCATTCTTCAGATGAGTCTTTGAAATGAAAATGAAAATGATGGAAATTCTTATTCGCAGTGATGGAACGTGGATTTTTGCCTTTAATTTTGCCTTCCCTGAGTAGCTACTCAGGGAAGTGTGAAAGTGATTATGTGATGGCTCTGACGAGCAGGGTAAATGCAGCTCTGAAACAATCCAGTGGATTGTTCTGCATTTCCTGTTATGCATTCCCCATTTAAACATGGAGATAAAAAAAACCCACAGAAAGTACTTAGTATATGTAACTGAAAATAATTTAATGTCACAGTACTGAAAATCTATTACCTCAGCAGGTCCTTATACATGGTGGGCAAGTGTCACCAACCAGCAGTAGAGAAATGGTATCAGTGAGCTCAGGGACAAATAGCACATGCCAGTGACTGACAGGAAGGGAGCATTCCACGTGGGCTGAACCAGTCTCTTCAAAATACTAACATTAATTCAACTTTCAGTGATGGATCTAGAGATCTTCATCTACAGAATACAGCAAACAGATTTGTAGCTGGAACAGAATGAACTGATAAGGTTTTCAAATAGGGGCTAAATCTCCTAAAGTTCCTCAGCCTAAATTTCCTACTGCTGTGGGAAATTCTGAGTCTTCTTATATGTATAGGAAATTGTTCCGTACCAAAGACAAGAGAATCAAAAATCCAGGGGAAGATTCAGATTTTCTCCTGATTGCAATCCCCAAGAAAAGTTCAGATGGAAAAATTCAGATCCAGGTGCTACTCTGCTTCCTAAGGCAACCTCCACAACATTTCTCACTCTTGTTTCTGTGGCTTGCAAAAGCCATCCAAGGAAAGTGATTTTTCATGGCCCACAAATTCAGAGAGAGAGGATGCTCAAATGTGAATGACTAAACCTCATTTGTGTACATTTAAAATAAAAGAAAGTTAATGTTAAAACACCTCTAAGAACTGATTGTCCAGGTAAATTAGTGATTAAAATTAAGGATAAAATTAGTCCATCATCAAGAAAAATTTGCATGATCTTTTAAATTTGATAGAGTGTATAAAGTGATTTATGAAGTTAAATAACAGACTTTGGGCTGTGCAAAGTATAAAACAAGAGAAACAATAGAAATAACATGCAAACCCCTAGAAGCTACAAATACCTTGCTTTGTATTTTGAGTTATCACCTAAGCCTGTGGAAAAGGAGTTTACCTATTGCTGCTTTGAGCAGGGCATCATTTTATGCTTCTTTTGCAAAGCTGACAAGTCACCACATCATCTGTAAAAGGCAAATTGGAATTTCTCATAGGAATGTTTCCCATTAGCCCATCCTTCAGGAGACAAATACAATTGCACATATTGAACATCACTACTGGGAGGTCAATGCAATTTAGCACAAATAAAAATAAATCCTCATTGCTTTGGTAGGGAAATGGGCACCCTGTCTGGCCAACTGCTTCCCTGTACTTTTGAGCAGATGTGATTTCTCCAGTGAGGGCCAACTTTATCTGACACAATTCCGGATCAGCTAGATCAGGAATTAATTTGTAAAGCTGGAATAAGACTGGCCAAGTTTTTTCCAACAGGTAGCTTGGTGGTTGCAGGATCTGGGAACTGTATGGACTCTTCACACATCACCAGGTGCTCTGTGCCCAACAAAGGTGCGCACTGTTGATTGTCTGTGTTACTTTGCTTCTCACAGGCTGGAAACAGAACCAATGTTGTTGTTGAAGCTGTGTGTGTGATTTCAGTTGCCATGAATAAGGTGGTAATTTATCCATCGTGATGCTTTAACAAGCATACATTTGATGGATGATATGACTTATTATACACATTAAAAACTCCTAATGATATTTCACACATCTTCTGTCTGGGATTCTGCAGCAATCTACCTCATAGCTATGATTAGAAAACGTGGCATCAGGAAGAGCCCTAGAAATACAACTTATCATAAATAGATCAACAATCTCCTAAAAATTTTTAATGAAAAGGGATTCAACTTACACAGTTTCTCTTTTGTTAAGCATTTTTATGTGATAGTGAACTGGCAGTGTACTGAAGACTAAAATTGTGTGATGGCTCATTACTGCTACAAAGATTAAAAGAGAACAGAAAATAGAATAATTCTTATAACACTTTCATAACAGTCTTATAGCTGCGATATGAACAGAGTTTGAACAAAATTCTCATGATACAAATTGCAATGAACATCTGCAGCTATTACAAATTTGGCCTATTTCTGCATCTCTGAGTGGTTTCTCTGTTTTTTCTCAACAGGCAGTGAAAAATTAATCTTCTAAAATTGTAGTCTTTTAGAATTACCTGCATTTTCCTTGCTAACTAGAGAAATCAACAGCTGTATGTGACTTGCTGACTGTATCACTAACATTTTAGGATAATAATTGGCACAGTGATTGAAGAAAGCAGAACTGTGTGCTGTGAAGTTCTACACATATCAATCACAAGTGGCAATCCCAGTGTTCTCAATGCTATAAAAATCCCTCTCATTAGAGTCAGTCTCCTTATTTTTATCACATTTAAGTCATTTTGCTATAAGCAAATGAAAACTGCTTTTTACTTAGTGAACTATTATTGCAGACAGGCAGACAAAGAAAGGCTTGAGGATACTAAAAAACAGCAGAGCTGAATCTGTGCTAGTGAAAACTTTGTCAGGTGATCATAAAAGAGAACAAATGAAGGAGCTGAGAAGGTGTGCTGAAAAAAAACAAGGATTGGCATGGACAGATAGACATAAGTCTGCTGTGGACTCTGTCAGCAACCAAAAGTATCTCAGCAGGGGTTAAATGTGGACACCCATGATAGGATGTTGAAAATGCTCTCCTTTGAGAGATGGGAGACTCCTAAACCAAGTTTGTGATGGGAGACTTGCTAACCAAGAGAGGATGTTTACAGAAGATTCTTTACCCCTTTAGACTAAGCAAGCTGTAATTTGGAAATTTAAGTAAAAACTAATTGCATATTTAGTGGTTGTAGGCAATATAAAAGACTGAAAAGGTCTGGAAAATGGATATTTCACTATACAACTACATCATTTTAAAAGGTAATTTCCTAGCACAACATTTGTTTTCTTCCTGTGTCTCAGCATGAATGCCACATTAAGAGATTGAAATTTTAACCTGCATATGACTAAATGGACAGATCAACAAGTCCGGGGAACTTAACAGAATTCACCTTGGTATAATTTACTCTAAATTTGTTTCAAAACTTAAAAAGGCATATTTGATGGACTATGTTTAAGAACAAAGTGCAACAAAATGTGTGTACTGAATCAAGAATTTAATGAAATGGCCATTTGTTCTTCTGAATTGTACATGAGTGGGTAATTATCTCCAGCAAGCAATTTTTGTCTGCTTGTACACAGAACAATACTGAATGCTACAATACTTCTCCATCTCCAGCATCAATTTATGTACATAATAAGAAGCAGGAAAACAGTCATCGTGACTGGTGTTTTTTACAACAATTGGCTCATTAACCTTCAGTAGATCTTTCTGACCTAAGTGTGAATGAAAAAAAAGGGCAAACAACCAGAGTGACAAGTTATGTGTAGATCCTGCCTGTGCCAGGAAACACAGAGGGCTCAAACAACACCTCACCATAACTCATGCGCTCTACAGACTGCTCTGGAGTAAGCCTGAACAGCAAAACAATTTAGCTGACACCAAATACAGTCTAACTGCATGAGAACCAGCCCGTGCCCATGGCAGTTATGTGCCAAGCAAACAGACAAAAGCAGATTGTTTTCCTGATTAACTCTCTACCACAATGTTTCATCACACTCACAGCTATAATAAAAAATAAGTTGCTCACAGGTTTGATGGCAGCTCAGACAGCTGGCATTGGTTCGTTATTGGGAACACTCAGTGGTGCTGCTATTGACAATTTAAATAGCAATGGAGTGAAAAATTAGCAGTTTATTACTGTGTCAGGAAGACAAAAACACTACAGAGGTGCAATAGAAGTCCTTGTTTATAGTAAAATATCCCAAGGTATTGCCTACACCTCACAACCAGCTCTGAAAAGTAAGGATTCAACCAAATTCTTAATTACCCAGCAGACTAAGTGGAAAACATTCTGAAATATTTGTCTCCTTATTTCTGATTTGAGTACCTTTCCTGAAAAAAACAAATATTGAGGAAAAATTCAATTCCCATGCCCCCCCCCAAATATAAGAAAATCTGAATTGTATCAAAAAGGTTTTTGAAGCAGGTGTTAAAAACTGGAAAACCAAGAAAAAGCAATGGATACAAGTAAAATTTCAGAAATTTTCTTCAGAAATTCCATTATACCAACTGGAAACACAAGAGGTGGAAAGTCCTACTAAGATATGCACATTAGGGAAATGCTTAATGGTTTCCAAAGTTAATCAGAAGTAGCTGTAGTAAGATAATGAGTAAATGGAAATAATGCATACGATGATCATTTTTACAGATAAGATTTTTCCTATGCTATTTTTGGATGAATTGGTAAATTGCTTTTCACTATGAGTAATAACTGTTCATGCCATATCATATCACAGATTAATTGTAGTGCAGTTGATTAATTTTTTTCCTCTTTACCAACCAAGCAGTAACTAAAACTGATGAAACCAAAATAACAACCTGCCTCAAAGCTGTCCTCAAGTGTGAAATGAACTGCCCTCGATACCAGCATTGTTTCATTTAGGAGAAACTTTCAGTAATATGCATCTACTTCATTGCATTTTTTAAATATCATTTCTCCTGGTTGAGGAGTCACTCATTCAACCAAAACACTGCACTGTCACACCTGATTGGTATGCACATATGCCTTGCTCTTACAGCATCAAGAATTCCATGCCCAGTCTCCCTTACTCATCTGACTCAAGCTATATTAGCATCAAGCCCCAGGGTTATGTGATGGATGCATTAACTGGCAATTAGACAACAAGAAAGAGCTTCTACAGAAAGCTCTGGAAATGCCCAAACAGTTAGTGGGGACTCTGAAGAAAGCAATGTTTCAGAAAGAACAGTTGAGAATTGTGCAATGAAAATTCATATTTTACTTAGTATATTAGAAAGGTTTAGACTTTGCTATGATTTGGACAACATTTGTAGGCACACCTAAGTCACACAGATCTTTATATAACCCTATATAACACTTATGGATCTGTGAGGAGGAGGCCTTTCATATATTGTTCATAGTTTTAAGCTGATACTCTGTCAATGCAGTGTATATATAAATACACAGCTGTGAAAATGCTCAGGGTACTTGGCAGTTACTGACAGATATAAGAACACAGGAAAAAAAAGCACTATCACTAGATGAAGTTTTCACTAATTTTTTTGTACAAGCCTGTGTATCTCCAGCCAGAATATTTACATGCTGCAGAGAATCATCTACTGCAAAACTGAAGATAAATGGCATCTTTGTGACTGAATCTTAATTTGCTCTGTGATTCAAAGTCATGCGCAAAATTATGCTTGCAATTCATTAATTTGAAGGCTGGCAAGTATTATTAAGGAGAAATTTGCATACAAAAGGTGTTGATTTTTAAATGCTTATGACAGAAAAAATAATGAGTATACAAATAACAAATCTGCCATGAATATGCATATGGCTTATTGGAGCCACTACTTAATCTTTTCCTCAAATACATAAACCAAGGAGGCTTACAGGTGGCTCCCAGTAGGCTGTGATTTCACCTAAATCAGTTGATTTAAAACTTGTTTTGCAAACCTTGAGATGTTTGGTAGTCAATGCTCAATTACTTTTTGACCAATCTTCTAAGAGATGCCTATGGAAAGTGTGACTGTGTGGGGTCTGTCAGAGCAGTGCCAGGAATCTTCAAAGCCCTGACAATGAGGTCAAAAGAAGACCCAGAGGATGTGGGCAAAGGTACTCTGGGCACCTCCATCCAGTGTGAGGGTACTCACTGCAGCCAAACCCAGGCTGTAAGTGCACCATCACCCACAGGACATGTGCCTTCTGTACCTACAAAGGATTTTCCTCATGCTATGCAGGTGAATGGGGCTCCAGAAAAGTTGCACACCAACAGAGGTATGTGCTACACTATTAAGACCATTAACTTGATGGTGTTGCATCATCTGTGGCAATGAAATTCAATACAAAAATGAAAAGAGAAAGGCAATATGAGTATACATTTCTTTTTAGACTTGTTCTGCTTTTTACCAGGATTTCTTCAGAAACTACCATAAAAAATGGATGATTCTGCACAAAAAAATTATCTGGTGCTTGTACATCACATATTCTCTAAGCTGCACACACCAAAGCCAACCCACCCTAGAATGGTTTCTGTCAGCTCCACTGCACTATTTCTGTAGGGAGAACGTGCTAGTTTTAGGAGTTGCTATAATGCAGTTTATATACAGTAGCTGTTTAAAGTTCAGCTGGGGCAGTCCTTCAGCCATTTCCAAAAGGCACATCCCTCAGTCAGTCAATAAATAGGGCGACATCATTGTCATGAGACGGTAGGAAAATCCCATGAGACTACTCTAAAAGCAGGAGGTTCACTGGGAGTTGTTATCATTTGCTTGCAGTGCTCCTACAGATTCTCCAAAAACAAATGGAAAAATACAGTCTCTGGTCCAAAGTATTTTCAAGACACAGCTGCACGTGATAGAGCTAAAGAGAGGCTCAGTAAGGACATTTTAATCCTGACCTTGTACACACATACTCTGGTACATCCTTAGGGATGACTGTATTTGGATGGCCCAGAAAACTTACATAACCATCACTCACTGTTTCCACAAAAGCTGTATCCAGATGATAGGGTCCAAGTTCAATTTCCTTACATTTGTAAATTAACTATATAAGATGTTTATTAAGGCTTCCTTTTCAGCAGGCCAGGATAAGACCAACAAAACATTTAGTACATATTATATTACTGTATTAGCAGGATTTTGACATGATTATGAGGCACTAATTAAGTGTTGGCCTATGTTATTAAACAAAATTGAATGCCAAAAGTATTGATTTGGAAATTACTGTTATAGAAAAAGTATTTTAAAATATATAAATAAAAGTGTTAATCAGGTAGAGCCAATAGAAAAAAGTCTTTTCATTTGATACATACTAATTACAAGGCCAGGAGCTGGACTTGATGATCCTGGTGGGTCTCTTCCAGCTCAGCACATTCTGTGATTCTGTGATTCTGTGAAGGCTGTATTATCATGAACAAACTGCAGTTAAAGGCAGAATCTTTTCTGTAAGAGATGCCAATAGTTCAGCACAGCTTTCAGCACAAACTCTACAGTCTTGGACACTGCCAGGAGAAGAGCAGGTGGAATAATGATGAATTTATTTTCAGAAATTTACCAGAATCCAGGGCTGAATCACAACATGCAGGGTGCCAAGAATATCTGGCATTGGAATAGTTAATATAAGCAAACTTGTAAGGAATATAAAAATCTCATGCTTTGGGGATTAAGCTGAGATGCAATTAGCACAGACCAGGATGAGATCTTCACAGGGATACGTTATCTTGTGCCTACAATAAAAATTTTAACATGTTTCTGACTAAAGCTTTTTTCACTTTGATGCCAGGCTGCCAATCTTGGTGGTGCCTTCACCTGAACCTCAGAAATTTATATTTCCTCCTTTCTCTGACGTTTGGCCATACAAAAATATCCCAGTTACTCCTGTTTGCTGTGCAATAGAGGATGCCAGGGGGGCTGAGACTGTCTGGGAGGCAGAGTTTGCTCTCATATAGTGGAGAAGATTCCCAATTCAGCATGGCATGAGCTGCTGGGCTAGCTTGGCCGAAGGCCAGACTACCCCTTGCTGCTCTTGCTGAATCATGTGGAAAAAAAGCTTTTATTACCTGAGATCTCTGATAATTTCTTTCTTCCTTGTGGTTACCAGGAGCCAGACCCTTGTTCTTGGAGAGAAGTAGAGTCTGACCTTTTTACACATCTATCATTTTTCTCCCCTGTGCTTTTTCAGCTATATCATGTGGAAAATTTTGGTTTTCTGTTAATATTTAAACAATATTTAAAGTATACCAGCCAGGAACAAAATGAGCTGTACAGCCACTGGTGGAGTAGGGAAAAGAGCACCCACAAGTCACATAGGCTGAAGGGGAATCTCATGTGGAAGGACAAGAACAGAAGACAAATCTCTCTGGGTAGAGGTTTATCTGTGACCGTGCAGGTTTTTGTGTTGCCTGTATTAGCTGTAGAGCTTCTGAGCCCTTGGGAGAAGAAGGGAAGCAGTCAGCTATTTCATCAAAGGTTTCTAAACTCTTTACAAACCAAACTTAAATCAGCTGGCCAAAACAAACCCTGAAAACTCACCAAAGCAGCTTTGGGACTCGTGCTCCTGCTCTCCAGGGCTGTGGTTCTGTAACAGCTGAGGGCTGGAGAGCTCAGAAAAGGTTATACTTAGTCACAACAGGAGGCAGAACTATGATCCTCCTTATGCAACTGGGGATGCCACAACAGAAAGACATGGACATCTTTAACCAAAATTAACCATCACCCTCAGGCAGGGACAAATTCATGCTGGTGTTGATTCTGCAAACAGAAATATCTGCTGCCCAAGCCATTTTAGCTTCCTTCTGTCATTCACCTCTGTCATTCCTATCTTATTAATTTCTTACAAACTAATTTTCAAAGAAGAAAAATGATTTCTAAGTTTTATCAGCGGCAGAGGCATTAAATTCCTGAACAAAGTGATTAAAATAGACACACATAGATAGAACTTGTCAGCTTGGAATAGGGCTATTAGCCTGCACTCAACCTGGAAATTTCTGCACTGCTGAACATCCAAGGCCCTGCTTGTTTCTGCATGGCACTCATTGGTGGGCAGCTGACAAAATATTTGTTCCATTCAGAAGAATATTAGGTTTCCCCAGTGATACAAAAGCAGGACTTCAGACAGTAAAGTGAAAACAATGCTAAAATGAAACTGAGCCCTATTCAGCACTCTTCACTTATGCTGGGCAGCACAGGGAGTTTCACTGGGGCTGGCTGCTCAGGATTCAATGGGTTTTTTCATGTAGGTAAGTGCTGCTTGATGGGAGAGAGGGTTGGGAGTCAGACCATAAAGCAGGACAGAAAACAGCTGGCGTCTCAATTTGAATGCTCAATGAGTGACCAGATTAGGAAAGAGTATTTTCTAACCATATTGTCTCTTGCAGCTCCATCTCCCAATTCAAATATAAATCACATTTGCTCCTTTAAGGGTTTTGTTTGTTTGGTTTGGGTTTTTTTTTTTTTTTCCCTAAGGAAAGTTGAAGAAGATACAGTGAAGGAAGTCTTTATAGATGTGTGGGGCTTTCTGGGCAAGTGTCAAAGGAATCACCCTGTTTGCTCTCATGCTTTTTTTCCCCCTTCAGTATGTATCTCTGTTGATACTGCAGCTTGATTCCATTCTAGCTAAACTATTGTACGTTACAGTATGTTGTGCTATTTAGCAAAATTAATATGAATAAACACAAAGGCACCACCTTTCTCTACAGAATTGCAGAGTTGGCTATACTTAGGCATTGTTTGAAAATCTGGGAGAAGATTTTAGGTTTTAATAGGAAATCAGGTGATTCTGATGAACTGAATTCTATGATAGGCACAGTAACCTTTGTGTGATTCTGAGTGTTGTTTGATTACAGAAATATATTCCCAAATTCAAAAGTCCTGTAAGTTCTGTTCAAAATCGAAACTGTCAAATGATCAAATTTTTGTAATGTGAGTGTTACAGACAAGGTATAGAAAGGCTCAAGCACTTGAAATGTGTGGCTGTTAACTTGTAAGTTCTTCTAATAATTAAAATATTTCAAATGTGTTACCAGTATCACAAACTAATCAAAGAGGGAACTTTCAAAAGTCTGCTACACACTTGTGTAGCAACTGTCTTACAATCTAGATGAATGAAGTAAATCAACGTGGAATTATATATTATTTTTTAAAAATAGCACTAAATAGAGAAACATTTCCACTTATATTTTTCTATATAAAACCTGCTTTTGGGAACCATTGATAATAAGATTAAAATCTTATCCAACTAACCCCCACCAACCTTATGTTTACAGGAAGGGTATGTGTTGTTAGGTGCTTAACATGATTATCTTGTGTATGTCTAAGTTCATTAGCAAGTGCAATGACAGAGCTCAAAAAGTCATAGCATGTTATTATGTTTTAATTACACATTTGATTTAAGATGATATGACTTAATACATGCACATAGCTTTCACTGGCATCAGTGGGAAATCTGTAAAAACTGAAAGCAAAATGTGCCCCAAAGAGAAAATTAGATAGGCAGTTATTTTGAGAAGCCTGAAACTCTCAGATGTGGGAATAGCGGCCTAAGATAGCATGTGTGCTTGCAAGAGAAGGGGAATCAGAGTTAAACAGTAAACTCTCTACTCCTGGGGGATCATTTATGGTCTCTAAAGAGGTTAATGTGTGTCCTGCAATCTGTTCTCATATGTAAGTTACTTTAGTCATGCTGAGGAGAAAAAAATAGTAGAGCAGATGGCCATGACAGATGAAGACAGCAGCCAACACTTCTCTTCAGGCAGAAGGGCCATTTAAACCTAAATGAACTAGTCAGTTGAGTGATGTAGAGTGCTATCAGGTAGAAGACCTGGCCTCATTAGGAGGGGAATACTGCACAGCAGACTGTCCTTGGCATGGAGGACTTGGGCACTGCACTGTGCCAAAGAGAGCCAGGCCTTGTTTTAGGCAGAACACGACCTGCAAGGGCCTGCAAGAGTCACTTACTGTAAACAGGGAATCCAGCCTCAAGTGAGGTCAAGCCATAATCTTAAATCCATGTAGCCTGTTCCTCACTACAGCTTCAACACTTCAATTCCAGTCAGATCCCTGCTCTAAGCCCTTCCTTGAAGACAGACAGGAGGTAAGACCTCCCTTAAAAACCAGCAGGATTAGGAGGTGCTAACTGTTGCTTGCCATGGAACCTGGCCCCTCCAGGTCTACTCTGCTGTAGTTCACCCTCTCTGCCTGTTTTGTAGCAGGAGCAGGCTATGGCTGACAAGTTTTTTCCTTGCCCTGACATTCTATTTTTATTTCATTATTTTTATCTCAGCAACTCTGATAGCATGTAAGAAGACCTGCTTCAGTGAGAGACCCACATTTAACTCTCTCATTTGCTCATGTGCTTTCAAACCTATACCTCTGAGTTTGAAAGAAAAAACTTCTCTTACCAGATTTAAGATTATTTCAGGTGAGAGAAGATTTTGTTATTTTGTTTTAACTGAAATAACTTGAAGGTTATCATAGAACAAACTTTGGTCTCATTGGAGTGTATTGATTTATCCCTCAAGAAGCTTCAGCTAAAAACTAGGTATTATTGAACAGTCTTGAATTATTTTGTATTTATTGACATCATCTGCTGTGCATTGAAACCTAATCTCTAGAATTTTTTGACTGAATTTTTTTCTTTGTTTTTCTCTTTTGGTCAGATGTAAACAAGATTGATTCATGCATAAGGAAAGGCAAAGTATGTTTTATAATGCTGTAATCCCTTGCTAACAGTCATTTGGCTAGGACAGAGAATTTTGCATTTAAAAGTAGTTGAGATTTGCTTTTCTGAATAATTACTGTGATTGCCCGAGGCTTCTTTGTTGAAATATCAGAGAGGAGATGGTTTCAGCAGCTTGATGATAAACTGGACAACTTCTGGCATTTTAATTCTGTTCCCAATCAATACTGACAAAGTCTGACCTTGTGCAGAAGCTATAAGTACACATTTGTGATGGAATCACTTCACACATTCATTAAGATCTGATGAACATTATATGTGAATCTCTCAAACCTATTTTTACCACTCACGAGCTGAATACAAATAAGAGGAAAGATGAATTTTCTTTGTTGATGTGACTCCATGATTTGTATTACAGAAAACATCTGAGCTACTAGAAAACGCATACTGATATTGCAGGATACAAAAACGAAATTCAAGAAAGCCCTATGAGAAATAAATACCCATATAATAAAATGCAGTATATGTTTAATTTCAAAATTTGAAGAGGCTGAAGGACTTGGGCTACTCTGCTGTGACCAACACAGATATTCAGAACGCAAAGCTGTTCTATGTGCTTTAAAAGGTGTACCCAGCCTGACATAAAAATCAACCAAGCTTGTAGGTCCAATTGTTTCTTGGCTCAAAAGGAAGTTTGGTTATGGATATATTACCCCCTACTCTGGTAATATATTGGTGGTGTCCTGATTCATTAAGAAGTGCATAAATTCTGCTTCCAGTAACCACCATATAATTGGTGCCATTGCCATATAATAGAGCCATAATTTAACACTGGTTGGGGCTTCCTAGAAGTACCAAGGTATTCTTAGAGGGTATTCCTGAGTGGAAAAACACAGCATCGTAAATCCATACACCAGTCTTGTAATTACATGCCATGTGGTGCAGGACAGAATGCCCTATCCATGTGGGAGCTCAGCTCCTGTTCAGCAATGGCAGTACCAGACTGGAGGGCTCCAGCAATGACTAAGAAGGAAACTGACTGCAATATATCAACCTATGACACCAATGCAATAGGGAAATCAGAAGGTATGTGATGTGCCTGGAGTCTATGGACCATTAAAATCCTGCCTGCCTGAACATGTAAACACAGCCCTGAACTAGAGAGGAGCAACTGGGAAGACTGGGGAGAGAGTTCAGTTTTTGGTAACCATTGAAAAGGCAGAGAGAAGGGTTTGAGTCTCTCACTGACAAAACTGGATGGATCTTGCAGAGCAAAGAGCAGAGGGAGCTGGAGCCAGGTATAGCTCATCTGAGGGTTCCTGAGCATTCACAGCTAGTTTTGACTCTGTCATCCAGGTAACTGCTAGGAAAGAAGAAATTCCCTGGATTCTCACACATTAGACAGAGGCATAACATTTCCTGGCATGGGCAGGTTCTTTATCCAGTACCAGTCTGGAATTTGCTCCCTAGAAAATAGGCTGCCCATCATGGCCTCATACAGGTCTTTTGCTCCCTAGAATAAGTGACCTTATCAGTATACACAGGCCCACTCCAGAAGGGCTGAGCGTGTCATATCCCTACAAAGCAGAGGTTCCAAATGCTGCCATGGGCTCAGGAAGGCACAAGCTGAAAGTCTGGCATTGCCTTCTCAAATCCTGTTTCACAGATCAGGGCAGCTGAGAGTACTCTTGGAGAGATGCCTCCAGTACTCTGGATTTTTTTACACTCCTAGAAGATCTGAAAATACTTTTTCTCACCACTTCATCCATGTAATTCTGAAATTTCCTCAATCCACCATTCGTGCAATTATTTTGGGTTTTGTGTCTAGTGTATGCTTAAGAGAAGACAGTGTTCATGTTCTTTTGACCTTTAGCACAGGAGGACTGAATATTTATGCATTCTCAGGGGGAAAAATCATATATACAGAACCTACAAAGCAGAAAAAGTAAAGAAAAAACACTACAAAAGGTGGGGGAAGTTCACTAATTTTGTAACAGCTCTACTGCTGGTTTGGCATATTTGTCTATTTGCTTCTTCCTCTGTGCTGAATCTTTTGAACCAATGCAAGGGCCCGTCTAGGAGCTGGGCAGCACTGGTCCCCTTTGAAGAGTATTTGCCTAGTCTCAAGAGATCCTTGGAATTTGAAAACCCTGTCCCAAACTCCTGCTAAAGTTAACTTTGATTTTACTGCATAAGTATCATGCAACAATACATCATTGTGCCTTGACAATATTTTAAACTCCTATTAGGTATCCACTGACATTCAACTGCACTTTTGTAATTACTTCTCATATATCTCAGACCATCATGGCCACACCACCATTAAAATGGTCTATAAAAGCAAGGAGAATGAAATACAGGCACAAAGGCCTCAGTTTTGGAATAAATAAGATTTTGAGAGGTATATATGTCAAATAATGACAGCTGTCAAAGTCTTTGAAGATACTTTCTGATGGCTAAAATATGTAAAATTATTAAACAAATTTCAAACATTCCTATAATATACATCACTTAATTCATGTTCACCATGTATTCCAATTACCTTATTTTCCAGACTGATAAATAGAACTAAAGATTAAATGAATACTTTGCAAAATCAAATTCAGTTCTAATTGGTTTCTATCAAGCATGACACCTCTCAAACAAAGGTAAAAGTGACCCAATGACAAAAATAAAGTTATCTTGTGATGTTTCCCCATTCAAATAAACCTCAACTGTTTCAAGATTTAATTACATACAGGAAAAGTTAGCTTTTCATTTTCCAGTGCCCAGGTGCCAGCTATTTTTCTTATCTGGGTTATATTCACACATTTGACTCTTACATGATGCTCTTATCATGTCAGAAATGCATTTACTAGGAAAGGATAATTGAGAATTCATTACTTTAATGTTTCTCAAGTTGTTAAATGACAAATTGTAATCGTTATGACTTACTTTGTGATGACTGGTGACCTTTTATCTTTATACTTCAGCCAATTTCCAGACAGTGGAAGGCAACAGGAATTCTGAGTGTAAAACCACCAGGGACTGTCCACTTATTTAAAGAGACACCTATATCTACATTGCGTGTGTTTCAGTGGCAGTGAAGGATTCTTGAAGCATAAATATTTGCCTATCATTTATTTTTAATTCCCCTGATCTTTTTTCCCCCCTAGAAAATCCCCAAGTTCAGAATAAGCTTTGCATATTCATGTCCAGTTTATGCTTGCTTTCCATAAATAAATTTAGTAGTTATTGTCACAAAAAGGAAGCAGCCATGAAACACAAGTGAATCAATAAGTAACCATAAGAAGCAAAATTTGAATTCATTATGGCTGAATATCACATCAGAAGTTCTGCTCATCCAGTTATAGACTACGTGAATAATTCAAGCAAAATTACATAGCTCTCCTATTCATAGGCAACTACTAGGCTACAAACAGCTCACAAACGATCTGAAAACTAAAAACTATTGGTAAAGCAATTTTGCAAACAGTTACAAATAATACATATATTAGAGAAGTCCAGACAAACTCCACTGACAAAGGAAAAAAATGTAGCCTAAGTTCATCATATAAATTCTTAGAGCCAAGAAAATAATCTATCACAATTAGTTCCACTAGAGCACCTCTCAGTGATTAGAAATAAATAACTTTCTCATAAACATACACTCAGCAGATATCTAAATATGTTACTGATTAAAACGTACGTTTTGCATTTTATGTCATTGGAGATTTGTTCTACTTAGTCATATGGTGAATCATTAGGAATATACACAGGCACTGAAGTGGAACAAGGTGAGTAATTGCACAGTGGAGCAGAAGGACCTGGCTGCTGGGAGGGCTGGGGGTGCACAGGGAGCTCAGCTCAGGCCCTCTGCTCACACCTATTTCTGCCACAGGACTTTGTACCTGGCAGGACACGCCTGCAGTGACTAAAGATCCACTGTGCTGATTATAATAAAGGAATAAAATATCAGCCCAGCACAGAACTGTGGCTTTTATTAAGGGGAAGTGGCCAGTGATCTGTTAATTGCAGCTCACATCACTGAGGGTGACTGGGTTCCTTCCACTGCACTGTAAACAAGGGAAGCACACAACTGCTTCTCTCAAGCTGGAAGAAAGGAAATTGAGCTATCAAGATGGATTTCTCATTAGGATTATTTTTTCTTTTTTTGCAAGCCAAGTGCAAATTTCTACTCAAACACTAAACAGATTTTTCTTTTATATCACATTAGAATTGAGCTATCTGTGCACATGCAGTGTCAGATTTTGCAGTCCTACAGAAATCACTCACTATGATGGACATCTGAGCCTGTGTGTTAAAATAAGTCAGTGTCCTCACTCTGCATTTGTCCTTAGTGGTATCTTCACTGTCCCACTAAATTTACTTCAAAATAGCATTGGGAAGGAGGCAGCATGAGAGCAACACAGGAGCAAACCAGAGGGGAAATCTGGGGAAGAGAAGGAAAAAAAAAGTGCATGATAGGTGTTAAACTGAACTTTTGGAAAGCCATGATCAGCTCAGTGAAGTTTCATCTTTGCCTCCTCACAAAAGAAAGGGCTTCAAAATAATTGGAATATGCAAACCATAGTAGTTTTTTTCCCTAGGAAAAGAAAAGGGCAGGATTTTTTTTTCTTCAAAAGCAGAACTGTTTAATTCGATGCAAAATAAAATGCATCACTTTGCTTTTGTTTTCCTTAGCTCTTCCATAGTGCTTATTACTTCTCTAAAGATAAAAAAATAAATGTCCAGCCTCTCAAACCACTCAGAGAAACTGAAAGAAGGGAAGGAGGGAGCTTCTTTTTACTTTCAGTAAATGTAATATTCCCTTTCCTTTGCAACAAGTCCAGTGCTGGGCCTTTCAAACAAACAATTCCAGAGAGGATGATTTCCTGGCCCTTCTCCATACTCCATTGCTCTTGGTACCACTAAGCCAGTAGGGGATGATGGCTGAACATCTCCTCTCCTGTGTGCTTGGATGCCACCTTCGAGTTACCAGTGTGTGCTCTTGGCCAAGGACATGGCCATTGCCACGAGTACCAGACAGGCCCTTGCCACCTCCTCACCTACAAAGTACTGAATTAATGAGACATTTGAATGAAAGGTTACCCACTTGAAAGAGGCCATTTTTTTCTCTCCAGCTTGGACAAGAGCACACACACCAAGGACAAGGAGTCAGGATTTTAACCTTGGAACTCCACCTGTTCCAGAGGGGCAAGGAGAGATCCCCATGGACCCCCAAAACTTGGGGAGGGGACACTCCCTGAGTGTGCTGGGGCCAAGCCCCTTGGGACTGACTGCAATTAATGCTGTCCTTAAAATGCCACCAGTCTCCTTGCTGAGACATCTCATCACACACACACAGAAGGGACCTCTTATGCTCCAGCTTTCCCTCCCCACATTATGTTTAAACACAACAAAGTCTGGTTTTAGCTCAAAAGCATTATGAAGGTTCACTGAATGATGACCTTACTGGAAATGGAAAGTAAACTTTTGGCCATAAAACAGTGAAGTTCAGAAGCAATTACTGCTCACTCTTCCCATCAGCATTTTGTGCATTGTTGCTGCTGCAGTGAATAGGTACAGGAAGAGCTTTGGGAGCCCCATATGGCAGGCCATCTCCTCCAGGCCTTCAGGCTGATCTTCACAGCTGCTCAGGCTTATGTTGAACAAGCCTGTCATTTTACACAACCAAGATAGACATTTTTTTACCCCCAAAGGTGACCTGCAAATAAAAACAGAAAAAATGGCTTTGTGCCCATATTTTCCTGTTCATCCTAACTGAAAAGAACATGTGGGATCTGTACTCTATCTATTGCTGTCAGTTTGTTTGCAGGCTGAGAAGGAAGATTTTCTCTACCTGCAGCAGAACAGGAGTCTGCAGAGATATCTAGAGAAATTAGAGAAATGTAGGAAGTACAAGTATTTGCTTGTACAAGCTCAAGATTTGGGGATTTGCTATTTCATGAAATGCAAATGATTGTGAATTAAGACATTGAGAATAGTTTTCTATTGAAGAAAAGTAGATAGAGGCAAAACCATCATGGCCCAGAAGTAGCACCCCTTTTATTTTTTATCATTTCCTGCCTTGCCAAGATTTCCAAATACAGCACAAACAACAAATAAAACAATTACCTTTTAAAAAATCATAATGGTATAGTCAAAATTGGTATTTTTTAGAAGGAAGAAGCAGCATTTTCTGCCATAACACAGACAATTATAAGAGATTGGGAAACAAGGATAAGAGAAAATGGAAGATAGATTTTCTAAACTATTCTTCAGAAACTCATAGTACCATTTCAATGAAAGAAAACCTGCAGGTTTCTGGAAGAATTATCTGCTGTTCTCAGTGGAACCCAGAAACACAAGGCATTGTGCAATCCTACCTTCCAGTTCATAGCAATTCCATGAACTCTAGAACTCAGCAGACTCAGTTGACTTGTGCCTATCTCAATTTTTCCCTGCATCCTGAATAATTCCCCCTTCCAGCCTCCTCTCTCTCTTTCTCCTTGCAACATTTATCCTAGGTTTGGCCTTAAGGCAGAGGTTAAAGAACAGCAAAGCCAGCCTATGAAATAAACAACTACAGCTGGGATATTCAAATGCATCTACATGTGTGCCTGCTGGGTTTATGAAATTCTGTGGCAAAAAAAAAATATTGATCTGAGCTCTGATGTAACATAAGGCACTTACTTGCTAATGCCAGAGGATGCAATTTTATTAAGCCTAAGTATTTCACACCCAAGCATTTTCATGGAGAATGGCACAGAAAATGTCATATAGCACTGGATGAGTTCTATTAATATTGATAATACATTACTTCTTAAGGAGACACTGTTAATTGCAATAATGCATTTGCTGCAATTGTGAATGCTACAACTGATTCTCTAGCAGGTTATCTGCCTTGGGAGAATCCAAGACAGCTCTTTGGTACTGTAATGAATTTTGGTACTGCAAATACTGCTTCTCCCACAGCAGTATGGAACAGGCAACATTGAATTTCAGAGGCTTAGTGTTCCTTGCTTAACAGGGTAATAAAGGATGCCAAATACCATAAACCTAAATGCTCATTGCAAGCCAAATTCAGAATGTGTTTGAGAATGCAAGTACTAACCATTCCTGAGGGGAACTAAGGCCTGGACCAACAAAGTTAGAGGTATCATTGGTGGTGGAAGAAATGCCACTCAGATACCGACAGCAGAAAAAAAGAGGCAGAAATTTGGTCTGCAATAGTGAGAGTGAATGAGGATGTGGACAGAGCTGTAGTGTAGCCTTTCTCCTGCTGGGCTCCTCCTGAATAAAATATTAGAAATGCAAGTGCCAAAGGAGATGAAGACCATTAATTCCCTCAGAAAGAGCAGGCTGGTAGTCCCTGATATCCAGCTTAGAGCAGCAACCCTGCAGTTGCCACCTTGCCTTCCTGAGCACAGGCCAACTTTGTGCCAGCTCTCCACCTGGGGGCAAGGGGCCACCTTCTTCCCCTACTTCCTCATGCATCCTGGGTGGGATTCAGCACATGGACACAAGGCTGGTCCTGGTTCCCAGCCACTGCTCTGCACAGCTCCAGCTTGGCAACCTTTGTGGTGAAGAAACCTGAAAGGACAGCAACTCCATTGCTCCTGCTAGGGGAAATGTGGTGTGTATTCTGTAACTGAGAGAGGGCTGGTTTGGAAGTATTTTCAAATGGTTGTCTAAATGGGTTCCTTGCTCTCAGGATAGCATTCTGCTCTCAGTTTGGACTAAAGAGATTTCAGAGCCTGAAAATGATAGGACAAAGTGTCATTTGTTTTCTTTACAGACATAACTGCTTCCTACTCTGCCTCAGAGATATGATCATGGAAAGACAGAGAACTTAAGCTTCTCTACAGCTGCAGATTGACAGTGTTGAAACATAGTCTTGGCCCTTTCAAATGACATCCATCTAATGAGAGCAAGGTTTTTTCTTCCCCTCACAAGAATTCAATATATTTTGTTGTGTAAGAGAGTAGAAATATAGAAAATGTGCAGTACTTAATTCAGGCATAGTGGACATGACAGAAGAAATAGTAAGATAAATGTAGGGCTACTATCTACCTTCAACTAAAACAAGAATAAGGGAACAAACAAGTGAAATTGAAGTGCAATAAAGTTTAAAGTTAATAAATACTTTTTTCCACATAACTTATAATTAACCTGTCAAGTCAGAACTGCAGTAGGTCACTGAGACCAAGCACTTAGTATTCACAAAAAGATTAGACAAATGTGGCCCAGCTCTTTTCTCCATCTAAGGTGAATTTACACACTGAGGGTGACACTGTGCAGCTCCTTGATTTAGAGATGTCAGGCTCCAAAGAAAGTCAGAAGTATGCCTGAACAGGGGTAACTTAAATCAGTAGTGCACTCTTTCTGATTGCTGCCACAAACTGCTGCAGGCCAGGAAGAAACTTCTACAGCAAACCTTTCAGTGAGTACTGAAGGAAGGCTTTGTAAAGTGTCCTTCCAGCACTGAAGTGCTCCAAAGGTCTGGATTCTCTGTCTTGGCTGCTGGGTGATGTCCCAAATGTCCCTTCAGCTGCCCATCTTCTGTTTGTCCCATCTCTAAGCAGAGGTGCCCTGAGATTTGCATGATAGGTGTTGTTGCTGTGTCTCCCAAGACAGAACATGGTGCTGACACTTTCAGAAATGATGTATGGTGAAAACTGCTCATCTCCCTGAATATGACAATCTCTATGGGCTTGTGAAAAACAAGTGTAAGCCATAACTTCTATAAGTCATATGGTTTGCACTTTTGTGTGCTTTTTCAATTTCCTTTTTATCCATCCAAGCCTCCAAAAACTAGTTTTCATGTAATGCCTCCAAATTAAAGTGCATTACTAGTCAGGGGTTCAGGATTCAGTTTCAAACTGAGCTAACAGATATAACTACAAAGTCCTCACAGAATTAAACACCACATTAAGAAAACCCACACACTATTGAGTTGAGAGGCCAAAAATCTCATTCCACTTTAATATCAATCAAATAATTAATTGTAGCAATGCACCAAGTCTTTTTAATGACATGTAGAAATAACTTATGCCCTTGAAATGTGTCTGAAGCAGAACTTAAATAGATCAATTATTTCAGTGATTCATCTCTGAGGTTTTTTTTGTGGTAAGGCTAAACACATTTCTGTGTTATGATAGCCAATTATTAAAGAAGGTCTTCTGAGCTAGTATAAATTAGGCAAATTAGAAAAAAAATATGGAATTACTTTTTATGATCTATCTTAGATCTGTTCTTTGTTAAATACTTCCTGAAACTAGACTCTGTCAATGAAGAAAACTACTCACTAATAAATTTAACATGATATTTTGCTATCTGTGTTTCCACAAGGAGTTTAGCATCCTTTTAAGAGGAAATGCAATTCTTCAAAGGTAAGAAAAAAGTGTATCATACACCTATACTGGCATGGGCTTCTGAAGCAAAGTGACAGATGGGCTAGGACTAGCTCTTACTGGTTTACAAGGTCATAGATGAGTCCCTCTCCCATTCACCTTTTATTTTCTCTATATTTTTCAATCTACTTTTTGTTGTCACAGTAACCACTTCAACAAGTAATGCATACACTCCAAATGAACTGAAACAATGTTCAAGTTTAGTCATATTTTGTACTATATGAATCTATTTTATTTGTCTTTCAAGGTCCATGAGTTTAATGGTCACTGGTCTTTTTAAATTTTTCCCCATAAAATCAGCTGAGCTACATTACAGTTTTCAGAGCCAGCAGCCCTCACAGTAAATAGTGTTTTGTGTGAGTACACCAGGATGTAGGACAGGAAAGAGCATATAGTGGGGAAAAGCCTCTATGGTAGCATGGTGGCCATGATGTACAAGAACTGTTCTCAATAAGAGGGAATGTGGTGAGTGCTCAAGTCAATGCCCTCATCTCAGAGTTCCCACAGACAATTTCATCTGTTGCAGAACCCTTCAACATACCTAAATTAAAGAGTTGGATGCATGAAATAATATACTCAGATATACAATATAAAGTGTGAAATTCTGCATTCATCTTGCCTCAGTTTCAGCAGGTTATTAAAAGGCTACCTCCTTACCTGCCTTAGACCATGCCAACTTCCTGAACCTTTCCCATCTCTGGGCATATTTAGAAGAACTGTGACAAGGCTTGACTCCTTGCCAGTGCTAAGACAGGCAGTGATGGGAGAGGACAAATACCCCATGATCAAAGGCTTCACATTCCCAATGTAATAAATTGGACAGTACCTACTGATGATTCAGCACAAAACCTGCTATTACACTAAATCTTGCAGTCTCGTGACACACAAATAACATTGAGCCTAATCTAAAGCCAAGGAAATTATTTGAACTGACACACTGGGCCAGTCTACTGGCCACACACAGTGTTTAGCAGAAGGAATAGCTTTTGGCTTCTATATTGGCAGTCTGTTACAATAAACTAGCAAAATTAAGTATTGTTTTCCCAGTTTAATTACTAAGATTGTGTTTACTATTTTAGACAAGCACATAGATCTGTTACTTTTATCAGAGAAGTGAACTAAGTTGAGCAGTAAAAACATGTGAGGAAGCAATATAAAGCAAGATGTCTTCAATATTAAAAATAACTAGTTACAGAAGCCTTTTTTTTTAAAATACAGCACAACACATCTGAGACCTGATGGCAGAAGGCAACACATACTGGGGAGATACAAGACTTGCAAAACCACATGTCCCCATGGTTTAAAAGGAAGAGAAATTTTACTTCTATCAGATGCTCTTCAATTTTATGACAAATACAACTAATGCCCTGAAGATAAAGGAGAGCATTAGAGCACAGCAGAGAAATATGCTCAGCCTAGAAGGCTTAGCACAGAAAAAATCACAAAAGAGCTGTAAAATTTCACTCCATATAGAATATCCCAAAACAGGCTTGAGACAAAAATAGGTCACAATTAAGAATGTGAAGTGAAAGAATACAAAGAAATTGTACACAGGTATGAAAAATTTGCATATTACAGCTCTGGAATGATGCACATCCACTATTAACCCTTCTGATACCTTCGTGCTGTTATTCCAACTGGAACAAAACTGACCATACTGTGTCTACTGGACTTCCTTCATGGTTCAACAGCTGAAATTCTTCTTTTTTTTTGCTCAAGTGCTTTTATAATGGTGTTTTATGAAACAGCAATATATTCCTATTATTCCAGGTACAAGAATAGGGAAAAAGAGCTGTTACTGAAGATAACAAAGGACGCCTGAGTTACAGCCACAGTAAGATCTGAGCTATCTTCCACCATTCACGTTCATCCTTCTCTGAGGCAACAGTGACCATTTAAAGCTCATTGGAGCATATATAAACAGAGGGAGCCCCAGTATTCCCTAAGGTGGGCCACAGATCCTATAGCAAGTCTGCTGAAGGGGGATTTTCAACTGCTCTGAAAAGGTGTTTGTGTAGAAAGACAGGTTTTCTAGGCAGAGATTTTATCCCCTCTAAGCTGAAGACAGAGAAGGGGAAGGGACTTTACTGTTCTCCACAACTCCCTAAAAGGAGGCATTAGAGAGGTGGGTGGTCTCTCCTCCCAAAAAGGGGAGGGCAAGAGGAAATGGCCTCAAGCTGTGGCAGGGGAAGTTTAGATTGGACATTAAGGAAAAATTCCTTCACTGAAAGGTTGATCAAGAATTGGAAAAGGCTGTCCAAGGAAGTAGTGGACTCATAATTTCTGCAGGGATTTAAAAGATGTGGAGGTGCAGTGCTTAGGGACATGGTTCAGTGGTGAGTTTGTCAGAGCTGGGTTAACTGTTGAACTTGATAACCTTAAAGGTATCTTCCAATCTAAATAATTCTATGATTCATGTTGAGTATCCCCTTCACGTTAGAGTACCTTTCTATCCATTTATACCTTTAATAACAACAGAACACTTTCCTTTCTACCTACATGGCAAACATCATACCATAATGCTTGTCTCTGGATTTTCTCTTTGCTTCATGTCACATCTCCATTAGATAACAAACTTGCCTTGAAAGAAGATACATCTTTCAGTGACTTGTGAATTGACTGTTTTCACACTATATTCTGTAAATAACATTAATGCCCACGCTGGATGTCAGAATGCTGCTTCACAAATGGGCACCTTATTAGTTTGGAAGTGAGTTTAGGAGATAATAATTTAGCCCCTGCCTGGCTAAGTAATCATACCTGGAAAACATGATTTGACTTAAACGTAAGTCACTCTCCTAGCAGAGCTGTCATTTGACATGGATAGGTTGGCTTCTCTGTTTCCACAGTCTTTCTAGGTGATAGAAACAGAGCTAGAGCAGAAGGGTGCCAGGATATTATCTGGCCCCATAGAAAATCTGGCTGTAGTTTTTAGCTTTTGAATACATAATCACCTATTTGAAGTGTTTCACAACTGAGATTTAAAAGAACAAATTGATTTTTTCTGCTGTATTCCATTCTGCACTGAACTTTATGTTTTCCTTTTAAGTGATTAGTTACTGCCACACATAGCAGGTAGGCTGAAATCCTTTTTCATTCCTGCTTAGTGTCTCTGTACAAGGCTTACTTCCAAAATGATTGAAGACAAGAGTTCAGAAACAACAGACACTGGCAGCCTGCCAGTCACATGCACCCACACAGATGCAAAGTTAAAAATATATCAATTCCTGCCTCATACAAGTGGGTGCACAGGATAGAGAGGGCTGAGGGAACAGATTGAGAGGGAGAAGTGTCTATTCACAAAGGGCAGTACACATGTATCTGTCAAGCAAAAGGCCATGAGGAAAGAACAGCAGCTTCTGGTACTTCTGTGCTGTGGGTAGGATGCCTTAGTCAAAACCTTTATTTTCTGGGGTTATTTATGCTTAGAAATTTGTACCTGGACTGGGAATCTCATCCATCCTTCTTTCTTTGTATTAAGGTCACAGAAAACTGCCAAAGAATAGTAGGGGCACAGGACTAAGGGTATGACATAAACAATGCTAGTAGGAATATTTGTTTTCATCTGATCTTCTTGACAAAGGGATCAATGTGACAGACTTGTTTTCTGTGATCACCTGTATCTCTGCTGGGCCTAAAGTGCATTTTTGATTCTTCTTTCACCAGGACCAAGCTGTACCTTAAAGGTGGCACATTCTCCCTGCAAAATTGAAGCTGGATTCAAGTCCGGGACAGCCTAAAACCAGAAAATTATTTTTACTGAAACCTCAAGGACTGTGCCTTAATTTTAGAGTGTTTGGGATTTTCTTATTTGTTTGGTTTCAGTTTGATGGTTAACTTCCATTCCAGATTCCCTAATTTGAGAAAATCAGTTCTTTCTAGTAGCAAACAGTTCTGAGCAAACATTCATCTCTGATCTGAAAGGCGCTACTTCTTGAGAGCCAGTGGCTCAGACTCAGTTGATATCACACAGTCAGAAAAACATCTCCCCTGTTCTCTTAAACCTCTTTTCCAGGGTCTTGTTCTAAATCTCCTTTTAAGTGACTTTTATTCCAAACAAACGAAGGGAACAGCCCTTTTCAACAACTTGAAGCAGTGCAGTGTCAAGATTTTTCTCTATCCTAATGGAAGTACTTTTAATTGTGTACTGAACCCATTATCAAAGATAGGTCTTGGAAATCAGTTGCACAGTTGTATCAAAGGGGTTTTTCTTTCCTGAATGCACCCTCCCAAGCAGGGTAAATCTGCTGCAAAATGTTCTTAGGATGTCCTGCTAAACCAGGAGCTTCTCCCCAGACCCCAGGTCAGCCAAGTTGACAGTGCACAAGCTGAGCACTCCCAGAACAGCAACTGTACAAACAGCCACAAAAAGGATGGGTTTAATTCTATGTTGTCTCAGGACCTGGTTTTGTACTAATAAGGTCAAGCCCCAGGAAAAGTGTGAGGCTTTGTGGCAAGCAAGGACCAGACAGGGCCAAGGCTGGCAGGAGGGTACGTTTATAATGTTAATAAACTAGATTCTGATTTCTAGTGTGAAGGAGGTAAATTACAAACTGATGAAGCTTCTCCACAAATGTGATTTCTATTAACATTAAAGCAACCATGGGCATATACAGAAGGGAAAATAGATCTCTGGAGTTTGGTATTTTAGCCATCAGTCATATAGTGTAATCAGTGAGAGAAAATAAACGGTATAGCAATAGCAACTCTAAAGGCAGATAGAGGACAGGAGAAGTAAAATATTAAATAAGAACAGTCACTATGGAAACAGTTGGATTTTACTATTTTAATACCTGGATGATTCAGAGGAGTGGCAATAAGACATGGAGCCTCCTGCCTTTGGAGGAGGTATCAGTTCAAATTTTGCCCAAGCTGGGGGCAATTGAAAGATCATCCCAATAACTGTTTATGTAAAATGAGACTTCACTCAACTTCAAATGAGTTTCAGTTTGTTTTCAAGAATTATTATCTGTCCAAGAAATATCTCCACCATGCAATTGCACTTGCTAGAAGACTCAGCAGAAGGCCTAAAAAAACTAGGTGTGTTTTGCTGCTACTGCTAAGATGATTCCTGAGACACCCAGATTTCAACCCCTGGGCCTCACATTTATGCATCATGACCAGTAAACTAAAAATGAAAGAAAAGCCTGCCCTGTGTTTGCAAAATGGAGAGGGGTGGAAGCTAATGAACTGCAGAAGAGAAACAAGATCTGAAGCTAACTCCAACACATTCCTAAACTTCGGAATTTATCTAGTTAGTTTGTTCAAGTTACAGTTCCCACCTCTTCTGTCCTGGCTCACATCCAGCATAGCTGGGCTAAAAAATGCATCGGAGTGTCCATAAAAGGCAGAGACATTGTGGGAGGAGTGACGGAGCACTTTTATTCACTGTTCAGATAATTTTGTAAAGAGCTAAACTGCATGAGATTTATTTAGATTTTAAGACTGGAGACATACAATAAAGGACTACTTGAACAATTATCTAGAAAAATGTCTCTATTTTCAGTGACAAGTGAATTTCACACAAGTGAAATTCTTTCTAAAGGTACTTAAGGTGTCCTTCTTGTTTGTACAGAGACTGAGAGGAAATGTAACACTCCCTCCGTTTCTTTCCTTCAATCCTACACACTAGACACAATGCAAGTCTGGACTACTGCCTTGGCAGTCTCACTACCAACTGCTACTGGATCCTGGAGAACATAAAGCAGATGGAACACACTACCAACAACGTGTTTTGCCAGCTCATCAATCAGCTGAAAACATCCATGACACAGACAGGTTTTTTAGGAAAAAGATAGACAGAAGGCATTAAAACATATTATTAGACTGAGCACATAATGGCAGAGGTGAGAAAGCCAGAGGTAACCTCACCAGATTGCTGTTCTGCACAAGTGATAGTCACAGAAAAAGACACCATGTGCTCTTAAAAAAGTCACTGCTGAAAATAAGCAGGTAAACTCACCATCCTCCCCCATCTAACTTACCAGGTGTTCTTAATGATGATGTGAATAGTTTCAGTGGCAATACCACTAATTTCTGTACTATACCCAAGAAATACTATTATGAAGGCTAAAAGCAATTCAAACAAAATGACTAAAACCTCGAAAGAAGAGTCTGTGTGGAACACTGTGATAACTCCAACCTAATCAATAACTTCCTGACAACTGTATTGCACACAGAAGCTTCATGGGGAGACCAAACTGCACTGAGACAGAAACTGTGATTGCAGGACAGCCCATATAGCTGAATTCTACATAGGCTACCAAAGCAAGATCCATAAAATGAGCTGAGCTTCTCAGACCCTTCACAACTAGAACACAGCATTAGGAAAAAATTACTACATTTTCACTCACTTATGGATCTGTGAAAGATATTGCATTAGCAGAAGTCAAGAATTCGTTTAAAAGAGAAAAGGTAGCAGTAAAACCACACAATTGTTGGAACTAGTGAACCACAGGGAGAATCCATTAAACATCAGTCTGCATTAGATTCAAAGGCAGAGAGCTCCCAGCACCAAATTCACTTCTGATTACAATTCCTTACAATTAATTTGGGTTATTCTCTAAATAAATAAATATTTCAATAGATGGAATACAGAGTCACATTGTGTTTAATGACACTGCTGGATCTGGTACACAAAAGCTCTACCCACTGTTGCAACTGTCCCCAATTTTCTGAGACACACAGCAGTACTTGCAAATAATGGGAAGGCAGCTTCACACACTTATGCTTTGATTAAATAACAGTCATGTTATTTAGCTGGTTTGCTCACTATGTATCATGCATATCTGTTATTTCAAAGTGAATTTAGTCTACATGAAGCCTCAAATAGGACTTGAAGGAGAATGGGGGTATGGGTGTAAGATTTCCAATCTCATTACATTTCAGCTGGAAAGACAAAATTCCCTTTTCAGTTAAATACATTTTTGTCAAAAAACATGGCAAAAATATGAAACCCAAACTGTATTTCAGCTTTTTAAAATGCATGCAGCGAACTGAAATCAGAACAATTCTGGTATTTTTAAATATTGCTTGCAATTAAAAAAAAAAAAAAAAGATCACTCAGTAGCAAAGCAAATGGTGCAGAAATTTAGCATCTTCAAAGTGTTCATTAGCCCAGAACAGTAACAAATATTTTTGTGCTTTCTGCACTGGCCTCCATTTTCTTTTAGACTCAGAACAAGTTTTACAAATTGTGATCCAGAAAATGTATAATTTTTTTGTAAAACTCTGATATGATTCAGTTGCCAAGTTTCTTTCTTGAGATTCTTTTAATCTGCTCTCCAGGTTCTTATTTATGCTCTCCCTTAGATATATGTGCCTCTTAGCAAAAAGCAAAATTTCCTATCATGTCCTTCCTGCCTGTGTTACAAAGTATTAAATTCATTTCTTATCACAAACTATGTGTTAACTTAGGCATTTAAAATGTTTATGAAAAAGTGCTGTGAATTCCTTCTTTTTGGGCATCAAACTCCAAACCCACTGCATTTCTGTGGGTGTACAAGCAATTTAAATTTCAGCAATTTTGTGTTAGTCAGTATTACTTTGTATTTCAAAGTAGTGAGGAACTCAGCTAAAAATGATGATGGGCAAACTTCAAAGGCTTTGAGTTTGGTTTGGCTGTTGACTCCTCTGCTGTTAGACACTGCTTCAGAAGCAATGTTCTCTGTGGCACAAGAACAGGTTTATTCTAAGACAGATAACTGCAGAAATATCAGAAATGATGGTAACCCTGCCCTTGTACACCCATCTGTAGAAGGGCTGCAGAAGCCACAGGTGTTTCCCTGCTGAATTCCAAAAGCCCAGCCAGGCCTACTAATGTCCAGCCACTGCAGAACACACAGAAAAATGTGCTTCTGATTCCAGATTTTGCTACACACTTCCATAAATCAGGCTGGAGTGATTGAGGATTTTCTTTTCCCTCCCCTCATCTGATTCACTTGGCTATAGTACTGAAACACATGAAAATATGAGGTTTTAATCTGCAGAGTGACTCCCACGTTACCTGATTAAAAATGCTATAGCACAGCAGGAGATTATCATCATTCCTATCTTTCAATGAGGAGTAAATGTTATAATCAGGAAATTTATACCACTGCAAAATCTTAAAAGCATGGAAACAGAGTTCAGTTTTTTGGTGGTGTGTGCATGAAAACAAGATGACAGTGAGACAGCTACCTACAGCTCACCACTAATGAAAATGTAATCATTTGCCCATCTAAACTACAGGATAATGAAGTTAAGTGTCAAGTTAAAATGAGAAGGCTATAGCATAAAGTTAATGACTTTTGTGATGTCTCTGGTGAAGCATAGCTGGTTTTCAGTTGTTTTATCAGAAGTAGTCATTTAAAATGTGCTGTGGTTGGTCCATCACTTAGAGCTAGTCCTATTCATCTTTGGTGAGATATTAGACCATCAGTTCCAAGTCCCCAGATATGATTTCTGGAAGGGGCAGACATTCTCCAAACTGCAGTAGCATGTAATTTTCTGCAAAGAAAGATCTGTAGTTATCACATAATTTGTTCCAAGAATGCATTATTATTTAGACATACTGGCTCATGTAATACAGGCGTGGTTTTGTTCAAAAGACAGAAAATAAAATAAATGAGTTGACAGACAGAGAAGCTGAGCATGAGAGCAAGTTGCCCACTAGAAATACCATTAAGGTTACTCTTAACTGAATGGAGAGACACTGAACCAGCCCATGTAAATCTCCTCCAGCTGAACAAACCAGCAATGCATGTAAGAGAATTAAAAGCTTTTCATTCTCTTTCTTTCAGGAAATTCTGTTGTTAGGGAACTTCAATGGACAGGAAAAATCTCAACCTTCTTCAAGTTTAGAGAGAAGATGATACTAAAACTTTTCAGTGAATTCCCAGATTCCCTGGCTGTGCACAAGATTCAGGACACAAGGGCTCCTCACAGCCCACTTAGCCTGGCATGCCACAGCTTTCTGAAGAATTCTGATTTAGTTTACAAATTATCAAGGAGAATTCTCTGAGCCAAAAACCAGAACAGAGAGAATGTGAAATAGCTCTGCTCTCCTAAAGTGTCTTAGTTGAAACTTTTAAAATTCTTCACGGTCATCTGCACAAATATCCATATTTAGGAAAATGTGGTGGAATGAACTACTGGGATAGAATTATGATCCTGAGGAAGTTGTAAAGAGAGATAAGCAGAAGGAGCAAGACTCACTTTTGGTGATTGACAGAGACTTTTAACAGCTTGAATCTTGATACAAGCACCTCAGCTAAATGCTTGTCACTCACCATGCTTCAAAGGAATGACCTGTCACAACCAGACTAATGCCCAGAATTGGAGAGAAAGAAAGATAAAACTCACTCTTAGAGAAGTGCTCTTCATTGTCATCCAGTTGGTATATTATCAGCTAAAACTGGAAATATGTGGGAGGTCTGAATGATGTCTTAGCTGAAGTAGAAACCTGAGGCACCAAGGCAGTAATCCATAATCCATAGCAGGGTTCCATCAGGGTGCCACACTCTGGGGATATTTCTCAAGCTGCTCTCCTCTGAGTTCTTTTCGTTTTATTGTGGAAAGCATTTCAAGGAGAAAATATACTGTTCTACACTTTGTATGTGGATTGCTATGACTGGACCTTTGCATTACATTCAGACCTTGCACAAATATGTCAAGGGAAGTCACTGCAAGGCAGGAACCCCTTTGCTCCTTTGCCTTGTCTTCTGACCACACCAGAGAAGACTGTAATACACCAGGAGTTCATTCTCTGTCACTTACATCAGTTCCTAAGTGGACAAAGTCTGTTATGCTTGACATCAGAGACAGGTTAGGTGACTGCTTTTTTTATTCTTAGATATTAGAGGCATTTTGATACTATAATCCATGATTCCATTTAGCAAGCCAAAGACAGGTCTTCCGGCAGCTTCCTACTGCAGTTTTGTAATCTTCCACAGTTGCTTTCTTCATCTTGCTGTTTTACTGGGCGCCATAATTATTTTCTCGTTTTTAAATTCACTATTAATTTTAATTAAGCTCAGCTACACTAATTAGCTGAGCTAATCTATCTTCAATTTTAAACTTACACACACATATACACCAGTCTTCCTGCTGATGATGTAGTGTTGGATTGGAAAGTTTTATACAGAGAGGAAGAAAGACCTATATATGTAATGAAATAAGAGGGCTTATAACTGCAGCTGGTTGGGGATTTTTAAATTAAGTTTTCCTATCCAAAAAAGCCAATTAGTTGGGATTTAAAGTTTTCAGAGACCTATATCCTGTTTAATAAAATTTTAATCTGAAGTTTTCTCAGGTGAAAAGTAGAGAATAGTCACTAGCTAATACAAATCAAACCTAGAGGTCAAATCTCATCTACAACAGAGGAAGTACTGAGCATATCGCATTTGATTATAAGAACAGCCCTGAGTCCACAAACGCCAGCCTCACAAGACCCTCACTATGAAGCTCCTTGAGTGATCTCATTTTCATTAGATAATCTGGATTTCATTCAGCACTAGGGCAAAAACTTCAAAACTGTGATTTTTTTCATGTAGCTGAAAGTCTTGTTCTGAGTTATCCATTCATTTTCTTCTATAATAATACTTTTATGGACAAAACAAATAGATAAGATACATTATTATTATGAATACTTTTATTTTCTGAGGTCTCTTGCTCAGAGATTTCAAGTGGTGCTTCAATGTCTGAATAGGCCATAAAATTTAGCAAGGAAGTTCTAACCTTGTCTGCATCCTGCATATAAACAAGAATATTCTTGTTTAACTAACAGAGCGATCAATGCCAATTAACCACTTCAGAAGCTGATGAATCAGAGGATATTGTGGATTGCATCAGTTGTTTACTCTCCTACTTTGCTACTTCAGCATCTCCTCCAAGCCACAACAATTCTTTTATGCTTGTGTAGTCCTTGTTAGACTTTCCTAGTTACAATATTGTGTGAAGAAACAAGGTATGGCCAAGGTGGACCATATTCACAGTACGTTACCATCCAATATCCTAACAGTTGCTTGCACCAGATGTTTCAGAAGATGATAAAAGACCCTACAGGAAGCAGATGTGAAACAATCTGCTCTGCCTAACTCACATGCAGAACAATATCCATAAGTTAATCTATAGTCTCAGAGCTTGAAAAAAGGACATATTTCCAGTATCAGCATTTATTCACATAGGCTACCAGCCATACCCTGTGAGTTTTTTTCTTTTTAACCTTTTCTCCCAGATGTTTCCAATGTTTATTCCAGGAAATCACTTTACCTACAAACATATTTCCAGATATTCGGATGAATACGCAAGTATTGAAAAAGGTTTAAGAAGCTTTGAATTGTTCTTTTAAACTTTTCTCAGAGATAAGAGATTTCCCAAATGAAAATTAATGTGTTATTTGGAAAAGCAAAGGAGAGGCAAATTGGTATGATTGTTTTCACTATTATAGGGAATAATGTCTGTAAAATTAAGCTAACAGGTGATCTTCAGGTCTTACTCTTCTGAGTGAATCAGGGAAGCTGCATGAATTTTTCATAAATGTTACTGTTTACAGTGATTCCATGTTTCCCCTTCTATGGCCTCCACTAACTGTGGACATAATTCTCTAGGAATTGGTACAGTTGGAATATATCATTGCCTATTCTCTTTGGTAAGGGAGGAAATACTTGAATGGCATCTGAATACTCTCAGGACTGCAGGACTCACATATTTATGTATTCAATTTTATGACCATCTCCAGAGGATAAAACAAAATAGAATTTACTTATTATTTATAGCCTGTTCTGGGTCTTCTGTGTTTTCAAGTTCATCACAGACTACCTCTTCTTCCCTAACATTATTTGGAACAGACCCTAAACTACATGAACATGAGTTTTAGCACAGACATTTTTGGTTGAGAGACAATTTAGATGTGTTTGGATGATATAGAAAAAGCCCTTGTATTTGTGTGTCTTTGAATTATAATACAGATGTTGGTACAATAGTGTCCCTAAGCTCTAAAATGATTGCCCATTTACACAGGCTCACAAACACAGAAAAAAAGAAAAATACAGCAGTCAGCTTTTTCTAGCCCCCAAATCCATATCTCTGTTGCAGATTTACATTTATTTGTAGCAACTCTCAGAATTGGCCAAGAAGGGAGGAGTGAGCAGAGGGTGCATTCTGAACACTGAGAAAAATGTCAGCATTTCAACCTTAGACCATATTCTGTTGTCATGACAACATGATGTAAAGTGTTTTCTTAAAGAGAAAGATTGCAATGTAAATGAAAAAGAAAATCTCAGTTTATTGAGCAAATTCAGATGATGCTTTTATGAGATTGTGACATGGATTACAACACATCTATTATTGTGAAGAGATTTTTTAAAAAAAATCCCATGCAGAACAAATGCTCACTTCACAGAAAGGGTGTTGTATAAAAACCCCATTTATTATTACAAATTAAGTTTACAAACTAGACTTAAAAAAATATTCAAAATAATTTAATGTATTTTCTACCAGCTATTCAGAAAATATGATGGTTTACTCACTCACTTGCTATGCAAGCTGCTGATTTAAAGCAGCTTGATTTTTTATGCAACAACAAAGATCTACTAAGTGCTGTAGAAATGCTTAGTGTGCCACTGGCCTCCAACCCAGTAATTGCAGTGGTCAAAAGGTAGAAAAGGGGAATATCATTATCCCATTTCAAAGCAGGGGCAGAGGCACAGGGCATGTGAAGCCAGAGGCCCAAAAATCAGATGAAAAGCTTCCAGCCGTGTTGAGAATTACACGAAGATTGCTGCAGCCTGGCTATGCAGTTTACAATGTCATTCTCATCTGTTCACACACAGAGAGAAATTGGTGACTATTTTCCTTCAAACATTTACTGAGGTTTACAGCTATTAAAGCTTTCATCACTTAAAATGTTAAAATTTTTGTCATTCTTGGGAGTGTGACTCATGTGTGCCCTAGGGCAGGCACCGGAACAGAGCAGCAGCACAGAAACACCGAGGCGGCGCTGGCGGCCCTTGCTCACTGGCCAGTAAAATGAATAGATTACATCTCCCACAGCAGCAAAAGAGAACGGATATTTATACCAATCTAAATGACCTTGTATCACTTAGAGGGAGCTGGAGAATTTCTCCCTGTACCCCTCACCTCCAAAAAACCCCAACAAAAATCTTAGCAAATGTCCCAAACTAGCCTTCTTTCCTCCTTGCCAGTGCAGCCTGCTGAAAAAACGAAAGGCAAAAAAAAGAAAGAAAAGATTAATAACTAATGAATTAAAAACTTGGATTTGACATTTTTCTTGACAGCACCCAAATGGGATGGTTCTTCAAGAATAAATAGAGAAATATGCCCCTAGCCTGCCTCCTGCTTCTGCAAACAGAGGTCTTGGCAGCCAAAAGTTCATCTTACGTAGAGCTGACCTCTAGAAGTACACGCCCTGGCATTTGGTATTACAGTGATTTATGGTAGTTTCTGGCAGTCAGAGGGTACCAGAAGAGTGGGAAGCATCTGAGTGTGGATGAGGAGATGCCCTCTGCCCCCTGGAGAGTACAATGAGAGTAAAGCAGGTTTTGGCCTGCACATGTTGTGCTAGTCTTTCAGTGTTACACCCTTTCCAGAGGGATTTGTTGATAGGAAACATGTAGGAGCAGGGAGAGTTTTACTCTCCTGCAGTGTGCCAAGGGATAAGAGATGGAACACTGAGCACTGCCTGTAGGCAAGGTCTTTACACAGATTGACAGGGTCCAGCATCTTACAGGGCAAGTCTCAATGCTTTAAACAAGCTGCAGAATTTAGATCTGAAGTCTCCTAGAGAAGGAGGGCTGAATTCAGCTCTGTTAAAAATGGGTGGTAAGAGTGAATAACTGGAAAAGTCCATTCTGAGAAGATACTACAGCAATTATGGTATAAAAGATTACTTGTCTTGTTAAAAGCTTACAAGCTATTTGTCATCTCAATGCTCTGTTCCCTACAATGTCAGGTTCTGGAAAGCTGTGAACTCCCAAGTAATGAAACAACTCAGTGTGTGCTAAGAAAAGTATCTTGTATGCAGAATTATGGCTTTGCATCTGATTCTAGAAGGTGGTAATTGGTCTACCTGTCTCTTTTAAAAATATGTCTGTGAGTTCTCTGTTATGTGAGATATGAATAAAATGGGATATTGAGACTTCTGTGAGTCACCTTTCCCTTTTCAGTGAAGGGAGATGCCAGTGAAGCATATTTGGATTGCTGCCCACCCTGAAACGAGCTTGGAAAAAACCCCTAGATGTTCACCAAAGGAAATTTGCATCAAAGCTGCCTGTATGTCAGATGTGGCTGATTCTAGACCTCTCAGTCTGGAAACCTTCCTGGGTGGTCCCCTCACTGAAGATCTGGAATACCACCAGAGCATTAGCTCTGGCGCTGCTAAGACTTCTCTAGTAGTTTCTAGCAGGAAGCCTGGTGGGCAGCATGACCTCTGTACAATAGCAAAGAAAATCAGAGGACATTTCTTAATCTTCTTTTGTCCACCAATATGACCTTAACCCAGTTTTGACTTTGTCCTCCAAAGTAAGAAGTAAGAAGACTTTGTCTTCCTGAGTAAAAAGGGATGTATTCACTTTCTTCTACCTATGGATTACCTTATGCTATAAGGATTATAAACTCCACTATGTGAAAATATTGCTTCACCCATGTTTGCAGCAGCCCACAGGGACTCAGGGGCAGGTGAAGTCTGCATAGGATTACTATAGTATAGTAATAATCATGTGAAGTGTGTCTCCCCACACATTACCAAGACTAAAAACATGATTCTAAGAAATCCCAGAAAATTCTTATTCAATGATACATTACTAGCAAGAGTTTGGAGTCTGATATCTGATGTTTGAAAAGCAAGTTTTCTTGCTACTTCCTCTTTAGAGGATTTGAGAGGGAACATAATTCAGGTTTCATTGCTGGGGCCTACCCATGGTTTTTGACCTAGAAACAAGATTGCAGAGTAAGAACCTGCTCCTCCATCTGGTATATACACTAATAATCCTCCCCACAAGAGCAATTTAGTTAACTGAACTGAATCCATAACATTATTGTCATGGTGGGCCTCTATAGGTGGTCCTCTAGATCACATCAAATACATCCTGGCTTTTAGATGCAAGTGTGAGGTTAGATGAAGCTGGCAGGTAGAAAAACACATCTTTGTATTCGTAAATTCAGCCAATTTGATCAGGACTTGCTGAGAAACAACCCCATGACACCATTTTAGAAAGGAAAAGAGATAGAAAACACAGATTCACTATCCTATTTACTAGAGGTTTGAACTTTTAAACATAACTGTGAGAAAAATAAGAGAGAACACAAAATAGACTCAAAATTATCATCTTATCTCTATGTCCACACCTGTGGCTTTGTTGACACAAGGCTACATTACAAGAGATTATCAAAGTGGGAGCTAACCTTCAAATCTTTGCAGCATCAAGTGAATGTCAAAGTCATCATCACAAGCACAGCAGATCCTATTTGCTCTGTTAACTGCATCAGTAACATCTTTTCAATATATGTCTCTGAAATACACTTTGTAAGAGGAAGATTGTTCATTGGAACAGCAAGGAAAGAAGCACGGAGATACTTTGCTGGAAATAGAGAACTTGATTTATGCCATTGAGATCAATGGAAATTCAGAGAAAAGCCTGAATAAGAAGTGTGGGATTTGACCCTAAATCAGCTTACACAATTTTCAACAAATTGAGTTTTTACAATCTGGTGGAAGCTCTAATTATGTTGTCATAAAAATCTCAGCACTGTTGAAATCTTATTTCTGAAGCTCTCAAAGAGGCATCTGTAAAGGATTTCTTTCCCATTTTGTTCTGAAAATGGACAATGTACAAGGTGTCAGATGAGAGAGAGCAATCTGGGATACGCCCTTCCATCACCTCTCTGACAAATGAAACCAATAAACAATGGCTTGATTTTATTAAGTCAGATTGAGGACCAAAGTCTCAAACTCCAACTCTTCACTTAGACAAAGTTACCAGAGATAATGACAATTTAAAGTGTGTGTTTCACACTGTGGTGAAAGAATCCCCTCTCCAGAGATGAAACATGGTTTTAAATGCCTTAATTCATGAAGTGCCATTAGTAAGTGTTTAAAGACACATATCACAAACATCAGACTACCTTGTGTACCAGAAACATACAGAACTTCAGAAAGACAGCACAGAAAATGTCAGGGAAACCAGAAAAATTTTACACAAGTTCAATGAGAACAGATGTTTTATAGAAATAGTTCAGGTTTAGCAAACTTCTGCCAAAGTCCTGGGAGTTTCCATGAGAAATGCACAGATGTCCTGGCAGATCACTTCTTGTCTTTTGGCAAAACTGGCCTTCCCAGGCTGCTGCTGGGGACTGCCCATGGACACAACACCTGAAGAACATCTTACAGTTGATGGCCTCTGGCTGCCATGGCCTTGGGTGGGCACAATGAGGATCACAGGGTTCTCCAGGGAGGCCCAGGGAGAAAGGTAGGGAACCCCATCAGGGTCAGGGCTACTATGTACCCTGCTTCAATTATGAACAGGATAACAGGTATGTTTCCAATTTAAACATTTCAATGTGCTCAACCTTCCAGTGAAATGGAAATTCACACTTGAACAAATCTGTTCAAAGCCTGCTGGTGTAACTCAGGTCTCTAACATTTAAATTATCACAAAAATCTTTATTACTAGTACTTATAACTATGGCATAAATACACCACATTTAGAGCAACACAGCATAAATGTAAAACCCATATAGGAGAGGTAACAATGGATGGGTATTGACTGGTCCCCCCAAAAGCTGGTATTACTGTTCTATCAGCAGCCAGGAAATAATTCCTTGCCAAGACTCGCTTTAGTTTGTGAAAAAATTGATATTCAAATGAAATATTTTCTTCTATGATTTTTCTTTTCTTTTTTTTTTTTTTTAAGGAAAGCATATGTTACTGGTCTGATTTATCCAAGAAATTCCTTTAAAATTAGAACCAAACAAAATTTCATTTCAGCTTTGTTTTAATGAAATTATATTAGATAGAAGAATTGTCTGCTGTGGAGAAGGTAATCAGTATTCATTGCCAGCTGTAAGGTGTTGGCTAGGCTGACATGTTGACAATGTGTATTTCCACACCTCTTGTTTTAATTTCAAAGCACAAATCTGTAATGTAGAACTGTATATTCCTAAGGCTTCACTATCATTCAAAACTGGCCATGTTTGGTCAGACTAAAATTCTCTCTTGCCCAACATCTCCAGATTCCCAGCAAAAAACCACAGGGATTTATTGAACCAAAGCTTTTTTTAGTACACTCTTTAGTACACAGCCATTGTTTCCTTACCAGAGGCAGTATCCCTGGTTCCTTTGTTACAGCACAGCCTGGGTGCAGAGTACACCTGTAATTTGGGATACATTGCTATTGCAAACATGAACTCCTCAGACACCATGGGAGTGGAGCCTGGCTGTTCACCCTGCAGCTTACAGTGCATAGATGGCATTTAGAGGTTATATAAATAAGCACAACAAGCCATCCAATTCACTTTAACATTAACTATTTGCATAATAGTCTCTGTATTTTGGTTCACACTCAGTGGGTGATGAAAGTACCAACAACAGCAGGGTGGGGAACATGGAGGAGTTGGAACTTTTAAAGGAAAAATGTTACATTTTGCTGTAGACCAAGATCTTATGGATATCATTTGTCTATTTGTACTAATATATTTTAAAGAAGATTGCTGAAAGTGTACCATGCAGCCAGCCAAGAAGCATGCACAAGGTAAGCCTTACGCCTTAATTGCATGGAGCAGAATGCCAAGGGAAGAAGAGCTTACTGAAAGGAAAAATAAACAGAGGAGGAAGAAGCGAGAAGCAATTACTTGGGGTATTTATATAATATTCTATTACACTACATTATATTATATGGACTGCAATGATCCAACACAAACGAACTCATAGAATGCCCAACTCATTTCTAGTAGTGCTCATTGTCTGCCCTAGCAGTGTTTGCTCCTGGGTAAAGTGTGAGTGTCATCACCACATTTTATTCCCAATTGCACACAGTACCACCAATGCTGGGGATATGCAGTTCTAAACATCCTGCCAGGCAGGATCAGGAGCTGTCCAGGAACTGCAGCCTCTCCCAGCAAGGAGAAGGGCTGGGCAAAGCCTTCCTTTGCTATGGGTAACTTGATCTCCTCCACTTTCCTCCTGAATGACTAAGCAGCCACTTGGGCACACCATATGCATGCACTTGTACCTGATGTTGACTCTCTGGAACACAAATCCTGCTCATCTTTTAAGTGCTACCATTTCACAATGTGCCAGCATACTTCATTTTTGGTAATAGCTCTTCATCTAACATAGTGAGACAAGTGTGTTTGCTCAGTCCCTTGATGCTCTCTAAATAACATTCTTAGCAAGGAGCATCCTTTGCCAGGAGCACCAGGCTCACCATCCCTGGTTGGAGGCCAGGCTCCCAAGGGTGCTCTGCACAGTGTCCCACTCAGTGCGCCAGCTCCACAGCAGGATGGGGGGCAGAAGCAGACAAAGCTGTCCCCTGGCATGCACTGAGGGGTGAGAGGCCCATGAGGTCCATGCCTTTAGGAGGGGGTCAGTGCAGCAGGTGCCTCCCCTCCTCACTCAAAACCTGACTGTGGGGTCCATGCAGACCCTGAGCACTATTTCCATACTCCCTCCTGTCCCCCAGCAAACTCCTCTTGCCCATGTACCTGCTAACACAGGGTTTGCCTTTTTATTACAGTTCAGTTCAAAACAAATGTGAAGCTCCCCAGTATGTTTGAACTGTGCTCAGTGTTTTTTGTATGTGGCAAGGCAGCTGCTCCCTGGCAGTCTCGTTATCTGCAGCAGAGATCAATGCAATATTCTCCTTACCTGTGATAAGTTGCATCTTCAGGCCATAACAAAACTCATTTTATAAGGGATATTTCAATGTTATCTAAATATCTAACAGATAAATTAAAATTAAAGAAATTTAGAAAATTAAGGTAACATTTATGCTTCAACAAAAAATCTAATATTATATAAACACATAATGCCTTCATAGATTTCATATAATTTATGGATTTCTCTTTGAGCTTCTTTTATTTTGGAAGTGATAACATGCTTATCTTTGTCTTGTGCTTGCCTAATGTATGTAGCCCTAGCTGCAGCACCAGATCTGACATGGTTTATTTTTTAAAGCTTGGATTAAGAAAATGTAATCAATCAGTCTCTCAATAAAGTCCCACCCTTTCTAGAAAACACCCTTTACTCTGGGTAGAGAGGAAGTCATTGAACTTATAAAACACAAATCTTAGCACCTTCAGGAAACTGTGAAAAACAAACCCCTCACATGTAGAAACTTTAGGAAAATGCACTGAGGTGATCTCATCTCAGGTTTCCACAGTTAACATATATTCTTCAGCATTAAGGAGTGGATGTTCTCAAAAGCTGGATATGACACATTCTCTTTCCTCTCTTTTTATAGAAACTTCTCTACTTCAAATGTTAAATTGATCTCTTTTTTTTTCTTTTTTTTTTCCAGTGAAAATGTCAGTGGAAAACTTCACATGCACAGGTGGAGTCGGAGAAGGTAAGGGAATGAGTTGGCCAAGTCTCCAAAATCTGTTAATTCTAGAGCATTCAGATCCTAGAGGATATGGACAGAAACTCAGTTACCCAGCCTAGGAGAGGAGCTGGAGATCAGAAGGAAGGCTGAAGTCAGGGAAGACTTGTGCAGTCCCTGTGTAATAGGCACAGCCTGTCAGCAGCAGCAGGATGTAATAGCTTTTCTCAGTAAATAACCATCCCCAAACTACTCAGAGATGAAAACCTCACCAGTTAAATAAGCTAAGGCTTATTAATGCATCTATAGAGTAAGGCAGCTTGGAAAACGTGTTGCTTTTGTCTGGTAATTAAGAAAAGCAGTTTGTGGGACTCCAGTGGATTATCAGGGAATGTAAGTCCAGCCCTTTGAAATGTCAACATTGTTCTGCCACCCCCCACGTTTTAACAAAGTCACAGATTAAAAAAGGACTAATTAGAATGTTATGAAAAGGCAGACATCCAAAGATGATATGTGAGGCATTTCTGTACCAGAACCTGTAATTAATTACTTTGTGCTAGTCTTCATAGGGGTGTATTTAAAAAAAAAAAAAAAAAAGATTAACCTGCCTGCTTGCAAATTTTTTAGGGGTCATTATTAAAATTGTTTTTGTTATTTTGACTGACATTTCTCTTTCTCTTTCTCTTAAGTGCATTGTAATTTTGGTCTTAAGAAAAAGGAACTATACAAAATGTTTTCTTTCAAATTTTCAAAGTATTTTCTAATTCTTTCCCCTTCAAAACATGTCTCTTGCTCTGTAAGCCTTTTCATAACACAGAAATGAAAAACAGCAAAGATATAAGACTACTCATAATCCAACACAATATTTAGTTAATATGTTTAATTAATGTGAACAAATTCATCATTTTTTTCTGGTTATCAAGATGGTTTGAGCAACATAGGATTTTCACCAAGCATGAAATTCATGCCATGGCCTACAGAGGTCTGTTAGAAACTTAATTTGGATGCTTTTTTGCACTACCAATTATTCCATAAGTTTATTTCCATGAATGTGTGCTGGTTTGTACATGCACTTATTAGAATGATGAAGTTGCAACTGGTATCACAAGAGCATTTACATACTGCTCAAACTAATTATTTGGACAGAAATGACAAATTGTACTTAAAAAGGAAAATAGCATTGCCAGTTTCTAATGTGAAGGAAGTACAGTTAAATTGAACAATTTCCTATCTCCTCCTGTCCCAATAACCTCTCTCGGTCTTCTGAAATATTAATAAAAGAATAATTATTGCCATTTATGGTCAAAATAAAATGCTGTTAATGGCATATTATTTTATAGCAGTTGCTGGTATTTTTCCTTAGCAATTGCCCATTTATTTGACTTCCACTTGGCACCAGCTTGTTATTTCCTTCAGCATTACAAGGGCACATTTAAAGAGGAAAAAAAAAGTCATGGGCATCAAGATTAATCATAAAACATTGATTTTTAGAATAAAAAGAGAAAAACATTTTTTGGGGAAAATGTGCTGTTTAACACTACTTGTGTACAGCCTGAGATCTTGTTTAACCAGATCAGCATTGGGTATAGAACCCCATTTACTGAACAGATTTCACAGGAAGCTCATGACAATCCTGCCTGGACTCCCCAGCTGGATTCCCCAGCCACTGGGGAGCAGGGAAGAATGTTTGTGGAGATTATCTGCCAGTGGCAAAATGATGTTTAACTCCCAGCAAGACATAAGGGTGTTACAGTACACTGACTGGGGCACACACCAAAGGGAGACAACACCCCTGTTCCCTTTGCCTTGTGATTTTCTTCTCTCAATTTTTAACACTTCAGTGGTAGCTCAGTTCCAACCTCACTGGAAGCAGAACTAGCTACCCATTGAGGTTTTCAGGAGGTGCTGGGACCCATCCGCTCAGATAAAATTGATTTGATAAAAATCAAATAAAGAGGGAAGTGAGGTAAATCTACAGTGGTATCTCTTTGCTTATAAGCTTTTTTTTTGTTGGAATTATGCCTAAACATCCTCCTCCTCCTAAGACAAAAAACTAACTTAAAATTTCAAAACTGTTAGGTGCTGCTGGACCTGTTTGTACCTCAGTGCTCAGGCCTTGAAACTTTTGAATATTTCTTAGCATTTTATATAGAAAAAATGTTACATTAATAGACACCACATCTAGCTAAATTTTTCAATTACTACCTCTAGGAGTAGTCATAGACTTTTTGCTACTAAAAGAACAGGGAAACAAACTGCATCACAATAGTCAAATTGTAGCATTTGTGCAATAAATCTCAGAAAAATAATTTGTAGTTACATGTGACCATGTAAAAAAAATCATGCATTGAACACATTATCATAAACCAAGATGTTACTATTTTCCTTTTGGCATTTTACTTAGTGTTTCCTCACACTAGAAAGAGAAAAAGATCACAGTGACCCTTAGGATCTGCTTTAAAACCCGACAGCATTTTCACGCTCTTCACCACTGTAAGATTTGTAACCCACAGCTAACACAGGTGCATGAAGGCTGCAGGGACTGTCAGGAAATCCCACCCTGTATCCCATGTTCTCAGAGAAGATGTTTGCCTGTACATGGGTCAAAACACACAGATGATTCCTCCTGTAAAGGATAAGCTTAGAAGAGGGAACATTTCTGGTTTAAACAGAGAAGCCACAGAGCAACACATCATTTTCTCTCTTACTTCTATCATAGAATGAAGACACAGACAAGAGTGGATTTTCTCCAGGGTAATCTCCACAGCATGGCTTTGCAGATACAGATTTCTAAGAGTAATATACACTCCTCACTCATGTGAGTGATTTCAGCAAGACTCCGTGACTTCATCATCATCGCCTCCCAGCTCAGTGGGACATAGCAAGTAAAAAAGCCCATCAGTTTTCGATATCATGCAGGTTCACTCCAACATCCCTTCCTAATTTTTAATTCATCCTGCCCTTGAGCACAGCTATTTGCTATTACAGGTAAGGCTGCACAAGCATACGGTGAGTGGAGGCCCAGTGAGCTGGAACATCGTGTTTCAACTGATATTCTGCAGAACTGTTTGGCTGTAGGAGCTCAGCAATATATTTTGATAGGCTTGACTGTGCAGCTATAGATCTAGTTTGCTTCCTGCTTGGATATTGTTCATGCTTCAGTTATCACACACAAAATTAGTGATAAGCAATATTAAGCAGAGCACTCTGTATCTCAGCTCTGCCCAAGAGGGCTGATAACAGACCCCAGTCTCTTTATGCTTTTTGCCTTTACAGGAACCTGAGTGACTGCTTCCCTGGGAAGAAGAAGGCAGTAAGTATTCTGAGCTTTATGTTAATGTAGTGTCTGTCACATCCCTCTTGCACCTTTACCAGGAGCTTGCAAAGTCTTGGTGGAAATCCTAAAATGGAATACCTTTTGGATAGTGCTTTTCCAATAAGGCTGCTATGATGCAGAAATAACTAGTAAGGATATTTTAGCAGCTTGCTATGCATAAAAAATGCATAATCTTCAAAACACAGCTGCTGATAGCAATTAGCATGATTTTTTAAGTGTAACTGCATTCTTACCTGGTTATTGCAGTATACAGAAATAAGCTTTCACTTTGATGTGTTACAAACCCACAGAATTCTTAATTTAATGCATGTTCAGCCCAGTAAGAACAGTAAAGAATCACATACAGCTATCCCATTTTTAACAGCACATTTATAGTTCACTCTCAGGAGCCTAAATCCTGCCTTTTCTTTTCTTGTTCCATTCTATCAGAAGCAGATTTTCCTAGAAAAGACTTATTAATCTATCTCCCATATTGTTTGAGTATGTTATTTGCAGGCTTGGAATTCTTTTTGTCTTCAAATTTTATTGTTGTGGTCTGATATTTTCCTTAAAACATCCAGAGGTTATACATGTCCTCATGCTGTCCACCCTATGGTGCTGGTGCCGCCTTATGAACATCAGCACACAAGCCCTTTCCCTGTAAACAGGCTGCCCTTTTCTTCCTTCCAGATTATTCAAGATCACATAAGTAAAACTCTGAATTGAAACAGTACATGCAGGAAACTACAAGACATGGATCCCTTGCCCTTTGGCCAATACAAGTACACAAAATGATTCCAAATTTCCCCAAGTGCCCCAGCAGATGACAAAGGCTTTCCTGTTTTTCCACCTTGTGTCTGACACTCTCATATATTTGGCTCTAGGCCCAATATTCCAAAGCTTCATGTGTTATTTGCTGTCATTCCTTGGTATTTTACTATTCAGTTCTGGATTTACTGGGGTCAAACCCTTTTGTTTGGAAGGATTTGCTTTCAGCTCTAAAGTTATTGGGCATTTCAGAGGGGAAAAATCAAATGTGTGTTCAGATAAGAGACTGAAGATAATGAACAAAAGATAAGGAACCACAGGAGAATGACACTCTTTGTATCTCTCTGGCATAGACATATTTGATAAAATTGAAGAGGGTATCTGATTAAAATCAATAAGGCAAAAAGATCTTTATGTTACCTACACTTAAACTTCCAGCATGAGCTGATAAACCATTTGTTACAGTGCCAAAGGAGCCCCTTTTTCCAAATCCCTACCCTCAATGAAACAATAAAATCACATGGAAGCATTTCCAGTGGTTGCTTTGCATTGGAACACATCTGTCCTGTTGTAAATGAACACAGAACCCCAGTGATTTTTTGTGCACCTCTCTCTATCCAGCAAATTACAAAGTGCTGAATTCATTTGAGATGTAGAACAAGAGTCTCAGTAGGTGCAGGTATGTTGACTTACCATAAAGAAAAGTCTAGCTCCTGCTAAGAAATGAAAACCATCTAAATCATTCAAATGTACTTTCCAACTTTCATAAAAACATTTGGAATCATCTGACTGATGAAATATGCTAATTAAGTTTGATTGTTCTATTTAATCTTAAAAATTGTCTGGAAACCCTGGAGGATATTTTTTTTGGCATCAAGAGAACAGCAGACTCACATGAATGTCAGACTCCTGTATGATTGGCTGTCCCGTCCCAGAGCGTCAGGAATCCGCATCAGCACCATTGCACAGCTTTGAATTCCTGTACAAGGAAAAATGGACAAAACATTCACATGTTGGATTTACCTACTTCAACTTTGTTTTTATATGCTGTAGCAGTCTCCTTAGCATTTTAGAAAAGACAGTGTGCTAGGTGGGCTATTAGAACAATGTGCTTAGTTAAGAAATAGAAATATAAAATGAACAACTCAGATCTGCCACAATGGCTTAAGAAAATGAAACATCCCCCCCCGCCAAACACCCACCATCACTCCCCCAAAAACCAAGAAGAATAAAATTGTAGGAAGGGTCAATATTGTTTGTGTCATTTTTTTAAGCTTTGGCCACCCTGTAAGCAAGAATCCTCTGATTTTCGTCTGGATTAGTGCTGGTTCCCAGATGAGAGAGCTGCATAGTCACTTTCCTTAAACCCATGCAGGAATAATGAGCAACTCAAGAGCACCAGGCTATGGGGGTCCATTGCCTCATGGAGACCCCTGAGGTGTCTTAAAAAGAGTCTAATAGGATCCAACAAGGGCAACTTTGATTATCCCATGTGGTTTGAAAGATACATCAACCAAACCACAGAGACCATGAATCTGAAAGGCAGCTGACAAATCTAGAAGAGAAGTAGAATTTGCTGAGATTCTAAAGGAAGATTTATATGTCAGATTACTGGCCATATTTCAGAAGCTGTCATTTCTAGGTACATCAGTTGGAGATACAATTATTTATTACTACCCATACAGAGCCCTATAGACATTAGGATGTATGTGCAGACATTACAGTCAGCAGCAAAAAAGAGACAGAAAGGGAAATAGAAGGAGAGGGAGAGCAGATCTTAAGAGCTAATCTGGATACACATCACCTTTGATAGTTTACTTCACCACCTCAGGTCACAATTTAATTTTGCTCATGAGTTTCTATGAACTATTCTTGAGAATTTTTTTTAATGGGAGTAATGCTATCTCGAGGCAGCTACTAACTTCAATTATAGTATTTGTGTTACAAATAAATTCTGATCTTGTTCTTGAGGACATTCAAGGAACCCTGCTACCCCAAATTCCCTTCTGTTAGCATGGCCTCCTGCACAGAGCCTCTTAACACCCAAGGCTTTCTTTCTCAGAGAAACAATCATATATATTATTGAACATGCTATAGCAGATATACTACATTATTTTGTTACCACGCTGCTTAATAGCATTTAAACAGAATGCTATAAACACATAATAAATATCAATCTTGAAAAGGTATTAAAAATTCAAAGAATACTAAATTACCTCGTGTAGGTAAACTAAAGCAAGTATAAATTAATAACCATGAAGGAAGTTGAAATTGTTAAGTTCTGAACAGGTAATTTAAATGTTTGAAAACTTCTATAAAACACTGGGAGAACACACAAAGTTTCTAACGTCACAGTTTTATCTCATCTTTGCTGAGTACTAGTACGTGGTTTTCTGCCCAAAAATATATCCAGAAGAGTCCAGAGAGAATTACTTTCTGTAGCTGTTACTTTGTTTCACTAATCATAGAATCACAGAATGGTTTGGGTTGGAAGGGACCCGTTCTCACCCCCTGCCATGGGCAGGGCACCTTCCATAAGCCCTGTCCAACCTGGACTTGAACTCCAAAGGCAGATGTAGGACTCATATTACCCCAGGTGGTACCCCTGATAGGAGGAAAAAGTTAAGTTTTCAGGTACATATGGTATTCTTTAGCTCTCTTCTTCAGGGACATTGGTTGCAAGTACAAGAAGCTGTGTGCAAACCTTATTTCTAACCATGATAATTAACTAAGTTAAATATATGGCCTCTTTCAACAAACCTTGCCTTGAACATTCTTTCAGCTTAAAAAATGGGATCTTTCTCTTCTTCACTGTCGTAATATTTAACACAGGAACAGATTATTAGTTTGTGTGCTGCCTAATAAATTATGCTAAACTGAGTGGATTAATGCCTTCTGGTAATATTCATTGGCCATGGTACCTTGTTATCCTAGAGCCTGTGTGCTGAAAAAGCAACCAAAGAATCACAACTGCTGTAAACATCTAACCAGTGCATGGGGCAGAAAACAACAGGGCAAGTAAAGGCAATCCAATCTGGCTTTATTTGGGTCTGCATTACAATAGTTATGATCAATGGTGGTTATGAAGTACATATTGGATGTAGATTTCCTATGAATGAATAAAACTCTGTAGCCTTCAAATTAACTAATTTACCCATTTCATTAATCTTTGCTAGTCATCACCAAAAAGTAAATCCCACTGTTCCAAAAATTGAAAGCCTGTGCATTTTCAGATACATCAACATGATTTTAAATATTTTTAATTGAAAATATCTCATAGAAGGTAATGTAGCATTCATCTTGCTTTGGATGACACAAGGCATATACCGTAATATTTTAACTAATGTTTTATTTAAAGACAGACTTGAAAAGTCTGTGTGAGTAATTGCCAGTTTGTCAGCTGAATCACTTTATCCTTTGGAGGAACTTTTTGTCATTATATTAGATGATTCCCAATTTCAGTGCAAGCCAATTTATAGGATAAATGTACCTCAGTGTCATGCATTCCATTCTTGAATACTAAAATATTATTTGGGGGGTTGTTTTTACAAAATTGTTATTCTTCCTAACTTTACAAACATGTTACTAAGTGATAGTAGATAGTGATATGGATTGAAAACTGGTGTTTTTATGGAAAATGAACAAAGATCTCTCTTTTTTTATATATTTGAAAAATATTTGAAAAAATTTGAAAAAAAGTCTACTCATTATCTTAGCATGAGAAAATATTTATTTATAGTGTAGTGAAGTTTAACCCCACCTGAGAATTTTTATGTATCTTAATGGAACTGTCTGAATGGAAGAGCTGGCAGAACTGGACCCCCTGTGCTCAGAATACAGTATTTACACATCAGATACTACACTTGCACATTGCCAAAAAGCAGGCTACATGAACAGCATTTCTAATCATTGTAAATCAATTCAGGGCTATTTTGTGTTTTTAAAATGCTTATGCTCCTTTGAAAGAGAAAGAAATTCTCCTTATGTTTAACAGACTGGCATATATTAATCCTCAAAATGTGGCACGAACCCATACATATTTGAACTTTATAATAAAGTTCAAAATAATCTCAAGGATCTTGTTTGAGGTTTTTTTTTTAAGTGGGCAGAAATGCAGAAGATTTACTGGATCAATTAAAATTCTAACTGTATTCCTTGTCAAACTATTTTAATCAGTTTATATCTGGATTGTTCACCTATCTGTGTACAGAAATAAAAAGTGTGTGAGACTGACTTGCACAGATATCTGTAGGAGAAACTGCATCTTGTATTTTATGTAGGAGGGAAGCAGTTGGGAGATGAGCAAGAAACATATGAATCATCTTACGACTACAATCTACATCCAACTTCCTCCTCACAGGAAATAAAGTTACCTGACAATTTAGCCAGTAGAGTGGGTTTCTGACAACTTTGCATAAAGTTTGTTTGAAGAACCCTCATATTTTTAAATATCTGTAAGAACATTTTTGCTAAATATATCCAAAGCACTTGATCTGAACAAAATTAAAACTGGAGAATTAAAAAAATTACCCAAAAAGCATATCTTTGCAATGAAAGCATTAGCTTGCAAATCAGAGCTGTAGTTTGAAACAGAACATCAGTAGTTTTGCCATCTGGGTCTGATTAATTTGGTCACTGTTTCTAAAATCAGCACTAATGATTTCACACACACCACCCCTTACCTTACCTTCCTGCTTTTAAATTCGCATGGCTTTGATTTTAAGAAGTCCCTAACTGAAAACTTCCCATACTCTTTGGGTGGTACCATCTGAACTGATGAATGAGCAGCTTTTCACACCTTCACTTCCTTTCAAAGGATCAGGGAAACATAGCAGATATTTTGGCAGAAGCTTTGCTTTGACTCTCACACCTGTCCTTTGATCTTCCCCTGCGAGCTGCTGCCTTTGCTGTCAGGAGCAGCTTTCCAAGGCTCACATGACCACTGAGAAGCAGAAAAATGCTGCTCCCCTGGAGCTTTGAGCTCCCCCAGGTGAGTCTCTGAGGACTCTGCTTCTCATTTTGTGCACAGCCAAGAGCTATGGGACCTCAGGCAGGATCCCTTCCAGGGTCAAGGGCATGGCTTCACTAGGAAGGATTTCCATTCTTGCAAATTACTATTGTTTTCTACACTGCATATCTATTTTAAATACATTTTTATTTTTTCCATCACAGTTTCATGCAGTCTTTGATACAAGAAGGACAAATGTTACTGAAGGAATACCTGCACAAGCAATCTGGTTTTTATAGCAAAATGAACCTGCAGATTGGCTCTGGAGGCTAAGAATGGAATGTCTCTCCCATGCCAATCTCTCTGACACAGCTTGTGACAGATTCTGCCCAATGATTTTTAGGTGTTTACTTATTCTAAAGGAATTCATTTCCCATGACTCTGTGCTTACATTAGACACAGAAATACTGTATGTATATTTAGGGAAGTTGAATTTTTCAACCTGAAAAGAGGCCAAACCATGTTTACAAATGTGCTAAAATCTTCTTTCAAAGGGTGTTATCCACTTTTGAAAACAGGCCTCTTCAGTTAGAAATATATTTGTATTTAAAAGAAAACAAAGCCTGAAAAAATTTAACTTGAGGGCCCAGAATTCGGATATTCTCAGAAAAAGAGCAAGGCTTGATCAAAGGCATGAATTGAAGGAGTCCCTGGTTCTCTCTCTTTAGGAAGACAAGAAAGAAAAGAAAAGTAAAAACAGCAGAGCAGCACACACTCTCACTTTCAGTCAAATGGAATACTTTTATTCCATTTAAATGAAGCAAATGGGGGAAAAGTGTTAAAAAAGCATTATTCTGCATTTTTAAGGCCCCCCTCCAACTATTAAATTTAATAAATTCTTTAACAAATAGATCTTTTTCTAAAAAAAAGAAAATCCCCTTGAAACAAGAGCTGTGTAACCAAATCTTCTACTCAAAAAGCATTTTTGGTAATGTTCAAATGCTCACTTCTTCCCTGGGTAACAGTAGGCATACTAACAAGCTTTTTCACTCATTCCTCTGAATTTCTGTTTGTCAGCTCAGTTCTGGACTTATGCTGACAACAGCAATATTGTTACATTTCTACCTAGTGTAGGTTCAAGCTGCAAACATCAAATGAATATTGATTTTCTTTTTACAACTGAGAAAGCTTTAACAGACACAGCAGTAGTAATTCCTGGTAGATAAACCTGAATTTGGGACCAAAAGTACTGTTGTGTTGTCATTGTCAGCACTGCTGGGAATGAGAACTGCAGAAAAGCTGAATAGGCAAGTGATTCACAATATTCTTTCATGTGCATACATAGGTTGAAATAATTTGGGTGGCAACTAAAGCGAAATCCTTTTCAGAGAGTTCCCACATTTCAAAATCTCTCCAAAATGATGCTTGGCAGGCAGATCTATCTAGTAGGAGCAAATGAGAACTGGAATTCAGGTGTGGACCACAGGAATGCATTTTCATTGACTGATTATCTCCATCTCAAAACAAATTAAGCCATTCAAAACAGACCCAGAAATTCTGATCATACCAGTACTTCATAAAAAAAGTTTTTATTCTTTGTGGTTTGCAAAAGAAAGTCAGAATTCCCACATAACCTTACCTTTGTTTTGTATCTAAAGAAATTCTAAAAATCAAATGAAAGAAACCCCCAGCTAGAAGCACTCCAAAACTTTTATTTAATCCCAGCCACAGACATTGTTTAAGGGAACTGCAGGAAGATTTATGCAAATGTTTTAGGCAGCTCCACTGCGTACCAGGCCTCCACAGACTTTTTATGCAACTCCTTGGGGATGTGTGTACTTTTGTACCATCTGGTCCAGACTCCAGAGAGGAGTTAAACAAGAACTCTCTGGTTCTGAATTTACCCAGCTCCTGTAGGGAGCACATAAGAAAAATCAGAAAACTTGTGCTGAGATTAGAGGGAGAAAAAAGAAATAGAGGGGGGTGGGGGAACAAGGATACATATGCTTGAAAATATTGTAGCTTTACTGATTTAAAAAGGAATTGTAATTGTTGCTAATGACTTGATGTGACAGGCTGAAACAAAATATGTGAAATGTCCTCTGATGTCACATAAGCAAATTGCCATTTAGTCACACAAGCAGCCTTGTTTTCAGAGCAACTGAGCAATTTCATTCCTCACTCATATCAGTTGCATTTACAGGTACTGAGTCATACAAATAATGACACAAAATACATAACATATTTTTATCACTCTTACTATAAAGCTGTAGATTGATGTTGGAAGGTGAACAAATAAAATGTAATAAAGAGTATATGTGCAAAACTCTGAAAATTAGTCCCCTAGTACTTATCTATAGCACTTCACAAATATTTTGAGATACTGGAATGGAAGCACTGGAATTGAATACTTTTATTATTAAAAATTTAGGATGAATAGCAGCGAAAATGTACCAGGAAATGTACTATAAAGCAGTATCTCTGTGACTGAAGCACTGTCTAGCACTGAAACAATCTGGGATTGCACTGTAGCACTGTTCCAACCAGGTACAGAGCACCAGGCTGGACCTTCTGCATTGTGTTTTACATGCAAAAATACTGTCTTCTGACTGGCACACATATCTGCACCTGTGTAACTTACTGTGGTTTTAGTAGACTTACAGATCTTAAGTTATTCTCTTACTTTATTGCTCATAAGCATAGTTTGGGTCTGTATCATCCCTGAGCGTCTTTTAACATGGGTAGAGTATACCCATCCATCTAAAGAGTGTTTGAGATTTAAAGCTTGGTTTACTTTGCTATGAGAGTATGGGAAATCCAGGAGAGGAACAAAAACCAAGGAAGGTCCCTCAGTATTTGACTGTCACTGACCTGTACAACACAAGTGGGTCAAGCCATATATATATATACATATATATATATACATATATATATATATATATCCCTGTTGGCACTACATTTGTCACTCTGCCCATTCAGATAATGAATAGAATAGTGCTAGGATAATAACCACATATTTGTCACTGAAATACAGGGAAGATTTCAGTGGCTGCAAAGAACAGCCCCCATCGCTGACTTCAGCACAAACCAATGACCTCAACAGCTTCAGCAGTCAGGATGAGATTTTGACCATACCATAATATTCAACACCAAACGTAATATTTCCTAAGCAATGTTTTTTACCCATAAATGTAGTGTCTTTCCTACTCACAGGAATAATCCATGAGTTTCACATAATCTATTTTTCTGGTAGTAGGACCAAGCCTCAGTGCTTTAGGAGGTCACTGCTTTCCTCCAGAAGCAGCACTGCTGAGAATAGCCCAGATCACCAACTGAGGGCCAGCAAGTGGCTGGGAGTGAGTGAGAAACCTCTTCTGTCTCCTCTCTCTTCCCTAAGTACCAGAAAACAACTCCAACACAGATGCTCCTAAAAAAAGTCCGTGGTTTGAGATTTAGCTGTTGCTGTCCCACCAAAGAAAAGGTGTTCGAATATTTAGCGGTCTCTGACAGTAGCAACACCTGAACATACAGGCATTATTGCAAATTACTTGGGAAAAAATTAATTATCTTTCTAATAAAAAATTAGATTGCAATTACTAGTCATTTTCAGTTAAGGAACCAACTGTTCCTATTTGCAGTAAGATTGCATTATTGTAATTTTGAAATTATATTGGAAGGTCGAATGTGAGAATTTAAACTGTAATCTTGCAGATGCTCCCACAGATGTCAAAACAACCCTTCATTGTTCAAATTCTCATGAAATCTACGAACCCCATCATCTTTAGGTCCCACCAAGAGTTCCAGAAATTACTACCTTCTTTATGTTTCCACCATAAAAAAAGGTATCTAAACGTAAAAGCACCTAAATCTGATTTAGGGAAAATGAAGAAAAATATACAAATGAACCTTGGCTCATTCTTTCCCAAAGTGTGAGTTCAGTAGCTGATAGTTACTTTCCACTGGAGAGATTAGGTAGAAAAAAATTACTTCTAATATAGAAGGGCCTCCAAAAGTCCAGAAAACACTGATCAACTGCCACTCAGGAAATCTGGGTATTATTATGTGACACTATAGACAAATAATCTTTCTGTATATTTAGACAGGTTTTAGTACTACAGGAGGTGCCTGATGTAATATACAGTATGCAGGTTTCTGGCCAATTCTGCAAGGAATTTCAGGATGTGAACTTTTGGAGGGTCCAAAATGGAGTGAATATAAGCAATGAAGAAAGATTCAAAAATAACAGTCAATAATACCAAAACAATGGTTTTGGTATTACTCAAATGTTAGTGAAAACACTTTGTTTTAAGCTGCTGACATTCTTAATTTCAAAATACTGTTTTTGAAACTGAGCTGTTCACTTTATATGCATCTAATGAAGAAATCAAAAGGTCAGCATCAGAATGGTATTTTAATAACTTAGAATTTGACAAAATGCCAAATTTCCTCCTGGGCTTTTGTGTTCATTGACACTGGTGATTCTCTTCAAACATCTACTGCATATTCCAATGTTCTCAAAATATTTTTCCACCTATAATTTTGAGCATGCCAATTGCATATTTTAGTTGCTTAATTATTCCTTAGGACCAGGAACAAAGGCTTGTAGGGTGACATCCCAGTTCTGTAAAGCAGCAGAACTATTTTAATGGCAAAGGTTTCCTTGTCATTAACTGCGTGGGGTGGGAGATGCCCTCCAAGACTTGACCTAAACCCAGAACTTCCCTTCCTTAAATCAAAAATTCCAAACAATATGTTAGCCCCCAGATGCAGGTCAGTCAGCCTGACATTAGCAACTGCTTCATCCATTTTCTGCAGACGCTGATATATTCTGGCAATGCCATTGCTTTACCACATACAAGTCCAGTGAGTACAAGTGGCAAACAACCAGCATATGTTGCAGTTATTGTTTAATTATAATACTTAGAGAATAATTTACTCTATTCCCACTTGATAAATTTTTTCCTGTCATCTGACATGAAATGTCCCAGGGCCCTGGTCTTTAGCCACTCAGAGAGAATGTGGTTTGCGTGCCTTTGCCTTCTTACCCATGAGTCTTCTGTGAACTGTGTTATCAATGGCAACAGTACTAATAAAAGTCATTTACAAAAATTGGAAAACTGGTTATTTCAAAAACAGACTTTAAACTCTAAAGGCTGATCTCAAAGAGCAGCAGTAAAGTTCAGGCAGCAGTGCCCAGAGTCAAAGTAGTAAAGGCAGAATTTAACTCCTGAAAGGTTATTTACTTGTAGCTGCATTTCTTTCTCCTATAAATCCATATGATGTTGGTCATAGTCCAATCCAAGCTTGTCACTATTTCTTTGTCTCATGAATTCTTTAATTTGGATTAATGCTAAGCATTGCTGCCAGCACAGAGGATAGTAATGACGTAGTTAATGTACACAGCAAACAGAATTCAGGCAACGAAGGAAGTTTTACTGGTCTGTCTGTTTCCAGTTTATCACATTACCAAGCTGTAAAAGGTTGCCCTAAGCAGTAGACACTCTAGTTCTAATTTAATCAGTAGATGCAGTATCACAAAATTTCTTTTGCTCCCATTATCCCTTATATGATAAAAATAAGGCCAAAAGAAAAGGAGAAACAAAGGAAAAAACAAATTCATTATGTAGAGATGGGGTAAACCAGTAGCTGAAAAGACTGAAGAGGAAAAAATTATATTAGGGAATATAAATTAGTTTATTAAAGGTCAAAGGCAGACCCAACAAATACTGGTAGCATGCCCTGGGAAAAAAGAAGTGAGGGGGTTTGACTGAGGAAAAACTGGTGTGCAAGAGAATCCCAGCCAAGTCAAATGATCATTTGCTAATGGCACTGAAATTTTGGTCAAAAAATTAACAGCCAGACACAGTCAAAAAAGGAAACATTATAATGACAATGAAGGCTCCAATATTCAGGTCAAATCACTGTCCTGGGGAAAGGAAACACTGTGAAACCTGTACTTCTAGACTAATACTGAAAATTGAAAAGAAAGCATTTTAAATGCTTCATCAGAAGAAGCAGAAAACTGATGTCATACAAGTCAAATCACAGGAAAATCACTAAGATGAGGAAACTCTAATCATATAATTAAGAGAACGCTTAATTAGTGCATTTCATGAGTAACAAGGCATGTCTGCAATGACAGCCCAAGACAAAAAGACATCTCCTGACATGAGGGTGGCCGCTGCTCACTGATGCATGGATGGCCATATGCTATCTGGGGCAAAACCCACAGAAAGAGCTTAGGTGAGCAACAGCATCTCTCCCAACATTATTATCTTCCAGCCATCAGCGGCACAGCAAGACCACCCTGTTATCAAAAATCAGAGGAAATCATCTTCCCAATGAGAGCTGAGCACTTGCCTACAGCTATGCAGGACTGCTAAGGTGAAGCCACAGGCTATGGCCAGATGTAAATTCAAGGGCTGAAAAAGAGCACAAAAAGTAGACTATAAGATCATGTATATACAGCATGCACATGGTCTTTGATACAACTCTCCTGTAACCTTTATTGCCATGATGAGGCACAGTGTGACATGTGCAGTGTCTCTGGAAGTGTTAAAAGATTAATTACATCAATATGCTACATTACTGTGATTTGTGATGGAAGGAGACTAATACATGAGAAGTAGCAATGTGCACTTTGATGAATCAGTTGATGGGAGTGAGACTCATATTTTTCAGTGGACAAGTAATTTTATTCCATTTTAAGAAGATGTAGAAATAAATGATGGAAAAGACCTTCTTCTTTGATGAGAGGTACACGCCTGACCAGCAAAACTGAAATGGGCTGAAGCATTTGTTTCTAGATCAGCTGAAATGGAGAGGCAAACTTAATTCTTAAATTTTGTTTGTAGAACCTTAGCCTCCAAAACATACCAGTGACTGATTACAATATAACCCAGTATTTTATTTCTCAGGAACTGCCAAACTGAAAATAGCATACTATGATAAAAACTTTACATCAGTTTTATCCCTCTCTGAGGGCAGAAGTGTTCATTTGAGCTTTAAATGATTTTCTAAAGATAAACAAAAAAGACACCTACCAGAACAAAAGCCACAGTTACAGTTAGATCAAGAATTTCATTGTTATCCTACCTACCAGAAATCTCCTGAAATTGAGCTTTTCACTGCACCTTGATGATAACAGGAACACATGTGATAAACTAAGACAAGTATAAAATCCAGAAATCTTCTGTGACTGAAAATCAAATTCGTTACTAGATTTTGACCATTCAGAGTTCATGTCTCTTGGGAAAGCTTTCCTGATCACCTTAAAGTAATCAGTCATTGCATATATATACATTTAAGTAGCCTAGAGTACAGGAAAATGAGTGATGAAGGGACATGCAAAGTTAAACTTCACACTACTGAAGTTATGTCTCAAACCCTGATTCAGGCTCATCCAGGGAAGGATTTCCCAATTCATGCCATTTGATGCTACTCATTGATAGTAATGGAAAAAAACCACACACACTTAGGAGAGGTTATGTTTAATATTTTGGTATATGCCCCAACCAGTCAGAAATCATTAACTCATTTGCTCATGAATACTTCTCTGCTGTGAGCTCTATTTTAAACTTGTCTGCATTAGAACTTATTTTTAGTTCTGTTTTATTTCTGTGGAGAGTATAAGAAGCAGAAGCATTTTATCTTCTGTTCATAAAGGAGATATAAATCATCCCATTCTAAAAAGGTGGAGCACTTTTAGCTCTTGTTCTCTCACAATCAATTTGATCTAGCCTAAAAAGAGGCCTTATCCTGCTCCTAAACTGGCTTTCCTTATCTAACTCAGAGCATTACAAGCATTCAGCAATCTGCTTGCAGTAGAAGAAATTAGGTTATTTTTCTTCTCTGATTAATGCTTTGCCATAGAAAATGGGAGAAATAAAACAAAAAAGTAGGATTGGCATTGTATTTGAATAACCCACTTGCAAAGGGATCAGCTGTCACTCCTCACTCCCAAGCCATGGAACTAGATGGGCCTTAGGGTCCCTTCCAACCCAGACAATTCTGTGATTCTCCAGCTTACTACAACAGATCCCTCAGGCTCATAAGGCCTTTTTTCCAGGCCTTATACCCATCTGCTTCTACAAGCATTCAAGTGACACCAGGAAATTACTCTGGACATTCAAAGTAGAGCTCCTTGCTCAACTTGGAGCCGCAGAGGCTGAGACTGACCAATAAATATCAGTCATGGTAGTTTCATGAGAAAATATCATTCTCCTTTGAATGTGACTGGAATATTTAAACTGGCCTTCAGTGCTTTCAAAATGAGGCTAATCAATGACTTATTGCCATCAACAACAGAAAATCATCTTGTGGCAGCCAGTGCCTACATCAGAGATAAATTCTGAAATTTACATTTGTTTTTATTTTGACACTGATTGCACTTACACATGCTAATTATCAGAATAACAAATTTTTTTCATGTAAAAGAAGGTAGAGAGTATCAAGATTTGTGAGGAGAAAAAGCTCTGTAAGAAGCAATAACCATTTGATAGAATGCACATTTTTTTCAGAAAAATTACTGAAGTAGAGGGCTCCCTTTATATAATTATAAAATTATTGTTGGTATGACTGATTTAATTTGAATAGCATTCCCTGGGGAAATATACTGTGCTATCAACTTGAAATGATTATGATTATTTGGCCTTCAGCAGTAGTGGGATAAGTCAGCAGCAGAGCTGGATGGCAGTATGCCCACAGCTACACCTAATGAAATGAAGCACATCTGTGGCTCTGACAGGAGGAAATACCAGGGAAAGAGCTCATCTCAGAGCAACTCACTCCATGCCTGATGCCAGCAGTCTCCAAGCACCGACAGGCAATACCCCAAGGTCTTTACTCAGCTTTTACTCAGAATTGAGGGAATTTTGATCACAGACTGAAAACCAAGAGGGGCAGATGTTATGCTAAAACATATTAATATAAAGAGGTGGATAACTCTTCACCTTCTTCAGTTTGGCAGAAGATGCTGAGAGGTGTCTTTTGTGAGCTAGATACAAGAGCACAAGGTGGTCCTCAGTAAGTCATTTCTCCTTACAGAAATGGTCAAATATGAAAGCTGATATTTTTGTGATAAGTTAAACAGAGTGGAGCTTCATCAAACTGGCAATAACGGCTTTATTTGGAGCAGTTTTCCTAAGATCAGCAGGCTAATATTATACCCTGCAACATTTGTGGGGGAAGCCTTAGCAATGTCTTCCTCTGACGTTAGAGGAGAACAGCCCCAGAGAATTGGTTCTTGGAGGACTTCTGCTCCACTGAACAAGCCCTCTGTGGCAACTTAGAATAATATGTTTTTTTAAACTGCATTGACAGGTTGCACAGTGTTTCTCTGCTGCTCTTGACTAACAATCTAGCAAGCACATGAAAAGGCAAACCTCTGCCTTTGTCAGCTTTGCTGGCACTCTGCTGAGGGAGATCAAAGCAGGCGCTTTGAAGGAAGGAGAGTGAGGATGTAGCCAAATGGTGGTTTGAGACAAAGGAGCAGCCTGCTTGAGGTCATAGATGGAAGGAAAAAGCCTGATAGAGAAAGGAAAAAATAATCTCTAAACATATGTTGTGCAAGAATACACAATTTGCCATCCTTCTCCATGGAGACTAAGCTAGACTCCCCTTTCACAATTCATTTGGACTGCAAGAGTGAAGAGCTGCCTGTTCAGAGGCTCTGAACCATTGCTGCCCTTGATTTTGTTAATGGCAGCAAACTGGGGAGCAGCATGGCCTCCTTGCTGACTGCTGTCTCTATAAAATGCAAGTTCCTCAGAGGAAAAGGAAATAATGCCAGAAAAAGTAAATAGCTTGCTTTCCATGTAAAAGCAGACTAGTGTTCTGACCACAGTAAGCAGTTCTTCCTCCTTCCATGCAAGGCAAAAGAGGTCTGTGCAAAAATAATCCCCTCTGTCATAGGATAAAAGCTATACATAATCTAAGAATGACTTAAGCTTCCTGGGGACATTACCCTGGGACATAAAATGATGTATTCAACTTCTGCTGGACCTGTGCTGTGGCCAGCTTCCCAGGGTCTCCTAGGAAGCACCAGACCCAATACATTAGTTGCTTATTGTTCAGCTTTTCCATTTTCAGATATCTGGTTCCTAGTTATCCTCTCCTGGAATGAGGTGCTGCTAAGAGACACAATGCAAAGCACAAAACATAATTGGGATGGGTAGAGCAATCCGATTAAAATGAGAAATCTGCCTGAGCGGGAGCAAAAGCCAAGAAATGAAAAAAAAATATAAAAAAGGTGGAAACCTAAATAATTCTCATAAAATCATTTTGATTTTTCTGTAATCCCCTGATTCCAATAGCACCAAAACCAGAAAAACACCTTTTGCAATATTCTTCTGGTTGGAAAGCGGGTAAAACCAATGCAATATTAATAATAAACACTTTATTCACTTTACAGAGGCCCATAAATGGTTCTGAGAACACACAAAAACCAGATAAAATATACCATCTGTCCTCTAGCTCTGCAGAAGCTGGTGCCAGCAGCTCAGGCAAAGGTGGGTGTAGTACAGTACCCATTGGCAAGGAAACTCTGCAGGGAAGACTGAAAAAAGAATGTTTTATTGGAGGTAATGAGAAGTATGAAGTAGCAAGTATTTCTTTTCCAGAAGAAGGGAATAACAAAAAAAGCTCTGAAGGCAGAAGTTGGAGAAGGATTAAGTAGGGAAGATCAGCATTTCTCCAGAAAGTTCTTATCTATAGCTACTATAAACAGACATATCATTAAATTTTTTAGAGTAAAAACCTATAGAACTAAACAAATTCATCAAGGTGTGACATTTTAAACCCCTGTCCATTGTTCATATATGCTTTCAGTCCAATCCTGTTTTCTGCATGGCCTGTCCTTTGCAGTACCCAGGACATCAATGTTGCTCCCAGCAGGGCACAAAGTGCATTTCACAGCACAGGCATAATGCCATGGCATGACTTAGCCAAGACTTAGCCCACCTCAGAAATTATAAGAATATCTTGAAATATCTGAGGGGAAAATCCAGGAACTCCCTTTATTCTCCTCAGAAGTACTGAGGATGTATTTCCTTGACTTGTCAAATCCGCATGTTTTGACTGTGGCTGTTCCACAAATGCCACAGGTTAAAAAGCTGCAAAGAAGCTACTGGTTCACCAAAACCCCCTTCTGATAGGGTATATGAACTGCACTGCTGCATACATGCAGTGCTGCAGCCCTGAACAACACCTTACTCTGTTCAGGTGAAATTTCCCTGACCCAACATTCCTCTTTTCATATGAATAAAAAATTTCAAAGGATCTTGTGAGCTTTTGCTCTCTTAGCTATAGAGGATTCTGGAAGACTTTCCACTGAAACACTAGATGCTCTTGTTTGGAGTGAAATAGAATCTTTAATGTAATATTAGACTGCTTTAAGTATTTTTAGACAGATTTATTTAGCTTGATGTGGTACCATTTCTTCTAGACTTTTTTTTCAAAAATTCCTCTCAAAGCAATTTATTTTATTTTAAAGGAAGTAGTAACATTTCTATGGAGGAAAAAATGTAGACATTTTTCTTATTATGAACTGTTTTTAACTGCAAATTTAAGGATATATTTATAAAGGCTTATACACTTAGGAGGTGAAAGCTTGGGTAAAATATAAAATCCTTTTAAGCAGCTTGGCTTTTATAGCATGCTACAAATTCATGAAGAAAGGAATACAGGAGGATTGTAAAATTTCATGCCTGACACTTGCATGTTATCTTTGGGAATCCAGCCTGAATAAGGAAAGCATAAAGGGAAAATATAAGCTTGCATAGCTCCAATGTAGTGTCATAAATCAGAAATTTTGGACTAATGGAAACCAAGATCAATAAGACAGGTGTCTCAGCATTTGACATGTGTCCATATAAAAACAAGGTAATTATTTCAGATGTGGTATTTATTGCAAAGAATACAATTGGGGATTAAAACTAAATTCAACAGTACATATATGGTGATCAGCAACGTTCATATGCATGATCTAAATACAGACATAGAAAAGATAATTAAGATTTAGGTTCTCTATTTATAGAACAAAGGTGAAGCAGATTCATTGTCTTTAAATGTGAAGGTTGGAGTAAGCATGGGGGATATTAGGTGCTAGTGAAAGCAGATATAACTCATTACAAAGGTGTGTTCTTTTTCAATAAAATTAATATGTGAGATACAAGAAAAACTAACTGATAAAGCAAAAGGACAGAAGCTACAATGCAGGAAGCGAAGAACAAAAAAATATGTTCTAAGCCATTGGGATATGTATTTTTGCTAAAGAAGTAAATGAAAATGATTGAAGAGATAAAAATATCTATAGAGACCCAAGACAAAATAACAGGAGTTTTGGTAATACAAGTGTTTTTTCTTTAAATGAACTACTTGCAATAAAACTATTAACCACTCTTTCACTGCAAAACAATGCAACAGCTACCATTATTTCACAGCTGTTGAGGCAGTCTGTAATGTTCAGGAAGGTCCACTTTTTACTATTGATAAGTAAGGATATTTAAAGTAACACATATTCTGAAAGAAACAGCTATTCTGAAAGAAAGAGGTAAAGAAATTTAATTGTCAACTTTCTAAAATTCCTTATTATAATATTAGTAATCAGATAAAGTTAAATTATTTGAATGACTCAATTTACATTTCAAAACATTAAAACTGTAGAACAGAGCTTTTTCAATCTGATATTAGGATTAGCTTTTTGAAATACCCCTGGAGAAAACTTGTATGCCTTTTTTTTCCAGCACGGCAGTCATATCCAGTTTTCTATAGAACAGTCAGGAAAGATGTGGCAAAAATACCTCAAGATATTTTAGAACTGAGAGATTAGGCTGCTTTCTACTTTTAATTGATTTACAAAGAGCTGCAGAATGGCAGTGAAAGCTCCTTATTGCAGTTTGCTCAGAGTGTCTCCACTACACTGTTTGGAATTCTTTTTTCAAGAAGAAGTCTGCTGCTGGGCTGACAGAGAGCATTCAGCACTCCCTCTTTGGCAACCCATGACTTCTCTTCAGAGGAGTTTCCTTCTTCAAATATGAGTGGGTTTTGCATACCATAGAAGTTCCATTTGGACTTTTTGTCACTTGGTCACAAACTTGATATGAATATCACTGATCAGCAAGAATTAAAGTGCTGGGTTTATGTGCTGAGGTTAAGAAGGATGCTTTTAGTATGAACTTGCAGTTGGGGAGGGAAAGGTGGGCAGAGCAAGATATCATGGATTGTTTAATATTTGCTAACAGAGACAAATAGCCTTCAGGTTAGCTCTAACTCCAAGAAAAGACATTAAATGTGACTATGAAGTGATGCATCAACAGCAATTTTGTCATTTAGATGCAAAACACAAAAAAAGAATTGAAATGCTCTGTTAATATTCCTCGCTCTAGTGAGCTGACCTTCTGCATATGGGTGATACAGTTCATACATGGAAAAGAGATGCATTGAAATTGAATCAGTCAATGCTGCTGGAATGAGGAAGATTTTGCTGACTTCAAACTACAGACACCCACAAGAAACTGCAATGGGAAATTTGTTCCAGCCTTCCATCTAACCATGAAGCAACTGTAAGAGCATTATGATAAGGTGAAATAAAAATATGTGATTGCATAAAATGTAAATAAAACAGAAAAACAGAGATACAAAGGATAAAAATATGCAAAATGTGACTCTGAAGATTTTTTAAGTCTCCTTTTGGACATACCATATTTGTTGGGTAGCTTGATTTTTTCACATTCCTTTGATGTTTTTCCAGGCTGGCTGCCATTTTACAGCATGTGAAGTTGTATCATCATCACACACCACCATATATGCTACTCCTGCTTGAGCAATGAGACTGAATTGCAGCATGAATGAAAGAAAGGGTTGTGTTTCTCTTCTTCCAAAAAAATAATCAGAAAAGCTAGAAATCTGTTTTACATCACTGCCCTTCCTCTCTCATTTTCTGAGATTTGGAGAACTCAGCAATGGACACTTAAATTACTTTTATGCCATTTATATCATACTTGCCATCAACTGAAAGGTATTTGATCTAAAAATATGAATCCTGAAACTGGCTTTCCCCTAATTTTCTCCTCTCAGTACTTTCCTTTATCAAAAGAAGCTGTTTAAATACAGCCAGGATGTCCTCTGTCTTTCATTGAAAGAGACCCCCAGTTCAGAAATGTCTCTTTTTAGGACCAGTGTGCATCTGTGGAAAATTTCCATTGGTGCTTTTAGGCTCTGCATATATAGCTGATAGAGTAGTTCAGATTTTCCAGTATCTGAGACACTATTTATGAAAAAATGACAAGTTGTAACTTTCAGAAAGCTCAGTCTTACAAAGTGCTGCAATGCACTGTGCAAATATGATTTTAAAGCTTCCAGGACTAGCAGAACTGTCAGCCAGCTCCTTTTGCAAACGCAGAACTTAAACAAACAAAAGTGCAAAACAGGCCCTGATGAAAAGTGAAATCTTTTGAGTTCAAGCAATTTGAGATACTGAACTACTCGGAAGGAGGTTTGCAAGCCTTGTTAAGCTTCTTAAATAACACTATTAGCAAAGATCATTGAATATGATGATTTTCAATTTCAAGATGCTCAAAAAACCCATTCATTATAGTTTTACGTTTTTTTCTCTCTAGCTACTGATGACTGTTTAAATTATCATGCAACAATTTAGACACAGGAATTGTGTGGTTAACTCAAAAAGAGGAAGAATAATTGAATTTTTACATTGTGGCATCTTTGTCTATATTTAATGCATAACATAGATGAGATATTTTGATAAGGAAGCTGGAGAACAGACTTGGGAGGGAAAAAACAACAATGAAACATACAGATGGACAACAGAAAACATTAGGAACTACTGCAAGTAAGAGACATGGAATAGGCCCAGATGACAGGCCCTGAACAAGGGGATGAAACCAGGGCACTGCTTAGTGATGGCCCTGCCAGAACATATTTGGCACAGAACTGGGCTACCCATTTTTGAGTATTTCACTGTATTATTGAATCATATTACAATAACATTTAATAAAGTTACAATCATAAAAGATGCCAAAATGTGCAAATGTAGATAGAGGTTAAAAGTTAAAAAGAGTTTACTCAGAGTAAAAGACCTAATACAAAGGTCTACAAAATGAAGGCAGAATAATTCACAGTGGTTGTCAAATCACAAGAAAGGACATCACAGAAGTACACAGGGTATAGCTTGGGAAGTTGCAGGTGGGCAAGCTGAAGAGGAACTTCAAGTTCTTAGTGAAACAGGAAGGTTAAAGAAACAGAGAAATCAATGCTCCCAATGGCATAGCCGGGATTTACACATTTCACTTTTATTAATGCTAATGGGATTTATGTTCACCACTACCCCATACATCAAGAGAAGAATTAGCAGCCAGGTCTATCTTGTTTAGAAAAGGAGGGGATTAGCTCTAAGTTTCTGCCTTGCAGTACAAGACTTACAAGCCTCCCATCTTGGGAAATTACCCACAGCTATAAAACTATGGAGATTACTGCTCCAGAAAGAGTCCAGGGGAAATTCCAAATGGCCAAAGTCAATTTTAGAGATCTGTGGTATCCATGGGAAGAATACAGATTTCCACAGACAACCTCTGTTGTAGGAAAGTAGGAAATCCTCACTTTTCAGGAGAGTGAGACAGTAACCTGAGAATGGCTGGGAGCTGCAGCCCACACTGGGAACAGTTCCCTGCACTCACACACACCCAGCCAGGCGGAGCTCACCTAGCAGGGCATCAGCAAGAAGCAGGAACTCAACTGGTAGGACACAGCTGCAGGAGCTGTATTTCAGCAGATATTCAAAGCTTAATTAGCTCCCCTTTAGGCTGCACTAACACAGAAGGAATTAAAAATTGCTTTGAATCCCTCAGTGTGTAGGAAGAAGCTCAGGGAAAAGGGTGCTTGTGTGATACAAGAATACACATCCATCAGAAGTCCAGAGTGACTGAACCCAGATGGCAACTGAGTACCAAGTACCACACAACCACTCAGTCCCTCACCAGGTACTGAGAAGACAATTTACTCTGTCTCAGACAAAACCAGGACACAGTGAAAGGTGAAACATTTGCAAGAACGGTCCAATGTTAGAACAAAAGTCTTTCACTAGGCATCATCAAAATACTATTACTTGAGCTGTCAAAGATTTCCAGATTGTTCAGAGAACACAGGACCAAAAGGATGAGGTATCAAGAACTTTGCCATTTCTGCCAGCCTTGAGTAAGAGACAGAAATGTGCCTTGTCTGGAACTGCTCCCATAGTGAGGAAAAAACCTCCATTCCTGTGAAAACTAACTCAAGGAATACCTTTGAATACTCTACATACAAATAAAAAAATCCAGATAAGAAGACCCATTGACAACTATTTCCACATTGTATCTGTACTGAATTCTCTCTTTTCATGTATCCAGGAACACATAAACTACAGTGAAGATGATCATTCAAGATTTGCAAGTGCAGAAATTCATATAGTTCTGAAATAACATTTTCCCACTTGTTTTTAATTTACCTGCAAAAAAGTATGTTCATGTATTGATGACAAAAATAGAAGAGCACAAGAGGAAAGATGTTATTTCAGCTCCAAATTCTTTTATTCCCCTCCAGTTCTCTGATATTCACAGAGCCCTTTCTTCATTTAAACCTCCATGCACAAACTGCAAAGCATCCTTTCATATTTTCTGAGTGTAGTTAGGGAATACTAACAACTGCTCTTTGTTGGCACCAGTGCAAGATGTATGAAGGCACTGGCTCTCATTTATTAAAAGACATTAAGAAATGCACACAAACTCTGCAAATGTTTAAAATGCAAACTTCAATTAAGAGCTAGATTTCATGGAGTAAATTTTAAACAGCTTGAACTGAAAGTCAACATTCAAGAGCAGTGAGATATTGAGGGTTTGGATCCCAGTTCTGTAGAATGAAGCACTTTGCAGTAAGAAAGTGACTGTAGGAAAGAAAAAAAATCTATTGTGCGATTTTCTGTTATTTTAATGAACATAGGTCATCTTTAGCTAAATGAGTTCACTGAAATCAATGGAGTCCCTCTGGCTTTGGTCTATTAACATCAGGAATAGTTAGCATGTATTATTTGACCAGTAGTAGGTCTGGAGCGCTGCCCATCCACCTAAATTCTGGAAGTAAGTTTTTAACGCTTTTCTGATTCTCTAGAAATTAAAAGCAGTTTATAGTGTTCTGTAGGGACACTAAATCTGCAAGATGAAAACAATTGCAAGGAATAGCAGTTGCTGTTTCATCTGCAGTTCTTAACACTGCATTGTTAGAATAATTGTTGAGAATTAAAATATAATAAAGAATTTATGAACTCCAGTTTTAAGTACTAATAGTTGTAAGACCTCCCCAAAACTGACATAACTCTCAAAGCAAATGTGCATGGGGAGAGTCAGCTTGTATAAATCAGTGTAGATCCTTCACTAACTCCTGGAGAAGCCCTTGAAGGAATCAACAGAACTTTTAAGGATGAACAACCTATCACCAAACAAAGCTGCACATTACAATTTTTCAGACATGCAAGCCAGGATCCACTAAATAAAGATCTGGGGTGACACACATGTAATCAGACAGGTGAGGTCTATGATACTTCTCTCTTCTCAGGAAGTAAAAGTCAATTTCTGTGTCCATTAAATCCATCCTGCATGAGCATAAAGAGTCTATTAAAGTGAGGAGCAGCAGCCAGGGACAGAGGTGTTAGGGGAATGAGTTTCAGCACCCAAAAGCATATTTCAGTTTGAAATCTGTGTTAGGAATCCATTCTAAATCTATCTTCTTACTTTAAAAGACCTTAAGATTTCCACCCTCAACGATTGCCCTGGTCTCTGCCTTGACATTCCAATCAGTGAAGGTGGTGGAAAATCAGAAGCAACTTGGATAATATCTACTGAGCTTTCTGACTCTTCATGTTCTTACAGGTCACTATAAATGTTTCACATGCTTGCTGTTTTTTTCTTTTAAGACCCTTCTATCTGAAAAATGCATTCCATAACTCTTTACTTCACTTAGTCAATCCTGCAAACAGGAAAAATTGTCTCCTCTGTCTTTACTTCTCAGATGAATAGTGTTGAGCAGCAGAAATTATAAAGAGTCCTAAAGCTCTTAGATTTTTTCAAAAATTAAACCAGGGCTCAGGTATTTTCTTACTGAAGATGGGGTTCATACCCCAAGATACATTCAGCTCTATTTGTGGATTTAAGAAAACAACAGAATGTACTGTGGTATGTGCAGAAAGGAATTTTACTGCACCCACCATCCTCTTACACATTAGTAACCCAGCATTTTATTAAAGCAAGTTAAGTTTTTAATAACTACATTTATTCCAAAAAATGTAAAAAACCAAGTTATATAATACAGTGAAATTATTTCAAGTGTTTAAATAACAACCTAATTAGTTTAATTTAGAATTGGAAATCAGAACTTCAATTAATATTCACATTTTCAGATCTTAATTTCTGCTAAACTAACTGCATTACTTCAGTTAATAGCCTTTCCTTCCTGCAGTACACAGCTTAACATCCCTAAACATTTCTGTATCAATTACTAAATCTAAATTAAATGTTTATTGGAGTTATTTACTTCTCAGCATTCTCAAGCATGGCCATGGTCCATGACTCACAAGCTGAGTTTTGAAGGTTTCTTATGGTACAATGACTATTAATTATATGTAGAAGGTTTGAAAATGAGTGAACAGTTTAAAAAGACTTTGGATACAACTTAATTTTACCTATTAGCAGCAGAACAACTTTGATGAGGAAACGTGCACTGAAGATAAATTGCACTGATGCTGCTGTCAATTTAAGATGGCTAACACGTGGTAAGAAAATTATTCTCCTGAATTTCTTTTACAAGCCAAGTTTGGATGTAAGAAAATTAAAGGAACAGAGTAACCAAAACTGGTAATTTTATACAGCGCAACCTCTGTCAGTCAGTTTAATTCAAGAATTCTGTACGGACTTGATCCTTTAAAATTATTTTTCCCTTACTGTGTTTTCATGGTGGTTTAAATCAATTTCCAGTGACTAAGAGGTTTCTCTCTCAACGTACAAAGAGGAAGGGTTACAAGGAGTTTCAGTGCCATACAAGGCAAAGCAAAGCCAAACAAGTTCTTAGTTCAATTATTACACATAATGAGAGAGATGCATTTTACAGACATGCACGCTGATCACAATAACACATTGCAAAGAACAAGCACCTTTTGCCTCATGGGTAAATTGCGCATAAACCACCAAAATGTTAAATTCATAATTATTTTTACCATATTTGATATCAACTTTTACCAGTAAAACCACTCTTACTACTAGTTTGGACCTCACCCTGCTAAGTGCTAATGCCTGCTGGAATTTTTGGACTATAGGAATCTCGCATTCCTCACCAGACTTTGGTAAAGTCCTCTAGTATTAAGACAAAAGCATTTATTATTTCATTTTTAACACCTCTCCCCATGCATCATGCCCTACTTAATGTGGTGATTGCTGGGATGATCGACATAAGCCACCAATACCAACGGGGCACAACACAGTGAATATATCAGTGGAAACATGTCATTTTGCAGAGCTATAATTTTGAAGTCTAACCTTTAATTTCAGAAAAATATCTTCCAGTAATAAAGCCATTACCGCAGGTTATACTGTTTACATTCTGAAATTTCTGTATTAAATTAAATAATTGCCCATGACTGGCAATGCTTGGATTCATAATGATAGTACACAGAACATATTTACTGTTTCTCCTTGCTCCAAATTTCAAAAATATCTTTAATATGATCCCATGTGAATTTTCATTTTCATTTCCATTAAAACTCCTTTATACTGACCCCAGAAACATCCAGTCTCAGCCCAGAGAACCTGTTGGATATCAGAGCCTGAGCTGAGTTCTCAACCCACCCCTCAGAGCAGTCCTCACACACATTTTCCAGCTCTTCTTCCATCTTCCCTAGACAAGCCACTCATGGAGGGACTCAGCCCAGTCATTTGATTTGCTCCTTCAGGTGACCACCTGTCTTCTATTTTGTTTCAATAGGTTGAGTCAATTAAACCTTTGCAGAGCAACAAAAAGCAGCTCAAGTGCTAATTAAACTTTGTTATTTTCAGTGTAAAATTCAGCTTGAAGGAACCCAGTCTTTTAAAGCAACTGAAAAGTCGAAAAAACAAATAAATTTTAAAAGCGTCTCTTGCTGCATTGTTAAAGACTGCATTAAATTGCACACTCAAAATAATCAAGGAAAGGGACTTTGATATCCAAATCCTGAAATTAGTCTGGATCACTGCTTTTGTACTTGCAAGCTCAGTAAGGAAATAATCTCAGAGGAAGAAAGCTTTTGGAAAGGCTTTACTGGCTATGCCAACAGCAGGGGCTTGTCAGCCAAAGGCCTCATGTTATAAATTTCAGTATTTCTAAGCAAAGCACAGGGCCTGAAAACGTGGTAGCAGGACAAATATTTTTTGACAGGTTGATAAAATTTTGAGGTGAAGTCCTTGCCAGAATTTTCTGGAAATCTCCTCCAGATTTAAAATGTTGTGGAATATAACTCTATTTTCTTTCAAGATTTACTGCATGGGGTTAATTGCATAGCTTAAGTTGAAATGACTGTAGGAGGATGTCAGAGAGAGAGAGACATAATTGAAAGGAAACTGATAGATTTTTTTAATTTTTGGAGAAAGCCTGAATAAAAGCTTTAGGAGAGATCCAACAGGAAGGCTTCCTCAAAGACATTTTCTGCAATTCAGGACAGAGGGTACTACCTGAAGAATGCAGAATTGGCAGGTGTATGGTAAAGACAACAGGAAAAGTTAGTCTTCAAAAGAAATTAAGTTCTGAGCAGTAAAAGGCTACATGTACAGGTGATTGTTTAGGTTTCTAAACTTTATTACTGTTTCTGATCAGGCACTGTAAACCTGGCCTCAAAAAACAGCTGACTGTTTTCCTGTAGCTTTCTAAAACCAAACTTGGGAATGAAAGTAGCTCTAACAGCGTCTTTAAAAAAAATAAAAAAAGCTTTTGAAGCTATTGTAGTGCTAAGACAGATGTAAATATAGACAATTAGAAGAACACTGCTATGGAAACAACCAGGGACCGTTAGGGAATTATCTACAGTTTCTCATATAAGTCTGCTGACTGTAAAAGAAAATTGAACAATGCTGTATTTCAAGATTTACCCTGAAGTGATACAACTTTAATTAAAAGTCTTCTATGGACACCAACTGTAAACTAGCTGCTCTTTCAACCAAAAACTGTTAAGAACTTGAATGAAAATGGAATATTTTCTATGTGGCCACCAATGTAAAAATCTTTTCAAGACTTTTTATACAGTTTCTACTATTACAACCTTAATATGAGCATAAGCCACTGTGGCTTATGAGATATATAGTACAGAAATTTCAACATATAAGGAAAACACAAAGGTCACATGGTGTAAGCTTTGATGCTATCAAATAATTTGCAGAAAGCCCAAGTACTTTAATCTTGGGAGGAGCACTGGACTGTGACCAAATCCCGGAGAATGGAGAGTAGCAAAGTGGACGGACCCCCATCCTTGCTCTGCAGCCTGATCATCAAAGACACGTGTGGAGCACCTTTGCTAAGGGCAGCAGAAGAAATTTAACATTGATTTTACTGGCTGTTTGTGCTTTGGAGAAGACCATTAATGGAGATAATCAGCATTGAACTGCAGCTCAGATCAAACTGAACCAAATGCCCTCCAGGATATGTCCCCTGTTTAGACTGGAGATGGGACACAGTAAGGAAGGTGCTATTACAATTAGAGATATTCCAAATCTGCCAAGCTCTGCAAAGGTCCTGCTTGCTCCAGCTACACTCCTGATGTGTTTGATCCATACCCTTGATGTGTGAGTCGAAGGTGCAGCTAGGCAGAAATACCAGTAATTCTCACTGGAGTAAAGCACAGGGTGTTTGCCTCCTTCTGCCACCCTGGAGGAAACAAGATGCAGAAATGTGGTACAATTACCAAAAAACTTAAAGAAATCCATGACAATCCCTTCCTGCTTTGATAAAGTACATTAGGTCATTATGTGCCTCAAATCATATGGAGAACAGGAATGGGAGGAAAGAACAAGCTGCTGAAATGCTAAGCTTAGCTGAGTCAGACAGGTTCCCTGGTAACAAAAGCAGTTACATTTATAAATATGCTGCAGCCCCCACAATATGGATTATTTCCCATTGTTTTTTAAAAATGCCTTCTTTAAAAATACAGATAAAAAAAAAGAAAGAACTTTGGCCAAGATATACAAGAAATTATTTTCTGCCCCTTTTGGCACACTTAATTATCCCAGGACTATTGACTCTGAGAAATTAATTTCTCACTGTGACTATAAAGGGAGCAAAATCTCCTTACTACCATTAAAATGAAGATATCCAGCTTCCACTCTTACCTTTAGGTTCTTTTTAAACTAAGCATTTCTAATAAAAATATTCTGCTTATTTAGTGCACTACATAAAAAGGCAATAAAGTCCAAGGTTGTAGGTGTTTTTACGTAATTTCAATTTATAATAAAATAAAAATACACAATACCTAAAGTACTGCTAAAAATGAACTTTCCTCCTCTCTACCTTAAAGTAAGTATTAAGAACCCTATTCACATTTGGATAACTCTGCATTTATTTAACTTCATTATAAAACAGCTATCAGACTAAACCATATCAAAATCTTTTGTTTGCACAAAGCTCAATCTATTTTTGATACTACTATTCCTTCATATCTGAGTCATATCAGTCACGACAGCTGTCAGCATAAAACTGCAACTCACTTTTAAGTCCTAAAATGTATATAAACTTTATTACTTGTCTTAGATCCCTACACTGGAACCCCAGCTAATAATAAATCTGCATTTTAGAGAGTATCTTTTAGGACTAAGAATCCAAGTACTAGTTATCTACTGAGGTAATGACAGAAATTAAGGGAAATTTCATACAAACATCCGTGATAGGTCTACTTTGCAGGATTCCCCAACACTGGACACTTCAGACTTGGCTGGACAAGATACTGAACCATTTTCTCTGGGCTGTGCTTTTGCCAAATATGGTTGGACCAGATGACCCTAAATCCCTTCCAATCTGTGATTCTAAGATTCAATCATTCTGTGATATGAATTACCAAGCCTCGTGCTAAAACAAAACCACAACAGGAATACCCAAATCCAGCAGAGGAACCTACAAATTAAATTTCCAAGTCCTGTTCCTTTCTAAAATTAAATGACTGGCAAAAAAACACAAGAATCAACAAGCCAGATCCAGGCAAGCTTATTCCCCACCTACACACAATCCTTTCCTATGGAGAAGAGATGCATCTGTTCAGAGCTTTCCCTTCTACCTCACTCCCTGACTTTCCTCACTGCATCTCTCACTGCTCTCTTAACTCCCTGAGCAAAGCAACATGTCCCTGCTGCAAAAGCTCTCACTGACTACCCAGTGTTGCCCTTCTTAAGGACTCTATAACATATGAAGTGGTCTAAGTAACATGTAGGATGCTCCAAGCTGGGATTAGCTAACTCCTGGGCACCAATAGAGGTTCAATTTTAGGATTACAGGAAACTCCCAGAGCTGGACCCAGCTGGGCCTGCAGCACATACTTGGTGAGAGCAGCTAGAGACTGACAAGGAAACCCAGAACAGTCCAGTCACTTGCTTATTACAGAGCCTTTCACAGTACATACTTTAGTTCAAACTAAGTATTACATCCTGAAACTTGGGATTTAAAGCTCTAAAATGGTTCTAAAAATTTTTATGTAAAGTTAGAAGGATAGAATTTGCATATACAAGCCCTAATTCTTTGCTATGGAGCAGAAGACCATATTGCAGAAATGAAGGCAATTACAAAAGTAGGTTCCCAGAGCATTTTAAGGGGTCCCCAGCACATCTTTAGAGTTTCCCTCTTGTTTGCACATTTTGTTCTAAAGCGGAGGTGTTTGACAGCAGATCAAGGGCACGGAGCTGGCAGCCCAGGCAGAGAGGGACTGGGCAGAGCAGGGCAGGAGGAGCTTGCCTGGGGGAGGACAGCCCAGCAAGATGGCAGCAGAGCTGCACAGCCAGACGTAGCCAGAGGAAGCCAAAGGCTTTCCCAGCTTCATGCCTTGAGATAAGAGTGTTGCTTAGGCACAGAATAAAGTGATTACACAACCACAGGAGAGACATGCTGAAAGCTGTGGTGGGTAGGGAGCAGCCCAGCTTGCCCCGTCAAACCTCACACGTGCAAGACCATTCCAGGTGGGGAAGCAGCATGTCGTTACAAAACTGGGATTGAGAGACACTGGCTTGAAGCCAGGGCTGTCAGTTTGAAGGAACTTGGGAAGGAGAGGCTGAGTACCCGCTGGAGCACAGCTGAGCAGTCTCATCTCAAGGCAGGTAACAAGAGAGGAGGAGGAGAAAGACAACAGGAAGATGGAGATGTTCATGCACTGGTTTCAGGAGCAATACACAGCAGGACTCATATGGAAGAACAGCCCTAATTTCAAGGCAAAAAGGCATCAGCACAGTGAGCAGGATACCACTGACTGGTCCATCTCACCAGGAGTCTTGTGCCTCCTCACACTGAGGAAACAGGGGCCCTGGCTGCCAGGGGAAAACATTTAAGTCCTAAAATGTGTAAAACATGACATGATGGAGGGAGACTGCAAATCTGAGGGATATGTTACAGCCTCATAAAGGTGGTTAAGTATTGGAACAGGCTGCCCGTGGAAATGATGGAATCACATCCGTGGAAGTGTTCAAAAAGCATGCATATGTAGCACTTAGTGGTGGACTTGGCAGTGCTGGGTTAATGGCTGCACTTGATGATCTTAGAGGTCTTTTTCAGCCTGAACAGTTCTATGATTCTAAGGGAAACCAAAATCCATCAGTAGCATCTGCTGTCATGGCAAAGCTGGGTTTTGTATTGTCTACATTCATTCAACTTTTCTTTTTCCTCTCCAAACAGTCACTCCACTGAGCTAAGTGGTGGTGGTAAACATGAAAAAATTGCTACTTTGCACAGCAATTTGTCATAAACAGCTTGTAATTATTGCAGGAAGAACATGAAGATTGAGTGAGAACAGATTGAGTGAGAAAACACTGTGGATGGTTCAGAAGAAGTACCTGAGAAACTGACACAAAATATGACAAGCTGGAACAAACCGTCACGACTTCTAAATTCCATCCATCTCGTCAGTGATCAGAAGGGATCATGGGAATGGTCCAGGAAACCTTTCTTTCAGACTTGAATTCGGTTTGTTAAATATAAGACCAGCACTTTATTGAAGTGCTACTGCTGAGAGATGACTTCTAACAAAAAACATTACTCTAGACTTTGGAGGAATTTGAAAAATCTTGCAAAATGTTCATTAAAATAGTTATATTTCTGAAAATCTCCCACTCTCAACTGAGTTACTAAAGCAATGCTGGTGTGGAGCAGCAACTGAGTTTTCCATTAAGATGTTTTAGCACTTTACATCTTGGTTCTTTCTTCAAGATTTGTTCATCTTTCTGCTTTGTGTATGAGCTTGACAATTTTTAAAAACCTGTTTCATGTACTGATGATGAAACAAGAGAAAAATTAAAAGATCTTCCCTGGGAGGGGTTTTTGCTAGACTTTGTCACTTTCAGAAATATCCTAGCAAAAATGCTCACTCTATCAGGCAACAAAGCTCTGAACTCTCTGGCAAAGGCTGTGAGCCCCCAGTAGCTGGACCTTGTTGGAGGCAAGGGAGGCACAGTCAGCCCACAACAGGAAAACCTGGCAGAGTTCTGAAAGACCTTCATTTATCACATCTAATCAGAAAATTGCAAATGAATGAATGGTAGCTAATCAAAATGCTCCTGCCCATCCACTCCAACCGGAAATTTGCAACCCAAAGCCCAGCAGCAGCTCCCACGCCCAGCAGGAGAGTGGACAGGGAGGGTAAGCCCTGCCCACACTTTTGGAGACCAGTGCAAACTGGTACATCCCTTCACTGATTCCTCACAACCCAGACTCGTGGTGTGGTTACTGTGGGAGGGGATGTGAGCCAGACTCTTACTCATTTCTATTTGCAAGCATGGGTGCATTCGAGTCCAAAACTGCTTCACAGTGAGCTATTTAGAAGAATGAGAAATATGTTTAAGAAAAATGACATTTGAGAAAGTCACAATCTGTCTGCCAGTTTTTCCTCTTCCTCTATCAATTCACAGCAAGTGTCTTATTCATTGCCCATTCTCTGCCTTCCTTTTCTTCTATGTGAGTTTTCCTATTTCTTTCAGTCTTTAGAGCATTTAAGGGACTCTTTGATTTTTTTCTATATAACAATAATCTTAGAATTGCTTTAATATTTGCATCACTGTCAAGAGCAGAACTTCCTTTGCTGAAAGCTTTGGTAGTGCCAGAAAAAAATTTAAATTTAGCTCAGTATATATACATGTATGTTTCCTACTTCCCACACACATAAAAGCAGCACACTCCAGTTGGAAGTTCCTTTAAACTCTTTAATTATACAGGTTATTTAGTCTGGCTCTTTCCTTTCCGATTACTTTTTAAGTAAATTAAATGCCTGCCTCTTGCTGTCCTTTCTACATTAGCAGGCCCATTATTGATTTTTATTATCTTTCCAAAGAGAAGGTTTTGCAGCTGATTGCCATTTACCCTGTAAGCAGTTCACTTCTGCTGAGGATTCCTGCTGCCACTGAGACCTGAACTCTGTTCTCTTGCAGCTCAGCCATGCCCAGCACTGCAACAGGGATTACTGCAAACATTACACAGCTTTGCATGGCAAGCAAAGACAAATGCACAAATGCTTCTAACACAATGATATTGCTTATTTATGAAGCATTTTTGTACCAAAATTGCTCCTTGTGGAGGTTTATCATTTACCAGCCAGCTCCCTAAAGAGGTTCCTATTTGCTCTCCTGTCTGCAGTGATTGCAGAAGAAAACATGCTACTTCTTTTTCTTCACTTGCAACCAATGTAGGGGAAAAGCAGGTAAAAGGATAGGATACAACAAGGAAAACAAAAGTAGTAAATGTTTTTACAAAATGTTTGGCCTTTTGACAGCCCCAGAGATGATCATGAAGGGGCTGACAGAAGAGGTTAAAGTCCAGAAGTGTCAGGTTGGTTGGTCACCAATGCACTGACTGGAATTGCCTGCAAACAACAGAAGGAACAACTCCACAGAGAAGGTTTTCTTATTCCCTGTTGGGTATATCTAAACAACAGAGCAAGTTGCCTCAGTGATAGCTCTTGTTTATGCGATGTTCCTAACTGAATGCATCAGAGGCCTGATTTCTCATTGATTATGCTGCTTTCCACTCCTAGTAGCAGCATCAGAGCAAGGTATCAGAGACTCAAACAAGAACAAAAAAAGCCTGAAGTGGCAACACTGATTTGTTTTGCTTTTACACTACACTTTTCCTCAGCTATAGTTCTGAATTCCCAAAGCACCACATAAGTGGTCAAAACCAGATGAAAATGAAAACATCAATTGATGATTCAGAAAGAGAGTTGGAGAGGCGCACACTTCAAACAATAATGGTTTAGAGAGGATTGAGAAAATAACTATCATTAAAATAAATGCAAAGCCTCCTGACAAGCCTAAAGAAAAAAAAAAAAAACACAAGAGGGAAGAATGCAAGCTGGTATAGGAGATTATAAATATAATTACTGAGAATATACAACATTTTACATTAAGATCTCTGCATTCCTCCCAAGTATCTACACACTTGGATAAAAACACATCTCAGCAATGACTTCAATTATTTTGCAATTTAAACCTTTACAACCTATGGTATTTGTACAATGGGATGCAATCTTCCCTCTCTTGCCACTCTGCAAGAGTAGAATCTCTTTTAATCAGGGTTGGGGATCCATTTTGATGGTCATAGAAATAACTGCAGTTGAGTATGAGCACACTGGGTTGTAGTTACAAATGAACCAGCCAGGTAGTGACTGTAGAGTGAATTCAATGTCCACAGGCACTAGGCTTCCAGCTGAGCAGCCCCCAGCCTGTGGCTACAAATGGGCAATGTTTAGCAGCCCAACCAGTGCCCCTTCTGAACTAGTGGCACACAAAGGACCACAGGACACGCAAATCACAATGATTACAGTATAAAAAGGAAACACAATTTTTTTCTTTTTCTGGAATATATATGTGACATCTATAAAGTCCCCCTCTCAAACACATGGCCTGCAAGTACATTAGCTCCCATGGAGCTAAAAGACCCAACTAATATTTCTTATTCCTGCAGAATTTCTGGAGTGAAAACAAGCTCAAAGAAACTTCTTTTACTGTTCCCTGAGTCACACAGATCATCCTCCCTTGTATCACATTGATGTTTTGCTTCCCTGGCAACTGTACCTTCAGTGACAGAGTGCTTGGGCTGCGCTCTGAACTGCACCTCAGCATGGAACAACTGCAGCAAACACCTGTGGCTGAGCCCATTCATTACAGCACAACCTTCAGGGAAACTGTAGAATTAACAGTTTCATGGCATGCCCAAAACATATCTGATTAATGAAAGAAACTTTGCAGTCTGTCAGCCTGCTCTCTGTACCCACTTCTGTTCCATTATTAGCGGTTTCTTTCCACCATTTTCACATCTTTCCTGGATTTTACTGCCAGGTTGGACAATTTTACTCTTTTCCTTGTAACTGAAAATTAGAGTCCACCTAACTCAGTGGAATTTTGCTGTGTATCCCAGATGTCAATTCACATATTTAAGAATCATAATGTCAAAAGGTAAAAAGCATCACTTTTCACATACCGACCTTTTAGTTTCATCTGACTGGGGGACTGGGATGTATTCCTTGGTGATTTCATAGCAGACTTTCCTTAATTCTCTCACCCTTACCCAAATTCATCTCAGTGCCTCTATTCAGACCAGCACATTTTTCCCTGAGACCTCACAAGCTCCATCCAACCTTCAGGCCAGAGGGATGAAACCAAAAGGAAGGTACAAGTTTCAAGGGTGGCCTTGAAATGTGGTAGGAAGATTTTAAAGCAATTTATTCCACTTGGTACTTGAAATCAGTTAGAATAAACTAATCTTCAAATTTTGAGTCAGAAGCATTTTAATGCCTTCTGAACCACTTATGGGGAAGAGGTCATACTTCACAGGCAGGTTTTCCTCTACTAGGAGAATTTGTAGTGTTGCAAGATAAATCTTTTTGCCACCTAGCTCTTACTATTTCATAGAACTTGATTCACAATACGCTGTTAGTAACCTTTATTAAAATTGCATCAGTCATTTCCCTTCAAAAGAGACGATGTATGCAGTTTTTCATGCTACACCAAACACTGGAAGAACAAGATAGAGAGACACATTTGAATTTACATAAAGATTGCAAGCTGTTGTTCCAAAGTAATTCTGGTGTGCCCTGTGAGTAGGCTTTTGATCTGATCAGATTTCTGCATATTGAGTGTAACATGTACAAAATCTATAATTGGAGTCTGTTTTCTGAGAAGAGATAAATTGCTTCTCTCTGTTAAAGGAGAAAATGGTACATTTCTGGACAACGTCTTCCAGGACATGTTTTTCATGTAAATTTAATCCAATAGATACTTAGAACTGATAAAAAAAAAATTTAAGAAATGCTTAAATACGTTTTTCTATTTCAGAAAGGTTACACTTTATTAAATATATCTTTTTCTTTGTTATTTTTCCCTGAAGTGTAAATGCTGTATTTCATTCCTTATTTAAGGAGCATTTATATGTTGGGATAGATGTGTTATTCCAGACCTGCCTGCATCAATTTGCTACTCCTGAATAACACCCTTATTTCTGGATTTCTGGGGAATCCTGGCTAGGTTCAGTTTTTCTTAGCACTAGCTTATACTGTTGCTAGTCTATATTCTTAAAAGACTTTTCAGATGGGATCATAAGAAAATGCTTCTTGTACAATACTGAACTACCCGATCAATCAATCAATCTCCAGTGTTCTCTAGTCTCCACAAGCACTGAAATTCCAGAAGAAAAAAAAAGAAAAACTTTGATAGATTTTGGTTTTTTAAGTTTTATGTCAATTTTCTCAGGCTGGACAGATAAATTTTTCTTACGAATTGCTCACGCCCTTTAAGTCCATTTTATTCTAGAGCGCCTACTTCATAACAAACAACCCACTCTAAACATTTCAGTATTTCTTATACACCCAAAGTAAGTTGAAGATTATTTCCCAAGTTTGCTGCATTTTCATGGAAACTGGAGAAATGAGAATCTGAAGGCAGACCTCATGTTCCCACTCTAAAAGTTCAAATCATAAGTGCTGTACTTCTCCAAACTCTAAGCCAAACAAACACCAAATAGAAGACAAAGAGCTACAGCAAGACAATAACACACAGAAGTGTGGAACAACAGGAACAGGAGTCTGATGCATGAACCCTTCCTACTGCAGTCTGTAGCAAGAAGGGAGTTTGCAGCAGGTCCTGAAATGTCAACCTTCCATGCCCATTATAAAAACCAAAAACCAAGCAACCAGCAAAAAAACCCCAACAAAATAAAGGAGGGGGGGGGGGGGGGAGGACTAGAATGAAATGATTCCCCTATGAGATGGCTGTGGAGGAAAGACTACAACATCCAAAAGCTAAGCTAAGCAAACAAGGAAATTAATGTAAGCTAGGTAAAAAGAAAGAAGCCAGTCATTGATGTCTCTCTCTGAACTAAGAAAACCCCAGCAAGCACTGAGACATTAAATTTGCAATTTTACTAATCTCTAAGTATAACTGTGTGTCAAAACTCCATGTAAATCATACATGAGCACAGAAAATGTGTGCTGTGTGGGCAGAGGATCAATACATCAGAGCAGATGCTTCTCTGCATTAGCACTTTCTGGAAACAGCAAATGCTGGCAGATGTTCACAAAGGTGAGGTCTAGCTCCAAGCTGACCCCAACATTGATGTCTACACCCCTGGTGCTGAAAGCAACCCATGCACGTGGCTCAGGACCCCACTGGTGCCCATCAGTCAGAGGCAGTCTTGTTCAGGAGTTGCAGGTTACCAGCCCCAGCAGCCTCTGCTTTAGCCACCACTAATTGCCTGGATCACAGCAAACCCCATCAAACAGAGGGCCCCACTCCATGCAGCACCATGTCAAACCATGCTGACCTTTGGCATCCTTCTCTGAAACTTTCAGATGCTTCTGGGCAGCCCTTGTCCTCCTAACCATGACCTGACCTAAAGTAACCCTTCAGGGCAAGACTGCACATGCAGAAGCAGAAAGGAACTGGAAATGCTGTCAGCAGCCAGCCTTCAGTGTCTTCATATGTCTACCATGTTCAGGAAACTCTTACCTTCTAAGAAAATAAAATGACTGAATACACTGTCCAAGGACTGTTAACAACTATGGACAAAATGGAAATGGAGAGAACAGTCACCAGGCTCGTAGATCTCTGATGTTGTTCCACTAGGGACAGCTGCTTTGTTCCTGTAAATCACAGCACCCACATGGCACCTGCCTGCTGCTCTTCTACACCAGTGCAGACAGTGAATTACAGAAAAAAGACACTCTGTTCCTCCTAATCACTACAAACAGCCTCTTCATTTCTCTGTCTGTCCTTTGAAATTGTTGAGCTCTCTTGGAAATTAGGGGATTTTCTTGCCTTTAGTTTTCTAAGAGTAAAACAGTTCTCACTCTGTGACATGCAGTGAGCCAGCTGCTCCCCATTGCCTTATGTCATGGCCCATCTTTAAAATGTTTTGTTCTCAGACCTCTTGGAGCTACAATATTGAATAACAAGATGCATAAAAGCAAATGGATAAATGAAAGATAATCAGCATCACTTTGAAAGAGTAGTATTGACATAAATCACATGTATGTTTGTGTATTTTGATATATACATACAAATGCATACACACATACACACTAAATGGAGAAATAAAATAACAGTTACTATGTCAAAGGATCTATTGACAGATCTTATATTTGCCCTTAAATACTGGCCTGTTAAATGAATTCTTTTAGAAGTCAAAGTATACATGTTCACAAAGGAAGCAGCTGAAAACCAAAAGCTCCTTTTACCCACACTAGTCCAAAAAAAAAACATCCTGAATTTTCCCAGTTCTGTCAGAGTCTATGTAAAATATCCCAACCTTGTGCTCTTGCTTTTGTACAACTTCTGGAGGTTTTTCTTGCTGGAATAAGTTGAGTTAGGAGGCAAGAATAGCTTTAGCTCATTGGGCTCGCTGGCATATCTGGCATGCCTGTCTGTGTGATCAGCTGCAGAAGATACCCTTAAACACAAGAACATGGAAGCTGGTCTTTTTACTAGGCTTAGAGATGTGGAGAGCAAAAAATAGTATTATTTGCCATAATTCATGATTTACAGGCAATAGAATTTTAATAGATCTAAGCTACTTAAGAGTAACTGCACTCAGACACAACTTCAATAAAGAAATAGTTAAAATTAGAGATAAAACAGTCTTTTTTGTGCTTCTCAATTAAGTTGGTATTTGAATATTGGCCTTTATTAAATTCTGTTTCCATTTTTTCTGAGTGTTAAAAAGGTCTTTGTTGGCATTGGGACTGTGATATATGAACCTTAGCTGCTATTCACACTTGGTATCCTGTATATGTCATTCTAACTAATAGGGGAAGCATAAAAATCAATATGTCTCTACTAAGAACTAAAACTATCTAAATTGACCTATGACATGCAGCAAAATAAACATTTCTCATCATTTTCTGAAATGGATTCTTCATTTTTCAGCTCCACATTAGTTTGCACACTGAAAAGATCTAATATTTAGCTTTTACATTTGTAGTGAATGGTAGAATAAATGAACTATGTCGACTTTAGTACATTTTAATATTAGAGATAAATTTATATTTTCCAGAAAAACAAAGAAATAAAGCTACCAGGAACTCAATTTTGGTTGTTTCACATGCTTTAAAAAAATTCAGACCTCTGGGAACTCACATTTCATAGCCGAAGTTGATGAGCCATCCCCAAAAGACAGCAGACACTTCTGAAGTTATGGGCTGCTAGGTATAAATTGACAAATTATAGCTTCTGAATTCTTTTCTATTCATACAATAAGACAAAGGTCTTTCTAGCATAATAATCTAATAATAATTGATACAATTGTTTTCTGCATATTTGTCCTTCCATGGCTAAAATCAGTTTTTCTCTGCCCATATGCAGATTTCCCTTGTCTTGAATTTGGGAGTGTCTACTGTGTTCCTAATTCTCATGAAAACTGAAGAATTTTAGCAGTTCATAGTGCAGAAATTTGACACCCAGTAGCTGCATACTATTGCCAGAGCACTGAAGCTCTGATATGAAACAGTGACCTCCACCTCCCAACCCCACTGAAATATTTCTTTTTCTGAACAAGACAGACCTGTGGCTTCTTGCTGATGAACAGTAAACCTTAGAGTCTGTTTGCCAAACAGGTTTCACAAACTTCATGACTGTTTCTAGCATTTCATCTGGAGAACATGCCCCATGACATCAACTGAATGTTTTCAAAGGTTTCACAGTTCATGTGTCACTTGGGGATATGGTTTAGGGGTGATTATTGGGGTGCTAGGTTCAGTGTGGACTGGATGATCTTGAAGGTCTCCTCCAACCCTAATATTTCTGTGATTATCAGCTAGACACCTATATCCCAAAAATATCTTCCCAGAAAGAACTCTGGACTAATAAAAAAATCTTTAATAAAACGAGAAAAAATTCTGGTAGTTCACATTTTGCAAAGATAACAAGCTAGAAGAGGATTTAAGATGCCCAGAAATCAAACCATATTGTATATACATAGGAAGAAGACAATTTTTCTAGGTTCTACATTTCAGCACAAAAGAACAAATTAAAAACCATTTGCCAACAATTTGTATGCCAAAACTGAGAAGCCCTAATTACAGGATTGCAAAGTTACACTCTTATATTAAAGGGAAGAAGAAAAAGGTAAATCTTCAGCTTTCTTAATATATTAGTTTTTCAAGAAATGTACCTAGTTAAAGAACATCATTGTTCAGTTTTGCAGAGGAAAAGCAGTTAATTGCTTTCTATAATTACAACTAAAGAAAAATTTTATACTCTATTTCAGAAGAAAAGCTATATGCAAAGCAATAAGTTCCTAAAAGAAGTCTTCCCTGTGAGTTCTTCCAAATGCATAGGCTGAAGATTAGCATTTATGTGAAGATACACAGGCATTTTCATCCAAGTATTGCTGGTCAAAATCTTACTAATAAACATGCTCCTAACACAATATGTGTCTTGTAATCTTACTTCCACCCCACACTGCAGCCCTCATTTTACATTTCTGTTGATTCATATAGACTAGAAAGAAATTGAAATCCTTTGCTTCATTCTTAAAAAGCTTCTAGTTCCATATTTCAGCCAAAATCCTTTCTGCTCTATGTACCGCTTCAATAAACATTGCTCCCCCACTCTTCTCCGCACATCTCTGACTCCTCCATTTGTGACAATCCTTTGCTGGAACTAAATTAAGAACTTAGAAAATGTAAATGAAGTAGGCAGAAAAAGATTTATTGCAGCACCAAGAATTAAAAGTAATAGAACAATACAGGCCTTTTTGACCAATCTACAACGCCCCACGGGCAGTTTTATTTAAGTCAAAGTGTTATCTAAAATAAGATGAAGAAAAAGCAATTCAAAACTATATTCTAGAAGTATCTTAAACTGGCTTTGTAGAGACACGAGGGTAGTTGCTTTCTGCTGCATTAACACTGATGTGCTGATATGGTATCTGCAGAAGCCAGGCAATTAAGGCTCTGTGGGAGAGTGCTCACAGCACTCATTGAACTGCAGCACAGTTAAAAATACAATGTAAAATAGATGTAGATGAGAGAAGTTTAAATAGTCAAAATACATACAGAATGATTGTTGACAGCTGTAATCAAGATTTCTAAAGACTTTACTAATTAGAAGTCTAAATAATTGAATACATGCTAATTCACTTAAAAAAAATTAAAAATACAGACTGCTTTTTCTGGCAATAAGGCTTTTTTAGCCTCTGCTTCTTTCCCAGATGCCTCAATATTGTTCAAAAATTGCCAGAAATCAAAAGATATTTGGTCAGATACTGTTTTAACTTATTAATACTTAAAGATGAAGAAGCTCAAAAGAGAGACATTTGACAGATGACAACCTACATTTATATGCACTTTATCCTATTATTAGCACACTTTAGACCTTAAAACACCCATGAAGAAACCTTAAATCAGGACTGTAAATTTAAACACCTGTGGATGTGACTTCTGATGTAAAAATTTGTTCCCTGGCTCTTCCTTATTCTCCTGAGCCATAGGCTGGCCCCCACAGGGAAGGGTATAGTGAACATCCTTTTCTCTCCTCACTCCAAGAAACGCAAGCTGAGCCCAGGAAATTTTTACCTGGTACAGAATTTCTGAAAGTCAACACTTGTATTCAGCTCCCTTTTACCAGGACTTTTCTAAACGTGCACCAAGGTAAGACCACTCAGCTAAGGTCCTCTTACACCACACCCTTTGATAACGACCTACACCACATAAGAGTTAAATGTTAAGGTGCCAACAAAAACTGCAGGGGATAGAAAATTGTTTCAACTTACTGCCAAATAGCCAAGTTCATCACCTTATCCTGGTGTAGGCAGCAATTAGAGGAGGACAGATAGAGGCTGGTAAATCCATTTTTATGTCTCCTTATCCAGCTTCTTTAAAGAACTCTTAAGCCTATAATGAAACACAAATAAACAGCTCAAATCAGACAACATGGTTGAAAGCATTGATAAAAGACACAGGATAAAATGAAACCCCTCTTTAGCAGGGAAGGGAGCTCCTGTCTCTCCTTCAGGCCAGGATGTTGGTAGCAGAATGTATTTCAGCCCCCAGTGACCCCAGTCAGCCTGAGGAAAGGCCCAAGAGAGGGTCTCAGGAATGACCTCAGAGATAAAAACCCTTTCCCCTGTCCTGAATGCCTGCCAGGTATTCTTGGGTATGAAACATATTTTAAGGAGCTCACATGTGAAACTACACCCAAACCATTGCAATCCAAAGGCCTAAACAGGATAGATTGTGACTGGCTGTGATTGAGACCAGAAAACAGTGGGGGACCAGTGAGTTTGGGGTAAATGATCCCCAGCTTCCCTTTGTAACACCTGAAAAATTATTCTTTAAGAAATTATTCTCTGCTGGATAGCAATTGCAGAGTAATATGTGTGTTTATCAGCTATCACATGTCAAATATGTGTCATGAAGATACTGCTGCCACTTATTTTTTCCCCCAAATGCAACATCATTTAAATATTTATGTACCATCTTTCTTTGAAGCTTGGTTTGTAATTGTATAGTATTTTTCAAAATAATGCATCCACTCATGGAATACAGTCAACTGGGATATGAGATCAATAACGTACAAAATGTCACATTTTGTGCTAAGCTTTTATTCTTGAATTAAATGAATTTGGACTGTCTTTAGGCCAGATATTACTAAAGTGCTAATCTGGTGATTCTTCATTTCTCTGAAACAAAGCAGTAGCTTTAAGTATCACTCTCCTTGGAGAACAGTTTATGTTATAGAATTTAGCATCCCACCTAACATCACCTAAGGAGATTGATCTGGAGAGGCAAAGGCTGAAAAACCTTTACTGCCTGGAAGAAATCATTCCTCCTAAAAAAGAATATGAGATTTTATCAGGAACATAGGCAAGATATGGGGAAGTCTGACACTCTTCATGATATATTTGTTCTATTTTTCTTCCATAAAGCACCATATTCACTGAAAAAGTCAGCTCCTTTCCAGATATCTGATAACACATTCACCACTAAATTCTAAATTTTATTTGAAAAAATGAAACCCTTAAAACCTGTTTCCTAAAGCAGGAAACTTCCACAATAAGGTAAAAAAATCTTCAGTCAACTGAACTAATGCAGCTTCAAAGGAAAACTTGGCAATTTTTCCTTGCCTTCCTCATTTCCAATAAAATACTTACCCTTATAATAAAAATTGAAATATTCTCTTGAGAAAAAATGCAGGTGATTGCTAAAATAAACAGATGGTACACAAACTTCTGAGGAAATTTCTCTTCGTAAAATATGATAGAAATGATCTAGCTACATAATTGAATATGTAACATGAGTGCAAGGAAGCACTGACTAAATTTATGTACTGGCCTTTTATCAAATACTTTTTTCCCTTGAGAAAGCATAGTTTGCTCTTTTAAATATCTTTTGTTTTATCAATTGTCTTCCTATAGGCTAATTCTTTCTCAGGGCTGTAATGTCAGTAAGTTATCTAGATGCTGAAAGTGCAAGAAAACTTTGACATTTAGAAGCAAGCTAATTAATTTGCTTTAGAAATGCTCGAAAAGGCTAGAGAAATTAGCATCTTTCAGAAGGAAGCCATTGGTCTGGACAAGGAATAGAAACATAATAAACTATAAACAAAGGCAAATAAACTATAAACAAATTTTACTTAGAAATTTGTAATTTTTTAAGGAGGTCTTTTATCACACTAATTTTTGTTTTTAAAAATTTTTCTACTTTGTAATGGAATAATTTATTTTCAAAAATTTCCTAAATAGGAAAAGTAATATTCCATTACTTCATTTTTATGGAAGAGTTTTGTGGTCTAAGCCCTGTTCTCCTGATAGTGTCACACACAAATTTTGGCTCTTCTTGGTTCAGAAAGAGCGCTGAAGTCACTTCCACAGGTAATAATTTAGTTCTGTGTTTCTTGTCACTGCTTTATCCAGCTCTGCTGCTCCATCTGACACTTTTCTTGTGCCTGTGCTGAAAACAGCAGAATTTGGGATCTATGAAGAGCAGCTACTCAGCAAAAAATGGCATGGAGCCTGAGCAGACTATCCAAAGCACACTTTATATTCACACTGAAACCAGCCCTGGAAAAAGAGGCACACAAATCTCTTCTTTCAGTGTTCTCTGTACTATAGGGACTAATGCCTATCCCTAGGGCTTTTTCTTCCAGAGTTACTGACACACCTATGACACATCTTCCTAGTCACACGCATCATAAAAATACCATTAATGAACATAAGCAGCATTTTTTCTCTAAAGCAGCACAGAAAACCTTGTTAGATTCTGTACACTGACATTACTATCCATAACATTGTATTAAATTATAGAGTCACCAACTCAAGCTTGGGTGTTCTCCACAAATTAATGTAGCAAACTGATTCCAACATTTTAATCAGTTCCACTGTCCAAATGCCCCTTCAGTTGTTTTGACATTGTGGAACAAGTGGCCACTCTGAGAATTTGATTGCCAAGGAATTTCATTTAGTGAGGTTCACCAACCTGGTTTAATGTTAAGAAATAACTTCCAGCCCAAAACCTGCAATGTTTAAATTGGTGGTATTTAATATTACTACAATATCAGTAAGAAGCACTGAGGCAGCTACTGCTACATACGAAAGTTATATAATTCCAACCTAAATCACAATGCCCCATCTGATTGTACTGCTACCACAAAACCATGTTAGACCAAACTAAAATTATTTCATACATGGGGAAATTCATACATTAGCATGGGATTTTAAGATGATCCTTTGTTTTGATTTTTATTTTCAAGTAGAAGTGTTCTAAAGGCTGTGGGACTTTCTCCAAAGAAAAATTGACTTTCTTCTTAGTGTTAAAATTGATTTGCATCAGCCAGATTCTAGAATTTTACATTTCATTTCTACAGGCTTGATGCTGTGATATACATACAAAGTGATTGATTCAGTGGATTTCTGTGCCTTAAAATCTTACAAATTGCTGGATTAAGCTAATATTCATGTCAGCCCCAGTAAGAAAAGTGAAATAAATGCTTACACTCTAAGCTATAGAGAATGCTGAAACAAAACAAAACAAATGGAGGAGACCAATACAAATGTCTCCTCACAGGAGCAATGCCTATTAAAACCTCAAAGCAAGCACGAAAAATCCCTGAATATAACTCTACACATTTGTCAGAAGTTTTATAATTATTAACCTACAACAAAGCAGTTAGATCTCTGGCATCTTTTGCCTAATTTCCCTTTTTGGGCCAGCACTTGTCAGCCTCTGTATTTTGGCTTTCAAGTCAAGAGTATTCTCTACATAGAAGAAGTGCAAGCATTCCCAAATCATAACTGTAAAGCAAATTCTCTGTTTCAGGAGAGATTACATCCTATATTTTTAAAGCAAATGTTAAAGCCCATAAAGAAGATGGGCTTACTAGTACAAAATTATACATCAGATCATTTATAAACTCATATTTGAAGGACCCTCATTTTTCATTGTCGAATCATGACAAAGGCTTTATTATCACACAGACACGTGCAAAGCAAACAGGCCAAAAACCCAACCTTGAGTCTGAAGAAAGGAACAGCCCTACCTTCTCACTGGGTAATTTTTACCAGTGAAGGAAAAAAATAAAAATAACAAAGTCACCTCCACGACCCCACAGACTTTTACCCATAGTTGCTGGGTTACAATGAGAAATCACTGCCACACACCGTGCTGAATTAAGAAATATTGCTTCTCTTCATTCTGCTTCCATCAGAACAAGCACCAAAAGTCTGGTTGATGACTGCAAATCTAATGTAATAAACTAAAAGTTCAGCTGGTTATGCCCAGTCAGTGGAGACAGATGCCTAAGACAGCTGCAGTGAGTCAGCCCTGAGCACAGGGACCCTGGACAGCTGCCTAGATGCTGAAACACCACACCAAGGAAGCCCCAGAAGCATCATGGACACCACATGCAGCTGCAGCTCTCTGGAAGCAAAGGCATGGCTGACCTTCAAGTTCACCTTCTCTGCTCTCATATAACCTGAACTCATCAGAGCTGATGCACCCACTGCAACCAGAACCATGCTAAGAAGAATTCTAAATTCAAGCATGGGCACTACTTCATTCAGGAGTTTTACAGTCCTTTGTGGTGAAATGTTCTAGCCTGTAAGCATTTTAGGAAGCAAGGGGAGCCAGGTGACAAGGTACTGAGCATTCATTCTCTAACCAACCTGGGAAATGGCTGAAGCAGAACTATTTTGAAATGTGAGTATTCCCTACTGACTTCCTTTCTAAAGCTGAGACTTTAATCAAGATCATAGCAATTCACATAGAATTTAAATATTGCTCATCTGACTTTACCTTGGCCAAAAAACCCAAAACCACAAAAATCCCCAAACTCTGAGAGACCGAACTGACATTTGCCATCTGCATCAATTCAAGGGCAGAGCTGCCTTTCTGGAATTGTAATCATTGTATCAAGGTAGGACTAAGATTTGGCTACTTCACAGAGCATATCAAATAGCAGGTTTTATCTGGGCTCTAACAGCAATCACTAACTCTTCCCACACAAGAGAAATGATGTTTCCTGAAAGGAAGGGCCTGCTTTCAGGAAAAATGAGACCTTAGCTAACACAATGCATGAAGAGGAATATCACCAATGACTTTTTTTTCTGTTTTGCCTCTCTAAGGGTTGCAATCCTTATTTGAATGCTGTTACTCAACCTAACTCAAATCTTACCCCAAATTTGCAGCATTACACAGTGTTACAAAGCTGTGAATTCAATGCCTCTGGTGAGGAATGAGGTACAGAAAATCTCTAGTGTATACACATATTTAAGACCTTGTCTACAGATGTTTGCATGTGACTCCACATGAAGCTTATGTATGCAGGCCTTGTACCTGTACCGGCATGTTTAGATTAAGATTTTCACATGAGCACTTGGACTGTGTGAAGACTAAAAAGCTTCAGTCCTCAATCACTCTGATTAGAAAATGGAAATGAAGCCTGAAATTCTCCAATAGAAATGCTAGCAATAGAGTTAAATTAAATGTAAAGTATAGAACAGTCTATTATAGAGTTTTCTGTTGATTTATAATTTGGGGGGGTTAGCAGCAGATAAGCACTCGGTCACCCCAGGGCATAGCTGTCTTTTTTAGAAATCCTTTGTTCTAGAATTCCAGTGGGAGATTTTTGCTGAGATGAGGCATTTAGGTATGACAAGCAGTGCTTCCTACTTTCACTTGAGTCAGAAAAGCTAATATGCAAATAGTCAGAAATTAAATCCAAATCATTGACAAATGACTGTTTCTGAGACTTGAAGTGAGTTCATTTTCCAAAAAATAAGCTGCCGAGTGCTAATCTAATGCTTTAAAAGACCAGCCTACCCAGGCAATGTAGGAGGATGTCATTAATAAAACACTAGCATTTAGATTTTTCTTTAAAGAACATGCTGAGAACTGAAGAACATGTCTTTAAATCTCTGTGGCAGAGGTGGGTCATAGAATCCCACTTGCCTGTAAAGAACACAAGAGTTTCTTACTTTCTTAACTCAGAGAAGATAGAAGCTAGGGGAGAATAGCATAACAGAATGCAGAAATCTCCCCAAGACCTAACCAGTACAAAGGTACACATGAGTAAAAAGAAAAAGGAAATAAACAAAAAAGTGATGCTCTATTCCACAGTTATTCACATTTAGGACTCACTTAAAGAAAGCATTTCAAGATGCTCATAAAAGTAAATGCATTCAGGGAAAGCTTATCTGACACATATGAGAAATAATCTGTAGAATAGGTCCAGTCTAAGTGTTATATGGATGTAAGCCTGCATTTGAAAAACCACTAAAAGCATGGAATCCAGGGTTACTAACTTCTAACTCAGTCTTATGGATGTGCTACCCTCTGGTACATAGGGTCTTTGAGTCAGCCTCAAAAATGAAAAAGATGAAAACATCTTATTTACTTGTCTTTAAGTGTGCAGTGAAAAGGAGGGCTGACCAAAGAACTCCATTAAGGTCACATTCAAATGGCAAGGGAACAAATGCAGAAAAATGAAGCAAGACATATGCAGGAAAACAGGCCAAAGATCATGTGTAGAATGAGGACTGCAAAGTTAAACATGCCCACTCAGAAAGTGGGTTTGGAGGTTAAAATGAAAAATTACATGACATAATTATTTAATGTGTGAAATTCTGGTCCCCTCTCATTCCCATATCATTTCAGAAATCATATAGAAGATCTAGAGGCAGCTCAGGAAAGTATGACAGCAATGGGCAAAGTTAGGAACAGCTGCTAAACCTGTCAGAGAGGAAGGGACAGAGAAAGCTGAGCTGCAAGATCATTAATGGTGCAGAGGAGATGTCAATGTCCATCAAAAAAGAAAAAAAGGCTTAGGAACTTCAGACAAAAACCAGCAGGAAAAGGCAAACACAAAGTTCATATGGGATTTGATTTTGTAAGCCTTACTGCAGAAGATAAAGAGGCTGAAAATGGATCTGACCTCAAGGGAAATTGGGACAAGCTTATGAAAGAGCAGGCTTCTAAAGCTATTGAGTACAATGTCACCACTCTCTTGCATAGAAGATCCTCTCACTCAAAAGTGTTGGAGGCTGAGAAGATATTTAGTGAGACATCAAAGTATGTTTACTCTGTTAGGTGCTTTTCTCCTAGTCATTCACTTTGGCTGCTGCCACAAACACGACACTGGGCAAAATAAAAATAAATTGTAGTGAAATTACACATAGGCTTTGTCCTGCTTTTAAATAAATACAGTTGGTGGATATTGCCATCATGACTATTTTGTTGTAAGTCTGGAGTAGCCAAGTCCTTTGGGCACTGCTCCTAGTTTGCTTTCAGCTCAGAATACTTGACACAACTTTCTTGACTCCTTTTAGCCAGCATATTTCAACAGTGTACTGGATTATTCCACTTCAACTGGAGCCTGGCTGCTGAGTCATAATCTATTAAAAAGACCAAAGATTTTGTAAAAAATTAGGAAAAATGAATAATCCTCTCCCAACAAACTTCTAACAAGGTGCTTTGAGGCAAGAGTTTTCCATTAAATTCAGGACTTTAAAGCTGACATTCAATTAAGTATTTCTAATGAGCAAAAGCAGAAGTATAACCACCAAAATGTTGTCAAGAGCTTTTTCATTCAATCAACTGGCTGTGAGTCAAGTAAAAAGACAGGAATATTCAACATTTTTCCACAAATGAGAATGTGAAATTGCAGGTTATATATAGTGTTCTCCAGAGCAGATGCTGCTATTCACACACACCAAGTACACTGAGCAATGGGCTGTTACCACCCCTCAGAGCTTCCAAACACAAAACAGGTAACCTTGAACAACAATTTAGGTTTAAATCAGTTCTGAGCTGTAAATTCATATTAATTACAAAACTAATGCTACAAACCTTTTTTTTCTTTTTTTTTTTTTGCAATTGGAAAAATTTGTAAATCCCTTCTGAAAAAAAATTCTAAAAAGAAATAATTTTCTATTGTTTCTATTTTTATTCTTTTAATTTTGTATTTTTTATACTCATCCTTGTATTTATTTTCTTATAAAACTAAAACTTACAGCAATTGAATAATCTAAATGAAACTTCTTTGGTATTTTTTCCAATTTTTTTTCAAAATTTTCTTTAGCTGCTTAAAAATCAACTGTTGCTTGTTTTGATGTCTACCCGAAAATAAAGATATAGAAGTTCTCACAAAGGAAACTTTCTGAGATTTGTGCAGCCAGAGTTTAAACTAAACACACAACATAAATAGTGGAAGAGTATGGATGAATATTAATTCAACATCTTTATTCTAATCTGCAGGAATCAAAAGGAAAAAAAATGTTCCCAGAGTATTTTGAAAATACCCATCTCTTTTCAATAGAGTCCTTCATCAAGAGTTTAAACATAACTGTCATAAGAGGCACTGATTCCTTACTTCTGCTGTTAACACCTGCTCCTGGCAGCTTTGAGAGGTTCAAAACTTGAGCACATGAATTTGCCTGCACCTAACATTAAACAAAAGGGTCTGAAAACCCCTGCATGTCACCAGGAAGTGATTTTGTGTTACACTGTGCAGCACCACACTGAATTTAACACCTTGGCAATAGGTAAGGCTAGAGGTTAGTGAGGATTAAATGATGCTGCTATTAGAAATCTATCATTCAACTAAAACACTTTGCTGCAATGTTTTTGCTCAAGTTAAATGTCAGGTGTAAAACTTTCTCTGGTTCCAATATTTGGGGCACAGAGAGAGCAGGAATAAAGTGCTCCTGAGTTACCAGCTCAGGCCTCTGGCTCCAGTTTGCTCAGCTTCTCATACTCCACGTGGCTCCCAGGGCTAGTGGACATTTTAGGAATAGCCTTTCACAATCTCTCCTACTGGAAATGAAACAGTTGAAAGAGTAATTCCTGATGAGAACAGGGAATCCAATCCCAGTCTCTTCTGTATTTGACTGCACCAGATTATTTTGGGCTGTGGTTCACTCTTTTTTCTTGTCAGAAACCCTTCTGTCCCACCTAGAACTGTATCTGACTAATCACCAGGGGGTGTCAGCCCAGAAGAGAGAGTTGCTTTCATGGGAAGCAAAAAACCAGCAAAATGCATCCAGTGTTAAAAACTAAATCCATGACAAACCCGTCTGACACCTACATAAATCTGAAATTCTGAGCACAGTTACTGAATGCTCTACTTACAAGTACAGAATCCTAACTAGAAAAATAAACCTTTGTGTGGGATGAAACTTAGAAAGGATTTTTTTCTGGCAGGTAAACCATGTCAAGGTAAGATTGCTAGTAAATTTTCTTTTGTTTTGTTTCAGAGTTTGATGTTATGTATGTTAGTCAGTCTTTAATTTACCTAAGCAGCACGGTTGGCTAAGTGTGGGAAGGTTTTGCATTCTTATAAAATAGTAGAAGAAAAGAAAATTTTAATACTTATGCTGCACAACAACAATAATAATAGTAATTTAGCATTTCTCCAAGGAAATTTATGATGAATATGCAACTCATAATTTTCAAAAGCAATAAAATAACACTCTATGTAACAAAACAACTATTTCTGTACTTTCCAATTAATATCAATTAACAAATTTCCAAATAACATAGCCAAACATATTTTATTTAGTTATTTATTTTTCATCTAAATATCATAGAATATCATCTCTGCTTCTAGGTGCCCTAATATAACAATAAAAAATCATTACCCTAAACCCAGCACAATAGCCTAATAAAATAAAACTAGCAGATAATAACTCTGACCAAACAGTCTTATCCCTTCTGACAGCTGCAGGAAAAAACTCTACACATTTTGGGTTCTTTTCAAAAAGCTGAACTTGCAACTTTGTTTTGAAGCTTAGTCTCACCAAGCTCAATTTTATGGAGGAAGGACATCCCAAACTATGAAGGAGAAACTGATGTAACCATTTCTGGTACTGAAACTGTAACCATGCAAGAAGCTGTATCTAAGCAGTAATTTCAAGAAACGCAGATCTTTTACCAAACCCTTACATTTCTACTGGCAACTATCTCAGAGCACTCCTGTAAACCTTCTCACAGAGAACAATTTCAGCAATTGAACAGGTCACCCTATTGTTTTAGTGCCTGTTTGCACATGGACTTTTGAGACACATTTCACAGCACAAAACAACCCCTACTTTCTGGCAACAAAAATAAGGTCAGAAGCAATGAAATGTAGCAGGAAATGGTTGAGCCTCTCAAGAGACTGGCATTTGTCCATACAACCAGAAAAGTAACCGCTGTTCATTCACAGATTCCCGTTCTAGCTTTAAAATAGGAAACCCAGGTATCTGCAGCATAATTCTGACGGCAAGGATTACAGCAAGGGGTGGAAATCCCTCTTGGGTGCCAGGAAAATCTTCAGACTATTCTTTATCTATTTTGCCACCATTAACTTCACTCTGTAATACTGAAGCCAGCCAGACTATCCCTATTTCTGTGGTGTCAATGCAGATCTATTCAAACAAGAAAATGAAATAAAAAGACCCCGCAATTAGTAATTTGCTCTGTTTAAAGAACCTACAGCAGGCTGGGAACTGGTAAGCATCTCATTTACCAGCTGTGTGACTACAGCTTCCATTTGCTACTGTTCAAATTCTTGGCAGCTTCTCCAGCCCACCAGTTTAAGTGGCCAGAGATTGGACTGCTGAGATGCAGAAGAGCCAGTGACACCAGTACACTTTGGATAGGCAGGGGCACACACTTGGGGGAATGAGTATTTTATCTCTTCATCTTCTCACTCCAATCCCTTGCACACTTGTAAAGCAAAAACAGCAACAGTACTGGGACTCCAGAGTACTCTAGGCACAGATTTGTACCTGGGACCACTGTGAAGCAACTTAACCACCAGAGAGCATCAGATGCACTTCCAACATACAGACAACATCTAAACACAATCTGCTCCAGAGAACACTGACTAGCAGATGGCCATTGATTAAAGATGAATGCCATAGGTAATGACAAAAACTAAAGAAAAAGGTGGAAGAAATACAAGCAGACTGAGAATCACATAAACAACACAGTTGCCTATTGTCCAACTCAACATGAGACATTAAGCTCACAGTAAATCACTGAGAAGATTGCCAGGACACTTTAAAGCAGGAGCTGAATGTTATATCACATGCACTTCTGCTAGCCAAAAAAAAAGAGCCAATTTCCCCCTGCAAAGGACTCTTGGGATTTCTCCAGCCAAAACAGATGAGGCTTTAAAGAGCAACCCAAGCCTTCACAAAGGAGGAGAACCTATCTCTTATCTGTGAAAATAAAAAAAAAGAAGTGTGTAAACAGTGGCTATTCCAGAGTATAGAGAGATAGGATCACTGTCCTTTTCCACACATAAGCCTTCAAAGATTCCCACTTCATACTTGCATTATATAAGAAGGAAAGAAAATCTTTGCACAGCATTTTGGATAATCCTCTCTTCTCTTTGGGTTAAGTCTGGGCACAGTACTTTGGTGGGCTTTCAAACTCTTTCAAAAGATATGGGAAGGTTTGAGAAAATGTCCAGTTTTCTATCAAGAGATGACTCAAAATGTTTTCTAAGAAGTCTCCAGTTATACAATATGTGTGTGTGCTCACTGTGCACAGAGTTGTTGACTGACCTTCAACAAATAAACGTCAGGTATTTATAATGACTAGAACAGCCAACAAATAATTTTATGGGTTAAGAATCATTGATTTTTAATAAAAATATTATCATAGCTGCCATACTCTCTTTAAAGTAACTACTTTCTAAAGTAAATTACTACTTTGCTAACACTAAATGTGAAAAAAAACATTTTCAATATTAAAAGAGTAAATAATGTTATGTAAGAGCATCATTTTATTTCCAAAGGGCATTTTTAAACTAAAGCTTGGCATATAATGTTGAAGCTACCCATGAACACTGCATTTTTTTAATTTCAGACACTAATGTTCAATGGTTTGAAAATTTTTAATGAGAACTTCCATCTCTGTCAATTGAAGACCCTGGAAAACAGAATTAAGAGCTAGAGTCTTGTTCAGCATTTGAGAAAGTAACTCTGCCTTTAAACATTTCAAAATTCTCATATAAACTTAATTCCTATTAATTTGTCTGCTGTACATTTCTATAAGCTGTCCTGCCTAAAATCAAGTAGTACTGTGGAGACATGTTCCTTTATGGAACAAAAAGACTTGTTAGATCTCTTAGAGAAAAATATGCCTTAAATTTCAGACTGAAGGTGAAGCTCTTGTCTGCCATCAATTGCATCTTCCCTCCCGATCAACAGAACCAGCAACACTGACTGAAATCAAGTTCTTGTCATTAATTTTCAGGAAACCGCAAGGAATGCTTTTTCTATATTACCAAAAACTACATGATTCCCACACTCCCTCACATAAGAAAAGCATCATTAGAGAGGTTAAAGAGAGAGTTTAAGAGATAACAAAAGAGCCTTTAAATTTTACCAGATGTCAGATTTGAGCTGATTTCTCACAGCTAATTCCACACTTCAAGTGTTGGATACAAGCTTGTGGGACAGGAGCTGAATGCTCATTCAAGCATTATTTTCTCTCCCACATTAGCAATGAAGGTTCCTGTGAGGTTCAGTGGATGATTGCTGGACTGAAAAAATTAGTACTGGCCATGAAAAATCACCCCATACATGTATATGTTCTTAAATAAAGTTTATGCTCTTAAACAGATTTCTAAAAATAGGAGTTTGGTTTTGTTTTCATGCCTCTATTCCTAATAGAATCCTGATATTGAAAAAGTTGTAAACTGGAAGCCCAGAAAGTCCACATCTGAATGCACTCTGGTCCGAGTTATCTTCATTTCTATATAATAGAATTTTAAAACCTTAGAGAGTCATGAAAACAAAAATAACGATTTCTAAATGCACTCATAGAAGTTATAACAAAAACACCCATTTCAGCAGTTTGTCAGGCTGTCTTGGTACCTATAATCACAGTGATTGAACTTTCTGTATTTCAAAGGTAATAATAGCAGTGGTATAATAAGGAAAACCTATTGCACTTCATTAGTCATGGTACATTAGAAGAAGAGATTCTTTGGCAATTTTATGGCCATTTTAAAAATAGTGCCTTCCCAAAAGAGAAAGTCTTAAGAGATTCATACTTCACTTGTTTTTCAGAGGCTGGGTAAAGCACATCTAGAAAAACAGTGAATTCAAGCAGGCCGTGAAGAGGGAAGGAAGAAGTGCTTGGGAGCTGCAGAACCAGCACACAGATTCGGCATCTTGTTTATTTGTAGTGCCTGACCTACATCTGACTACCCAAACACAGAGCAGAGGATAGTTCAAAAACTTGTTCTGCATTTGAAAGATGTGATACAGTCCTCTCTGGAGAACAGTAAACAAACAAGATAGGGTAGAAAAGCTGCATATTTTTTTCCTCAACAAAGAAGCGTTACATCCTTTAGGAAGCCTTTGCAACTTACACTGACAATTTTATCCCACAATGAAAACAGAGTCTATGGCTGAATAGCAGTTGTGAGTAAAATGATAAACCCTGCATTCTTAAACAACAGAATCTCTGTGTAATAAAACAAAAATGTGATTAACCTGATTCTTTGTCATTTTCCTCAATGAAATCCTTGTGGAAAGAACTGAGCAAGGAGAGACTGAGAATGAGAGGGGACAGTTCTGTGATGTGGACATCAGTTAAATATTGTTGTATATGTATCCAGTCACCAAGACAACATGTTGATTACAGACAGGTATGTTAAGCTCAATATTATTCCTCATGGGCGACTTTTACAGTCATGTAAAGTGATGCACATGGACAGGGAGGGAACAACACTGAGCTCCAACCTAATTTTCCATATAAAATTATCCTTACTTGGAAACAACTCCTCAGCATTAGAAAAGATAATTTTATTAAAACCTCAACTCAGTTCACAGGTTAAAGAAAGAAGCAAATGTTAGGAATTGCTAGGACAGGAGGAAAAAGTGAAACAAGTACCAAGATGCAGTTTTATGAATCTACAATGTGACCATATCTTGACTGCTCTAAACACTTTCAGTTGCCCTACTTAAAAATTAATGGAAAAGAAACAGGAAACATGCAGAGAATGAAAGAGAAGATAATAAAAATATGTTATCCTTTCCATATTGAATACTGTTTAATCATCCTGCAAAATGTAAAGAGTGGGGATATGGCACAGACTTATAAAATCATAAGTAAATACCACAAACAGGGATAGGGAATGGCTGTTGAGCATTGCTTCCAGTCTGACAGACTTAGGCTACCTTTTGTTGCTAACTTCAAAATGCAGCTATTAAAAAATACAATGATAATTTATTATATTCAATTTAAGCATTGCAACTTAAATTAAAGCATTAAAATTGAAAGGCTGAATAAACTGAGCTGAACACCAATGTAAGTACATGCCTTTGGAGAACAATCAGGCTTGGTTTTCTTTTCAACTGGTTTGTGATACAAGATAAAGCAAAATAATTCTCACAAAGCTTTAAATTATGAATGATTCAGTAAATTATTAATGTTAAAGGTACATTAGTGTTTACTCTGAGCTTCTACTGCTCTTTTTCTCTGTTTAACTATTCTTAGGTAACACATACAGCTTTATTGAAGGTAAGAAATAATGAGCTCCTTTTACATTATAATTCAATGCACAGACATCTAACCCGGGAGTTTTTCAATCTCCAGGGGGGGCTGTACATGATGACCATCTCTAGAAACAAATGTTTCATCCAGAGGCAGTGATTTCACTGACACCACTGTCCAAGATCTCTACAAGCTACAGTGAATCACACTGAAGGCAAAGGGAACATACAAAAGAAGGGCTTGGTCTTTCAAACACCTGACATCTGTGCTAGAATTCCTTTCTGTCCTCAGTTGCTCTGGAAGCGATCAGGTGGGCATCATTACAATTCCCCACCTTCTTTCTCAGCTTTACCACTTTCAGCAGTGGCTCCCAAGAAAACACCACACTGTGTTACCCCCCTCCTGCTGAGCTGCAGGGAACAGCTTGCTTTTGGGAGAAAACCAGTTTGTACCACGCTTGGGATTGCTGAGTACATTTTCTTATAAGAGAGGAATTCCATCTGGGGAAACTGTAAACTGTGAGAGTCTTGTGTGAGAGAGAACAGAAGAATTGGGAAAGAAGAGGAATTAGGTCCTCTTTAACCTGCCCAGTTCCCTTATCACTTGCAACCACCTCAAGCTGAAGTATTTAATTTTGCCTGGTATATGAGCTCTTTCTGATAGTAGGCAGTTATTCAGAAGTAGAGAGCTAAGAAATCATGGACCATGAAGAATCCAGCCTCTTTTCACTCAAGTTAATCAAAGCTGTGTCACTAAAGTTAATGTGAGCAGAATGAAATAAAATCTAGACATTTTTCTATTCCTCTATTATGCAAATTAACTGCTACGTGCTCTCTTCTATTGCTTATTTCAACAACAGCAGGAAACCCAGGTAAGCTATCGCATTTTTCTTTTACAATTTACACTTCAGATTATACGATCACCCCCAGCATGCTGCATTGCAAAATATTGCAGGCTGACAAAACACAAGATGAGGATTTCATTGCTTGAAACAAGCACTTCAGGGCTGGGAAGAAAATGACTGGCAAAGTTTCTAAATACAAAAAACTGTCACGTTATGGTAAATAGTCACTGGGTTTTCTTCTTGAGGATAGCTTTAAAATGTCTCCAACACCCAGTAAAACATTTTTATATATGTCATTATGAACTGCATACAATAATCTACTTCTGAAAGGTTTAGAGACACATTTAAGCTTTTGTAATCAAACAGAGAAATGAAATAACCTCGTGGCATTTACAATTTTGATTAAATGAAACTGCTCTGTTCTAGTAGTCACCCAGAACTACATCATAAACTGCTTTCAGACAGTCTAAGCAGCTTTACCATCATTGCTGGTAAAGAGTGCAAAGACTCTGCAAAGTGCACACTCCACTCCTCCTTCAGCCTTTCCTCCATAGGCAGCTCCAACCTGAAAGGACAGCGCCTCTGCAAAAGAGCCTTACATTTCCCAGGACTTCTTTCATTTATCATATGGCACAGGGAAAACAATAGCAGAAGGCTAGGAATTGGCACCTAAACTGCCAATGCCAGTCAGAAGGAAAAATCAGGTCTGTAGGCATTCATTTACATCCTTCAATTCACATGCAGTTCCTCCCCATTGCACGTGGCCCTTCTGTTTCCCAGACTCATTACAGCCTAAGAGAGTAAAACACCAGTCTGAACAAGAAAAAAAGGGATTTCCCATGGAAAATAATGTAACAGAATCACAGCAAGTTATACACTTCTTATTGGCAATGATTCAAGTTCAGGGGTTTTTTTTAATGTCAAAGATACCTTAACAAAACTAAAAATATTTCAGTGGGAGATTAGATCCTATCACAATTAGACCTGACTTAAAATTATTAATTTTCAGTGTTTTCATACACTTTAATCCTATATGTCATATGCAATGCATCCCTTTTGATTCAGGTGCATAGAAAATTATAGAAGTCTGCACCAGTTTCCAGACAGTTGAAAACCTAGTTCAAGCTGTCAAGTTAATTGGAGAGGATGAGAGAGAGTGGCTTTTGCTGAAAACTCCTCATACACAGTCACTATTGCTGATCTAAGACTGTTGTTTCATTCAGATTTTGAAAATTTAATACAGAGAGAGTTTTGGTTCACTGGAGCTAGTGAGGGAGCTTGTGCTCTATCAAAGAACAACAACCTGTTGCTTTGAATCCACCTTGCCAGGAATAATAATTAATCGTACAATAAATAAATCACGCTACAAGTCACAACTGAAGGTGGTCCAGCCTCCCTATCTCTGAAAACCTGAAATAATAATTTAAGAAAATTTTCCTCCATTTTACTTATGATATCACTTCTGCAAAATAAAGTATTCACAGACTTACTTCGCTTCAAGCAAACACATGACAAGCAGAGCCTAACTTTGAATGTGGCCTTGGATATTTCTGAATGCAGAAAAGATCTGATACTTTGAAATGTGTTTTTATTTACTGAACCTTGCCTGCTTCTGTGTGATTCCACAAAAAAGATTAAGGGACCATTGTACAAGTTTCACATGCAATCAACCTTCCCTGGACCATGATTGATTTTTAAATGCATGGCCAGTTAAACTATTTATACTTGTAGATTACCATTTTCATTTTGAAAAACAGCTTTTCATGATTTTTGTTTAGTCCTATTTCCTAACATGTTGAAAACTTATCACTATCATTACACCGTAACAATAAACTGTAATCATTTCTGGTGCCAGGGATCTCCCATTCTTCTGCAACAGTGATAGTATAGGTACTAAAACAAGAAAATGGGCAAAGTTTTGTATTAATTATTTCTTTGTAAATGATCAAAGGTTGTCATATACCTCCACCAAAGTTCTCTTTATGCTTACAGATTCTAGGTCATCTGACATTTTCTAGACATCTGAATCACCACCAAATAAATGCAAGTCTTGAGAAACTGGTAATTTTTTACAGCCTGAGGAGGTGTGGCTTTGGAATGACATAACAGCAGCCTCTTTGGGGGCATCAGGGAGATGTAGCCAGGCTCTTCACAGAGGTGGTGTGGTGGGAGAAAAAAAAGGGGGGGGACAAGGTCACAAAAGATTTAAGGAAAGACTTTTTTCCTGTGAAGAGAGTCAAGCAGTGGAACAGAGCCCAGGGAGGCTGTGCTGCCTCTATCCCAGTTTTCAAGACCCAGCTGGATAAAGCCCTGAGTAACCCAGGCTGTTCTTTTGCCTGACCTTGCTTTCTGCAGGAGGCTGGACTAGAGACCAACTATGTCAAAATCCACCAGGAAATCTCCAAGCTCTTCCTCTCCCTTTTCAAAAGTATGAAAAAAAGCAACTGACTTTTATTAAGAATGAGAGATTGACAAATATCCTTGCCCTAATTTCCTCTTCCTAGTTTTTTATCAGACAAAATACTTCATCAACCAGCGTCCTTCGTTTTAAGATGATTTTCAGATATGTAAGGAAATGCTATTTAAATAACAGCCATATTATATGTTACATTACATATCTGACAAGCATTGCACTCAACTGGCTCTGCGTGTTTCACAGATAAAAGAAACTGGTTGATTATACATTCTTCTGGAAAACAGCATGCATGTATAAACATAAAACAATCATGATGCAGGCAGTTAAAAAATGTACAGAAGAATCAACACATAACTACATGATGGTTTTTCAAGGATTTTCCTTTTGTTTTCCACTGGTTTTAAGTTTTTTGTTGGTACTGGATTTCTAAGACAACAACATGGCTGAATATGAAGGAGCACTCTCAGCTGTATGCAACACCATCAAATATAAATTCCTCTGCCAGAATGCAGAGAAAGAGGAGGACTCTAATGAATGTGTAGTGCTCCTCTTAAGCCTCACAAGCTGACTGGAGATTTTATTTATAAAATCAGCTTCTGAATGTCTCAGGAATCTCACTCAGCCACTCTGGTTGGTAAAGAAAAGGTCACTGACTGAAGATGGAAAACAAAGCCCTAGACTGCTACAGAATCATTTTCCTAATGATGTAACAGACACTGACCACAGAGTAACTTTTGTATCCGTGCTATCCACATTTGGAATTTATTTATATTTCTTCCACAAAGCCAGTCTTGATTCTTTTAGCCTCATTATTGCTATCCCCTGCTTCCCTGAAGAGACAGTAATTTGGAAAAAGAGTAAAAGAGAAATTATTTGTCTGCACTGAGAATAGAGGCAAGTCCTTAAGAGTTTTTATTTTAGCGGTGGGGTTTTATCCTGACAATGACACCTGCAGAACTAAATTTAGGTATTTATCAACTTCTGGATATGTCAGAGTACTTCAGGTAGACCTAGTCCATAGAAATCATAGTCCAGGGCTGCTCAAAGCATGGTAGGACATGGTAGGAAAGAGCTCCTTTATCAACCAGGACTAATAATAAAGGTACGCAGTATGTTCATACATCACAGAATTCATATATCATGAAAATAAGCAAACTATAACTTTAAATTATTAGGGACAATTTTTTTCCTCCAGCAGGAAAAAGGAGAACAGGAATTTTTTGTCTCTTTTATTGAAATAAAGAAATATTATGGAAACACTCTTAAAAATGTCTAGAACATCATCAGTAACACTTTCCAAATACCATCCATCCACAGTTCTATTTTTAATGTTGGACTGTTCTTGAAAGGTGCTAAAAAAAAAATTATTCATAACACATAGAGCTATATCCTGACTATACATTCCCCTCCATTTGGGAGAGAATCCCAAATGTTGGCAAAATTTTAGAACTATTTTCAAAATTTTAAGAGAACCCAAGTCCTGTCTTCTCATTTTCTTCCAAAACTAACATTTAAGGATCAAATCCTGTAAACTTGATCTCACAAGTAATTCAGCAGAATGCAAATAAATCCTTTCAATTCCAAAGACACGCTCAATAAATACATACTCTCTAGTGATTAGAGGTTTCCCATTGAAACATCACATTTTATTTTGTGTACAATGTTAACAGCAACTGTTTTGAATCAGCTCATTTCCTTAAGTCTATTTTCAGGAATGCAGAAAAGTCCTTGTCTGAAAATCTGGGTAAATATATTATTTTTTTACACATTTAACAAACATTTTATTAGCTCTTAGAAGCAGAACTACTGACTATGGAGAATCTTCTGTTGCAGAAGACTTGAATCTGGTAATCCACCATTTCCAAACCAGACCATGTGCCATGCTGCCTCACAAATTATCCAGGGTTCTATGACTCTGTTTTCTCAGATTATGCACACATCTGTCGGAAGAAACTCCATGAAACTGCCTTTCTAAAGCCTGGCACAGCTGTAAAATTCTGCAGCTGGTCTTGTAAAGTTATTTTACCTGTCACATGGAGCTTGATCAGCATATAGAACGCTGGCTTGGAGAGCTATGCCATTGAAAACAGCCTAAGTGTATCACTTAGGGAAAAGATTTGTTATACTTTCTTTTTTCTTCACTCAAATTCATTAAAACACATTTTTGATTGCTCCTTTATATACTCTGGTCTATGCCGATTCTTCAAAGTTTGCTATTGTTTTAGTTATTAAACTTATATCATCAAAATAATGTCATTTGGGAATTCTGTACTTAGTTATACCCAGAATAGCACTGAAAATCTGCTTCACTAATTTTGCTCCCCAATTTCCACAAATGCAATAAATAGTGCTATAAAAATCAGCTCTGCAGTAACTTTCATAAAAGAACATCACGCACACACAAAAATAGAGCAAACCCTGGAACTGCAGTCTTGTGTCAGAAGAAATTCCTGATAACTATCAAGACTTTTAAGTTTAAGAAAAATTGCACTAGTTTTTTTTTTTTTTGTTGACTGTTTCCCACCTCTACACCACCACAGACCTGAGGTGACTGTGTATGTTTTTCTGTATCCTGTAGTGATGACACACTTGCAGGATGGATAATCATTTAGTGACTTTTTGTTTCAGCTCTGTTTCAAGGCTGAGAGAAAAACTTGGATTGGTGCTTACATGGCACCCCAGCCAAGCGGTTACGAGAAGTAATTGGGCAGCAAGCCTGAATGGTCTTTTCATTGCTTTTATTTAAAATTATATTGGTGAGGGATTATTTCCCTCCTGTTTTAACCTGGTACACAATTTTAGGTGACTCATCTCATCAGCAAGTAGCAACAAAATACTGTGTTTCCAAGGGAACCAAGAGGGAGCATTGCCACGGGGCCTGAGGCAAGGTGAGTGTGCTGTGGCTGCAGTCACCAACACCACTGCCAAGGGCTGTTGATGTTCAGACACTATCTCAGCTCCAAAGAGGCACAAGGAAGAGAAAAAAGCAGAGGATACCATTACTGAGACTCCTGCCCTGTGAGACACCTCATAGCAGGTCCAGGAACCCCAGGAGAAGCAGCAGGGGCACATTTCAGGCAGTTTTGACCTCACTCTGCACCACCCTCACTCCCAGCCTGAGCCATTCCCAAGCTCCTTCAAGGACACAGCCAGGGTAAGTTTGGTATAGATCAAAATTTTCCCTATAAGAGGAATATACCTTTTTTGTTCAAAATAATACCTTGAAAAAGAAAAGTTTTGCCAGACTGGCCTTCCCCTCTTCCTCCATTATGCATTCATAAGCAATACATTATATTTTGGTCACCAATGCCAAAGTATATTTTAGCTAATATTTGTAAATGCCCTCACAATTATCATTGTAAAGGCATTAGATATCGAGACATTAATTAGAAAAATTTGACACACTGATTAATAAAAACAAAACCAAAACAAACAAACAACCCTCCCCAAAAAACACACAAAACCCCCAATGTTAGCAGGAAAAGGAAACCCATCTGAGCTGGGTTTCGCTCAACTTAAAACCTTGTGAATTTTGAATTAATATCTTTAGCCTACTGCTCAAAAAATGCATTTCCCCCAAGCTTCCCAACTCTTTTCTGTTCAAAAATTTAAGCTTCACCATCAGTGTGATGTTCAAATGTAGTTTTGTACTTCATTTGAACAAGTGTATTGCATCAGTCTGTTAAACCCCAAATGGTACAATCCAGCTCATAAGAGATACTGCCACTCAACAAATCATGCACAAGGAATTTCTCTTGTATGAAGTAAAGTACATTTTTTCATTAACCTACTAAAGAAAATTAATGGAAATCTCTGGAAGTAAGTTTTTCAAATAAAATTGCTTTAATGAAAATTGAAATAAGAAAAACACACTCTGGATGATGCTTTTGGCAGGTGGATCTCCAATTACACAGTTGTCCATGACAATGATGGCTTTAAAAATACCATTGATTTTTTTTCCCTATCAAAGATGAATCTATTAACAAAACTATTCCTCAACAAATTTAGTTCCTGTATATCAATTTCTTTCCACATGGATACAGTAGTGAGTCCTATATCAGTAAAGCATAAGAAGAAGCTTAACTTTAGGCACATGTGGAATCCATTTTAAACTCCATGTTTAATTGGTTTTCTTTAACAGAGCTCTAATTCACCAAAATCAATAGATTTACTGCAAGCATACTGAAGGCTGAGAGCAGAGAATAACCAAAATATGTAGGTTATTTCTAAAAGCCAAGCATACATTCTGCATGTGCATACACTAAGGGATAGAATCCTGAGCAAACGCTCTCCACTGGTACCAGAGGGAAAAAGTCCTGATGTTATTCCTACCTGCCTGTAATCAAGTTCTTATGTCTGATCTGCCTGTCCAATTTCAAAGCAGTCCTACAAGAGCCTTCCTTCTAATTTATTATAGCAGTTTCCTTTGAGAAGCTGTGTGAGCCTTTGTTAATTTTTTCCCTCTCCTCTGCCCAACTGTAGTTAGAGAGAGTGAGCGATTGGCTTTCATGGGTACCTGGCATTTGGCCAGGGTCAAACCATGACAGAGGGACAGGATTCTATTGCGTTCCAAGCACTGCTCAAGGATGCAGCTTTTGGGAAGAACATAAAAAACAGTGAAAGCACATCTCAAATTCAAATCTCAACCAAACATCCCAAAAGGACATCATTCCTGAATCTTTGTTTAATAATCCCACCGTTCTTATCTTCTCTACTTGTCTCTAATCCTCCAAAATTCACCATGCTCGTGGAAGTAAACCACTGTAAGGAGCACCATTTATTTTAGGAGGATGCTGCACTGTAACATGGAGGCATGTCTTGAGATTCAGTTTCACCCACATACTGCATTCACAGCATTCATAGAATGTATGAAATACAGGTACACCTGTAAGAATATATTCATGGAATGTGGTCTGAATAAAATTGAATAAAATTGAATGCAAGAATGTTCAAAGATATAAATATGCAAGTAGTACAAGCTGCAATTCCTAGCTTTTCTAGTTAAACTCATTTTTCTTCAGATCCCCACTCAAATATCACTTTCATCATCAGGCATTCAGGACGTGATGAGAAGATCAGGGAACATGAATCTTTAACTGACATTCTTCACTGATTTGGTAGAATCAGCTCATGCAAATTACTGGTCTCTGTAATAACTGTTTTTACCAGTCTCACCTTTTGTCTACTTTGGTCTTTTTGTGAAAAGATTATGCCTTCCCAGCCTGCATGAAAAGGAGTACCTAAACAGATCTACCAACACCAATCAATTTTAAAACTATCAGTATAGGTAAAATTTTTCATTTTCTATAAAAACTAAATTAGTATTTATTCCTTGACCACACTTCAAAGGATTTCTGCTATCATGGCTTATATAGTGTAACATTTTTGACAAGAGATCTACTACATTTTACTATGATCTAGAAGTTCAACAAAGTTTTCTGGAAAATCATTTTTAAAATAATATTTTCTTCAAATTCATTAGTTGCAGCAAAATTGCTTTGGTAAAAAGCTTGCAGGTAAAGAACAAAATTTTCAATATTTGAGGTAACCTGGAATAGCAGGCAGTTTGGAGAAACAGATCTTCGCCTGAGTCAAAGACTTTGTCTCAAATCTCTTCTGTTTCAAAACAGAGATGAGAGTGCATTAGACATACCCCCTGCCCATTTCATAGGCACTGCCCAGAAGGAAACATTCTATGAGCAGTTGTCTTATTTTGTTCTTAAACTCTCATATTTATCCTGACATAGAAAGGAGCTGCTTGAAATTCTTAAAAACTTTTTAAAGACAGATTTTTTTTCCCCCATCTTCACCCAGTCCTAATTAAATCAGATCCCTGGAATGAATAGATTTTGTAAATGTATATTTTTAGTTTAGAAGGATGCTTTGCTGATGCATACTGCAGTGTTAATTCTTTTGTATAAATTAGAGTGTGCCCACTGCAACCTCATTTAGTTCCCTTGGCTTTTATTTGAAGTAGTTGAATGAAGAAAAAGGTAGTTCCCCAACATTCAGTGACTGATAGGTTTTGAATTATGATAAGCAGCTCAATCTGGAACACTGCTACAATTGTCAGAAATGTACCCAAAGGTCTTCCCTGAGAGCATAAGAGTGGTTCAGGAAGTAGGTGGTTAAAGAAGTAGGAAAACTGATAAGCCTTTAGGGCATGCAGAGTTATCTGCATCCAAAGAGAATGTAAACTGTCAAATTCTGGCAGTTCCTACGCAGAGTATAAGAAATAGTTTTGTGCTGTAAATTTGCCTGGCCATGCTGTACAGGATGCTGTAATAATGTCTGTATGCCCGTTTTAATAATGTTCCTCATTGCAGAGAAAGACACAAAAATGCTCAAGACACAAGGTAAGGAAGTACATATATTTTCATTCTTTAGATATTCAAGGTCTGATTAGTGAATTATAAAAAATTAGGCACATCTCAACTGTATCATAAGCCTGAACTGTTTAGGCTGAATAGGCTGCTGATGCAGCTTTAAAAAAACCTCAACAAAATCTGACTTCTTATCTGGAAAATGACTGCTAAGTATTCACTTACTGCAGCCGACCTTATTTTGGCCAGTCAGATGACTCCAAATGCTAACACTATGTAGTGTCCTTAGGATACAAGAGTATAAATGGTATTTTCATCATCGCCAAGAATGAAAACACAGCCCATGCAACTTCAGCATCTGCAATTTATATTCTCCATTAAGACTGTAATCCCCATGTAACTGCTAAATTTAACATAGCATTTGACAGTAAATCTGAAACCCATTACTGGCAACCCTAGGAGAGAAACCATTAATTGGACCGGGTTTTCATACGTACTATTTACTCACTTGAGTAAAATGTATCCCAAGGAAATCTTAAATAGAGCCTATTTCTTTCCAGGAGTGGTATCTCAACAGAGAGGGAAAAAATAGACTGGGAGGAAGATTAACGCCAGTTAAAATTCCTCAAGCTTTTGAAATTTTTACTTCTTCCAGAAATTGCTGTAGCTTTTGAGCTCACCAGCTCAGTACAGAAAGGTCATCAGAAACACTGAACCAGTTCTACTAAATACTTCTGCTCAGTGCTTAAGTGCTGTTTTGATCAGTTCTTGCAATGAGGCTGGACTCTTCAAGCACAGGTCCAGGTCCTTGTTATTTTTTCTGATCAATTATACATTTACAGAACTGCAAAGACAAGATTACTGTAAGTTTAGATTAACAAAAGGATACGGGGCCTTAAACCCCAAAACCACCACCTCCAATTCAGAGGCACCATTTCCACACTTTTGACAGTTTATCTGTAAGAAAACCTGCCTTTAACTGAACTGGATGTCACACAACCTTGAAATACTTGCAGGTATGTTAAATGTCTTTGGTTCTCATAAAAGGTTTCAGTGACTTTTTCCTCATAAAGGGTTTCAGGCCTGGAGTGAGAGAGGGGACTGGATGTCCCCTTTCTCCACCCAGGAACTGGGGCTGCTATAGGTAATCTACCTTTCACAGGCAGTTCAAATAAATGTTTGTACCAACACTGGCTGTGTTCAGCAGCATTTAAGTATTAAAAATAGTCTGAAGTCCCTTCAAGTTAATCAAAAACTGTGGAACATTTCTGATCAATTGAGTGCTTACACAAGCTTATTGTATGGCAAATCTGACACCCACCCAAGCTGTCCTGAAACGAACCAGGACACTTCATCAAGAACACTTCTTAGCCACTTTATTTTCTTATTCCCACAGAAAGTAATATCATTTGTAGAGAAAGTCATCATGTATAATTTTGTGCAATAGCAGCTTATAAAAGTTAATTATAAGAGTTCCTTCTACCCCTTGCACAATGAACGCCTTTTAATAAGCAACACTGTAACTGAGTGCAATTGTCCACCACAAACCCATTCCATGCACCCAGAGACAATTATATTGCTACTTGAAATACAGAAGGAAGCTCAACTATCACATAAATTAAGCTCTAGGACAAAAAGGCCTTTTACAGACTAGGAGTGCTACAAAATAGCAGTAAACATGAAGGTGTTCCCTTCAGAAGCTCACTGTAATGCCATTGAGCTACTCACATTTAGAATTTCTTTACTGCTCACTGCTGTAGCATTTAAATTTTCACACATTAAATAAAAACACCATATGCATCAAAGATGAATCGGAGGCCATTTTATGAACATTAAATTGTTTCCTGCCATTTCTTCCCCTCCATTCTAAATGGCAAACATCTCATCTGCTATTATAAGACCAGAGCAGCACCAGGAAATACAAGTTCTTTGGGAACCAATATGAAGGCCACATTCAGATACCACCCACTGTCATTAAAGCAAAATTGCATCCTATTTGAGATGCAACTATTGATCAAATATTATCTGCATAAGTCAGAATATCTATCTCAGCATTTCTCTACAGTTTTGAATGAAACCAGGCAATCTCTACTGATAGGTAGAATGGCATCAAGCCAGCTTTAGTTTCCACTCCAGACAACATTCTTTCATCTCCTACACGATCACCTCAGCAAGCACACAGAAAACATCTCTGTGAGCTGAATGTGTAAAGAACATACACCATATGTATCCTCCCTACATGATACAACATAAATAGTGTACAGGCCTGATGAAAACAGATGATAAGAGATAAACTTGTTTTGCCTTGTGAGGAGACCTTCATTTTCCTGACGTTTGGCATTTTGAAGAGACTTCGCATAAACAGCACAACTGTTCAATAGCCCAGTTACAAAAGATAGAGGAAAAGATGGTTGTATGATCTTCTGGTTTCAGGTAAAATGAATTGGAACGGTATTTACAATTCTCCACCAGAAAACAAGTGAGATATCACACACAGAAACTGTAAGAAATTTGGCACATATCAAGAGCTTATCTCCACCATAATTAAACAAGAGGGTAGCTTGAGAGCATACAGTTAGAAAGTGAGATGGTCCATAGAATTGTATTACTACTTCACAAGAGAAAAATGGGGTAAAAAAAAACCCCAAACCCTCCCCCTGTCCCCACAAGCTCTTTCTCATATTATAAGACTCTGGATCTGTTAGGATGACCATTGTGACTGGCCATATTTTAATACCTCAGACGTAGTCAAGGAATTCTATAAATAAAAGTTAAAAAAAATTACCCACACTGTTTTTTCAGTTCAATGCATCATAGGCCCCTAACTTCAAAAACTGCAATTGTTTGCAAGAATGTCCATGTCAAGAGGATTTTGAAGCACTGAAAGCTGCTGAAGAATCTTCTACTGGAGGCCTATAGAAAGCAATAGATTGCAATGACAAGCTAAGGTAAGAAATTTTATGCATTAGGGGGATGTGCTTTAAAGAAAATCCAGGAAACCTGCATGACAATACCTGATCTACAGAACTACAAATGAAATGTTTCATGTTCCCCCAGCATCGCTTCAGAACATTAATACAGTCAGTAAAAATGCAGCTTTAGCTTTGACCTTTGCAGTGTTTTATATTGTGAGCAAATGGGCATTCCATTCCTTCCCAGAGGCTACTGAGACTGTAAACAGGAAGAAAAGAGGAATTGCAGCCAATCTAATTACAGAATATTGAAAAGGTCAAGGAAGTGCATGAAGATAGTTTAATTTTCAAAATGAAAATTATTAAGAGTCCTTGGTTGTAAAAAGAAAATAAGGTAATAGAAATAAAGGGTGCAATCAGTGCTGACCCAGTTGTCTGGGCAGACAGAGGGAAACCCACAGAACATGTGTATCAGGAACTGGAAAATGCACATCTGTTTCAATGTTGCTTGCTTCAAAGAGCCAAGCAACCTTCTGTTTTTTCAAGATTTCCTTTAAATTGCTTGAAAACTGGTTTCCATGAAGGTCAGTAAAAGTGTGGGGCAAGAGGGTATTATGAATCCCAAAGATTTCCTCAGACCTTACTTTACTTCTTGAACAGGAATTTGAGATTCTGCTTTGCTGCTCAGAGCCTCTCTTGGCCTTGCTTTTGCCTATGAAACAGATCTGTCCAACCAAGTGACTCCTCAAAGTAACATCAATGACGTTTTTGATTCCACACTGAGCCTCCTGCATTTGTTGCATAGGCAGAGCTTAGAGCTCTGAGCAGAGCTACTCTACCAACCTGCAAAGGGTTCCAGTGCATAACTGGAGCTATGGGCGATGAGCTATGAACAGTCTCTAGAATAGTCTCTAGAAATTGACATTTATATCTTGGGACTAGTCCAACTGCCACCTTTTTTTTAATAATATATATGAATTTAAAGAAAATCAAATAGGAGGAAAATTAGGAGAAGGGTCTTAAGCACTGAGAAAATAAGTAATACTGAAGCAGGAACCATCTCAAATTGTATAGCATTAACAAAAGGAAAAAGAAAAATCTTCAATCACTCCTAAATCCCCAGATTTTTGGAGTAAAAGGTCACTTCATACCATGACTGTAATATGCAACACCAGGAACAAAAAGCCCTTTTCTTCAATACTGGTGTTCCCTCCTTATGCAAATCCAATGTTCAAATTTATTTCTTAAGGTAATATTCTGGGCATGCGGACAAATTTTTCTTGTTCTCTCTTCACAGGATAGTCCCACCCTAAATATATTAAGTGATCTATCAGAAGAACAGCAGTAATCATCAATGATCACAAAGATCTACCAAACCAACTTAATGAAGAGGAAGAAATGTATTTGCATGTCCTCTCTCAAATTTTTATTAACATTTTATTGTTTATTACATCACAGAGCTCATTACTGATGTAATTTAAGAGCTTTCTGTCATTAAGGAACCACAGGGAAACTACTGGTCATATAGGTAAATAATGTAAGGAAAGAGTAGGATAATTGTGCCGGTGAAACTGCTTCCCAATAAATTCCTTTGAAAGGAAAACTGGATCAAAATTGTACAAGTGTATGAGGAAGAACAAAGCTCCACAAACCAATACTAATGTCTAAAATAACTGGACACAAATATGTTGCATACATGTTTGTGTAATGTATTTAAACTGATGAAAATAAAGAAATCAAAGCTATGAAAAGAGGAGATGGGAGGAGAAAGAGAGCAAGGAATGTAAAAGAACAAAGCCTGTATTTCCTTTTGAAGAGTACTGTTCTAGAAAGTCTCTGGAGAGCACAGACCAACCCAAAAGGCTTGGGGCAGCCAGGCATGATCTTGAAACATGGCAAGAGATGATTTTACTGGCCAACCTATTGTCCAAGAAGGAAGAATGGAGAGGAGAGAAACGCGCCTGGCATGATGTACTCTGCTGCCATTCCAGCCCTGTCCCTCACTACAGTTTTGGGGACAGTGGGAACGGGCCCTGCCAGGGCAGGCATGTGAGCCATGCAAGGCTCTGGGTTACAACAACCCAACCAGTGCTCTGCACACATAACCCCACAGAGGGTGTGCATTTTGAGAAATATTCAGCTGATACTAGAACATCACCTCGTCAATTTCATGAAATAAAGAGATGTCAACTTCAAGGCTGCATTTTACTCCCTTTTGTTACCTAGAAGCATGACAGGCATGTGCTATTTGAAAATGCATGTGCTGTTTACAGCTGGGTTTCACAAATATGCAGAGAATCCCCAAGATTCTGGCAGTGACAGGGGAAAGACATGACAAAAGCCATCTAGTCTCCAAACCAAAATGGTGCTGGGTCCTGTGCCTCACCTCACTTGCTCACTGTCATTGTCCAGTATAAGCATGACAGTTTCAATTCACTGAAAATCACAAAAATGTCAGATCTTACTCTGAGTTTATCCAAACCATTGGGGAATGTGTCCAAGTTATTCCAACTACAGTCATTGCTGTGCTGCTGTTATTTGCAAACAGGAGGAATTTTTTAGTAAATGTTGCCTAAGATCAGGATTGATCCATGCCACACACACTGAAAATTTCAGTGAAAATATATATTATGAGTTACCACTAACTACACTCCTATCCTCTGCTATTTGTCAGTTCTCAAAATATTTGTCATTCAGATCTCAGGAGCCAGAAGGAGAAAACTCATCCATCTTTATTACTTCAAAGGGAATATATTATCATCTAAAGTGTCACCTAATTTTCAATACCAGCTATGTATTTTCTGGTGAACATTTTACATGGAAACCACATCCACATCACACAGACATGACAGTTAGTGTCCAATCAAACATAACAGAGTTCCATCCGAACAAATATTTTGTTATCACCAGTCACTGTGATTTATTGTGATCTATAAAGACTGTGCTCTCTCCCTCTTTCAAAAGAGAGAAGTACTGAAGTTCCCTCCTACACAAATTCAAAGCCACAACTTATTGCTTTGGGAAGGGGGACAAATTGCTTTTACTCTCTTTTTAAAAATAAATATATAAACAAGAAAAAGAAAAAACCCAAAGATACTCTCTCTATAAAATGAATCTGTGTTCCCCATAGGAAAATTCAATTTTTGATAATTTTTAAAATAGATGAAAATAGCATTATGAAATGTCACAAATCAGTCCTTCCTAATAGAAATCCTGGTCTGCAGCAGGCTCTGATATGGCCCATGTGAAATGGCTTACAGTTATGGTTCCCATTTGTCTCTGCTTTGTTTTCAGCTCAGTTGCAAAGGAAAATTCTGCTGCAATTATAAATCCCAGGCCAAACCCTCAGGAAGTGCAAAGCAGCACAGCTCCATTAGCTGGCCCTTTCTGTACCACAGCATTTCCCTGGACAGCAGTCAGGACATGGAATTGTGGGAGAGCTCCCACACAGCAGCACTGGGCTCAAGCCACTTGGTCGCCCCCATTGACAGCAGCCCCCAGAGTCAATGGGGGAGACCAAGGGGAAAAGGGCAACAACAGGGGGAAAAGGGCAACAACAGTAACAGTCCCTGCCATGTAAATAAGGTTAGACACTTTAAAATCCTGCCACTCACCCCTCTGCCCCGCCATTCCCCAGGCAATGTCCGCGTCTCAGGTTAAATCACAAACATAGTTTCAAGCGCAGCTCCCTCTTTTGGCGGGTGAGAGCTCAGTTAAATGGACACTGTCATTGCACACCAGACGCTGAAGGGCTGGGCAGGTCCAAACAGATGTAACAGGTTCTCTACCCTGGCAGTTCACCCCTGTCTTTTTCAACTTTTCCCCTCGCAAGAAAAGAAAGGTAAATTTTTTTCCTACTTTAGTAAAATGGTTTGAGACCTTTAAGTGAAAATTGCTGTACAGCTGTACACTATTAATAAAGAGAAGGGTAACATCTTTGCAGTACATCACCAACAAATTTTGATTTCTAAAGGGATAGCTGACCACTGAATTATTGATTCAGATTTACCAGCTTATAAACTAGCATAAATTGCTCTAGACTCAATGAGAATGCATGGACCACTAGTTCTTCTCAAAGTAAATGAAGTCTAATTTTACTGTCTCTGATTTATTTTAAAATGCAGCAACAATAAGGAGTATAACTACTAAGCAATGTTTCAAAACTTAACATAGAGGAAAACACAAATTTCAATCATCATTCTGTCTCTGCACAATAGAAGCATATATTTTTTCTTTTTATTAAAAAAGCAAAAATCACTTGTAATGATCATGGTTTTAAATAAGAATTCTAACATGCAATACCTATGAATTTTTCAAGGCAATGCAGCACACAAAATATTATAAGAAAAAGCAACTATCCTGAAAACTTTATTTCTTGGCCTTAAAAATGCAATCTCTGCAAGAATAACAATTTTATAAACAAAAAGTTCCATAAATAAAAGTAATTTACATTATCTGGCAAAAAGGGCAGGAGATTAATGAGCCAAGGCTATATAAAAGAATAATTACGGTGAAAAGGAAACAAAACACTTTCCATGTAGCAAAACAAAAGCTACTCCAAATAAAATGGAAGCCAGCAGTACCAGGTACACCATATTTCTTCACTGCAGAGTTTTTTAAAGGAAATAGCAAGTTCTTAGAGCAGACTGTGACACATTCACCTGCTGAACAGCTGTGGTGGCCCAAAGCACAGGCAGCCTCCTGCTGCCAGCCCTTCCCAGTCCGTGCTCACTCCAGGAGGGACACACCAAGGGCAAAGCTGGGCTCAGCTGCCACCCCTCAGGGCAGGGGAGGTCACACTCCACTTCTCTGGGAGCAAGGAGTGGGCACTTGCTTCTTTGTCTCACCTGTTCAAGGGTGGCCTGGGAGCTGCTGGCAGCATGGTGGCATTGAAAGAGAAGAGTGAGCTGTACTGACGCCTTAAGGCACCACAGCAAGACTGATGAGGCTGTGTCTAAACTCTCACTTTTGAGCAATGCCATCTTACTTATAGTAATCTCCACTTTCTCCCCCCAAAAGTACTTCTATTTGAAAAGACCAATAGCTGCTGTTTTGCTGAAGGATTTCTACCAGAACAGCACACGACACCGATAATTTGGAGGCACAGGTGTGCAGAATGAGCGTGAAAGGAAGAGAAGCCACTTTATTCCTATTTTTTGAAGTTTTTAGACTTTTTTGCACACATCCTGAAATCTACAACTAATGCTGCACTTACTAAGTAGTACTTCTAAGAGTGGAGTTAAAATAAACATTTACTTAATGAAAATTCCCAGAAAAAAGACCTTCTATAGTAAGTATCTACAGGAATTAATACAAAAAAAAAAAAAAAAAAAAGAAGAAAGCTTTCCTCAAGATAACAGACCTGAATGAAAAACAATGTCCTCCCAGCTGCTGAGGTGGCTACTCAAAGGAAGGACAAGCACCAGTGCAGCTGTGCACAAGGCAGTTGATATTCTAGTTAATGCATGCAGTGGCAGAACACTTTGGCTTTTCTAGGTTACTATATTTCCTGTGTTTTGAATCAAAGCTTTCTTACAACATCATTTTTTAATACAAAAACTCACAGAATTTCCACACTGATCACTGGCAGGGTCTTTATTCTACTTTTCCTCTTTCCTCCCCAGTTCAGTGGCTGACCCAGCCAGACACTTCCCTACCTGGTGCTGGCAGAGCCCCACAAGAGTCAGTGGAGGATGCTGAGTTAAGTTGGCCCAGGAACCAGTCCCCTGCTCCTGCTGAAATTTGTCAGGAAATCAAAAAGTGTTTAAAATAGAAATAAGACAAAATCAACACAGCTGGAACACCTTCACTGAAAAATCTATTTAAATACAGGCAGAAAGCTTATTTAACTTGAGATACAGAAACAAAAAGGAATCTGTCTTATAAGCAAGGACCAAGATGGGGAGCTGTGGAAGCTGCTGGGCTGATACTCTGCAGCTGCAGGTCTGTTGTAAGCACTGCAGCTTCACAGGCAAACCAGGCACCACATTCCTTTCTCTGAGATTTGTAATCTGCCATGCAAGGCAGGTGCTATCAAGCGATTCATGACTCCAAACTTGTATTTAAAAATAGAATCTCAAAAGCTGAGACTATAGTTCACAGCCCTGAAGGCACAAACAGCAACAATGAGCAATGCTATAAAAGATGCTGTGGTGGAAAAGGGTCTTTTCAAAATTGCTGGACTTCATTTTCACTTCATCATTGGCAGATTCAGCTTTCCCCCCACTTTTCTCTGCTAAACATACAATAATGAATGCCTAAAGATTAATGTAACCATGACATAGCTCTTCAATCAGAGTCTGTTTCTAAAGAAATTAAAATTCCATCACTCCTGTAGTTTCTGTTTTCTGACCTAGACTTTCAGGCAGCAGACGTCCCATGGACGTTATCTGAATTATTTTTATTTGCACAGGATAGATCCTGAGTTCTAAATGCATTACACAATTTATCCTTAAAGTGATTCACTTTCACTGTAGTCTTCCTGGCTCTCTGCATTTTCAAAAGCAGTTATTTTGCTGACATGCTAAAATTTCCTTAACCTTACAAGAAATCATCTTGTCTACTGTAGTGCCAATACAAGTACAAAATGACCGAGGTGAGATGATCTGTAAAGCTAGTTATTTTGTGATTTCTATTTAATTTAATCTGATGAAAGTGGGTTAGATCAGAGTGCCTCGAATGCTTAGTTAATGATCCATGTATGAGCAGTACCCTCTCCAAGAACATTTCTGGACAGAGTGAGCTACAGAGAAAGAAGCAAGCAATTTCTATTACAGAATTCTATTTTTCATTTCAGACTATCCAATTATGATAAATTACAAAGACATCTTAAAAATCCTTTTCTGATAAAGAAACAAGGTAGTGTTTCAAAGTTTTTTCTTCAGAAAGTACTTCTCTCTCCAGAGGAGCTATACTTATTCTGAAAGTGCCAAATCAAAAATACAGTTTAGGTGCAATCAATGACTGGCCAACTGGCCACAGCTTCCCCACCTGTAAAACAGTTTTCTGTAGTTCTTTTCATCACTCATGTTTCTCTTGGCTTTTTAAAATTTTATTGAGTCTGCACTGCAGCTACACCAGAAAAGCTCTGATCTCTGCTGCACCTCCAAAGACGATTCTATCACATACAAGATGATTCTGAAACAACTCTCCTGTAATTAAAGCATCTCTCTGAAGCACCCGTAAGCTTTACAACCAGGCAGGCATTTTAGTCCCATGATGCTCCAGTTGTGTTTACAGGCATTATCTGCATTCTGCTTTATTTAAGGTCACAAGCCTGATGCAATCTTCCAAAGGCAAAGATCAGTCTCACTCCATGTGACATTATACTATAGTAGATCCAGAGATCTTGATAGATCACTTTATACACTAAGAAAATACATTCCAGCACAGCAAGAAAGGCTGAAGTACGACCTAACTAACATCTGGTCACAAAAGTCAGTTAGAAGAAAGATATAATAAAGTGATACAGATGGTAAATTACTGTGTCTCTGGAGGTTTTCTACTGAACAGAATTACAGTCGTGCTACTAGTAATAACTGCTTACTAAAAAGATTTTTTTCCATATATAAAGTTGATTAAAAGACACTTTTTTTTTAAATACACTAAATTGTCATGCATTGCAGACCAAGCTGCTCTAAAGGAACTGAGCCCTGCAAGTAAATTAGTTATATTTCTGCTAAGACTATATTAAATAAGGCCAAAATCCCTTGTGACTGGCAATGTATCTTTCATAAGGCTCTATTCTGCTGAAATACTCTGCTTTCTAGGCAATGAGCTGAGGAAGGCCAGAGCCTGTAAGAGGGTCTACTCCAGAAAAATGCAGCCCCAATCATTTATCCAGCAGCCCTCTGCCACCACACATATTGGAGTCACCTGATAAGTGAAGAGCACATACAAATAATCTTTGCTTTTCTGTAAAGCAACATGCATTTTCAGTTTTTCCTTCAGTATCCACAGCTGTGCAGCCAATGCAGGGCACTTAATTTATCAGTAGACAACAGTGCTGACAGAGGTAGTATCACCAGGCAGCCTCTTCCATCTGTTAAATATATGCCTCTCTCTTCCCCCAGCTTTCTTCCTTCTGCAGAGAGGATGAGCACAAGTAGCTTTATGCTAAATATTTTAGCCATGTATACAAGTTTTGCCTTATTCTTCTCTGACTGACAATTCAAATTCCCCATGTTAGACCAGCACAGTCATTTATGCCACTCATTGTTTGCTCACAAAACTATCTATTGAGAATATAATACAGCATTGTCAGATCAGAATGACAGCTGATGATAATGCAAGTTCCTCTGTATTCTGGTTACCAGTTTTATAGTTTAAGTCTTACTGAGGCTTAATACTCAAGGAAAAAGAGAGCAGAGTTCTTCAGATTTCAGCTAGTTCCAGTTTAGGAGGAGCATAGCTAAATGACAGTAAGTGAAATAAATTCAAAAGGACAAAGTTTGGAAGAAATTATGAAGTAAAAAGATCTATAATACATTCTGAAGATCAGAATGTAATGAAAGTCACAATATGCACAAGCATCTTTCAAACAATCTGTTATTTTACTGGTACTGATACACAGGAAGAAAAACAAATTGTTTCTCAGTGCCATTTCAGAACCCTCATTCGGTCTACAAGTGTAGCTCAAATTTGTGGCTAGTGCCACCATAAGGTAAAAAAGAACAAGATTTATCATACAATGTACAATAAATTCAGACCAGAATATGATCCCTTCTCAGAAGTATAGGATTTTTGTGGAGGACTAGAACCTTCTTAGCTCTTGAATTTACTGCCAATTGCTTTGTAGGAAAAAAAAAAAAAGGAAATCCCAGCAAGTAAAACCAGATCAAGACAGTTGGCCTCTGCAGTGGCCCAGCTGTCCCAATGCCTTCACTCAAAGCTTTCTCTCCCCTTCTCTTCACAGCCTGCACTTACTCCTCTAGCAACTACAACAAAAGCCAGCTCTTTCACAAACTGAACACATTTAAAGGTAACAAAGTGGGAAGTGAGTAACAAGCATATGGGTAGACTACAAACACTTCTAAAAGCAAGAAGTGTCAACAGTTTCTCCTCCTATCTTCCCACCTTCTTGAGTACAAGTACCCAATCCTTTGAAATTTTGGAAGGATGAGCCTCAGAAAACCAACTCCCTAAGGACTTCATCCTGGATACTAAAACTGTTTGATTCTTTAATAGCAGACAGAAGCAGGGTGCTCGGGAGATATTACCCTCTGCAGATTAAGGCATTTCAGGAATCCTTACAGTAAACCAGAGGAAGAAATACTGGGATTGGAAAAACACTCATAAAATGTGATATTAAGAATTATTCATAGAATCACAGAATTGCTTGGGTTGGAAGGGACTTTTAAGATTATCTGATCCCAACACCCCTGCCACAGGCAGGAACACCTTCCAGCCCATCATCAGGTTGCTCAGGGCTGCATCCAATCTGGTTTTGAACATTGCCAGGGACGGGGCAACCACAGCTTCTCTGGGCAGCCTGTTCCAGTGCCTCACAACCCTCAAAGTAAAGAATCAAATCAAATTGAATCTAATCAAATTCAATCTAATCTAACCTAATCTAATCTGTCAATTTAAAGACATTATCCCTTGTCCTGTTACTACATGTCCCTATAAGAAATTCTTCCAGATTTCTAGTAATTCTAGTAACCTTTAGGTACTGGAAGGTACTCTAAAGTTTCTCTGGAGCCTTCTCTTCTCCAGGCTGAACAATCCCAACTCTCCCAGCCTGTCTTCATCAGGTATCTCCAGCCCTTTGAAAATTACAACATTAAGAACATTATCATCACATTATTTCAGTGTGTTCGGAGATATTCCAGGGGAATTGAGAAGGGGATCCAGCTGCTGGTATGCAAAAGAATAATAATAAAATTAGATATGTAATATCAATTTCAATTTCTTGGGCCATATTCAGTAGTGTGGTTATTCATTCCATTTTTTCCCATAGAAAATTTCTGTCTTTTATCTCCTTACTAACACAACAAAGAATTCTAAAACATAACTCAAAGATAAAGTTTAAAGCATGCAAAATTTTCTCCCTCTCTCTGTCTTTGAGGAAGGCTACTCAGACAAGTCAGTCCCTGATACAAAGTGATTAGCTTGGGCAAAGTGCATGGTTATAATGGAAATTTTCTAGTTGTTTTTCACAGTAGGGGGAAAACAGCTTACTCCAAGGAAAATTTTCAGAGGCTGTCCCACTTTGCTGCAATTTTATGCTAACATTTCTTGCTATCAGAAGAGATTCAACACCCACGGGATTAGTTGCCCTTCTCCATTAGCCCATCTTAAAGATTTGTACAGTAAAGAAGCAATAAACTGTGACATATTATAGCCAAGCCTCTCCATCCCCTTGGTTCATTTTGGTTTTCTCTGTTGCACCTCCTGGCAGCGCAGTGACTTCCTGGCTGCAGGACCTCTCTGCTGGGAAAGGAGCAGCTCCAAAATCTCACAACAAAATCTGGGCAGCAGCCAAAATGGAACCCTGTGGTTCCCCAGTTCTCCTTCTGTGCATTCTGTGCCACAGGGGTGACTGAAAATTGAAAATATCAAAACCCAGTTTAGACAGTTTAGTGACAAAAAGGTCAACTTTTGTAAGCAGCTATAAACCAGGAAATTCTCTCAGAATAGACATTTATTAACTTTGTCTATGTCTGACAGATGGAATGGGGCTAATTTTTCTCCTGGGGAAGAAGAAAAAAGCATGGACAACAAATCTCAGAATTAACCCAGAACAATCAGTTATGTCCATCACTGCATTTTAACTACCAGGAATACCACAAGATTGCAGTCATCCCTGCAGAAGTTAGATCTTCTAATGTGCAATACTCTTAAACACACACACACACAATTTCTTCTTTGAAAATAAAACAATGCTATTTGCATGTACGGTTTCACAGGGTACCTCAGAAGCTTGGCACCAGACAGCCTGGCACAGGCTTCATGCAGCCCTTTCCCATTGCCTCAGTAAGTCACAGACCATCACCAGGACACAATGCTCCCAGTTACATGCTTTTGTTCTAGAAATGACAGTGCTAATAAATGTTCTCTAATACTACCATGAGCGTGTCTAACATCAAGCTTTCGATAAGCTATGAAGCGCACACATTGCAAAATTGCTGTCTGCAGAAACTCAAGCCAAGAATGATTTTGTGATTAGTGGAAAGCTGATGTATCTCAGGGAACCTTTAGCAAGAGTTTAATATGAGGAATGCAACAATATGTTGTGAAGAGTTTAATCAATACTTTTTTGGGTAGCACAAACATTAGCTTGTCTTATTACATGACATTACTAAATTTCCACTATGGGTAATTTTTATGCCCCAAGCATTCGGCTTTAAGCAGTCCTTCATGTGAGTTGCTCAGCTTAACCAGTTATAAAATAGGGGAAATGTGTACATGCAGGCCCAATTTAGCATGGAATTAATTTTGCACTAATAGGTCTTAATTTCCCTCTTAACATACATATTCAGTGAGGTCTGGAAGAAAATAGAGATTTTAGAAATTTGATTTCTTTTTAAGATAATTAGGGCCCATGGGACACAGTTGGTCATACTCTCATCCATGGGCCCCTTCTCATTTACAGTCCTGCCAAATTAATGAGAGCTTTTATGTACTCAAAAATCATCAAGAGATAAAGTTTCAGGAAGTTTGTATCATTACTGGATATAGTCACGCTTTCCCACCCCTCATCACTCCCCAGCATTTGTCTTGATTCATATTTTATGTCCCTTTGTGGCACGCCCAGAAACAGTCTCCTCATTGTTGGCGGCTGCACAGACACCCTTCCACAGTCTTTGGAGAAGCACAGGAAGAAAAGGAGCACAGGACTGATAACCTCTCATCCCTCAGCACAGCCAGGCAGAGCCTCTGCTGGGCTGTGTGCTGACCATCACAGCCCACTGCACTCATACATCATCTACCAGCATATAAACTGCCTCCAGTTAATGGTGCTTCTGACATTTTTCATCTACAACCTTACTGTCTGAGAAGTTCAACATTATAAAAATCTCCCCAAACAGATTTTCAGAAAATAGAAGTACTTTTGCCAACATGAATTAAAATGCATTTTAAATTTTTTTCATCAAAATAGCTTTGATTGATAAAGTTTGACATGTCTTAAGGCACACTTGTTTTTTCCAGTCTAGGGTAATCACTTGATTCTTCTCTGTCATACCCAGAAAGATCTCCTAAAGCATAAGATTTCCAGTGTGCTCTGAACCTCACACAAAATTGATTTCAGCACATACAGTACTACTGGTGTCTGATACTGATGAATTACCCTGCTGGTGAAACACAATTTCTACTAAATCAACAAACAGTTTGCTATAGAAGCCATAAGATTCACTCAGTTTCTACAACAAAAGCTCCCATTTCCTCTTCATTAATCCTTGTAAGTGAGATTCAATAGACAAGAGAAAATTCCTGCTAGCTAGCCTTATGGTGCTCTTAACCATTTTAAAGGTTAAAGAAAACCCAACTATCAAACCAATAGAAGTTAATTTAAGATTTGAGTGACCCAGGGGAATCTGAAGCCACTATTCAAAACTCTTGTCTCTTATGATTATGGAAAATTATGTGTTCACTGACTAATCTCCCAACATAGATTACTGAAAAGCAATCTTTTAAGCACTGAGAAGAATGCAGAGTTCCTGAAAATCTCCTTCAGAACAAAAGAGAAGTACTAAGTTTGAAGATAGCATTTTAACTGAGTTTTGAACAGCTTTTATATTATATACTATTTTCTCATATTTTAAAACCTACAATAGCCCAGTTTGTAAACTTTACTCTGCTTTCATAAAAAAACCAAAGCAAACAAACATTGAGATTCAGGATGGGGAACTTCTTTTTGATGCATCCATTTTGCTTTGGAGTGAAATGCAGAGGGGAAATACATTCCTGTGGTATTTCAGCCAATACAGGAAAGCAGTTCTGTATTCTCTCGCTGTTTCTGCTAAGAAAACTTCCATTCCTCTAAAAGACTTGGTAAATATTATTGCAAACCTTAATTTATGGCTGTTATATGAAGCAGAGATACTACACAGGATTTATCAAAATGAGACAGAAAAAATACAGACAGTCACAGTTTGGGTCATTCTGTCAAATTACTCCTCCATTAATAAGTTTAAAATCTTTATCTAATGCTGTGTTATCTAAGGCCAAGTTTGGTGTAGTAGAAGGATGTCTAACCAGCATATTCTGTCGGAACTTTATTCAGCTTCTCTGCACCTCCACACTCATCCCCAGCCACCAGGAGTTACTTGATCAAAACGGATCAAGCCGGGTATAGTGTGAACACAACACCCACACACGTGCATTGTGCCAGGATGAGGAAGTCCACCAGAGCTCCATACCTCAGTGCACAGAGGTGTTAGCAGTCCCATTTCTATAGACTGAAGCCCAGCTCAATTTATCCTATAATTCCTACCGCACTCAATTGTAGAGAATGTACATACTGACAGTGCAAACCAAAAATCTGCCTCTGCTTTTTACCATTTTATATACCCCGCCACAACCAAAACAATCTCCAATCCCTACTAAGAGTATTCTCCCATTTGCTTTATTTTCCCTCATAACAGATAGTTTCTTACTCAACAGAATATCAGTCCAGACAGACTTTATTTAGGCTATGTCATCCAGAACCTTGCATCCATTTGCTTAGGAGCTCTCTGATACTTTTAGTGACATATACTGCAGGATCAAGTCATCTGGAAAACTACTTTCTCCTCTCAGGTTTTGATAACCTGCTCAGTGAAACATTTCTTCCTCTATCTCCACATACTGTTGTGCTTGTATTGGTAAGAAGCAGCATTTATGAACACAGCGGTACAAATAGTATTAGAAACACATTCTATTATCTCCAAAAAAGTCAGAAGTCTAGATGCACACAGAATGCTGATAAGTAGAAGCTAGTGAACTTCAAGTTCACATTTGTAACATCTGGATCAATAAAGTAGCCTTCCAGATACTAACAAAGACCCATCTATGTCATGTGAAACATCAGATTCTGGCTTGTCAAAAATAAGGATCCAAACACAAAGAACAAAAAACCCCAACATTACATTGACTTCTGTGTTTCAGCAGTGGCTTACAGTACAGGCAAAAAAAAAAAGCACCAACCTGACTGCAGACCATTGACCATGTCTTTTTATGTGTCAGAACTAGGAAAATTTAGTTCTACCATGTGCTACAGAGATATTGCACTTCCCAACCCAACACCATGTTGTGCTTCCTACGTCACTCTTGAGTTTTTAATATGAAGGAGTTACATTTACTGAGTGCCAGTAAACTTTTTTTTTATTTATTTATAAAATCAAGCAAGCAATTACTCATCAGCTGGACTTGATTTTAATTGGAGCCAAGTCCATGAGCCATTCCAACAGCAAGGCCACAGGGAGTCGGATTCCATGAAAAGCCATCAGCAGCCTCTAGCACAGTTCATTCCCCCTTTCAACTCATAGTTATGTGGATAAGGTCAACAAGCAGACCCACATGCTGTAAGCAATATTGTTAGACATAGGCTAACACATGATACAAAGCAATTCTAGTTTCTTAATTAACAAAGGGGTCTTGAAAAAAGGGCATACAGTCGCACCAAGTCCCTAAATGTGGTTAAATCAGTGGTTCCATGGAGCAGGTCACAGCGTCTCCAAAGAGCAGAGACATGTAAACTCTTCTGACACACTGTATCAGGCTGAAATAATTTCTTCAAACAAGCTTTTGTTGTGGCTAATTATAATTTCTATTAGAGTTGCAGAGATTTGTTATCACCATGGAAAAAGGATAGCTATTAACAAAATAGTGCAGATATCGCCTGCTCCAGAGAAACCATAATCCACGCTCTTCAGATATAAGGTCAATAGTACTTACCCCAGCTACCACCCCCATTTGCTATCAGCCTGTCACTTCTCTTTGATCCTCTCTGCTGCGGCTGTTTTTTCAGCTGCTGTTAAATGCCTGTGAATATTTTCCTCTTAGAGGAATAATTACAACATCATGACAAAAGCTGCTCCCAAATGAGTACATTCAAGGGCCATCTTCCATTATGCACTTAAAGTCCTTGGCCCTCCTCACATTTGAACACCTTCTGCTTCTCATCTCTTACAGGACCAAGGTTTCACACTATCCTTAAGAGGAAACAACTTTCATACTGCTTGATGCAAGTCATTCTCAACATGGTACTACAGGGGCAAGCCTCATTTCACACTGCAAACACTATGAACACAGGTCCCCTGCTAACAGGCATCCTTTTGTTTCTCTTAAGGAATTTGCTCCCATTTTTGCTGCTAAGAAACAATAACGACCAGTACTTAAGAGATACAACAGTAGTAACCACAGAGAAGGAGGAGGAGTGCAGCTGGCCTACTGTGATAGCTGAGGGGCGTTCTCCTGGGAAGGGCAGAGATATCCCGAGATTTGGCCTGGGGGAAGGGGCTGGGCACAGCTCCTGGCTCTCTCTTGCTCTCTTGGCTTTGGAGGAGGACGGTGGAATTGCTGCTTACTGGGAGGGGGATTTGCTGCTGCTGCTGGAGCCCAGTCCGGTCCTGCTGCTTCTGCCATGGGTGAGCCTTTGCTCATGAGAGCAGCCACTGAATGGGACCTTACTAACACTCCACCTCACTAAAAAAGGGACTTTCACCATCTGCTTGGGTGCCTCAGGGATAACCCCAGGATCCTGAGCCCTTTCCCCCTCCCAGGGAGTGTCTCCTGCCATGTTCAGGTGTCCAGCTGCTGCTAAAGCCAAGCCCCCACATTTTCTTTGCTACTGCCCTGGGTTTTTGCTACCCTGTAGCTCTGCACCCTTTGCCGGCCCAGACACCCTGAGGTTCCAGCTACAACTGTGGCATTTCTTATACATCTCCTCTACCTCTGTGGGATTTGTCTTTCCTCTGCCATTCCAGCTTTCTGCTTCTGAAGTCCCTGCTACAGCTCCTTTCACCATCCAGAGGGACGCCGATATCGACTGCGTGGTGTGAGTTTGCAAAGGAAGCCGCTCTCCCACCCCGTCCGCTGGCCCGTCCGCCATTGACCGTGAGGGAGCCGCGGCCCAGCTCGGCCACAGCGCCCCCTGCAGGCCCAGGGGAACTCCCCTGCCCGGCCGGGAGCCAGCAGCGCCCCTGCTGGCCATGCCCGGAACTGCACCAAGGGGAGGCTGGGCTGGGTTTGTCCATTGCTGTTTGCCCTGATTTACATAGACATTCTCGTACAGAACTGTCTTTCCTTTCCCCATATCTTTGCCTGAAAGGCCCTTAATTTCAAAGTTTTAATAATTCAGAGGGAAGGGGGCCACAGAATGACATAATGAACTACGAGACCAAGTCCAACATATGACCTAACGTAACACCTCCTCATCAACTAAGCCATGGCACTGAGTGCCACATTCAGTCTCTTTTTTAACATGTCCAGGGATGGTGATTCCACCACCTCCCTGGGCATATTATTCCATTGCCCAATCACTCTTTCGGCAAAGAATTTTTTTCTGACATCTAACTTAAACTTCTCCTGGTGCAGCTTAAGACTGTGTCCTCTTGTTTTGTCAGCTGTTGCCTGTGAGAAGAGACTGACCCTCATCTGACTACAACCACTTTCAGGTAGTTGTAGAGACTGATAAGGTCACCTCAGAGTCTCCTTTATTCCAGGCTGAACAACCTCAGTTCCCTCAGCCATTCCTCACAGGGCTTGTGTTCCACACCCCTCATCAGCCTTGTTGCCCTCCTCTGGACACATTTGAGCATCTCAATGTCCTTCCTCAAATGAGGGGCCCAGAACTGGACACACCATTCAATGTGTGGCCTCACCAGTGCAGAGAAGTGGGGGAAAATTACCTCCCTGGTTCTGCTGGCCACACTATTCCTGATATGGGACACTGGCCTTTTTGGCCATGACGGCACACAGCTGGCTCATGTTCACTCAGCTGTCAGTCAGTACCCCCAGGTCCCTTTCTGCCAGTTTTTCCAGAAGCATGCTGTGGGAGACAGTGTCAAAAGCCTTGCTGGAGTCCAGGTACACAACATCCACAGCCTTTCCCACATCCACCAGGCAGGTGACCTGGTCGTAAAAGGAGATCAGGTTGGTCAAGCATGACCTGTCCCTCCTAAACCTGTGCTGGCTGGGTCTGATACCCTGGCCGTCCTGTAGGTGCAGTGTGATGGCACATAGTCTCCATTCCAAGGGAATTTCCTGCCTTCCTCGGCAGACACCTGTCTCTCAAACCAAGAAAACAGGGTGGCCCAAGCTTTCTGTGGAGGTGCCATGCACAGCTCTGCACTGCTGCTAGATGTACCCACAGCCACATAGGAGCTTTGCACTAAAGACATCCTGCTTATATTAACAGCCACATATGCATTAGGCAGGAAAAAGGGCCAAGTGTCCCTCTAAGACTTGTGTCTAAACACTAAAAATTGCCAGAGAAATAAGTTACTTCTACCAATCAACTTCAAAAGCCTATTTGAATCTATTAGTTTTAACTTTCCAATTCAAAAGGTGTTTACTGCTCCCAGTTAATTGTAGGTTGGGGTGGGCATTCTTCTGTAATACCAGTAGACTAAAATATTACTTATTACACTCAATTAAATGAACAATATAGAGAAATGCCTTCCTCTTATCACTGAATAATTTCAAGAAAGCTGTATGTTCTGCTATATGGAAGGACAGGCAAGATGATCACAAGGATTATTTAGCCTTGGAGTAATTAATTAGAAGAATCAGGTGCACATCAAAGAGACTGACATGCACAGTTGAGCTGGTGACAGAAACTGGTAACACTAATGGAGGAGGAACTAGTGGAGTAAATCCAACATTCAAGCAAGAAGGGGAAGGCAGCAAGAGTAGGCCTGTGGTAAAGGACACTGTGTCCCCTAAGATCCTTAGGCATCCATTTCACAAGCACCATCTTAGTGGTGCTAAGGTGCTAAAGGTCACTCTGCATTCACCTCCTCTACACAGGTGGGCACTTCCATCCTTAGGGTTCCACAGAAACTAATAAAGTAGGATAAATTCAACTATTGGAGCACCCTGAACTTCAGAAATCATCATCCGTAGCCTCTAATTCAACACCTCTGAAAAACAGGCTCTTCAAGGAGAACTTCCTTCTATCCCTCCCACTAAGAGGGGACTTGAGTCTGTCTTTGCTAAAGCTGCTGCACCATGAGACAATTTTGGCCAGTTTTCCTAAGGCAATGCGCCTTAGAATGAATAAAGATAATTTTTGCAGAACTTGTAAGAATGTAATTCACTGGAGTGCAGAGTGGCCCACGCTACTGACACTGACCAAAACGGGCTGAACTGAACTGTTACACATTCTCCCTGCTCTCAGCCTGGCTCTGTACTTCCCAGTGAGCAGCAGCACTGAGCATTGTCAGAGCCACAATTAAATCTGCAAACAGAGAAAGCTATGGGACAGAAAGGAAAGCTAAAGAAACACACAGCTCAATTTCATTCTTAATGGAACATGCATTGCTAAAACAGCATCTATTTCAGTGTATTCACACAGGAAAGTTGTTAATGTAGCAATTTTTGTGGATACAGAATCTCACAATCAGGACATTTGAGTCCTTTTTAAAAATTATGAGTATGTTATTCCATTAGAGAAGATAATACAGAGATCAGATTTCATTTACAAGATATGTTTTAATTTAGTCCTGTAGTGATTTAGAGTCAAAAGTATCTTAAAATGCTTCTGAGACTCCATTTGCAAACCTCACAAAGTTCAAATAGCTTTCCTTTAATAAACTGGTCATTGCTATTCCTTAAATGTCATTATATTTAACATTTCTGCTTTGTTTCCTGTACCATTAATCTCAGTTATTGACAGTCAGCAGCCAAACTCAAGATGAAAGGAATTTTCTCGCCATGAGTTAATGCATTTCACATCCTGATAATTCTTTCTTTATTCCTGCTGTTTTAAACAAAACTAGATAGAAGCACCATTTTTGCCTTTTACTCATAACTGCTGGCTGATTAAATAGAAACACATCCTAGGAGTACTTCATTATGTTATCTGCCCCCAGTTGTTTTTAAGACGATTAATGATTTGTTCAACAAAGCTATATAATGACTACAAAAGTTCTTTGATATTCCCAAACAACAACAATCTCCCTAATTTCTTAAAGTCTACTGTACAGACATGACTATGCAGACTGCTGTAAAATTGCTTACAGTCAAATGCTTAATAAAGGACTACTGAAGAACCACAGATTTGTATTTTATCTCGCTTGCATTTGGCTCTATTACTTCTTGTTTGTTTAAAAGAAGCATTTTTAATTGATGGCTGCAACCCCTAAAGCTCTGATTAATGAATCTTAACTTTAACATATTCAAAGGCACATTTAATATAGCATTTGCTAGTGTTGGCTGTTTGAGCCTCCAGCTTCCTTCCTTTGTTCTTTCTACCATCTCAGATCATGGTAAATCAGTAGACAGCAGCATTTTATGAAGCATCTTAGAATTTCTTAAAATACAGCTACATTTTCATATTTACTGTGCACAAGCTTCCCATCACTCCCCACTTCACGATTTGGCAGCAGTGCAGATTGTACTGAAGAGGAGGGACCAGACCTCATTTTTCCCTACAAGATCCACAGGCTGATCTTCCATACCTTCTTCACCTTCTCAATACTCCCTCTGCTTCAGCCTCAGACTTTAGGCAAGTTGCCAGAGCCATTGCTATGAGTGGATGGTGTGAGATGCAGGTTGCAGGCAGGTAAGCATGGCCATCCCTTGCACTGCTGTGTGCTGCAGCAGCCTGCTGCTCAAGGAACTGGCTTGGCTGAGGAGATGGTGTAGCAGCAGCCAGCAGAGGCTAAATCATACTGCAGAGAAGTTGTGCACCAGAGAGCATTGCACCAAGCAGAAAGAGAAAAACCAGTTCTCACCCCAAACAGTTTATTTCTGTAACACAAGAGGTGGATACAAACAGATGGGGAAGGAGGAGGGAATGAGAAGACACTCCGATCAGATCATCAGCACCCAAAGTGCTGTCAAGACTCTGGGAGGCAACCTGCCAAAACCAAACTTTAATGATATTTTTAAGGGGGTGGATGCTCATTAATTTTAGACAAAAAATGTAAACATTAAGGGTTTACAAATCCTGTTCAGTTCAGAGAAGAAAATGCCATGCTACTGACTAAGAGGAAGAGGATTGCCTCTCTGAAGTGGGCACCAAGCAGCACCAGTTGGCTGAATGGTGCGCAGTTACCAGGACAGTGCACCTACAAAGTCAATGCCCACATGGCTGTGCTGGCCTTCTCCAAAGGACTCTGGACAACCCTGATATCTCCTCACCCTCACAACCACGTCTCTGGAAACAAAACATCTGCCCAGGCCAGGGGAACACTGATAGCAGAGCTGCCCGATTTCCTAAGTGTACCATGGACAGCTCCCCGATAGCTTCCCTTTGTTCCTGCTGCTGTTCTATCGGCCGGTTCAAACAGATCCAGGGAGGAGATTGTGGTTTTGTCACAGGATTTTGGGAGCCAAATTTTCCAGATATATCACTGCCTGGGTGCCAACTCCCAATTTTAAAAGTGATGCTTACAAACTAGATTCCCTTCAAACACTGGAGGCAGAATTGATGCTTAGATCTCTCTCAGAAAATGAGATCTGGACTTTATTTTATTTTTAAATAAAGGTTCCCACTAGGCTCTCAGAAGATCAGGACTTTATATTGAATCTCAGATCCTTCAAATATAGAATCTGTTGATTTAGAATATGAATAAATGTTAAGATTCTTTTTCAATTGCAATTTTCAAATATGATTAAGAGAATTTTTATTGTAAATCTAGAGAGATAGCTATTTTTTTTTTCTTTCCTGTTCAACACAAGGTCACTGCTACACATAAAGAAGGAAGATAGATTTGGGGCATTGTTTGCTTAAGGGCTAATTCTCATTCCAGATAATGATTAACAGAAGATTTAAAAAATGGTGAGATTGAAGGGAGTAAAGAAATTGAATGATAAAATACAAATGGAAAACAAAAAGCATTTGTAGCCAAATAAACACAAACCAAGTGGCCAATGGTTTCAGAGGATTAGACACTCATAGTAATTATTACATATTAGTAATCAGTAATGGCATATATTCAATATTCAGCTGAAATGAAATAAGAGAACACACAGCTCTCCCACAATGGACATTCAGTTTAGATAAATTGAACTATGCAAAAATTTGGTACTAATGAATGCCTATTTGCAAGGTGGGTTTGCTGCCTTTAGTAGCCTGAACACCATTTTTGAGCACAGTTAGGATCAAGCATGGTTTGACCCAAGAATTTTGCAGCTATGAAAATTCTTGGGAAAAGAGATCTTTATTAGAAGTGGACACTGATACCTTTTCTTCATGCAAATTTATTCCTTGTCAAGCCTAGCACACATGTTCAGGTTTACACAGTACAGCTCAGAGCAATCAGCTCCATCTTAGGTTCCTAAGGCTCTCATTTTAACAGAACTGCCCTGGAATTTGCTTTAGAAGCCCGTTCCACACCATGACTAATCAGAAGGTGCTGCAGTTGTGCAACCATGGATTAACATGGTGTACCCTGTGACTGACACTTTCAATTCTAGATTGATCACAAACAGAGGGCTGTTTGCTTCCTTAAACTAAAGATAAACTGCATCTTTCCCAAACTATTCATTCATCCTCTTGACAGCTATGCTCTAGAAAGAAGTGCTGCAGTCAGCTCAGCTGTATCTATTTCACTGGCAACTCCTTCAGGGAAACACCCCCACACACCACTCCAAGCTTCACTGGACCTCACAGACAAAATAAATGTAAAATTAAATTTGGATGTTAGGTGTTTAAGGAAAATAAAAGTGCTACAGAAAGTGGTATAAGTGGTTCATTAGACAAACTCACTCCTCTTGTGTCAGAAAGGAATGGGAGGCATCTCTTCACTTGTATTTGGGAGGAGGTTAAACTACCTGCCAAGACTGTTTGTCACTGAACACCAGAAATACTCCAATTCTACCTGGACAGGAGACCGTGTTGAACATGGCATTAGTACATCCTGCTTAGAGCAGGAGCTAGAGGCATTGCTCCATACTTGGGATGAGACCTGAAATACATCAACATGAGAGATAAAATTGGAAATCTCAAAAAAGCTGCTCAGTGCCTCTCACTCCCTACTGACAGATGTTGCTTGATGCAGCTCCAGCTCACTGGGTGCCTTGTGGTGCACAGCAGAGAACCAACCACAGAGAACCCAGGGGGACAATGAGGGCATCAGGCAGATACAAACTATATCTCTTCTGAGCAGAGTTTCTGAACCCAGAATTGGCTTTTTTCTTAAATTATTCTTCTATGGAAAAAAAAGAAGTATTAACCTATCAGTCAAAGCTTTTGATCAAAATGCTACTTTCACAGAAAATTTTCAGTCACTTTCCTGGGGGAGAAGATAGTAAGAGCCTGTTCACATCATGATTTTCAATTTAGTGCCCTTCAGCCCATGGTTTAAGCACTCTCAGCTGAGGCAAGGCTATAATTAGTCTGTACTGCAGCTTCGCAGGAGAGTCCACATAACTACTAAGTACTTTTCATCTGAGGGAAAGTAACATCCAAATGCCCCTAGAATGACAGACTGCATTTTGTGAGCAAACACTGAGAACCTACAGATGGTTTATGGTACAACAGAGTAAGCAGCTCATACCCAAAAAGGATCAACCCCCCTGCTCATTCATTCTAGTAGAAAACAGAAAATATATTTAGTGGTTGAAGGCAGAAACAGAAGCAGGAACCTACTGCCACTATCTGCTGTCAGCAGCAGGAAGAGGCTGGAGCAGGAGCTTGGCAATGAATGCTCCAGGCTGGATAAATGGCAGCAGGGAAAAGGTGGCAGAACCATCAGTAGCAGACATAGGTATGAGAAATGCTGTCTTAATCAACCCCAAAATAAGTCCCTTACTTTTCATGTAAGAACACCATCAAATATAAAATTAAAAAATGTATAATTGTCATTCTTCTGATGTTCTATGACATCCTGCCCTGTTCCTGGCACTTGTTTGCATATGTCTCATCAGAGCAGACTGGGGCATGACACTCTGATGCATCATTAGAAAGGACAAAGTCTCCTGAGTACAAAAATGTCACCAGCACAAGACATGTCCTCTCCTCTCTCTTCTTGATCAAATGACAGTAAAACTGGGGCTTTGTTTTTTTTCATCAAATTGGGCCAAGAGAAGGAAAACTATAGAGACCATCCGTTACATTATTAAAAGTCATTTTACAGGAACATAATATAACACAGGAAGTGTTACAAAAGAGTCCACATTTTGGGAAAGACTGAGGAGTGTGTGGAGGAGTACAAGAGATGTACACATTCAGCCATTCAGGTAAGTTATCTGTGGTGCCATTTCTTCACACAGAATCTCCTATCTTTCCTTCCAAGTCAAACTATATACATGCCATCTCACCTCTGAGCTTGCCCCTTCTCTTCCCCTCAGTCATTGCTCCCAGCCCTCTCCAGAGAGGTGCTCATAGTGCTTACTAAGCTCATAACAACTTCTATTTTCTACCCTTTGTTTGCTCTTTCCTTGCAGTTTCTTTCAGCTGTTTTTGGCACTTTCTTTCAGCTGTATTTGGCAGTTTCTAGTCTCTCTTCCTAGAACACTAGCATGATTCAGTCATTCCCATTTTAAAGCACCTAATCTTCAACTATAATTGGGTCTCCCACTTCATTTCCTAATACACTTCTTGCCTATTTCTGTCCCTCATTGGCATTTTTCTGACTTTTTTCTAATCAAGATGAATGACAGTCTTACTGAGGTCACAGAAACACCACTCTGCTCCCCCTGCTCTGTCCAATATTTGCATCATACATGACCATGCTGATACTCTTGAAGTTTCATGTTTTAGCAATCCTTCTTCTCCTCTCACTTTTTGAGGTAAAGCTTTGACATTATCTCAGGTAGATTATCCTCACAAATTCTGGCAAGGATCCACAGACATGATGACTTTGGCCTTTTTTTTCCCCTCTCATAGCACTTTCCAGGCTTCAAGCTCACAGTTTGTCAGCAGAGAAGGGATCTGAGTCAGAGATCCATCCCTCCACTCTTTGGTTCAGCAAAATAAATTTATCTGCATTCAGAAGTCTTTGGCCAACTTTGGCTCTTGTCTGAACACTCTGGCATAATTTATTCAAATCAGCACAGGGTGATTATATTCAGAAATACAAAACAAGGCTCTTAACTATAGATAAATGGAATGATAGTAACTTGATAAGAATTACAAAAATACCAATAAAAATTTGTTGATGGAATAAGCAGTAGTGTGAATCAGCACCTGAGTGATAGCAAATTTTCAACAAATTTCAGTGCTGCTTCCTGCCATGAATAACAGCTAGTAGGAGGTGCAAGGAAGGACTATTCTCAACATCTCAATTCCAGCCTTAGCAGCAGACAAAATTATCCAGTGTCTCAATGTACAATTTCCTGTGCATCATCATATAAAATCATTGAACAAAATCTTCCCTACTTGATTGTCACTTTAATAAAAAGTACAACTTCAGAAAAACCCATCATCTTAATTTGTGCAGAAAACAAGTCTTAAGATGTGTTTCAGTGGCTTTAACTGAAAGAGCAAAAGCAAAAAATAAGCATCACGACAGAGTTAAAAACTGCTCAGGCTGTGAAGCCTCCTACAATGAGTGTCTCCCCCTCACCTGGAGCAGAAGTTGTCCATTCTGGGGAATGAGCCAAAAAATCACTGACAACACATCCCTAACCATGGAATGACAGAAAAATAATTTAAGACACAGCTTCTCTGACTCTGCAAAGTAAAGGAAGTTCTCTTCATTAGACTTAGAGGAAAATGCAGCTGTACTTTTGTTAAGCACTCCTATATCAAAACCAAGATGGAATATGTTTTGTGAAGAACTACAGTGATGGAAAACCCTTGTAATCCATTTACTGATATTATCAGAGAAAATGGATAACTGAAACTGCATCTCTAGATGCAAGAACAACTAAAAGATCTGGAACTGTAGAGTAATATTCTCAAAAAAATCAGGTTGTAACTCCAAATTAATTCATGGCAAGGTACTGGCCAGCTATTACGGGGAAGTTGTTCTTCAAAGGGCCTTCCAGACTCCTGTGTATAGGGAAAAAAATAACACCCATCTGCATCTTTTGTACATCAAAATGAAATGGCCATCACAATTTCTCCAAGAGAGAGAATGTGACAGTTGTACAGGACTGCAAAATAAGCACCTTCAGACTCTGATCCACGGGCAGATAGTTTTTTGCAATTTTACCTGGAAATGTACTGTGTACTTTGGGGATGACACCCTGTCAGAACCAGCCTTTGCTACACTAGCACACCTCCTGTAGCTAAATATGAGCTCAGAGAGGCTGCACTTTAGCTACTTGAAAGCTCACAACAAAGCCATGGCAATGAAAAATAAATTATTTGTTGAATTTTCTTTTCACTTGCTAGTGCTACAGCTGGCAATCACCCCAAGCTTGGAAATATTCCTCACTTGCAATTTTAGACCAGCTTCACTACTGACATAACAGAGCACTGCTTGCATTTAGGTCTTTTTGGTTAACAGCACATCTTCATTTTCCTCCAAGATACCCCCAAAATACTTCATGCTTTCTTGCCAATGAAAGTAAAAATAATTTTGACTTGGGTTCAACAATACTCCAGATGCAAAATAAGCCAGGAACTTACAGGAGACAAATACAAAATGATCAATTTAATTCAGCCACACAACAGAATACCTAGATATCATTTATGACACATTTAATTGTTACTCACATTATATGAAGCACTAAAGATATTTATAACAGTCACAGATTCATTCCATTCCTTTTAGATTTAATGACTAAGAACATGAGAGGTTTGAAAGTGATGCAACCATGAAGATTTTAGGCTTCTTTAGGAATTTATTTTGCTAGAGAGTAGGCCATGTAAGCCTACACATTCAATAGAAACTCCCACAAGTCAGGCTTGCATGCAGACTCCAAAAGTCATGGTTTAAGAGAACCTGAGTAAACTCTGGAGCAGTCACACAACCTCCCATGCTCCATTCATTACTTCATTAGTATCATAGCCACAGTCCAATAACTCACTTAAAGAAGCTGTCAAAGGAATTTGTGTCAATTATCCCTTCCTTTCTTTTCCCAGCACTAGGACTCCAGGAGAAAGGGCCTGAACCATATCTGTGATACATTTCCTGAGAGTTCATTCCTGTTCCCATTTCAAAAGTCAGGTATTTTTAGTTGTCTTCATGGAAGCTGAGCTAGATTCAGTCCACTCTTATTTTCCTCTCCCCTTGGTCATTTAACCTCTCAGAAGCCCCCAGCACATGCTGGGGTACATGCAGCTCATTTAACCTCTCAGAAGCCCCCAGCACATGCTGCAGGTGAAGGGGCACTGTTGCCTTTCTGAGTAAAGTCTCTCAACACAACACTCTGGTGGACCTGTGAAAACCTGCCTCATCACTAATGGCTCATTCTATCATGTACCAGGGTAGCATCTCACATTTCAGAATAGAATAGACTGTTGCAGATGGAAGAGACCTCTGGTGATCATTCAGTCTGACCAATTTAGGGCTGACCAAAAGTTAAAGCATGGTCCAAATGCCTCTTCAACACTGACAGGCTTGGAGAATCAACCACCTCTCTAGGAAGCCTGTTTCAATTCTTGATTACCCTCTCAGTAAAGAAATGCTTACTTATCTTGACTGAACTGTATAAATTTAGTGCTGTTTAGAGATTTAAATGTTCTGATATGCTTACACATCTGCTAGCTCTAAAATACATTTCTGAAGACACCTCAAAACATCCCTTCAGAATGCAAGAGATTTAAAGAGATCACAGCAAATTCCAAAATATATTAACACAGAAATGCCACATGGCAGAACACAGTCACATCCTCAGCTGCTTGTCTAGGACTCCTAACAGCAGGAGAAAGGCAATTCAGAAGTGTAGCAACACTTCAGCACGTGAGGAACTGAGATGCCTCTCCCTCTGTATGTGAGTTACACTAACAGGAAGGACTGTTTAAACATCAAAGGTGGCTCAGATGTACAACATTCTGAAAGTGATCTGAGCCCTCTAGTGATGGAGAAAAATAGTGAACTGGCCACTCCTTCAAGTAAGAAAAAATTTCTCATTAGACTTAAAGATGAAGCAATGGTAACACTTCTCCAACTCCTTACACAAGTTACATCCTGGCATTTTTCTTATACTAAAACATAAGGTAATAATACAGCTGAGCCATACACAAATACTGCAGAATTTATTAAGTACTCTTCACCCATTTTATTTTGATCTTGGACATTTTTTCCTTTATGGGAAGTGCTATGACCCTAATACTGCATTAACTATGAAATCCACTAATAGATTATGAATGGTTAGCTCTTTTCCAATTATATTCCAATTGTATTCCCACTAATGAACAGAAGTTTTATAAAAGGAATAAACTAACTGAAGATGAGAGCTGACCACAAAGACTCAGATACACTGTTAACACATAGATTAACAACCAGCTATTTTCTTCTCACCCCATTTTCCAGGTCATATAACTGACCTTGCACTCCCAGTATTGATCTCAGCCAAAATGAAGCAGGTTTGGTTGCCTTTTGAATGTTTTGAGCAAACAACCCTCCATCCACAAGCTTTTATCAATCTTCAGCAATATACATCACCTCAGATGAAAACATATGGTAAATTCTGCTCTGTAGGAATAATTGGTTTAGGGTGACCCAGTCAGCATCCATGGCCCCAAATCAACCTTGGGAGCCCAACAATGCAGAGGGACACAGCTGGACACCCAGCCTGGCCACACTGAGCCACTACAAGCTGTGCCTGCCATGGATGCCCCTCTGCAGCATCCCACTCCCAGTTACATTTGCCAGTCTGTGGAAGGGTTCCCCAAGATGTTCTAATGCTTGTTAAGTGCTCTCATTTCTCATGGCAACCACCACACCAAGCTTCTGAGAACAATATTTTAACTCTGATGTACAACTTGAGGCCATAATGTTTCCAAAAGTAGGAGAATTCATCTTTTACTGTAGAGAACCCAGGTCATGAATACTCCCTTTAGCAAACCTGCTTCTTGAAAATAAGTTTTCAGGTACAGCTCCTTGGTTAAAAAGCCTGCTCCAAGCCTGGGAAAAGGGTGCTTTGTCTCACACCCAGGCCCTCCATGTGGCTCCAAGAGTAGTACTAGCAGAAGGATTTTTAGCAACTCAGTTTTGGAGTCAAGTACCTAGTGCTGAAGCCTCACTTAAGCATTCCTTTTAATCCCTCCCAAAGTGATTAGCAGCACATATTTGAAGAGAAGTCAGCAGACTCCCACTGCAGAGAATTCTGAAAATCTCTGTGTGAGACCTCAAAAAGAGACAAGATAAAAATATTTGAGATAAGGGGGAAAAAATTTGGATGAACAAACATTGCTAGCAACAACTTAATTAATACAGGAGTAACAATTAAGATTAAATTTAGATACACAGATGTAGAGCTTGTGGTGATATTCTTAGTTATTTCACAGAATACAAATAAACTAGGTGTGCCCCAGAAATACTGACCCTTTGAATTATTTTGAATTATTTGATGACTAACTTATGTAAAACAGGCTTTGGTTAGACACTCGAAAATGTCATTTTGCATTCTTTTTAGAGCACCCCAGAGGACAACTTCATGTGTGTAAACAAACACTCTTGGATAGTCCTTGCTGATTCTAATAGGAGCCCCCATTAACCACCTGGAAAAAGATAATCATTACCTATTTAGACTAGACCTCATTAATTAGCAACACTGCTAATATAAACAGTTAAATGCTAAGCACTAAAACCAAACAAAAAAAAAAAAAAGGCAAACAAAAAGTAAGAAGGTGGCCAGCATGTGAGAGGGACTGTAAGCTGTGCCTGCTACCACAAAGAAGGGCTGCAACAAAATAGGACGTTAAATTAGTTTCAAGAGACTGCAGTGGTGCATGAAATTATTTCTTATGGTGTGCTGCATAGATCCATCCCCTGTGGGAATGCAAACCTCAAACAGAGATAGCCACAGAAAAAGGACTGTTCACAGGGGTTGCTTGAATCAAGATGCCTGAAGACACAGGGCATGTGAATTTCACTAACTGCTTTATTCCTGAAACATCAGTTTAAAATACTAATAGTGGTCAAGTTTAGATCACCCTCCATGAATAATTGTCTGTACTTCTTTTCTGCAGAAGTGAGTTCATGGCTAGATTTCTAATATTATTAGAACTTTAAACCTTTTTCCATAGTGCTATTGCATTGATGGGTCAGGCAAAACAGTATTTTCTCCACAGCCATAAAAGCAGTAGCAAAATGAAAGCCCATCAAGAGAAAAAGAACATATTAAGCCCACCTCCCAGCAAGCATTATGAATGGAGTTTGTTATACAGTCTTATTAGAAGAAAACCTGCATCCATGCCTTCTTATGGGTGCCAGCCGCTCCCACTGCACAGGCAATATCCTTTGGGGAGAAGTAGGCAGCTGCTTACAGAGCAGTCCCTGCTGAGGTTCAGACACCACCAATATCTTTGGCAACAGCCACACAACTCACAGGACAGGTAAAGCTGCAAGCCCCAGGGGGACTGCAGAGACAGGCAAAGCAATTCAGGCCAGGGAACACAGGGTTCCACTCCCCATCCTTCCACAACATTCAGCCTCACCCACAGCCTGAGGTTTCTTCTTACTCTCTACCCTTAGGACAGCAAAAAGTCCCAAACACAAAGCTGGCAGGAGAGATGGGGTTTGCAGGGGGGCAGCACCCCCTGACCTTGGAAACAAGGGAGTGCAAGCAGCAACACAGGACAGAGCTGTGCAGGTACCTTTGATGGCCCAGGGCTGTGCTTGAGCTTACCCACACCCCAACACCTGCATGCCTGGTACAAGCACACCCTTGCCTCTGGTGCTGGCCTGAGCCCTCGGTGGGCCAACATAAAATTCTCTACAATTCTCAGTAGAGATTTGGGATTGCCAGGCAGTAATTGATACCACTCTCCTAATTAGAGCCATTCTCAGCAGTGCCATGTACTGTCCTTTTTCACTGCCATCTCCAGATATGAACAACACCTTTTTGACACGTGTAAACATAACCAGATAACCAGATATTAATAACTACTATTTCTAGGATTGGTTGTCAACATTTAACAAGAAATGTGACTCATCAAATAAAGCAGGAAAAGAGTGTTTAAGCTTTTCTCCAAACAAAGTGGACCATGCTGGCAGATAACCCAAGATATCGTCCTTTTTTCCTAATTTTCCAATTCAATAGAAGGTTAAAAGTGCCTGCAGGACAGTTGTTGATCAAATTTAAGTCAAAGCATCAAACAAGAGATATAAAGAGCAACATCACGCAGGCCCACCACACCAGGAGCTAAAACCTCACATTCTCCCTTGAGGCCTCACATAAATTCTGGCCAGTTCTTAACTACTGGTGGAGTAATGATCCTAGCTGTCCTGATGTCACTCCTCTGTGTAGAAATTGTATTATCTCAGTGAAGCTGAGGCCACTCCAAGAAGGAAAACATTCAAATGGGATCTCTAGTAGAGTAAAAGTTAGATTAAGGGCAGCCCTAAGGCCAAGCATAAACAGTAAATGTTTTGATGCCCCATCTTCTTGCATGGCTGAGTAGAAGTAGGGCGCAGCAAAAGCCTGAGGCTTGGGGGGGTCAATCCAGGTAATCCTTTGGGTGAGAAACCTGTTCGAATGGATTAGGGAGCAAGCCAGCAGAGCTTTACTGTCCTCTCACAGTCAGTCACAAATTGTCCAATGGCAAATAGAGTCCAGGGAATAAAACTTGACAAATGGGAAACCAACTATAGGACGAGTGGAAGACTGTTTGTAGCACCACAGATACACACAGGATGGTCTGAAATGTTATGTAGAGTTTGGAAAACATGTTCAGTCTGATGAAGACAGGATTTGGGCCATATAGGACTGCTTTCCCAAATCTACAAAAACTGAGTGAGTGCTAAAAGGTAAAATTCAGAATTAAATCCGCTTGTTAATGCAGATAAAGCTGATGACTCAAACCACAGGATTGTAAAGTGATGAAATAGAGGCACCAGTTGCTCTAATCTTTTTGCAGCCTCTAATCTGTTTAGATTGATGTATGAAAACACAACAATCTCCAGCAAAGCTAGACCTTGGGAGCCCTTTCACTATTACATTTAATTTAAAAGCTTTATAATGCTAATTAATAAACTCATCCAGTTAATTACACTATATTATTATTACTGAGATAAACCTCTTGTTTGCCAAGCAAGGTCTAGGAAGATAGCAGTATTAAGTGACAAGCATGAGAGATTAGTTTCTAAAATATTCCTTAATGTCTGACAAACTTTTAGACACTAAGACTTGCTAGACAGTGACTCAGATTGATCTCAGCTTGGATATTTGCCAGGTAAAGACTATGTATTATTTTCCAAATTGGAACTAGATATGATTCAATTCTTTTTCCAGTGAAGCACAGAAAACTTTTGCTGAGCATGGTTGATTAAATATGCTTTTCTAAATGGTTTTATATTCTGAATACTTTCTTCTTATGCATGTGGCCAATGGCTTAGAGAAGAGTAAGCAGACGTTATCTTGTTAGGAATGTGGGAAGGAGACAACTTGTGATAGGACCCAAACCTACCTGCATTTAAATCTATTGCAAAACTCAAAAACTCAGAGGAAAGGTTTAGACTAATCAATCTCCCATTCACCACAAACACAGATGAACACAAAGGATACTGGCACAAAATTATTTGTACGTTACTACTGCCCCCAGGAACTCAGTGCTGTTAATGCTGGATGTCCTATAGCACACACACAAGGCTCATAAAATGCATAACAAAGCACATTAAATTACTCCACTGATGGCTCTGCCTCTGAACAGTCTCACAATTTATTTTTTAAATTCAAGCCAACTGTTGAAGTTGTCCATACAGACGTAATGCAGAAGACCTAAAAGAGCTTTAAGTTTTGCTATTGCCAAAGAGAAAACTTCTGAGCCTCTCAGTGACATTGTAGATGAAAGCAGAATCATTCTGGTGGTAATAAAGTATTTCACAAAAAGTTAAAATATGTTGTTATCTTTCAAGAAAAAAGTGGGAAAGTATTTACTAACATATTTTTAATTGGGAATTTGATCAAAGTTATAAACAGCATATAATATTAGTCAACATTAATTATTTTTTCATTATAGCAGGTTTTTTTCTAAGATGTTTAATTTACAGCATTTTTGACAGCACTGAGAGCAGGTGTAGTACCAAAAATGGCACTGCTTATGTTGGAAGTAAATTATCAACTGCAGATTTTGTTTGTTTTAAAATATGTGCTCCCAGGCAAAAGTAAATCCTCTACATCTTACTTTGCTCCTTGCAAGAATGGATGGCAATAGTTCTCCTTCCATAACTGAGTCTGCATATAAGAACTTAATCCTGGAAGGTCTGACCTCACCTCTCAGGTTTTCACCTTGGAAAATGACTCTTTGCATTTATTTTTTTGAAACAAACAACCAAAACCTCAGAAAGCAAAGCAAAAAAGCTGGCATAATGTAACGTGATGAAAACCAATGAAAAATACCTGCTTATACAATTGTTTCCACAATTTTTTATACAATTCTGTTAAAGATAACTATTAATTTTATTTAGAAATGTATGTTGAGACAGAGGGATGCTGATGAGCAAGTTCATACAGCAGGGAAGCATTAGGATTTGGATAATCAATAAACATCAGGCTCCATTCAAAATCTAGGTTAGCATTAGCAAAGACCAAGCAAACCTTTTCATAATACTGTTATGCAAGATGTGATGTATCCCTCAAGAAATCATGGATTTTTGTTCTTCCTGACAAGCTCTATTCTTCTGAGGTGAAGGTGATAAATTAGTTAAAAGCACAAAGCAGCCAGAGAATGTAAGCTTCTTCAAGAAGCTGTGAATCTTCAAGAAGCTGTGTTAGAGCCTGTGCCAGCAGCTCTTGCCAAACACAAGCACAATTAACCAAAGTGAGTCTGCAAAAGTCTGCAGGGAAAACAAAAAGGGGCAGGGAGATAAGGAGATGGGAAATGCTCACCAGAACTCATGTCTGAACTATGAGACAGCACAAAATAGGGTGGTCATGTAGCAGAAAGAAAAAAGCAAGACTATTGAGCAAAACAGAACATGAAAAAAGATGGTAAATGGATAGAGAAACATTGTAAGAAAAAACAGATTGGTGAAGGTACAGATCTTTGCAAAACCCTGAGGAAGTCTCATACAGAACATCAGGAAACAAGGCAGCTTTTTGATTGCATGCCCAAGAGGAAAGCAAAGCTGTAAGGAGGAGTTAACTGGTGAAGGGATAACAGCAGATGTTCTCCCTTCAGGATAGTCATGACAGAGTTTGCATGTCACTGAAAACACTGTTGGGAGGGCTCTGGTTTGGTTGCAGGGGCAGGTGTGTGTGTGTTGTGTGTGTGGGGGTGTGTTTGTGTGTGGGGGTGTGTTGACAGGCTTAGACTCCCCTTGCTGATCAAATCCTGGTACCAATAAAGAATGGTAGGAGAAACAACAACAGCTATCTGCATACCCCTGAGTTATTAGTGCAGAGACAGAACTTTGCTGAGCTCAGGAGTAATTACTTGGCGCAAAGGGGGACAGAATCATGCAGCTGTAAAAAACCCCAAACCTACAAAAAAAAAACCACCACCAAACCCACGGCACTAAACGGCCTTCCAGCTAGCAAGACTGCAACCCTCTGGTACTGCTGATCTTAGGAGTGGCAACACCCAAACACAGGCTGAGGGAAATACAATCAGAAAGGTGCAGCATAAAGTAGGAACAAAAGAAATAGAAGAGCACTGAAAACATGCAACTTCACAAGCATCTATCAGTGCTGATGCCCTCATGGCCCACCCCATGACCCTCTCCTTTTCTTCTGGTGGATATCTTTTAAGCCAACACCTTCTCCACAAACAGCACAAAAAATAAGACCACACAAGAAACCCCCCAGACTGCAGTTTGCAGTACCAAAGCCAGGATATTTGTACACAGCTTTACTCTGGGCATCTTCTCCCAGGCAGAGGAGACTCCAGCTGCCATGGAGGTCCCATGTCACCACAGCACTGCAGGACCTGCAGGAGCCCTAGGAGGGAGCAAACAGCCTTGGGTTAGCTGGACCTGGTGTTCCCAGCTGCTCTGGGACTCTGCTGCACCCTGTGTGGGCACCCTATATTGGCTGCACCCCATGTGGCCATGCACCAGGTCAGAGAGGGTTACATGGCCTGTGGCTAGGCACATATCACCATGTTCCTTAAGCAAACCTTGTCTGGTGAAATCCTGCTCCCACAAACTAAAACAAGTTTATTTTTTGTGTTAAACAGCTGCCTGTGCTTAAAACTCTGCCTGTTTATGGTAATGATGCAAATGGTTAAGGTGAAAGGGTTAAATTACAAAAGCCAACTAAATACCAACTGCTTGCTCCTTCATTGCTAACCTCCTCTCTTGCTGCTGGCCCCTGAGCCTGAAGACTCACCACAAGTCTATGTCTAAACATGCAAGAGGACAGTGCTATGGCAATAGAGAATACAAGATGATGGCTAAAACTTACAAGGTTCAGAGAGACAGAGCAGGGTTTGATCATCCAAAGAAGGCCAGGAAGCTCCCCCAGTAGGGAAGTGAGACTAAGTCAAACATAAAATCAAAAATAAAACACTGAAAGAGCCCAAGACCATTTGTTTTGAACCTGAGACAAAGCAACAGATTCTGGAAAGTTTCCTGAAAAAGATCAGGAGTCCCTTTTTGCCTGCAAGCAGCCAGCCCTCAACCCTTGTACATCTTGGAAAGCCGAGTAGAGGCCACGAGGGTCTTCAGCCCAAACCCAGCAATAAAAGTAGCAACAAATAAATAATCCTAAATGGAGGGACAGATAGCAGAGGGAAAGAAAGATGCATCTGTGTGGGCCATCTTTGTTGCCCTTTAGTCTCCTTCATTTTCAAAGGACAGGATTTTCAAAGCAGTGCTATTTTAAAAAGCAACAGTTTCTAGAGAGTCTGCACTAATTGGATGATGTCTCTCCGGAGGTTTTCCAACACTGACATGGTGTTAGTATTCCTCTTAACCTTTTAATATCATAAAGCAAGCTTAAGCTCTAAAGTGAGATAAAGTAAAATACACATGATATTAGTAGTTTCATCTAGTGCACTGCAGTGCACTACCAATACTGCAGTATGTTTTTTCCTGACAAAGAAATCACTATCAAACATCAAGGGCTTTACCGAGAAACAGAACAAAATTAAAGCAAACAAGGATGAGAGGGAAGAGGATGGTAGAGAAATTTTTGGAGTGCTGCTGACCCTCCTCTATGCAGGGTATCATGGTCCCCCCAGCATCCCTTTGTCAGTTCTGAGTGTGCTCTGCAGACAGGTCACAGCATGAGTCCATCATCCAGCATGCGGCCTTGTGATCATCTGCTATCCAGAGGCAAAATTTTAGATCTAATCAGCATTGCCTATCTTACAGAAATAATGAGAAAGAGTATGCCCATTCCATAACTGAATGTCATTCTGCAGTAGCTTCATTGGTCAATCTTATCTTCAGAACTATAAATCAGAGAGACAGATGTATAGCCTGGGAAGTTTTCTATTTTCCTCAAAGAAAAAATGGTAAAACAGAGACTACTCAGCAGTGCCTGCTCTCAGAAGTCAGAACTATAAAAATGCTACCAGCACACTGAAGATGATTTGAGTTTACTTCGTATAGGGAGCAACTGCAGCAGAGAACACTTTGCTGGAGTTCTAGGGCCAGCCAGCTTCTTGATAACCAATAAATTAAAACGTCCTTTCTGACAGCCATTGCGCAGACTTCTCAGCAGGGAAATGTTTGTTTTAACTTAATTTATTTCCTAGGCTCACAGGGGAAGGAGAAAGAGAACTTCTAACTTTAAATGTACTGTATAGTATGCTGGTAGATTTATATTGACTAGTAGAAATGCATTATGGTCAGTGTTCCTCCACTGTCAGTTGCAGGTGTCTTCACATCTACAGACATTCTGTCACGTGTCTTTTTCAGTGGCTCAGAAAAGGAGAATGCTACCCTAAACTACATTGCTCCATCAAATACAAGGAAGCATTTCTAGCACTCAAGTTAACTCAAGAATTCCAGTATTATCTGTGCCTATATATTTCACAGGCTCATTTTAATGTTCGACAAGTGTGTTATGAGTTTTTTTAAAAACCTAAAGCACCAAAACAACAACAACAACAAGCCCTCACCAGTTTATAATAAAGCTATTACTCATCAATCACCTGCTACAGCACTACTCCACATCAAATTTTCTGAACAAGAGTACAAATAGGTCTCAAATTTTTCTTGAGTTTATAGTTATAGAATTGTCAGAATGCCTGAAGCAAACAAGAAATAGTAGACCAGCTAAGAAAGCTTTTCTTGTTTTAGAAAGAAAAGATGGGTTATGTAGTCACTACAGAGTTTTTTGCAGGGCTCATCAAAGGTGCATGATGAATGAGCAGACCCAAGAGCCACAAAAGTGTCTTCACCATGAATGCCCTTCAGATCCCCCAGTGAACAGGATCTCCACAGGCAGAGATGTATTTCTGCTCACTGAAATAGACCTACAGCATTTTCAGTAAAATATATTTTAAACAGGCATAAGTTGATAATTTCTTTTTCAATTCTGCATGTCAAGGGATCAAACATTGGATTATTTTGTGGAAACTCTTACCTCAGTCTACAATCCAGCCTGTCAGTCTCGTTAGGTGCTCTCTTTAGGATTCACCTCATCTAATACAGGCACGTGGAAATTTGTTGTCTGTGTATAAGCTTGTCACCTTAGGCTATCTTTATCATCACGAGAGAGAAACAGGCATTTTCAGAAGGAAATTCACCTCACCTGTACCTAAGTTAAAACCTATATTTGAACCTAACCTTCAGGTATACAACCTTTCCTAAGTATGGTTTTTCCCCAAGCTCAGAGTATACCAGCCAGAAACTAGTTATGGTCAGAGGTGAAAGCAAAGGCACATAACATTAGAAGAAAACAATTTTAAGAAGGTGATGATTTTGAATTTAATAGGTCCTTGAAACTCACACAGCACTTGGGTCAAAATGATTTAACAACACTGCAAGGTCCTTAACCTTCTCAAGCAAAGAGAAGTTAGGGAGCGAGTCATCATTTAGCACCAGTTGGAATTAGATTATTCTACCCTGAGATATTAATTCCTTACCCTGTGAAAACAAACATATTCATGTTTGGAGTTCACCATCATATTCTGTCTCCCTGTGAAACTTCACAAGTAGCAATTCTAAAACAGTATTTCCCTACATGACTGCAAATTGGTTTCTCTGCACATTTCAATGATGTGAATTTTCCCTTCATGATGGTTCCTTCAGTTCTCATTCAGAATAAGTGGCATCTGGTGTGGTACTTACTGGGGAACTGATGTCCTTTTTTAATGAGTACCAGAAGAGACAGATACACAAAACATGAGGAAATAATGATTAACTTTCTGCTGCCCATGGTATCCCAGAGCTTAGCTGTATTTCATTTAATGATTATACACTCAAGTAAGAGAACAGTTTATTGTTTATGTAAGGACTTTGCCTTCTCTTAAACACGAGATGAGACACTTGATGTTATATCCCAAGGTAAAATGAGAGGCAGAGAACTGATTAATCACTGTAAAGGAAATATCCTTCTTGGAAAAAAAAAAAAAATGTTCCATGGCTCACTGTCACTTGCCATGCCTGGCCAGGAAAAGCTGGCAGGAATTAAACAGCTATTAAATAAGCCAGATCAGCCTGAGCAAGCATTGAAGATACACAACAACAATCATGGCTTTTCAGACTGGGCAGAGGCATCAGAGATGCTGCTGGCCCATGAGAAACTCTGGTCTGGTGAGAAGAGCATAAATTTCTCAGGAGAAATGCCCAAGCTTCAGACCCTGTCCACACTTCACACTTGGGTAGCAGGGGCTGCTTTCCCAGCCCAGCAGCTCCACACTCAGAGTTCACTGCACCAATGAGGCCACACCACTCACTGGATATTATTATGGGTATCTAAAGAGAGTACCCACCAGAACAGACATACTCATAGCTTCAGTCTCATTCAACAAGGCTTGAGATCTCGGCCCCCAGGAGCTCTCTCTTAATGAGAGAACATCAATCTCCAAAAGTCTTTGGGTTTTTTTTTGCTTGTAGAGAGCAAAGAATGTCTTTATGTCTTGACCAAGAGCAGAAAAGACTTACAGGAATGAACAAATGAGCCCTGGAACCTCACCACTTCAAAGTGGGACTGTTCCTTACTGCACACCAGCAGCAGAGGATTTGCATCAACATTAACAGCCGGCACTTTGACTAGAAGTGACTGTACCAACCTAACAGTACTGAAATTAAACCATTTGCCAGCAGCTTATCTAACTCAGATATCTTTATATCACATTCCTGTTGCTGCAGAGTAAAGGAAAGCATCCAGAAATGTGAGAACTAATGACACCAAAGCTGTACCTGCTCCTACTATATTGTTTTATCTCAGCCTTCTGGAATTTCATCCAGCTGTAAAAAAAGAACTCAAAAAAATTATGGCTCATTGAATCAGCTACAGAGGAAGGAGAATGTATGAACTCTTCCCCACTCAATCCTGACTATTTGCAGAGGAAACTGTGCTGAAATAAGGGTTTATCAGATACCTCCAGTGGGGGAAGGCCCTGCTGCACTGATCCACTGCAACAGGCACCCACTGGCACAGAGCTGATGCAGAAAATCCTTTCCCTGATTCTGCCAACAGCATCTACTCTCTTTCCCCTTTGGTTTCTAGACCCACTCTAATCTCTCTTGTCTCAGGCTGGTTTGGCCTATCCACTGGGAGCTTCCTGGGAAGCAGCTGAATGTGGGGACAAGTCCTGGAGCTCCTCCTTGGGTCCACACTCTTCAGACTCGAGGCTCTGGGCCATGGTGCACTCTCCCACGGTGGCTCTGTCTATCTTCAGCATCTTTTACAATCTTCTGTGGTTAGCACAGATTATGCTCTCCTGAGTGCCATCCTCCTCCTCTATAGTTAACACCTAGTAAATCTCTAGAGTGTTAGCTCTCATATGTACAGATTAGGCTTTTGTATAGCTGCTTCCTTTCTCTTCCATAAATTTATTTTTTCATTGTTGCAATTTTGTTAATTTTTCCTACAAACTTTGACTCTCACCTACAATTTAATTTAGGCTTTAAGTCAATGAAGTATTCAGTTTATGAAAAGCCTTTTTTGGTTACATATAACTTCTGTTTACCAGAAAAATTTAAACTACTTGCTGATTGAATTCTTCTGTGCCAAGACTGTGCTTAATAAAGCATTTCACGCCTACCTATCCCCCTGGTTTAATATTTGACATCAGCTCAAGTGTCAGCTCTCCAGTCTCTGTCAATGCATTCACCTCCTCAGCTTTCCTACCTGCTTGCATGACCTGTGTTGAGCATAATTACATAATGGCAAAGAAGCAGCAAAGCACAAGTGGCTTGAATGTCACAATCCCTAAAAAAAGCAGTTTTGTAAAAGCTTTAAAAATTTCAGTTGGTTAGTCAAGCACAAAATTTAAAAAATAAGGGCTTTGAGTAATTTATTGCTTTACAAAAGAATCTCTGCCTTTAAAAAGGAGTTCATTCACACACGTCCTCTCTTAGGAACCTGAGCTCTTCTGGGCAGGAGCAACATTACACTTTGTTCAGAATACTTAATTTTGTTTTCATTAATAAATACATGTGAATAAGAAAAATGTAGTTGCAGAAGTGCACTTACTTTGAATGTGCCATTTGTTCCATCTAACACCTTGACATTAATGCTAAAACATTTCTTTTTCTTCATTAAAATAGTTATTCAAAGGAAGGGTGTCACAAACAGAGTACATCTTCACTCTAACTTGAACTGGAAAGAATAAAGTTGTATGGACAGAAGCAAAGCAAGTGACAGTCATTTACTGCTGTGGCTTTCAGCACAAGCCTCAGTCCACATCTTTCATTGGAACAAAAGAGGGATAGCTTCTGTTCACCTGAATTCATTTCATTGCAACATGCAGCAGAAAACTACTAAGTTTTATGACATGTGTGAAAAACAGAGAGATAATTGATGAAAATAGTCTGTTTAATAAGTATTTTGCTGCCAAATGATGTGACTAATGCAGTGCTAGGAAAAAAAACCTCACAACCTAGCACACTGAGAACATTCAGTTCACACAAGGCCTAGAAAATCTCTTGATCTGTTCTATACTCGAAAATTAGGCTTTATTTTTTGAGGTGCCCTGCTAGAAAGATTAATCATTTGTACCATCATATTACAGCAGCACAAAGACAGCACAACAGTGGACATGCTGAGGGATTGTGACAATTCTCCTTTGCTACAGTTGGCCTGATTCAAAATCAAGCTGATCCAAAGTAAAGCCAAGTACAAGCAGAAAGGGGAGCTCTTTTCCAAGTCATTAAAAGCACAATTTCTTCAAATTTAGAAATATACCATTTTAGAAATAAATAAAATAAAAAGTTTGTGTCATTAGGAAAGTCTATCTCCAGCCTGAAGCAGAAAGACTATCTTTAAAACAGAAATGTCCTATTTCACACTGGGAAAAAAGTTGTTTACTTTCAAAAAACCCTAGAGGAATGTGTGATTCATTGGTTGTTTACTTTAGAAAAATTTAAGCCACTAGAAATTCATCTATTGCTAATTCAAAAGTTGGCACAATTAATGCAAACACTTGTTCCACAGTAGTACAGATTAATGGGAAGGGGGGAGAGGGGGGAAGTCAAAGGATTATGAAGAAGCAAATATTTTCTGGTAATCTGACACTTAACTGTCCTTACTTTTGAAGTGCATTTTCATAACATTTGAAAGTAACAGAAATCACCACTTTTGTGTAGGTAGCAGGTTTAGGCAGAGGGATGTGATTTGGGAAATTTTTTGAGACAAGAGAATTTTTTTAACTTAGAAATAGGAGTTTTATACATGCACAACAGATTTTTGAATTGCCTGATAGATCATACCATTCCTTTTAATAGGGAAACAATCACACCTATTTCAGTCTCTGCAAAGGGTCGGTTTCACCACTGAGTTCTAAGGACCAGACTTTCCTGTTCATAGGGGGGTTTTAGAATCTTATCACTACATCATTTTGTCTCATGATGTCCCCTTGTAAAGATTCAGAGTCACCACAACAACTTATCCACAACTCTGCTGCTCTTCAGCAGCTATGAATTAACTGGATCTTCTTTGCTGCACAGAAATAAATGCCAACTGCCAAAGAAATCCTGGTTTTGTTGATGGCTGTTGCCATTCAGGGGAGAAACAGGGAGGAAGATGAGATTTTCTTTTAGCTCAGATCTCCTCCTTGGGCCAGGGAATGACCAACCTAAGCAGCCATTTATAATTTTTCAAGAAATCTTTATAAGCTTTTATGAGGAGCTGCAAGTCTTTACAAAGACTTTATGAAGACCAACCAAGCTGAAAATAAACATGCCATACCAAAAGTATTAATCGAGACAGCAGGGAGCAAGAAGAAAAACTTTACAAAAAAGATACAGGAGTCAGAGAAGAATCTGAAATAAATTTGGAAGTATAGCTAGCAGTGTAAGATATCAAGATTTTTCTCCAAGTACAGAAGTGGATTCAGCCAAGGATGAAGAAAGATCATTTCAGAAAGGAATGAGAAATACAGCCACAAAGGATGGTAAAGCAATCCAAGCATTAAATGAATACTTACATGTTTACAACAAAGATGCCTAAAAGTGTGTCAGATGACACTGGCTATATATCTGCTATCATGAAAGAATTCAGAAGCAGTTAAGGAAAAGCATTAAGCTAACTGGAGCAGTGGAAATGAAGGACAAGACCACTGGAGAGCCTCAGCTGCATGACAGCCCAAGCAGGCTCAGATTGAATTTGCCAGTCTCATCGCTGCACAGCAGACAGACTCAGCCTGGTGACTGCAAAGCAGCCCTTGGGGACATTGCCCAGCAGTGGCACCACTCTGCCCACTGGAGTTGGAGGAAGGAGAAGCCTGACCCTCACAGAAACTGATGACAAAGTGATATCAACAATCCTCCTTAAAAAATGAAAATAAAATGAAATTAGCCCCCCACAGCTTGAGTTGGTTTGATCATGCATACAAACAGCCAGGTGGGCAAGACTCAGGTTGATCTGAATAGTTCAATTTTAAAATGGAAAATTCCACACAATTCCTCTTAGCAGTTGCAGGGTGTTTCATGTGTGTTCATGCAGACAGTGATGCTCCTTAAGAGCTTTAACTTTACAGTAATTCTGTTATTGCCTTCACACTAATGACTCAAACAACATGATTACAGTACGGAAAACAAGGAAAAAAGGTGTAATAAAAAACAACAAAACTGGTTCTCAGCTCCAATAGGCCCAAAATCTCAGAAGGAAGACTGAGCTAATATGTAGTGAATCATTTACTTAATGAGTTTAGCCTCCTCCTGTTTGTGAATTGTCCAACAACACTTGGCAGTTTTCACATGTGCTCCCTATTCAGAGTTATTTGCAAAACATCTCTTTCAAATAATTCTGATATTCCAGATTGCTCACAAGTACTGCTTTGTGACTACACAAGATTAAAATAAATAAATAGGCCTGTCTGGTTTGCCTAGTGTTGCTCACACAGCTCACTTTCCACTTCCCAGACTTAGTCTCAGTACTGGGCAGGTCTGTGTCCACTGGCTGAAAGTACAGTTTTCATGCATTTCTCTAAATGCAGATTTAAAATATGTATTTTCCGGCTTACATCCTATATAAAATGACCCTGAAATTAGGTTAACTGGTGAGAGCAAGATTGTGAGTTTGATCCTTGTACATGCCATTCATTTAAGAGTTAGACTCAATGATCCTTCTGGGTCCCTCCCAACTGTGACTATTCTGTGGTTCTAGTGATGAAAATCTTTTAAAAACTGTCTAAATGACAAAGAACAAATATACAAAAGGTTTTTTTTTTTTAACACTGAGACAATTATTTTAACTGCTTTCATGTTTCAAATTACTGTCTTGGACTGTACAATTCCTCATGGCATGGCATCCTGAAGGCTGACTACTGAATGTGTAGGTGATTAATTATTTTTCCCCCACCCAAACAGAGCATCACCCCTGAAGCCACAGGATTGTTACTGGGAATGCAGGCACCTCACCTGTGCTACTGCTATGTTAAAATTTACTGTATTTTATAGATTTCTTTCATATACAATAAATGATATTTATACAAACAGTATCAGAGAAAAGAATCGCTGAAATACACCTTCAGATGAAAGCCTGGAAATACTTCAATGTACTATATAAAGTAGAACTATGTGGAGGCTAAAAGCCCACCAGAAACCACAATCTGATGGTGTGGACCCTTGATCCCCCTTGAGATGAGGCCTTCACCAGTCATAATGACAGCTTACCCCATCAACATAACTTTGGACAGCAAACCTGTTGAGCAGGTTATCTCTCCTTTCCCTTTACACAGGTTAAAAGAAGGAGATGGAGAAAAAAGATTTGTTAAATCATGCAGGATTCAGACTGAATCATCCTCATGTGTTTCACAAAATTATTCCTGAAAAGATCTTAGTCTTTGTAGAGAAGAATAAAGGTGTTTCATGTAATCCTCAGATTCATGGGGCAAATAAATACTTGTTTTTTCACTGTAAGCTATTTATGTATAAGATTCTTCATGTTGTGGATCTAATCACTTTTACAGTTTCTGTGGGAGAAACTAAGTTGGAATTCAGGCATGTCTTACAAATATTTCAGGCAGCTCACTCCAACTCATATATTATTTTTATTCTTATGGTGCCCTCTCCTTAGTACCAAGTTAAACTACTTTTTTTTAAAAAAAAAAAAAAGCTAAATATTCCTCTTTACAATTTCAGACTTCTTATTTCTGACAGAAAGGAGGCAGAAGGGTTCTGCATTTGCTGAGAATATAAGAATCAAGCTAGGCACAACTTCTCTAAATTACAATCTGCTTTGTCAAATATCTAGCCATCCTCAGCTGATCATGTTTTAAATAGGGCTGGCTCCTTTTAAACAAATCACTCGAAAGCCTGGTTCAGAGTTATTTAAAGTGGCTGGTATTTTATGACACCACAAATGCTGCACAATGCAACTGCTGAGCTTTAAAAACACAGAAACTCAAAAGTGGGTACAAGAAACTACCATCTGTCTCTCGAAACAATTATCATCCTGCCATCTGTCTATACACTAGATAATGTTTTTGCTGTCAATAATATTTGATTGAAAAAGCTCTTTATGGATACTAAGAAGAGGAAACCATTTTAAGAAAAACAAAAATACATTGCTGATCATTCAAGTTTCTCTTTTCCACAAGAAAACCTGCCATTGCACTGTGCTCTGCTGTAAGACAAAACATGAAGGGTACAATGCAATGTATTCGTCCCCTTTGTAAATGAGGTGGTGCTTCTTTACCATGATTCCATTCTTTATTAACTCCTTACTATAAAAGATGCATGAAAAGTCTAAAACCTAATTCAATTTGGGAATAGAAGTTAATGCATTGTTTTTCCCCATTTATAAAAATTAAATCTTTTAAATGGGGAAAAAATAGTTTTGTGATCTAATTCTAATCCTTTATGACAAACAAGTGGCCAAAAAGATTTCAGACAATGAGTAAAGGTCTAGTGACAGATGAGACACATTTAAATTAAGGACAGATGAAAGGCAGGGACAGCTGCAGGTATGGGATTGTACCTTTCACTTGAATTTCATCTGGGGAGGTTATGGGTTTGGGTGATGGTGGTAGTATTTTTTTTCAGTGAACATCACGTTTCATGCAACATTTTAAGAAAATTAATAGTGTTTTAACAGATTATCAAAAATTTTCCAAAATGCACTGTGTACTGAGAATGGAAGTTGACAATGCATTAAAAGACAAAAAAGCAAAAAGTTCACTTGTCCAGCAGCAGTACCCACCATTATGGTGGAGGGGCACAGGCAGCTTATGTCAAGTGTGCTCTGTAACGTGCAGAAAGCAAGTGCAGAAATCCCTTACTTAGAAAATCACAGTTATTAGGGAAAAGCTGAATAAGCATGGCTGTATTTCCAAATGGGCTTGAGTATAGCAGATGTTCCCTGGACTCTTATGACTAAATCACAAAACTTGTCCTAGCCTGGAAATGCAGAAAACATGAATGTAGACTTAATTTTGGGAGAGGAGAGGAGAAGAAGAGAAGAGAAGACAGCATAACAGCACAGAGCAGCTGGATTTCCCACGGCATGTATTTTATTCATAAGTGTAAGCTGGTGAATAATTCACAGGCAGCAGCATGGAGCAGAAGCCAGTTAAAGAACCCTACTGGGGTCATTCCTGGACTTGGCTTTGCAAGTTGTGCTGAGTTACTCCAGCTCTTTTTACAAACATTCCTCCAGTAGAACTGAAAGCAGAGAGCTCAGCTGTTTTTATTCCAGATCCATAAAGTGGTGATACCCTTTGGGAGAGTTACTGGGAATTAATAAATCAGAGTAGCAAAGAAAGGTCTTCAGATAGTTTTCAACCAAATGTCTTGGAAAAGCACAAACACATTTTATCAGTAAAGCTTTCACCAGCAGGCTCCAACTGCTTGGCATCCATGGAGCTGAAAGCTGACCAAATAGGCCAATAAAACTTCTGAAGACAACCAGTGTGGTAAAACATATGAATCTGATTGACTGGCTTAATCTGCACAGTCATTCTGAACTGAGCTGGAGAAAATCACAGTGATCTGGAGCTGGATGAATAGGCTCAGTTGCTAGAGCTATCTGTGAATCACCAAGCCATTCCACAGCAAGCTCCACTCTCCAAAGGCATGAAGGTGGAAGAGTAAAATGTTAAAATGAAGAAGAATATCATTTGTAGATATTATAGTTTAAGCTTTTTTCATCACTAAATGCAAATTAATCACACTGGGTATTTTTTTAATAAGAACAGCAAATCATAGCTAAGTAGTTCAAATGGAACACTTTCCCTACATTTTGAGTATTAAATCACTGGCTAGTTTATGATATTTACCCTCTAGGCCACAGCCTATCATTTTCTTACTTCTTCACTCCAAGGCAATAAAAGGAAAAAGAATTTATGCAAATAAGCTCTGTCCAACCTCATATCACAGCACAGTTCTTCAGGTTCTAAATTCAAAATCTACACACCTTCCTCACATATGGCACTTATCTCATCACACCATGTGTAAGCATGCTGTGTGGTAGATAAACTTTTATAAGATTATAAAATCTAAACATTTTGTCTTAGTGAAAATAACAGTGAAGCTTGCTGCAAAGGTCCAGTGAGCAGAGCATTCATCTTCCCCATCACTTTGGAACTGAGAAGGACACAGCCGTCTCAGTTCCTTAATCCTTCTCACAAGCCCCAGTTTTCCTTCATACTCATACCTATAATTCCTCTTCAGTTGAAAAGTAATCAAACCAGTCTGTATAGAAAAGGGCAGCTTGATAACAGAGAGGAATTAGACTGAGCTAATAGCACAACTTAGAGAGCAAGATAAGACCAGCCTTTCTGGTATGGAAAAAGGAATGGAAAAAGGATAAAGAATGTTTTTCACCTAATACTTTTCTTCAGACACATAATTCTGAAAATCTCTTGGAAATGAAAGTGGAATAGTGGCAACAGCTGTAGGAATGCTGGTCTGTACAGCCTGTGACAAAAGACCAAATAGCACAGCACTTCACATGTGATGGGCAGGCTGGAATGTCCCCATGAAGCACTCACAGAAAGAGCTAGAGGCCTTTATTTCAGTTTAGCACCACTGCCCAAAGGAGATTCACTCTGCCTAGGCAATTTCACTATAACTCTTCCTTGCACAGGAAAATCAGCTCCCTGAATTCATGACTGCAAAAACAAATTTCCAGTGTGCTTTGTGCACTGTTTCATTGCTCAGTTCAAGTAGCCAACATGATTTCCATCAGCACTAGGAGAGAATGGAATGAAAGTGAAGGTTAACTTTGATGCTTTCTCACAGCCACAAACCTCTAGATAATCCTGAAACAGAGGATAGTTTGGTTTTTTCCTCACTGACACTTGTGCTAGAAAACATGAAGTATTCAGGAGGGCCATAATGCAATAGTGAGGTTTCTGACTCCACTCTGTCCCTGTGCAGGCTGGAGTCAGGCAGCAGCTCATGGGAAGCACTGAGCCTCCCCATAAAGGTCATCTCCATCTTCTCTCCTGTCCAGCAAGCAGTGGGGACAACACAACAAGGTCTCCTGTGCACTTCTCTAGCTACAGGATTCAATTCTGCTACAGAGCACCTATCCACTAGATAACCATCCTGATTCCAAAAGATTCAATCCATAAGTGCAATTGACTCACAAATGAAAGTAGAAGAGGGCTAGGACAAGTAATAGTAATTTTCCCCTTCCTTTCCTTTATCATGCCATGCTAATTATGAAGTTCAGATAAGCTAAGGATTTTATGATGTTATAACAGGAGGGATTTGAAGTCCTAATTTTTTATTCCAATCTCTCTCAGAAGTAGAAAATGAGAAATCAAAAAGCCAGTTATTTTAAGAATTCATAAGTTATTGCACTCTACTGCCCAGTACAATGAACTATTCTCAGTTCATGTCAGATGTTAATAAGTCTTTACCATAATATAGCAACTCAGCATGATTAAAAATACACCACAAAGGACATTCACCTCTAAAAATAGCTATTAAAAAAATGGACAAAGTCAATCTGAAAATAGATGGGGGGGAAGGAAGAGAAGCAAAATAGATTAAGTAGGGCAAATCATACTGGATGCCAGGAATGAGTGCATTATTTCAAGTTCATAAAACATTTTAAAATAAATGTATAAGTAAAGTATGCAATAGCATATTAGTCCATTCAGAGTCATACACAGTCACTTATTTTGAACCAAAAATAGCAGAGGTTCCAGCTCACTTCTTAGGGATCCTCACAATGGGTTCATTCATGCAAGATAGTGAGAACTGTGGCATTAACAAATTAAGGGTCTCTGTGTGAATTAAAGACATGAGTAGTCTTGCCCACTGATTTTAGCTTTTAAAGTTCACACACACACAAAACAAAACAAAGTGACTAACAAAAAACCCAAACAAGGAAAAACTGAAAACACACAAAACACTAAATAAACAAAACAAAAAAAAAAAAACCCACACACCCCCCCAGAACTCTCAAAAAAATCTGAAAACAACCCCCCCCCCCCCCCCCCACAAACCCTGCAGCTTTACTGGGATAATTCAAACCAGCACCAAAATTGCAGATTTCATAAAAAAAAACAAACCCAAGTTCATCTTTCCTGAACATCAGCAGATACCCAAATACTCTGCTGGTTCAGTGCCAGAGCACCCAGCACTTGGGCTGTTCACCCATGATATAAATGGACTATTGCACCTATTAATTGTGATTGCTGTCATGCCACAAAGAGCTAAATGCATTGCAGGCATTTAATGGGTTTAGCACTATTCTAAGGTTTCAGAGGAAATACTGGAACATGCCCTTCTTCAGAAAGCATCTGTACAAATCCCAAAACTATCTAAAAAATTAATTTTTTCTTCTTCTTCTTTGGAATTCATGTACCAAAAGATACAGAATGTCTAAATCTATCTGGACTCATCCTGTCTTAAAAAAAGAGCCTTATTCAGCATACAGCTGTGAGTATTTCCATGAAATGTACTTTCCCTTATGGCTTCCTTCCTGCAACCAAGTCACTTGAAAATCAAGTTTAGAATAAAGATTTTTTTGGTTCACAGTGATTAAAACCAGCAAGAACAGTTAAATTGTTTGAATGCCAAGTGTGTGCAATTTTCTTGCAAAATCCTTAGGTCTCCAAGTCAGAGGGATTTAACTTTCACAGAGGCTGCACAGCCGCTTCCAGGTTTATTCTGTGCCACAGCTCAGCTCCACTGGGGGGAAAGAGGAGCCAGGAAGAGGGGAGGTAAAATTCCTCCAATGCAAATACTCAACAGAGATTCACTGATTCCCTCCTACAGGCAACTTTCTCAGATATATAGTGAAAAAGAAAAAAAAACGCAACATTTTGGACAGCTCCAGTGAGTCTAACCCCTGTAACATTACCAGTGTGAGATCACATGAACTAAGCAGGGACAAGTATTTCAATAATTTGCCTACCTTGAATATTAAAAAAAATATAAATTACGGGATACAGGAATATATTTAACTAGACCCACAGACATCCATTGGCTTTGATGGACAAAGTATGCAACAAAACCCACCCCAAACAGCACACTCTGTCACCCCAATGTATTTTAGCATCCAAAAGAAAGGTTAAACTTTGGAAAGATCTTATCGAATCTTGTAAATACTACTCTTACCTCAACTGTGCAAAACTCATTTTCTCTTCTCTACTGATACGGATCTATTGAGGCAATTGACTGGATTGAAGTCCAGTCATTTAAACTGAGCAAACAGTTCAGTGAAAATGCTGATAGGTCCTGCAAGATCTTTTGGCCTTTGCAGAGTGAAGTAGTCTGAGTATGAGTATTTTACTATTTGAGCATCTTAAAAGGGCACATGTTGGTAGAAAATTGAACTGTCTCAAGCTTGGTGCATTTCTTGAATTGTAGCAATGGGGAACAAAGACACACAGATCTCCTTCTAGCTTGCTCTGAAGATCATTTATTGCAACATGCCAGGCCTTTCTTAGTCGTAAACTGAACCAAGCCAAGCAGGCACTGGCTGCCTGCCACCACAGTGCCCCTGCTCACGTGCCCCTCTGCCCAAGCAGCTTTCTCACCTCGTGATGCCTGCACCTCTCGCCAGCCACTGCCTCACACACAGGGTGACCGCACCCCAGCTGCACAGCCTGTCCTCTGCTACAGAACCCACCCTTCACCTCACTGTCAGCTGAGCCTTCCCCAGAGTGCTTTTGGTGAGCAAGGCTGAACTGAATTCAGCAGGATTTCTTATCTCACACACTGCATAAAACGTCTGAGCTACAATATTTATAATTTGTGCACCAGAGCTTGATCTAAAGCCCATTCAAGTCACGAGAAAGGTACTCACAGATCTGAGCCAATTGCAGATCAGGTATCAATTGGTATATTAAGTTTGATTTTTCTCTCACAGCAACAAACAGCAAATATGCACCTCTGCCATTATTCTTATCTTTGCTTAAAACCAGAATTCAACTGCTTCAGCATCAGAGGCTGGAAACATTTGTTTATTTCTGTGCATACCATAGCAAACATTTTCATCTTCACAATTACAAGCTGATAGAAATTTCACAAAAATGAGGAGGTTAATTAAGATATTTTGATGTGAAAACTGTTCCTATTAAATCCTTGAGAAAATATTTTTGGTTTAAATAATGCGTCTCAGGGTTTAGGCATTAGCAAAGCAGATAGGTGAGTGATGAAAGAATTACCAAGGGTATCAAAAGGATTACATGAAGGTTTGTGAGTTAAACAATGCTATGTTACCAGTAACTACTTCAAAACTTCAGCTTTCAGGAGACCTCTGATAAGGACATAGTTTACCAAGCAGGCCAGATGAGATCAGTCCACCAACAAGATCACACACAGACTGGGTATATTTGCTGGCTATCTGATGGTTCAAGAAAAAATCCAGAAATGACTTCTTTGCTGCCTGAGAAAGTCTCTGTACTCCTGGACTAATACTGCCATGGTGAAGAGAGAAAAGCAAATTCATGTCGCAAGCAGAAGAGAACCCAAGGAAAATGAAAGGAAGTAAAAACGTCTCCTGCTGTTACCTGTGGAGCACAGGCTCACAGAGGGATTTTAAGAATTCATAAGTTATTGCACTCTACTGCCCAGTACAATGAACTGGGCACTGAACTTCACCTGCACCCCCTCCATATCACCACATATGTCGAAACAAACAAAATCCCAGTCAGAATGGTGTCATAAAAAAATAAATAGAAAAGCATGTTCTGTAATCATCACTAAACAGTCAGCCCTGACCGGTGTGATTACAAACCACTATCTTTAACAAGTTGGGGTCCTTTTGTAAGAAGTTACTGCAACTTCTCACTACACTTGGTAACAGTCCCCTCATCTGGGTGAAAAGGCCACCAGAGATGGAGACATCCATTTTGTTTACACAGGGGTGTAGCCCTTGCAGTCATGTGAAAGAAAAGTTAATGCATTCTTTCAGATCAATAAAGTTGTTATTTAAGAATTCAGAGTTCAGGACTGATGAAGTTTAAGTTGTTGATATGAAGGACAAAACCACTATGGAGTAAAGAACATGTCATTACATGTGTATATTCCCTCCCCCCCACCCTTTTATTTCATCTTTTTCTTGTAATAAGAGAAATTTAAGGAACCTCTGCACAAAAAGGAAACATTTCCCTCGAAGGATTATTTCCTTTTTTCAGCTATATAAATATATCTATTTGCACAAATACAATATTCTTATATCTTAGCAAAACATACAACTGATGTAGCTAAAAGAGAAAAAGTGAGATCTTGGCTATCAGCATTGTCATTCTAATCAAGAGTTCCAAATCCACCCCCATCCCCTTATACCACAGTGGAAAGATGTTCTGTTTATTTTCTTAATGCAGGCTTACATGCCCCCTGGCTATTGGAATACAAACACAAAAGCAGATGCAGTGTTAATTTAATTCTGTAGCAAGTTTTCAGTGGTGCAGGAGCAACATCAAAGACAGACTACGAATATCAAATTAAAGCCATCCATCATTCTTCTTGCACCACATTGTCCAAATGCTTAACCAATATCAATGAGGATTTAACTGTCACCAGCAAGTGGAAACGCTGGTAATGCAAGCCTAAAATTAGAGTAGATTTGAGTAAATTGAATGATTATTAGAGGGGGGACATGAACACAAGCTTCAATCCAGCAAATTTAAAGCCTGTAATCAATCTTCACCAGGTAATCACCACCCATTTGTCACTGAAAATATTGGTGCTTTGTTAGATTACAGGAGAATACCAAAAAGCTCCTAAGTTCATTAACATGAAAGTACTAAGCAGATCAAATCTAATTCAGGATAGCACCTACCCCAGCTATATACTTGCTCTCTCGTTTTATCTGCAAGCCTCAGCTTCCCCAGAGGTCTAATGTATGATATAATATACCTGCCCTTTGTGGAAAGCTGTCACCACTCTAAAGCCTGCAATCTGTGCTTTCTGTGCATAGACACTTTTATAAATGCATAGACAAGTTTTTGGGAAAGATTTATAGATTGAGAATATTAAGAAAAATTAACAACTTAAAAATAATAGCAGGCTAAAAGTCTTGAAGCCACTGAAGGAAACCAGTGTTGAGTATTGTCCTTTCTTTCCCACAGCCCAAAGGATGCACTGAATGGCACATTTGTCTTTATAGCTGGTGATTCTACACATCTGAGCCTTGGCCCATTAAAATACTGCATGTTATCCCTAGCATATAAGGGGGTGCATAAGTATTTTTGCAAAACTCCTGTTAGTTTCACAGCTTGTGAAGAAAATCAAGACAGGCTTCATAACACCCTGTGGAACAGTCTGACCCTCTGCCACAAGAGTGGAGGAGGACCTGGTGCCAGGAACCAGCACTGGAAACAGAACTGTGTCAGTCAAATACATATTCCAGGGTATAACCAGAGGGAAAATCAGTGGGGAAGTTTTGTTTAAAAAAATGTATTACCAACTACTGTCCTGGGCTGCACGTGCTCTATTGCGGGCCCTGGGGCTGCAGGAGCCACTCTGAGGAGAGCTGGGGGTGCTCTCTGTAGTGGTGCCTTAGGCAAAGTGTATTTAATAAAGGGCAAAATGCCGCTGGTTAGTGAGGTACAAAGTGTGGAAAAAGCCCTGCAGCACCAAGGAAGAGGAGGAGCTGTCCCAGGCCCCAGCAGAGCCTGCCCTGCAGCACAACCTCCCATTGCCACTGCTCCTGTGCCTCCCAGGTCTGGGGGCAGAGAGGTTGGGAGTGAGGGGCTGACATCAAACCTGGGACAAACTGGAGAGGGAAGGTACTCTATGATTTTTGTCTTTGCTTCTACCATCTTACTCTAGTTTTGACTGGCAATAAATTCAATTAATTTGCCCAAAGTCAGGTATGTTTTGCCTGTGGCAATAATTGATAAGTAATGTACCTGCCTTTATCTCAGCCTGAAAGATTTCTTATCTGATTTTGTCCCCCATCTTGCTGGTGTGGGTCAGGAGGAGATGTAAGAGAGCAGCTGGAGGGGGTCTGGCAGCCAGACAAGGTCAGCCAAATCTGACAGCACAGCTGTCTTGTAAAAATCCTCACGCCTCCTGGCTGAGGATGAAGACTCTGAAAGCAGGAGAGAACTGGAAGGGAGGGAAGCACATGCTCTGATTATTCACCACCATCCAGAGAGGGACTTCAGGCCTATTTCAAAATTTTGATAAAATGAAACTACAGGTTCAGAAATGATGCAAAACCACTCACACACACACTCAGACACTTAGGATGCATTTCAAAGAAAACAAGCACAAACCAAACCCCACAGCCTAAACTATATACAGACAACAGACCAAAATTCGTATTGAATTCTTTGGCCTTTGTCAGTGGAAAATAAAGATCTGATATCAAGTATTTATCAAGCACTTAAGTACCTGGGAAGTGTTATCCCAGTGTACATAAACAATGCAAAGCAAACTGCAATCACAATTTAAAGTTCAATTTAAATTTCACTTATACTTGGAGTTGGCTAAGCTATACCGCTGCACAAATCACAATTGTTACAGTGGCTGCAAAAGTAACATTTCATCAGATAAGCTTACCATCTTCAAAAGAAAGAAGATGAATTACAAAAATCAATTTTCCACTTATTACAGAAAGTGTAAGGATCAGTAAAGATTGCCATGACTGCCATAGTGCTTTCTGTAATTTATACAACAATTTCTCGGTTTTTCATGGTGGACTGTCACCTATAAGACAGCATGCAAATGAAGAACATAAAAATAATTCAAGCAACGCTTCTGAGAACAAAACTGTTGCAGGAAAAAGAAAAAAAAGCAATTCTTGGAAAGAGATGTGAAAATGCAGACAAAACCCCATAGGTGGTTGCTACAGAAACAGCCAAAGTGTATCACACTATCATCTGCAGTTATTCATACAGATCCCTTAACTGAGACAGCAAATTAAATAGACCCCCTTCTCCACAAGAGAACAAAAATGATAGATTGCAGTAAAACAAAATCTTTGTGTACTGCCAGCAATACATCAGTTACTCTTTTAAATGAGAAAACAATTATAGACTTGGCTGAGAAGTAAACTTTTTACCCCTCTGTGGCTCCTAATACTTCAAATCCTGGAAGCATTGATATGATTTTCATACATATTTGTCACTAAACAGCTGAAAACCAGTAAAGCTCTTTTAGAAATATTTGAAGCATAAAAGTGCAGATAAATCAAATTATTTAAACTTTTGAAAATATCAGTTACAGGAGGTACTTCCAGCAGTATATTTCAGAGACAGCCCTCTAACAGTAAATAAACAGAAAAACAGCATAAACACTTGCTTCAAACTACTCAGTTCATTTTCTTGATGGTGTAGTAAATTGTGGTACAGAAAAATCATCAGTTTGGAAGCTGAGAAACATTTTCAGTAACTTTCATAGTTTACAAAAATAATTTCACAATTAGAAGACAATTTTATCAGTCCTGAATGCATAAAGAATTAAGGCATGTCCCCAAAGAGTGATTATTTCTTCATCTTACTATCCTATTATTTCTATATTTTCCAAAAAAGCCCCAAAGTTCTCTGAGTGATAGAAATTATTTTTGAACAACCGCTGCAAGAAAGAACTAATGGACAGAATTTTTCTGTGATTACATTACAGTGGTTACTTTTATTTTCTTTCATAATATCATTCAGTGACCTTCTTCTAATGGAATAGGAACTGTTGACTTTTCAAAAATTGTAAGCAATCCCGAGGAGCTGCAGTTTGCAACAATTACAGAAAGATCATCTACATGGGGATTATCATGCAGAGCCAGAAATGTGCTCCAAAAGCTTATATTGGAACATGGTCACATCCCTCACCTTCAAACTCTAGTTCTCAATCATAAGATACATAATTTATCTTAGTCTATGTTAAGTGCAGGAAGAAAAGCTTTTCCTTGGTACACAGACAGAAAAACCTTTTGATGTGTTGATTCTTTAAGGAATAATTTTGATCATAGTTAGTATCAGTTGTACCTACACTGAACTTTATTAACAAAAATGCAAAGACAAAGAAATACAAAAATATATTAAATGACTCTTTAAATAGTAAGTTTAAATTTATTGCAGTTGAATACAAAGGTACACATAAGATAAAAATATATGGTATATAAATGGGCATCAAAGAGAACTCATCACTCTCCACAAGTACCTGAAATGAGCCAGTAGCACGATGGAAGTTGGTCTCTTTCCTTGAGTATCAAGTGCTAGGACAAAAGGAAATGGTCTCAAGTTCAATCAGGGGAGGTAGAGATTGGATACTAGGAAAAATTTCCTCCTTGGAACAGCCTGCTCAGGGAAGTGGTGGGATCACCATCCCTGGAGGCATTTAAAGTAGTGTAGATGTGTCACCTGGGGCCATGGTTTAGTGGTGAACTTGGTAGTGCTGGATTAATGGCTGGGCTTGATGATCTTTAAAGTATTTTCCCAAATTATTCTGTGATTCAGTGATCAAATTTCCCTGAAACGTCCCTCAAAATATGATACTGCCCCTTACTTTTCATGTGGTTGCTCCTTTTCACAAGATAAATAACCCACTATTTCATGACAATGCACAGCATTCAGTGGAAATAAGATTTGAGCCCAATACAAATGTAATACTGGTCTTTGTGGTCAGCATTCATAATACCATTAGCACTTAACCCATAAAAGGGCTCAGGCTTTTCAATGTCACTTAAAGCCAGGTCACAATCTGACACAGTGAAAGGAGCCCTAGTGACAGTCTGACGTATTTAAGCAGAACCAGACTTATCCTTTTTCTGACCCTCTCTCTCCCTTCATCAAAAGATGACAGTAAGGCCTCTGCAAGGCTCAGACCCCAAAGAACAGAGGGTCAACCCTTTCCTTAGCAGTGGCATTCCTACCTAAAAATTTAAATGGATAAATCCTTGCAATGGACAGAATCAGCAACTCTGAGAACTTCTTTAAACGTGTTTGTTTAACTGAACATCCAGGGAACCTGTTTGGCACAAACCTTGGCTGGGGCTCAAATTCTATTAACGGCCTTTGTCTGCAGGGTCTTGCTGTACCAAATCAGAGCATCCCTGAGCCTTGCCCAGAGCTAAGCTGTACTTGCTTTGCTCCACAACTGCCTAGATGGAGCAGAGCAGATGAGAACAGGTGTACTGGTATTTCATCTTCCTGCAGCAATGCCTTTTCTTCAAGGACTCCTGTTTCTTTTCCTTTGGCACTCAGTCTCTGTGCTCATTTTTCACTTTTCCAGGCCAGCCCATCATCCTGGTTTGCCAGGCTGGCAGTGCTTTACCAGAAACAACAAGCACATACAAACAGTATCTGCCTGCTGGTTCTCTGAGCAGGCTGACACTGAGAAGGGGCAGTGGCAAAGGATGTTCAGAGCTTTATCATAAAGAAGGAGGTAAGAGATCAGTACATAGAGAAACAAAAATTGCTCACAAGGGAACTTTTATCACATGCTAATCATGCCTCTGAGATGCAACAAAGCAGAAAATGTAGTCAAGTCCCTCCAACATCTTCAAAATGTGATTCTGTGGGAAACACCATTACCTGAAAGTGCTTAAAATATTTTTTTATTTTCCAAGACTCCGGAGTAGGTAATAATAACACATTTGTACTAATAGGAGAAAAAATGTTTTCTGTGAAAATCAGAAAGATATGCTCAAACCGTCAGCAATGAACCACACAGTTCTGAAAGCAAATCCTATATTGAATACAACTGATGTATTAGCCTCACTCTGGGTGCACATTAATTATTTTCAAAGGTGAAGTGATTTTCATTTACGCAGAACAAGACCTTTTTCCCCAAAAGCAGACAGTAAGCGATAACTGAAGAGAATCAGAAAGATTTGCTCAGAATTATGATCTTTGGCTCTGGTAATTAGCTTGTTCCACCCACCAGTGCAGCTTGAGAATTCTGCTCTTAGGACAGGGTGTGATGCCTTTTGTGCTAAGGATTTACATATTCATCTGAATTCACTTAGTGTCTGTTTCCTTTGTTCTTCTGTTTCTAATATTCTTGTCAGATCTAGCACCCATGACCAACACAAAAAATATTACTCCATATATCTCACTGAAAAAACCAAGTGATATGCAGTAACTACCATTAGCACAATCAAGTTATAGCTGTGAAAGAGAGAAGCAGAACATTGACTGACCCAGCATTATCCTTCCTAACAATCACTAGTAAGTGACCCAGAATAAAATCACAGAAAATATCTGTTATCTGTTCCGAGGAGCAGGTTACACAAAGAAAATCTTCCTTGATAGTCTGCCCTTCCAGCTGTGTGAGAGACCAAGTGATGCCAACCACTTTGGAGCTCTGTGGTTCCTCCGCTGAGCTCAACCTGAACTTGCAGGACACCTGGTCTCCATGAAGAGAGAACGTGAAGTGCACAGCTTGAAAGGGAGCTCAGATATCTCCCTACCAGGTCTCCAAACTGAATGTTACAGAAACCACAACCCCTAACTCATAAGTGGCAGACTCCAGGCATGGTTCGCCTGTGCTCCTGACAATCACACCCCTTCACCTCTCACCACAATAACACTCTGTACCAATATCTGCCTCTCAAATATACCATCTTCCTTCTGCATCCTCTTTCTCCACAAAAGAAATTAGCAGGCAAACAACTTTTATCTCACATTAATGAAGCTGGATGCACTCTGAGCTCAGAGACAGCTGTCCCAAGCACCAGTCACCCAGTAGATATAAAAAACTAATTTTTCTCCATTTTGTTGCCCAAGTGTTTGGAGTAAAACAGCAGCAACCTCTTTTGCTAATCTCCTATTAAGGGTTCTCAATTATATTTGTAGGAAAAAAAAAAAAAGGAGCTCTTTAAAATTAACCTACTATGATCCCAGCAGGAGAAACTTGACAGGTAATAAGAGAAGATATTTCAAGACACATGAAAACCTGTCCCAGTGCAGTTCCTGCAGAAGTTTGCTCTTTTCATAAACCTTAAACTCAAAAAAAAGTCTGATAGCAAACCTTATCTTTTAAAGAGACCATTTGGAGCCACCTTCTGAATAAAAAATAAACCTGTGAAGAAGGTTCTGAAACACCACACACTTGAAACATTTTTCACCCTTCCTTGCTGTTTGAAGGTGACTTGCACACATTTTTAGACTCTGGGGAACCCCAAAAGAAAGGATATAAGCAGAAGAGCTGAGGCTACAGCCAGAAATTGAGCAGTTGCTGAGAAGGTTTTGAGAAGGCAAAGCTACATCTCAGCTCTGCTCCAGTCCTGCCAGCACCTCCCCAGCCACCCCCGCTGCTAAAGGAGGGTGCAGAGAGGTTTTTCTGCAGAGCCATGGCAGAAAGCTGTCTCTCACTCAATGAAAGTACATCACTGCATTTCAGGAGACAAATTCCTACTGAGCCACAGTACACCAGCCTTCTCTGCTGCTAGCACAGCCATTAATATTGCCAGAGGTGCTGTTAGTCTTGCACAACTCAGAGGTTTCTGATTTTATTGCTCAGGGGGCAGGCAGTGCCACTTTGAGGGCAGCAGCTCCTCTCTATTTCTTTCCTGGCCACCTAACTTTGAAGATTACTTCTATCAAAGACTCTTCCTTGCCTGCTGCAAATTTCTTGACTGTAGCAGCACTAACTAAAATTAATCTGAGTGCAAGAGGTGCTTTGCATTTGTGGCTAGTTGAGAATCCCTCAGAGAGAGGTGTTAAAAATCAAAGTACTATCAAAATTCCCCCATCTTAGTGAGAAAAAGAGTAGCTTTCACAGAGGTACTTAGTAGTAGATAAGGAACAGTTGGACATTTTTTCTTCCTGAAGGAGAAACACAAGTTAGGGAAACTAGAAAATGCCTGACTGTGAGATTTATGGGACAAGACTTGGGAAAAGTATGAGTGGGCCAAAAGGGCCTCATCTCAAAGTGTCTGAAGATACTGTGACAAATGTCCCATATCTAAGGTACTGGACACTTAAGGCTGACCATCCTGTTGACAGAGACTATTGAGAAAAAAATAGTACCAGGAGCAGGCCAGTGTAAGGACCATCTAGTTTCTCTACTGGACAAGCACCACAGCAAGAGAATTTCTCTGCTTCTAAATGCAGGGTACAGAGAGAGTAGACATCCCAAAACTCTGCTCCAAATATCAGAATGAGTTTGCCACTAAATTTTTCCCCAGTTCTCCAAACACACACTAAGTAAAGGCAAAAACACTTGGCAAAGTAGCCAGAGTGCGCATCACAGAGAACTCAAACTACTGTCTGAAAAAAGGGATTTCTTGATAGTCATTTATTTTACTACAAAAACTTCATTGTTCTCTACAGCCAGCAGCACATACAAGGCTTGTTCTACTAACAGGCTTCTCAAGTCACACATCCAGCCTGGAAATTCCTGGCAAGATGCAGCAGCTTTGCCTGTGCAAAGCATGACAGGCAGCCCCCTATGCCACAGCCCACCTGGACATGCAGGGTGGAACAGCACATTAGAACTGGCAGATTATTATGACTTTTTACTGCCTGCTGTAACAGAAGTTTCTACAATGTGCAAGTTAAACTGTGTGCAATATGCCAGCAGATGGAGAAGGGGAGTTTAAGGGACCCCCTGCCCAAGTTGCTTGGTTATTGCTGGCTTCAAAAAGAGAACTCATTGATGGAATGCTCAAAGCTTATAGCTAGACAGGCACAGGAGATCAGCAGACCCACCACAAAGATAGAAACATACACACAAACCTGCGAGCCAGGGCCAAAAAACCCTTAGCTAAGTGCTTCTGCTGCATTAGTTACCTGCAACTGGAATTAATGAAGCATGTATAAAAAAGCTGCAAGACTTAAATGAAGCTGATTTTTTTAACCAGCACACCACTTTTTAAGGGCTTTTGTGACCACTTTTGCCTAAACTGTGTAACTTCTTTTGTGTGATGGTTACCATCATAAAACTTGCTTCAAACAGACAAAAAAACAATTTCAAAAATACACAGCCCTCAGCCAATGAGCAATCTGGCTCTCCTTGTGTTAGTTCAACTCACTCTGTCACCCCCAGGCTTCTTTGTACAATAACCACAGCAGCAGAATTTGGTAACACTGGAGAATCCATAAATGCAGCTCAGCAGTGGCTTCAGCTTTATGCATGATAGGGGAGAAAGCTGATCTTTGCCAGCCTATCTTTTCATGTAATAAAACAATCAGACTGTTGTTCAGAGAGAGCAAAGTTCTGTGCTACAGCTATGATAACTTTTCACAGTATTGCAAAAAGGCTGGAATGAGGCAGCCAAAGCAGGAGTCCCTGATTTCAAGGAGGCAAAATTGTGAACTCCATTATGCTTCCAGGTATCAGCAGAGTGTCTGTAGACAACTTACACCTACATCTTCAGAATACATCAATACAGCCTCACTAGAGATATCTTCCTCTTACTCACTTGACCTGTCTATCCTTCTCCAAGTTGGCAGCCCTGCACAGAAATGGATTTCTCATGGAGAGGATAGTGAGGAGGAGCACTGCATTGATGAATCTTTTTTTCACCAAAACACAAATTATGAAGCCTTCCTACGTGGGTTTGCACTTGATTTCAGATAATGGAGAAAAGTCATGAAGGGGACTGCTGCACAAAAGCACGATACAGTATAACAGCAAAATCTACAGATTTCTTATCACCATCCACTCAGCAATGCTAAAAAAATCCACCAACCTGACCCTGCAAATAACCCACAGTAAAGTAAAAGAGCAACTTGGGAGAGCTGAGCTGGGCAATTACACTGAAGAGGAGAATGTACATAAATACTTTTGTTAGCAGCTGTGGAAAATGTGACATTCTATTTTTTCATATCTTTGACACATGCAGGAGAACCCTGTCAAAGTGCTGATTACTTCAATAGTGTCCAGAATGGGACACTATACAGATGGCATTGCAACATTTTTTTTTTCTCCATTACATGTTTGACAAACATTATTTGAAAATTTGTTAGCAAGACTGTCATCCGCAGTATCAACATTCCAACTTTGAGTCCACACACTCATTGTCATTTATGCTGGCTGAAAACCTGGCATTTGCATTGCTAAGGTTGGTGATTCTGTGCATTAGTAAGATTCCTTGTGTTCCCATTTTAAGAGCCTGCTTTCTCTTTCCTCATAGGGTTAGCCAATGTACACAATACTAAATATATTTATAACAGGTCTTATCTTTTATCTGATTTTAATTACACACAAGCTTCAGCCAAAATAAATAATCTTCACAGTAAAGAAAGTTCATACAGATTTTTTTCTGTGACTCTCAGCCAGAGCTCTGAGATCTGTCAAGATAGTTTTCTCTACTATGAGGTCTCCTAAAATCATCCAAAGTCAAATGTTTATTAGAATAAAGTTGGGATACTTCACTTAAATATAGAAAAACTCAAAAAGGCCACAAAAAATGGGATAGAAATTATTTGTATGCTCAATTCACCACATCAGCACAGTGCCATCAATTTCTTAATAATTTTTTTCAAAGCCACAGAGATGACAATTGCAGAATTCAATAGGCATACAATAGGGCCAGATCTTCACAATATTATCCTTATAAGAGAGGATCCAAGTTGGCCAGACTTAGTTTTGAAGAACTATAAATGGATCACATTCAACAAAAGCCCCAGATTTTAGTCTTTACTGCACAATCTCATTCTCACCAACTGTGCTCCATCTTTTCCTACACATAACCCTGACACACACAGCTCTACAGAGCTATGACACCTGAGCCAGCATTGAACCTCACCTGAGAGAGTAGTGGAGAAGCCCATAGTAAATTAGACCCAGGAGAACCGGAAGAGAAAGGCAATTGAATGGGGCTACCAGGTTGAGAGACTGGCAGGGACACAGACGTAGGAATTCAGTTTGCAGAAACTGCTCTCAAACAGCTCCAGTGCAATGCTGCCACTGCAATATCAGATGCTACAGATCTTGAACTGAACTCCACAAGCTGGCAAAAGACTTTTGACCTTTTCTCTTTAGCTTCAGCTTCCCTGAGTTGCTGTCACTGCTTCATCTCCCAGGCTTGTTGTGAAGATAAAGTCATCATTAGCCTTGTGAAACTCCCAGACACTGCAGTGGTGACTGCTGTAAAAAAGCCTGTGAGGAGATTTAGATTTCCTTTTCAGAGCAGAGTTTCAATAGTGTGCCATAAATAAAGCATGGGACCACACACTGAACAATGGAGAAAACATAATAGTGAATAGCTGCTCTTGTAGTGAGTGCTATTCATCCTGCTCACTGAATGAGGCAAGAGGAAAAAAATAGTATATGATCCTGTAATTAAAGACTGTATCATGATGTATACACACAAGGGTCTGAATCAGGGTTTCACTGACAACTTTATGTTTGATGGCCTAATTTTGCAACCTTGATGATGTTTTTTTAATGTAGTTTAACATTACATTTGAGTTCTTTCTTTAAAAACTGTATTAGGCAGCATTTGTCAGTAAATGCAAATAACCCAATGCATTATGTATATTTGCTTCCCTCCAGGTCTTTCAGTATGATAAGAATGGTTACCAAATAACATGTCTAACAAGGTTTTCAACAAGTTTTTCTGCAAAGTTTTCTCCTGTTTAAATCCTCACAATGGATTTGTTGAAATTTCTCCAACACAGAACTGTGAAGCAAAACTTCTATCATAACTATGTAAAGAAATTGTCAGAAGCTTTTGCGTTGCCTCTCTATAGAAACAAGAAACTTTCCCCTCTATCCTAACTTGATAAAAGGCAGTGAGAATTACTGGCAGCCCTTCAAGAGGACAGTGAAGTCACTACTAACGGAGGAACCAGAGAGCTGGTGCAAAGTCCCATCTCAACTATGAATAAGTGAAAATATTTTCATTGCTAATGTGATTTGCTGAAATATTTGCAATACCAGCATTCTTGTACTCTCCTGTAGGCTAAAATTTGAGCAACAATGGCACCTAGTATGGCAGAGCTGTTTCATCTTTCAGCTGCACTTGTACCATTCCTAAGGGACTTGAATGTTACTGTCAAGCACATATCGTCATGGGAGCCCAGACTCCAACATCATAATATTAAGACTTCAGCTTTGGCTTTGAAATCCTGTTCTAATAATTTCCTGCTGTCCTTTAATTACAGGATCATATACTATTTTTTTCCTCTTGCCTCGTTCAGTGAACAGGATGAATAGCACTCACTACATGAGCAGCTATTCGCTATTACTTTCTTTTAGTCAGGAGACAGCATAATTTTCTAAAGGTAGAGCCCACACAGACCATCCCAAAGAGAAATTCTCTCCTTCCTCTCTCTTGCCTTTCACCCTGCTCCCCTCTCCCCTTCTCACTCCCCCATCCCCAGAATATGAGATTCTGGTATTTACAGCAAAACTATTTCCTCCCACTGGGTGCCCACATAAGGCACAGGGATGAACAAAGTTGACCACCTCTTTTTGTGCACACCAACCCCTCAGGTCAGCTGCAATCTGCCAGAAGACCCTTGGACACCAGGTCTGACCAAAGGAAACAGCAGTGAGAGGCAGATGGAAGCTACAGTTCTCTGTCAGAACTGATAACCACATTTGAAAACAAATTAACAAAATACAGAGCATCTCAATATTACTCTGGGGATGTCTGGGTACAGTCTGTTTGTAGATCAGCCACACATAAGCATGACAACTCCTGGACTTTTCTTTTGAGGGCCAGGCACAAATTTCTGGCATCTCACCCCTTTTGCAGAAAGTCCCTCTTACATTTTAGCTGTTGTAGCACATCTCTTAGTTGATTCTTCTCCTAATTAGGTTAGAGCTTTTATCACAGAATTCACAGATCATTAATTTTTAAGAGAAAGGGAGTCATGTCTCTCCCGTTTTTTAAATTTATTTTTTCCTTATTATAATATTGCAAGGAAGAGCCTTGACTTAGAGGTCTGTGTTCCAGTGGAGTCACTAGGACAGCCTTCCAAAACATTTTGGTTGGCTAAGAAAGTGGTTTGCTTTGCACCTTTGACCAAAAAAACACTCTAGACAAAAACCTGGATGAAGGCTAATCAGTAGCTATTTTATCAGAGGCCACCTAGTAAGTGACATAATTATGTTACTGACAGCAGTAACAGAAGCACATATGCACAGACCATCCCCTTAAAAAAATCCATCTGCCCTGCCTTGTGCCTTCTATCAAATATTAATAAATCTTTTTGTTTATTATTTAGCACATTGTACAAACAATATGCAAACAGTCACTATCTGATAGTCACCAAAGACTGGGTGATATTTAGGTGTCAACTACATCCAGAGAAGGTTTTTCTCCACAGATATGAAAAAGACTAACAAATTCTTGCAGCACAGAGTTGTAAGTGCCTCCTGTAGGTACAAATCTGCAGGTGTAAAGCAGAAGCCATTTGAGCTCCAAACACAGACTAAGCCCTTCTCATCCTACATTTTGCACAGACTGAGCACAAGGTTTCTAGCCACGGCAGATGACTGCCCCGAGAAACAACTTTGCTCAGTATTTTCTTAGTTAGAAACATGGAGTATTAGCTTCCTACAGCTGAAATTATGAATGAGAGACCTCAATAAAGTGAGGGGCAGGAGAGTTAAGTTACTTAAAACCAGGCATGGAGGCAGAACTTCATCCAAAACGTGAAGACACCACCACTGCAGAGGTGTTGAAACATCACAACACACAGGTGCACTGGTCAATGTTAAAGCTATGAAGAGTTAATCAAATGCACACTGATATTTGATGCTGCATAGAAAAAGATATTAAAGCATCTGGGCATCTTTGAAGTACTAGCATCTTACAGGCTACAGATCAAGAGAGAAGTGAGATCGCCTGCTTGCTAATGAGGAATGAGGGGTAAAAAATGCCCTCCTCCTAAGCCCAGCACATGAGCTGCTCCTGTGTGCAGACTGGCTGTGAGACAAGAGAGCTGCAGAGCAGTGCTGGAGATGGAGCAAGTGCTTCCCAACATCCAGCTCCAGGGCTCTGGCTGCTGCAGGCAGCTGCTGTTTGAGGGAACCTTTGCGTGCCAGGGCAGAACAAGAGCTTCAATTCCTGTTTTTTCTTCAATTGTGCCTTGCATTGTCTGCTGTCATTCAAATCTGAATGGTCAACAGTAAAACACTGCTTACAATTACTGCTTCCAGAATGACTGCATTGAATGATTTCCTGACAAATTGTTAAAGAACTGTACATTGCTATTATTATTATTTTCAAATCAATGCTTAAATGAATAATTTGTATGCACCAGTGAGCTTTGCTTGAAATCTACTGACATGTCTAAAAATAAATGTTGTGCCAATGGGTAAATTCTGGCAAGTCGGTGAATCAAGAGGAGTGTGACAGAGGTGATTAGAAGATAGAAATAATTAAGCAGGGTTTTTTCTCTTTTCATCATGGAACAGAAACATTTTGCCTAATGTGCAACTTGAAGTGCTCTGTAGGAAGCACCTTTTGTTTTCCTCAAAAATAAGCCAGTTCCAACACCCAAACCAACACCCTAAAAAATAAATGCATGACTTTTATGCCTTTTTTTTTGTTCACTTTCTTTTTTTTCTTTAAATACAGTTTTCAGAGAGCCTGAAATGTAAAAGAGACTTTTGAAGTTCCCCGAGGAAATTTGCACAACAGATGGTAAGATATTGTAGTTTCAGAGGTTTGATTAGAAGAGTCACTGATGTCTGCTGGGTTGAGCACAGGCTGGAGAGCCAGGAGCTTTCAAACTGTAATCCCCATTTTACCACTCACTCCCTGCCTGTGGCAAGGGCTGTGGTATTCTCATCCTGCATTAGTGGAAAATGCAAACAGGGGTGGTTCTCACAGGATTGCTTAGAAGGATTAATCTAAGGTTTTACTCTGCTTAGAAGATCTTAAATGCTAGTCACACTCTGTAAATGAGACACTACTGTTACACCAAATCGAAATCTGCATTGCTCTACAACCCAAAATAGTATTTCTGAAAAAGTACATTTCTAACACCTTCGCTCTAAGCAGATGATCCAGAAAATAACTGGTAATCAACTTGAACAAAACATACTGAGACAAATTCAGTGTGAATTTTTTCATGTGGCACTCATACAAACGTGCTGTTTTAAGGATTAATTTTATAAACAGAATTCTGAACAATACAGTAAATACCAAAAAACCCAAACAAACAACCAAGAAAACAAACCTTGCAAACAAACTTAGAGCAAATACATCTTTGAAAAGAAACATATAATCGGGAGAAGGACTTTGTTCTTTGAAGAGCTCATAAAGTATCTTAAAAACATCTCCAGTCCTGAAGTCCTGATAGGCACCTGAAATACTTAATGCTTACAGCAAAGATTTGATCTTGCAATACATTCTCTCATACTTTTTTCCCCTCATGAGTTTAGATGTGTAATCCACACTTAACTATTTTTAAGCCAAAAGCTAAATAGCTTAATGAAAAAGAGAACATCATAGTTCAAGGCGATACCTAAAAAGCTTTTATACAATTGGTCCAGAAACACCAGATGTAAAAACATCTCATTTCAGCAAAACTGAGGACTCCTTCAACAACCAAAAGTTAAATTACTTCCATTAAGAGGCACAGCTTCTAGAAGTAATCTTTCGCATAGACCTGATTCTGCATGCTATAAGAAATTCCTAAGCTTTTTGCTTATGTGTTTTAAATCTATAGAACAACAGCTTGGTTAGAGCTGACTGGTCCTTATCAGTGAAATATAATTCACCCCAACACAAGGGTTTCTGTCTGTATTTGATCTCCAGAAGTCAGTCTGCATGCTTGAACAAGGAGGTATTTCCTATGGCAGTCAGTGACAGATGTATCACCAAAGCTTGGATCTCTTCCCTTGGCCAACTCCTCTGCTTGCCCTGCTAATCCAAAGCACAAGCCAGCCTGTTTGACCCACAGGAAGAGCATGAGAGAGCAAGCAGAACATGAATCCTGGGAGTAGCTGAGGACAAGACTGAACAAATTCTCACTTCTTGGACTGGTCAGTCCATCAACTTATAAATAAGCATTAAACACTGAGGAAAAGAGCATCAAAATAAGTGGCATAGAGGACATAGCAGTAAAATCCTACAGCCTAAAACCATTAAATACAACTAGTTAAAGACTAGCAAATGTGTTTACAACACAAAAACCTCCCCAAAAATTCATACACACACACACACCATAAAGCCTCAACATTTGTTACAGGAATGAAAGGGAGAGAACTATGTAGGAGGGAGAAGAAACACCCCACAAAATAAAGTTCAGCCACTTTTCACAGGATTAAAGGTTCCTCCCACATCCATTCAGTAGTAGTTGGTTGCAGGTCTGTTATATTCCCTGGCTCACTATCTGCTACATCATTGCTGAGACATCCTACACATTTCTCCAACGCTTGGCAGCAAAGCCAGAGAGAAATAATGATGACCATCCACAATGCTCATCTGTCCATACTGTCCAGGGCTAGAGGTAGAAAGGATATAAGGCATGTGAAATATTACTTATATAAGGAAATGGAGAAGTGTAAGGCTCAGATTTATGTTAGCAAAGAGTATTTATTCACTCCTGCTTTAATAAAAATGAAACTAAAATGTTTGATGCAGAGAATACTCAGTGCATTCTTACAGGAAAAAGAAAACAGATGGAAAGACATTAATCAGCTCAGGGGCAGATATCTTTTCATTTATACATCCAGAGAATGCAGAATTCAAAGAACAGAATGTCCAGGTTTAGAGTGGAATATGAAACTTCACATTTCAAGACTGTATAAACATAAAATCAGTCAAATCCTTAAAACTGAGTGCTCTAGTTGCGGTAATGGTCTTGCAGTCCTGTACCCAAACCAACACACGAGGTCATGAAAGTGGTATAAGCAATTGTCAGAGCTGTCAAAAACACGAGTAAAAGACTCTAAAACCCTCACATACCCCCAACAGGCTTGAAAAACTTTTTGTATATTTAGCCCTGACATCACTGTGAGTCATTACTTGGAAACTAATTATTAAGGAATTAGGGGGGCTTGGATGTATTGTAGACACCCACTGAAAGAACTTCATGCAGCAGTTTGTGAGCATGGCTGCTTGCAGCCTGCCCTTAGAACCCCAGACATACTGTGCTTCACTGAAAAATTGCTTGCTGTATTTTTAGTTATTTATGTTTCAAAATATTTTTACATTGAGGAATGAAGAAAAAAAAAAAAAAGCAGGAACATGAAAAATCAAGTTCCAATGCTGTATTTGTCAGATGTCTGAAAAAGTAAAATCTTGCCCCGAACCAGAAACGGAATTTAGATGCAACTTTGACCTTATATCTTTTACATACAATTGTATGTAAACAATGCTATTATTTCCAAGTACTTTATCATCCTTTATGGATCCATCTGTGTCCACAGAGAGGAGCTGCATTTTTATTTTAAATTTTGGAGCAAAAGGTCAATCTGCATCTCCATCAGCATGAGAGAGAATTAGAAGAGAACAGAGACTGAATGGTATCCCATTTGTTTGGAAAGCAAATACACAGCTATACAAGAACTGCCTTTTCATTTTATTTCTGTAAAGCAGAAGTATGAAATGCAAATCTGTTTTCCCATAATAAAATAATTTCAGTGATGCATTTTCTCATGCTTAGAATAATACCTCGTACTTCTTTATTCCATTTTTACATTAATTCAGGGAAATCAGGGGCACCTCTCATCAGCTACATGCAGTCATGTGGTTACATTTGTTTTGTATTACCCTGCTTAGTTAGGATTTACATCACCTTCATCCAGAAAAAAATCATGTTGTATTTGCTTACAATCTTAAGAAGAATATAATTCAAATAACTACAGTTACTAAAATAAAATTTCCTCTAGTGGAGAAAAATTCCTTCCCCTGTGAGTTTCAGGATTCCAGGAGCCATTTCAGGTGTTCTCAACTGTGCCATCAGTAAGGCTGTTTCACTAATTGCACAGAAAGTAATTGTAAGCTTAGAAGGAACCAACAATTTTTGTAACAGACCTCAGAGATGAAAAATTGCAAGTGTTCTGGGTAAATCTGGGCACCATTTACACTGCAGAAAAACAGAGGCAAAAACCTTCATCAGGGCAGTCCTAGATATTGAAACTGTTGCAAGGGATGCAATTACTTCTTTAGCAATGCACACCTACATTTACAGTTTTGGTCACTCAGGACAATCCATTTATAGCAATAATGTGCAATTCCCCTGCCTTTTCTAACAGCCTGTCCTGCTCATGTTTTCTTCAACTACCTGAGTGAAGAAATATATATCAATTAATTCCATTCATGCCCATACTGAATATGAAATGGTTACATTCTTTGGATGATTGGAAAGCATTTTTTCTTTTGCACTGACAGCAATAAAGGCTTAAAACTAGTTATCTTCAGGTATGCCATTACCTTTAAGAATGCCCTTTTATTTTATAGATAGCCTTTTATATATGTTTAAAATCCCTTTAGTGATGAAAATATCTCAGCCAAGAAGTTTTCTGTTACAAAGCTAATGAAAAACAGAAACCAGATATGCAGTCACTAGTGCAAGGATTTACTCAGGAAAGATAGCTCAGTGCCCTTCATGCTCAGAGCTGCTCAAAATTCACTTAAAATCTTTGGGTATTAATTCAGTATGTCTGTTTTGGGGCATGTAAGATCACTGCACTACTGAGCAACTCCTCAAGAAGATTTTTATTGAATTCAATGATCACTCACTGGGCTAAGCTTTTCTCAGGACTCAAGAATTACTGAGAACCATTAAAATCTTTCTTAAGGCAGGCCTCTGTTGGAAGGAGGCCTTTAGGGTAAATTAGTTTGGGTTGATCATTTTCCACAGACATTACCTTAACTAGCAAAGCGGTTCAATTCTTCTTTCCCATTTACCCACCTCCTATTCTTGTTTGGCTCAAGGCCCTGGCTGCAAGGCTTGGAGATGTACACCACAATTACTGAGGAGTGGATTATTTTTAACAGTTCCGTCCCTTTCATTTCCAAGGATACATTGCTTCCTATTACTTGACTGTAATAATTTATGAGAGCAATTGGGAGAAAAACAGCATGGTTTTTTCCTAATCCAAAATAATAACAGTAATTTAGGCCACTTCTAGACATTTTGATATAACAGGAGGGTGGAGCATGTGAGTCTGTGGTACTGGGAACGGAGGATATTAGACAAGCCTGAAAATGTTATATAAAAGCTAATGTAGATAATTTCAAAGTGAGAAATATCATGACAGTCCTGGAAACTTATGCTGAATTGATAAGAAAGGTCTGCAGGTTTTTCTATCATTCATCTTGAAAACTGGATGCAACATTATATTCTAAGCATTGGCTATTGGTAACCCACAGGACAGTCAGCGATACTTTCCCCTGTGTTGTGTTCTAATTACAAGGAATTAACTCTGGGGTAATTTACTGCATTTCTTTGTGCTGCAAAAAAGGCAACAGAAATGTGCACTGAACTGTGGACATGAATTTGCTAATGCACTCTACATCTGCTTCAACTTGATGTCCCCTTGCTGGCTGGACCATTTTCTTACATGCAACCTCTGTTCCTGTACAAAAACATGCTTAAAGAAGAACTTGATGTGACCTAAAGGTCTGTACCTTGTACCTCTGGATCTGTTTTTTTTTACCTAACTTACTGCCCAGCTCCACACATATCTTCTTATACTCTTGAAAGGCTTATTTTGGGGTTTTTTAAACCTGGATTTTGAAAGATCAAAATTTGCTATCATAAATTTCACTATGAGAACATGACATTGCACCTAGGTTTTGAACCCTGTGTGCACAGCCTTGATACAGGCAGAATTTAATCAGCTTCACTGCCAGGCACAGGTTTCAGAAATCCAACTGATTGAGCCCCTAAGGGATTGACTTAAAAGCAAAGTATGCAGCCCTTTTTATTTTAGAATGGCCTCAGGACCATGGGCAGTAATTGCAGCAACACAATATCAGTATCAAAGGCTTCTAGACTGTCTTACAAACTAAATTTATGGCCACTGAGAAAGGTGTCAAGTTAGATTTAACTTTGAAAGAGACATTGAAGGGAAGCTCATAAAGGCAGCTGGATATACTGCACAAGACATTTCCAATGAACTTACATATATGCAGAAAGAATATAGTAAAGAATATAGTACTTGATTTCCTATATTATTATTCAAAAACAGAGAGAGAAAGAGAAATGTAGTCTTTATTATTTCCTATCCCATATTTTCCCCTTTCTTAAGAGTCAAGTTTCCACAACTATCACATTAGTGAAACTGAGCTCTGTAAATGGGGGTTTGTTTGCTGTTTTGTGTTAGTGGCTGCTGAAATTCTGCTCGCTGATAACTCATTGTGGCTGGTGTCTTTTCCTGCTCTTCTAGAGACAAGGTGGGAGATTAATTCTAGCACAAAAAGGCAAGAGAGGGGGTGACTATAGAAATGCAACACTAGGACAACTGCAGTGATGTTATGCTGAAGTACTTCCCCCTCCCTAATACAGGCAGAATTTAGATCTTTTAATATTGACCTTTGACTAACAGACAGGAAGAAGCTGTCTTTAAATGCAAACTCACCAGTTGTGAGCCTTTGCAGAACGCCAGTTGATACTTCCCCTTGGAGCACAAAACACCTCCATATTGACTGTACTTTTGTTACATAAAGACCTCTTATTTTAACCCACGAGTTTCAAAATCTTCTTCAAAATAAAATTTACATTCCAAAATAAAGGCACAGAATGCTTCTCATCCAAAACCAAAACAAACAGACAAACAACAAATTTCCCAAAAACAAACAAAACCAAAAAACCACCAGCAACACAACAACAACCAAGGCATTTGCAATACTCTACAGGCTCAGAGATGACTGACTTTTGTCTTCATAAATATTCTGGCATCTCAAAGGTACAAGCTAAGAACCTGCTTTCCTCTAACATCCAACCAGGCTGAAGTCTTGCTGGTGGGTAGGCAGACTTGGGTGTTTATCCTCTGCTATGCTTTGAGAACCAACTTATCACCTAAATTCCTAGTACCTGACTAATTTAAAAATTTGATCTAATAAGATGTGATTTAAACCCTGTCTGAGTTGACTGAGTGAGCACTACTGAGCAACAGCTAAAGCATCAGTGTCTTATCAACATTATTCTCATGCTAAATTCAAAACATGTCACTACTAAAAATAAAATTAACTCTATCCCAGCTGAAACCAGGATTTAAACCTAAATCAGAAGATAAAAATCAGTGTGAAAATAGCATGTGGTATTAGTCATTACCATTCAGGTAGAAAGAAAGGTACATTTCTAGTATTTGTTAAATTATCACCTCCAACTTTTACACTCTAGTTGAGAATTTTCAAGTTGAGATCAAGTCATACAGGCATTTCTCTAATTTCCTTGTCTTTGAGCTGGAGCTTTGATTGAGGATGACAACTCTTGCAAGGACAATTTAAAACTGACCCTTAGGCCAGCAATTGCCAATCACCCCTTCATATGCACTAGTCAAGCATTCTGCAGAGCTGTAGGGTTTTGACTTAACCTTATTTCACTTCTGACAATCTTTACAAAGGAATTATTTGCAGTTGATACAATGTGTGATGGATTTGAACTTAGGTCAGGGAGATTAAATTAAAGCAGAGGGCATCCTCATGATGAAATCATACCAACTTTTCCAAATAAAATTACTTATCTACACACACCAAAGAATTGAATAATGTAAGGTGTCCTTTTGTGATGGGGATTTTCTTCTCATAAGAACAGGTTATGCTCTACTGTCAAAAATATTTAAAGGTCAGGGACATCACAACCTACAGCAATTCATTTCAATCTGTGGAAAATGGTTTACATCTCCTCCCACTAAGCTGATTTGGCAGCTTGAATTCAGCAGCTAGATTTCCAGCTCAGCTGCTCACCTCTCAGACTGTCTGTGTTTTGTGGTGCACCCCATGGTGTTGCATTACATGACCCCAGGGTCATTTCCATACTGTTGGGTTGTGAATACCAAGTTCAGATTGTCACAAAGATGTGCTTTCTGAAGGTTTGCATTTAACATGCTGCTCCACTGCTACCCTGTACACACAGTGATGCATCATTAGCACTGGAGCAACTCGGCTTCTTTATGAAAGGAACTGACTGTCATAAAAAGAAACATCAAAAATAACTATAATGCTGAATTTATCCAATAGGATGTAAAGTTAGAAGAGTTCAGTCTCAGTAGGAATGGGGGTGTCACCATCCATAATTGGTGAAGGCAACAGAGACACAACCCACAACGAGATACTGTCATCAGCCCTGACACCAAAAGTAAGGCACACTGGAAATCTCATTAAAGAGGGTGCAAGGCAGCAGATCTGTTCCCTGCTATGAGCTGATGATCATATCTGAAAGAGCAGAGCTGAATAGGGGAACTGCTGCATCTGAGATCGCTCCCACTGCCTCTCTGACCTGCCAAGGTCTGTCCCTGATACATAACCACACCTATGGATGTGTGCAAGTCACAGGACTTCCCTCCAAAGGTTCTGGATAGGGCTTCTTTTCTGCCTCAGCACAGCCTGTGCTCTCCTCTTTCCACACCTGTCCTTGACAAAAGGCACTAAACACAGTTCAGAGCCTTATACAACCCTGAAGATCTGGTGTCCCTCTCTGCCACTCTGTCACAAACAGAGGCCACAAACCCTTAATCCTACAGCACTTTAAACGTACCATTTTCCCCCATTACTCTTTTCTATGTCATAAGAGCAAGTCACAGGTGTTTAACACAGAGATGCCACCCTAACGTGAAGCCAAAGTTACAGAAACAATCCAAGCTTTATTAACGGCAAACAACCCCTTCAACCCAGCCACAAATACTACAATTTTATAACAGGCTAGAAGGACAGTAAAATACTGACTTCAATAACTTCACTTGCAATGTGCAGGGCAGCATCTAAACAAACCAAACAACTCTTACTGGGTTTCTTCTTTAAAGCCACTATGTGTATTTAAAACTCTAACACAGATTCCCAGAGCAGCAGGAAAAAACCAATTGTGGAATCTCAAGTGGAGCAGAGGAAGTGACTTTAAAACGTAACCATGTGCCTTGCTGGTATAAGCTGCTCGGTGTTAGACCAAAAGGAATCATTCCCTAGTGCTGTCACACAAAAAGTGGGACAAGGAATTCAGCAGCCTATCCCATACAAAACAGACTTAGGAAAAACATTTTGTCTTTAATTCCCAGCGTGAAAGAAGAACAGCATTGAAAGAAGAATGGCATTGTCAATGTGACTTTGGGGGGGAAACACTCCACCTGTGCTGCATTGCCCAGATTTGTTCTCTTCATGTGTTCAAAGTTAAACAAACATTTCTGCATTTCCCTCCTGTTATCTCAAAGTCACAGGAGTGAACTCTGGATTCTTCTCTGTGTCTCCCATAAGCAATAGATGCTCAGCTCTTTATTGCACTCACCTGACAATGAGGAACGTCACTATTTCCAATAATGTGCAAACAAGAGGGGCCCAGCACTCAGTTTATCTGCCTGCCATTCTTTTTATTTTCCAAAATTAGTATATATTTATTTGCAACCAAGTTTTTATAAGACAACTACACAAAGCAAATATAGAAATATGAATTAATACACAGTTTTCACCTCATGCACATTGCAAATAAGTGTTCCAAACTGTGAAGACTCCACTTAATCTAATTAAGTATTAAAAGGGATTGTTCCTCTTTATCTTGCAGAAATTACTAACTCACATTTTCTGTTTAGTTTGCTTCCTTGTGAATAACAGAAATACCATTTACACAGACCAGTTCCAGCCCAACTCTAAAAGGCACAGTTTCTTCATGGCATAAAAATAAATCTGACAAAGGAATCCAGTTTTTAAAAATGTCCTTATTCACGTCACTAGAGGACTTATCATTTTGCCTTTTTCTTTCCCCACAGCTGGCACGGATTTCTCTCTCTCAAGGTTCATTTCTAGCATTCTATGTAATTAAGGTCTGGGGATTGGTCTGTGGGTTGTTTGGATTTTTTAAACACTAAAGCAGTTTCTTGTAGTAATGTCAGACTTGAGTGCAGACAAGAATGAATAAAACCTCAAATACTGCATTTGAATGGGAATCAGATTAGACTGGTTTCATGCTAGGTGGCACTTGTCAACATTACACACAGAATGCCCGCTGGATGTGTTGATAATTTACCTTTTTTTCCTTCCTCTGTCCACAAGGAAAGATCTTTCTAAATCCCCTAACAAAGCAGGGAGGCTTTGTCTGCCCAGGAAAGAATTTGTGGACAAATTTTCAACTCCTCTCATCGACAGCTGAAACACTGACAAGTGTTTTACCTGTCATTCTGTAAAACTGTTAAAACATGTTTCATGCTACTTATAAATACACATCTACATATACAGACTAAATTAACAGAGCCTATAATAGGCTTCATTAATCCATCAACTAAGAACAGATTGACATTTAAAACTGTCAAGGAAACTTAATGTCTGAAAAGGATTCATCTGCAGAAGCCCAAACCTTTTCAGCTGCTCAGGATTGTAATAGAAGGCTATAAAATGGAAACAGAGACTTGGGAAACCTGGTGTCAGCTGAAGGCAGTAACCAAAGCACAAAACCCTCAGAGGAGCTGTGTGTTCATTCCTGGTACTCAGGGCTGTGCCCAAAGCCAGTGAACATAAGAAGTTCACAATCCTCTGCTCTCTGCCCTTCTCTCCTCAGCTGACTTTGCAGCCGGAGCCACATGCCTGCATTTAGACATACTCACAACCTTGTGGCTTCCAGGGGCCATTCACCTGTTTATCTACAGCAGGCACAGAAGTATTTTGCTCACTTGAGGACTGCTGTCCCCTTGAACCCACATCTCACTCTACATTCACACAATATCCCACCGAGACCATGGAAACTCTCACAAAGACCAGTAACAAATGGCACACAAAAAATACCAGTCTGGTTTCCCTTCCCTGAAGAGTTCTTTAGTGCAAGAGCTGCCTTTGAATTGTGTTTGAATACCCTGAGCCAGGCCTCTACATGAGGCTACAATAGAAACCATTTTAAATTCCATGCAAGGCTAATTAGTACAGTGCTGTTATTCCCAGCAAGTAGAGCTAATCTTGTGTGATCTGAGAACACCCCCAACTCCTCATATTTCTTTCACATGTGGGGTTTCCCCACCCTCCTATCTGCCCTCCCATCCCCTGTCACTTGATTTATTTCTGGAAAGCAGCTCTCTCCATACACGGTTCACAGGCTAGAACTTACTAGAGAAATTTAATTTCCCAGTTAACCCTACACCACTGTAAGAAACTTCCTCTATTATTTTTTGAAGTAAAATTAAGCTCCTTGGTACTACTGTGCTGCACATGGCCTTAGATTAATGTCTTTTCTACTTTTTCACTGATGAAGGAGTTGTCAAATAAACGTGCCCTTTAGCTAGCTGTCAGGGAAAAATCAAGCCTCCTGTGGCATTCAGAAAAATAGCACAGAGCAGAAAGCAAGATTTTTTACCCCAAAGTGGATAAATCTATATAAGCTGAAAGCTGGCTTCCACTTGAAACAAAACAAAAAAAAAAAAAAGGAGTTCCCCACTAAAACCTCCAATCTTTCACAAATGCATTATTATTCACAGAAGGTGCCCCTATCCAGCAGTACAAATCTTCATTTTTCTGCTGCCTCCAGATGCTTTACAATTCCTGTGCCCTCTGCAAGACACAGCCCAGCCTCCAACAAAAAGTAGGAGACATTTCCATCCTGAGTAGTCCCACTGCAGAGCCATGGGCTCCATGCTCCCTTCAGCACTGAGCAGAAATGGCAGCATGAGCCATGCTGGCTCCTCACAGCTCAGGTTTGGTTCCTCATCAGGTCCAACGAGCCCCAGGTGCACAGCCAAGGGTACCCAAGAGGCACCAGGGATGACACCAAACTGAGCTGTTCTCAATTGATATTTCATACCAAAGAGAAGCAGAAAAATTCATCTTTTGCTGCTCACTGAAGCTTAGGAGAAGCCACAGTGCAGAGCCTGCAAGTTCTGCAGGAGCTGCCTAAGAATGATAAATTTTGGGAAAGGGAGCACAGGGGAGCATTCCCCATGGGTCCCCTGTTCCTTGAGGCTTGAGGCCCAGGCCCCAACCACTACACAGCCATTTCTTTGTAAAATTTCCATATCCTGACTGATCTATGTAACACTGCAATATTCTCCCTCATTTTCCTTTAAAGATGAAAACAGCAGGAGAGCCAGGGAATTTGCTCCTGCAAATGCAGCCTGATCCAGCCACACTAGAGATCCCTAATGCTGCAGAAGCAGACTGTTCACCCAGCAAAGCAGAACTGCACAAGGAAGGGACAAATGAGTTACAAACCCCTGTGGGCTGTCATCAGGAGGTACACAGTCAGGTATTTCACACTGGTTCTCACAATCAATAAAATTAGATGAATATTTTTTACAACCGTGTCACTTGAAAACAATTTTGCTAAAATCCAACTTGCACCATCTAGTCCTAATTAAAAAGAAATCCAGGTAACTGCAAATGATGGAGCAACATTTTTTGTGGTGTGAATTCCCCAGTGAACATAAAAATTAACAGATGTTTTCACAGTACTAGTTATTTATCTGTAGCACTACTTCATTGCTGGGGGACATTCAGTAACAATCTGGGCTTTTACCAGATGTCTGCAGAGTAGGAGCTACTCCTTGATCCACTTGACTTCTCTAATGCCCAAGGATACATTCAGCATACATTTGGTAAGAGGCATTTCTATTGGTTCTATGGTTTATGCTGATCATCATCATGCTTGTTGTCATAAATAGTAGGGTACTCCAAAAGAGAGATGATTCTGGGTAACAGGACCAAGCAACTGGAAAAAATTCTCCCTAGAATAGGTTTTCAGATTCAGAGAGATTGGTTAGACTGCATGTATTTGCAAACCTATTTCTTTAGGCAAAGATTAGAAAGGCAAGGAGAATCACAAAGTCAATTTTAACTGTGAATATGCACTTTAAAACCACATGAAATTGTATCTTTGTCTGTGGCTCGTGCATTTCTCCTGTGCCCTCAAACAAGCTGAACGAGACTGAAATCTGGATGAATTATTGTAAAACTTAAAAAGATTTTAACAGTTGGCAGTTTGCAGTGAAATTTTTCAATTGTTCTCATGTGCACCTGCACATTTGAGAGGGAGGGAGAGAGGAATGGACTGAAAGAACTCCACCATTAACTCTGTATCTTGAGCTCTGAACAAAACCATATTCTAAACAGATAGCACAAATGTGACACTGAAGGCTTCTCCCCTGAACTCTGCTCATTTCCAATGCAAAAAACCTTTAGAACTTCAGTTGAAAGCATGCTATGATAAAACCTGAGGAAAAAAATGCAAATGGATTGAAATCTCCCAGGTTAACTAAACAATTTTTTGAGACAGAGACCAGTCAAGGGAGTTTTCACTAACTGGAAAAACAAAACAAAACAGAAAACAACCAAAAAGAGAGATGCGGCTTTTGAATCACACTGGAAAGTCTGGCCACTTCTTTTCAGAAAATGAAAGCAACATCTGATGACAGCTGTGGAACTCTGCCCAAGCCAGCATCTGGCCTTGGGGTGGGGCAGTGTGCCCAGGCAGGAGCCCTCAGGTACCAGGAGCTGGGGCATCAAATACTTGGGGTTCAAGGGTGAGGAAGCTCAGATGGGTTCATCAAGAGCTTCATTTCACTGCACACCCTGGAAGGCACTTCTCAGTTGTGTCTTACCCCTCCCAGAGAAAGGAGAGGGTAAAAGATCATCCCAAAACCCAGAGGAAAGAACCAAAATAGCTGGTTGTGCGGGTAACTCATCCATCAGCCTTTATTTTTATTTTGCAGATGGGGAGGAGGCTGGGGCAGAGGTGAGGATATTGAGAGGCCGCCCCTTTGTGCAGCTGCACATTGGAATTGATGGGACAGGCCTCAAAATGACAGATGGATGCCTGCAGCTATTTGATTTATTCACTGGATGAATAATAAATAAAAAGGCAATGCAGTGGCATTTAAAGCGCCTCGGACTCTACCAACTCCCAGACCAGCAGGCTACCCAACTTCAGATATTGTTCAACAGAAAGCTTTACAATTCTCAAGGCCTTATTTTACTGCTGGGAGTGGGCAAAAATCAATGAAGTGGAATTTTAGTTTCTGCTGCTGAGAAAAAGTAATTTTTCCACAGTTTTATCCTCACCAGAGCTCTCACAGGCTTTGTAAGCCCACCAGGAATTGGTACTGCTCTGGCTGTAATTAACCCTTGGCTTCACCAAAAGCCTATTCCACTGCAAGCAGAGGAAGAATTGGAATTAGATTCTTAACACATGCAGGTATTCTTCCACACAATGTAAAGGATGAAGCAACAACCATAAATACAGGCATTAAATGGGCTCCTTTCTATTACTAGAGGGACAAACTTATATCAGCAACTTGGATCTATTCAATATACATCATACCAACTGTAATAGAGCCTGGTAAATCCTAGCCAAATACAAGCTCATTGTTCTCCTCCACCTTCCATTCCCTTAATATCAGAGCAAATATCCTCCCAAAGAAGCTGCAGCTGCTACTCCTGAGATAGTTCAGAAAAACTTATAGCAGCCTCCAACTGCAAACACAAATATGGTGCTTAGTTTTGCTGCTGATTTACTCCAATCCCCTTCCCAAGACATTTGCTGTGATGACAAATGCTACTGACTGGTAGCAAAGTCATGGCACAAAACAAAATACAGATGTGACTTGACAATTTAATTTTTAAAAAAACAAAAAACAACAAACCATATTGATACTTGATTTCTTCTTGAGCTATTTAAATGAAACGTTATTAATGAGACCTTATTCAATCTACCTTATTTTGATCACTAAATTGCTGCTAGCTAAGCTTGAGGTAACAGCTGTGATGAAACCACCATGTTCATGCTGTTTTAATAAAATGCAGTTTCAGTTCAATTCTATTTTTTTCAGAATTCTGTAGTACCTTGTGAACCAAGCTAATGTAGAGGTAGAACACAATCATTTGCCTTTGCAGGTGTTGGGCACTGCCTGGTCCCTACCTGCTCTTCATTCTGTGACACAGGACAGGACGCAGCAGCTGCTCCTTTGCCATGCAGCACTTTCCCTTCCCTGTGCTTTGCACATCAGGACAAAGCTCCTCTGAAGTTCCACTGCTCTCTCTGGGGAAGGCCAGCACTGGGCACTGCCACAGGAGACAGAAAGACTCACAGCTGGACTTCAATGATCCTTGTGCATTCCTTCCAATTCAGAATATTCCATGACCTTATCATTATAAAAGTCCCACCATACCAAAATTCAGCACAGAAGTTATTCAAACTCCTATACAAATTGAAAAGATGAAAATTCATTCTGGGACAAAAATGTTGTCATAATATAAAAATACCTCACAGCTGTATTTTTGGTTGTTTTGTTTGTTTGGGGGTTTGTTTGTTTTAGGTTGGTTTTATTGTTTGGTTGGTTTTTTGTTTTGGTTTGTTTTTTTAAGTATAGCAATATCATGTAAAAATGAAGCATTTGTAATTTTCACATCAGAACCAGTTACTCTAGCATAGCTCCATAGAATGCATAATTAAGTGGAGAAAAAGGCATAAAAGTTTCCAACCTCATCAGTGCACAAGAGTGAGTTAAGTGAATATCAGTTACCTTCAGCTGTACCAACACTCAGATGCTACTTCAGCTGAAGCTGCTTTTAAGGAAATGTAGTTGGGTGATTTGTTTTGAAGCCATTCCATAGTAGAGTTGAAAAGAGCGCAGTTTCAGATCAAAACCAACCCAAAATTAAAAATTGAAAATCTTATCAGAAAATCTGCAGTATTTTGCACAATTTAAGCTTTTGATGGAGGAAAAAAATGCTTACTCTTGCAGCAATGATATTTTTAGAAGTGGCTTGTTTTTTTTCAGCTGAGTTTCTTCAAGGAAGGGTCCCAGCCATTGCTGCCTTCCTAAAATCCAGTCCATAATGCTTTTGCAGTTGCAATAAGTATTAAAACTGTGACTCCCAGGGACTAGCAAAGGTACTGCATCTTCTTGATCTCATTACAAAATCAAAATAAAGAATAAGAAAAGGTGATTTTAAATTCATAGCCACTTTAAAGGTCACAGAAAGTACTATACTCTTACAAGATTAGCTAATTATATTATTTATGGAAAGCATTTGTTCTAGGAACAGAGATTAGGCATAACCACAATTGGATGTGTCTGTGAAAAATCTAGAAATTAAACAAAGCTCCCCTAAAGTCAAAGCTAAGGGATTTTTTTTGTACCATAAAGCCACTCTGTACATTCTGTCCTGGCCAGAAAACCTCCTTTCCATTATTTATCACTCTGTGAACTGCTATTGGCAATGCTAATAGCTGCCAGCACTGTCCCCACTGCTAATAGCTGCCACCACTGTGGTGGGTGCTGGGATTTCAGCTGAGTCCCTGTCCAGTCTGTCAGCAGCAGGGAAAGTTTAGCAGCTCTTGAGACACCACCCCAAGAGCTCCAGCTCAGCCTGGCACTGCCCTGAGGGGAGGGAAGGCAGCTCTGCCCCTCAGATCTCATTCTGCAAGAGGAAGAAGGCCGGAACAGATGCTCCTCCCCTCCACACGCCCCAAGGTTTAACCAAACTTTAGTTCTCACAGTAAAGTTTAAATTTAAAAATTGCCCTGACAAAAGCTGGTCACATTAAAATATTTCTATGTAACCTGGGAAAAGAAGAGTATTTTCAATTAGTTAATGTGTGCAGCCTTTGCTTGGCCTGCTCCCTCTGTGCCACTCTGATGGTTCCATTACCCACAGGAGAATTTTTTCAGCTGGGAGACAGAAGGATGCTGACCTGTGGGTGGGTAAAAGATGGTTCTGGGACTAAGCAGTGCTCACCTGGACTTGAGTGCAGAGCCAGCACAAAGAATCCAGCCTTCTAACACCCATGTTTCTCCCCAAGCTCCATTTCAATAACCATAATTGTGTGGTACAAAATCTGGCAATTAGGGCCTGCTTCTAATACACTTTCTTTACAGCAAGAGGATCTGTCTCCTACCTCCCCCCTTGTACAATGCACACATTTTCTTTATTGTTTCCATTCCGAGCCAGAACAGCTGAAGCCTGAGCATGTTGCTTAGCAATACAGAACTAGGATAAGCTATGCTTGAAGACTTCTTCCTCTGCTAGGTGTCCTGTAGTGGCCATTACTAGAGGAAAAATAGACTTTTTCATCATCTTATTGTTTCCAGGGGAGTTTCTCCCCTGTTCCTATTGCATTTGCTTTGGAATTCCCCCTCCTCCCAATGTTCTCACCTTAATTTTTTCTTAGACACAGTAACTGCTCTCACCTCTCTCATATATCTGATACATTTCTCAGCTGTAAGCTCTTTGGTGGGAATTTTCCACCTCCTTTTTAGATAACTGAATTCATTACAATTTAAGAAAACAAATATGGAATGTTACAGGACAATACCTGCAGGAAAAATAACCTCTGAGTAAGTAAGTCAAATACTTTATTTCTCTCTTTTAGCCAATGCTCAGTCGACTTTGCTGTGAAAAACTGCCAAACAAATAGAAAAATAAAAAGGTGTCTAAATACCATTTTTGCAGTTCAGAATGCAAAAGAGATTTTTTTCTGAGCAAAATCCCTGGCTCTTAATTTCAAAGATGTACAAAAATGCAGCTGTATTGTACTGTCTCCATTTTGGTGCCTGATATTCAAATTAAGTTCACAACAAAATTAAGAGTGAACATTGGAGTCCCTTAGACTAATCTTTCCCATGCAGCATCAGCTTCCTGAGACTCTCTGAGGAAGGAGGGTCAATCTTTCAGGCCCATTTCTTGAGGAAAGCTGTGCCATATCATGTCTGTTGAGATCTTGTCTCGCTCATTCTGAGAGGCTACAAGGACCTGTATGAGTGGTGTTGAGGTTTGCTACCAAGTGTAGGTACAGAAACAAATCTGCACCTTAGCTGCAGATCAATCACATGTATTTGTGTACTGGTACTCACTCCATCCTCACAGAACAGACCCAAGGATTTGTTTATGCATTCAGGCTGCAAGCCTTCCTCAACTTTCTATTGTGGTGTTTATTAGATTTGCAGTGCCAATAATCATGTTAGCACAAATGTTTAAGGGACAGCCTCCTCAAGAAAGATCACTGCTCAGGAGGGAATTATCCCTATCTAATTACAGTTCATGCTGCTGCTGGACATCCCCCTTGCACTTCTGTCTGACTGCTGCTGTCTCATTTTAAAGAGCTCTGACTGACTCTGCTCCAGACATGGCACTGGCTATTTGGAAATCAAAGCCCCATTGCAAAGTGTGACAGCTCATGGTCACTGAAATGCGTGCTGCAGCCCAGCCCTGGAGCCAGCAGGCTGTGACCACACCAAATCCTCTCAGGGAAAGCTGGGAGCTGGAAGAGTCACCCAAGGCTCTAGAGCAGCCATCCTGTACCCCCCTGCTGGAGCAGGGCTCATCCCAGCAGCACCCAGCCCTGTCCTGGTTCTTTGTCCTGCAATGAGCAGCAACCTGCAGCCTGTCCAACCAGGGCAATGCTGCGTGGACACAGGGGTGCAGCCAGGCCCTGGCCAGGCTGGTGTACCCAGCACGGTGTGCCCTGCACAGCCTTGGGGCCCATGGGTGGCCAAGGCAGCTGGGGAGCACAGGGAGCAGCCCTGCCATGCTGCACAGCTGCCCCTGCCATGCCGCACAGCTGCCCCTGCCATGCTGCACAGCTGCCCCTGCCATGCTGCACAGCTGCCCCAGCAGCGCAAAGCTGCAGCTCAGAGGGACCAGCGAAGAAATGCAGCTCCCAGAGGGCTCAGCCTCCCAGTCTCCCACCTGAAGAACACACTCTGCTGGACCAAAATCCTTCAGTGCAGGCTCCTGCATCAGCTTTTATTGCAACTGCTTTACATTTCTAAGTCAGTTGGAGACTTGAGGTCCCACTCATTAAAATTTTGGCACAATCTCCCAGTCCTGGGCTACTTCCAAAACACTCCCACCTCTGGCACTATAAGGTTCTTTGCCTGTTTCTAACCAAGAAAATAATTATATGTGATTTTTTTTTTTTTATACTGCAGGCATGACGCATCTGAACATTGTGCTGGTTGCAATATATTTTTATTAATTCATCAATCATTCAAAGATTTTTGTCCAAGGAGTTTTCAGGAAATTAGAATGAGCCTTAAAGATCACACTATTCAACAGATATAATTTCAATATTAAAGTCTTATAAATCTTTCAATGAGTAGTGCTGCCTAAATTGAAATCAAAGCCCAGATAAAAGAATGTATTCACTTATTTATTTCAAAAGACAATGTGGAGAGCTGCCTCCTTTTGAAACCACTGGTTATCTGAGAACAAACCTGTCTGGGCTTCAAGATCCTGCATCACACAAAGCTACAGCACCTTGATGTACTTGGGCTCAGCACACCTGAGCCATCTACCTAAAGAAACAGAACAAATAGTACAGGATGTCCTGGCTGCTCCATCTGTAATCCCAGCAGTTACACTGCCTGAGGGGCACTCTTATTAGGTGAGTGTCAGATCCACATCCTTTCTTTTACTTATTTTAAAAATCTCTCCTTTTTATTCTTATGTCTTCAGGTGCTTTTTTTTCCTCTCCCTACAGCTCTTCCAGTCTGTTGCAAATTTTACTTGTTGGTAATTTTCCTCCACCCATTAAATAGCTTCTATATCTCAAACTCAACATTAAAATTGCATGGTCAGTGTTTTTGAGCAGAAAAGATTGGTCAACAGGGGAGATGACTTCACTATCCATAATAAATGCTCTGGCACCAATGTCATTTATGCATCTGCTTAATCAAAGAAGACAATCTTCAACGTGGAAGATGGGGAAGGATAAAATATAACAGAAAGGTATTTTAATTAAGCTACAAAAAGCTTGCTATCTGATCCGTCTCTGAGAGGCCATTCAGGTGTGGCTGAGGGACAGCAGTGTTGGCTCTGCAGTTCCAACTGCAGGCACTGGGAATATCAGGAGGAGGTAACACTTCCCCCAAGGCAAGTAATGCTACATATTTCCTCATTTTAAAAGGACCCTTTTTTTGCAGCTACACTGAAGCATCACCATAATTCAGTTGTAGGGGTAAATACAAGGTCAGCAAACTCAGGTTCCTAATACCTGGAATCTACCTTAGATAGATTCCAGTTTCTCCTTTTACTCAAAATGTTATTGGCTTTTATTTGTTTGCTTGTCTGTTTTCTTAAGGACAACAGAGGCCATTTGAAGGTGAACTAAAAAGTTGATGCACAATTTTATCTAACTGCAGGAGAAATTGAAGATTTAGATGCCCTCTCTATACATAAAAAGAAACCACTGCTGAAACGTTGCTAATATCACTAGATCTAGAATAAAATGTTATGTATCCCTGTGGTATTTCAGAGGAATGAAGGGATAAAATGAACAGTTTGCAAGCTAATTCTCCATACGTACCAGAGTATTTGTCCAGATTTAGACTATGATCTTCAGGGAGGCAAGGGAGGGATGGGTTCCCAAATCCCATTGCCAAGCAATGAAAATTCACCTTTTAAAAGAATTAAGATTAAATTTTTTTCTTCCACATTTCATCCTGTTAGCCCCTACCTTCCATAAAATTAGTGCAAGTATCTAAAAAGATGTTTCAATCAAACAGCTAAAATTTCAGTAGGGTATTCAAAAGAATTAAGTCATCACAAGTACCACCCATGTTAAAGGGAAATATGAAAGTAACCACACAATCTGGACTTGCCATGTGTAAAATGAAAGGACACTAAGCTAGCTATGAACATGTTCCTAATTGTAAAACAACAGTGATAGATACTGAAAGTTAAAGGAATGAGCTAAGGGTGAGCAATAGGTTAATTGCAGTACAATAGAATCTGAAAACAGGAGGAAAAGAAAATTCTAGATGAGGGGAAAATCCATTAATTGCTTTGATTTTTTTTTTCTCAATAAATATGCAAATGTTAAGCAGAAGTTTATTTTGTATTTTATACAATAAAATACAAAAGGATAAATTGTGAATAAAAAATTAGTTTTCCTATGGACACCAAGAGCCAGCCTAAGTTACTGCTCTTTCCAAATCAACCACCTCAAATACTGAGCAGAGAGCCAAAACTCTCTTTGAACTACTGAGGTTTAACTTTTAGCATGTCTCAAAAAGGAGGAAATTTTTAAAGGGAGGTAGGACTGCCAGCTTAGTTTGTGTATTTCAAAGGGCAAAGGCAATGCAGAAAGGGCAGCAGTAACCAGGCATCTTGCAGATGAACAGATGGTATAAACCTGATATGTACAGCCAGTTAACTACAGTTAAGTAAAGTACATTTTAATACATCACTTTATCATGTGATAAATTTGGAGACAAGTCATAGTGTTAATTCAAAAACAGAAGCACACAGGAAAGCTTGGGGACCATCACAGGTAATTGCCTCAAAATTATTTCCCAATAGTGTTCAGTGGCAGAAAAGACTAATACTATCCCTGAGTGATTAAAAAGAAGCTAACTGGAGAAGAACAAAGTCAGTATCACCTCTAAACCCAGCTTCAGTGAAGCTCTTATTAGGCTGTTGCTCCCAGTTTAATTCAAGGAAGATGTGAAAAAGCAATGAGCAATTTAAAGCAGAGCCACAAATGGGCTTCACCAGCTGGGAAAGAAGCCTTACCATACCAGGCTTAAGGCATTAAATATACTTAGCTTTCAAGAAAAGCTTCAGCTGTAGCTTGATCACTGTACATACAGGTGAAAGACAGAGCTGTGGTGGCAGCTTTTCAAGGTTGTTGACAAAGAAAAACAAGAGCCAACAGATGGGAGCTGAAGTCATACAAATTCAGTCTGGAATAAGAAATAATTTACCATCACAAAGGCTAATTAAACACTGGAACAGTTTTTCACTGAAGGTGATTGCCTTCTTTCAATGTTAGCTTTTAAAAGTGGATGAAACACTTTTTAAAAGATGTTCTTTAAACCATACATCATTTGAAGTGCTGCACAAGACTCACTGCCAATATCCTGGAGGAATTACATTGCCCCTGCACTGCCTTCAGTTTCTGCAGCTCTGCATGAGGGTGTCTCACCTATTTAAATATTACAAGGCCAATGCAGACCCTCTGTAAATTACAAGGATTTCTCTTCCCCTAACAGTCCTATAGGGAATCAATCAGATTCTGATTAATTTATTTATCATTCCAAGTTCTGAAATTTCAAACATCATCCAGAGCCAAAGCAAAGATTGTCTGTGAAGTTACTCAGTGCTCTACCATGGTGCACCAGTCTTTCTCTTTCAAGGTTAAAGTGCCCAGCAATGCTGAAGTCAGACATTTAGCCTCAGCAGAGACAAATTTTACCTCAGCACCTGCTTTGGATTTGTTGTGGGGTTTGCCTATTCTGCAACTTTAGCTTCTAGAGTTATTTAGACAAATTTCCCCAATCCAGTCCTTACCAGTGAATAAAGTTTGTTTTCTGGTTCTCTCTCTAATCTCTTCTTCCAGCACACACAGAGCCCCAAGGTCAATCCAAGAATACTTTGGTGAAATGTTAGGAAACCATGACATTTAAAAGAAGAGAAAAAGGAGGGAGGGGGTAAAAAAAATGCCTTTCTGCTCTGTAACTGCAAAATAAAGATGCCCACAGACAGCACTGAAGGTTTATGAACAGATATAAAATACATCTTTACCAGTGAGAGGGAAAATCCCACATCTTTTGAGCCAGCAGCACCATGAGCCTGACTAGAAATGCCATGAGAATGAGCATTCCATCAGCACCACCACTAAAATGCTCCAGAGATGCACTTTCAGCAAATTACTGTGTTTTGACAAAATCTAAGTTGATGGCACCAAGGACATTTCTACCACTCAAAACAGTTATTAAAATAATCTTGTGTAACACAAATCACTGGGAATTACGTTCCATAAACTGACTTCTCAAACAAGCTCAGGATGATCTTTTACCCTCTCCTTTCACCAGACTAAAAAGGAAAGAGAAGACATAGTGCAGTGGGTCACTGAGATGTGTGCAGCATTTGACAACCTGGACCAAAATCTACTTTAGTTTGTGTGGCTAAATAAGGGCAGTAATCCTTACCCCAAATCTCAGATGACTCCCCTGAAGCCACTGCAACCTTAAAGATTAACAACTGAAGACGTATTTTCCTAACTCAAGCAGAGCAAAAGGAGGGAAACAGAGAATGTCAGACATGGGAACTGCATATGTTTTAAAAATACTCAGGGAATCCTATTTACAAAACTCACTTCAGCTGCTACTCTCTCTGCTTAAATATTATATGATGGGAGAAAGCCAACATCTTTCTGTTTACCCCATTCTTATTTATAATAGGTTACTACATGTTAATTCATCCAACTGCTCTTCTGAATTTCCAGGCAAATTGTGCTAAAAGCCCATGCAAGCAAAAAGTATTTTATTAATATACTGGAATCCACCATCATGGAAGTGAGTATTTGATTTCTCCATTTTTAACACCCTGATTCCCTACTACCCTTGGTTTCTAGATGGTAGTTTGATTTCCAGATTTTCTGTTTTCAACTACCTTTCTTGCTTATAAATAATAATTATCCTAAACTACCTGCAGTCACCATTAGAATCTGTGATTCTCTCCAACAGCCACTCTCTCCAGTGACAGGAATACAACTCACTACAAATGAAAATCATGAAAAGTAATGAGAGAGGGAAAGTGGAACAAGCGCTACCAAGTCAGAGGCACCAAATCTTCTGTTAACATAATGAAGGAAAACCACATGAAAAATTATAGGATCTAAGCTGAAGTGCACTGAAATCAACAAATCTCTTTCAACCTACTTTGAGGTCAGATGTTGTCACCCCAGCTCTAATCCCAGTTCAGGGCTGAACAGAATTCCTAGTTCAACCACACCTCTGTTACCATCATGGTAGCTCAGGTACCCATCTGGCAGCACCATCTCATCTCTGCAGGCTCTGCCTCTGCAGGGTTTGTGGACATGGAAATAACCAAGGGCTGTAAACCCAAGCATTCACCACAGGGCAGCAATCTTAACTCCCTGTTTTCATAGGAAAAGGGAAGTAAATATATATTTTTCTAGTAACATAAATATCCATCTACAGCAAACTATAGGGGAAGATCCCAGCACTACTGCTTTGATGGCTCCCAAGTACCTCTCTAGGTAACTGTGCTGTAACCCTATAATGTGTGTTTGAAAAATCCCACAGAACTCATTTACAAGCTTATAATACAACAAGTTCAGCCCTGTATCTTCTGTGTATCTAAAAACTTCAATCTGTTCCTGATGGAGAGTGTTTCCTCATGATGTGCTCTATTAGCATCAGCTTCCTTTTTAAAATTCAGTGTTCTTTCTTTCTCACTGCCAAAATTCCAGATATCCAGAATTGTATCTCTGTTTAGTGACCTGCCATACAATTGCTTTACTAAGCTTAAATGGTCAGTAGTTTGTTCAGAGCTATATAAATTCCAGACAGTATTTATAAGACTGTTGTAAAAGCTGGAATTTGCTGGCTAATACCAAATTTCTGCAAAAGTTGCTACATATGCAAAAGAGCTTCTGCTCTCCAGTCGCAGATCTGTGGTTGTCACAGTGATTAAAACTCCATGTTTCCTAAACAATTAACTAACATAGTCTATTAAATCTCATTTTATTGCTTTGAATGGATTTAGATGGTACAATAATCCAGCTCAGAAGCAAGACGGAATTTGCATATCTCTTTCAGAAAACGGATGAGACATAAAATGAACGACATGGTGGATAAAACCAAATCCTAGTGTTTTCTCAGCCTGCTTTGCATTTGATTTTCTCTGCTCTACCACAAACAAGTTTTAGCAGTGATAGACTAGGATATATAGAAATCAAAGATAGAGAAAGCTCGCAGAGGCTGCAAAAACAATTCACTTTTAACAGAACAAACATATCACTCAGTATCTTATGACAAATTGGAATGTGAAATCAGCTAAAATGTTTCTTTTCTTTGACTAGTACTGCTGGGGACAGCACTTCATGTCGCACATCCCATGCTGCAACCTAAATTCCATTTTGTGATTCAGAAAGTTTTTCTTTTAGTGCTTCAAATGGAATATATGACCTGCAATTTATTTATATTTCCTATGTAATTAGTAGCTGGCAAGTAAAACAAATTAGGTGCTTGATAAACACAGACAATTATATTTTCAAAGCAGTTGTATTTATGCTTGGAAGGAAGGACAGTTTTATGAATATGTAATCAAGGATGTAAAATTGGAAAGAAAACAAAATAGAGCCTAGTTAATTTGGTGGTAGTGACAAATTAACGCTGAGCCAAGCCCCCTGCACGTGCACTGCCCTGATAAACTCGTTATTAGCAAAGGTTCACTGAGAGGAGCTTGGTAATCCTTCTTCTGTGTTTGCTCTTCTTTATTAGCCCTTGGAGAAAATATTGTTTATAAAATAAAGATCTGCACAAGTAAAGATAAGAGTCCCTGTTTCCTGACTAACCTGTTTAATGGCTAACAAGCTGGGAATATATAGCTCTTTTCTCCTATTTCCTTCATATATTTGGCTACAGGTGTGTGCTGCACACCAGTGATTACCAGGCATTTAGGAGCAGCTGTGCCTCCAAATGAAAGATGAAACTGAACTGAAAGTTTGTTTGAAATGGAAGTAAAACCTGGCAGATGGCAGCATCCAGAAATAGCACCACTGAAACAGAATTTTTTGTGCAGCTACTGCTCCAGAGCACTGTGAGAACAGGGGGAGGACATCTCAGCAACAATCTACAAGGGGAAAAGGGGAAAAATAAAATGCAGGCATTTTTAGGGGGAAAGGAAACAGCAGAGGGGATAGGAAGAAAAGAAGAAAATTAGCTTTATGGGTCAACATCTAAAAAAAAGATCAGAAACTTAAAGAGTCTATTTAGCAAAATGAAAGAATTATAAGTCTATAAGCCAGGTTTGTTCTTTGAGCAAAATAAAAGCTAGTGGAAATACATGGAAAAAAGAGTCATTCAGAGAAAGAACATGAAAACTGACCAGTGGTCAGAATCAAAGAAAAATTTAAATCATAATAAGCCTTTGATGTATTGTGGAAAGCCACACTATCTTCAAAAGATTGTGGAAAGTCATTTTGCTGAAACAGATGTAGATCCAAGTGTTCAGGGAGATATGGGGTGAAGGGCATATACCAAAAGGAACACTCAAGGGAGGTGTTTTAGGTATTTTGCAAGAGGAAACTGACTTCCATTTTTTTAAGCAGCAGCCACAGCACAGATGCTGCTGGCCAGCTGCTCCACAGTGGTCTGGTTTGGGGGCTGCAGTGCCACTAAAAGAACCATGGTTCCCTTACTCATCCCCTTGAAGGCTGACTACAACTTTGTGTATTTGAGCTGAATCTTCTCAGAAATGGCCTAAAACTGAATGTGAGAGGAAATGCAGCCGAAAATGTTTCAGCCTTTGGCCATTCCCCATTGGACTGACACAACATCCTCCCTCCAGTGATGATGAGCATCAGGGTGCTCTGGTAAGAGCAATTCATCTGTATCAGGGATACAGGCTTTTGACTCTGACATATTTATTCATAACTCCACTCTGTAATTCTCAGTAACCAGGTTGGAAAGTCCCTAAATCAGTTTTTAAAATGGAATTTTGCCTGGGAAAATCACAGAAATTTTCAAAAAAGCCCTACATAACCAGCTCCAGGTTGATTGATTGGCATTAAATTAATCCTATTGCTGCTTTCTAAGTGAGGAGGCCAGAAGAAATGTGCTCCTCTCCAATCACTGTGTACGCAGAGGTGGAATAATATAAAGTGACAGAGTAATTAGAAACTGTAAATTAAGACCACACCTGGATGTAGAAATAACCTAAATCTTGAACATTTCACTTTGGAAACATCTTTTTCATTTAATGTTGCTGTTTGGCTGCAACAAATGTCAGACCATGCAGCAGCCTGAAATCTGCAATATCATGGGCAGATCATCCTGATGACTTTAAGAGATCTCTGATTGCACTGCTGCTCCACAATCTCTTCTTGTTTGGGGAAAGCTGACAACCTTGCCTTCCTGACAAAAACTGTTCCAGATGATTCAGACGAGTTACTCGTGACAACCACTTTGCAAAAATCTTTAATATGAGTCATTTTATGGTGATTCATTTACTTTTTCATCATTTTAAAACAAGTTTTCCAGTGTGAAAAAGTTTAAAGACCTCTTTGAACAGACAATTTGCAATTGCAAGGCTCTATTTTTCACTAGAGACAGATTCATTGCTTTACCAAAACAAAGTTCTTCTGAGCAATTTTCATCTATTTCTGGTCTTGTAAACCAAGCCCAGTCTGAGTGCAATGTTGAAAACTGACATCAGATATTCTGGGAGGGTTACTAGGCGACACGGCAAAGTTCTGCAATGTTATCCAGAATCCCAAGCTTTCTCAAATCTACAGTCATTATGTTATATTCATTCATCTAATAAATAGCTGGAGCAATGACATAAAAAGTTTCTTTTTGAACGAAAATATTTTCTTCAAAAGTTAATTTTGTAGCTCTTACAAAGTAACTGTGATTTTCTCTTGCAATGAATATTTGTTTTACTAAGGAAGTGTAGGGTAATCTCTGTACAAAATTGGGAGCTATCGAGATATTTTGATGAGGGAATTTTATACTAAATTTGAGGTCTAGGATTTTTTCTAAATTGCCCCAGAAGACCATAATTCTGACCAGTTCTTAACAGAGAGCTACAGTGGGAGTGATATTTACATACACTTTAAAAAAATTAATATATTTAACCAGTTGCAGTGGCTGTGTGGCAAAAATGGCAAATTTATAACCAAGGAAAGCCCCTAAGACCGGGAATGTCACTGACATTAAAACTCCCTGAGAGCCACCATCTATGAGTAATCAACCACAAGTTCGCAGAATTTTGTAGAGACCAAAACCAAAGAAAGTTGTCTTTGTTGCTGCTATCCTGGTGGCCTTTTTAGCCTCTGCTAAATCCAGAGAAGGTAAACAGACAGACCTGGACTGAAGGAGGAAATTAAATTACTCTACAGGCAATTAACAGAACACAAAAACCAAAGTTAAATTTGAAATGATGTCCTCATCAAATGCTGCTTTCCCAAAGGACAAATGATTGCAAAAGAGCAGAAGATTTTACATATTGGGCATGTTTTGCTCTGCAGCTGTTTAGACTCGGGAGGGAGCTGAGGATACTCTTTCAAGAGCCCAGATTTCATACATCACATTTGTAGGTTAGAACCACCGTGCCCAGGGAAAAGAGCCCGAGGCTTTTGAAGACACTGAGAGAACCTTCAGCTGTACGAACATCACTCAGAAAGCTAAGTCACTTGATGTTCTTGTTACAAAAAATAAATAACCCAATGATGTGCAACATGCAGATCTGTATGAGTAGTCATTTCAAATGAATTATCTCATACAGTGCAAAATCTTTGTCTTTCCTATACATAAATTAGTAGTTTGCATTTATCCAGTAAAGCAAGACTGAGTCATGTTTTATAATAATTAATTTCTTGGGAAGACAATCAGCTCCCCTTTTATATTTGTGCCATTATAGGAGTCTCACAGTATTTTCAGTGTGCCCTCATGTCCTCAGAAATTTAAATTTTAACTCTTTTGTGACATTTTATTAGGAAAGCACAGAGTTTTCTCCACATTCCCAGAGGGGCTGAACTCTAAGCTTAACTAAAACTCTACAAATCTCTTCCTGCTAAGAATAAGTCTACATTTCCATATTATACCTATCCAGGAAAAAAAGTAGAAAAACATGGTGGTGTCGAGTTCTGTAAATAAACAACATTAGCACATGGTTCTGGAGATCTTTCTGGCAAAACTGTTCAGCTATTCCATAATAGGCATGAAAGGCAAGTACTGTTCTTCCTTATTTCAAAAATATTCTCAAGTAGGACTTGTTTTCTGCCTCTAGCAGATTGTTTCCCCTCAAGCCTGTTGATACAGAGAGCTGTCTATGAATATGTTATATTTTTTTTCGTACCTGCAATACCCATGCTTACAGCCTGAAGCAAAAGGAAGCAAAAATGATGAAAGTGTTTCAAGCATCCTCCACTTCATGTATTCTCCCTGATGGTCAAAAAAGCTGAGCAATGGAGGCATATAGCACTGGCTAATAAATGGGACAAGGCAGACACACATGAATAGAAAGAGACATATCGGTGATCTTATGTGGCCCACAGATAGATGCTTCCATGATATGCTAGCATTAATCAAAAGCAGAATTATATACCTCTTTATGTTTATTCCTTATTTCACCTGTACCAAAAAGATAGGCATTCTTGTTCATGCAATAGCCTCCAAATCTTTAACAAGATCAGCCACAGTCACCTTCCTGTCAAAACCACAAATTTTTACCTCAAGTTGTTTAGATTTCTTCTTTTTTCCCATTCATAACTCACCAGTTTCTGCCTCCCAGATGCATCTGGTAGAATATCTTTTAGGTCCAGCCCTGACCTATAGGGTAGCCATAAATTTGGGCTTTGTACAAGAGCAGTAATATTGTCTTAACTTTAACAAAACCCTTTGCAAACACTTTTCTTCTTGTCAGGATCAGTAATGACATTCCAAAATAAACCCCAACACAAACAAGTCAAACATATTTCAACTTTCTTATTACTCAGACATACTTTATTGGCTAGCTACTAAAAGTTCCAGTCAAAACTGCAGTGGGAATTATCTCAGTGTGCATTGATTGCTAATCTAAAAATACATGTCTGTTTTCACTCTTTAATAATTCTAAAAGACATTTTCAAAATAATGGATTTTATTACTATGAACCTCCATTCCTCACTATTTTATTTTGTGAGCATCTTCAATCACATCTGGGTTGTTGAACCACTGATCCACATTTGTTAAGACTTCTGTCAACAGCAGAGGCTCACCCAGGGTAGGGTACATGCTGAAATCAGCACATACAGATGAAATGCACTGCTTGTGCAGGACTGCAATCCATCATCCAAGCTGTGGCACCCTTAAACTCCTAAACTCACAAATTTAACAGAATTTGTATTTTAATCTTCTGAGTATTAGTAAATCAGTATCTGTTACAGCATCTGCTGACCTGCTGCACTATCCCAATTACACACAGCTACTCCTCACCTGAAGGGAGCATTCTTATCTCCTGCCAACACAACATTAATTCCACCTCTAGACAATAACCCTCTGTCAGAAGCATATTTTCCAGACTGAAATTTCTAGGGATTCAAAATATTTCATTAAAGGCTTCACAGTCTAAATGCCAACAGTGTTAATTCTCTTCTCTGTGGAGTTCCCCCAGGGAGGAATAAAAGAGTCAATTTAGCTGACTGGCCCTTGTTTTCAGAAGCTGACGATATCAAAAAGAGCTGTAAGATAGAGGCTATAATCCTACAATATTAGATTTTTTGATGTTCAGCTCTAAGTGAAGTGGATGCCAAAGTTACTAGTATACATAATAGCTGCCCCTTGAAATGAACTATATAATTAATACAGAAATATGAACACATTTAGTTAAAAGTTAAGTAGCACCAGCATAAAGTTTGATATTAATGTTGCTTTCATTAAACATCAAGAGGAAGAAAAAAACATATAGAAAACCTTTGATTCCCTTTAGCTGCTATTATTCTCTCAATGTCTCACAGTAGAGTATTACTAACATGTATGATCTGGTACACAATGGATTTGCTATTCTTATACTGTATATATATTGTATCCTTGTATTGCATATATATATGATATCCTTACATAATATATCCTTATATTATCTTTATTATGTTATACACTTTAATGTATTTCTATTAATATGATAAGCATCTGATTTACTTTACAGTACCTTTGTAAATAGCAATACTGTTTCATAGATCCAAATAAGACACAAAAGAAATTATCTCAAACTGCATGAATTATCTTGCAATATACAGGCAAAACCACACCCTATATGCAAATATCTTGCAAATCCCATCTGAAAACACTCTTAAAATAGAAACTAGTGTTTTATTACAAGGCTTTTGCAATGTAATAAGTTCCCTTGCCTAATTCATTAAAAAAATGTTTTATCCAACATCTTGAAATTAAGCCCGTTGAGAATTTGAACAATTCACCAAGACCCTAAATGAAAATATACTTGGATGCCAAACTTTGCATATTCAGTGTTGTGAAGGGAAATAGATTCATGGGTGAAAGATCATTTCTCATAAAGAATGCCCTGAAAGAAGAATGAACCTTTTCTGAACATCATTCATTATTCTCTACATGGGGTTGGCAGCACCAGCAGCTTAACTAGATTCACATCAGAACCTAAATTCACAGCACCTCTGCACAGAAATCTAGGGAGAAGCCAATGGGATGGCAATCAGGATTAGCTTTTATGTATTCAATTTCAGAACACATTACCTAAAACTACAAGAAAATAAAAGACAAGCCTGATGGCAATCTGCCTTGCTCCAACCGCCTGGTGAGTAGAGTGCAAAGGGGCATCCACAAAACACAGCAGACGCATCCAGCATCTTCAGTCATGGCATCTCCATCCCGAGGATGAAGGATGTCACTGAGGATGAGTCTGGCAGAGGTAAAGATTTTTTTATTCCATCAGGATTGTCAAGATTTTGTGAGTTTATTTTTAGCAGAATTCTTGAAAATGCAGATAATAAAGGCAACAAATCTAAAAACCTATCAGATATATAAAATATTGAACTACACCTATATGTAAATCTAAATACAATATATAAAATATAATATGTAAGCAGCCATCCATTACAGCATGGGTGAAAACTCCAGTCAGAGAGCCCTTGGAGGTGGGCAGGAGGACTGCAATGTAATAAACAGGCAGACAGACTCATTTGGAAAAAGAACAGAGGAGGAAGGATCTGCCTCTAATACACAAGTTTGATGAAATCACTACACTGAAGTTATTGTGCTGGCAGGCTCCACTCTGACACTGAAGTAGCACTGACTGAGACCCAGTGAGTTATGAGGAAGAATCACCAAGAAGAGTCATTACATCTTCCAGGGCTCCAGAGATCCTTGTTTATTAAATTTCTTCCAAAATCTTATACTAAAGCAACTTTACAAAAATTAACACAGTTAATTTAAAACCTGCAACTTTAAAATTGATTGTACTAAATGTCAAAAACAATGACTGAATTTAAATGCACAGATGTTTAATTAGACCTGCCTTACATCTTTTTAGGTAGCACCTGCTAGTCTCCATTAGCAGACTTTGCTAAAGAACAATATTTTGTCTACTTCAGCAAAACCCATTTTCTTATTTTTACAGTAATAAGAAATCTCTTTTCTCTTTCTGTGCAAACACTGGGTGTTTATATATCCTACGATGCATAACCTTCCCTTGCAATTATTCCTTTACTAGTAATTAGCAACTATCTTGCTCAGTTATGAAGCACTTGTATATTAAAGGAAACGAGGACTAGAACTCCATATTATATATTTCTATTGTATAGAATAATTCAAACATTAGACAAAGTTTTCCTTTTGATTAATCTATTTTCAAATATCGTGAATGACAGAGCAAGGAAAGAGCTCTTGCTTATTTCTACTGAGTGCAGGGTGTTGTCATCCTCCAGTGCTGTAGTTAACACATTTCATAACACAGTATCTCATGGGATGAAAGTTTCCCAAAATTAAAAAGGGAGGGGTGATTGTTTTAATTAACCTGCTGCTACTAAAAATCTAGGGATATTAAATCCACCTCTCTAAATAGGCTTAAGATAAAAGTTTTCTTGTTAACAGAAAAATTGTTCTTGATTTCCATTTTCAGTATGTATTCTTTGCCCACAGAACAATTACAATCCTTTAATATAAGCAGTTTTTCACAAAAATTCAGTCCCATAAATAAAATCAATGCAGCAAAACAAACAAACAGACTGTTGCTTTCTTTCAATTAAAATAGAACAAAAGCTGTAGTCACTGTGCAACAAGGAAAAGCAGAGGAAGAGAAAATACATTGTCCATCTTGATATGACCAGGTGCTTGAGGAAGTGGAAGAGTGAAAAATACGTGATGCACCATGTTCGTATGCTGACTTCAGAGAATGGGCACAGAGATAATTTCAAAGAGAAAACAGCTCTATGAAATTATTTAATCTCTTCATCCAGATCTCTAAAACATCCATAAGTAACCCTGCACATTCTCAGCTACAGAAAACTCCCAACTAATTTCAAATATTTAGCACAGCAAAGTCATGTCTAGAGAAGAGTTAGGAAATTATTTTTAAAATGGTCTAGGATTTCAGCTAAGGAGGTTTTTAAAAGTCAAATCCAGAAGGAGCTGGCACCTGGAAGCTTGCAAAGCACAAGCCAATGTAACACAGCTGTAACCAAAACTATTAATCTTTCACTTTCAAGAACAGCAATTTAAGAGAAAACTTCTTAGTAAGAGGGAATTTAAACAGTATGCAACCCAGGATTTAAACAATATGCAACCCACTCACTTTTTAGCTGTCTACAAGGAGACTTTTAACCCACTGTTTATAATGGAAGATAACAGATACATGCTATAACAGTAGATACCGTAAATTATTTACAGCTATGTACCATGAGTAACTTCTAATTTTATTCATTCCCTACTTGCAGCCACTAGAGATGAATCCCAGCATGGTTGGAAACCTTGGCAGAACAAGGCATAAAGATTCAACACGTCAGAGCTTGGGGATGGAATCAGCCAATTCAGTGAAATGTGCAGTTCCACAGGATGTGTAAAATATGAGGCACTTCCTGCTGAAGGTGAAGGACCATACAGAAGCAGAGCTGGATATCAAATAGCCAGTTCTTGACTTTCTAACCTATTTTTTTCCTGTTGTTCTATGCCATCCTTCTCAAAGTCTATTATAAAGAAGCATTTTTAACCTGTTTCTTCAATAAATGAGGCATATGTGGCTGCATTGCCTGGCCATCTGTCAGTTTGCTATTTTCCCTCAAGCACATTTTGAACCTGTTGAACAATTTCAGCCAATTTGACAGAAGACTAAAGGTTTCAAACATAGAAATTTTGGCATATTTCATCAAAAATCAAAGCAAAAAGAAGAGAAAAATCCAGTGTACTACTGTGTATGTGGCTGGCAAGGTGGGTGGCAGAGCACACAACACTGTGAGGGAGGCTGGGGAGATGGAGCTGAGCTCCACTCGTGCAAATCCACTGGAAACTTTGCTTCCTCAGCAGAGCTTTACATCAACCAATGTCATGTTACTGCAGTGATGTCTGTAGATTTCAGCCAAAGATCAGATAATATTACCAGAATAGTACTTTGGTTTTCTTCACCTTTTTCCTCCAAGTATCTTTCAAACCAAGAAAAACACCAGAGGAATGGAGTACATCAGTGAGAGAAATGGCAAGAAAGCCAGAGGTGGTGTGATCATTCCATATGCATGTACTGGAAATGAACACTTGTGACCAGGATGGTCAGAGTGTTGAAAATAATATAACTTCTAATTTTTTTTTTAATATTATTTCTCTAGTCAGGTTTGGTTTGCCTTGGCCTTGGGGAAAGGAAATTTAAGGTTTTTTTATGGTGATGCTGCACCACTCAACAGAGAGGAGTTTAACCACACAACAGACTGGGAGTAGCCCAACAGACAACGACCATCAGCAGAACATCACCAGCCCATGAACATCTACCCCAGACACTGCCCCTGGCATGGCTGGAGACACCTGGTCCAGAAAAGACTGATAAGGAAATCAAGGAGTGAGGACCTAATTAACAACAGAGGCGAAGAAACCCAGATCCAATAGGAAAGCAGATACTAAGAACTATGCAACTTGGGACTAATGAACATTGAACCAATGGATTTCTATGGGGTTTGGATTGTATAAAGCTTGGGGAAAATCCAGTAAAACTCATGTGTGTATAGAATGTTTTCCATGACACATCTTAGCCAGAATAAACTAATGCCTGATTCTCTATCACTTCAAATATAGTTTTAGAGGGTTTCTCTTTTCTTCCTGGATTTTGATGACAAGAGACTCAGAATAACCAGACACATAATTTTCCATCTAGCTCATATAATCTCTGGGTTTGCTCCACAGACACTGGAGATTCTGAAATATTCAATGGTACATAAAAATGTTATAACCATCTTTAGTTACTTCATGCTAGTGTCTCCAGGTGAGGCCTGAGCAAATATTAGTTTGGTCTTAACTGTCTCCAGCTGTCAGCAGGAGGGAAGGAGCATAAAACAAAAGGGAGTGCTACTTCCATTGATGTCCATACTCATAGCCCCCAGGTATCAACAAATTAGGTTTTCCTGAGGCAAATAGCATCTGTTTCCAAGCAATCACATTGAATTATCATTGCTGTGTCTCTTCTCTAGCAAACTTTTTTTTTAATATCTGTTTACAGTTTTAAAATCTTCCAGCTATAATGAATTATGCATCTGGGCATATACAAAATCCCACCTTTGAATTTCTTTAAATCTGCTTAACACCTTAAAAAACTTCCAAATTTTTCGTAATGGGAAGCAGTACATATTTGTTATGTAGCTGCCAGCTTCACATTATTTGTGATTTTATAGATTCCCATCATATATTCCCTCAATCATATCCCTTTCTAGATGCATGAATTCCAGTCCATTTAGTATCTCTTCCCTGAGAAACCTTTTAGTGCTTTTGACCATACCTGACCATCCATGTTACCCTTTTCCATACATTTCCAATGCTGGGCATTTCCTCCCTGAAGGGGCAGAGCCAGAACTGCACATTCAGCATGTGAACAGGGAATAAGGGATGGTGAAACAATGTCCTTAGCTCTGTGCTCATTTCCTTTACTAATAATGCTTCAGGTTCTATTTTATTGCTAAGAAACAGATTAATTCTTTAGAGATGTCCAGGATGACTAAGATCTCCTTCCTGAACAATAATAGAAGATTTAGAGTCCATTTTTTTTAAATCTATAGCTGTTTATTTTTCTCTTGCACATTAATTTTTGAAACACTAAATTTTATATCATTTTTCTTTCACCCAGTCAGTATTAGGTTTCTGTTAATATTTCCTTCTTCCTTCCACTCCTCCATTTTTAACATCTGCATCTCATAAATCTTCTCTGTATTTCAAATTCCATAGTATATAATCTTATCTTTATATCTTTGTGACTTGCACCTACAAGTTCTACCAGCAATATAAAGTAAATCATAGCAGTGAAACTAGTTTGAAATTATCAAGGAAAATGTTAAATGAGCTCTAATAAGATATATTTAAAGTCAAATTAACTTGGTAGATTTTCCAATTTAAGCATTCAATAATATTGTCAGTGCTTTCTTCCACATCCCTCTACAGCTTCTGGTGAGGGTTTTGTGCATCTCATAGATACAGATAGAAATATATATAGAGAGATATATATAGTGTCTATGTCTTTACATAATGTATATTTTTAAAATACTTTCTGAAGCCTGTGGCTCACTCAGCCATTCTCAGTAGCATTATCAGCATTATTTGCAATGTGATTAGGAAGCCTTAAATACTGTTTTGTGCAATGAAGATACACTATGACAATGTTTGAGGGGATTTGATGAGTCACCCAGAGTTTGATTCCATGAGAGCGGGACTGCAAAGTGTGAGGCAACATCTCATTGGCAGTGCAGTCACACACTGCCTCCCTCATTGCAAATTCACTCACGTGCCATTATGCTACTTTTTATACAATATGATATCTGCCTATTCTTAGCAAGCATTGCCTTGAACACAAGTGGAATAAAGTATAGCATGACTGCCCCTTGTGCTATTTTAAACAAATACAGAGTGAAAGCAAAGTGTTTTCACAGACAATGGGCTTAGACAGAAGGGTATTACATCAGGATTCAGAAGTACTCCACTTAACCTAGGCTGCATAGTCACCTAACAACTGCAACAACCTCAGGTGTTCTGTTTAGTGATGCACATTTCAAAAAAAAAAAAAAAAAGTAAGAGATGAAAACCTATTTTTCAGCTCTTGATTGCAGCTTTTTTAGTGTTGGAGCTTTTGCTTCTGTGTTTTGTAAGAGAGCTGACAATACTAATGTGGTTGAAAGAATTCTGACAAGTTGCAAGACATTATAGTAATTAATTTCACTAAAAGACAGGATATTTTAAAGGACTGGGAATGTACTGTCATCGTCAATAAAAAAATAAATTACTATAGTTCTTAGAAGCAAATTCTGTCTACTTTGATGGAGTTATGCCTGGCAATATTTTAAGGATTTTGGGTGGAAGAAAAGACCATTCTTTACTTCAATCCTAACAGTAATAAAAAGCCAGCATACAACAGAATCCCTGTCTCTGCAGCACTTCAATAGAATAGCCACTACCTTTATCTCTGAAGGGCTCCATTCCCCATCTGCAGGAAAAGAATAGATATGGATCTGATATTTTGTGAAGGCCAGAGAAGTTGCATCTGTTTACCCACTTATCAATTTAAAAGAAATGATATGGTTAGAAGGGATGCTTGGAGGTCATAGAGTCCATCTCCTTGTCTCCAAGAAGTTCAAATGCCTCTTATCCCTCATGACAGATGGCTGTTTAGGGTGTCCACAGATGAATATGGCATTAATTCTTACGGAAATTTATTTCAGTGCTGCCACTAAAAATGGTTCTACAGGAACGTTTCTGAGTCAAAAAAAATATCAAAGGAAGCTGGCAGGAGTAGAACATCCAGTTTGAGATAACAATTCTCCCTGGAGGAAAGTTAGAACAGCTCTGTATCCTCCAACAAAGCATTGGACAAATATCAACAAAATTCAAGTAGAAGCATCAAATAAAAAAAGTTGTACCAAAGTCCTAAAAATAAGCAATAAAAACAAATAGATATACAGGCTGTTTCCTAAAGACAGTCCAGGATAAAACTTGATAAATAAATAAAATATGTCAAGGAGGAACAGAATCACTATAGACTGCAACTCAACTCATTGCTAACAAAATTGACTTTTATATGAAGTACATATTCCTGATTTACCAGAAAGGTGACAATGATTGTTACAAGCATCTTTAAGGACAAAAACATTACAATAATGGAAGACTTCAACAGCACTCACATACCCTGGGTAGGTGTCAGTGTAGATGATACTGAGACAAAGTCTTTGCAAAACATAAACATTTGTTTTTTGGAAAAATGTGTTAGGTACCAAAATAAAAATCCTATCTTTTGACCTTGATCAAAAGGTATCTGTGACGTAATTCAGGATATTTGCTTCCAAAGACAACTGTTTCTGCACACCACCAAATCATAAAACAGAGAGGAAAGGAAAGCATAGGTACAGGAACGAACCTGTCATAATAAAAACGAGTGAACACAGTTCTCACTGGTAAGTCACAGCACTGCAACTTGTTAGAATTATCTGTAGGGCAAGGACAAGGCAGTTTATAGGCTGTGCTTGAATTTTCTAAAGGCTTAATGGAAGATTTCTTAACCAAAAGTTCATAAAATGCCATGGGAATGTCTTCCTGTGGATTAATAACAGATTAAAAGGATAGGAAAGTAAAGTAGGAATAAATAGTAGGACTTCAAATGAGGCATCTGGCCTGAGGCTTATGCTATTTAGTATTTTTGCAAATGATCTGGAAAAGGGGGTGGCAGGGAAGCAACATTTGCTACTGGTGACAAATTATTCAGGGCAGTAAAAAGGCAAGCAAACTGCAAAGACTTGCATAGGAATTTCATGATTCAGAAAGATTGGGCAATAAACGTACAGAAAAAACTCAGTATAAATAAATGTAAAGTAACACACATGGAAAATGAACTTGAACTGTAGATATTCAGTGACTGAGCCTAAAGGAGCTATTACCTTTCAGGAAAGCTATCTCAGAGTTATAACAGATAGGACCATGAAAACATCATCTTGATACTCAGGAGCACTTAAAAAGGCAAATAAAACATTAAGAATTTTTAGAAAGGAAGAGAAAATGAGAGAGAAAACATGATTATGCCATTTTATAGATCCAAAGCAAGACTGTTGCTGCATGAAATCCAATTTCCCCATCTTGGAAAGCACCAAAGACTAGAGAACTGCAGCAGAGTGATCCAAACTCTACAGCACTCAGAGACAGCAACAGAGGAAATTCTGACATTTCAAGATCCCTATAAAGTGGAAATCTTAGGGTAGAGGAGAAACTAATTTTTGAAATGTCAGCATATGTTGATTCTGAAACACAATATGCTTCGGGGGACTCTGACAGCTGCTACTGGAATTACAGCTAAACTGCTGAAGTTTCAAGGCTCAAACACACTGAGGGCAGCCCTGTTACCCAGGGGATCTTAGTCCCTGAGAGCAAGGATCACTGCAGTCCTTTGTTCATGGCCTGCACAGCAGCCCCAGCCCTGGCTACCCTGGATGGATGGGATCTGTTCTGCTGCAGAGGTTTCAGCCTAAAAATTCCCACTCAAGACTTGAACCAAGGTCCTGGAGGGCTCTCCACCTTGTTCTAGGGTTTCCAGAAATCCCACACTTTGGGACCTGGATAGGAGAAGTTATGGAAACTCCCCTTGAAACTCAGACACACTCATTTGTCAAACAATTGTCATAAAAGAATTAAATCTTGAAAATTATTATTTCCAAAAAAATGCACAGTCTCAAAGATAAGACTACACAAAAACATGTAAGGTAGAAGTGCTCATGTATGCATAGCTACAGACAGACTTAGAAAAGAAATTGAAGGCCAGATTCAAATCTTTTCTATCATCTGAGAAGCACGTTTAAAGTAGGTAATTTTGCTACCTTGCTTAAGGTTTGAAAAAGCACCAGCAGTATTGTTGGCCAGTATTCCTGAGTCAACAAATGTGGTGATAGGCAGCTACAGGTATTCTATTTCTCAACTATATCTCCAAGGAAATTCAGAATAAACTTTTAGTCACAAAGACTCAGAGAAAATTAAAACCATTCAGTTCTACAATAAAGTTTACAGTAATAATGTGACCTTACATTAACTTCATTAGCAATCCTTCAATTGAAATTAAAGATTAATATGTACATCCTGCTTTTCTTAGAAGGAACAGAAGATACTGGTTTCTTATTTCTTTCTCTCACATATACCTGTATCATAGCTTCAAGATCTCATGCATTTCCAAAACCATGCCATTTCTGAGCTTCTCAACACTCTTTTTTTATAAAGAAAGCAAAACAACAATTTAGGTACAGTTATTGACAGAGACCCACAGTAGCAATAGCATGGGACTTACTGGATGGAAATATCTCAGCTTGAAAGAATCCAGGCAAAATTTCATTCAGTATCAGCTAACAGCTATCATTTCTAGCTTTAATCAGTCTCAGACAGGAACAAAAAATTCAACTGAAGCCATCAAGATCCACTCATTTTGATCAAAGTCATTATGTATCTCATGGTTTCCAACCAAAATCTCAAACAACTTGGCACTCTCAAAATTTATAAATTCCTTATTTTACTTTTACCCTATTTTACTGAGATGAAATAAATCAGCCTCAAATTTTATAGATTTCATGAAATGCTCACACAGCTTTAGAACAGATAGAGGTCTATTTGAAGCCCAGACTAACCCAGCACTTCTTTGGACTGATCCCTAACCCTCAACATGCAGTGGCACCAGTTTGAAAAACTATATATAGCTGGTAAATGGCTTACTACAGTTGGAACTTCAGCCTATTTTAATTCAATGGGAATGCTGCCATGAGCTCAATTTGGACTACAGTTTCATCATTTTGGTGATATTGCACCTAAAGCTTCATATTTTTCACGATTAAAAAAGCATTTTTTATTATTTATGTGGGTTAAATCTCTGTGTAAATGTATTAAAAACAACCTATTAAACATTTTTAAAGTAAAAACTCAAAGGAATAACTTTATCATGGGTACAGCAAACCATCCTTTTATATATAATTTGTAGCCACATTACTCTAAAGTTCAGAGCCCATCAATTAGTAATTATTTCAGTGTGTTACAGCCATTGGAGGAACAGAGAAGGCCCAAAAGCACAGCTGTTCTTCCTCTCCCTTAATTTGATTCAGTCAAGGGCTTTCCAATGAATTTGCTGCAGCTGAGTCAAACTCTGTTCACTCAGTTCTAGGTATATTTAATATACTGGAGAAAAATCATACAAGACATGAATAACCAGCCCCTTACTCATAGGAAGGACAGCTCTTCTCCCAAGTGAGCTAGACATGGAATAGACCTACTCACTTTCCTGATCATCTTTTGATTTACAGAAACAATTGAAAGTTTCACAGATTAATTTTTATAATCAGTCTTTAATAGTGTGTTAAATATACTGACTCAATCATTTTTGTTGCTGTCAGGGGGAAAAATTGCAAACTACTCAGGTTAATCTTTTGTATGGGTACAAATTCAGACAAGTAGACCTATATTCTTTGAAAGAAAAGCTGAAGAGAATTGCAGAAAATTCCAGACAAACGTGCCAAGTAAACATGCTAGGATTATAGGAGACATGTGATGACTCAAGATATATCAAGTGTGCAACTAAAAGTTTTATAACCATAATGAGTAATTGAAAGATGCATCATCAATGCTGATTTCTTGAGCAGCCAACTAGGATGGGTGTAGATGGGTGGCCATGGGGGCTGACAGATTTCATTCAGCTCTTGACATGTCTCTTGCCTATCTGCAATTGCTGTGTTTGAGTGAACTTTCTGCTGTGCCAGCAGTAACCCAGGCATATAATTACAACATCTTTGAAAAAGCTCATCTGAGAAACAAATAAGCTTGCTTTAAAAAAAATCTTCATATTGCCCTGACTCATAAATCTATGATGCACTTAATTAAATTCAATAGGCAATTTTAGGGAGAGATAAACAAATTAAAGAACCTCTACTGAATGACAGAAAGTTCCAAATAAACATAACCCATTTTGCATTTTAATTCCAGAGTTGTTTGTCGTTGTCAGGGCTGATACCTGCCTTATAAATACTCTTGAAAAGAGTTCTTACATAATGATATTAAAGAAACTTACCAAAAAATACTTTTTTAAATAAGATAACTCACTCCATCCTCCATGGACACATTAGAGAAGGCTGAGAAAGACAATGGCAATTTTTTTATTATGCCAAGAAACTCTCTTTAAAGATTTTTCTCCTCCCAACTCCTCTGGAGAGCAGCAATTAGCATGCTGTTTGTCCAGATTCATCAACAATGGCACATACAAAGCTGTAAATATGCCACGCATGTGTCAGATTTATTATGGTTCCCTCCAGTCTGACAGATTTACACATTGTCTTTTTCTTGTAAAAGGTAGAACTGCTGTAGAAACAAAGAAAATAATTTGCAACCAGCAGTCATCAGCTATGTGAGGGAACCCATCTGAGTCTATCCAGACTCCAGTGTTATTCTCCATCACCTTGGAATCCCCATTTCCCCCACTCAGCCTCGATCTCACCACCTCTAGAGAAGCCCATCCCCTGCTGTCATGTCTCACCATATGTGTTTGTCAGCTCCAGAATCCCGTTTAATGTACAATCAGGGAACAGAGAGCAGCACAGGCAGAAGTTGTGGATTCTGCTCAGGAGAGATCTTTTCCATCTAGGTGTCATGGAAAGTTTTCTCTGGGCAGACTGAACCAGCCCTCAAGTCTCTCAAGCCTGAGAATCAGCAGACAGTTCCTACCTCCCGTTTTCTCCTGCCCACGTTCTTCTTCACAGATTGTTCTCCCAAGCACCAAAAAACCAAGTTCTGTCACTCCTGTCCCTATCCCACTTCTGAGCACTGCAGACAAACGTGTTCTGTGGGCAGGGGGGGATTTCTGTCAGGAAGTGCTACCCCAGGCCGTGCCCATTCACTGAGGCTGCTGGGGAAGGCCAGGGGTGGGCAGAGAGAGACAGCAACAAATGACACAGAGCATTTGTTTTCAACAACTGAAAAAGTAATGGCAAAAAAAACATCTAAAGGAGCTGACAGGTGGTAAATCATGAAATGTTTCATATGGAATTTTTAAAAGATATAGGAAAGCACCATGTGGTGCTCCCACACACAGTTTTTTAATATATGTGTGTCTATCGATGAAGCAAGGAGCAGAGAAGGTGTGCTCACTGCAGAAATGCTAAATGAATGCTTCTCAGCTCCTTGTCACTGGGCTTCTTTCACTCCACCTACCCAACCTGGAATAGCATCCCAGTTTCTCTAAGTCTGGCATCTTTTCTGTTCTTCTCCTCCCTTTATTCAGCTTATAGTCAACCACTCTTAATTTCTCAGCTCTTTGTTCCGCTCCTCTTCAGGGGCTCTGTCTCCTCTAGAGACCTGGGGTAGTTTAAGACCCAATTAAACTCTGTACTAAGTAATTATTTCACACCCTCTTTCACACTTTTTTCCATTAACTTCCTAGTTTGACTACGTTCTGCACAAATTAAGACTTTCTTGATGCCTGTGACATGAGGTAGCTGAAAAGAGAAAATATTAGTCAGATCATTCCAAAATGTCCAAATGTAAAACTACTGCCTCCTGATAGGCATGATGAGCAGGAAGTTATAAGCCTAGGCTGTGTTATTCAGTAGACAAGATGTTGGACTGTCAACCAACTGCAGTTCTTGCATTATCACTTGAGCTACTGAAATTGCTCCTTGCCAAGGACACTTTGGTCATTTTTAGATACTTTATGGTGAACAGGTATTTCTCACACTTGGATTTAGCACGGTTGTTTTTTCATATAATAGGAGCTCAGGCTCTGCTGTTGCAAAGATCTTGGTGACTGTGAGATGCAAAGCTAAATGTCAGACATATAATATTTATCAGAAGCAACAAAAGAAAAGGTTGCAGTCACCCTATGTGAAATTCTGAACTGAACGAAAAGCACCATGGCTCCCAGTGGCCGAAACATCAATGTTACATACTGTAAAATTATAAATAAAATCCTTTCAAACACAAGAAAGCCTCCATTTTCTCCAGCCAGAACCTGAGGCTATGAAGGGGTTAAATTCCAAAGCTACAAAGAGAATGAATAACTACAGGGTGTTATTTGAGGGTTCAGGTAAACCATGCAGAGTGAAGTACAGCAAAACATCTGTAAGAGCAGCACTGAGATGCCTCCTGCTTCCCAAACCAGGAATATCAGATCTACATCCTCTTCCATTGCATTCTGCACCAAAGGAAAACATAAAGGAGGGGAATCACAATTGTAAGTGCAAGTTAAGCAACACCATGGGGCGTATTTCATATTCCTGAACAACCCACATAACCCTCACAAGAGGCCTACTGCAACAACACAACTGGATTGTGGCAGTGCAAAATAACCCAACACTGCACAGCTGCTAAAATGTCTCTAGGAGCATCTTGAAACCTTGAATATGCTTGTGAGAAAATGTATTTTGCTCACTCCTAATGATGGTAAATCAGTGGCTGAATTAATGTTACAGAAATTTTGCAAATATTTTAGCACAAATTATCCAGACCAGTAAAATTGATCCCTCTTCTTATTGTTTCCCATTCAGAGTCAAAATTTTTCTGGTGTCTGATTAAGATATTCATGAGTCTAAATTTCACCTTGAAATGTCGGAGATGAAACTTAATTTAAATCAAAGATCCTTATTGTTGAATGGAAAACTACTTTGAATCCTGTATTTCTCTGCCTTCTGTTCCTTAGAATAACTTATTCTGTACAGTAATTGCTGCACGTGTGAAAAACAAATTTATCTCCCAAATGCACAAATTTCCAATGATCTTAAAGAACAGTGATTCAAACAGATTAAAATATTCAGCAGCAGTAATACTACAGTGATTGGGTAAAAATCCTATAGAATTCTGCTAAAGCAAGAAATACATGGAACAATAATTGAATGCAAACAATCCGTCCCATGTGAAGCATGCAAAAAGCTATTAGTGATGGAGAGAAATTTGCAGTGCATTTAGGTTAATTTAGGAAGCTTGCCAAAATAATTAGAAGAAATCCTACAAACTTTCAACCCACGGGGAATCCTTTCATTTAATGAGTTAAAGGAATAACAAATATCTTGATGAATGCGAATTTTAAGTAGTCTAGTCCTTGCTGAAAGCCAAGACCCTCTTCTTGTGTATGGTATCAAATTCCAAGTATCACACTGCCATCCCCAGGGTAACCAATGGACCACCAAAATTTCAGGGAGCAAGCAAACTACATACTCCTACTTGCCTCATTATGCACTAAGAAACATAACTTTTTATTCCCACATTACAGTGGTATTGTGACAAAGCTGATGTGAAACACAGCCACTGCCATGTCTAAATGTTAAATAAATTCAAGACAACCACTGAGATCAATCATCCCTCATAGCAAACACCGCTCTAGTTGGCAGTGGAGGCAGTGTGTCTGGGAACACTGAGCTGGGAGACAAATAGCTTCTAAGAGTATTTTTAGCTATATTTGGAGCCTAAAATCAAGAGTCCAGAACAATCAGGAGACAACCCTCACTGGTGGAGCTACAGCCCAGGTTACTCACTGGAGCAGGGCCATCTGCCTAGGTCCTTTCTTTGGCCCTCCATCATTGCAGGCAGTATCTTTTTAGAGGCAGAACAACATTCATGTCACAACTGCAGCTGAGGAGGTAATGTGGGGCGAAGCTGTATAGTGCAGCAAAAGGTTTTTCCTCTAAAAAATGAATACTTATGCTAAATTTCATGAAGATAATATAATGCTCATGAATGCTCTCAAGGCAGCTGCCACTTGTAGGTCTGTTCTGTCTCTCCATAGGAATGGATCAGAGCCTTAAATGAGTTCAGTCCTGAGGACTTGGTAACAAATCAGGGTTCACTATATCAACAAGCACGAGTCAACCTTTCTGACTGACCAGGTAACTGACCCTGCCAAGACAGAGCTGTATCCCAGCCTAAAAACCAGCCTGACTATAACAAATACACTAAGGCTCTTATCTACAGCTCTAAATCCATTTATATTCTCTCTTTATATTCTCCTATGACTTATGCTGGTTGCAGTGGGTGGCAATTCTACTTCTCTAACAGTATTTTATAATAAGAAATCTATTATATATATAATCTCTATCCAAAGTAAAGAGGGAAATACATTCTGATTCCAGCAGTGCACTCAGAATGGAAGCAGACTTTCAGCTGAAGATATACTTGTAGATGTAATTTATTAGTTTAATAGAGCATCAACAGTAAAATATGTGGAATTTATCAATTAACTTACATAAGCATAAGACAATTATTTAGCACCTCATGACAGACTGCAGTGGCTGCCTCACCTGCAGTGCTGTTGGATGCACTCTACCAGCTCTACACTAGCTCTTTTCCAGCAATTTTCATTTTTGTGACTGTAAACAGTTTTATTTTTTATTCTTATGCAAAAAGACTTTTAAGTGAGCAAAAGAAAAAGCACGTCTGGATGTGGTTGCATTATATCTCCATTTTTATGGCTTTTCCTTGTAATGCCAAAGTACTACACATTTATTTGCTTTGACCTAATTGAGGAATACATGAAAACCTACTTTGTTAAAGTTCACTAATGCCAGCCAGCCACTGCAGCAAATGACAAACACAAGGACTTACTGGGTTACTGCTGCACACTGAAATGTAATCAAAGGCTTAAAGGCAAAAACATGCAATGAAAAATGCAACTGTCTTAGAAAAAGAACTCACTACTAGTGAGGATTTATTCTATATTCCTCTAAATATAAGCACAACATATTCTCTTGGGAAATTGTAAAAGGTAATGAGCTAAGTTACATAAATTCTTATACAATGAGGTTACATTGCTAATGTACAAGCCTTGGGAAAGGTATCTTAGAGTATTGACAGTAGAGTAGAAACTGACAGAAACAATGAAATTATAATAGCAGGACCTAAACACAACACAGCAACACCCAAATTCTGATCAGCAGCATCAATGAATGTTTTCTCATTGGTCATCTTCTAGTGATGCAACAAAGAACTTGGGTAAGCAATCAAGCAGCTTCCACTTTAATTTACAGCAGGTCCTTTGACACCACACCATACTGAGCACATCCAAGTTAAAAAACAGCACATGGAAGTTCATTTCCCAGTTACTTTGACTTACAGGAGTACTGAAGAGCTGGTTTCCCAGTTCTGCTCTGGAATACATGTATAGATAAATTGCAACAGAAACATTTTTGGGGAGGAAATTCAAAACCACATATCCATGATCTACTTTCACGTTTGTTAAAAATGTGAGTCCTCACTTATTAACTTTTATATGACAGCACATCTTACTATTCTTCTCTGCCATAATAATCTTGTCAGCTGTGCAAATTTGAATACCTATCTTCAAGTGGCAGCTATATCAAATTCACTAATTTCATCATCAAAAATAAAAGTCAGTAATTTCAGTCAATCTTTGCATTGTTCAAAGGCACACTGACCAATTACATGGCAGGGCTTTGTCCAGTGCTGATTAGAACTTTGTGCCTTCATTATGCAAAGTGGATCATTTAATAGTCATCAGTCACTTCCATCCTGCTTCCCAATCCTCTCCTGAATGGTTTTGGGCAATTATTCTCCTATCATGCTTGCATTGTCTGACAGTGAAGCACAAGTTCCAGTAGGTAAAAAGGATAAAAAACATTATTGCCTGGACCAGATTTACAACTTGTTTTAAATCCCCATGAAGAACAAATAACTGTTAACCAGAAGTGGAGCTGCTGTTTCCAGCTTCTACAGTGCTGCAGGACAAAAGCACACACGCCCCTCCACGGCTCAGGGTGGAGCAGGAGGAAGAGACTTTCCCCTCTTTGAGTACTATCAGCACTATGGAGATAACTCTAGAGACTGACATCATGAAGAAAACAGCTCAGTTTACACCAAGAGTTACACTCACCAAATCCAAACCTGAAATTGAAAGAAGCTTTTTTATGTGCTCTATGTACTTTAAAATCACTGTTCGGGAAAGCAAGCCCACTGCAAAATACAATCTAAGTTTCAGAGAGATCTTTGACAAAACATCAGTAAATCTGAGGCAGGACATAAGCCCATTAGTGGGCCGGTTTCACACACACACTTAGATTTTTAGGCTGTAAATGTCACACAGCTCATGCAGTCATTAGTCATCCCTGTGCACCATACATACATACAGAGGCAAAATGAATGTGGTTGCTGACTTATAGCAAAGAACTCCTATGAACACCTATCTTGAATATAAATATTGATAAGAGTATCATTAATAATATGGGATAGCACAGTAAATTCATTTCAGTATATAAAAGAACCTCTGAAACTTTTTCCTATAGCTGGAGTAGAACCTCTGCTGACATTTAAATAAATTCAACTCTTGTTGGGCTTTTTTTATATTTTGGCAATTTCTCTTGAGTCTGTACTTAAAGAGTCCAGATAAGCAGAGATTGGATGCTGAAATACTTCGAGAAAAAGAACTAACAGAGGATTTCCAGCCCCAGGTTGAAGGAGGAAAAGGGCTGGAGAAGCTGATTAGGACCCAGAGGTAATTCCATGCCCAAACGCAGCTCTGCTGGGTGGAGTCCAGTCCTGCAGCTGCTGATCGAAACTGAATCCATTCTCCTACAGCCCACTGCAGAAGATGCCTGACAGTACCTTGTGGCTGATTTTACAAGCTCATAGCTAGAATGAGATAAAAGACCACACCAGAAACCTTCACATTCCTGTTTGTTTCCACAGCCAAATCTGCACTGATCGCTGCTACCTCTGTCTGCCATATCATGTCCTCTCCCCCAGTTCTTGCATATTTGCAGCACTTTAAATGACTCATCCACTTCTCCATCAGAAGAGAACATCTCCTTCTTTGTATTCTTTTGAGGAGGGCTAATAAACTGCCTGAGTCATCACCATTTTTCACATGGTCTGGTCTCAATGTTTCAATACTCCAATTTAGACAATATCCACTTGGAGGAGTTCTTTGCTCAGCAGCAAGAAAGAAAATAACTTGACTCCCTAATGAAAACCTCAAAAACATCCCAACTACTAAAGGGTAATGAGACATGGCCCTGATTGATTGCCTAATAACCTTTATCTAGATACTAATGAACGTAATAAATTGTAGGATTTATGGGCAGGCCCTGCTCAGAGACCATCTTTTAAAGTGCATACTTGAAGAATGCTAAGTTGTGACATGACTTCCAGCTTCAATTTCATCAGGGAAAAAAAGGCCTATGTAATGTGTAGGTTTGAACTGACAATCAATCAGCTTAGATGCTAAAGTGAAACAATCTAGAATAAATTTGTATTAGGAAAAATTTGAATATTATTTAAAAAAAAAACCTGCAATTGTAAGTTCAGGCACACTTTGGAGGTCACAAGGGCCAACCAATCATTCAATGACATGAATTTATCATTATAGTTATTTATTACAATATTTAATCATTAATTAGTGTCTCAAAATCAAGTTCAAATCAGAAACTCTCCATAGCAGGTTAGATTGCAACATTTGCCAAAAAAAAACCTCAAAGCAATTTGGGATATTAAATCCCAGCTCCAAAAGTTACAATTTCATGTATCCATATTTCAAAGATACTTACATATCTACCTCTCATACAAACCCATGTTCTGACTATAGGACCTTGACATCTAAAGCATTTTCAGTAACACTCAGGATTTGGAAAGCAGGACTCTTGGGCTCGCCAATTTTTGTTTGCCATTTAAACTCCCACCCCTTGTACTTCTGTTTTAAAAGAGGAAAAATGAGTAGGAGATGGGGATAAAAGCAGGGTGAGACAGATCAGAGATTCCACTTGGATTGTCAGCTCTCATATCTGAGAGCAGAAATACCTTGTGATTTTTCGTGTTACTTGGCATCTCCAAGTCTGTTTTGTTCCTCCACATCTTTTGGGGAGGAACCTGTGGCCAGTTTCAAAGGGGCTTTTTAGCTGGAGGAGTGCTGCTAGATCCAGGCATTTCTCCAGGGCAGGTAGTACAGGCACATCTCAGAGCTGAACTGCAGCTGACATCACACACGTGCCAGGAACGTACAAAGAGTTCTGGCCCTTTCCCCTCCAGCTCAAGGACACTGGCCATGCCAGAGGAGCACCTGGCAGCTCCCCCAGGCAATGGGCTCTGCTCCAGTCTCATTAAGAAAACCAGTGGGTAGGATGAATCCAGCAGGATAGGACTGGGTCTAAAATGCTTGGGGGTAGGCTGATGGTAGGAGAGCATCTCTCTGTGAGACAGAGCACAAGCCATAGCTCTTGACATGACACACCAAGCATAAGAATTAGCCCACGATTGCTGTGAATAGATCCTCTGCATTTGGGGAGCAGTTTTAACATTAGCTACCTCCACAAGGAATTGTATAACACTCAGGATGTTCATTGCAAAATCGTTGCAAAATTTTTCCTCACTCTTTATAAACCTAAATCCTAAGGGCTCCCAGTAAACTGAAACATCTCCTAAGAAGGGAAGAACAGCAACATCAATAAAGCCTATTTACAACAGCACTTATGAATCATCAGTGCTTCATGCTCATTTTGATAGTACAAATATTAACAAGCCTTTTACTTCTCTTTATGCTAGCATTGCTTGCTGCCCAAAATCAATGTCAGTACAAATAGCAGCATAAAAAAAAAAGTTCCAAAACTGTCTCCACTTAAAGATTCCAATGCTGGCTTCCAACTTTCAGAAAGATTCAATATAAATTGGTAGTAACTTTGTGGCAATATTGATGCCCATGATTACAAATATTCATAGAAACAGTAAGAGAAAGAGCTTTATTTTCCCAAAGAAAATTGTCTCTCTTGTAGAATTTACTGATCTGTACTACAGACCATCTAGTTTTTATTCTTTGAGACAGAGCATTTAACTCTTACCAGGCAATGGTCTCTGCATCACTACACATGGCCTGTGCTGGGAAGAGCAGTGTTTCAGGTACTTTGTGTGGTGTTAACAAACAAGGTCTGCTCAAGGCTGCAGGGAGAGCTGCAGTCGCTCTGCAGCGATGATTTATGAGCAATGTGCAGCCACGCAGCCTCAGCGCAAAGCAGCTCCCAGTGTGCAGCTCTGAGACTTGCAGAAACACCTGTGCTCACACCCTGGTTTTCCTGGTGCCTAAAGAACTTAACCTACAGCTACTCCTCGGCTGAGCTGCTGCCGGTGCAGCTGCACCTCCAGGACAGGCTCACAGGTGAGGCTGGCACAGGCGGGATGGGAGAAGCCCCAAGGCGAGTGCCTGACAGCAGAGTTACAAAGGAGACCTTGCTGAGGAAGGCAAAGCTCATTTATCACTCCTTTTAGCAAGCTGTCCCCAAAGGTTTAAATTTTTTCCAACTTCCCTTTTCTTTTGAAACTGTGAATAGCAAATAATCTGCAAGCCCTGCAAAGTATGCAAATGTTTCCAAGAAGGAATCTCAGCTACTAGTCAAAGTGAAAAATATTATTATTTGAAATCCCACATTAACAACTATTTCCAGAACACAAAACTTCAGGATTTTGATAGGTTTATTTTCTGGAGACATGTATAAAGTACAAACTAAACAAACATAGAATTTACAAAAAGTTTTCACTTGTAAAAATAGAGTTTAGTTTCAATTTTTAGGACACAGATACTGCCTTCTCAACACTGTATCATTCCAGAGTACAAAACTATATTGCAATTTTCTCACTATACAGAGGGGGAAGAAATAAGAAACCCATTTTGCATTTTATGGTATCTAAACACATGCTCCTCCTCCTAAACACAGAGCATAAACATAAATGTACCACACACTACGATTTCAATTATATTGCAGCTCTGTGAAACGACAGAGCTTTAAAATAGTGACATAACTACCAGAATGTGCTGTAAATCACCACATAATCCTATCATAAATACTATCTGCTTCATCTTCACTCACCTCGTTTGGCAAGTTTGACCACTATACTCAAAGCATATTTCACAATGTCACTTTCTAAGCTGAGGGCTTTGCCTTTCATTAGTCTTTAAAAATTCACTGATCAGGAAATTAAAAGTATAATAGAAAACATAAAGAGGTATCATGTTAACTATTTAGATATTAAATCAACTGTTAGTAAGGGCATAGTAAATTTATTTTTATGTTGTTACTAAATATCAGACAAACAGAGCCACGAAACATCTCTGCATTGCCATTAATTAATGCTCTGGAAATGAGGAGAGATAAAGGAAGTTATCCTGGTTTGCATATTATACTAAAGTTTGTTCTTTCTGCCTTCTAATACCTAAAACGATTGATGTAACCTTAACAGCAACAACTAAGGATTAGGAAAGTGTTACTGCAGCAAGGGACAGACATGTTGGTGCCACCAGTTTAGCAACAGCTTGTGCCCAGTATAAACAACAGGCTCTGAGCTAGATTCTTCAAAGGGACCACAGGAAGATGTCTTGAAAGGGAGAGAGGGAATCATGTAAGTGGCAGCCTGCATCTTGAGAGAACAGTTCTACTGGCTGTGAGTGTGCTACATGCAGAGTTTCATTGGGAAATGCTGGAGCTTGGAAACAATCTCCTGGTGGGCAGAGCACTGGGGTGGGTTCAATGCAAGACTCATGAACTCTTCTGAACCAGGCTGGGGGGGGGCACCAGTGGAACTGAGCCTTCCACAGCCTCCTCTGCAAGGCACCATGTCAGAAAAGGAAGTAAATGCAGGGCTGCAGATGCACTTTATAAGGGTTATTATTTTGCCCCAAAGCTCCAGTTGATCCAAGGTCAAAATACAGCAGACAGTCCTTTGTGTAGTTTTTGGAAACTCTGCAGCTTCTTTCCCACTCAAATCCATAGGACAGTTAAGCATTTTCATTTGTGGACTAAAACTCACTGAATAATTTAGAAAACCAGTGTCATGCAATATTTGTGAAAAATATGGTACCAGGCCAGTTAATACAGATGCTGACTTAATACACATTCCTGTCTCTTTTTCCTCTAGTTTTGGAGGGAGGAAGAGGGTGGAAAAGAGCTACCATCCATCCCATAAGAACAATTCTTTCACTACCCAGGCTGACTACCAGAGCCCAGCATCTCCCTCTTTTTCAGCAGGCCCAGGCTTCCTTCAAGCACCAACGCAGGTGCACAGCAGGTGGGTCTCTGCATCCACAGCCAGGTCACATCTGGAGAAGGGAGCTAAAGTTCACTCACAGATCCTCCCCAGTTAGGATTATCCCATGGCTATTCACATTGAGAAAGTGATTTGGGAGCTCAAGAGCCACTGGGAGACAAATACAAAACCATCATATCAGTGATTGCATCATATGATCAGCAAAAGACGCAGAGTGAATCCCTGCTAGAGACTTCAAAGCTGATCATTTATAAACAACTCACAGGCTCAGTTGTAATTACATAGGCATTCACTGAATAATTTTAAATTAATGAACATGCTTAAAGCCCTTTCGCAGATCATTCATACGCAAAAAGGGCTTCAGAAGCCCCACAAGAGCTTTTGGGAAAGAGGCTTTCACTGTGAATGGGGTTTATAAGTTTAAATTCTCATTGATGCTGCGTTAAATTGAGAGAAGGAAAGTTTCTCAACTAGATTTAGGTTGCACATTATGCTAGATTATCAGAGGGTCTAAATGAAGCCCGTGCTATTGTATTCAATAGAAGAAAACCCTGTTAGATACATTTAGCGTCCAGCTCAGTAGTGTGAGCCATCTTCTCTAACACAGAGTCTCAGCTCTTAGGGGAAAAGGGTTTACAACCACCTCTGTCCACAAAACCCTGCTTAAGCAGCAACAACTAATTTAGAAATCTATGTTCCATTTTGCCCTAACACTGCAGCTGAAAATGAGTTGGGACAAAACCAATTACCAATGAAGCCTAAATAGCATTTCAGGAACAGCCTTTGGCCTTGCAGCCATCTTATATTCTTTGCTGAGGTAGAAAATTAAATTCATTAGATATATCACAACCTTTTCCCACTACCAAGCCTTTTCTTTCTGCTACCTGGCTGGAAGGCTCTGCCCCATGTTGTTAGATAAGCACCTAGTCAAAGAAATTTAATAATGTGTATTATCTGGAATTGATTATTGCCCAGCGTTACAAGTGTTCCTCTAAATAAGAAAAACTAAAGCTGTAGCTGGTGCCAAGACAGGAAATAGAAGCTCTGTCACTTTTATACTTCCTTCTATCCTCCAGCTATCCATGGGGAAGAACAATTTGAAGTCTTAAAAGAACTCTGAAACACTTTCAAAGCCCTCTCAGGTGTTTCCAGAGGCCACTTCTCTTTCAAATTGTGAAGCAGAGTTAGGCAGGATTAGAAAGGATCTTCTAGGTAATTAATTTTCTGACAGCAAAGGGACAATAGAAGTGCATACAAATTCACAGATCACAAGGCTTCGCCAGTAGTTTTTTTTGAAGAATCAGAAGACAGGAAAGAGGATGGCCAACATTTTTAATAATGTCTTCATATCCATCTCAGAAAATTTGCACACAGTAAATTTTAAAGGCACTACTGAGTATTTAATTGCAGACAGTTCATGCCATCCTGCACAATGCATTGAAAGTTTGACAGATCACAGAGATTTTCCATGGGTAAAATAGTGCTGCTGAAACCACAAGTGCAGCAGCTTTAATTTTCAACCATACATTTTTCCTCTTTAACCTGAACATCCCCTTTTAGTGCAAAATAAAAGAACTCTATAATATAGCTGACCTAGTTTTTATCCAACTTGAGTGGGATATCTACCCAGTCTATGATGATATACATTAATTTGAACAAAACAACAAAAGCTGAATGTGGATTTCCAGGGGAGAATACAGTGTCTTGTAATACAACAAAAGAGAACACAAAACTATTTTTCAAAAACATAGATGGCGGTATTTAGGATATACAAGGGATATTTGGCGAACCTCTGAATAAAACAACAAGCTTAGCAAAATACAAATAAAAAATATTTGTGTCATCGTATGTGCAAATTTGTCACCTAAAACTAGTTTAGCCAATACCTCTAGATTAATACCTTTCTTCACATTCAATATACTCTGCACATAAGAAGACATTACCCAATGTTTAATAGGAATCACAAGCTGATCCACTGCTATCCCAGATGACTATAGAGGGCTAACAGAATTCCTGATTCACATTTGAGTATATTGCTGGATCAGGTCTAAGTTTACATTTCAAAGAGATCCATGAGAACTGTAGTGTGAATCACTGATAAGTAAATGGAAAAAGAAGTTACATTTATCAGCACTTCTAAAAATAATAATGAAAAAATATCTGAGAAGACAGTGAGAATTTTAGCTTCCTTGCCTCAATTTTCCCTTTAAGCTGTTAACCCATCCCAGCCTAGATGATGATATGCAAGCCCTACAAAAAATTTAAGTATGGAAGGTGACAGCGCTGTTCCAGCTGGGGTAGAATCTCTCTCTCTGAGAGGCAGAGCAGGGGCAGCAGCACATCTGGCTGACCTGATCATGCAGATGTGATGGCTGCTGCCTTCTGCCTGCCACCTGACACAGAGCAGGAACCCGCCTAGGAACATTAACAAGGTGAGGGAAGGCGATCACATTCAAGTTTCCTTCAGAAATCTGCTTTGAGGTTCAGCAAGAATGTTTACAAGGAGTCATAAGACTTAACTGTCAGAGAGCAGTTTAGCTACATCTACAAATAACCCCTGACCTGCAGGCTGGAGAGCGAGGTCCCTTTGGAATTCAAGACCTTTGGATCCAAGCACTATGAAAAATAGACTGCTTCCCAGCAGTAACCTTTCAATATCTCAGAAACAACAGAGAGAAAACATGCAATCATCTTTTCCACTGAAAATTCTTCTACAAGCTGTAATTTTGATAGGAAAAAGTATATATTTTTGGAAACCAGGAAGAAAGCAGAAGAAAACCTATTACATAGATCCCATGATAACTACTCTCCAGTCATTTGGGAAACACAAGAACACTTGTCATATTTTTCCTTTTCAGTTTACTAATGTTAGAGTGCATAGTAAAAGAAACACCTGCAAAAACAAATGCAAGAGTGATTGCACATTCAGATATAGTTATGTTTTGCCATCCAGCAAAATTGCTGATGAAAATTTCCAGCAGGAGGTCAGGCAGTGACAACCACTGCTGTTGGATGGGCAGAGCTGTGTTATTTCTGTAACACAGCAGAGACAGCTACACCTCTCAGACTAGAACTGACCACATCCTACAAATTCACCATGTAATTTGGTAAATTTCATCTTCTTGACTTCATATCCCTTGAAAAGGTGCCCTGAATCCCCCTTCACATATTCCTCTGCACAAATTTACTATGTACTCTCTATGCCCTTCAAATTACATCTTGGGGACAATTCAATGATGTTGGTGAGAGAATGGCTTTAGAACATATCTCATCCTTTGTATACAGATAGGTGCAGCGATGAACTGATGTCTCAGTCCACACCCCTAAGCAAGGCCTTGGTACATCAAGAAAGAAAATTCAGGAAAGAAAACTTAGTATCTTTACCTTCATACTAGCAAAATCCTATTCTAGAAGTGCAGAAACTAATCAAAAGAAGGAAAGTAATTTGCAAAGCTCATATCCAATTCTATCATGTCTCCCTGGACAAAGTGATGGGAACTGTGCAAAGTCTCAAATCCTAAGCTCTTTTTGGAGCAACTAATGACAACTGGCAAAACTTGATGTGTTTTAACAGGAGGACAAAGACAATAATTAAAAGCATCTAAATGCTCTTTAACCAAATCTGTACATACACATTATATCTGTTAATCACTCCTTCTTTAATTTTTTACACCTATGAAGCAAGACTTTCCAAGTCTCTTTTTGCTGAATTTAATTGCAAGTGCTGAGAAGCCTTAGTCTCTCAGCTCATTAGTGAAATGCATCAAAAGAGTTAAGTAGACAACTGACATTTTATCATTTTTTACCTTTAAGCTTGTTTTAATGAGAAAAGATCCATTTTTTAGTAAATTCATAAATAACATTCCTCATAATGAATTGACTCTCCATAAAATTCTAAGATGGATTTGAATTTGCTGGGAGAAGGATGATTTCCTTCATAATTAACTAATGCATCAAAAGGGATCATTTGTAATATCTGTGGTCAATCAAAGCTGTTACACAGCAGCACACTAAGGCATGACTAACAAGTACATGAGGGAAACAAAACTTAGAGAGAGAAAAGTCATAAATCTTTAGCTGACATCCTGAAATTCACATTTGAAATGGGCAGTTTTTATCAAAATGTGGTTTGTGAACAAGCTACAAGCTCGAAGTCAATGTCAAATCTAGAATATGTAGCCAGCCTTTCTTCTCTTCAGAGAGTGCCTGGAGAACTGAGCAGTGGCTCTCAGAGTATCCTTGGGCACCCACGTGGACAGAAAGGTACTTTCTACACTATCTTTATTTTCTTATATTCTATCCCTCTACAACTGATTCTTATGAAAGTCCCAGCAACTCCTCTCAGTGTCTCCCAGTTCTTCTATGAATGGTTATGAACAGATTGTGTTATCCCTTGGAAAAGAAACTTTGAAGTGTTTGCTCATTCTTTAAACTTTAGTTGAAGGAAGTTTTGTTTAAACTTTTGGTCAGTGCTCTAGAGGATGTTGACCTGAAAGACCATATCTGCCTTTATGACTATTCAATATAAAGCACTGGGGGAAGCATAATAGTCATAAGAGGTGGGGTCACACCTAAGAAGAAAAAAGGCTGACAAATAAGGTCTCATGTTAAAATCAAACCAAATAACTTTTGAAGGCCCAACATGTCATGTGAGTTAGGTCTGAGCAAGCTGTACTGCACTGATTTTGTTTCTATGACAGAAAAGGATTATAAATGAATACAAGTATTGTAAAAAAGTCCCCACTATAATTCTTTATTGAATTTTCCTTCTAATATTTCTTTATCCCTGATCCAACCTGCCTACTTGTTCCTGGTTTTTTAGTCTTGGTAGATAAAACCTTATTATTCACAGTCAATATTACTATTAATAAAAAAGTGTGATAGTTTGTGTCTTTCTGGCATAAAGGTTTTCTCCAGGACCACATGGTGCTAGGCCTAACCTACAGCTCTAGAGGCAGGACAGAAATGCTCAGAGTTTTACACACCATATGGAAAGTGCAAAAAATAACCAGGAAGCACACAAAGGGACTGGGAACATGCCAGTATTTAGCAAAAGCATTCCCTCAAGTTTGAGGTATGCAGCAGCTGAAGGAGAAAGGATTTTTGGGTCAAAGCCTACTGTACTTTACAGCAAGGGCTCTTTTTGGCTCTCCTTGCCTTGGAGGTAAAATCTTGATTTTCAGCTGCCACTTTGTGTTTAAAAAGCAATCGTTCAAACTTGATTTCTACACAGGGATAGCTCACCCAACTGGAGGGTTAAATAAGACCTGTGATACAAGAATTCCACTTTGTCAGTGTCAGGAGACCACCCTTAATATTATGGCAAGGATTTACTCCTAATGAGAGCAACTTGTATACACGTCAACATGCTGGACTTATGAAGCTCTTTTACAAATATCCTCAATGGTTCCCAGCTGGGAACACTAATAGAAACATATTCTAAAATCTACATGCTAAATCATTCTTCTGAAGGTCATGTTTTTCCACCTCATTGTGTTTGAGTCAGCTCCTGGTAGACAGCCATATTTCCTGAGATGCAATGCCATAGAAAGCAAAATAAGGGGAACATTTTGGCCTACATGCAGAATATTTTTGCTTTCAGGGATTTAAATGCTCTAATAGCTGCTTGGAGTCTTGCATAGGGCAGGAAATAATGAGGTTTGTAAGGAGCAGTCAAATAAAGAAAAATAAAACTAGCTGCATTTGTTGCATTACTCTTCAGTAGAAGACTTTTTTTACCTAGAATTTTTGATAATGTGACGACTAGTTCAAGAAACAACATTTTGAAGAGGTATATCTGCTCTCTTATTTCATCTTTATGAGTCTGCTAAGACAGAAATAAGAAAGTGTTTTAAGTTCTAGCACTCAATACTCATTTCAGGACAAAATACTTGAATATTCTGTACTTCAAAATCAAATATATGGCATCTTGGGTTTAAGATACCAGATTTTCATTTACAATGTCTGTAGTTTTCATTGTATGGTCTTTATAATCTTTTTACTACTTTTTCCAGAAGTATGTGATACTTTGTATAGGAGACCAAAAAGACACACTGAGGCATTTTGGGGTTGGTTTTTTTTGTAGGGTTTTTTTGCTTGGGGTTTTTTCTCTTTTTTGTTTTTTCATGTCTAAATACAATAGTGTTACATTAAAGCCAATTCAAAACCTCTGGTAATCAATAAATACTCCCTACTTATAATTCAATCAAATATATCTATTCACAAATCATGCTGAATTAACTGATCTGTTTCAAGCTAAATTCAGACATCTATTTTTTAAAGTAAAAATATTAGTTCTAGGCATTTCAAAAAGCAGCATTTCTTTTATTGTGTATCAAAATTAGGTGATATTTAAGGTCATTTCCAACCCAAACCATTCTATTATTTTATAAAATTAAGCCTGCATGAAATTCTAGTGGCTGTTTCTATTAGCAAACTTTTCTATATTTTAATCATTTTGCAAGCCATATTATCAGTTGCTCAAGCAGCTCAGAGTACATGTTATCCTACAGCAGCCCAAAAGAAAGATGTCATATTTTCCATGAGATAATGTCTCCTCCCAGAACCATAAGTACACGTGCACATGAAAGTGTGATCACTAAATCTAACACAATCTGACTTAATCAATTCAGACAGCACCTAATACCACTCACTTCCACTCTGCTGAGCAATTATTCAAATTGTACATTAGAAAACATGCTCTCACAACCATGGAAATTTTGATTTGGCTGGGACTCTTGGATGTCCACTGATCATGCCAGGAGTATCTGATAGACTGGCTCTCTTTAAATAAGATCTGAAAAATAATCAACTGCCTGTTGAAAAATGCTCAACTCCCACATGACATGTAAACTGGATCCTAAGTAATTGTACTAAAAGGCTAAATTCAGTCAAACACCACTTCTGCCACAATGTACCTACTGCTCTAATTGTCAAACATTTCTCTATGTATTTCTCTACATATTTTTTAAATCACATCAATGATTCCAGTCTGTACAGTACAATAAATAATTGTCACTGCATTAATTATCATACTACAGCTCCTTAACCATACACAAAAAAGGGTTATCTGAGAAATTCACTCACACAAGCAAGAGGGGCTTAGTGACCTGCCAGGCTCTCACTATCTTTAGGTCCCACCCTTACCCCAGCAGCAAACTGGGGATCTCCACTGAACAGCAGACTGCTCATTGCAGGGAGGAGAACCACAGAGCCCAGCTGACCTTGGTCCAAAGCAGAGACAGCACTGAGGACAGCTAAAGGAGTGTGACACAAAAGGCTGATAGAGAAACCTTGCTGTGAATGCAAACCTCAGGAGAAGCATTTGTGTCACTGCAGAACTGTTCTTCAGGACAGATCTGTCCCTTCTCCAGTTGAGAGTGAGGATGCCACTCAGCATCTAATGGATTTCAGTGCCAGCATCCTGGCAGGTTTTTTGTCATTCATATCATGGTGTTCCCTGCTCTGGGGAACCCATGGCACCTCAGGTGTCCCCTTGGTGCACCTGGACACCCACACCTCTCACTGACAGGGCAAGAGCAACACAGGCAAACTACATTATGAGTAAAGACTACAACCTGTTATTGCTACTAAATATGGTACTTTTTAATTTCAAGAACTGTCATAAGCATTTTAGAGAAAAGTGCCCCCTGAAATCCATAAACAAATAAAAAAATTTTGCACTTATCTCCAAAGTAATTTTATAGTTCTGTTGCTAAGCTTTTTAATTGTAATTGATTATGTCCAATCTTCCCTGAGAATTTAATCCTATGATTCAGCTCAGTTACTCTATTTTGACTGACCTTGACTACATGAGATGCAACACTTATTGTTGAAATGGAACAAAATTGGTTCCCTTTTTTGAATGTTTTGAAAGATTAAGTGTGAAATTATGGATTGAATATCAACCAAAGTAATATCAAGGTCATGCAAGTTAAATCAGTTGCATCTGAGCACTCAGGATGAAATTGCACATTAAAGGCTTTTACCACGTTTGCTTTGATGCACGAAGCACTTGACTTTTCTGAAGGGGGGGAACAGCACAGGGGTAGAAGCACAAGCTGCATGAAGCTGTTAAGGCAACTCAATAACCACAAATTGCCAAACATTCATACCACAGATTAAAAACTAGTTAAAGAATGTTGATCCTTCTTATGACCAAACTGCTAGCTCTGATCAAAAAAAAAAAATATATTATCACTCAGTAATAGCCTAGGCAACAGCAGGAGCCAAAACCGGCATTGCTGAGGCACACTTTGACATGCAGGTAACAGTTACAGTGAGGCACAGGGAAAGGAAGTTAACAGAACAGTTACAGGGAAACAAAGGCATTTAAGGGTAATCCCTTAAATGTAAATTAACTAGTTGTGCCAGAGAAGCAATCTGATCACTGCAGCACAGAGCTGAGGGGAGCTGCTGCTTCACTCTGCCTTTTCAAGCCCTAAAGTCAAAAGGATTCAGGACAGGATGAGGACAGACAGTGCACAGAGCCCTTACACTGCCACACAACTTTTCTTGGATTTGGTCCTCTTGCATGTCAAGCTTTTTCCTACTACAACTGGCCTCCTATTGATCTGTTTCTTTGCTTGTTGAGTAAATCATGGTTAAGACCACCTGTGAATCCCCAACCAGTGCAGTGCACATCCTAAATCCTGTCTCCGTTTGTCCAAGTAACCCACATGTCTTTCAAGCCTCACTGGGAAAAGCACAGAGGTACAAAATAAAGAATTCTCCAAGGCACTACCTTTTTCATTCACCTTCCCTGAACATTTAATCCTCACCACCTGCCTCCTTTGCAGGTTTCCTGCAGGCTGCTGTTGTGCTTTATTTTGGGAATTTCTCGAGCAGGATCCTTGAGCAGCGGGCCCGGGAGGTTTCCTGGTTGCCATGACAGCGAGTTTACAAACCACATCCTTAGTCAGGGGAGCACATGCTGGCTGTGGAAAGAAATCTAACCCAGATGCACCTTGCCTGTTCTTTCCTCACAAAAAGAATCAGTTTCTAGTCCCACAGTGGGGTGAGGCTCCAAGGAAGGCAGGGCCACCCCTCTAATGCAGCTCTTGGGGCATGGTGGTTGCTCCATGTCCCCTGAGCTGCCCCTCTGCCTTCAGTCAGGCTTGGCTGAATCAGCCTGTGTTATTGCCAAACTTACAAATTCAAAATGCTAAACACCGGGACAGTACAGCGCTACACAGAGATGTGCTTTGATAGCAAATAAAGCTTCTGCATTATCTGGATCAATAAAATCAATGCAAAAACACATAACTGATCTGTGCATCTCACTACTCTCAAGATTTATATTTTATGTATTTTATGCAGTACAAGAATGTTCTGCTAGGTTTTATCTTGCTTCTGACACTTTCTTCTTTCTCCCATCAAAAGTGTAATGTAAAGCTCTATGGCTACTAACCCTGATGCCAAAGAACATAAAGCTGGAAAACTTCCTCTAAAATCAATAATGTTTGGTAAAGAATTGTAATCCTTCTTAAAGGCAATACAAATAGAGTGCAGCACTCTCAAATTCTTCAGGTTTCTGCTGTTATTTAATCAAAGTCTTTTTACATTTAATTCCCACTATAGAATTTCTTGTACCCCACTGTTTCATCAGTGTACATTCTGTCATTGGCAAACATAATTTCATTTTTGTAAATACATTGTCTCATGTCCTTACAATTCTTCAACTGAATCAATCCTATTCTGAAAATACAACATTGATATACTTTCACAACTCAAAGACTACCAATATCTGCAGATGACAAGGCAAAAAATACCTGGATTTGCATATCACCCAGCTGATATCTTAATACAAAGGGCTGAAATTCCCAGCTGGTGGACACTGTCACTGCCAATTACATGGGGCTTGCCATCAAAGTTCCTGAGTAGATCACTATTTTCATAGATCTGTCCTCACAGTTAGCAATAAACTCTGGAGTCCTTGGGCCCCTCTTTACATCACTGTAACCTCACAGTAATACTTTCTTTATTGGCATGTTCCTTTAGTAGGTTTTATTAATTTCTAGCAATTTCATTCTTGATCTCTAATTCAGCATGAGAAACATTCAATTCCTGTAAAGACACTTTGACTCAAATTTATGTAAATTAGTTTCTGTTTACTGATTGATGGCTTTTATTTCATACCATTTCTACTCTAATTAGATTTTTTCCCTTTTGAATAGGGTTTATAAATTCATCACAAGGACCAAGTTATGAAAACCACCTTAAGACATGGGTTAATTAATATACACAGGTTAATTACCATTATAGACAAGTGAACAAATATCAGAAAATTTTCTACCTTCATCATGCTGGCTGAGAATTCAAATCTGACAGGTCACATGCTGGACTCTCCTTCTGCCTAAACACTAGCTTTGAATTCTGGCAAAATTTAAACCCCAGAAGAAAAGGAGGATCTTTTTTGCCAGGTTGTCCTACAGCAAAGAAACAAAAACCAGCAAAACTCCTGCTACAACTCACTGCCCTGTTTGTTCTACATCACCGCAGTGTTTTAAATAAGTGAACTTCCATTAAACAGACTTAATATGAGTGCAACACTGAAATCAATGATATTAATGTCTGATTCTTATCAGGTAGCAGCCAGAGGGAAATTAACCTTGTAGCTGAGAAGTGCACATAAATCTGATTTCCAAAACTTTACACTTGATGTGCTACCTTGGGGGGAGATTTAGGTGGGTAAATGTACACCATTGCAAATTTCCATTGGCTTTAGCAGTGCTGCACACAAAACATCTGCATAGAAATTAATCATGAATACAGATGTTGTAAATTAAACTCACTCAGAGATTTTATTACACAAACCAATGAGTGATTTTCCCAGCATTCTTCAATAAAGCTCTAATTAGGAGTATATATCCCAAAAGATTTTCAATGAAATGTCAGATAATGCTAAAATAGGAATCCTAGTCTTTTAAAAACACGGCAAGTACAAATTTTTTTCAGTAAAATCTTTTGCTAACTCTGAAAATGTTTTACCATCCAATATATTTGAGATCAATCATGTCGGTGTGGATGAATAAAGAGAACTGAAAAATAAGAAATCACTAAGATTAGTGAAACTTTCACCCTGTTTTATGGTCATTTGCTGAAAGGAACTACAGCAATTGTCCTTTACTGGTTCTCACATTTATAGGTGACTATGGTTGTTTTTCAGAGGAACTTTCCATAAAAGGAACTTTCTTTTATGACAGAATCAATAAAAAGGCCTTTTCATTCACAGCTAGAAAAAAGGATTTGGAGGATTTGGAATACAGCAATTTTCTCTAACTGGCATTTTGAAATGGGAAGCATTGGAGGGGCAGTTGATGCATCCAACAATGAACAGGCACACCACAGTGTCTTTTAGTTGATCTGCTAAAACTGGGCTGATGATTGTAATATGCTAGTACATGTTCAAATTCACTCTTGAGAACCATAACTAAAGGAGAAAGTCAGAAGGAAGACCATAAATAACTGTATAAACTCCATTTCAAATGGAGACAAAATGTAAACTCTTCATTGTGCTACCTGTAATTCTAATAAGGACTATAGTTCCTTTAGTTTCAAAGGTGCTTCAATGCTTCTTACCACATTGAATTTTAATTTTTAACATCTCAGAAAAAAAATTGGTTTGGGTTAAAATATTCAAGTTGGACTAGAAAGCCAAGAAGGAAAATATTCAAATTTATCCTCAGTTGCAAAAAATTTTTACTAGGTTCCTTAAAAAATTAGACTTATCGTATCTTGGTATTGCTAAATCTGCACTCAACTCTTAGCTAAAAGAATTTCTCTTGGAAGTAAGAAGCAAATATCAATCTATATTGATACTTAAGAAAATCAAGAACAAAAATTTCTACTCAACAGTACCCACATTTTACTTTAAAATTCATTAAAAGTATTGAATGATTTTTCTTTTAACTCAACTCAAAATTGCACTTTCATTATTTTGATGAATTTATGTTCTCTAAAACACAAGTGACCATCAGCTAAGTAACTTAAAACAGAAATCCAATTTCACTACTTGTTGTCATTAGCTAAGAACATGAGTATATACTAAAATGCTTAGATAAATAAAATCTATTCTTGAACTCTTTGCTAACTCAAAGCTTTAAAAGTAAAATCCTAACTGAAATTACAGAGATAACCTTTTTTATCTGGTCAGTACTGGCCAGTTGGACTACAGACATTACTTCCTTGATATTTGGCATTTTAAACAAGAACACACAGAGAATAATTTACTACCATCTACCATAGGAAATAGTGGCAATTGTTTTTGCATTTCAACAAAAATATTCCAACTTGAAAGAAAACATTTAAAGGATTTTTAAATTATTTTTTAAGTAAGCAGGGGTTGCAGGGGTCACCCTGAGTGGGGCAGGCAAACATTGTATTGGCATTCAGGGCATTCATCACTGGTGCCATCAGACCGTGACACAAACAGAACCTGCCCTCAGAGTGGGCTGAGCTCATGCTGAACACTGGAGAAATTGTAATTGGGAGTATGGATTTTCAGCAATACACAGTCTCTCTGTGAGAAGGTGGCTGCATGCTCCATCACACTGACCTTTAGGAAAGTCTTGGAAGGCTTATGGGAATAGTCCTGGGTCTGGTATTTAACTCCTCTAAACACATTCTTGTTAAAACATAATTACTTGAGATAAATTCATGGTGAGACTCCCTGGTTTATAGTGGTGCCTGTTCATTTCCTTTGCCTTGCTTTCATCTGTTATCATTCAGTGTTCTACTCATCTGATACTGTTGTTTTGCTTTTTCTCCTGCCTTCTCTGACTTTTTGCACTTTTTTAATGGTTTTCAGTAGCATAACCTTGAAGAGTCTCTTCATGTTTAAGTTAATTAAAAATATTTTTCACACCCAGTAAGCAAGATGTGACTCCATACTATGTGTGCTTAATGGAAGAAATATGCTTTACATGCTTCATTAAGTTATTTGCGAAATTGCATTAGTGCCATTCCATTAGTGTACCTCTTTCAGCTACATCTGTGGTCTGCTTTTGACAGACAAATTACCAGTTTCATAAGTCTATTTTGCTTTAGTAATGATCTTCTAATATGTTGAAAAATATCCATCTTAATAGTAATGGCAAAAGAAAATAATAATGTATTTTTCAATATAACAGGAACAACATTATCTGCTGTGGGACAAAATAATTACCAAACTTCTTAAAACAAGCAATTACAGGTTATTTTGGATATTTCATTAAAATTACAACCTTACACAATACAGGAACATTAACCTTGAAATAAGATGTCATAATGAAGTCCACATCGATTAGAAGAAGTGAAAGGAAAGCGTTTACTGCATCAAAATCTTTTAAGACACCTACAGAATTTTAAAACAATAAAAATGATGTTGCATTGACTATGCATTAAATTGTGAGAACATTTTGACACCTTTGAAATTTGCACTGTAAAAATTCCTTTAACAGAAGTAAAACATTACTGACTCTGGGTGTGGGCATCAGTGAGAAGCTGGGATTTAACACAAGAGTGATTCTTTTTTACTTTCTATTCACTGTTTCATAACAAATTCCTACTTAAAATCATACCAAGCTCGGTGTCTAAGCCACAATATGCTATTTTACCAAGATTAATGATAGTTTCCTGTTTGTTTTCAATTAGCTGTTCACTTAAGATCAAGGTCTGGTTATGTTGAGCATCATAACCACAAGAAGTTACAGCCCCTGGCCTGGAGAACTTACAGTCCCAGAATTTGGGCTGTGCTCATCTGCTCTGCTGGTGCAGAAGTAACGATGCAGAATAGGTATTGCAAAGTGTTATTAAACAGGCCACATGTGGCCACAACCTGCCACAGTAACAGGGAAAAGAGGATGAGGACAGCTGGAAAATTCATTTAATGTTCCTTTTGATAGCTCTTTATCAACAGATGAACGGGTGATGATGATTCTGATATAGTAACAGATATCTACATTAATCATTGCTCTGTCTAACATATTGACTATTCCTGTCTTTCCTCTTCTCTGGTTGCTGACCTTCAAAATGAATTTGGGACCTCATGTCAGGATTTAATTCAGTTATATTATGTGTGCTAAGATAGTGAGTAGATAGTAGCTGTCTCACTACACTAACAAAAATAACCTGAAGGGGAAAAAAAGCACCTAAATTAATATTTATTAGAGTCATTCATAGTTGTGTAATAAATCTGTATGCCAAAACTCGAGTTTAGGAGCAGAAGTATGCTATGTCAATTTCCTGAGGGTATTCTGATATTCAGGGAATGTATACTGAGTGGAAAACATACTACAGGGAAAAGTATCAATGACTGAGAAAACATGAACAATTACAGCATCAGCTGAAGGCAGCTGTCTCTAAACATGTTGATTTTTCTCCAAAATGAAAGACTTGGCAGGATTCTGTCAATAACAAAAACACAACAAGCTAGATGGCTGGTTTAGAGCACTAAATAGCAAAGTAGGGCAATTAGGCACACCACAATTTAAAGGGAATAGTAAATAGGTCAGGCTTGTTTCACAGCGTCTCTGGACACTAAAGAACTGCGTTTCAATGTCTAGAGGTACATGAAGCTGAGAAGCCTTTAAAGCTGATCAACTCACAACTCTGACTGTTCACTTACTAGATCTTGTTGCCATCATAGAAGAGCACAACATGTCTCACGTGGAGGAAGGAATATAAATAGTCTTGTTAAGCTGAGCCTCTATATTTAAAATAATCTCATTCATTTTATCTCCCCATATGACAACTAGGGCATCTGTATTTGGTATCACAGGATTTCCAGACTCAGAAGCAAATCAGGCTGATCTACAATTTTGCACCCCCAACAGAAGGAGTTTCAGCTTTTGATTGTCTCACCTTGAGATATGTGATACATATATGCATAATAAAAGCCAAACAGTTTTTATATGTCCCTGTAATACAAAACCTCCCTGTGCTCTATAATTCTTGCCATTATCTGACACCTCCTGTCCTTCAGCTTTTGCTTCCAGAGCTGGACCCGAAGTACTGCGAGAGAAGCCCCATAACAAAAGCACGAGTTCAGAATTCCTGCCATTCCCTAGTTTTACTCCTTGAACACTTTGTAACCTTTCATTAACTGACTTACTCTGGACTTATGGTCACTTACTTCTACTCATAAAATTAAAGACCAACGCCTCAAATGCTATATATAAAATGCCTCACTTATTTAGAGGTGTGAACCACAGTCCTGGTACATTCATGCAGCTTTAAAGGGTGTCAGGTAAGGGCAGTGCCACTGAGAATTTCCTCATGTAAAGCCATATGTCAGGTTCATTAGTATATTTGCTTCTGCCATTTACGAGCACAACTGTAAATTGCACTCTTCCTGCCCTCACAGATTTTCAGGAATATTGACACAGGAGAGTGTCTGGCCCAATAGGAGCTCACAAAAGTCAAAGCTACAAGACTCACAACACCTGGGACAAATGAACCACAGGGAAAGAAAAGTGCCATTCAGCAAGGATGGAAATTACTATTAATAGCTACAGACTCGTGGCACTAGAAGAGTAGCACACAAGGGTAGACAACAGTGCCCTACATTCACAAAAAGGTTACACAGAGCACCAGCAGGCAATGAATTACTCACAAATAAAAGAGCTGCTTCACAAATAAGCAGGTTTGGGGTTTTGCCTTTCTTTTTATTTACTTCTTTGTGATAAAAATGCTGCCATTCTCTTCAGCTATTGAACCCAAGAGTACTAAATGTTGCATCAGTAGCATAGAAGCATAGAAATGTATAAAATCAATATTTAAATAAGATACTGATTTACAGACAGCATATAAACTTTCATTCTCCTCTTGAACCTTACAGACAACTCCTCCATGAAATATGTTCATTTTTATAGTACAGGGTAAGATTTTATGTTTTAAAGAACAAACATTACTCATCACACTCGGGATATGAACAAATAGACATATGAAGGAGGGTGAAGAGGTGAGTCTGGGCAAGGCAGTGTGGGGGTGACACCTGAAAATAGATATACTCTTCTCATTGCCTCTGTCTTCTGCAAGTCTGAACTATTCCTGATGTCCCCCCCATAAAGGGTCCTCTGAAAAGCCTCCTAAGGACAGTAGGATCTGAAACAATATTTTATACAGTACTAAACCTTGAAGTAGAGTGGTTTTCAGTTTTGTGGATAGCTTTTTCCCTTCAAAGACTGAAGCAGACTTCAGTCAGAGGAGCAGGAATCACACCACTGTTAATGTACAACATATTTTAATGCTCTGGCTCCACTCAGGTACTAGAATAATTATGTGTATTTATAGAAGCACTTATAAGAACCAGAGATTTGGATTTTGGCATGTGAGCAAAGTAATCCAATAAGAAGTGTTAAGGCCAGAATTTCTTGACCTTTATATTTGTCAAAGTTGTTGGTTCAATAAAGGTCAAGATGTGTGACAAAATTCAAGCCTAAGCCAATTAATGACAAGTAACCAGACCATTAAAAATCTCATTTATGCTGAGCAGTCAAGTGGGTTATGTGAGGGCAGTCTGTACCTTACATAGTCTACACACATGGTTACAGGCTTGCCATAGGATAATAAAGGGCAGAAGGCAGCAGAATGAGAGAATACTTAGAGTTTTAAGATTAATAGGATAATCTATCCAGCTTGCCCAGCAGAGAGAGAATCCAAAATAAATAAAATAGTGACACTTCCTTATTTAATTACAAATATTGGTACTTCACAAGAAAATTATGGAAAAAAAACAGTTGAACATTAAGAATTTACTGCATTGATAAAATGCAGGGGAATAAACTCTTCAACACAGCTATATGCAGTTCATAAGCATAAGTAGTATGCACAAAGATACTAAAGAGATAGTTTGAAAGTACCAAAATGCTCAAGGGTCTCTTTCAAAGAGAGAGAATTGAACAAATAAAATACATGTTCTGGTTTTCTCTAGGATAGAGTTCAATTTCTTCTTAGTAGCCGGTATCATGCTGTGTTTTGGGTTTAGTCTGAGAATAATGTTGGTAACACACCAATGCTTTAGCTGTTGCTCAGTAGTGCTCACTCAGTCAAGGACTTCTCAGTGCTCTGCAGGGAGCAGGTGCACAGGGAGCCGGGAGAGAGCATGGCCAGGACAGCTGACCCAAACTGGCCAAGGATATTTGAAACCAAAGGACAGAAAAACAAGCACGTTTCTTTTTTTTAGACGCTGAATTTTTCCATAGCAACAAAATGGTTTCACTGGTTCAGATATCAGTTTTTCCTGCTAGTAAAAGCAAACTTCAGTTCATAAAAACAGAATGCCTTGGGTTACAATGTAAGATGTAACCAAAAGTACATATTCTATTACCATCTTCATAAGCCGTTAAAACAGGTAGGGCAGGGTTCTTTATCTTCTCCATGGGTCAGCCCTGATAACTCACTCCAGAGGGCCATGGTCACTGATGGAGCACCAAGGTCTCCCAGCATGACTCACAGAATTACAGTGCCCCATTTCAGATGCCCCACTCTGAGGAAAGGAACCAAGTATTCCTACCTGTGTATAATGTGAGTTTTGGAACACCATGGGCAGCACCTTCCATGGATTCCCAGAGGACAAGAGCTAAAGAACCACCACTGGAGAAGGATCAGATCTTTCTACAGGATCACCATTTTGACAGAACCACATCCATCACTTCAACAGGACTGCAACCACCATTTAATCAGACTGCTACCACCCCCCTGACCAACAGGGTGTCAGGTTTCATTCTGACTCTATCAGTTTAAGCCAGTGTTTCTGTCATTTTCCTATTACATTGTGTTTCTGACTTGGAATCTCTCATTGGTTTGCTTACAAACAAGATATCCTTCTTTGCTAGATAAGGTGTGATGCTGGTGAAAGGAATATGTCCAATAATAAAAGCCAGCTTGTACATATTTTCTGTTAAATAGGGGCATATAAATTATGGCTTTTATTTCAACTTGCACATAACTCTGTTAAAACCAGCACTAAATATTGCAAAGTATCAGTTGTATTTTTAGTCAGATTGTGTTCCAAACGGGTACAATAAAAATTCCTTCCACCACCTCCTTTGCAGGTAAACTCCTGCACTGGGATGCTCTCTGTGAAGAGGAAGAGTCTGTGTTGTCACACTCACAATCAAGCAAAGCTGCCCTGGCAAGGACAGACTGACATCATGTCCATACTGCCTGCAGAGACATCAAACACGGACTTAGGCAGGACAGAGCATCTGCCAGGGGGCTGAGCTACAGAGCTGGGAGAGCAGCTAAGACATGGCACAGGGCTGTAGGAGGCTTTGGGATGGGGGACAGGGGGTGGCTGGAGCCTGCACAAACCTCAGCACAAGGAGCTGCAGCCCAGGCCAGCCCCTGCCCAAGCTCCACAACAGAGCAGGAGGTGACCTCACGTTGGAATAAAGAAAGCCCCTGCCCACAGCAGCACAGCCCCTGGCAGCAGGAAAGGCTCTGGAACAGAAAAGAGGCATCAGTGCTCTCTCACCCTCAAACACCAAAAAAGGACACACTGGCAGAATTTTGAAAAAGAAAAAAAAAATAATTGAAGCATTTTTTTCTCAAAGTTGTTTAAATTATCTGTCAGTGCCCTTTCTTTTAATGGGTCATCATAACCTCCTGGAGGGCATTTCATTAGCTCAGTAAATTCCAGTTTGCAGTGCATTATTTTTAAAGCAGACTGACAGACACCTTCGCAGTAGGGCAAGTAGCTTTCAAGTTTTATACAGCAAACAAGTTTTATGCTGGTAATTGAACCCTCTGGATCACATCTGCAGTGCTTCTGTGACCAGAGGCAGCATGGCTGGCAGGACTGTGCCCCAGCCCCATGGAATTCATACATGGAACAGAGAGGGCTGCATTGTCCTAGGCTTCAAATCCATTCATTTGCTACTTCTCACACAAAGAAACTTAAGCACATATGCACAGTCATGCCCAATAAGTAAACACAATGATATATAATTCAATATGCAATTCAAATGTATAATACCCAGTGCACTGCATGAGCAGCTACTGAGCTTGGGGCCTCCAGCTCTGGCACTTTCTCGAGAGCCTGGCAAACAAAACTTAAAGTCAGCTCTATGTGAAGCAGATACTTAGCTCATACTTTGCCTCTTTCTTCTGGTCCCCACACATCTCCACATAGCTGTTTTAGTGCTAAATCAGTAACTGTTCTCCCTTCCCAGTGTGTTCCCTTCAATGTAGAATTTAGACCTGTTCCTTACCACATCCCTGCAGCCTCTCCTCAGCCATGGCCAGCTCTTTCTTGCCCTCTTCTGTCCTGCTGCCTCCTCTCCCCCTTCTCCTCCGCTTTCTCTCATTAATAAAATAAGGAAGAATCTTTTTAATGTGTTTTTCCCACTTTGTTATAGCTGAATAAGTGAGATTTTAATCCTTGAATAAATTTGTCTCCCAGCATTCATAAGGTTTACAAACTAGTGCTACACTTGCTATTTTGTGATGGATACAATGGTTTTTTATCCTGCATTCCATCTGTGACAGTAAAGCAATTCCTCACTAAGGAAAATACAGTCACCAAAACACAGGAATTTGAAATAAACACATGAAACTGTTCCTTTACAGCTGTTATTTCTGTGAGTGTTGCCAGACATGAAATACAACAAAACATATCTTTCCATAGCCTTCTGCCACACTTCAACTTTCCTTCAAATTAGACCCAGACATGAGAGTACACATAAATACCCCCAAGAATAAGAGGCAACTCTGGAGTGAACCCTTCTTCTACTCCAGCCTCTACCAGGAAAGCTGCAAGCAAATTATCAGCCCAAGCCACTTCCAGTGTTTCAGGGGGTTGGGAAGGGGGCAAGGTTACCCACATTCATGAACTTATTTATGACAATGAAATACTGTTGGAAAAGAATACCTCAGAGTTAAAGAAAAATTAAAGGTTCTGAACATGTTCCAAACTCTCCACACAACCCAATGGCTTCCTATTCACAAGATACAAAATATATTTCTAGGGATGAAACAAATAAATTTATAGTGTAGAAAAGCCCCTGATAATTTCAAACTCTAGATAGCAGAGTTAAAATTCCATTTGGTTGGGTTTTTTCCTAATCTGGAGAGTCTTAGTGACAATACAACTACGCAATTTTTTTTTTTTTTAATCCAGAAGACACATTAAATACTGGAGACTCTGCAACATCCAAATCAGAAACTGCAGAACACCTGCAAGTCTATTCATAAAGATTTGATTTGCAGATTCTCAGCACTTGGCTTCCTTTGAATGGTATGGCTAAATAACCTGAAAACCCTCTATTAGTATTTCTGTAATGCAATTTAATACATGACTCCTCTCTGTTTTTACAGGGATTTGATGGCACAATCTCTTTTCACACTGCATGGAGTTGAAGCTTCAGCCTCACAAACAGATAAAACCCTGAGCTTCCCAAAATGGAAGGTAATAATGAATTTGTATTTCTTTCCAAGCTTAATTATTTTACTCATCCAACTTCAGAATGATTGAGGAACAAACAAGCTGCAGGTAAGCTGGCAGTTTTTCAGTTTAGAAGTGCATTGCACTTTTTGTATTCTTCACCTTACCTGGCATTTTATTTTGCTGACAGTTCCCTTTAACAGAATGCAACTTAATTATACTCAGCATTACCTGATCAGCAGGAGTTTGCTTCTTTGAAACTTTCTTTTGTCCATTAAATGTATGAATTAAATCTGGCCCACAGCTACATTTACAGTCTGCAATGCTTAATTTAACAGCCCATATTACATTATGTTCACACTCAAAAGAAATGTAATCTCAAAATGATTCATAGATGCTCACAGTTGCCTACATAATGAGCACTCAGAAGACTAACAAAAATTGATTGTGCCCTGGGAATCAGTGTACAACATATAATCTATCTGAACAGCCTGAGTCAGTCTGCAAACTCCATACTGATGGCACAACTCACCCTTTCCTTTCCATTCCTTATTCTGAACCACTCTTCAGAAGAGTTATGGGACAGGATGAACACAGAAGGAACAGCTTTGGGTGTCTCTGTTGTAACAGACACACACCTGGATCATCTCTCATCATAGGTAAATCTGTTTTCTGCTTAAAATTAGAGCTCTGTGTGGGATGGCAACTAAAACAAAGACCACCTGGCCAAAAAACTCATGAGAAGGGACAAGAGTAGAAGAGAATGACACAGGAACAAAGAAATAAAGCATTATAAATCAAGCAGTCTCTTGGTACAAAGTTAAGCTGACCTGCAGCAAAAACAATCAGGCAAGACTCCAGGTGCCCAAAGAAACACTGCACAAAAGAATGTTCCTGACCTTTCAGGGGACTTTGCCCTCAGTCTGGATGCTTCTGAAAAGTGGGGAGATCAAGGCAGCTCAATGCCCTGAATTGTCTCAGGCATTGCTGCTCTCTGTGCTCCCCAGAGCAGGAAGTAATTGGCTGTAGAATCTCTTTTTGACTAGCACTGCTTCAAAGCAGACAAGAGTAATTCCCAGCACATGGACTTGACCAGACTGTCAAACAGAGGCTAACATTCCACTAAAGCCATAGCCTGAGCTTGTCAGCTCTCCCAGAGAGGGGGCACAGGCTCACACAAGGAGGTAGGAAGAGTCACAGAAGGAGGCAGGGAAATTCGGAGCCTCCCTGTGCCCTCTCCACAGGAACGCAGCACTCAGCTGGGACACCATGAACTGGTTTCAGTTCCACCTCCTGGTGCCAAGTCAGACATGCCTGCCTGCCTTCCAGAAAACACCTTTAATTGGAAGGTGGGACCTAAAGAAGTCCTGTGTAAGTCAGCCTTGTCATTTTGACCTTGACTTTATGCTTTGAATAATCTCCCCATCACCTTCATTTTCCAAGCCCACCTTCCCACTGTGTGGCTGTAGCATATGATGATGACATTTCCTTTCTGTTCCTTCTCTCAAAGCTGTTCTACTTTATAGACCAGTTTTCAGAAGGAGAGAGAGCAGCATGGGGCACAGCTCTGCAGGCATGGAGCACTAAGCACAGAGGGCTGTACTTCCCACACCCCACTCCAAGGTGACTTAGAAATATCATACACTAAATTATATTTGGACAAAATGACATTTTCTCATGTCTTAGAACAGAGCTATAATTGGCTCTAGAACTTTACCAAGCCCTCCAGGCCCTACCAGAGCATCAGTTATAATAATAATAATGCCAGTAGTGGCTTCAAAACTTCCAGTTCAGGAAAGCAGTGTACACTCACAGCTTCCCAACACTCTTCTGAGGATTCCAACTCCAGTGTGCATCTATTCCATTCCAGACTCTCTCTAATAATTAAATCAAGACATGGTATTTTACTCCTCTTGAGCATGTCAAACTTACTAGGAGTAGTTGCATCCAGGCTGCAGTAATGCTCTATAGACTTCTTGCTAATCTGCCTCAAAGGACACATACCCATAATACCAGTGACTTCAGCATGCTCATATTAGAGCAGAGTTTAAGCATCTACTTATTTGGGAAGATGTCCTTAAATCAGGGCCATATCTTTTATGATAAACATAGACTAAAGTCCTATTTCTGATAATGATTAAGTCCTAAGCATGGAGGATTTAACTGCACATTAGAGTACTGCTGTGCTCAGGGGGAGTTTGTTTTCACACATGTCCAGCAGTCCATACTCAGGAACACAGCCACAGGTGTAAGAGAAATCAGCCATCCTTTCCACAGTCTGCCTGCCTGTACCATGCGCAGAAACTCAATACCACCACATCTGCCACACTCTGAGGATAATTGCTACAAATTGAAAATAACAGCATTTCCTTTCTACATTGTTTCAGCCTCAATAGCTGCACAGACACCCGAGATTGAAATCAAGAGTTGTAGATGAGAAATTTAGATATAATTGAGCGTGAAGCATCTCATTTCAAACAAATTGTTTTGCTTTAATACATACAAGTGTACTGGTAAAAGATGCTTTGAATTGCAAAATCCAATCAATGAAAGAATAAAAGAAATTAGTTACATTTTGCAAAACACATAGGAAAATGTTTTCTATTGAAGCAAAAAGAACATTTCCTCTCTCATGAAGCAGGAGATTTTTTTAGTAACTATTCTACAGTACTCACGTTCAGGCTAAAAGTACATGTATTACAAGAAAGAATTTCAGTAGCCAGTAGAGCTCAAGAAGTTCTTACCTTTGCTGAATAGCTAATTAGAGCACTCATTTATCATTCAAAAAGTCTCAGAAAAGCATGAAAAGAGAGTAAAACAAAAGAAACAATAAGTACATGTGGTGATGAGACAGCTGAATAAGCTATATCCTCACTTGAATTTAGTGAGTCTCAGAATTTAATGCTGAGGGAAACAGAGTGAAAAGACCATTGCAGGGAGGTTCTGCAGCGAGGCTCAGGAGGGGGCAGGCAGCCTCTTGGGATCTCATAAGCAGCCACTGTGCAAAAAGGAACTCATTTCACTGAGTTTTACCTCTGCCACATTGGGACTGGCAGGACTGTGTGATAAGCTGATTAAACTAATGGACTGTTTTACCTAGGGCTCATTTCTTCTTAGACAACTATCCACTTAAATAAAGAGCTCTATAACTGTTTGCAGCTGTGAGGTTTTATAGAACTTGCAGAAAGGCATATTCCTGTCCAACACTTTACTGAAAACTTAGAGAGTTGCTATGCCTAAAGTACAACACTCAACCCAGAAGTGTTCAATGGTTTGAATCATCAGCGCCTTCACCTTCCCTTCTACCTTTTACTATATGAAACATTGCCCAGGGTATCTTTTGGGGAAGTTTGTTGTGTAAGATGCTCCAGTTTTGGTAGATAATAAAAATCAGTCAGTTCATAAAAAACACATCTTTGGGATGCCCTAATTTCTCTGTAAAAGTGTGTGTAGAAGAAAGGGGTCAGAAGAAGCAGGAGGAAAGGAGTCAACATATGAAACACCGAAAAAATTCAGAGTCCTGGAGCAAGTAAATAAATAGAAATAAGCTGAAAAGCTGAGAAGCTCATGAGCAACTGCCCCATTCCCTTTTCTGATAAACTGTTCTGGTGGTGACACTGCTGGAGAGCACTGATCAAACCTGCGGGATTTGCAGGGCAGCCTGGCAAATTGTTCTCTGTAATGGAATCCATTATAAAAAATATGTGCTCCTAACCATAAAATTCTGGCTATAACCAACAATCTTATATAGAAAAAAGTAGCAATGAGAATTTATTAACTAAAATAAGTAGCATACACACCTGCAAGCTGCTACAGCTACATAATCTATTGCACTCTAACTGAGGACTATACAACAAGTGCCTGTTATCTCAAGCCATGTAAGCACTACAAATTCAAGACCTAAAGCAGCCATTTGTATGGTATCAACATATTAAACTCAGGGTTGCTTTTGGAAATCATTATAGAAAGACTGATTTATCTGGTGTGTAAGCAACAACTCAGTATAATGGCAAGCATAAAGCTAACAATATATTTTGCAAGATTCACTGTCTGTATGAGGTGATATCGTTTTTAAACATGCTTACCACATTGTGGCTGCAAGGTAAAATTTAGACAATGAGTTAATTTTGGGAATGCAAGAATCTTCTACTCCCTCCCAGTTTTTCCATTTCTTTTTCCTTTAAAAAGACTGGATAACTTGTTAGCCAGCCACATCTCTGGAGATAAAAACTCTTGATTCATAAAACCTCGACCAATAATTTGACACCATTTAGCAATTCTGCTTATTAAAGCTGAATTAATTCACAAAGTACATGAATTACAGCACTTGTTACGTGACCAGCAAATGTGCCCACCCGATCACTGCTGAGGTCAATGAAGGGACAATAACAGTGCCTACAATTTATTCATTTGTGCAGAAAAATTTCCACCTCAGTTTCCTTAAGCCCCTGAGTGTAACTATCTGAAATATGTGGAAATAAAAAACAAATGTAAAATAAAATTATCAAGGTGTAGTGTCCTTAACTTTCTGGAAGTGAGGAGACAGCTAATTTTGATTGAAAACAGAATTATTTTAGGGTGGTTAGTATTATTCAATATGGAAGTTTTATTACTTTTTAAATGCAGAAATACTTATGACTGTCTGTGGTATGGACCAGGTGTTCAAGTGTCTCCCTCTAAACTATGAAGTTCTCTTGTCTCCTTCAATCTCCCCCTTAATAAATTTCTGATTCTGAGTCACAATATCCATGGAAAGATCATGTTTTTGATGAAGGATGTCATGTTTCATATAACAATAGAAATGGCAGACAACAATAATGTCCCTTTAGTAAATGGTATTTGAGCACAAATTCCCCTCTATTGGTATACACTTCAATTTTTTTTCTGTTAAAATCTTAGCACAAGTGATTTAATACTGCTTGTGGTTACTTTAATTATTTAACTGTAAAGTAAACTTATTTTGCACTTGTGTCCAAGCCTAACTTCCCCACACATTGCAAAACTGCAAATTCTCTAGTTTACGTTTTAGTTATAGATAACCGTTACATCAACGAAAAATGGCATTGTGAACTGAAAAGATTTTTGTTACTTTATAATAAACTATTATTCTGTCCATAATATGTTGTCTTTACAGCTACAGATTAGCACCTACTCATATCCACCCACATGCCAGGATGAAAAGGGAACAAGAACAATGGATATTTTGGACATTTGCCAATACTGAATACATTTCCAGCTAAGAAAATGCCATGAGCAGAAGGCAGAGCAGGAAGCTTTCCTCCCAAGTGGGGGTTGAGGCAAGATCAATCTGCTTCTTGAAGTACTGAGGCCTTTCATGGAAATGAAAAAACAACATCAGCACACATCCTGGGAAAATTCCAGATAAAACCTCCCCACAGCATGGCAATGCTTGACACATCCTCAGTTGAAACAACTGCTACATCATGTCCCCGAGGCAACAAGAAGTCAGCAAAGATAAAACAATCCTTTTGTACACTGTAGAGTTTGGCTGTGGCCTTGAGGATCCCTCTGCCTAGAAGGTGTGTGAAAAATGAAAGGTGGTGTCTTGTTTTTAATTGTTATGAAAGTTTTTGATCAGTTATTGAAGAAACACAGCTATTATCCTACATCACTAACACACTAAACACTCTCTATTTTTTAAGAGCTTTAAAATAAATATTTAAACCAAATGACATGCAAAATTTCTCTGTTTAGTGCAAGCCCCCAATTTCATTTTGAAATGCATCAATTTTGGTGCACTAGGCACTAACTACCCTTTTCTTTAACAGCATCAGCAGCAAAAACATAAGAAACATGCTCAAGTCTGGAGTGTTATAACTCAACAGCAAGCAATGTGCCTTGGGCTGATACTGTCAGGGGAGGTCATGGGCTGGAAAGAATATTTAAAATAATCAATCCTCTAGGCAAGTTCAAGAGTGTAAGGGGAGTAATATAAGAGCTTTAAAGTCTCCTAGATCTATAATGTTTGTGTACTGAAGTGAAAGGGCAGGAAGGTAGATTACGAGACACAGAAGGGGAGTTTTATTTGGTTAAGAATTACCAAAACACACTGTGTGAAAATTGAGAATCTTAGCCAAGGAGTTAAAAAAAGCAAGGCAGCCATCACTCAATTTTAGCAGAGAGTTCCTCAAACTCTGAAGGGCAACCAAGTCACCAGGTAAAGACAAAGAACAACCATGGCAATAGGCATTAATTAAAGCTTACAATTGGTCGGGGACTCATAGGTGCCAACCAGGCTCCCCCATTTTGTGCCCCACTACAACGAGGTGTAGCAGTACTGAAATTCTGCTGTCTCTAAAACCAGTTCTGCTCTCAGACACTGAGGGCCAAGGGGCTGCTACTCAAACATTCATTTCCTTTCCCTCAATGGAGCTGACCTATGCTACACTTCCTTTTGCTTTGCATCCCTTTCTGCCTGGTTGTTGGCAGAGGAGGATTCCCTGTATCTGGAAAGACTCATGCACCATGTTAACACTAATAGGAACACCACTGATTTAAGTCGTGTCCTGAACAGAATATGATGCCTTAAGATTTCAGCCTTTATGTTTTTGAATCCTGTACTGTATTAGTGCATAATTCTAAACTCCATATAAAGTGTTAGTTAACTAGTCTTCACATTTTGGTCAGACAAAACAATCCCTCTGGACCTGAGACCCAAGGACATCCTACAGGCCCCAAAATATATAAACAAAAGTTAATTAGGGGGAGAAAACTGGGGGTTTATGACTTCATTACCTGTAGCTGTAATTGGAAGATTAATGCCTGATATGTAAATAGACCAAACTTATATCTGTCTGAAAAACTCATGACCACTGTCCAGCTTGGCTGTAGCCTCTGAGATTTCTGACTGCCCAAGGTGTACCTTGTGAAGGCCCTTAATAAATATCTACTTTTATCCTCTTCACCTTGTCTAGCCTCTGTTCTAGGTAGCCACTGCAAGGCATCAAATGTACTCCCAGTCCTTGTGTTATGCATCTCCATTTGGGGATTTTTCTCCCTGTTTGCAACAGCTGGTGACAAAAAGGCCATTTAGAGCAAAGGCACAGGTGAGTTTAGGGGGTTAATAGACATATAAAATATTAGATCAAAATCTTTGAGATTTATGACCAAAAAAATTGTTGGGGAGCCTTTACTGATCTTAAAGGCAATTCATAGTTCATTACTTGTTTTATTTATTTAAATAAAACAACACCTAGAGGCCAAATGAAACCATTTCCAGTCTTTATAGTGGAAGGTCTCCCCTCCATCTTTAATTCATAGGAGCTTTTCAGCATTGACTGAAACCTGAATCAATGCACTCCATCAGGTTAGCTGGTGATCATACTCTCTACAACATACAGGTACAATGGAGTAAGTCAGAGCCCAGGAACAGTCTCGATACACTCCCACATTATTTCTCAGATTTCTTTTACCTCCTTCATCTTTTTAACCTGAAAAAGATGCTTCTAATGTGCACACTAAGTTCAAAAGCACATAGCTCACCCTGCCCACTTAATAAACCTCAGCAAAGCCCTATTGCTTTAGTGCTAAAGATCCATACAGAACTCAAAGCAGGTTTTTCTGAGGTTGTTTAATGACAATGAGCCCACAGGAATCAGCTGGCAACAACAGCTATTCTGCACTCCACCCTCTTCCTTCAGGTTCTGTTTTACCCTCAGTTTTGAGTTTGGAAATCCCCACCACACCGTGGGAAAGCAAAGAGTTCCACTTAAAATATTAGAAGCAGATTGTCTTCAGTGCAGCAAGTTTTTAAAACCCAGATGTAGCCTCCTTTTAAGCAAAATGAGACCTTCAGCAAGAGCAGCAGGAGATTATGATCCTCTTCATCTAAGTTTTGTGCCAGCCTTAATTATAATAGAAATATTACTCTGAGTATTTTACTCATTTTTTACCATTACCCTTTTCTCTCCTTTCAGGAAAGGCTTTCAGTGTGTTGATCATATTTCTGTGCTGAGTTCCTGGAAATGTTTAATCTAAAATGACAATTTGACTAAATACGGTGTCTGCCATTTTATTTAGCCACAGGAGAGGTGAAAAGTCAGTCTGCTGCTTCACTTTGTGAAATGGATAATGTAACTCAGAGAATAGACACATAACATTTTCTGTCCATCAGTCTGTGCTTTCATTTTACAGATTTATCTGCTATCTAAAAGCTAGTTGTTTACCAAGTCACCCTTATCTTTCTTCTTTGTGAAGCTTCACTGCAATAAATAAAATGCCTTGTGTTTGCTGTGCCTCCAGATCATTTTGATTTCAAATACACTCAAGATTTCATTTTGATTGCCCTTCCAAAAATTATATTTCATATTATGTCATAACATCAAAATATTCCAATAGAGAATACTGTTTCTGGGTTGGGGTTTTTTTTCCTGTTTGTTTCCCCAACAAAATTAAATGTCTATCTTATAAAATTTTTAAGGCTTCTTCACTGAATTAAAATGAACCCGAATTAATGGAGTTGCAGAGGGTACTTCCAAAAGTAAACAGAAAGATAACCATAAACTACGTTGACTACCAATAACTTCCTTTAAGAGAAACTATTGTATTGATTAATTCACTAGGGAGACAGGTCTTAGAAAGATTATTTTCACTGTTCAATAAACCTCATACAATATTTAGATGAGCTCAGAACTTCAGCTGACAAACACACTGATAGCAATGAGAGAAGTTTTAGTCTGATACAATGATTCTAGAAATAAAAATTAGGAAGTTTGTCTATCAGTGTTAGAAATTAGCTCCTTTGCAGGAACATAGGAATATAATTTAGCTTTTTCCATTCACATGCAAATAACACTATTCCTAGTGCACAAAAGATATCCCAGGGAAGAAATTAAAACATTATAGAATCTAATAGCAGGGTTATTACATGTCAACCAAGTTCTGTGCTATGCTTTGTTTCAGGTTCTGTGTGATATGACAGCTGCTTCTATTCAGACGTTATTTTAAAGGAAACATTTTCTGTAATTTCAGCTGACTCATTCAAACTAGCAGTACTCCATTTTAAAATACCATTGAGAAAATGCAAAGCATTTCTTCACTGGAGACAGCATTCACTGTTCTAATCTAATGCAAATGTTAGTTAGAATCAACAAGCTTGCACAAATGCCAAATCGCTTGTCCCCCTTTAGATGATTTCACACCTAACACAGCAACAGACAATTTGCCAGAAAACACATTAAAAAGCATTTTAAAATGTATCACTGTGTATTATCTCTATGGCAAACAACACAGTATGTCCCAAATGGCTGTTCTAAACAATGAAAAAATACAAAACCAATCCTGAAACACAACAAGGTCTGCGATACTAATTCAGCTGGGACTAATATTGCAAACCCTAATAGAGACAGCACTCTGACAAGAATAAAAGGTTTTTTCTAGTAAGGGACAGCCAACAGGTTGTCAAAGATGTCTTCCAAAGATAAAAATGTTAATTTAAGTAGTAAAACTGCTTTTTCCAGCTACTCCTGTTTATGTCCCAGCCTCTTTCACTTCACGGAAGAGACATGTATGATAAAATTATTTATGTAAAAATGAGGAATTCACAGATGCGTGAGGAAAGGACACAGTGCCAAAATCATTTTGCCTTGTCAGAAGTTGCTCCAGCCATATCCCCCAGGCAGGGCAAATGGCACTGTGTCAGTGAGAAAAAGGCAGAAAAACATGCAGGCTCAGCAGTGCCAGAACTGTGGATGAGGCATTGAGGGATGAGCCATATGGTGATAGGAAAGTGGCAGCCATTTAGGTGGCCATTGGAGGATAATTTGTTTTGTGGGCAGTGATCAAAGCTAAAACAAAAAAAAGCAGGAAGACTGGGGAAAGCACCTGGTGCTGCCAACTGGAACAGCTGATACCATAAACCAGGTTGGTGATTATGCAGATAGAATCCTTTATAAATCTGTCCCAGCATATGGTGAACAGGAGAACAAAGATAGCCAAAATACTGGAGTTTCTACTGGCACTCCTAGAGATATCCAAGAGCTGTGGAGTAGGACCAGACATGACTCTAAGACTGGTGAATGTACCTTCAAGATAAGGATGAAGAAGATCAAAACTGTTGCTCTCAGTGGGATACTGTTTATAAGACAGAAAACAAAAAGGAAAAATACCAGTACCAAACTGAAGACCTAAATTCATGCCAAGATGTGAGCCTGGGCACTGATGGGATTGTTTTCAGTGCTTCACAGCCAGGAAGGCCCCTCTCCATGCACTGGGGTTTGCACACTAATTTGACCCAGCTGAGACACATGAGCCAGAATTGCATACAGCAAATGCTGACAGAACAGTCCTGGCACCTGCTTGTACCTGAGCTTCAGTACACCTTTCATCTCAGCATCCCCTGAGCCTTTTATTTTAACATGGCAACTGCTCCTTGCCCTTTCATCCCTCCTGCCTACTTAGAGGAATGTGACCCCAGCTGTTAACCCTCAGTCTGGCTTTGTACACTCCCCAGCCTCTCCTTCCACAAAACCACCCAGACATTATTCATCTGGAGGCTCAGGACAGGTGCTGCAGCTAGCTCAGTGGCAGGGAAGGTGAGTCCCTTGGCATGGACTGGCCAGTCCCAGTGCCAGCTCCTTCTCCATCTAGCAGCAGAGATGCTGTGTATCACACTGTGAAATAATGATCACATTAACTAAACCAGAACTTCCCAACACACCAGCTGGGACCAACCAGCACTTGGATGGCTCTGAACTGAAGACACTCCTTGGGAAATCTCACCTGAATGAAGTTTGCTTTGTTGGCTTCTACTTGTAATGTTTACCTTGTTTTATACCAAGCATAACTGTGCTTCCTAAAAGCATCAGGGTTTGTATTTTAGCCTTCCTAAAATAAACAAAAGCCAGTGTACCCAATGGGAACAAAAGATGTACTGTAAATTTGACTTAAATAGGCCTGAACTTTCTGCATAGGCAGATCATCAGTATGCACAGCAGATAATACTGCAGGACACAGAAACACACTCCCAAGGCTGTGTCAAATCCATCACTGGCTCTGCTAATTGATAAAAGAATGTTTGAGGCTGGAAGCCAGTTCAGGTTCATGTCACATACCCCTCCCAGACAGTGCTGAAACATGATAGTGGTGCTTGGAGGAGCCACAGCATGGTTCTCCTCAAAGACCTGTTGCCATCTGTTGCCAAACCACATCAGAAGGGGATGATAAGAGCCTTTAGTCCATCACCCTCTCATGTGCTAAGTGGAGAGACAGAAAGCAGCAGAGACATTCACATACTGTCAAAAATTTCAGGAACAGATTAATTGAAGCTGGCAGAATGGGATGTGCTGGTACAGACTGACTGGAGTGAAATTACTCCACATTTGGCCAATTCAAGTATATGCAATTTTCATAGAATGTTTTTGTAAGAACTTTTCATTGAGTTTTAATTATCCCAATTAGGTGAGATGGATGAGGAAACAGGCAGAGAGGTAAAGTTACACACAAACACCAGTGTTGTGACATGTGCAGACCCTAAAGCAGAACAGAGGACATGAGTTCTGTGCCCTTATCTCCAGGTTGGAATGTAAGAGATTCTTCCTCAAGTGAGCTCAGCACTCTAACATATTTCACAAGGAAACACAGTTCCATTAAGGACTATCATTGGAGAGGAGAATGTGGAATTATATAGTGACATTCTCATTATATTTTCTTCCACATCAGTTGATTTTTTTGTCATTTTTTCAGGTCTTAATAGAGCATAAAAATTGCAACTTGCCTCCAGTTTGAATTTTTTCTACTCTATTATAAATATTTATCAGGCAAAAATTACAAAGTAGTAAGAATGAAAAGAGGTAGCATTAAAGTATAGGATAAATCATTATGTCAAAAAGCTTGCAAAAATAATCAAGTAGTCAATTAATCCAGATGTCTGTTTATCCTTTCTGACAACAGCATTGCTTGACAGGCTTACATTTATAACAGGCATGAATTAAAGTATAGAAACACAAAAGCAACTTCTGCAAGTGTTTATAACTTCAGATTATGGCTGGCCAAAAGCCGACACTCAGTGGAATTTCAGTCACACGACACTGAAAACTGACTACCAGAGCCATCACCACCAAAAGGTGCCTGTTAGATTGAAAGCAAAAGCCAAAATGTAAAAAGTTTATCCCATCTCATTAAATGGCTATTAAATTATAGAAATGCACCAGTAAGTGTTATCATCTTATTGCAGGGGTTCCATACTGTTGTCCCCTTATCACAAAAGTTTCATACCTTCTTGGTGTTTCTTGTGGGCAGCTCCTCAGAGCACTGATTCCTTCTTCACAAAGCAGCCAACTGACTCCAGTTCCCTTCTCACCCAGCCACCCCACTCTTTTATAGCACTCTTCTTCTCATTGCTTACACCTGTGGCCTGTTAAAGTCAGGCCTGTTCCTAATCTTTGATAATTGGCCCAGCTGCAACTCCTTAGGGGTGAGATTACTTTCTGCACTATCTTTATTTTCTTATATTCTATCCCTCTACAAGTAAGTATTTCAGAATGACATTCACAAATAACAAAGCACATAAGACAAGGCAGATTTTTCTCCCAAGTGCATTATTGTAACACAGAGATGGGTTTTAGAAAGGGTGTAAGGGGCAATAGCAAGTCACTCCCAGAATTATGGGTTTGTGCTATTTCTTACAGCCTCACTTTACATGGTTATTCTTCACACATCTTGTCACTCCAGACAAGAGTGACAGAGTGCCCAGACACAGATAACATCACACATTTACAGCCATAAAGCAAAAGGTCACCAACCAAATAGCTTCTGTGATTGCTAAAATGATCACCACCATCTCTGTCCCAGTGCCCAGAGGCTGGCTGGACATGCTGGTGGACACTGCTCTCCCCCAGAAAACACAAAATCCAGCAGATACTTGAGCAACAAGTAAGGAGGGTCACTCTGGGTGAGCTCTGCTGGGAAGCCCATCCAACCAGTCTCTGGTGTTTTTTCCCACATGAAGCTATTTTGAAGCATCCCAGTCCAGGGCCACCTCCTCAGAGCCAGCTGCCCACCCCACCACCAGCAGCTCCCATGGGAGAGAAAAGGTGTAACAGCCACATCAGAAATGAGGCCAGCTAGGAAATTAAAGGGGGAAGGCAATAGATTGCAGAGGGAGCGAAGAGGCTTCTGCATCAAAACCAGCCCAGGAGCAGTAACAACCAAGGCAGGAAAATCAGCAGCTTCAGCCATAAGAGTTTTCTTGCCAGCACCTGAGCTCTGGAAGCCACTCAACATTGCATGTCTGAGGGGCACTGAGCATTGTCCCCTATTCATTTATCCCAGGTGAATCAAACTTACTGAATATAGGGAAAATTCCCTCAGCTGAGAGAGTCCTTGGAGCAATGGAACAGAGATGCAGAGCACTTGGGCCATGCTGTTGTGGCATCCCCTGTTGCTGTGGGTGAACCTGCAGCAGTTCATTTCTGGGCTTTGCAGAGTGCCTGCCCGCTGAAGGCTTTGTAATCAGCTTGTAGTGAATGGCTCTTGTTAAACAATGAGATATTTTCCTTTGTATTTGCAGCACAACTGATACAAAGAAATGCAGAAACAATACAACACCACCAAAGCGAGCGAGGAAGTAAGCAGATGTGCCTCAGCAGCACAAGAGCTTGCTGGCCATTTATTGTTTTCATTGACATGATGCTTTCAGCTACAGATGAAAGCATGGAGAGCTTGAATGTGTTGTTGCTTTGCAAATTAACCAAGGTGCATTTTCCTTTGTGTGATTTCTCTGGAATCACTCCCTCACTTGCCACACTTTTAAAGACTGCCTTTGCTGAGCAAGCAGTGTGAAGCTTTTATTTGAGCATTCATACAGGATTGAACCATTTCTTGGTCCTTCTTGTCCCAAACACCATTTGCAAACACACTAACTGTTATGACACAAGGATTATCTGCAGAGGCTGAGATCTCTCCATGCATTGCCTTCCACCCAGCTTTATCCAGTGCCATAAAGCATTTCAGAATAGTAGGCTCATCACAGCCATCTTTCTGCAACAACCCTGGACCACACCTCAGACCTCTGGGGCTCAGACTGCACAGAGAAACACCTGGCCTCTGAGAAACAGCGGGATCTGATACTCAGCAGACACTAAACAGATGCACATGTACACTGCCATGAGGTGTTGATTCTCATGAATTACTTCCCAGACACTTGGCTGATCTGTTTTCTCTACAGCTATGCTACCTAGTTGATTCATTTTTCTTATTGGCCCCAATTCAACAAGAGGCTAAAGCATGTCAGGACAGACAGGGCTTGAAGTCACATACAAGCTCATGAAACCCTGGCTGATGGTTTAGCCTCATCATCTCTACTTTTGTTGTTGAGAGTGGTATGACAAGCTGGAAGCAACAGAGAGGGCTACTGTTTGAACAATTTAGCAATTAAGAAACCAGAAGACACTCTGAAATGTGCTCTGTATAGAGATGTTTTCCACAGATTGTTGTTGCTGTCTTGTCTTGGAAGAAATGTGTCACAAAATGAGAATTATTTCCTTTTTCACTATGGCGTAGCCATGATTTGATATTTGTATCAGCAAGCAATGCAAATACTTCATAAAAGCCTTTAATAGTGTAATTCAGCTAACAGTGGCAACAGTAATCAGCAGCTTGCTTCAGACACTGAGCAATCTGACAGCTTTGATTGCATCTCAATATTTTGCTAAAAGCAGGGGTTGGTGTGAAGGGGTGGATTTAAAGAGCAGCATGATTGAACAGGTGTGTACAGGGGAAGATCACAATCTCTATGAAGTATTCGTACTGTGCAAGAGAAAACAAACGTGAAAGAAAGGGAAGAAAAATGAGCTTCTTCAAATGTTGTCCATATTAAATGAATATCAATTGTACCCACTTCAATGAATAAGTTCTGCCAGTAAGTAGATTTATGTATGTATGCTTTGAGATAGTACTGAATAATCTTCTCATTAACAAAAATAGCTCAAACATGACAGACTTAACTTCTGTTTTAGGTGCTGCTAACTATACTTTGCATGTTTAGAAAATCATATAAACACATACATACTGGCTCTAACAGAGGAGGATATTTTAAAAAATTAAGTTAACAAAGTCAAGAGTAGCAGTATTTATTCATTCATACTTTTCAAGGTGAACTGAACAGTAAGTTGTTTTTCACTTAGTTATACCTCCTCAGGATTTAGCAAGGCATAACCCTAAAATATTTTCACAAAATATCTCCTGTGTTTTCCTAACCTAAAGCTTCATCAGTTCTGTAACACCCCTTAACTGTAATTATACTTCCTCTGGAATTGCACCCTAAATAGAAATTGAACTATTCATGCTGCAAATTGAAACTCTTCAATGTGAAGCCATACAAATAACTTGCATTAGCATTAAACTCCTCCCAAAACTTGGTAAGATCACTCCAGCTTCTCAGAAAGATCATACTAATTGCTGTTATTAAGTCCAGGCAAACACATTCAAACCAACAAGTAAATGCTTGAATGACCCAGAAAAACTTCCCTTTAACCTTTACATTAAGTGGATAACCTCGTGAAGACCCAAGCCACAGGCAGAGGTGCTGTCTGTATTTGGGAGCCAACAGTGAGAGCAGGCAGCATTTCACACATTACAATCAGGGTTTGCACTTACAGAACAAAACAAAACCACTTTGGGGACTGTACAGCAAATGAGGAAGAAACACACAAGAACAGTCCCAGGTTTTCTTTGGCCAAGGTGCAAAGCCCACAGACCAGTGATGCTACTTTGCAATCCTGGTGCCTGGTTCCAGCCCTCTCCAGCCCTGACACGGGCTCACCCCTCACACGGGGCAGCAGCCCAGGAAGGGCTCCAGCACCACCTGCCCCAGGCTCTCTGACAGCTTAGCCTTTATTAAAGGACACTGTTAATTGCTGTTCAATCCCCACTGTTGTCTCTTATCTTCTGGTCTCCTGTACTCTCCCTTCCACTTTTCTGCTAGCCTGTGCCACTGTAACTCATTCCAGAACCCCTTGGGCTGGGCTCAGATCTTCCTCATCATCACAGCTGCAATAGATACCTGTAGTAGTAATAATAGGAAAAATACTAGATTTCCCTTATCCCCTAGAAAATATGGCTGTTGTATCTTAATTAATTATTATTTTTCCTAAATACTGGTATCAACAGCAGATTTTACTGGTCAGATGCTCAACTGATTGCCATGGGAGTTCACGCAGCAGTACACGGTCCTTCTGCATTTCCATGCCCACTGGAATTTCCACAGGGAAAACACACCCCCCCATCCCACTGCTCATCTAAGCCAGAGTAAGGAGAATTCCCAATTCTTTGCTTGTTATGCTTAACATTATTGCTGATTATCTACTAAAGAAATCATCACTCAATAAAATTAAAACCTCTGATTTAAGTAGTGTCAGATTCTAGTGCTCTGTGTGCAAAATAAATAGGAAAACTCCTTTGCAGACAGAAAAACCAGCATATATTTTTAGAAGAACCAATTCTGCAAAGGAAAGAATGAAGCTGCAGGAATAAGCATTCAGTTTTCACCTCTAACTTTTATAATTTGATTACGGAAAACTTTGGGATATTTACTTGGTGTAAATGTGTTGTTTCTGTGAACCAGCAGGGCTAGAATTAAATTATTTCAACAGAAAAATTGTATTAACATTTGTTCTTGAAATGCAGCACTATGATAACACACTTTACACTGGGAACGTTTTCTACAAACATTTTTTTTAAATAACAGTGCCAGCTCTCCTCCTCCTGAACAGGCTATTAATATCTCAGGTAATTCATTACTTAGAGAGTCCAACTAATTAATTGTTGCAGGCCTAGTTACACTGTTATATTTGTTAAAGGGACATGGTCATGATAACATTCCCTAACTAAATTCATATTGTTCATCTCTAGAAAGTGGTAGATTTACAACAGAACCAAATTTAGCCTGAAAAAAAAAATTCAAAGAGACTCCAATATGGCCTTGCATTAGGGACATCATTTACTTCCTAAGCTAGGAGCAGAGTTGTCATTGACAAAATGGCTGGAAGTGCCTTTCCTTGGCCAAGGAAGAAGACACAGTAACTCTATAATTCCTTCTGAATATTTCTCAACCAGAGAGCCTGATAGTTAGGGATTATTTACATGCAATTGTACATGTTCATGGTATGCAACTTAAAACCCAGCAACTCTTCTGCCACGCATCCAGGTGTGGAAGCAGGTCTCTCCTACTTTGTAAGGAACTCACTTGTAGGGTCAGCAGGGCAAGGTGACTCCTGAAATCAGCCCCAGGCAGGCAACTGAGGCAGCTGGCAGCTGTACTGGCTGAAGAAAGGCAATTCATTTTGTCCTGTTTTGTGAGGGTGCTTTTGTTGTTTGAAGCAATAAACAGGGCCTGAAAAGTGATCTGAGTGTGTTGCTTAATCCTTCCTGATTAGCATAGACTGCTGTTTCCCTAGCAGTCTCTGCTACTCATGCCCAGCCCCATCTGAAATCTCAAACACACAACTACCTGCCTGCCTTAATTATATTTATTAGCTAAAACAGCCATCTGCAAAAAGATGGATCTTAACAGTTCCACACATAAGCCTAGGACAGAGAAGTGTGCAGTACTCATGCAGACATTTTCAGGTGAGATTTGTGCTCTTTAATTAAGCAAAACACAAAGAAGAACGAGAACAAAAGGCTGTAGCAAGCGTCTGTGGAACCAGCTCACACTACCTTTCCTGCCAGTTGTACAGCTGAATTTTAATAGCTCATCCTGCTATTCTCTCTGCTCCAGTTTCAAAACCACATCACAGGCAAGTACAGTGTAAGGTTAGCATCTTCAAGTGTCCTTTGCAACTTGTTTTTCAAGAAACAGCATCTGTGAATGTGATTATTATCTGAATCCTTGTGTTACTCTACATCAGCTGTGAGACTGTTATGCTGACTGGGAATAACAGAACATTTCCCTGCAGATTTGTGAGCCCCAACTCCACAGGTTGCCAATGGACACTTCATACCCAGTCTCCTTTGTGAGTTATTTCATACAAAGCATGAAAGCAGCAAGAGGATCCTAAAACTAATTTCCATGAACTCCTATGCAGCCACACTGGGAAACTGCTTGTTGAAGAGCACACTACTAACAATTGCAAAAAGAAAAATATCTGAAACATCCTTAACTGAAGAATTCACATGCTCAGAAACGGGAGGTATGAAAAGAGTAATTTCCATTTATAAGACATTATGACTTAAGATTTGAATGCAAGCCATGGGGAGAGAACATCTCTTATATAAAAGGAACTTAAAGGGATCTCTTTCACATCTTCAGGTAATCCAATTGAGAAAAGCAGAACATTTATATCACTGTTTAGACCACTTTTTTTCCTTGCTCTGGCAACAAGCCTACATATCTGAGTTCACAAAAAATTAGAAAACACCCAGATAACTTACAATTCTATGACTGGTGCTAAAAAACAGCGTTGGGAGGAAGATGAGCATCTTTGCAGAAGCCGCCTGGGTTAAAGTCACCCCACAGTGAGTAGCAGCTGAGATGAAAATTTAATGGGGGACAGATTGTTCCCACCTAATTATTAAGGACAGCTCCTCATCTAAATGAAGGGGACAAGTGCAGGCTGCTCCAAGGGCTGGAGAGCAGTCCCAGCCTCCTGGCTCCCTCCAGCACCACAGGGAACATAAGTCAGTGACCCAGTTTTTCAGACCTCTCCCCTCACTCTTCCCTGCCCCACTTCTGCTTCCAACCCTCAAGCTAAGGCAGGAAAATACAATTTCCCTACTCTGCTGAGAAGCCTTGTACCAGTCTGAGAAACTCTACAGAGATTCGCACCTTCAGTTGCAACTTCTGGGCTATTTACTCAGTTTGCCAGAGTGTGAGCAAAACGCCCAAGCAAAGACAGCCAAGACTCCAGGACAGTGTAACTCAGCAGGTGGCTGGGCTAGGGATGGCCTGCACTGGCCTTTTGGGCTGCTGAACACACACCTGGGAAAACCAAGTCCTTAGCACCAAAACTCTGTCCCAGCTACTACCACAGCATGAAGAAATCAAATCCTCAGCGCATAAACAACTGGTTCTGAGATCCAGTGGGTGTCCAGACTCCCCTGCCTGACCTGTGTCTGGTCCTCACCTGTCCCCTGAGGACATGGGACAGAAATCAGCCACAGAGGCTACAGAGCAGAGATCACTGGGGACAAAACTGGCCACCTCAATCCACCCAGCAATTTCTTTCATGGAAAACTGTGTTTCAGTACCAGAACAGATTTCTGCAATATAATCCAAACACACATTTCAGCCAAAGTAACGATGTCTCAAGAACAAAAAGAACAATTCTCATTGAAAAGAAAAGTAGTGGTTTATAACTGGGCTATAGCAGTTACTGGCCTCTTTTAATGGTGTATTATATCATCTTACTTCTTTTTTTATTAAAAGAAATAATTTTCATTGCTTCTGTGTTTATAAAAGGATAAACAGGAATGGATTATTCAATATTTTCAGAGAATCTCTGTGTTGATAACACAGTATTGTGAAGCAGCAACTAAAAAGTTGCATCTAGGTGAATTCAGTCTTTTTTCTTTCCCAGGTGTCAAAAAGACAATATTAGGCCTTTTTTCTTCTCTTGGTTAATTATCATTGCCATCAACCCACTGCATGGGGGTTTAGTATAGATTTTACTGAAAGTGCCATTAGGCTATTAAATACATATACTCTATGACAAGTAATAATTTAAATTCACTTGAAGACTTTTTTGTTTTTCACATAAGTTAATTCAGTTGTGACAACAAATATGTAAAAATGTTGCCAATGAACATTAACTACATGTCTCTGCTATTTTGTATTTTACCAGGTTGTCAAGGAACAGATTTACAGCAGAATGCAAAAAATGAACACTTCTGATGTCCAAACATGTTTAGATGGTACTTTACCTGACACAAATAAGAAATGGTTCATAATTTGCATTTATAAGGCTCAGTTGGAGCAACGAAGACTTTATATGAATTTATATGCATCAAAAGCCTATTTTAGTATTTTGTGTGAGAAGCACTGTTTCATTACTGACAATTCCCTGGTTTTAATGGGTTCTATACTCTATAAAAATGCATGTTCTGAATTTAATGGGAGAATGCACTACAGGATATGAATGCATCAACAGGAATACATCATTGTAAATTATTCTTAGATCAAACAGCACAACATTCTGGCTTTAGCCAGCAGCAGCAAACAGGACAAGGAGCCCCAGCAGCACACCTCAGTCAGCACCATGGCCAGCGCCTGGTCAGCAGGGCTGTGCCGACGAGCCAGCTCATTGCTGGCTGTGCCACAGCGATTTCTCGGTGTCACTGGGAGAATGCCACAGGGGGGGTTATTTGATTCTTCATTAGATTTGTGTTGTTATGCAGTTTTTTCTGTGTCTGAACTCTACAGATGGTCCTCTGTCTTATTCCCATGCATGGTCTGCAGTTTTATTACAATCCCACTCTTTGGAATAATCTATGTTAATTAGGAAATTAACACATTGCCAGTCCTCAAACTACTATGAGGGCACATGAAAGCATAAAGACAACCAATGACTTCAGCTGACTTTGTACAAAATGAGAGTCAGTCAATGAAATCTTAAAGTTCTGACCAAGTCACAGGTAAGAATGTGCTTTTAAAAAGGATTCCACGTTTTTCTGTATCACAAAATTATGATGACTATATGTGCTAAAAAAAGAAAAACAAAAAAAAATTTCTAGAGTGCTCAATTTTATACTACTGCCACATAAATTGCTTTTAAGGCAAGAATTGGGTGTTAGTATTTATTTTCATGAAATAACTCTAACTGTTAGAAATATCTAATGAAAGGAAATAGAACAGAAAATCAGTTTTTCTTCAGATTATTAAGTGTGCAAAGGTTTATTGTCTTTTGGGGCAAAAATTAATGTATAGAGGGAAACGCCAGCAGTTTGTTATTACAGGGATCTACTGAAAGGAATAGAGTTACATATGGGTTTTGTTCTGAAAATTGAGAGACATACTGTACTAAAACAAGATGCTTACCTTGGGTAACATGAATTTACAATACAGAGCAGAGAGATGATTTAAAAGTTCTCCTCAGTGGCTTCATAAGCAGATATTCTACTACAACACTGGTCCAACACTTCCTTTGGCAGGCCAACAAAAAAATCCTGCAAAGTAAGCCTGAGTACTGAATGCTGAACATGCAGATGAGGTACTGGGAACTACACTGCAGAAATACAACAGTCCAACAGTGCTTAGAGAGCCAATTTATAAACAACCTTTATTGCTCTCCTCTGCTTCATCCTACACAATAAATCACTGCAGTAGATCCTAACACCTGCGACCAATGCTCCTCAGAGAGCCCAGACAAGCATAACAAGGACAGATCTACCTATACCAGTGAGAAACAGCTACAGGCGCAGGTTGAGGTGTCCAAAAACAACTGATATATTACTTAAAGCTCACTTCCTACCTTTAAAAAGTCTTAGAGAATTGCATCACTGTGAACTATTTTCTGAGTCAATTCTTTCCCAGATATTTTCTCAGTGTAAGGAAATGAGCTCAAGACAGCAGGTGGGTAGAAGGAGAACAGTTTAGGGCAACATGACCCATAATGTGCTCTGCAAGAAAAGAAATCAAAGTGTTTCACATAACACATCACAGCAGTCCCTCTGAAGGTCTGATCTTTCCATGTGCTGAAAAATTTCGCTTCCCAAAACCTACAAGACAGAGAACACTGTAATTCTACAAGGAACCCTTAGCATTTAAGGAGCTACAGGAAGGGGGAAAAAATCCAGCTCTCCTAAACATGGCCTTCAAAGAGACAAAGTGGGAAGAGAAGGTCCATTCCTTATGGAAAACCTTATCACAGCAGAGCAATAAATTCAAGCATCTGGCATAGGATGTGTCAAATGAGTGATAGAAATCTCCAGTGCAGGGAGCTCTGACCTGTCAGGTGGGTTGGATGGGACACAGAATGAGCAGGAGCTGACCCAGAGAGTTCAAGCGTTGCCTTGTCTTGCAGGAAAGAAGACATGGCTGTCCCCATTTTAATTGTGCAGAAAGAAATAGAGCACATTGCTCCTAGAAGCAACTAGGTCTGGCACAGAAGAAATTGCAAGAGGAAAGAATAAAGTCACAAATCTCCTAGTGTGCAGCTTCAGTGAGAGGTTTCTGCTCATGGTAACAGTTCTCCCTTATCCCACTGAACTGGGTTATTTGAACAATGCTGCTTTTTACTTCTTTCCCCAATAGAAAATAAGTCCATTTGCTCTATACATCACAACAAAACATTAACAGAACTTTAGCAATCACTAGAGAAAAGTGTTCTCCAAAATTAGCTCTGTTTAAACCAAAAGTAACTCTTGTTATGCATGAAGGAAGCCTAGATCTGGAAAAAAATTATCTTTGCTCCCGAAGCATTTAAAGTTATTCCCTATTTCTTAAGGAATTGAAACATTTTTTCTCTAGATTTTTCCTGAAAACCCCCATCCCTGCAAAGGAATGCCCATGGTAACTGTTTAGGCACAACTCTGCAGTAAAACCTCACTGCCACCTTTCAGATTTTCATCACTTTAGAGCTCTGCAGCAAAGCTGCAGCACACACAGGAACCTCTCATGGTTATGGGTCCCTCTGGAAATGGCCATGCCAGAGAAATGAAAGGAAAACAGACCAGGATTTATTACACAAACCCATTATCTGCTTCCTTCACTGACCTCCCCTTCAGTATGTGCTATTTTCCAGCCTCTGCAGCATCCAAAGCCCAAACATTGCAGGGCTCTCCCAAACATTTCCACCCTCTCCTGCAAACAAAGGGAGACCAGATGGAGCAAACTCCCACAACCCAAATGTGGTTTCTAGACAGAATCCTACTGTTCCTGGCTCTGTGATGCATCACCTGAATGACCCCAACTGCCAGGATGGAGAAGGGCAGTTCTGACCACACCAATGCCTGTGACCTGTAGCCCTCAGCTTCCCTCTGGCCCCCGTGCCCCAGCACCGAGTTCCTGCCTTGGCAAGGGCAGGGAGGTGGGGGAAATTGAAGGTGAAAAAGAACATTGAGGCAGAGAGGGGATGAGGAAGGTATCATGAAGAAGGGTGAAGTGAAATTACTTAAGCCAGAATTTCAACTTGCTAAGTGTTGACTTCAACTTGGTCTCAATGTTGTCTCAAATCATGGTCCATTTAAAAAATTGTTTGAACTCAGCTGATCTTTCCTGGCATCTCAGAAATTTTTTTCATACATAAACCAGTTTTTTGCACCTAGTAACCATCAAGGCACTTAATGACTAAACATTGCCTTTGCACTCTCTCTGACCCAACTTTTTAAGCCAGCGAGAAGATATGCTATGTACACAGCACAGCATTTATGCAGCTTGACAGATGGACTTACAGCAGTTCTTCCATCTCATTAGCAGAAAAACTGGGACTGTATCAGGAAACTTTGAATGAAAACTGGAACTCAGTTCTTCTAATGCCTTCTCTATCTCCTCCTGCTGTGAGGTCAAAAGCACATATTGTGACTGAAAGCCCAGAACAAGAAAGGGACATGAAAGAAGATGAAAAGGTACCAGGCTCCTTTTGGCAGGATGCAGAGCTGGAGAGGTGGATTTTCCTCTATCCAGATCTTCCCTCAAGGCCAGATCTGAAAATCACAAGCTTTCCAGGCTTGCTTGTCCTCAATCTCAAGGAGCCATCTCAAGGATGTCCCAAACTCTTCCTGGATATTCTAAGCCAGAAACCAGAAGCTCTGCCACATCATCTTGCTGGTAGAACAGTCTGTGTAAAGTCTTCATTCATCTTCCTGCTTAGATATTTTATACCTGGGTTTGATACCAACTCCCACAAATACTGAATAGGTGCCTTGTATTTCTCAGAGCTGGTTCATACTCAAGGACTGAAATTCAGCTTTCAGTTATTCTAAGTACAAAAATCACACACACACTTTTGGGCTCCACAGCTCTCCTTGGCTGCAGGCTTAGGGAAAAATAAGACAGAAAAAGCTCCCAGCATTTTGCCCAGTGTATGTTTCTTTGCAACATCTGAACTGCTGCACACGTTTTATTGGCAAAGGCAGATGGTCAAACTGGAGACATGAAAAATCTCCCAAATGTAATTACCTGAGTGTCCCTGAGCCACTGGGAAAAATTGAAGTGAAATCTCTGATCAAATCAGGGAAACCTCTAAATTCAACCAACTGTAAACTGCTTACGCAGACTTTTGCAAAAAGAGACCAGTAAAAACTTCCCAGCATCATTCAAAGTCACAGCAATACCCTCAGGCCTCTTTCATCCTTCAACTATTCTTTATTATGCTGAGAAGTTTTTCAGTTGTTCCATTTTCTTCTTGCCCTCATTAGGCTGCAAGAGGAGACTGATTTTTTTTCTTCTCAGGATGTATAGAATTTGAGCAGAGGGGGGTCTGGGGGTGGTAAGGTAATCAGAGGACCAGATGTATTTCACCTCTTACCTCCCTAACGGATGGGCAGCTATTCTTCTACTCACAAATCTCTTTATCAAAATGCAAATATGAGCCAAAGCCCTGAGGGAACTGGGCTTGGGCTTGAGGTGTTGAGAAGGTTTTTTTTTTCCCCATATGTTTTTGGTGAGCTTGGGTAGAGGGAGAATAAACTTCTGTTCCCATGCATTCAACCACAGCATTGAATACAAATGCCCTGAAATTATTTCAAAAGTAGATGCTAAAAAAAAAAACTTTTCTTACCCTGCATCAGCACAGGATTCTCCCTGCCTGTCACAGAGATGTGGATCTCTCTGGGATGGACACCCTTCCTTCGGGAGAACCCACCACAGGCTATGCTGACAGGTCCATCCTGCCAGTTAGTTACAAGTTAGAATTTTTATCAATCTTTCCTCCCATTTCCTAGTCCTCAGTGGTTAGTCAGGAAGAAGCAATCAGGACTCTCCTTTTTTAGGAGAAGACAGATATCACAGAGGAGCACTGTTTCCTGGCTGCCATAGATGGAAAAGAACAGAAAGGATAAACTCAAAGTCCTTAGGCTGCAGGAATGGTCCTACCCACAAATTCAGCTCTCCATCTGCCAAACTGGCCACAGGTCCAGCCAAATGGGCAAAGATATTAATTTACCCCATTAAGCCTTAATCATGCCTGTCTCTTCCACCTCCATTTTGACTGTATGAAGACAGAAGTCAGGATCCTTACACTGAGAAATTATAAAGAACAGCATTTCAATATACTAAAAAAGTCCTTTTCCATCCACTGTTACAAATTGCAGCAGGGCAGGAGCTGTTGTTCACACAAGAGCACAGTTCCTACCAACAGTGCTGCTATTAGGATGAAGGGAACAAATATTACTCTTCTTTCAAAAAGATACAGGCCAAGGTCAAAGCTTATGTCATCACAAACGCAAAACATGAGAAACCTACACATTGCTTTCAGCAGGAGTACATTTTGCTGACATGCAGTTTTCTATTCATTTAGGACATTTCCATCTAAAATTAAATGCCAGAGGGTACAGTCTGTGCTGACCTTCTTCTAACAATTAAATAGAACACAAAATCTTCAGGCTTCAAGGGAAAAATTGATGCCAATTTAGTCTTAGATAACACAGCATCAATGAGCCCAATCAATAGTGCACACAAGATAGGCAGCAATTTAGGCATCTTGTTCCATTTCTTTTTTGGGGGTATGCATACCAGCAAAGGAAAAAATTGCTATAAGGATTAAAGCATAGTAGACAAAAGCTGATAATTGACTACAATTGCAGCTCAGTATTACATTTCTAAAAAGATACTACCAGAGCAATTCACAGCATTCTCTGAGACTCATTTCCTCCACCAAGATCTTGAAAAAGTATTCTTCTCTTTTGGTTAGCTATTAATTGTACTAGGAACTTATTTATACTAAAGAATAGCCAATCCAGCACAAAAGGCGTTTATTGAATATTTTCATCTGAATAAAAAAACATGGTTCTGTCTGGGAGCAGAGCTATGCTGCATTACATTATTCTCAAAGTCAAATTCAACACATCAGTTTTCCAAGACTGTAAAAAATAAAGGGACAGAAATTGAAAGTACATTTAAGATCCTATAAAGCATGATTTATAAGGCAAATGCACATGATTACCCTGTATTAGAGGCATTTTATTTTATTATGTTTCATTTTCAGTAGATTTAGATTTTATTTTGCCTCTCCAGAAGGAGAAGTTCTGATTCATCACTATTTATGAGACTATTCTGACTGTGCTTTATGGCTGCCTGACCTAGATGAAGGGTCAGCTGAGTTCTAGAATTTCGCTCTTTTGCTCATTTATGCAGAGGGTCCCCAGCGTCAAGAAAATTCAGTGTCAGACCACAGTCGAGGCATCTGAAACACCTCTCCCCTTACATCTAAATGACTTTTTTTTGGAAGAGCTCTAGCTGATCAAATTTTCAAACCCTGGTTTGTGTTTTCTGAAAGCAATGGCCCCCACTAAATTTCTTTTAAACAAATTGAGAGTTATCATATCAGGCCTTGAGCTACCCTTTATTCTAAAATAAAACTTTCAAGCCAAGGCCTTTCAGTGCCAGGCACATGTGACAAAGCCTTGACAAAGGACTGCAGTAGCTATAACAAATAACTCAAAATGAGCTGTTTAACAGGGAAGATGCAGCAGCAATCCTACTTCCCACAGCCACAGATGAGATCTAAAGCAGAACACAGACAGTCCAAGGCTGATAATCCAGTGTTAACTATTTAGACTCTTAGTTTTCCCAGGACTGAGACCTTAGCTTCTATGCAGGTGCTAACCCCACACAGTCCTGTCAGTCTAGAGGACTTCATGCACTGGATCCAAAGAAACTTTCCTGAGAACAGGCACCTACTCTTCTTGCGAGTGAAGTGTCACAAAATGTGTCTACCAGTACAGAATACATATTATCAAAGAGAGATAATAGCAAATTCTTCTAACCTGCCAATGATGTGTATGCTCATGTTCTAACTCCACACCTCAGGGTGTTCCTGTGCCCTCTGAGATAGGACATCATTTAACTGGGCACACACAGACCATTATTACCACAAGTTCCTGCTCCTGACAGCCCAGATAGGACAAGAAGTATTTTGAGATCAAAACAGCTACCTCATTTTCCCAAGACACGAGAGGCTTCACCTCTGAGTTGCTGCTTTGGTGGACTTAGGTGAGTAACAGGAAAGTGCAGTCCCACAGAAATGAGATCTTGGCAACACACGATGAACACAAATTGGTGTCCATCCTCCCTGTTGTGCAATCTCAATGTTTAATAAGAATTCTGCTTGCATTATGTACATTACATACATGCAAGAATAGTTCATTTTTCAAACAGTTATTGTCAAGGAAGTAAATTAGGAAAAGTTACTAATTAAGAGATGTTAATTTTGTCTTTTAGTTCTTTCTAGAAAAGTTAGGGCACAAACAAAAACAAGCGCTCACTGAAGTACAGAGTGCTACTCACCATGGAGAAACACAAGTTTATGACCTCCCTTAAAAAAAAAAAAAAAACAAACAAACAACACTAGAGATATCTCCCACAGGAGAGCTATTTCTGACTACCTACTTGAGAAACAATTGAGAACTGGACCAGTAAGATCAGACTACTTCCACATGTTTCAAGTATAAATTGATTGGAAATGTCAAAGAATCAAAATCTCATTAACAGGCATTTGTCCTGCATTGATCTGACCCTCCTTCCAGTCAGCAGAAGTGTTGGGTTGTGTTTCTGCAGTGGAGAAATACCATAAATGGATGGTTAAGCAAAAAAGAAAAAATATATTAAGCAGGAATACAGACACGTTTTTAGCCTCAGACAATGCAACAGATCTATGATTATTTCATTATTGAAAGTTTAATTATCCAAGCAGCTTGTGGCATTGTTTGGGGTTTTTTTAAGCTAAGGAAATGATTTGTTAATCCTGTTACATGGTTCCCATCACAAACTGAAGAGCTATTGAGCCTGAGTCTACTCCCACTCAAGCCTGGTAAAAAACTAAGGTGAAGATGAAGAGAAACAGGCTTTCAACTTAGACCAGTCACATACTTGCCTCCAGTGGGAACACTATGCATGGCAGCTCACCAACAGGTGAGGAATTTAGGAGGCTTCAAAGTCCAGAGGCAGTCTTTAAACACTCCAAAAATAAAGAGAAGCTCATGCAAATCTACAGAGCTCCCAATATCACCTCATGCCAATGGAAAATGTCGCTAACTTTTTCTAAAAAGAAATGTATATTGAATAGCCAAACAAAGTTGCAGATTGCAGTTAAGAGGAAAGTTTCTATTTCCCCAAACAGATTAATTAAATAATTTGCTGATCTGAAAAAGAAGCAAAGCATAGAATTTCTCAACAGTCAGTTTAGGCACAGCCTGGTAATAGATATTGCCACAAGTATTGTCCCCTCCTTTGCCTAAGGAAGGGAATCTGTTTTCTCCTGATCTCTGCCACAGGTATCCCCAGCTGATGGGCTCAAGCCTCTCCAAAGAGCCCCTGTCTTTTCTATCGAAAGGAAGCATCTGCACTGAAATTTGCTCCACTGAAATAGTCTGTTGTGACATCCCTACATGTCTCTAGGTGCTGCCTTTTTCCTGCTGCAACATCTCCCCACCCCTTCCTTTTCAGCACACACACTTCTTAACCTAGACCATCTCTCAAAATCCCACACAGCCACATTTCCTGCTACTCATTTCTTATTCATTCCTCTGCTCCACCATCTTTTCTTCTAGGTTATTTTCTCCATCTTGTAAAGCTGTTTTACTCTTTTACAGCAGACAGTGCATGCCTGATCTGAAGTTATTCAGTTATTCTACTAGAATACCACCCAGATATCACCCCAAGCTCCCTGACTAACATGAGCTGCAACTGCTGGAGCCAAAATCATCATTCACTTTGTTAGATGTGTCCCATTTTTAAAATACTTCCATCAAAATTTTCTTGCTTTTGTTTCTAATGTGCCTCCTGCATCTACTGTGGGAAACCATTGTTATAACCTTCAATTTCCTAATTTTGCTCCTCCTCCCATCCTGAATAATTATTTCCTGCTTGATTCTCATACCCCTAAGATACTTGTCTGGTTATATCAAAGACCCAACATTGTCACTTAGCTAACTCATATAGTTATGATATGACTATGTCAGATTCTTCTTCCTTCCTGGTGTGAACTGTGTTCCCAAGTGAGTTAATTTCTGAGATTGTCACATCTAGGAATGAATGCCACAGAAAGACTTTAATTGTGGGTTATGATAGTGCAATAACTAAAAAACATCTATACCATCTATAGCTACCTCTAGCAGTCAAAAATTATACAAGTCAAAAGGTTTATTTTCAGTCTTCAGAGCAAACCAGGCATCTAGTTAACGTCATGCAGCCCAAATTCATGACCCACAGAGAGAGAAATATTTCCACTCTCTACCTGCTGCTGTCTAGAATTTCTGCTAATGTTTGTTGCCAAGCACCAATTGACTGCTGCTCTTTGCTGTTTCCCTGTTTGTCAGTGCCTCTTAAGTCAGGAAGCTTATAAAACATTTAAATGCATGTTAGTGTGTTAAAAGTTTTACAGCAATAAATAAGATACTACACAGAGAGTGAGAAGTCAAAACCCAGCTCTCATCCTTAACAAACAGCTGTGGAGTCCCACTTTGCAGAAGGTGCTACAATGACACAGTCTGGAGTCCAACCACTTGCTCCATAACTTGATGAATTTGTCACTTGACATTTGCCACCAACACTTATGCAATCACAGGCAAGACCAAGAGATGTGTTGCAAATTAGTTTCCTAGTTATAAACAAAAGATAATAGAACTTCCCTCTTTCACAAGGGGTTAGAGAGTGTAACTACCTTGATTACAAGGTACTCAAAAATTATGGCAGTGAGCCAGTATAAAACCTGAAAATATTGATACCATAAGGGAATATTCATTTTGAAAATGTGACCTTCTGTCATCAATCCTTCTCTTAAGGTAGAAAGGGCAGATCAGGATTTTTCAATTTACAAGCTTGAAAATTGCAAATTGGAAAGAATTCACTTCTGCCCTCTACTGTGAGATAACCAAGTATGAGTGACAAGAAGACACGTTCCAATTTTATTTTCCTTTGAAAGCCACTTGCAAAAGCTCCTGTTCTCTACAATTCTTACAGTGAATCACTAAAGGAGAAGACAAGCTCTCAATAGTGAGGTGAAGATGATGAGTAGATATTCATTTCCATCAAACACATTCTTCAAATATGGCATTTTGTAACAAAGCAATTGTTTAGTGATTTTCCAAGGTAATGAGCCAAAACAGAATAATTAATGTCCATGGTAGATGATGAACCCTTAGAGGTAGTAGGAAACTCATTGCCATTAACACAGATTATTGCATCTAATGATTCTGATTTTTAAAAGCTCCTGTAAGGAAACTGCAAAACCACAAGGAATTACTTGCATTCTCTACTTAGCAAGAAACAATTGGAAACAAGACCTTTGTTTCAGTGTATTTGATTTGGGACAGAATTAATGTTGTGGAATTTATGTTCAGTTCCAGATACTTCTTTGTTTGATTTGCAAACTCACAAGCATTACAGCTTTTCAGGTTATGATTGAATACAGCTGCACCTGACAATGCAGATTTAAATACTGTGGAAATATCTAATAGTCCTACAACAATATTTTGTCTTTCAACAACTAGGAACCTATACAAAAATGCATATTTGCTCATAAACAATGGGAAATAATGTCTTGCCATGGATTCTACCCTAATTAGTGTGATCTAAACTTAATCATAGATCACACTTTAGTGTATAAACTGGGTTTTACTCAAAAGACATACTTTAAAACCATCAAAGCTAAAATTCATGTGTGGAGCTACAAGGCCCACATGCTCTCCCCACCCTTCCCTACTCCACTGTCTATCCCACATTATGTCTTCCAAAACCAGCTCCTTTCTCAGTACTGCTACCAAGTGTTCAAGGCAGAGCATGTTATGCACTCACAGACACGTTGTATGGTGAACTTCTACCTTTCCTTAGTCTGAATGGAGATAAAATGGAAACATTCTCCATGCTGCCAGCTAGGTATGGAAATACCCAAAGATGTAGCTACTGCCTGTTTTCCTGGCACAGTCAGTCATTCTTCATTACTGACTGCACAGAGCATTGTGCAGAGGTACCCAAGAGAGCTTTCAAAAGCCACATTAGGTCCTAGAAACCACAGGTCAGCTCAACACAGTTTCAAGTCAGGTATTAGAAATACCACTCTGTTCCTTCCTGTATCGTTGCTGGCACAATGGGCACACATTCATTCATGGGGACCAAACCTACCAGCCATTGTCAACATAGCAAATTTCACTCAACAAACACAGAGACCATGTGGTGAAAAATACACAAGGTAACTGTAAAATCCAGCTTCGTGCCTGGGGGCATCAGAGAAAACCAGCAAAGACAGGACTTCCCAACCGTTCTGTGATTCTGTGGCTTTGTTTCCAAAGTACAGAGATGACACTTGTTCTTGGAAGGTTCAGAACATATGATATGCTTTTGCTCAGTTAGAGGCATCAGGCAGAGAGTAAAAGTTCACACGCACACTATGTGGTATATCAGGCTACACTTAATAACTCAAAGTGCTCATGTGTCTAACACGCATGTTTCTGAAAAAAAATAGCTGTTTGACTGTAATGAACTGTAGGACTTTCAATAAATTGAAGATTAAGTGCAAGGGCAGAGAGAACAAATCTTCTGTAGGTCATTAGCAAGATCAAACACAAAACTGTCAGCATTTATGCACTCAAGGTTTGTAGGGGGAAATAACAGACCTCAGCAAATGACAGCATTATCACTGCTAAGGTCACTTCTTAAAAAGGACATTCTCACACAAACCCAGGGCATTTCCCAGGTAAATGTTACCCAGACCAGGTTAGTGCAGTTGCATTAAGACAGATGTTCACTACTCCTCCACCTCCTTTCCACTCTTCACACCCAGGTTACAGGACAGGATGAGAGGTCTCCCAACCTTTGCTGCAGTAAATTCCTAGGAGACCCCAACTGGTACAAGACAGCAAATTTCAACTTGCACCCCTAGATGTCCCAGGATCACATAAACTGGACACAAAGCTCCTGTTTTTCATCCTTCTCTCAGCCATGCTACAGGAACCCAACAGAAGCTCTCACAAGTCCACAGAGGACACAGGGCCTGAATTCACACAGTGTCAGGACTTGGATCCTCAACAAGGGCACAGTCCCAGTGTGCCAAGCAAGGGCAGCAGAGCAGGGCTGTGATGGCCACAGGGATCAGAGGCAGGTCAGCAGGGCAAGCCAAGAAGCCAAGTCAGCAAGACAAGGCTCAGCAAGGCACCTGACAGGGCACAGGCATACCTACAGCACAGCTCAGATCAGAGCCAAAGGCAAGGTATTTGAGCTGACAAACACCTCCTGATCCCTTTCATCTGATTCTAATTTTGTGGACTCATTGATCCCCCATCTCTGCATCCTGCAAATATCTTGACATACCCACACTCAAAGCATTCTCATTTGAGATTCTCAGCCTTTCCAAAGAACAAATACCCTCCTGATACATTCATGTTGTATTCAACTCATTAATCTCCCTACTTGTCAAGGGCACTCAGAATTGAGCAATAGCACCAAAACCATCCATCCTTTTGTCATGAACCACCCCCTGGGATCAGCATAAACACCCACTCACAGCAAGAAGCCAAACCAGTGCTCACAGAAAACAGACTTGTGTGCTCCCAACACACCTACTTCTAACCTTTCTCTAACATACAACAGGGAAATTGGCATAAGAGATGCCCTTTGTATATTTCTATGCATTTTGGGGGGAAATGGCCTGTTTTCCTGTCTCCATTCAAATCCTTCTGCTCCTTTAAGTCTAGAGAGGGAGTTAACATTTTTTCATTGGGAACTGTAACAGCATCTTATTTTTATGCTATCGATCATTGCAATGTCTGTGTGGAACACCTAATGTAGCATAATGCAGTCTTGGAAAGTATGAAGACTGTCAGTCAGGGAAGTCTCTAAATGTTTTGATAGGAGCTTTGCCCCACAAAAATAAGAAGAAAACAGCAAAAAAGAAGAAGCAAGGAGGAAAATCAAGCATTTTCAAATATTTGCCCTAGCCACTTCCTAAAGACCTTGCAAAAGGCCAGGAGAAGGGAAGCAATAAATGACATGCAGGAGCAACCGTGCAAACAAAGATGGCTCTTTCTGCAGATAGTACCATGTCTGCTACTGAAACTAAGTCTGGGATTCAAGTGGCAGATGTCTTTCCAAAACTACAGATCTCCCTAATGTTCTCAATCAAGGGAATTTATCTTAATTTTTCTTCCCATCCTTGCCTGCTCTTTCCTTTCTAAATGAAAGCTTTCAAAAAAAAACAAAGAAAAAAAAACCAAAAAAAAACTTTGACACTCTGACAGCAAGACTTGTTCACTCCTCTTCATGTAACTGTGTTTTACACTGAAGTAGTAGTTTCAACATGTTACCAAAACATATTTACTCAAAACATATGATAGTGGAGAAGATGAAAACTGAAGCTATTGTGAGCACTAGAAGGTCTGCTCAGGTATAACAGGAATTCCAGTATTCCTCATCTCCCACTGTCCCCAAGAAAACTCAAGGGAAGAACTGCCTGGCAAAGGCAGGCACCTCTCCCCTCTCTTGACAAAATCAAAGTCTCACATCCCATGCAAGGTGTCATCTCTGTAACACTTGGGGAAGCACTCCTGGCAGGAAGATGCTGTGCGGGCAGAGCTGCTGCTAAGGCAAAATTGAGGGCAGAGTCTACACTACTGTCACTGCTGTGGTGACACCTAAGGCACCTCTGTTTGTAGGTGACACCTAAGGCACCTCCATCCAGCCTAGGAAAGCAGCCCCAGTACCATGGAAAATTGTATGACTTTAGTTTAACACTGGCTTCTATACTTTTTTGTCAATAAATGAAAAAAAAAAAAAACAGATTGTAAAAGCAAATAGGGATTTAGGGCTTGTTTGAGGAATTGTTTTACATTATTTTCTTCTACATCCTAGGTTCAAGAATAGCCTAAGAAATGTTCTTTAAAATTGTTTCAAGACTGATTAAAACTGACAAGAAACTTCAGGTAGAGGAAATCATCCTAAACTCAGAAGTTAGGCAAAGGCTGTGTACATTGTATTTGAAATCAATAATCCTGCACGATTTGCAGCCTAAGCTCCTTCCTCCTCTCTCACAGCAACAAAATCACATTTGGGAGAATGCTGTCAAGATCTATCCAGCATAACCCATAACAGCAGAGCCCCAAGACAACTCCAGCTTTTGCAGATGCTTACAAACAGAGAACATACCATAAGCACTGACACCAAGCAGTCACCAGAGCTGGCGAGCTTGGCTGTGCTGCTGAAGGCCAAGTTCACTCCAAGAGCAGCTCATGTACCCAAACCACACCTACAGGACCATTCTTCTGCTTTCTTGCTCTCTTGGAAATTTGCTGTCTTTCCCACCACTTTTGACCAAAAGAGGCATTTGAGAATCTCAAATCCAGCCTTGGATGATATAAGGTGAATCTTGAGGTTTCCTTGTCAAAAAATCTGGACTGCTTCAGTTGGGGGATACATCTCCAGTTGGGTTACTTCTGCTCAGTCAAGATGCAAAACTCTTGCTGTTAAGTCTTGTCTGTCTCATTGCTCCTTTCTTTGACAAATAAATGCTTTTAGAATGATGTATTTGTTCAACACATTTAGTGTTTTCATTCAGAAGAATATGAAAAATGGAAAAGGTTCTGCAGATTTCCATGGAACTATCACCTCGCAATAAAAGTCTGTAGGAAATGAAAATCCATATATTTTCCATTTCTTACTAGAAAACATCTTATTTTACTAGAAAGTAAAATAAGATGTTTCTAAAGCTAAAATGATACAAAAGTAACCCAAACAAACATAAAAGAGTTTGTGGTGGTTTTACCTTTTATTTGACTAACTTGCTTCTAGCAGTTTCTGACCAAAGCCTTTATCAGTTTTCACAAAAGCAAAAATAAAGGTGAAGGATAGGACAGTCCCATCAACTGACATTTGCACTCACACATAGACACATTTCATTTCCAACTTCAGAAATTAATGACAGCCTCTATTAAATTCACCTGATCAGGAAAACACAGTTAAGCAGAGTAAAACTAGCATATTCTAAAATATTTTACAAGTAAACCAATTTCAAGCTGGGATGAATTCAGGATCAAAACAGCAGGTGAAGTGGCAACACAGAGCTGGACACTAGATCAAAGGCTCTCTGCCTCCAGACCCATTTGAGATAAATTTGCATTGCTGCCAACAAGACAACCATTTACTTGTCATTATTGTCACCAGGTCATGAAAGAAATTACTATCTTAACCGTAACACATATTATTTAGTAGGAGTCCTTGTGTGACTCTCTCACAATAATTCATGCTTAAATTTATGGGAGGCATAAAATTCCTGTGGCAGAGTGCCTGTAAGGGAACTAATGTATCTTGTATGACAGTTATTGACAGCAAAAAGGACTCAACTTGCAATACTTCCTTGTTAATTGGTACCTTTGGTCTCAAAGAAGACACATTAAATGAACGCTTTTCAGTAATAAATCTACTTTATACAAATATATAAAGAAATAATAATATATAAATCTATTAAATAAATAATAAATCTGCTTTATACCTTTAAATTTGAACCTGTTTTGCCCTTAGAGTGTTTTCTCCCAGTCCTCATCTCAGCTCATGAGCCCTTTGTTAAGATTTTTCCCTCTCCTCTGCCCCACTGAGAGGGAGAGTGAATGGCTTTCATGGGTACCTGGCATTTGGCCAGTTTTAAATCATGACAAGCACATACAAAAATCTTTGCAGGATCAAGGAAACTGTTTATTCCATTTCAGTAAGTGCAACGTCATGTTTCCCATATCTATATAACATTTCCCTTAATATCTTGAGGAAGAATTAAGAGAAAACACAAAAGCAGGCAGAAACCAAATGAAGAACAATGGCTGGAAGCTGCAGATGCAACTTGAGTTTAGCATATGCACTTAGATATCTATAGTCACAACTTCTGTTTCTGCAAAAGTTGAGGAACAGGGCGTTCAGGCATGGGCCTCAAAAATACAGTGAAACTTGGAACAAGATTTGGGTAAGGTGAATGTGCAACTAGGGAGAAGAGGCCTGACTCCCTCTAGGAGAGAATGGCAGAAAAAGAGTTTGTCTAGACAAATTATATGCAGCAAAGGCTGCGGTTTCAGTCCTGGAAAATGCTGATACCCACCCATCCAAGTATATCCACCTGATGATTTTTTTGTGTGTACCAACATTTTATGCAAAAGTCACTTGGTGTTGATTTGAACCAGGAATTCCACACACCTAATGAAGCCCTAAAGGCAGTGATAAACCACAGCATCCTACAAGTGCTGGAAAGCTGAGCACAGAGCTGACAGCAAAGGGAGCCCAGAGTGGCCCCAAGGCCTTCTTTATGAACTCAGTGTTAGGCCACAATGTCTAAAAAAGAAACAAACCACCCCAGCCAGCAACTACTTGGCCAATAGGTGTAAATTAGTTCTTTGAGAGCCATGAGTTTTCCAAGAAAGAGGACTTCCTTGTGCTCTAATCACTCCCCTGCACAGGCACAGAGATGCCATTGAAAGACTTGGTGAGAGCAACAGCCCCAACTGACAAAGTTACAGCAGGAAAAACTGAAGAATAAAAAAAAACCAAGCCTTAAAAGTGACCTTTCTTCACCTACTTTAACCCAAAAGAAAAATTAAAGTGTGAAATAGAGACACTACACATCATAGGCTCATATCCCATCCTGGACAAGACTTACAGCCTTGTTCCCCCCAGGCAGCTCCTTCAGGACCGGTGTGTTCCTTCCCTTGCTGTGGGGCAAAAGGCTTCCTATACCTCAGGGGGGAGCAGGCAGATGACATCTCACATGGGAAGTTTTAAAACTAGCAACAAGAAATAAAAAAGATGACCTAATAAAGCTTCACCCTCTGAACTGGGTCTCACAGGGACTGCAGCAGATGTCAGAGACCACAGAGTGTATCTGAGAAAGGACAAACATACAATAAGATAGTCTGGCATTTCTGCTGAAAATCAGAAAAGTACACTGTTCCAAGCACAGAAAGAGCTCTTACAATTTTAGCAAACATACCATTAGATCACTATAATATACATTATTATGCACTGCCTGCTATGAAAGGGCAAAGAATATGTGATTTGGCATAAAACTGGGACAGTGGAGAGATATAAAACTTGAACTTGCACAAACCCCATCACTCTCAGTTAAACCAGCAAAACACTTTGAAGCGACAAAGTCACCGTGAATTGATGCTGCACCCACACACCTGTGGCACTTCTCCAACAGCTGCAACTTCAGAGAAGTTGGATTTATTGTACTATAAACCATACAGAACTAAAAGCTTATATCATGCACTGATATCCAAAACTTGCAGTTAACCAATCAACATCTGCAGGCTTCAGATTAACCTTTAACTAAACTGCAAGGAGTAATATCCCTAGGCCACCTTCTGCTCATATAACTAGTAGCCACATCTTATTCACACCTGTCCCTTCAGGACAGTCACAACTGAGATACATTTTCCTATCTTTCCATGATCAGCACCATGTATCAGAACTCTTCCCTTCCTTTAACTCACAAATGTTCTACAAACAGATCCTGGCTTTCAAGAGCTCCCTCATTACACATGCAACTCTGATAGCCTTTTGTGCAAATGAAAAGAAAAAACTTTTCAAAAGGACTAAGTCCCTTCTAGTGGGAATAGCCCAGAAATCTACACAAATGTCCATGCTGCTTTTGTCTTCTGTGTTTTGTTCTTGTGAATAAGAATTAGCTGAACCAGATGTTCGTTAAGTGATTAAAATGTTAGGCAATAGCAGCAAATCAAATCAGCAGGTTTTACAGGAATATTTGCAAATACTTTATAACTATATTCACTCAACTCCAATCTGAGCTTCTTTGGCTCTACTTCTCTCTTCCACCAGTTACTTCTTCTCTTGATAGCTTTTAACAGATTTGTTGAAGTTTCATTCCTGCTGCAAGTCTCTGTTTTTCTTAGTATTAAATCTGGTTCTGTGTTAACTGCATACTGAACATTTTCAAAGAAAATTCCTTTACACTTTAATCTTAATGTGTGTCTTAAGCACCCTTTACCTTCTGTGGCCAAGTACTAGAAGTTCTGCCACCCAGTTTTCATTCTTTTCCCCCAGTATATATTTTCAAACAAAACTAACTTCTGAAATGGAGATTACAGCATGGTGAAAAACATTAGCCAAGATGAAACCACAATACTTTCATCTCTGTATGAATCATCAAACAGAAGAAAACAAGGACACTGATTAGGCTTTTTGTGATGGAAAGCAGGGTGAATGTTCTGCAGGTTGCATCTAATGAGGATACAATTTCACAATAGGCCCAATTCTTTCCTAAGCACCTGGGTAATGTCAGTCAGGTGCTCAGCTGAGGGGATTGTGTGAACTTTACAACATAATAACTCAATGAAACGACACAGGATAGTGACTACGTAATGCTGCACTGCAGTATAGGCAGTGTCCTCAAATTCACTGGTTTATTTTTGTGTGATAAATGACTCTTGCTTCTGTCCCTGAGGAAAAATGACTCACTGGCTTCTTTGCTTCCTGCAGAGAACTTTGCATTCTGCTCTGCTCCACATCCTCTGTTACTACAGTGCTTCCTTTAGGCTTTTCCTTAGGTTGTCCAACCCAAGCCTTCAGGAATAACATAAAACAGCAGGTTTTGTTTTTTTTATCCTTGGGGTTTTTACATTCCAAATCAAGGTGGTGTTTGTTTGTTTCTAAGAAAACCACACAGCCCAGCCCAGTAGCTCCTCCAAGTCACAGCAGAAGGAACAGCAAAGCCATAGTAACACTTGTGCAACTCTAGTGGCTTTAGGATACCAGATATGATGCAACATTTTGGGGAGAAACTTATACAAGAAGGGAATAACAGAGAAAAGGGAAAATGGCTGAAACAAGGCTGGCAGCCTGGTGATTTATATCAGCATTTTCTACAACAGCAGACTCCAAAGAAGAGCAGAAGAATGGGAAGACACAGGATTTCATTCCTAACACAGCCCACCCAGTCATTGATGGAGTATTTTCAAGCAGAATCCTCCTGACAGCCTGGGGTTTAACCCCACGGGGTAACTCAGCCCCATACACACATTCCTCCCCTCCCAGCAGGATCAGGGAGAGAAAAAGAAGAGTAAACATAAGACAGCTTATTCAGATAAAGACAGTTTAAGTAGTAAGAGATGAACAGGCAAGCAAAGCAGAAGAAGGAATTAATTCCCCACTTCCCCAGAGCAGGCAGGTGTTCTGCATCCCCAGGACAGCAGGAGTAACAATGACTGGGGAAGACAAACACCATCACTCCAAATGTCCCTCCCCCTTCATCCTTCCCCAGATTTCTGTGCTGAGGATGAGGCCCCATGGTCTGGGACATCCCTGGGGTCAGCTGTCCTGGCTGTGTCCCCTCCCAGCCCCTTGTGCACCCCCAGCCTCTCGCTGCTGGGTGGGCTGAGGAGCAGGGAAGGCTCAGCTCAGGGTAAACCCTGCTCAGCAGTAACAAAAACGCCTCTGAGTTACCAGCACTGCATCCAGCACAAATCCAAACCACAGCCGCACACCAGCTACAGTGAAGAAAGCTAACTCTATCCAGAATCAGCACACAGCCTATTTCCAGTAAGAGTGACCACACGAGTAGCTCTTGGATGTTTGCAAGGTTCTCTAGCTCAAATGACTTAACATATTGAGGTCTCCTGAGTATTGTTTATTTTTTAAAGACAATTTTCTAAATATTTTATTCGCAGCTTAAGGTTAAGAAACACTGAAAACTAATGATTTGCAACCAAAATGAAATACATGTCTCCTATTGATTTTGTTTTATTTACTTGGAAACAATATTGATTCCCAAGAGATACATCTAAGCACGAAGGCTGAAACCCAAAGAACTTCCATACCATTGATTAATAGATGCTATCTGTCACTTTCACTTTTAATGAGACATTTTCTCTTCCATGAGATACTGTATTCTATTGAAAGGTCAAATGTGCATTCTGCACAAGAGAGAAATGGCTCACAAATAGCCACAACTCCAGAACAGCTGATTTCTTTGATTCTTTAATTAAATCAGGAATAATTGTCTTCCTTCCTATCCCCAAAAGTTTTTTTGTTAGTATGTTTGGTTCTTTTGATATTCAGCTCTGTTAACATTTAACCTATGCTTTGGTTGGAATTAGCTTAAAACTAAGACTTCTTTTGCCCTGTGGGTTTTATAGAACACAATAAAAGCCTGATTCATGACCAGGTCAGTGCATTACAAATAATAACAAACCTCATTAAAGAAATCCCCATTACTCTTTGAGGCATCTTTCCTTTGGGCCAAATGCCATTATCTGTGCAATGCTCTTAAACAAAACCAGCAAAACCAGAAGTGACAGTTGATACACAGACATTCATAAAGGAAGATGATTTGCAACGATATCCACCAGCCCATTGGGAAACACATATAACTAGGAATTCAGTAGGTGATACAAGTGCTTATTATGTATTCAGCTTGGTAAATTATGAGAAAATTTCTTCCAGGCCTCAGAGAGAAAAGCTTTGAATAAATCCTTACGGATTACCAATACTTCCAGTAGTACTTGGCAGCACGAAGACAGAATACACAAATTATAATAGGAAGACTGAAAAATAGGGAATTTGCATCTACAGAAGTTCAGGGTGACTGGGTAGCAGGGCCCAGACATTTTCAGCTGGATGCAAACTCACAGACAGGAGAAGCAGCAGAGCCTTGTAACTACTGAAAGGAGAACCAGGCTGAAATAATTCAGATTGGGATGGTCCTTGGGAGGACTCTACCCCAAGCACCTGCTGCCCCTTGCCCTTCAAGGAGCACCTCCAAGAAGGTCCTGTCTCAAACTCCCCTGAGACATCCCTTTGGTTGGCTGATTTCAGGTTCTCTCCACTCCCTTGGGTGCCGCCATCCCTCAGCAGACACTACCATCTGTCCAACGATGAGTGCTCGTGGAGCACCCCAAGAAAAGAAGTGATCTCAGTAAACATCAGCTCTGCTGCACAGCAGGAGACTTGGAATCTGCCTAATTATTTATGCATGCATAAATGCCCCAATTTATGAGCAGGGCAATTCGATGCTCTGGAGATGAGCAAATTCTGCCAGGAAACTGGTGAACTAATGACCAGCATTTACCAATTCAAGGGATCCTCCCACACCCCAACAAGGATTAAAGGAAGCTGGTTTTATTTAAAATATTTCAGTCTAAAATACACATTTTTCTTCATAATTAGAAATTTCAATATATTATGAAAACATTCAGCCTCTCAATTTACCAGACTTCTGAAGCATAGTAACAAATTAAATGCTATCATGCCATAAATCAGTCTTGGGAGATTATGTTTCCTAAATAGAATATTAGGTCAACTATCAGCAAAAAAATAAAAAGGGTGATAGTGACATGAACAATTGTATCTTGGCTGGAAAGACAAAGAATGCAAGGCATTTCTTTAATTGTATCTTGGCAGTTCCATTCACACTGATATAATCAGGTTGCATCAGCAATTGGATCATGAACTCCCTTTAGAAGTTTATGATCACAAAAGGCTTTCTAACACCAATACCTGATATTTGAGGTGCACATTATCAGCCTTCCTGTTTGTGCAGTGAGAAGAAACACAGAACATTCAAAATCCCAGGCTCCCCTTGCTATAGCATGATTACAGGTTTTTTCTCCTGTGCAGTTCTTTTACAGCACTACAAATGCAGGGAAGAGCTGGGAAGAGAAGATCACTGGCTGGGGCAGCAGCAGCCAATCCACCTGCAAAGCCCAGCTCACTCCCACAGCCACAGGGAACCAGGGCTCCACCACATCAGCTGAGCCCCAGTTTAGGGCCCTGGTCCCAGCTGATTGCAGGTGAGCACTTTACCCAAAAAAAAAAATCCAATTATTCCCAAACTCTTAGTATGGGAATGATTACATACTTTTATAATGGTTATTATGGGTTTAGGGTAACTATTAATCTAAATAAGGAACCACAGATCAAAACAAATGGGTTTCCAGGAATGGTGTAGAAAATAAATGCTTTAATTAAATTCTCCTTGAAAGCAGTTTACCTTTAAAAGCTCATTCTTAAAGTTCTCCCTTAATTCAACCACCTGCCCACATATCCCATGGTTTCTGCTGCCAACTCCTATAATCTCAAGGGCTAGATCCACCAAAATACAGGGCAAGATACAAGGTACTCACAAAAATTAACTGGACAAATCCCTGCTACCAAACAAAAACAAAGGAAAAGGTTTTCCCTGTCGTGTACAGACACATCAGAAAATTTGTCTTTAAAGAACAAAATGTTAATGACAAAATGCTATTATCAGACAGATTAAGTGATTGATATCAACCAACTAAAAATCATCATGCGCTATTAGAAAGGTAATTAAAGCAGAAGTTCCATCTCTATATTGCAGAAACCCACAATGAAGGGAACCACTCAGAACCTGGGAATGACCAGAAGTATTCCAGGCATACTCATCTGGATGAAAAACTGAATAACCAGCTTATCTTACAAAGAAATGAGATGTTCTTACAGAGTCTTTCAACGTACAAATGCTCAAAATGTATCCTTTAAAAATCACAGACTCTAGGACAAAAATTTATAGAAAAGAAAACCTGTTTTACAGCAGTTTTAGACAAAGGATGCTTAATAGTGCTGAAAAAACACCAATGGCATGAACTTCAATTTCTCACAAATCCAAAAACTTATACAAAACTTCTAAGCCATTTAAATTGATGTTGTGTGGAATTTTTCCATGGATTAATTCAGATTTATACAGGACACAGTCTGGTTAAGCAAGCTTAACACACAGACATTTCAGCATTCATATTGTGTCAAGTACACAGAGTTTTTAGAAGATTTTTCTTTCTCATTTTAAAAGAAATAAGAGAGGATTTTGAGATATTTTTTCTATTCAGATCATTAGGTTTGTCCCAGTTGTCAGGGCTTTTCTTATATCCAGAGGTCATCAGCATGCTAGGATGCCTGAAGAGAGAGACAGATGCATATGTGACCTTAATTCCAGAGTTTTAAGTTAAGCTAAGTGCTTAAGATGTTACCAACCTGTATTTTACTTCAGTTTCCATTGGTAACCAGGCAGCTTCTCTAAGAATCAGATTAGATATACACACATGTTGTAGTTCTGCTACCTACCACACAGCTTCTATTTTGGCAAAAATAAGAAATACAGAAAGGACAAGAAATATTAGATATCTACAAACGTGATTATGAAACAGTCCCTCAGAAAGGTTTTCCAAATGTCATATATGCTTATATCAGGTTGGTTTGTTGGGTTTTTTTAGAGTGTGCATCATAGCAAACTAAACTTTATACACTTTACCAAAATTTACCCCATATTTCTCTTAGCTTTCAATGTGCAAAGCCAAATTGCTCTGTTTTAAATATTCAGGAAGACACACAGAAGAGCTACTGAACCAAAGCCAAGAATGTCTCGATGCTTTTAATTTATATTGTGATTCAATCAGGAATTTATAAAAAACAGGGGAGCAAGGATGCAAAGTACTGGAGATCTGGGTTACACCCAGCCATGGGCACAAAGTGGGGATGAAGAGATGAGGACAGGGAGAAGTGGCAGAGCTGTTCCAGTAACCTCCTCCTTTACCAAGGTCATTCTCCTCTGGAGAATGCCACAGGAGATGCCAGCTACTGCAGCCTAAGGACAGCTGTCAAACACCTTCAAAAAATGAGATGTAAAGAGAACAAAGGTAAGGCCTTCCTCTTCTAATAAACCGTCTTGCTTTTTTAACACTTTTTTTAACATTTATTACACTAAAGTCTGGGGTTTGTAAGCATCACCTCTATATTTTTTAGCATACCCCAGGCCACCAAGGTACTGGAACCCATTTACAGTAACCAGCTCAGAAACTGTCCTCAACACCCAAAGATGAGAGAGTGCACTCTCTAAGCTTCACAAATTCATCTGAGAGCTGTAAGGCACGATCTGGAATTATATTTAGGGGCTGGGGCCAGTGCTTGGTGCTGCAAAGCCTTGCAGAGCACCATGCAGGCTGCTCTGCTCAAGGAAAGCCAGAGCAATGAAGTCAGATGCAGCAGAAACCACTCAACCCTTCCTAGCATGAAAGCATTCAGGTCCAGCTTGCTGGGAGTGCAACAAGTGTCTGGAGAGAGAGCATTGAGAGCATTGCATAATTACCAGCTCTCCTTGCTTCCAGAAAAGGCCTCCTCTATGAGAATGACTTGTGCTCTGACACTGAACTGGAGTACAGCTCCCATCTAAAGAAACAGGCCTGTCCAAGGTTATCCATAATGCTGCTCCTCTACTAACAGAGGAAAAACATTAAAGATGCTCTGAAGAAAGGTGTTTGGATATAAGCTCTGCCTTGAAGTGTTCTGCAGTTCCCACAGCTCTAATGCAAGCCTGAAAAAGTCAGTAGTTTCCCACTGACTTTGATGGTATCTAGGCTTGGTCTTTGATGGGAAGAAAAACACAGCTATCAGGTTTTTAAAAGACCCCCAGTAAACACAGATATTGCTACATTACAGGACAAGTAAACAAAATCATTACAGGTAATTCATCCATCTCCAAGGGAACGTCCCTTTAAGAACTACAGATCTGTGACAGAAAAAGGACATCATCCATTTCATTCCAGATCTTGGGAGAAGGAAATATGCCAGAAAAAGACAACTTATTTCCACTGGAAAAATGAAAGAATGACTCATCAGATGGCTGCTCTGAATAAAAAGTTCATGTTCACAGTAAAGGGGAAAAATCCTATCCTGGGCTTAGGGTGTCACATGGTGAGAAAAGAGATTTATAGATATCCTTAATAAACTGATAAGATACATCAGATAAATATGAAATCCTAGTCAAAGACTTAAGTAAAAACAGATTTGAGAAAGGAATTCATGTTGTTTAAGGAGTTCTGTTTGACTTTTAAATGCTTTCACACTTTTTAATACCCTAAAAACTCATGACTCTTGTCAAGATAAAACCTCCAAAGTTTCCTTTTATAGAAGAGCCATGTCCTTGATGTGCTCAGCACTGCAAAGCCATTTGAGCAAAGCACTCATTTCCACCTGCAGGAAGCAGAGCTCTACAGACTCTGAACAGCAATGGATTTCACAGAAGTGAGGTAGGAGAGAGGAGACATGTAAATATTGCTAAAACAACATCTCATCATTTTTGTCTTCCTAAACAGCACTCTGACATGATGGATGTGCTTCTGACACCCAGTGCTATATTGGTTGCCACTTTTAAAGATCATGTTTTAAATCTAAAGTGCAGATACAGCTACATTGTAGGCACTAATAAATAAAGGGCTTTTTGACAGCTCTGGAAAGGGAGAAGTTAGACACATACTGCCAAGTTAAATTATACTCAAAATTCAGGGCTCATAACAAGTTGTAGCAAAAGCTAAGACAATCAAAAAGCTTCCAGGACATTATTTCTTTCATTTTAATGAAATCAGTGAACAAGCACTTCTCTCAACATGCAAGTCCTGGATCTCCAGTCTACCAAGAACATCACTAAAAATGGTTCTGCAGTAACAAGCCCGTGTTTTATATAGAGCTGCTATTGAGGACAGGATGGGTGAACTGTGCCATTCACCACACACAGAATAAACCTAAACATCAAAGTTTCACAGAAGCACCTGACATTCCCATCTCAGCCACTGCATACAATTCTATCATCGCTACCCTGGACCAGATTCAAAGGCAAGCATTGGGTTCCAAGTGTCATAAACATGTCCTAATTGCTTTGGACACGTTTATGACACTTGCTTTTCTCTGTTACAATAATTTACTGTTCATGCTCAAAATTTAACTGGGTGGAATTTATAGGCTGGGAGAAGAACAATGCCTGTAGTACTTCCTAGCGTTATATATTTATACTAAAAATTGAAAGGCATTGGAAAACCTGCTTTGTTAAACAATGTTTTGTGATGGGGCACATTTGACAGGCAGAACATTCAAATACTTATCCAGCAGTAGTTGTGGGCTGTTTAAATGGACAAAAAATATAAAGAGCATGAGTCAAGGCCATAAATGTTGATTTATAAGGGGATGTCATTGTATTAGTAAAAAACAATTCAGTCAATATGCAGGAAACTTTTAATTAAATGTAACTTACAGCTAAATAAGAACAGGTTGTGAAATTTTATATACTCTGCCACTGAAAATCATAGAACAAAGCAACTATTCTTACAAGTGACCTGATACAATAACTGAATGGTTGAATGGTTAAATGGTTATGGTTGAAAGGTTAATTCAGAGATGGGTTACAAATGCATATTGCTAAATACTGCTATCTCTGCTTATTCTTTCCACAGTGAACATACATTTAATTTTTTTTTTCTCCAGAAACAATAACTTTGCCAGTACCAAGGAGCAGTGCAGAACCTGATGTGCACAGCTCAGGGACAGCAGCAGTCCAGCTCACAGGATGGGCACAACTGGAAAGGACAGAGACACAAAGCAAACACTTATCAAGAACAGAAGCTTTGAAAAGCTTTACAATGCAGGAAAGCACCTCAGAGGTACTCAGTGCCTGAAGCTAAGCTATAACAACGTGATTTCACAGTTAGCTGTCACCATTAGAACCTTCCTGAATTCCTTGCAGGATGTGACTTCCCAGTACCATCTGATTAACCTATCTATCTCTTGAATCTGCTTTCACTGCAGCAAGGGACACTTGGTGGCAGCAACACTTGCTGCCTCTGCCCTCCCCTTTTGTGCCTCCACCTTCCCTGGCACCGAGCAAGTGTGGGTAGAGTTACACACTGCAGGAGCTGCAGCAGCCACCATCAGACTCCCAGGGCCCCACCTGTCCCTGCTGGAATGGTGACACGTTGGGGCTGAAATGGGAATGAGAGCACATCTGCTGGAGCCCAAAGGCTCCCTGCACCACAAGTCCATTCACCACAGCAGTACAGGGCAGCATCCCTGGACTGCACCATGCTTCACTCCTCACACGGGGCTCTGTGCCTTGAGACTGACCTGCAGCAAAGGAGGACTGAGCATCACCATCATGCCATGAGCCCTTATTTCCTCAGGATCAGACACTGTCACCAAAAGCACTGCAGCTGGGAGACCAGACTGCTCAGTTCCTCTCAGATCAACCTTTTCAGGTCCAAACAGTACCTACAGATTTTAGAAAACCTACAAATACAGAGGCAAAAAGCCCGCAGCAGCTAACAGCCTCCTACTTTAGTCCTTTTAAGTGATTTAAGACCAGACATATACAAGAAAATCTGTTATTCTCCCATGAGCCAATTCCTGCCTGATTAACTCATACCTGCAACTCCAGCAGCTCTCCTGAGAGCACAGGCATGAAACACAGCTCAGGGCTGTAAAAGGAAGTTCCCATTTGTACAGAGAAAAACACTCATTTTCAGCTAATACCCCCACAGCTCCTGCTAGTGCCAGGGGGACTTCCTCCCTTCCAGGGAGCTCCAGGGTCCTGCACAAAACAGCTCAGGGAGCAACAGAGGCTGCTGCTTTTCTGTGGGGGGCTTTGTTTTTCCCCCACAGTTTCCATGGGCAGCTCATGTTACCCAACAGTACACTGACAGAGGTGCTAATTCGCTGGTAGGGGAGAGGTAAGCCACACCTTTCCAAAGATTTTTATAATGCTCATACACTGCTGGTATCAAGTCAGATAGTTTTTCCAGCTATTTTTACAGTCAGTAATAAAAGGGTCACATTGCTGCTGCTTTTCAAGTGCATAAATCTACTTAGTTCCACAAATAATTGAGACAAAAGCAGGCACAACACTTCTATTTTTTCCTAAATTGTGTATGGTTCAGAGTAAGAAAGAGATTACATAAACTGTTGTTAAAGGTTTTTCTGTCATTGTACTCATGCACCAAACAATAATACTTTCAACTGTGAAAAAATTCAATCCATTACACTGAAAATTTCCAGACATCTGATACAATAGTACCTGCTCTTCCTTGCTACATGCTCAAAATCCTTTACTTGGGAGTCCAATTACCAGTCTCTCACCAGTCATGTAAATACAAAAAGTAGCTGTAGCTCCCAAAATAGAGATAATTTTGAACCTTGTAAATCAGCTTGTTTGAGGAGATGTCTTGCTGTTCTGGTCGGCTGATAAATGAATCCAGAAGTCCCTAAAACACTTGTGCACAGAAACCTTGGTAAAGCTTTCTCCTCCTATCACCAGTTAAAGAATTACACTGTAGCTGGTCCTACAGTCTCCCTGTGCCCAAGGTGGGGAAGCAAGCCTTGAGGACTGGCATTGGAGCAGGCTACCCAGGGAAGGGGCAGAATCACCATCCCTGGAGATGTTTAAGGCATGCGTGAGTGGGGCACTTGGGGATATGGTTTAGTGGTGAAAGTGGCACAGCTGGGTTAACAGCTGGACTCAACCATCTTAGAGATCTTTGGCAACCTTGACAATTTAATGATCAGTCTGACCAAAACATTTCCAAGGCAAGTCCAAGAGAGCAGTTAAGAGGTGCCTATACCCATGTAAGGTTTCACAACACTGGCCAGGGTCCTACCATTTGCCACACACACACAGCTACACCTGCCCTTGAAAACAGCCAAGGAGCAAAGCACTCCCCAGGACTCTTCTTCACTTGGAGGTACAAGAAAGGTGTAAAGAAAGCCTAACTGAAATTTTGCATATTTCCCTGGTATTAGAAATCATCACTTTGAAAACTGCACAGGGATAAGAAAAGTGTAGTGGGCTGAAGAAGTGACACCCTTGCAAGTGTCTTAGCTCAGTGACAAATCCTACATAAAAACCCAATCCATGGGCTTGGGGAGAGCACACACTGCTGGAGGATGCCCAGGGACACAGTGCCTGCTCCCTCCACTGCCAGTCTGCTGTGAATATTCACTTGTAAGCACAGCCAAGGGGGATGCTACACCAGACAGCACCTTGGTCTCACCAGTATATTTCTTCTTCTGGCTGTACATTCCCTTCAGCCCTAGAAAAGGGGTTCAAAGCAAGGTTTTGCAAAATAGATTAGCAACAAGCACAGCACCCTCCTTGAATATGCGAATAAACTTTTTTATGGAAAGCTAAATCCTTGGTTTCACCTTTGACAGGAATCAGAATGCAGGGTGGGAGGGAAATGCTCCCACACCACATTCCCTCCCTGATGCACCTGGAGGGGAAGCCTGGAGGGTTGGCCTCCCACACAACCCTGACACTGCAACAGGGGCTTTGCATGGAAGTGAGCTTCAGAAAAAAAGACTACTAAAGCTCCCTGACAAAGAACTACAGCATGCTTGAAAACAGGACTCCTGGGTGCCTCTAAGCCCATTTGTTGATTTTTTTATAAAAGACTGGGGGGGAAAAAAGCCTGTTTAGAACTTGTATTAAAACCTGCTCAGAAGATATCAATTTAATTTGATGCTGTAACTAACTGCTTTTACAAACTGCAGGAAGAGACAAGTGTGAAAATTACAGTTATTTATATACAGGCAAACAGCTGACAAGACTCCACAACAGCCCAGTAGCACAACAATGGCTCAGAGTGAAACAAATTAGCCTGGCATTTATAATTTTAAAAAATTTTCTCCTTCCTGGAATGCATCAATTTTCATCTCTTCCTCCATACCACACATTAACACAATACCTTTAATTGCTTTTATGCAACAAACTATTCATATATTAAATGCAGAGAAATATTTAAATTAGTTGTTTTATCTGCAGAGGCTTTTCTTCGACATACATGCTGTAATTGAAATTTTGAATGATGTATGCTACAATAAATTGAAGGGTGGGGAAGCTTGGAGCTGCCTTTGACAGGTAAATTGGGGGAGGTTGTTTCTTTTTCATTCTTTTTAGAGTCTAGGTAGTCTAACTCACTTAGACCTCACTCTGCATTTCAGATAATGTTAGGTTATTCCCTTACCAGATTGTTTTGGTGCTGCACGATGAAATACTTGCAATGTGATAAAATGCTGCTAACTTGTGACCTCTTATTTTTCTTCAAGTTCAAGATCCTGAGAGATTCTCAAGTTCTAGTTTGCTTTAAGAATCCTCTCAGCTTTGGTGGCTTCAGAAAAAGGAGTTAACCATTAAGCAGCCCAAAACAGGAAAACAATCTTAAAATTTTGAGCACTCCCTTAAAACCTGAGCCAATGTTATCATTTTCTCAGTGCTCGTTGCAGGAGTTTGCAATATTGTCACAAGTCTCAAAACCTAAGAGTGCAGTGACTTTCTGAGCTAATCACAGTAATAATATCTTAATAAATACTAGAAAGTCTCATTCTTAGTGAATTTATAGTTGCCATCTGCCACGAATTAGTCAATTATTTCTCAGTTTAGGGAAATGCTCACCTGCCATTTCTGTCCACTTTTGTTTAACCACAGGCCTCAGGGGACTTAATAAATTGAGGCAGCTCCACACTGAAACTCAACACATTCAGATTGAGTTGGTGGGGAACAAAATTGTGCAGCAGCATAGTTCTCCTCTGGGAAAGTAAGCAATTTTTCTGGATCTAAAACAACTTCTTGTCCTGAAAAAATATTATGAACATGCTGGAATTTCTGTTTCTCATAGTTTGTGTGGGGTTTGTAAAGGCTAAGGAAACTGTGCATTATTTTCCTTCCTCCCCATTTGAGTAGGGATCTGAATATTTTTGGATATGAAAATTAAGGCACACTTTGGGAAAGATAGCACTTACTTGCTCTGAGACTGAACAAACAAAACCATTACTTAAATTGAGCCTAATTACTCCACTTTAATTCGCTTTAAAAAATATAGAATGTGTTGGCCTTTTTCTATCCCAAAAGAACAGAGATTTCTAAACTTCTACATTATCAAAATTAATTAAATATCATGCAGGATATCCCTGAGTACAGAATTATGCAGACTGGAAGGGACTTTCTATGCCTTTCAGTCCAGGACACACCTGAGGGGCTGTATGACACAAGGAACATTGGCAAATATGGACAGAAAGCACCTGCACTTCCCAATGCTCATGGACAGGTTGATGGACAGGAAAGGGAAAATGAAACAGAAAAAACTAACACACAGAAAAGCTATTTTTTCTTGTATTGAGACTGCAAATCCACCATGGCAGCATTGCACAAACCAGTCCCAGATTTGAATTTCTCAGAAAATTTAGCCCATCCTTTGATTAAGAAATGTTGATGAAGCCTATCCCCCCTGAAAGCTGGTGGAATGCACAAGGTTGCAATCACCTCTGCTGGCACTGACACAGTAGGTTTGCTACTGCTGACTGGCTTTTATTCTCAGGCAAGTTGTAGCTGCCCACTAAAGGCTGCAAAGTTTCTTATTAGCTGAGGATTAGGCACTGGAACATTTTTTGGCATTTAGCACACTATCAAACCATCTATGAAATGTTGTCATGTAGCTGCACCAAATACCTGATCCACTCAGTCTCCCCATTAATCCCTCTGATTTTGATATTACACAAATTATGAGCATTTTTTCTTACTGAGGCTTAGTGCACAAAGCTATCAAGTACAAATGAAATAAAGCAGTAACAAACAAGCATATCAAACACATTGAGCTCTAACTCAAACACATCTACACATGATTTAAAGTGAGCCATACTCACTCAACTGCTCATGAATGGAGCAACTTTCCTTAAATCAAGCACTTCATCCTAATGAAAGCAGAGGAGAAGGAACAGAAAAAGGTCATATTTTTTTCTCTCATTTGATACCATAAATACAAATTTTTATTTTTCTTACTGAGCAGCACTGTTACTTTTATGTTACTTGGATCCTTTAATATTGTATTTCCACACTTTGAAGTGTTAAGATTTCCTTTGACAGAAAATTATTTTTTGACATGCAGTACTCGTATGGGGGATAAGTAATATTCCTCACTGAGAATTTTTTGTTCTTAAATGGCTGCAAGCATGTCAGCCTTAACTTCATCTCACCACAGGGGTTTTATGTAACTGTGAGCAAAAACATTCAGTCCTCTGTTCTGATTTTTTTCTAGCAGCATTATTTTTATGAGGGTATTTGTTACTGAATTTTGTAACCATCTACAATGGATTTTTTTCCTTGCATTGTCAATAATGTGTTTTCTGACTATAAAACATGGGGAGATGTTTTTTTTTATAGATGACTAGGAAACCAGGCATCAGCTGGAAAGGTAACACATCTTCAAGTTCAGAACACTAATGAGTCCCAAATGTCCTGCAACACCATTCTGCTTGTTAGTCTTACCATTAAACAGTCTTGCTGGAAAGCCTGACTATTTGCTTCCAATTACCAACAGCATGTGAAAAATATGCTCATATCCTTTCCATTGTATTCCAAGACACTGTTTCTCCACCAGCATCCCACACACAAGCTGAAAGATGGGGCAGACCCAAGGCAGAATCCTGCTCATGGACCACTCCAGAGCATGACAAAACATCACACATCTCACCTCTTGAAAGCTGAAGGTTTGTAGGAAACCTGGTGTTAATAATTTGCAGATGAACTGACTCTGCAGCCCTTGTCCAGGAGAGGCTCAGACAGCTGAGCTCACTGAGCCTGGAAAGCTGCTGCTCCAGAGGGCCCCATGTCAGACCCCATCCTCACACCAAGGTTGTTAAAGATGTGAGCCAGGCTCTTCCAACACTATGTACCTTTAGCAATACCTGAGAATGCATCATTGATTACCTTCATAAAAATAATCAACTTCATAAGAGAGTACCAACAGATTGTTCACCTGAAAACTACTTATTAATACCCCAGATAAGCAGACATGGCACAGGCCATGCCCAAGGTGTACAAGGGACAAAAACAAAGACAACAAAATTTAACTGCAGGCAATTTACAGGCAGAGAAACAAGATGCCTTCAAGATCACAGCAGTGATTAACCAGACTTAAGCATGACCAACACTGCTGACATCTTCCCTGGTGCACTTCAGCAACCCTTTCCTCAGCTGAGCACAGCCAGGAGACATTCCTAATAAAGATTATAGACCAGGTACTGGGCAAAAGAGAGGGAAGAGACAATGTATGCTGCTCTGTGCCATTTAATCTTAGTGCTAGAGAGTAGCCATCACCAATTTTATTCACCATTACACCTGCTTTGCTTACTACCCTGGATCAAGGTTATCCACGAGCTCATCCAGCCTTAAAGTTCTGAGCACACTTCATTCTCTACCCTGTTATCACAATTTTTTCTGCAGTGTTTTGAGGAAGAATTATTAAAGGAGACCTATAAATTAATTCAGTGAGCACATGAGATAGCAACACAACAATATTTAGTTTCCTCCCTACAATTAAGTTGTACTGCTTGCTGCTAATCTTCTGGAAACCTTGCTCACCATCATCCAGTTAAATGCAAATCTTGGCTAACTTTTGCTTATAAAGAATTTGCATTTACAAGAACTTTGCTATCATTCATATAGTGAAGCCTACATCATGATTTGCATGCAAGGCTCATAAGAACAGCATAACCTCACTCTCTATGTCATTTTATCTCTTGAATCCAGCCTTCAACCTAACTCATGTTAGATGAAAACAAATCTTAAAATATTCCATCCAGTGCCAGCGCAGCATCTTTAAGCAGCACTACATTTCTATCACACCTTATTTCTCTTTTCATTTAAGGTAGCACTGTCAGTAATCATTCTGAATTTTCCTTTATTCCACCCTTTTTGAAACAAAAAAACAAAAACAAACAACCAATCACCAGCAAATTAAACAGAAGCAGGGTTGCCAGGAAAGAAGCAAACCAGCAAGTTTGCCAAATAAATCATTATGTACTTAATCAAATGAAAACTACTTAGCTAATTCTGATAACCTTCATTTTATGCATGCTGGGTCACATTATAGCAAATTAAAACCTCTACATGGCAATATTAACACAGTTACATCTATGTGAAAGACGAAGAGAGCAGTGGCTGTACAAATTAGAGATGGGTAAAGTAAAAACTTGTACAGAACTCTCCAAAATGCATCTGAAGTCACAATAAAGAGAAAAATGTCTTGATGTTTCCAGTGTTCAATCCAAATAGTCTGAAAGCAGCAGCAGTGATTGGTTTCACACAGAGGTGGGCCCAGATGGCAAACTGCCAGTTTGAACGTGGGTGTACTTGAATTCATGGCTTTGACTTATGTTAATAAGCATTTTTAACACTTAGACCTCCTGTCAGGAAAGGAAAAAGAAAATAACAGGCTGAGCTATTGCAGGAGAAACAGGAACAAAGACAGAAAGAAAAGCAAAATGAAACCAAACTCAAAGAATGTTAAGGATGGGTTCAGCTGAGCTACAAGCAGGGATGATAGTTCTTGCTATCCTCACACAGATTCTCTTCCTGCAGAGCTTAATGATGTCTTTACTAATTTGAGAAAGATCACCACTGAACTGACTCAGACTGAATACTTAGAGAGCAGCATATTCATAAGTTGCCAGTTACCTAGAAGAAAAACAGAAGCTGGATTTTTTTTCATTTTACAACAATAAATTAAAGTCTTAAAATATTGAAAAGTGTTCCCCACACAAAATTGCCTATCAAGGTAAAGAGGGGAGAGGAAAAAAAAAAGGGGTTTATATTAACATCTAAACTCAGATGAGGATTGATGGCACCTTTGATTCTAGCAAGGATTAGGAAAGGAAGTCATATTCTATTAAGAATGGCCTTAAACTGACTTTGTGTGCAGGCAAAGTGACAGCAGCACAAGTACTCAGGAACAAAGTATCACAGTTTGATTAATATGCAAACCTTTAGATCTTCTTTATCTTACATTCAAGGTTTCAGTTCACTCTGGGGTGGTTTCTATTAATTTATCTCCATTTGAAGTAAAACCAAATCATTTTTCATACACTGACATCTCTTTGCCTTTGAAAATTATACCTGATTCAGCAAGAGGTACAAACAAATGTGAGTCCCATCCATACAGTCAAAAAGTGCATTTCTGCTCAGTTCATTTCTCTCTCAGAGTTTTCTGGTCCTCTATCCCACTAATTATGGACTACTGTGTCACAGAAAGAAACATATGAGCATCACACTGACAAGAAAGATTTTTGTGTACAGGGATGAAGATATTTAATCCTTCTTTGGGAAGCCATGTCCCCTTCTGAAGTCCACCAATTTGTCAAAACTCTCAGTCAATCCTCAACTAAGTTTTTTTCCTGTGTAAATTTGGAAAAACGCATGTTTGTCAGTCTCACAGTCCTCAGTAGTACCTGCCTGGTGACTTCCACAGCTCTTTCCTCTTCTGAAGAGCATTTCATTTTTGTTCCTTAGATGACTTCTGCATCCATTGTACTGGAACCTCCTTGCTAAGGCCTCTGTAACTCGCAGTTTTGTCTCAAGCCTCCCTCCCCCAGTAGCTCTACCAGTGATCTTCAACCACCTAGAAAACAACTGTATATGGCAGCATATAATCATTAAGCAATATATGAAACTTCAGTTTCATCAACAGTGAGTTTCCAACTTGTTTGTATATTTTATTCTTAATTTTTAATTGGTCTTAAGCATCTAGCACTGGTAGTACCCTTTAAAATCTCAGGATCATTCATCTTTCTCTTCCTTTCCCATTGCTCTCTTCTAATATCCTTTCACCTGCATCTGATGGCATTAACTGTACTCATTCAGCACAGGACATCAGGGAAAAAATATTTAACTTATATTCCACATCACTGACAATCTTCAGTCCAAGAGTTAGGCTAAGCCTTTAACAAAAGGCTGCAAACACAGCACAAGATAAATAGCCATTTCTTATAAGCCTCTTTTCCCTGCAAGATCCCTATCATCATTCTCCACCAGCAATAAATTTCCGTGAGAATTAAACATCTCTCACACTACCCCATGGATCAGTATAACAGGCAGATGCTGCTAAGTGCTGCCTCAAGGGAGAGTGCTGTATTTCCAAGGTCCTGTTATCAACAGGAACTGGAAAAACCCTTCATTACCAAGCAAGAGTGAACTTTCAGAAGAGCCCCTCTGCCTTGGATCCATATTATTTTACACTATATTAAAAGCAGCAATAGTTGATCTTTTCTCTCAGTACCTTTTTCTCTCCTTCCTATTACCTTGTGCACTTCACTATATATTAAACATTATCTAACAGTTAATAGTCCAAGGAAGGTTTTTACCCCTCAAACACCAGAAAATCCAGACATGCTCTCTCAGTCTGGCAATCTCTCTCATGTTTTAGCACACTGAATTCAATAACTGAATTATAAGATGAGAGACCTCAGGGGTTTTTTCATCATCATCCTAAAAATCCCATCTCTCTTCTCAAAGATCAGAGGGAGGTGCCCTGCATGGGAATTGCTGCCACCCAAATTTCAGTTCACTTTTTGCCATTTTGCACCATGAAGAAATCTTGGCAAATCCTTTCTGACAACGACTGGATTTTCTTTGGGTTTTAATTTAGTTTGGGAGAACAGTTGTAGTCAGACACCCTCATTTCAAAGACTAGTGCAGATAATTAAAGAAAGGGCTCATTTACTCCTAAGTAGCTTGCAGAAAACTTTCTTCTCAATATGTGGCCTTCCTCTCCTTCCCCTCCTTTCTTCCATAATCACTATTTGTAATTTGTTATATGTGCCTAATTAAATGTGGGATGAAACAGATCTTAGGTCTCAAATTTCAGCTTATCTTGGTATTTGTACAAGATGTTCTCATTTTATAAATTAACTGACCTAAAACACGGAGAAGATTATAAATCTTCTGCTGGTTAGTACAGCCTGATATAACTACTGTAGTATTCACTGTATTATAAGAGTATTTTCATTTCATAGCCATACTTCTAAGATATGCCAGAGGGGGGAAAAAATAAATTACATGTTTGCCTCCCAAGCCACCAGGTAAGCATAAGGTTAAAAGGCTTAGAGTGGAAAAAAAGCCAGCAAAATGAGATGGGAAACAGTACATTCATGGCTAACTGCTTTGCCTGTTAAATATTGTCTGCAGGCTGAAGAAAAGGCAAGGGGGGAAAAAAAGAATTTTCCTGTTGTTTGTCTGTTCTGTACAAATTCCCTGTATCAGTTAAGAAACACAAAATAGCTCCCTATATATAAAGGGCTGTTTTTCCAAAATTTTCAACATTTCATTGAAATAAAAGGGGGGGAAACAAAAGTTATTCAGTACCAGCAAATAGTTTAGAACAAGGCTCTCTTTAGGAACACACTGACCTATAAAAGACAAGGAAGATGATGGGGCTGCTTCCCTCAAGCCTCCACATCTGGCAGCCAAAGAGCAGAGGATGGGCTGGTGAAACACTTGAGGAATTAGGTGATATTTGATAAATTACTCTGTTAGATTTTGGCACCCATACTTGGTCCAAAAGGAAAAAACAAACCCAAGTTCATCATTTTTTAGGATCTTGGGCTCTAGTTTCTGTATTGAAAATCAGGCCTAAGAAGTGGGCTGTGCCTGCAGCACCAGCCTTGAAGTTTCTCTGTCAGCCAGCCTGAAGAAAGCATCGGTCCCTTCTTGAGATGAACCATCAGTCTGGGGGCACCACAGACCCTGAAGAATGGAGAGGTTGGAAAAGCCAAGCCAGACATGAAAGAGAAATAGACAAGTCTGGAGATATTCCCCCCAAGCTGATGAGCTCACTGGCTTTGGAAGAGCAGTGATCACCCACTGGCTGTCCCTGCAGACCCCCAGGGTTCCTGTGCTCTGGTGCCTGTTTAGAAAGGGAAGGAACCCCCTCCATCCTGCAGCATAAATGTCAGGGCAGCAACTCCCACCCACTCACACTCCATTGTTTTATCAGATGCAAGGTTATTTTATCAGGACAAAAGCATGCTCTGGCTGCTAGATAAACTAACCTAGAGCTCTGCTGTACTTGCTGATAAATCCATAAGAAGTCTGTGCTGGGGAGGGGGAGCAGAGAGCAGGTAAAACAGCTCTGGATCATCACCTATCCAACACCCTGCACTGGAATGGGAACACTAACTCAGGGAAACACAATGTCTCAAATACACTAGCTATAAAGGATATACAGCAAGGAGGCAAATCAAACTGGAAATAGTTTTCTCCTCAAATTTCAGCAAAAACATTTGAAATTATTTTGAAATTTGATTCCCATTCTGATTTGCTTCACAGTCAGATTTGATTTTGAATTCTATATAGTGTGAAATACCTGGAGTTTCTAACACTGGATTTAGCAATTACAGACATCATGGCAATATGTGCCAATATAAGCAAACTATAATTTGGGAAGCAACACAACACCCCTACTTTTGTGTAATATGTGAATATTATTTTTTTACAATTGAAGTCAATGCTGAAGGTCTCACAGGCTGCAATGATGGGTCAAAGACTTGCAAGCACAGTCCAGTAAAGCTGGAACTGTGTTATAATTTAATAATATATTACAACATTGAAGATTAGGCAGAAGCTTTAACAAATACACAGAGTAGTCATCACTTATCTATTAGAGACACAAGAATTATTACAGTTACTCCCTGAAGTTTTCCCTACCTTACAATTTTCCTCCAAGTGCTGTTCAGAGAGAGAATTTTTATGCTTAAAATTCCATCTGATTTGGTATAGGTTCCTGAGGGACAAGAATGAATGTAATATGACCTTCTATAAAGGAATACTAGATTCAGAAATTAATCCTGCATCTTTCTGGCCTTATTTTACTCCTTTTTACTTATTAATGTAGGAGGCAACCCTGCCCATCTGGCCCCACAAAAACATTGACATGACATTCACTCTCTCCCCCACTGAAATGCAGCAGCTGAAATGTAACTAAACTATAGGAAAGCCTTGAGTTTTTGTCTAAAGAAAAAAAAAAAAAAAAAGAGGGGGAGAAAAATACTGCTGTGCATTCTTGTTTTAACCTTGCATTATCTGCACTAGCAGAAAGGAAATCCTGTTTGAACCATGAACTCACCTTTTAACAGGCAGACACAGGTTATCAGACAACATTAACTGTATTACTTTGGAGGTGAGTTTACATAACAGAACTATTCCTGCCAAAACTAGCAGAGGAGCTGGTGAACACTTGATTAAAGAGATTTTCAGCAGGATCTTTTCCCTGTTTGTAACTGCCAAAAATTATTTCTGCTCTCTAGTCTGACTTACTTCTTTTGAACCTGTTTGATGTAGAGACCTAAAATGACCATTTTATTCATTACCCTCATGCCCTGAGAGAACAGACTGAGCTGAGCTGGGACAGCAGCAGTGTTGCATGGAAATCAGGACTCTAGGGGAAAAAAGAAGTGATCAACTTTGGTTTTATCTTTCTATGATAATCTGTGAAGACAGACAAGATATCTTTATGACTGAAATCTAATTTTCCCCTCTAAAGGTAATGTCATGCATTTCATCTAGCAAGAAAAACCATATGCCTGTTAACAGATCATGTAAATCCTAGTTCAGAGGAAGAATTCATCAAGTAATTGCCCTGACATAGCTGCACTAAAAGGCCAAAATGTCCACCAACAACTACTCAAATGAGGGGAAAAAAAAAAGAAAAAAACACCAAACTTTTGCCTAGATGCTTTGCCATTCAGATTCTGTTTCTATCTGTACTGTTTCTCTTATTGTTCCAGCTACAGTTGTCAGTATAAATCTGCAGCCGCTCTAGCAGGAAGCTACAGCTAATAAAGCAATTCAATTACAAAGAGTATCAGGAGTCCCCCTAAAACTTAATCTTTCAGGACTGCTTCAAAACTCAGTTGCTGTGCAGAACATATTCCCATATTGGTTCCCAAACAACAAAAAGAAGCTTGTTACTATGGTCTTGTGAGCGGAAGGATAAATACAATAATCCTCTGTCAGTCTAAAGAAATATGACCCAAGGTTCCCTCAGACCATGGTGTTTCAACAGATCAGATCTTCACAGCTGCCTGTAGGAAATGCAGAGCAGCAAGAACAAAGAAGCACCTGAATAGAAGAAATGCACCTGTTCTGCCATTCCTCTGATGTTTAAATCAAATTAATTTAAGCAATTTCATGTCTTAAACTAAGATATTGAAATTCTTAGTAATTAAAAGATGCATTCAATCAACTATTCCCTGTCTGCAAGGAGAGATAAACATATTTAGATTCTGTTTTCCTGAATGGTGACAGGTAACATTCTCCAGACTTGTTACCTGCTCCCAGAATTCTGGTGCCCAGACCCCACAGCAGGAATCCCAAACAGGTGATCCCTAGTCCCTGCCAAAATGCACTGAGGACAATGGAAACTTCTGGAGAATAGGAACAGAAGATGGAAAAACAGGGGGAAGAACCCTGAGCATGAAAGGATACACTCTGGCTTCTTGCAGTAGGAATACTTGTTTTTTTCAAAAAAAGGTGCCAGCCAGAAAGGGAATTGATGCCAGACAGGCATTGTTTTGCTCCTAAGCACTGATTCTCACAGGCCTTCTGGCTGAGGAGAGAGAACAAACCAGCTGGGCAGAACTGAGATGCGAAGTTGATGCAGCGCCACTATTTCCCTTTGCATATTTTAAACCTGCTTGTTTAGGCAGGATTTAGTTCTTTATTTCCAGCCTCTAAAATTCAGTAAATCAATGAGAGGCAAGATATTATTATTAAAAATAGAAACCCCAATAATACTCAAAATCAACAGTTGTCTTTCCCCTACATATAAATGTAAGAGCTACCATTATGTTTCACATATCTTATGATTCACAATCTTTGACAATTTCCCATCTTCCTTGGTCTTCAGGCATCTTCTTTCTGTTTTATTAACTGGGAAAGAGTCCAGAAGTACATTGTGTTGGGCACATTAAAAACTGAGCTATTTAAAGTATTAATTCAAAATTATTTAACTACGCAACCTTGTGGAAATGGTGTAAAACTTGGACGTGCAAAACACATAGAGGAAAAATTATCATCCAGGTTCATTTGATTTAAAACCATTTCTTATTTCTCCAGAAGAAATTTGTCATTCTAGTAATTTAATTTATTAGGGCAACACCTCTAGTTGTAGAGTTTTTTCCAAAAAAAACCCCACAGGAAACATTCAGCATAAAAAAATTTATATTTCACTGGTAATGGCAACCCATAGCCTGAATCTCTAATGACTTTATTAATTATACATTGTTCTCAATGCATAATTATGTAAAGTGTAACAAATTTGGTCTGATTTAGTTTTCCCTTAAGTAGCAAGAGTACATCCATATTTAATAAGACCACTGTAGCAAAAGTGAAAGTCTAAACACTCTGCACTGTCCACAGTTATGAAGACAGTAAATCAGAGCTCCAGCATGGGTCCTTTGAGAAAATGCAACAATTAAAAACTGTACCCAAAAATTACTTTTTTTAGTAGAGAAACAAAAATACTAAATACCACACTCCAACATTTTTGCTACAAAGCCAGTGATATTTTCACATTTACATCAATGACATTTATTATAGATTACCTTTCAGGTAAAACACTAAAACATAATATTGTTTCAATCTGTCTGCAATAAGCCGTTCACTTTTTAAAGTATTCTACCCAATGCTTCCAAGCCTTCTTTCTAATGGCATTTCAGCTCCCTTCTCCCTGACATTTTAAACCAGATCCAGATTTCTCCAGAACTTCTTTATTCAGACCCTCAATTTGTCAGTTGTATAGCTTTAGTCACTGTTTTAGATAGAAAATCTAGAAGACCAACCCAGGGGTAACAAAAGTACAGCTCTGTAGGAAGGAGGCCCAGTAGCACAGCAGTTAATAGCAGTTCTTTTTTCCATGATATCCAGTTTCCACAGATTTCCATTTTGAAAAAGTCCCAGAAAAGGAGCAGAAGAGAGAAGGACTTTGGTGGCTGATTTCTGCTGGGCTCTAGAGCAACTGAGGTGGTCTAAGCTCCCACATGCAATATTACTGTAAGACTTGGCTTTGCCTGGATCCCTTCCACCTTTTCTAAACCCAATATCTTCATGAAAGTAAGTCTAGCAATAAACAGACTCATGAGAATATAAACCTGTGCATTTGATTAAAAGTCAGCCCAAGTACGTCAAAACAAACCCAGAAATAACTCGGTCTGCTTCTAGTAAATGAGGCTTTGAAGCCGTATTCCACCCATGCTTCTTCCCAAACTAAAAGTTTATTCCTCTACTGCATGAAAAGTAAAATCCACTGTAGATTTTCTTCTCTTAAGATATTTCTCATTTTAAACACTGCTGAGTGCATGAAATTTGGCACATGAAATACCAGAGTGCAAAATAGTCTTCAAGGCCCTCAGCATAAAAATCAAATCTAATATTTATAGCTAAAAAAAAAAAAGCTGGAGATGATGCATAAGGGAAACTCAGAAGAAACCTGAAAGCATCAAAAATATTAAATTAAAACCATTTATCTGAAGCAGAAGATAAGTTGAAGGAGTTTACAAAAGGAGGGAAAGCCGACAGTGATGAATATAGCAATTTGGAAACTGAGAAAGAAAGAAAAGCACGAGGAGGAGAAGTTATGGAGGAGGGAAGCAGGGAGGACTAATAAAATGAGAGAGCTCAGAGGGAGGGAAGGAAACACTGGGTAACCCTGTATGCATCAAATTGCTCTCCATGGAAGTAAAACAGAAATGAGCAACCTCATCCCTCTTCTGACTTTAGTGACCTCACTACAGCTAAAATGATAAAGCAGGCTGCAAAATATTAAGCTGAACCCTCTCAACCATTGGCTAAAAATAGCTTATCTCCTTCCCAGAATTTTCAGTTCCATTATCTAAAGACAGTTGATATATTTAAAGTTTTGATACTGAGGCAACAATCTGGATGGTTTAGGAAAGCCATAGCCTTCTAGAGACTGTAAGGCTCTAGTGGAGTTGGAGAAGTCTTTCTCCCGTTTTCTCCTACTGCAGCATTTGACATACAGCATGTGAGACTTTTTGGTCTTTGTACTAAACATCCTCATTATTTTAATAGACATAGAAGCCACTTAATGATCTGCTTGCAGTGACTTAGGAGATATTTAACAAGAATGGATATTTCTGTGAAATTCTCTGAATTCAACGCCTGCTCTAAAGCTGCCTGTGACTGTAGCAGAATACATTCAATAACCCACCTGTTCCCTGGCTATCCTGTGGTTTCAGTCATTTCTTTCCTGCTGCACGGTACCAAAACTGTTGACCTCAGACAGCAAAGAAACAAGTTGCACAAAGCACACATTGAAGAATTTCTTCACAGCCCAAGGTTCTTTATTATCACAGGAAGTTTCACAAAACCAGAAATTAATTGCTTAACAATGGCAATCACTGATAGAACAGATGTTAATGTTCATTACCATATTAAAAAACTGGCTAGACAGTTAAAGAAGCCTGAAGCCATATGAACATTACCCCATAAAAATAATTTTAATTCAATTAAAATGTTCTTGGATACTTGTGTTGCATCTTTGGAGTGCTGACAGCTGTGTCCAGCCTCCAGCCCATCTAATCAATACCCCTTTTCCTGACAGTCTATAAATGAGTTGGCTATTTACCCCAAGATTCCTAGGAAAATGGCAAAAAACAAGGCACTCTTGGAAATATTTAACTTTGCAAGAGGCTGAAGGACATCAAAGTGCTTTGCAAATTATTATATTCAAGCTTCTAGAGCTACAGCTCTGGCTTTTGAATTTGTTTCTTCATCCAACAGCTTCCCTTTACTGCTTATCCTACAGACTTCCTACAAAAGCCACCCACCCACCTTCTTTCATGCTGGCCCATACATGCCATGTGTTCCAGCTGAGTGTGAAAATAGAACCTTTTCATGCCACCAAACTGACCAAGGACACCTTCAAAAAAGCAAAGACAAGTGCAATCCAAACAAGTGATGCTCTGGCCCCATGGTTTCTTCAGCCAATGAAGAAATCAGAGAGAGCCTCAGCTGGAAACGCAAGAGCTGAGGTGTTCAATTGTAAGAGAATACCTCATTTTTCTGCCACTCTATATTCATCAATTAATTTAAATTTTTTCACCTCCCTCAGCTTTTTGGGGGGATTCACTGGGGAGGAGGGTTGGAGTAGGCTTCTTGTTTCTACACCTCCTATACTGTGCTCCCTTCACTTTGAGGGTTTCAGTGCTTCTCTTCTACACTGATTCTTCTCATACATTTCAATATTAACAGCAATGACCTGAAAAATCATGTGGCTAACTACTAACTTCTAGTTATATCATCTCAGCAAAAAAATTTTGTGCCAGACCAGATAAGAGAAGTGGCGATTATCCAGCACTTACTAAGCAGCACCATGGGACGAGCCACTCAGTCCTGGTCCCAGCAGACAAAAGGCTCCTTTGCAACTGCCACAAGCAAGTCACCATGACAGAAACTTCAGAAGGTTTTGAGACTTAGCAGTGAATTCAATCCAATTATTACACTCCTACATAAAACATGGGAACAATCAGCAGAATTTTAACCCATCCATCTTCTTATAGCCAAGCACAGACTGGAGACCCCTCTGTACGTAAAGCAAAAAGATCAGCATATGAAACTTATGAAAATGTTTTCCTTCCTTTTGTACCAAGGGAATTTATATAATAACTTGGACTTCAAGCACATTCCAAACTCACCAGGCACTTCGACCACATGCTGCTTCCTGCAAGCTCTGCTGGCTGGGGCAAAATGTGTTCTTTCCCTTCCAGCCAAGTAAATGCTGCATTTTGGATCCTTGGCTGAACAAGGAGTTGACACAGTGTCAACATGAAGATGCCAATTAGCACATTTTACTATGACAGCCACTACATCTTCCAAAGAACCTAGGGATGTTTTAACAACTTTTCTGGGAATTGAGTTGTTAGCAAATCCTGTGGGTTCATGTTCCTCTCAAGAAAAGCTAAATACTCTTCCACACCAGAGATGCAAAAGGGTGGAATCAGAAAAGAGCTATTTTAATGCTGAGGTGGAACAAAAATTAGAAATTAGCAAAGAGCAAATTAAGTCCTTGTCAGAAATCAGCTCATTAATGAAGAAACACACAAAGTTTGCTGCTGTCCTTTCTCTTTCTGGAAGATTTGCCACATTCTTGATGCAACATACTTTTGACTGACAGACTCCTATGCATGATTTGCTCCTTTATGGAGAGGAAGAATAGCAACAATCCAGTAAAAAGCAGAGCAATGTGTTAGTCTTTCCAACAGACATTCCATCAGGGACATTGCAAAGGATGATCTTAAAGTAGACTGTCACCAATCATTTGAGCAACTTGTTTTCTAGTTCACCAAGGTTTATAAACCCCTAGGTCTAGAATGGAGGACAGTATTTGGGAAAAGACAGGTATCACTTACATCTTTATGATAAAGGTGTAGCATGGGGCCAAATAGCTTAAGAGAAAATAAAACTAATTTTCCTGCAAAGTTTTCTTAAAATCATTGAAAACATTCTGTCTTGGGCATCCAAGCCAAGACAAACTGAGGGCCAAGCACCTTCTGTCTGCTTTGAACCTGAGGCAACTCTACCAGGAGCTCCTCTGCTCAGCTAAGGACATGCAGAATCTCTGTCCAGCTCATGGGGATTCCTGCAGTCTCAGGCTTTCCTTGGAGTAGTGCAAAACTTCATTCTGATGTTTCAAGCACAAAATAAAATGGAATTATGAGAATATGTTGTCTAATCAATCAGCAAATGGACCTTTCCATACTGCCTCCTGTAAACTCCTTTTCCAGTGTTCAGTAGGATGTAGAGAAACATCTCAAGAATCTTACAGGCAGTAAGAACTAGGAGCTATTGTTAAGTATCTATTAAATTCTATATGTTTTCCTATGTGTTATACTGTTTTGAGCTGAGTGGCTTGAATTTAATTTCATCAGCTAGCCTGAGGCCACAGGAGTGCAGGAGCAATCTATTATGTGTCTTGAAGTCATTATAAGAACTGTTACCAATTTTTAAGGCAGTTTTATTTAATGGCATCCATCAAAGCCCTGCATCCCCTCATCGGTCCTGCCTCAGCACAGCCCCTCTCAGGCAGGATAACCAAGCTTCAGACTCCAAAGGGCGCTGGAACATGTGCCCTGCAGCAGCAGCTCAAAGGTCAAGGTTTAAAATTAGGTTTCACTCTTTGACTTCATATGAGCAATTTTGGACTAATAGCTGCCCATCTCTTATCACTCTGAGTGGTAAGTCATACTGTGAAAGCCCTGCAAGGCACACCTAACAATGATTTCATTTTTTACTGCTAACACGTTCAGGCATTCTCCTCGAGCCAGCACAAGAATATTACTTACGTTACAGTCAGGAAGCAGACAGATGCTGCATTTTGATTGGTTTCACGTATTGTATTTCTAGGATTCAGAATTTGCACTCAGCCCAGTGGCTGAATACCCCTGGGACTCATTACTAAATACAGAGTGATCTAGACAAATGTTACTGTTCTAATCATTTGTACTCCTCAAAGGCATCAGCCATGCAACCGCAGAGCGGCAGTTTCAAGGTAGATTTCAAAGACTTTTCATGCTTATCAATTTGTATATTGGAAACAGCAATACTCTTCCTTACAGTTAACAAATGAGATGCTCAATTTACTGCTGATGTTTTTACAGGTTGGCATTTGCAATTCACTACATTCAAATCAAAATGTAGAGGATGGTCTTGTGACGTTTAGCAGAGAGGTTTCCAGCACTATATATATATCAGCAGTAATATCTTTCCACCCTAAATAACCACTGTCACTTGCAACAGTAGGCTCAAGTCTGACTTCATCTAGATGCGTGGGAGTTTATGCATGAGCTCCTGATTATGCCTAGATTTTTCACTTCAAGCATAGAATGTGTGCACCTCCATATCATCAGATAGCAGCAGTCCTTGTAATTATCTTGTCTTTTTCGATTTTTCTTCGGCTTTCCAAAGATTACTCTCCCTCTCAGAAATTATTACACCCAAGAAAATTATATGCATTAAATACAATGAGGCAATGCTAATATCAAGGACAAGGAAGGAAAAGGGGTTGAGCTTTTATCCTTTTCATTCAGGAAAGCTGACTGAAATTATTTTTATTGTAATCCTGGAATGGGGAAAAGAGTAGTCTCGAGTTTTAAATTCTATAAATCTCCAAAGCATGTTTTTTTTCCCCCCCCGGCTTATCTTTAAGATTTCAAATTTCTTCACTGAATGAAGATTTATCTGTGTCTTCCAAAAAACATGATTCCTGGGCTAAACAAGTACCTATGTAATATCCACTCAATGCATTCAAATATCCAGTGAGATAATTCGTACTTCTCCCCTTTGCCATTTGCATTTAAATAGCCTGGCATTTTGCTGGGAGGAAAATTTCGTTTAAAAGGCTATAACCTGTATTAGTTATACTTTTCTGAACAGAAAATTAGAATTACTAAAATAATTATACAAAAGCTCTTGAGAAGCCAAGAAACACCAACAACAAAGGCCAAAGCTGAGCTAATGCAAAAGTTCTTTGACTCCCTAAGATCCACTCAGTATTATCTCCAACTTTGGAAGTGATGTTATTCCTCTGTAAGTCCAGTAGCTGTATTAAACTGATAACATGTGTCTATATATCTTAGGGAAAAGCAATAAACCCTGCTGTGAAACACTATTTCCGTAGTATCTTGGCGGAAAGATAACTTTTTCCACAAACTCATTTTTCATTTCCACAGCATTGTCTTCTTTTTCAAACAGGATATAACATGATTCCACAGACAACTTCAAAGATGAGTGTTTATCCAAGCCCACTTTTTACACAAAAGCTGAGCACCTCAAGAAATTAATAAAAACAGAAATGCATTATATTTCCCCAGAAAGTGAAAGACAGCAGTGAGATCAGCAGAGCTGAACTGTTTCAAGTCATTTTCAAGGCAGAAAAATCACCTCCCATGGGTTAAAAGAAGTCTCTAGCTGAAAAATAGCATTGTTACAAATAGTCACTTTTGTTCTCACTTTTCCCTTAGAAAAATAAATAACTTGAAATGGTAACTGCATCATAAGACCTTAGGAATGGTGATTTCCCACTTTTTCCCATAGCAGTTGTCTTTCCCCCATTGCTGAAACACAATTTTCTTACTGTATTTTCTCTACCTTTTCTAGAAATATTTAGAAAAAGCTTTATATATGAGCTGTAATGGTGCAAAGACAAAGGCAGCAGCTTCCACGATGCAGGAAACTCTTCAGCACAGATGAGACCCTCCAGCCCTCTACATGCTCTGAGCATCACGGACGTCCACAAGGACAAGAGTTTACTGTACTTTTACAACTTCCTCTTCATTTAATTTCCCACTGAAGATGTTTTTCAAGTACTAACACTACTGTAATGAGATACTATGGTATCATAATCCTATTGAAACAGAACAACTCAGAAATTATTGCTGTCAGCAGTATAACTGCAGAGGTAACACCACTCCTTGGCTGCAGGGGTGGGAGGGAAACAGAGCCCCACAGCCCATCCAAACTTCTGCTCCAGCACAGACAGGGACACACCAGACCTGGTTTGGGCTACAATAAAAGCAATAAATAAGGTCTCCTCTAACCCAGCAATAATCACCTTCTGCTCAGCACCTGCAGTTCCCACCAAAAGCAGGGTCTGGGGTACTGCCTGAGCACATGTCCTTGGATTTGCTACAGACCTGTCTGGAGACTGGGGAGGCTGAGGGAGGTCTGTGTCCTGCAGACTGAATATCAGGACAGCCCCACACAGGAAGTGGGGAAAATGAAGAAGAGGAAGGAGTTCAAAGACATTCCCAGAGTGAAGATAATAAGGTCCCAGGTTAATCACTTCATTCTAATAAAGTGAGAGACCAGGGAACTGCATAAAGCCAAGACTTAAACAAGGGATTCCTGAGTGTAAGGAGTGTCTGAGCTAAGTCTCTGCTGTGACTGGTTCAAGCTGGGGATTTGAACGTAGGCCTGGCACAATGCAGTAAACAATATAATCCAGTTATCAGTGCCTGACAGAGACAGGACTCCTTTGGAGCTGTGCTACTATTATAAATAAATGTTTGCTGCTGGCAAGATACAAAGATAAGTCATGACTTAGAGCCAGTTTATGACAGACTACAAGGTTCAGTGTCCTTCCCACAAAGTTTTAATTTATTTACATGAAGAAGAGCTGCAGCTGCAGAGGTTAAGACCAAACCCTTAGAGAGTCCTAGAACACAGCCTTCCTTTCTTTTTACCAAGAGTCTTAGTCAAAAAGGCATCATAAAAAAAACTAATAAAAATGTATCTAGAGGAAAAATTTATAGCAAGCTCACAACCTTCACAATTTGCAAAGAAATAGCTAGTTTACACAGGGACAACATAAAGCAGAGTTCCTCAAATTCCCCCAGATTTTTGAGAAGCTGGATTTCTTACAATGGTTATAATTCTGAACATTACTGGTAAAGATATTGCTTTCTCTGAAGGTACTGCTGAAATTGAGTCCTGAGATTCATAGCATGACATGCTATGAAAATATACACGTTTGGCAGCTACTCTATCCTCAAAACCTGGGTCAACCACAGACAGAACAAATACTTCTATTATAGAGAGCCTGAAATAGTTTTATTACTGTATCCTGGAGTTTTGCTTTAGTCCACTCTCAAGGACACACTGAAACTCAGATGGCTGCGTTTCTCTTTCAAAATTGTAACACTTAGGCCAAACGGGAAGAGCTCTTAACACTGGAGATAAAAACTAATGAAGATGCTTCAACCCATTTTCCAGATCCTCTATAGATACTGTTTAGGTCAGACCCAAAAGTCTTGGCTGAGTATTGTCCTTAACCAGGTGCCACCAGCCATGTGCATGGCCAGCCTGGATGCAGGCACAGGTAGCAGGGTGGTCTGTCCTACATATACATTAAACAAGCAGGGAAGGACTGTCATGGATGAAAATGGTACAGTCCTGTTGGAACAAGAAGCACCACAACATTCAGCATTGATATTAGGGGGAAAAGTGGCCCTTGGTGCACTTGGGGAGAATAAAACACTTTTCTGCCTTGGAAAAAAAATCATTGCCTCAAATCTCTTAACCCAGACAGAGATTTATGTTCTATGGACTTCAGCCATAATGTATACATTCAGGCATGTAATCTTCACTTCGGGTAATTTACCCCTTTACAAATCGTGATACTGTAACAGAAGTCCTCAGATATAAATTATAATAAGAGAAATAATACTTTGCAGAAAAAGCATTAATGCAGATGGAACAGCCTGTGACCAAACCCAGTAACATGAAGTCTTTATGTGTTAGGAACAGGTTCCAGCAGTCTTAAGAGATAAGGGCATGGGGAATTTGTATAACACCCCAGTTCATCTCTCACTTCTAATGGCTTCACTACCCACATTTTGAGCTGCTCTTCCCTCCTCTTCAACCAGTCTGCACTGTGGGCAGCACTGTGCCATTACTAGGATGAGCTTTCCTGCTGCCTCCTTGAGTCCCCAGTTTATTTTTTCCTAGTAAACTGGAGATGCAGAAAAGGCTATTTCCATCTCTGTTTTAATACACTTCTTTTGCCAAGACTTTTCTTGCAGTCCAGAAGGTGAATGCAATAGAGCCACAAGACAGTAAACAATGTGTGTAAATGTGACCTGACACAGGCCAGTAACCTTCCAGCTCAGAGCAACTGATTTCTAACTCTTGCCATATTCAAGTACTAAGCCTGCCTTAAAATTACTTATTTTCATACTACCTGCACTGGAAACCAACTGTTCCAAATAACAGCTTATCAGAGATTCATATTTTACCCTCTAGGTTGGCTTTGCTTATAAACAAACAATAAATCCCAACCTGTTGTATGAAGATAAACCCTGTGCCTAAGCATCATGGAATGGCTTGGATTGGAAGGGACCTTTAAAGATCATCTAGTCCTACCCCCTGTAATCAGCAGGTACATTTTCAACTAGATCAGGTTGCTCAGAGTCTCAGCCAACCTGACCTTGAATGTTTCCAGCAATGGAGCACCTGCAACATCCCTATGCAACCTGTGGCAGTTTCACTACCCTTACCATAAAATTTTTTTCTTCATATCCAGTCTAAATCTAACCTCTTTTAGTATAAAACAATAAACCATTGCCTTATTGCTACAAGCCCTACCTTTCTTATAAATCTACTTTAAAGCTGCTACAAGGTCTCCCCCAAGTCTTCTCTTCTCCAGGCTGGAGCCCCAGCTTTGTGTCTTCATAGGAGAGGTGTTCCAGGGCATGGGGATTTGGTCAGTTCATCATTTGAGATCTTCTGTTTGCTCAGGGAGAGGAGTCTCTCCTCTACTGTGCTGTGGGGTCCCTCCCACAGGTAAACATGGGAGGGATGTGGCGTGGGTCACTCCTCCACAGGGTGCCATCCTCTAAGGATAGGCTGCTCTAGTTTGGAAGCAGGGGCCCTCTGTCTCCATTCGGGTCTCTCACTGGATCACAGCTTTCTCTGGCCTCCATCCACTCAGGTGTGAGCACTTTTCCCATGGGCTGTGAGTGGATCTCTGCATTCCCCTTGGACTTCATGCATTACAGAGGGACAGTTTGTTTCACCATGCTCCTCACCATGGCCTGCAGAGGAATCTCAGCTCCTACTCTTTAAGCACCTCCTCTCCTTTTTTTTTTCCACTGACCTTTGCGCCGCCATGTTGTTTTCCCTCACACATCTTTGCTTCCTCCTCTTCTCTGACTAGAAGTAAAACTGCTGCCTGTAGGTACCATTGCAAACAAGTTCCACCAGTTCAAAGATTCCTACAGGATCCTGCAGCACCAAGAAGTTGATCTCATCTAGATTTCACACTGGGAGTCACTCGCCACGCTCCCACCACAGGCCTGGCACCCCTGCCACCACCACACAGGTTCGGCAGCTGCCATGGCCCTGGCGCTGTTTGAGGCCTCTCTTGGTGAGGGCACCGGGCAGGAGAAGCCGCTGCCGGCCCTGCCCTCCTGCCCTCAGCAGGGCTGGCTGGGGCGGCCGTGCAGGCCGGGCTCGCTGCAGGCCGCACCGAGATGGCGGCGGCTGCGGCAGCACAGATCACACAGCGCTGGGGATGTGCCGGGATGGCCCCGGCAGGGGCACCTCACCGCCCTGGAAAAAAACTGTGCTGTTTGGATTTTCTTCTTAAATATGTCATCATAGAGGGATTAACAAACCTCTCTAATTGGACCAGCAGCATGTCCATCTCCAGAGCCACCAGAGATCAGCTCTGCCAGACATGGTGGAAGCTTCCAGCAGCTCCTCACAGAAGCCACTTCTGTGGCCTCCCTGCTACCACAAACCAGGCCATGCCAAGTCAACACAGTAATTTAGCAAAACATTCAAAACCAATTAAGACTATGGTTGATTATGTCAAATGGGTAAAATATACCCCACTTAAAAAGCATGGTGGTATGTGGTGATGGCAAAAAAGAAAATCTCCAATAGGCTTACAGGTAAAATACTCCACTGAAAAACCTGGTTACCTCTGCTAGAAATATGTGATGGTCATAACATTCAGAATGGACAGACTCACTCTGAAAAGGAGAAAAAAAGAGCACAGCTCATTCAAGTCTTCTTGAAAAATACACAACACAACATCCAGCTGTTTAAATTCAGCCCCATATCTCTTTTGCTGCCTGATGCAATACTTTATGCAAAAACAGCACAGGGATACAATGAATAGCCCCTAAGGCAGGGCAGGTGGAAAGGATAAAATACTACAAAAAAACCACATACCACTTATTCAGGCTGCTGGGACCACAAAGGAGAATAGCCTGTGACAGCAGCCTTGATGCCTGCAACACACCAGAGAGGCAGGATTATTTGAACAAGTACCTTTTCCTCTCAGAGAAAATAACAGTCAATGAGCTTTGGGGGATGGGAGAGGTTTGAGAGAAAAAGAGCAAATCCCTGAGGAAAACTGAGAGACATCTTTGTGCCTGGTCCCTTTCACATTAAAAAAAAAATTTAAAAAACACCAAACAACACATGCCCACTAAAATTAATCCCAATTCTTCTTACTTGAAAAACCTAAGCTGTATTTTGTGGTAGTGAGGACAGCTCATTTCCATTACAGACAGTCAGAACCTAGAAGATGCTGAACCAGTGTGGTCCATTATACATGACTTTATTGTTTTCAGGAGTGTTTGGTGTCCATGCACACTGAGACTGGCAGAGGAGGGCAAGCCCAGTTAACCCCAAGACAGTTGGTGTCCAGGAGAAGCTCCTACCCATACTTCTGGAAAAGCCAAACCCAGGAGACAGCCCCATCCAGATAGCTGCCATTCCTTCCCATCCAAGATGTAGTGATAAACAGCAAGGAGGGTGTGGTGAAGCTGTTCAGGTCAGGGTTAGGAGACCAGCTGGAAGAGAAGCCTCTTATGGGGGAGTGGTTCAGGGCTACAGCTGATCATTAGCAGCACAGACCCCAAACAGCCAACAAGCTCCCATTTGTTATGAAATCTGTTGGCCCAGCACCCATGGCACCAAGAAGGAGCACTGGATGCCCAGCTTTGCAAAGCAGACATGGCTTCAGACTTCCAGAGTAACACTTGAAATGAAAAAGCATGAGAACAGCCAAATGGGGTCGGATCAATTATTCCACCTTCCTGTGTCCTAAGAGGCATCATAAGCAGAGGTCACAGGGAAGAACAGGATAAAAGTGAAGAACACCTCCCTCAGGTCTGTCTTAACCTTTCAGATCCTGGCCCAGGCATTTAGTAATACTCTGTTGTTTTGTGTCATCATTAGTGAACATGACTGCCTGGTCCAGACCTGAAGGATTCATAAGAGTTTGGTCCTACGTAATGGCTGCCACCAACAGGACCTTCAGGTAACTCTTATTCAAGAGCAAATCAGAGTTGAAAAACCTCACTGTACCTCGTCATGGACAGCCATAAGTAAAGGAATCTTCCCCTCTGTTTTATTTGCTCAGATGCAGGATTGCCTATCTGAGGAAGTACAGGACATCCCTTTCCAGGTCACTCAACTCTTCTAACATGATCCAGATCAGCTCTATGAGATTAAGGGACAGGGAATACAAAACTCATTTACAGAGCCCTGCAAGCAGCAGCCAATGGCGACAGCCTGTGTCCCTGCACCATGATGCAGCTCCACTCTCACAGCCAGGCTCTGAGCAGAGCACACCAGTGATTCAACTCTGTGCTGCTGACTGACACCAGAGTTAGAATGGCTGGACCAAGAAGAGACCTCAGTGGATGCTCACTCTTTTCTGTTGAGTCATTTCAGCAGTTTACAAGGTACAATCCAGGGGAGAAGGCAGTTTAGCTATAATGCTAATTTGGCAGAGAGCACAAGACCCTTGTTTTATCCTCACCAAAGGCAGCAAATGCTTGCTTTGTTCAGTTTAATTGATAGCAGGTTCTACACACTGCAGATATAAGTGACTTTCACAGACTTGGCTTAGCACCTAGAACAAAGAGACATCTGAAAGTAGAAGGCTATTATTTGTGAAACAAAATTGCATCCTGTATTTATAAACTCTGTACTGTGTCCATACTTCTATGACTTCAGTAATAGGCAGCCTTAGCTTCAAGTTTCTTCAACTTTGTTTTATTTACTTCTATTCACAATGTTCTCATAACAATATAAGCTCTAATTTTATCCTAAAGAATTAGAAACAAGGCCTGAAATAATATTTGCTTTTGTTGCCAAACCTATACAATTGTCCTCCCCTGCAACAACTGTCACCAGAGATTTTGATGTCCTGTACCACTGCAAATATAGCAGAAGAAAACTCCCCTCCCGCACAGTTTTCACTTTTCCAATAAACTAAGCATGAAAGGCAATCCATGTACCAAGCAGAGTTTTTCACCTGCAGCAGCCTCCCACTGCTTGATCTGGAAAACTTCACATCCTAACCATAAACCTCCCACCTACAGTAGAGCAAGATATAAAGGAAATGAGTCAGAAACATTTCTCAAGTTTAAGAACTTAAAGATGAATTCACACACAGAGAAGAAAAGTAGAAAACTGCATTTAGCTTGCAGAAACATCACTAAATTCTGTATGGCAAAACGTTTGGTTTAGAGCATAAGAAACTACTAATGATTGCAATTTGTTCTCAAAATGTGAGACAGATTTCTTACTTTATAATTATTGTGTAGCTACAAAATAGTAGTGCTGTCACAAGTACAGTGCCATAAATATAAGAAAGGAAAAATCTGTAATGACCAGCCTAGTCATCAGCCCATCACAAACTGAAGCAGGGGAAATTGAGTTTATAGACTAGAGCAAAAGGCAGCCCACCAAATATTGAGTGAAATTAACAAAAAAGTATAACCAAAAGAGAAACTTTGTAAAATGGTCAGAGCACAAGGAGATTACTGCAAGGGCTGATCCAAAAACTGTGTCACTAAGTCCATCATGAGGTAGGGAGAGACCAGATGGACCAACAGAAGATGTTCAATCAGATGGTCACAGGTAATTATATAATCCACAGTTTAAAGCATACCAGAAGTGATAGAGATCATCTTGCTTCTATTCCCATCTGTCCCTGGCTCACTCACCCAAAGCTTCAGAGCCTCTTTCCAAAGTGCTGCTGTTCCCAGGCATACAGAATGCACCAGGTAATAAACCTGCACGGCTTGAGCTCGCCTCCACAAAATATTTTGAAATATGTTAGAATTCTTGAAATAGAAACTTTACGGATACTGTCCCAAAAATTTGGATTCTAACACCATTCCAACCAAGGTAAATGTAGATTTCAGGTACAACTGAAGGTCAGTGTAATGTTTACTAGCACACTCTAAATGACAGAGCAAATGAGTCACTAGAAGTGGTTGTTTCCAGCCATTTCTCCTCCAAAAAAAGAGAAAAAAAAATCATGGCTACACTGGTTGTCCTATAGTGTTTGTGGCCATTTTGTGCTCGACTCACTTCTTCTATTACATATCAGACACATCTAGTGGTACTCTTACTATTAAACCGAGACAACCTAGACTACCTACACGACTAAACATCTGAAACTAACACCCATAAGCACAGCAGGGCTCTGACATACACTAGAGAGTTTGTTTCCTGCCAGACACAGACCACATAACTCATTTCTCAGCTCGCCCTCAGCATGCAGCCTCCATTCCACAGACTTCAGCTGTTGGCATTCAGTGCAGAGCATAAAAGGTTACAGTCCTTTGCTCTAAGGAGCAAGTTGCTGAAAGGGAGATGAAAAGAGACCAGAAAAGAAGCATCATGATGACTGTCCTGCAAAGCTGCCTGCATCAGCTGGGCTGGACAGAGAGCAGTCAGCTTTATCCAAAATATTTGCATGTGGACAGGGTGCATAAGAGAATGATCACCCACTTGGAGACAGTTACCTTTTCTCTTACGTTCCAGACCAGTAGAAATGCAGCCTGTAACCAGTTCCCATGCCAGTGGGATATTTGAGGGAGTGCTGATGAACAGGCATTCTATTTTGAGGGAGGCCATCAGCTTTAAAGACGGCGCTTGTTCATTATACATCTGATACAGGTTTCCTTAATTTTTAAAGAACTTGTGGTTTTTCTTCCCATCTCCTGCATCCAGAATTCCCTTCCCTGCAGCAGTTACTGTGGCCAGGCTATTTGCAATGGTACATGATCCCTTCCTCCAGCTACACTGTCCTATTTCCTTGCAGACTGAACTGCCTGACCTGGGACTGAGCCTTCCACTACGATCAGCTTCATCGGGGATCCCGCCTCCTCACTGTCTGATGAGCTTAGAGAAACCCTGAACATCTTGTCATGCTTTCACTTGAACAGATTATTTTTCCTTAACTGAGATGGGCAGGAGGCATTACCTCCCATAGCTGCCCCTCAGATGCCAAGGCTCAGCTGCTGAATTCAAAAGCAAGGTTGGGGTGGATCCCCCTCCCGTTCCATTTCTGCTGTTCTGTTTGACATTTTGGAGTTCAGAGGGCTCTATATGCCAGCAAAAGAAATAATTTCTCAGATGGCCAGCAGAAGGTTCCTAACAAGAACAACAAATTAGCAGTAGTAATGGATTACAAGAAGTAAACTGATTTTGCTCATCTGCAGCAATGCTCTGCCCCCAAGGGACAATTTTTATAAATACAATATTGTTGATATTCAAATGTTTCCCCTCAAATCCAGACTCTCCCTCTTTATCAGTGGCAGGTACTATTGTCAGTGAAAATGAATCATCACAATCATCCAAGGGGGCAAAGAGCAGACTGGAATTGTGAACAGCTTGCACAGGAGCTCCAAAGGAGGCCTTAAGTAATCTGCAAGTTTCCTATTCATCTTCATAAAATTCTGATTTTATACAGCAATAGTGTAAAGTCAGTTAAACACAAGAAAGGTTTCATAGGTTTCCAGAGAGCTGATGTCATTTGGGAACTGTGTACTCCATTTATGCATTACATCTGAATAAAACAGACACAAATCACAAAGAAACACAGTGAGTGTTTTACGAGTCAATAAATTTAAGGGTATGGATATGCAGGGACCAAAATTTTAATCTTTAAGCACCATAATTTATGGACACACAAAGATTCATTTTAACTTTTCAATATTTAGAATGTGAGCAAAACGTGCTGCAGCACAAATATATCATGCACTAAAATAGCACTAACTAAAAATATTTTATTATCATTGCTCCATTGCACAAGTACAAAGGCAGTGGCCTGAGCATGTAACAGTGCACATTAATAAGAGGTGCTGTGAGAACAGACACACAGCACATGTGCAGTCCCTAAGACAGGCTCTACTTTAGCTGATTATTCCATAAACTTCTCTTTTCTCTTCCCCCTTTTGTTCCCCATCAAGGAGTAGGAAGAACAAATGCACAACACAGGATACCAATCCCCAGCTGGTGAAATGCGATGTTAAGTTCTTCACGAGTGTACATTCCTCTGCTGCCTATCAACACAAGTGCTGCTCAAATGTGTAACAGTAGAAGTTTAATCAGCACTCATCTGAAGCCAGGAAGTATGCAAGTACACAGAGCAGCAAAGATAACATGCTCCCAAAAACAAATTTTAGAAAACATAAAACCTGGATATAATTTTACTTTCTCTAACCCAAATTTTATCACTGCTCCCCAGCTGCATCTGTCCTGCAGTAAAGCATCTCTATGTGACAGCAGCTGAAAGCTATGTCAGCCATGCTTCAGTGGGGCAGAAAAGTACCTTCTGTTTAAAGAAGCAGGACTTGAGTCATCTTAACAGGCAAGATTTGACACTAAATTTCCCAGCAGCTTCTGGGGTGACACAGGCAACACTGTACATGGAAATGTTGTCAGTTATGGGTAAGGCTCAAGTACCAAAAGCACTCAGAGGTACTTGAGATATGGCATATCACAGGATTCCACACACATGTACCTGCACACCCACACACACAGAAAGAAGGCACCAGCTGTGGTTTAGAGGAGATTCACACTATGGCCAGAACCAGATCCCTGGTTAAACACAGCAAACACACCTAACATGAAAGTGTAATGATCACAGAAATGTCTCAGTGCATCAAGTAGTGCTTAGGTGCTCTGCTGACTTTGGTTTAAACCCTAACCCAGTTCCAAACCTGAAGGCAATGAAAGCACAGAAGACACATTCAAGGCCTCACCACACACCAGAGCAAGGAACAAACCCTGTAAATCCCTCACCTTGGCCTTTGCCCCAACCCCATTTTACTCATCACAAGTGCTAATACTGCCTCATAAGCTTATATTGAGAGACTTCAAGAAGCAACAATGTGCAATCACAGAAATCACAGAACCCATTGATCAGAAGCCATCTTTATTCAGCACTGCACCACCTGGAGTCAGCAACACCTGGGCATAACTCCAGACTTTCTGTGTCTGAACTGAACTTCACCAAAACACACAGAAAACTTTTTCCTATAGATCAACAAGATGAGGCCCAGGGTGTTCTCACAAGTGGGCCTAACATCTATTTTGTGAACAAGAGAAGTGAGACACAGATGGGTTCATGTTCATCTCTCACCTCAATGCTATCTCAAGTAGCACTTTCAACTGACTCCCAGCTGCTTGATATAGTCTTGAAGTGCAGTAAAGTACAAGTTCAAAGCTAGTTTCAAGTAAAGCAAGACACAGGGCCTTAGCTGGGACCAATTAGCAAAGGCTCACTAGCTCTGTAATAATCAGGGATGTGCTACAACTGGCAATCCTCCATCTAAACGAAGAATGTAGTTATGATCTGGATAGTTTCAGCTATTTCCCATCTTTCTATCTTTGTCACACATTGCTACCAATTTTGTTCCATTTTAAGATGACATCCACATTTTCCTCACTTCCACTTTCACTGTAATGCCTAATTAACAGCACTTGGACAATCAAAGTAGATTTTCCAGATGAAAGATTTCCATCAGGAGATCACCAAGCTTCAAATGGCAGGAGATTTGCATCATCTCCTGTTTAGAGGTGGAGAAACAGATCCAGAAGAATAAAGTGACTCATGGACCATCCAAGCAAATGAATAGCAGGACTAGATATAGAAACCTGATATTCCCAGTGCCCCTGTGCTGTGCTCTCAGGCTGCTCTCCCAGTAAAGCAGCAGCTTGCTTTCTCTTCTCACAAATTAGACTGTCCCCAGAATCCAATAAAGAGTTTTCTCTGAACTCAAGCCTGTTCCAGTCACCACTGTTGCCTGTTTTGGTCCAGGCTTCCATTAAGTTTGAAAAAGCAATTCTCACAAGGAGTTAAGGAGCTAGCTTAGGACTGAAAACAAAGAAGCAATATGGAGAAAATGCTAAAAATAAAATACAGGTGAGATCTTGAGAGAAAGAAAACATGCACAGAAATAAATTTAAGGTGGAAGAAAACATACCCATATATCAAAATATTAATGCATGCAATCCTAAATACTGTTTATTTTAGCATTTGCCCAATGAAGTAGGGCATGAACCATTAAAACAACTGTCTCTATTATTTCAAGGGCAATTTTGCTTTCCAGAGTAACATGTTACAGAAATTTTATCTAGCACATTCAAAGCTACTGTAGTTAAAACAAATTACATGTTTGGATTCAATTATGAGACCCTGATGAGTCATAGCCCTCATGTGCATTTACTTAGGAAAAAAAAAGTGTTGGAAGCCTCTAGGACCACAAAGAAAATTCAAAGGGAGAGTGAATTCAAGCATTTGAAATAAAATGAGAGGTGCATTAATCAGCAGGCTCAACCTCCTAAGGCAGGAAAAAAATTTATTGCTTGTCTCAGGCATCCTTCAATCTGACCTGCAAAGCAAGCAAATTTAAAGTAACATCCAGTGCATTACTGAGGCTCACAGGCTGTGAGCCAAAGACTCACAGGCTTTGAGTTTCCATTATTTGCATTTCCCACACACGTACAGACAAGTGTTTTAACCACATCAAGGTCATTCAATACCTAAACCATTAAATTCAGTTTTCCTTCAAAATGGGGACTCATTACCAAGACTAATTAAAGATTGACAAATCCTTCTGAACAGTTTCAATCCTCAGCAAAGGCTTATTCATGACTAGAGCATTCTTTAGAAATAAAGTTGGATCAAATTATTACAATCTGGTTTAGTGTCTGTGTGTCTCTGACTCTCAACATTAGAACTGTATAAAAATGCTCAGATGTATGATTTTTCTATCGACCGTTCCACCACCTGCTTTTTATTGATCTTCTGGACTCACTAGTTCCCTGGTCTTGGCAATTATCCATCAATGTTTGGAAGTCACAATGTATGGGGAAAAGGCAGGATGCTCCATTTCTTCCCAAGGCCACTGGGATGTTTGCAGGGGCAGTCTGGACTGCAAGACTACTTACAGGAGCATTCATTAGGATTTTATATTTCTGAATCAGATATGGTGTCAAAAACATGTTGAGTGGCTCTCAGCACTACAACAGAAACAAGCTTATTTCTCAGTGGCTTGAACAGGTAAGCATTATTTAGACAGCACCAGACAAAAAAGCAGATTTTGTGAGCTCATCCAAAATCTGAATCTTGCATCCCAAGGACCTGATAGAATACAGAGAATGTAGGAAGACTCAGCACTGGGCTCTCCAGAGAGTCCACTGCTGGTCTTAGGCCTCCGGAAGAAGTTTTATATCCTGTTTGCAGTCTCTTTGTGAAATAGAAGCCATTCCCCTTTTTCTTCTTATCCACATTCCACTAAAGAAATGTCTCCCATGCGCTTTTTCTCCTCTGGACCTCTCACCCATTACTCAACACAGAGATTTCCATAATGTGTTTGAAATGAGATTGAGTCCTAGACTGTAAAATCATTTTCAAGATGACAAAGCTAAGAAATTACTTAGTGATACTTAGGGAAGCACTCAGGCTTCCATAAGTTTCTTCCTTTCCAAAGCAAGAATGGATTATGGGATGAATTTACAAAGAGCCCACAAAGTCCCCTTCCCACCAAGACTGTAAAGAATAACCAGCTCCCTCCTAGTTGAGGAATCCCGTTCAGACTTTGCCACAAGCCCCATGTCCCAGAGGGGCTCTCCCTCCATCTCCTCCCAGGGCTGTGCTCACCACTGAGCTTCCTCTCCCCCAGCTGTACCCATGAGGCAGAACTCAGCCCCGAGGCTGCTGCCCATCAGTCCTCTCAGTCTAATTGAATTAGCCTTGCCATATACACATCCCCAGGCCTGGAACAGCAATTTCCCAGCATTTCCACCACCACATGTGGGGTGAAATCACCTCATCCATTCAGGCTGAGGCAGGAAGGGCTATCACATCCATCTGCTCCAACCAGGCCTTGGAGGAGTGGCTACCATTAAGGCCTTTTGCTTGCAGACAGACAGAATATTGCTCATTACTCCTCATTTCTCAGCAGGAAACATTGGTGGGACATCCATGGAGCTCACAAGAGCATTTTCACTATGCCTGGGGAAATTGAAAGCAGCTGGAAATGCTGCAAGACAACCTATGAAAGATTTCATGCTGCATTTCTCAGACCCCTGTTGAGGGGATGGATGTGGTTTGTTTTCCATAATCAGATCCTCCTATTGCATTATCAAGAACATAGGGATAAATCAATTCAATTCTCAGAAACTTCGAAACAACTACAGTTTCCAAAATAAAGTGTATCAATTGAGCAATAGCAATGGGGTTCTTAAGTAAGAAACCTGCCTGTGAGCAGGGAAAGTGCTGCAGAAAGGAAGCTCATCCAGAGCAGCAGGCACAGGGATAATAAAGAACAGCATGCCCAGATATTGGTAAGGCACAGCCCCATGGTAGCAATTTGGAAAAAGGTGCAAAGCTTCTAAAACAGGATTTTTTTCATTTGCTCTCCTTGAAGGGAGATGGTTCCAAGAATGAAAAGAGACCTCTTAGGGTTCTGAAGAATGTGGAAAAGCCTGACTCCAGAACACCTTCTAGCATGTGAAAATTAAATTGATAAATTTGCCACCCAGGATACATTTTTATACAATGCACATCTCTGGAAGAGGCTCCTTTACTTCATCTTTTTCTTCTCTTCTGCTCTGCTGGATCTCTTCCAACCTCACATAAACCTCTCTCTCTGCTTGTCTCTAGCCTTTAATTCTTCTGATGAACCTCTCTTTGCCTAACACTGACCTTTCTACTTTGGAGAAAAACATCCCATAGAGGTAAAACTCAAAGAAGAAGGAAGGATAATAATGGGCTGTCACAGTTAAATGTATTTACTCCATTCTGTATGCTCAACATCAAAAATTCACTCAAAATCCAAGTCATCAATCAAATCTCCATTATTGCAAAACATATTATAATCCACCTGTATGCTTTGCCAATCTTAAGATTAAAAATTACACTGCCAAGAGATTTTGATAGCTTTTAATTTTATTTTTCATACATTTTTTAATACTTTCTCACTAGGCTTGAAAAGCAAATGTCTTTCCCTATTGATTCTGTTCTTTCCCTTGATGAACACCGATTTATTTTTTACAAATAAAAAATTAACATGTCTGTTCTGTTCCATGATAACACTCTCATTATTAACTCTGCCCACCCCTCTCAGCTTGCCAAAGACTTCATCATTCATGACTCAGCACTATAAAAGGTGACTAAGCACCCCTTACAACACTACTTTTGCTACAAAGACTGAACAAACCAACCATCTGAGACAGTTGATAAAAAATATTACCTAGTGTTTGCTTTAGTTAAAAATTGTGATTGCCTAAAGGACAAAGAAGTGCTCTGAAAAATCTACATGAGCTCCCAAGAAGTGGCAGTAGGACCCAGGAGAGCAGCACACAATCTGGATTGCCAAGCCTCACCTGAGACTGTTCTTAAACATTAAAACCACACTGATCTTAAGAGCTGTGTGTGGCAAGAATGCATTGAACACAAGTGGGCACATATTCACGTACACACCAAGGTCAGGTCAGGTCCCCACCTCTAGAGTGACAAGCAGCCACCCAATGCCATGCTCATCTGAGTAAGCCTCAGGACATTGTAAGGAAAGAAATCCCATAATGTTTTTCCTTGCTGCGGTTACCCACAAGAAACAACAGAAGACTTTGGACAAGAAAAAAGGAAAAAAAATTAGTTTAGTCCCTCTCCTATTATCCACTCGTTTGCCAGTTTTAATTTTCTGCCTTTGTTAAGCAACTTGCTTTCGGCTTACACAGGGATCCACAGCACTGACATTGTGGGGATTCAGCTAACAAGTGAGGAAGGAGGTGAAATTGGCCAGGTGTTTCTGAAGACTGAAAAGACATCAGGAATTTGCTAAAAAAGCAAGGGATTGTACTGTCTTCAACAAAATCTCCAAGCAATCTTTTGTACCACTACAGAATCCAGGAAGACTTGGCAGGAAAGTAGTAAGAGAAAGCAGATATTGATGACAAGCAGGAACGGTTCTCTCCAAAGCATCTGAAGAGGTAAAGAATGTTCTTTACCATACACAGCAGCAACAACTTCCCCTAAAAGAGGCTGAGGGTGCAAGTCTTGAAAAGAGTAATTATATCCTGAACATCTGAAAAAAATCTCTGGGGAAGTTCGAGTTGAGGAAGATCAGAGAACAGAGCAGGTGTGAACCCACCTCAAGCAACTCTCCGAGCTGATCCCCTTTGGAAGCACATGGACAGAGAGGTGGCAACAGGGTAGGGTGAGGAGAGCACAGTGGGGTTTGTCAGGTACACAAACAGGCTGAGTCAAGCTCAGGGCAATGCAGAGGAGGAAAACACAGGAGCTGAGCGAGGATTTTTAAGAACTAAATTCTAGAGCTGAGTGCGTAACGCAGCGCTTTGATGACCAAATCTCTTCAGAGTCCTGGGAATTTAGGGAAGACCAACTCCATCTACTTTCAGGTTAAACTTGAAGCCTGCAGAAATCACAAGCCATGCATATCTGTCACTTTTCAATACAGATATGAACTTTACCTGTTACAGCCTCCACAAGCTCACTGACTACTCTCTCCCTCAAACTGTGGCTTGATGGGAAACAGATCCTATCCATCTGTAACTGTGTAAAAAGTAAAGTTGTAACCTGGCTAAGCACAAAAAGAACTCAAGAAGAGACAATGGGGTAGTGGGGGGAAGTGCTTTCACTGGTCACTGCACAAGACAATTTCTTTACCCTGAATAAATATAGTGCCAGACTGTCAAAGCATGTCTGCCAGGGAGCCCAGAATTCTCTCAGAAGATATTAAACAGGCCATCCAAGATATTTATACAACACTTCATACCTGAGGGAAGACTCAGAGACAATATTAATGCTTTTCATATGATGAAGAGAAAAAAAACCCTCCAAAACACAAATTGCTGGAGGTAATAAAAACCACCAGCATAACTGGTCACTGGCTTGCCTGCTGTTAAGAAAGACATCCTCACACATTTTGTACTACACTTTACACCTCCCTGGAATTTCTGAGCATTTCAGTCCCTAGGGCACCCAAAACTTTGAGATGTTTTACATCAGTATTTTCAGATTTATTTTTTTTTCTTTCTTACCTGCTCTTTCACCAAAATCAGTATTCTATTTATCACCCATAGCAGACCTTCCCCTGAACATACTAATAGTGTGATGCTCTTCTTATTTTGGTGTTCCCAAAACTGTCCCCAGGACTGGAGGTGAGGCCACCCCAGAGCAGAGTGGGACAATCCCCTCACTTGCCAGGCTGGCCATGATGTCTGATGTCCCCAGGACAGGGATGTCCCCCCTGGCTGCAGGGCACTGCTGGCTCATGTTCAACTGGTCACTGACCAGGACTCCCAGATGTCTTTCCACAAGGCTGCACTGCAGCCCCTGCCCCCCAGTTTGTATGAATAACCAGGATTACCCCATCCTAGGACAAGAAGGAATATTACAGCTGAACCCATGTGAAGGTGCAGCAATGTGGAGGGAAGCATCTCATACCTTCCTGGAGCTTCATCTTCCCTCCCAAATCACAGAAAACAGCCAGAAACACCATTATGTTTGTTGTTTGATGAAGTTTGGGGAGGTTGTTTAAGGAGAATGAAGCAAACACATTACACTACATCTTGGTAGAATTGTCTGAACTTGAAAAACAGCCCAGGAAAAAAGTTTATTCTCATTATAACTAGGAAGTACAAGCTACTATTCATCCTCATCCAATGGAAACTAATAGCCACAGTTCCTAAGAAGGGGGGCTGTTCCTCATACTGTTTTCTTCTCTGAACAACAAGATTATTTTTCTCTGCCAAAGCAGTAGACTAATGAATTATTTTTACAAGACTATCCTACCAAAGGAAAAAAAAAAAACAACAGGGAAAAGGAACGTCTTGAATGATAACATCTACAGCTCTCCTAAAAACCTGAGCAGGAGTCAGGTTGTCAGCTTTGTGTCAACAGAGTCCCAACATCCCATACAAATGAATTTTCTATTCCTCTATCCCATGAGATAGAGGAAGCTATTGCTTTTGCAAATGAGAAATGAAGCAGTGACTTATTCCTAGAGGGCTGGCGAGAGCTCATACCTAAAATGCATTTTGCTGCAGGGTAGTCTGGCAGGACTGTGAAGAGCAGGAAAATAATAAAGTCATCATTTTGAAAAATCCACTGAGCTCACAACAGGGGCATGGAATAACTCAACAGGCCTGAGGACAGCAGACAGAATGAGGTAGACACAAAAAGGAAGAACTAGGAGGGACCAGGAGGAACTAAAGCTTACAGACCTGGATTTTTGGACTTTTGCAGAACAGCAGCACTGGTTCTGCACAGAACTTGAGCATCTCTTGTTCAGTCTTCCACAATCTAAAGGAAAAGGGATTGTCCAAATATTCCTGTCACTAAGCCATTCCTTCCTCTACTACTTCTCACAGCCCTTGTCTCTCCAAGAGTTTAAGCATGAGAAATTAAGGCTAGAAATATTTAGCTCATCTTAAGACAGGAAAAGGATTCTAGATACTAGTACACAAATTCCTTTAACTATCAATAAACCATGCACCATTCAGGCAACAATAAATGCCTCCAGTTACTACTGCCCAGCTATAAGAACAAATCTCAGATTAATGTTACACAGTGGAAAAGCAAGTTACCAAATAAAAAAAAAAAAACAGTTGGTCAAAGTGTGTTGTCTCTGGTTTGGTGTTTTTCTGCATTCTCCTTCCCCTGCTTCAGGAAAAACCAACAAGACTGCAGTTAAATTCTGTGCCTTTCAGACAAAGAGGAAACTTAATTGCAGTCTTCAGGAGACTGAATTTCTATTGAATGAGATAATGAAGCATAACCAATAGCATTTCAGTGCCAAGGCTCAGAAGACAATTTGCTAAGATGCAGAGGTGTGGAGCAAGCTCCTCAGCAGAGTGATTCACTGAAGCACCATAACTGGCAGACACAATCAGTCCAGATAGAAGAGTTTCACGGATGACAGTAAGCTTGAAGCTTGTGAAAGGCTCCAGCTCAAGTAAACTGAGAAAGATACATTATCACTGAACAGGTAAGTAATAAAACATTGCTGTTAAAATTAGCAACATACAGGTATAGCACCTTCCCTCAGAACACAGCAAAACTCTTTACTTTTAGCATAACCACTGAATTATTCATGCAGCCTCTACATAGCCCCTGCTGTCAGCAGTACCTGGACTCCACAAAACAGGATGCTGCTCAGGACAGGAATGTCTAACTCTAGCCCTGAATAAATGGACTCTTAAAATACTTACTAACTCACTACACAATATTTAGTACTATATCACAGGCAACCTCATTTTCTACTGCTAGAAAAGACCAGTTGAACAGCTTTATTTTCCAGTGTATTTTCAAAATGTGCTTCTATGAGCTTAATTGATGGCCTTGAGTCATAAGCTCTGGGATTCATCTATTCTGCCCATGCTCAGCTATCTGCAATTCAAAAGGCTGGAAAAGAGATACAAGGTTTTGATTCTTTACCAATTCAGTATGTCCTGTAGTCCACCATGCACATTCTCCCTCCAAAAGCAACTTACAGAATAACTTAAGCAATCTATAGAGATGCCCCTTCATCTTATGCATTGCTGTAGAAACACCTGACATACTGAAAAATCCAAAATGAGCTCTACAAAGATAGCTGATCTCCCACAGGAAACCAATTCTTTTATCATTGGTGAAGAAAATACAGTTCTTAATTCAACTTGGGATCAGCTCCATGTTGTGAGAATTTGGTGGCTCTATCACTCAGGATCACTTGCCCACTTAAATACCAGGCGAACCAAATGTTCACAAACAAAATCAAGAGCAGAACCAGCACTGACAGACTTCTGTAAGTAGTTAACCTACCACCTAAATGAGACAGCTGCTCCTTCAAGAATATCCACCACATTTACATTCATCTGACACCACCACCTCACAAAAAAGAAAAATTCCTTGGCTGAAAGTAGGATGGGCTACAGGAAAAAGAATTCACATTCTTCTAGACAACTCTCTAGATAGACCCAGATAGTGTTGGGTCACACACCCCTCTCTTACTAAAGCAGAATGAGAAGAGGAGAAAGATCTGACACTTTTCTGTCCTTCTCTGTGCTGATTTCTTTCAAACTCTTCCTGGTACAAGACAATTTGACAGAGCAAAGTCTCAAACACATACTCCCCAGACTGTCAAGATCTAAAGAAGATTTAAATTAGGGAAGAAATTGTACAGCCTTAGTCTCAACTGTGAGACCTCCAACACAATATCCATCATCCAGTAAAGGCATTTATAAAATGGAATCTCAGTGGATGTCAGGAAGAAAGGGCTTGGGATATGTAGCAAAAGCCAATTAAGCAGCTTCCATCTCAACTCTCCAAGCATCTGAGATTCCAGCCAGAAGAGGGTGTCTAACCACATCCAGCTGTGACAAAAAACATGAAGCAAACTATTCAGTTGCTCTAACTTCACTGTACTAACACAAATGGGAACCCAAATCTACACTTCTAGATTCTGCTAACTCTGGATTACAATTACAGAAGTTCACAGCCCATTCCTAACCAATTAAACAACAAAATCAAGACCTGAAACCAAGAACTATAGATCACAATATTCCCAGGCTTTGGGGAGCTTCTGTTAGAGACCTTGCCTGGTTTAGCTGTACAGAATTGGTACAGAGTAGCTACACAGAGCAGAAGATAGGTAAAGATCACACACTGTTGTCATTGGCAAATTCCCAAATAATTCAGTTTCTCCATACTTTTTAGATAGTGCTCTTCTCAAGACAGAATAGAGAGTTTCTGGACAGTATTATTTAATATGTTAAAAAGCTCTGGGGTTTTTCTAATGAATCAGAAAAACAGAACCTGTTGTTACTAACACTTTGCACACAACTAACATCACAGATTGTATAATGCCATGTACTTGAAGTAGGATTTGTGGAGAGTGGAAATGTGCCAAATTCCAGAGTAACAGGTGGAAAAATTATACTCACAAGGACTGAGGGTTTGTATTTTTGCACCCCCACTTCATCCACAAGGAAACAGCACAAATACTTAACATACTGCTGCCTTGGCACAAACTCCTGCCTTTGCCCTGCAAGTGGCCACAGGCCAAAGCATTCAGAGGCACTCCAGCCCTGGCACAAATGTGTTTCCACCGAAATCAATGGGAATTTCCTCACTGAGCTAATGAGAGGAAACCATAGCCAACACCAGTCCCATCTGTACTGAGTATAATCCATCATTCTAACAAAGTAGAAAATTCATTCATACACAAAACAAATGAATACTCAGCACAATGATACATGACATTGAGTCCAGTAGCATTATCAGCTCTATGACAGTCATAAGTGGAAAAAACCAGCATTCTTGCAGGTCCTCACTAAATCTGAACAGGCAAAAGGCACATTATTTATGACCAGTCTCTGAGCCACACTGTCACTTAACAGATGCTTTTAAGATTTTTAATTTCTCAAAAATCTCAGCTATTGTTTATCTGTCATCCCCATCTACTAAAACACCAGTTTGCTTCCCCCAGCTCTAACTGAGAACATTGCAGCTTCTAAAATCATTCTCTTAGCCCATTTTCTAGCTGGAAGATTCATCCCCAGCATAACCATTTTACAGAGAACCAAAGTATAATTTTATCTGTCAGATTCCTTGAAACATATTAAGGAATTTCAGCATTCCCATAGGATCAAAAAGTCTTAAATTGTTGAATTGCTGAGAGTACTCATGAGGCAGAAAACTGGAGCGTATTTACTTTGTTCCATGTATTCTTTCCATAGGCATCCTATTTTGGCCACAGTCAGACTGCTGTGCTCAACAGAAAATAGGAAGTATCCATGTCCCACAATGAGTCTGAAATGAAAGGCAGCACATGCACTTTTTTTATATTGCTTTTCTTCTGCAGTGACCAGGTGCACCCTCTATTTTATCCTTCCATTCTGTTCAGACACTATAGTCACTGCCCTGTAATTGACAGACAAAAATGTCAGATATTAATATAAACCTACATGCTAATTTGAGATTGCACAGGACAAGCACCAGAAAATAGCATTAAACCTGCAAACCTGCCAAAACCAATTATTTGCTTCTCTTTCCAGTGAAATTAATATAACAGTTAATCAACAGCATTCAGGGAGAAAATTCTCAGAAAAGGAATAACCATTCTTTAATTTCAAATATTTTTTACTTAAACAGGTGGCAAAAGCAAAGTCAAGTCTGTCCACAGATCTCTAGAAAATCTCTCCTAGAAGAGATGTCATGCAATACTTGTCAACTCCCACTATTTCACAGCCAATATCTGTTTCAGCAAGAAATTCTCAGCCATACAACATCATCATTTCATCCTGGCTGAGTTCCCTGGGCTGTCCTTATCTCCAGCTGCTGAACCTGCCTCACCTTTTCAGAATCTATTTATATCACATGCCAGAAGGCAGCAGGGATTGTCAGCTCCCACCTGCATGGGACACAGCTCTGTAGAAACTGAGGACATGATTTTTACAATAGGAAAATTGTTTGCTCCTTCGAGATCAAAAAGCAACAGAAAAGTTTCATGTTAAAGGGCAAACCAAAGCAGGGAGTAGTTGCTGATGTAAGGCAGTGGTACACACAGTGATACTTTTGCAGAGAACACTGAAATGAAACTTAGGACAGTGAGAGAGCTGCAGGAAGCTCCATGACAGGAGCACAGCAAGGGCTGTGCCACAGGTGGGCACACAGGGACCCTCTGCAGAGCCACACACACAGAGCAGCCTTTTCTCCTCTCACTGCACACACAGGAGCTTGCCAGGGTGAAACGTGTCCCAGCCACCATGCAAATCAAACAGCAGCAACTTAAAGCTGTCCGTACCTTACACCTTTCCTCTCCCTACCTAAGTACAAAGTGATGAAGACCCATTTTTTAGTATGTGCTTTAAGTGGTTTAATACATGCCAGGTGACTGGTTAAACACAATAAGGAAATACATCTCATCACAGCCTCAGTATCAATAATCAGAAAGTAGGAGTGAAAATTAACTGCCATAAAATATCCAGCAGATTAATCTCATTGCTTCACCATGACAAATAACTACTTTTCAGTGTCACCCACTCCTTCTAAGCACTGCAGAGCTTGCCCCAGCTGCCAGTATGATGACAACATTTTCTTCTCAACTGTATGATCCATTTGAAAAACTGTTGCTTGACAAACAGGGTTAAAGAAGTTAAAATGTACTTATAGTACATATTTTGGCCTATGGTGTGCAGTGAATTGATAAGTCATCTATTATGCTTACTGATGGTCTTGTCAGTAATGACATTCCAAATAAATTTTAAAAACAGTCCATTATAAATATTAAAAAATCCCTCTCTGCTTTTCAACAGCTTCACTTGGATAAAACCAGATTTCACAATTATGAAACTGACCCCAAGGTAGCAAGACAGCAAATGCTTTTGTGTTATGCCAGGAGCATCCTGGAGGGACTCCCTCACTTTATTCCCATAGCAGGAATGCTCCTGTGGGAAGAGCAACAAGTCAAGCACACTCAGGGGATGCAACCAAATATCCCCACAGGGGACTTTTCGGAGTAGATGAGCACAAATACCTAATAGATGTTGTGCTAGCAAGTGAAACACCCAGTGTTCGTCAGCAAGATTATCCTCTCTGAATCATCCATCTGCAAAACATGCTTTGTCCCGCTCAAGACACACATCACAATTTTGAAGTGGATGGTGAAGAACAAACTTTTGGCTGAGCAGTGCTCTGGATGAAAACCCATGGAGGACACACATGGTAGACAAAACAGGATTTTGCAAGAGTCACTGATGAACTCTGTAACAGCAAAAGAAACTCCTGACAGCTTTACCACATGGCACAGATCAGGAAAAGCACTGTGCACACCCTCCCTCACCTCACAGATCCAGCAGCATGGGTGGCAGGAGCTCAGCTCTCTCCCAGCACTCTGTAGCTCCACTACTCTGAATTTGATCTAGGTATTCAAGAATATTTAAACTGATCTTGGAGCCAGCTCTGACCTGATGCCAGGAAGCTCTACCAGGAAACAGTTTGGAAGTGTGGTCTGCTCAGTAATTAGGAACTCTCAATATTTTTTTGCTATTTAATCCAAACAGTAGAAGTTAAAGCTTGAAATTCTAAACAACTGTTTTATCTCTGCAAGGAAAAGGTAGGAAAGACCTCTTAGGGAATCATTCTAAACATGTACTAATGTTTTTCCCTCTTTCCTGCTGTCAAACAACTTTGCTGCCCAATTTTAGGAGTTACTGTCACATTGATTTTTCCATTACTCAGTGTTTGTCTTCATGAGCTGCGATTTTAATAATGGTAACAAAAATACACACATTATCTCCCTATTACACTTGTATTTCACTAGAATCCATCAGAATTTATGAATTTATGAGCTTCAATTTGCTACAAAAATATAGAAAGAACACAGTGATATACAGAATTATTTTTTGTTGTCCTAGAACACAGCCACTACATTGCAAGTAAGCAAACAATTCTAGGGAAACATCTCCTACATTAACAAGAAATATTCACTGCTTAATTACTAACAATCCAAAAGCATAATTCATTTTCATATTCACATATCTGCCAGGAATATTCACTCATTCTTTAATAACAAGAAGTCATTCAGCTGCTCCTGCTTTTTTCCCTAATTATGAAAAATGTCATCCTTCTAATTTTGAGTTATAATAAAAGCACTGCCCAGGGTAGTTCAAATTCCCATCTTTCTATTTGTGAATTGTCCTTGAACAAATGCAAGGTAGCTAATGCATAAGCTTGTGAAAAACCTTCCCAGGTAAGAACCGAGGAAGCGCATCTGCACTTGTCCTTGAGGCACGCTGGGACACCACCTTTCAATGAGAAATCTGTTTGCAGCCTCAGCTGATGAGGAGCAGAATGCATTTTAGTATCTATTCTGCCCTAGTCACTTCCCCTTAGTATCAGCAGAGAACACTCTCTGCAGATATTCCACTAGCATTTCACACATGCTAAAGCATTTAACTCTTCCATACATGCTGCAGTGCATTAGGGGAACATCTAAAGCCTACAGTCTTATCACAGCCTGTGGCTGGGAAATTTCTCCTTGTGTTAAGTGCCTTCTAAAGCACAGGCAGCTTCACATCACCGCTGCTTTGCATTGGGCAGAGCTTCACATTTGGAATTATCTATACCATCACAAACCACAGCACAGAAACACTGATGAGTTTTACATCCATGACTGATCATCATGGTATTTTCTCCACCAAAACATTAAAGTTTTACATGCATTTAATTCAGGAGGGTTCAACCTTACTCTAAATTTAAGCTAATTACACTTCACAGAATTCTCATTTGGTGAATTCATTGAAGGCTTCTTAAAAGCCTCAGGCCTGGATACTGAAGCAATGTGCATGAAGAACACCCACTGCACAAAGGATATTTTAAAGCAGGGAACGCACTCTTGAAAAGATCATCAGTGAAAAGCAGATGTATTGGGGATAAGAGGATGAAAAAGGGACAGAGACATGAATGGTTGTAACTGCCAACACAAAGGACAAAAAGAAAGTTGTATTTGCATTTAATTGTACAGAAAAACCATTTCATTATACACAAAAGATAAAGTACCTGTTTTTTTAATACTTACTGTGCCAGTTTAATAAAGCACAGGTGGACAAAGCCTCTTGCAGGCAGCCTCATGGCTGTTCCAGTATCCTGGGCTGCCCTGCACAGTGCTATTCCAGGGGAATGTTCATCCCGAGCAGATATGCTCAAGTCCAGGATAATATCCAGGGAATGTCTACCTGATGCAGCCAAGGTCCAAGAAGACCAAAACATACATACAATTATATTCATGCATTGCTGAGTCCAAGTTCTCTAAATTTTTGCCAATAAACATTTGTTCACCCACTTGTTAGAATTTGTTAGTGCAGCTGCAGCATGGTACCCACCAAAGCCATGTGATTTTTTTGTTGGCACGAAGCCCAGAGGAGCTCCCATCGACAGCAGGTTTCTCCCTCACAGTACATTTATCAGAACAGTTTGCACATCATAAAAAACAATTCTAAGTTCATGTTGTTTTAACTTCACCTCATATTTCAGTGACCCAGCAGACATGCTCTGCTATGTTAGAGAGGTGAGCCTGTCTTATTCCTCCCACAAGGATTTTTCCCTCTGCAGCTTGACTGTGATATTCACCCCTGGCCATCACATGAAGCTGCTCATTTTGTCAAGAGGAAAGTCTCCAGGCAGACTGACAGAAGAGTGCGTCAGTCTCAATGGTTTCATCTAAAGAAAAAGATGTACCTAAAGAGCCATCCCCTTCTGTAGCAGGGTATGGATTTCTGCAGTGACTCAAGTACAAGTGCTTAACTGGGATGCCCCTGTTTCTTTTGCCAATTCACAGCCTAGGACACATAGCTTCAGGCACTTGGAGATATCTGGAGCTTGGCTTGTGTTTGATTTTTGCCTCATTTCTGACACAGGTTCATGCTCCCAGAAGCAAGTAATTTCATAAGCCCTTCTACAAGATAGTAAGTAAATACATTATGGTTCTGCATGAAGGAACTGCAATATATACTGAAAATCAATGCTTGCATAATTCTGAGGGCAAGAACTTCAAGATGTAATTTTACTCCAATAACTTATGTATTTACATGCTCTCACCGGGTACCAATAAAAGCTTAACAGCATTCAGTTTGAATACAGCTCTTCTATGGGTATGTACATTTGACAAAATGTGTACTATTAAAGCAGCTTTGATCTATTCACTGTGTGACCTGTTCTTGTTTTCTACTTAAAGAACAAAGGCAGAACCATAGAAAATTATAGTCAGCAGATTCAAAAACACAAGCGACTGTAGGATAGCAGGCAAGCAGCCTGTGGCTGGCCCAGGAAATGAAGCGCCACTGGATTCCCATCCTTCTACTTGATCTTCACATAGTAGCCAGTTCCCATGATGGTTTTGACCTATTATATCCCAGCAAGGGCCATTGAAAGGGACGCCCCAGCTGAAGAGCAGTAGGGTTTCCATGCAGTAGAGAGGAAAAAGAGCAAGTCAAGCAAGAGCAAAGGGCAGCAGGATCCTGAACAGTGCTCAGGGTGTGAAGCTGGAGCACACAGACCTTGCTGCCCAATAGCTCTGCCAGACAAAACCCAGGGACAGTAGCACAGACAGACAAGCAGCAGACAGCTTGAGCAGCCCTCCATGCCCTTAGAAACATCCCTCTGGATGGGAGGTGTATCACAACCCACTTTGCTCTAGCAGTTTTCCTGCCCCTGTTTCAAAACAGGTACTGCAAAGTTCAGTTTCTCTGGCTAGGGTTATATGTAAGCAGCAGAGAGGAATAATTTTTCCCAGAAAGCACTTGCTTGATATATCTTATTTTAAATCAGATTCAAAAGCTTTGTCTTCATCTTCAAAGATATTAGACAAGCAGCATAAGATTTCACACAGGGCTTAGCTTACAAGAGACTATGTACCTGTCAGCCATCTTTCACAGCAGATTCTCTCTAATGCATCTAAACTAATATATCTAAGTGAAGGCTGAAAGAATGAAAAGCAATCTCTGCACTCACATGTCACTTGCAAATCAGTGCACCAGTCAGGCTTAAGGAGAGAGATCTCCACAACGAAAGGCGGTCCAATTTTAGTATTCATAGACTTCACAATTAAGTCCACCTGATAAAACATGAGCAGGGGGGAAATTAACAAAGAAAACTAAGTATTGTGCTGCCTCCTTTGAGTTTATGAGATTTGGGAGCTTGTTTTATTTTAGTTTTAAGATTGAAGTCAAACAAGGCCTGGAAATTTCTGATGGATTTTACTGTGATGAACTGAAGACAGACAAAATCTTCTATGGTTTCACTGCAACTGACATAAGAGCTACAGCACACTACTGGGTTACAGCACAGTTTTGTACATGTGTATGTGCAAATTTGCACATGTAACATGTAGTATCTGGAATGTGCTGTGACTTGTCCTAGAGGATATTCCACAGAATTTATCCATAAACCCCTGAAGTAAATATAAAAACCAACAAAACAAACAGCAAAACAAACAGCAAAACAAACAGCAAAACAAACAGCAAAACAAACAGCAAAACAAACAGCAAAACAAACAGCAAAACAAACAGCAAAACAAACAACAAAACAAACAACAAAACAAACAACAAAACAAACAACAAAACAAACAACAAAACAAACAACAAAACAAACAACAAAACAAACAACAAAACAAACAACAAAACAAACAACAAAACAAACAACAAAACAAACAACAAAACAAACAACAAAACAAACAACAAAACAAACAACAAAACAAACAACAAAACAAACAACAAAACAAACAACAAAACAAACAACAAAACAAACAACAAAACAAACAACAAAACAAACAACAAAACAAACAACAAAACAAACAACAAAACAAACAACAAAACAAACAACAAAACAAACAACAAAACAAACAACAAAACAAACAACAAAACAAACAACAAAACAAACAACAAAACAAACAACAAAACAAACAACAAAACAAACAACAAAACAAACAACAAAACAAACAACAAAACAAACAACAAAACAAACAACAAAACAAACAACAAAACAAACAACAAAACAAACAACAAAACAAACAAACCTTGGGAAAATGTACATTTTAAAACATTAATATTTTCAGAAGGTTTAGTTAAAAACATCATTTTCCTTAAAATGACAAATTCATTATTTTTTACATTCTAGTAGAAAAGCAACTTCTGCCTTCTCAAGCCTTTGAAACCTCCCTCTTTGGCATCCTCTGAACACCAGGCAATTTTAAATATCTCATCAACTAGGAAATGCAGGTGGAAAAAGAGGATTGATTGAGAACAGAGATTGAACTGTAACTCTGAACAGTTTCTCCTGTGAAGGAGACAGAAGAACAAATTGCAATACAGTTCACATGAGTGAAGCTGTATAATTGCAAAATGCAATCTCTCTCCATGGATGAAAACAAAGTTTCCCTATCAATATTTATAAGCTTGGTATATTTGAATCTCATTAGAACATGTCTGATACATCACAGGTTGCATAGAAAATAAAAATAATGGCTTATTTGCCATAGTTTTTGAGAAATGCCAACTTCTTTTTAAATAAACACCATCCTGCATCCAGCACCCTGTGCTCACTGAATGTTCTGTCTGATGTTCTGCTTTAGGGAGTGTTTGTTGCTGCATGTAGCAGAGTATGTCACAGTAAAGTTCATCCTTCTAAAAAGTCAAGCCTGCCTAACATATGTTGTTCTCCAACCTAGTAGAAATAAATATTTTAGTTACTTCCCCTCTTCTGCAGTCAGGCTGATGCTTTTCTTCTGCTTCTAGAGCCTTTTCCTTTGGGCCTCTTTCATTTACACAACTTGATAAAAGAAACGCTCTCCCAAATAACTTCATTTAAATGAAAAGCTTGGTTGGCATTTCCGTCCCCTTTGTGCAAGATCACCAAGGCCACCAAGGAGACTTCAAATAAAAAATTTAAAAAGGCATTTGAAACCACTATCCAAACTTTGTACAACTCAGGGGGTGAGGAACAAACAAACAAACAACACACACATTTTTCAGAACTATAGAAGCCTCAGAGGCAGGTCACAGATTCCTGAAAGGGAAATGTACACAACTGTACACCTCCTTTCATCCCTGCATTAATCCAAGTGCAAATATTATGGTCTAATACATCCACAGGCAACATTCTTTCATAAGCAAATCATCTTTACCCTCTGTTATTCTCTTTATAACACAAACATTTTTAAAGTTCATTTTGAGCCATAAGAGTGACAGAGAGTATATTCAAGGCACTAAAATAATGAAAATCCTGCATTATTAAAGCAGATATATCAATAGAGGCAACACCCAAAAATATATATCTCTATGTTATCACTCTTCCTTGAGCAGATCAGAACAAATATGAGCACTGCACATCATTCAGCAGGAGGAGATGGTTCAGCATGTTCAAACCTGGGCAGGAACAGTAATGAGAATAAGGGAACTCTTATAATAGAAAAGTCTTCACAACAAATTCCATGTTGAACAACTCCACTGTTAAAATAAATCTTGACACAGCTTTACATTTTCAACTTCATTCTAAAATCTTATGCCTGCTCTGCTAAACACCAAGAACTCCCACTTGGATCTCCAGGACTACTTGGTATAAAATACACTCCTCTTCCAACTTTAAAAGCAAGTACTTAACTACTGCTGAAGAAAAGAGAAATTAAGGATGAAATTCCTCTAAGAACAAATAGCACAATTCACCATGACTGAACACAGAAAGCCACTCTGCATGTTTGTAATGCACTGCCAGAAATATTTCACATCTCCCTGGTATAAAAACAACACCATACAACAATAATACTTCTTTCTCTTTTGACAGAAGTGCTTAGATATAAAAATCCCTAAAAGGCACAACAGAAATCTAAAACAATTCAAGAACAGCAAAATGAAAAGTAAATATGAAAAACTGTCATTTTAAGATGATCTTTCCTAATTAGGAGTAAACAATAAAATGTTATGTAAAGAGCACTATATTTTCCTTCTGTTAGTTCCACAGAAACTGAGCTAGAACAGGAATATTTCAGTGACATGTCAGCTTCTTTCTTTCCTGAGTTGCTGCAGGCAGTAATTAATGCTTCTATGAGACTCAGCCATTCCTTTTACCCAGTGAAGTCTCAGCAGCCATCCTCCTTTTGAGCCTCAGAATCAATCTCAATAAAGCACATCAGGGATCCACAGCAATCAGAGGTCAAATCCCACCACATTAAGTGAAACTTGACTATATGGTAAGGAGTCATTTGCTTGTCTGAATTCACCTCCAGAACAAGATTAAAGCAGCACTGTAATCACAATCAAAAACTTCCTACCACTTTTAGTATCACAGCTGCCTCACACCAAACTCTTTCAGAAAGGAGGAAAAAAATGTATACACACATACACATTTCCCCACTATTACAATCAGAAGGTTTAAAAGACAAAGAGCTTACTTGGTCAGGAAAACAGCATATTAAGCTAGTACAATATTTAGTATTCATTATAGACAAAACCATCCCTTGGCAAGTATGCGTATTTTAGGGACATATGGCTACACTAAAAGGCATTTAACTGTTTTACTACCACCCTGAAATCAAATTACTCTCCATTATCATCAAGTCAAGAAGAGTCCAGAAACTTCCAATACCATGTTTTCTTCATAAAAATAGCGCTGTCATACAAAAAACTATACATTTGCAATATTGTCCATGCCAAGACCAACAGCAGGACATTCACAAGGGCCTCTAAGCTAAAATGGTCCCAAAACCACACAACTGCCTTCTCCCCCAGCAGATTAAGAAAGAGGCAGCAAAGTCCCAGAGGCTTGTGATGGAGACTGGCACTGTAGGCTGCCTGTCTCAAGGCCCAGCCTCCAACAAGCCACTGCTCATGCTCTACTGCCAAAAGCTATTCTTTGTGGCTGGCAAATAAAGCAGAGAATCTCTAGAGAGAATTACTGTGCTGGTGACCTGGTAAGTTCCCAACTCCTGCTCTTGCACACCATGTTGATTAGCAGTTCAGTCATGCCTAAACTGGACTGGTCTGCATGCACATCATCCTGCAGCCCGATTATATCAGCATTTGTTCTGTCATGGCAGCAGTCATTGGAATATTAATGAATTCTGACACATACCACATCTATTGCCAGCTACAACTGCAGAGGAAAACAGGTAATGTTACCACTCTTTGGAAATAAGTGGATGGTGAGACATTTGCAATATCTGAGCAAAAAGCTTTCCTGTACAGAACTTCTCATTTTATATCATTCCAAATATGACTGTATAACAGAAGGTGCAAACTTCAATCTGTTTTAATTAACAGTTACAGGGTTTTATAATGGGCATACCACATTTGGGATGACTATCCTTCAAAAAAAGCACTTCAGTAGGAAAGTGTTATTGATCTAATGGAAAGAATGACTATCCCTAAGGATTACTGCAAGCAAATCTAATAATATTATATCAAATATACATCCAACATGGTAAGAAAAAAGCCTGAAGTACCTGGGAGCAAGCTACAAGAAATTGCTAAGTTTGTCTACAGGGTAAAACCAACACATTATTTCAAATTAACAAATCTTTTAATGAAAATCAGCATCATATCTCTGAAGTTATCCACTAGCTTAACTTTTAAAGTTATTGTTCCATTTTTTTTGAGAGATGAATGGATTGTATGCAAGTAATTCAAGAGTTCTTGTCCAGGCTTAGCCAAGACAAAAATGTTATGTAAGGTCAAGTCAACACTGATTTGCATCATACTGTCCTGCTTACCAGGGAGCTGACCCAGCAACATAAGTCAGGTTACAGCTGCATTTCAAGCCTGTCCCTATCACTTGATAAGGACAAACTTCTTTGGGATTCAGAGAGAAAAATTCCAGAAGCAAGTTCTTCCCCCCCCAACAAGACCTCAGGGTGAGGATAACCCAAACAAGGGCACAATTTCTTTACTGCAGATAAACTACCTGAAAACAGGCATCTATTGAGCCACCCAGAGGGCAGAGGTGTCTAGAAAAGAATGCTTTGAACAGACAGCCTGCCACTCTTACTGTCACCTGTCCAGGATGAAGCCCTTCACTACAGGAACAGCTCAGCACTGGCACAGAATGTGCCAAGAGATTTGTTGCAACAGACAGAGCACAAAGGGAAAAGAGGACGAGTCCAGAGGCTCTTCTGCCTGCCTTTGGGACTGGTTAGACTCCAGGAGATGTTTGGAAAAGTCAAAATATCTTCTGAGTTCTGAGCAACCCCAAGAATCCAGCAGATGAGATCCTGTTTCAGCTGAATCACAGCCATGGAGATTGTGCCAGTGAAAGCCTGACCAGGTGTGATTGTAGGAGGTACTGAATCACAACCAGCTCTCACAGATGATTCACAAATGCAGAACAAATTCTTCAATGCAAACAGGATGCAATTAGTGTTTAGGGATCAAGATATCTCTTCCAGCAATACAGTTAACTCAGCAGTGTTTTTGCAAAGGAAAAAGATCATTCCATAAGGTGCTGAAGTACACATGATCTTCAGGCTAAAATTAAATTTTAATTCAACATGGAAAATTGGACACATCCTTCCTACAGGGAACAGAATCTACAGTGGTCCAAAGCTTGGAAATAACCCAGAAAATCTTTCCAGAGGGAGGAACTTTCCCTTTATTTTTCTCTTTGTTGTGAAGCATTTTCCCTGAGAGTTGCTCTATACAGATCTCTACATCAGCTTTCAACTGAAAGGGGCTCCTGGTGACAGAATCTTGGCCCAAGCAGAGTTCAGTGTCTGTGTGCAGATACACACAGGGCAAAGCCACTCCACTTAAATTATTGACAATTTGTTCTCTTTCCATGCCACTGTCTCTGCACAGGGTCTTTCCCATGGTCCATTTTGCATCTTCTTCAGAAATCCTTGAGCTGCCCGTGTTGGGACAGCAAGACAGGTCCCTACAAGTGTATTCCATTTGTCAAAGACAGAAAAGTCCTTGCACACCATAACCAGCCTGGTCAAAGGGCTGGTCTGACCCTGCCCTGAAAGCTGCTCTAAAGGATCAGAGGCCCCTTCATTTGTCCGTCCTTTGCTGACTGATCTCCACCTTCACCACTGTGGTTCATGCACCACCACGGTCCTTGGACAGCAGCACCAGGGCTTTTGCTTTCACAACCAGCAAAACAATGGGGGTTTTATACACCTGCAAAGGCAACATTCTTTCCTTACCAAGGAACTAAGCTTTAGCTGGTCCCCAGCTGGGGCCTTCCCCCTGCCTGATATTTATCTCCTAGATATATTTACAGGCAAACATATCCCTCTCTTGGCCTTTGCAATACCATGCTAAGCAAACAAGCCAAGCTCTTCTAGTCTCCTCTCATAAAGTAAGCTCTCTGTTTTCCTTATCACACTGGCAAGCTTTCTTTGCACCAGTTTATTTCCTTGGACACGGGTCATCAGATCTGTATACAATATTCCAGAAGAAATCAATTCAGGTCCTTGTAAAGTAGCATTTATGCTCCCCACTGGAAGCAAATTCCAACCACTCAGTCTCCTGCAGCCACTCCATTCCCATTTTCTGCACTCCTGTCCCCACAAATGCAGAGCCCAGCCACCATTTCCATACCCAGCCACCATTTCCATACCCAAGGCACAAGCTTCCAGAGAGCAAAGTGAGGATCTCAGGGAAGGCAATACCCAGCTGACATTCCCCACTCTGCAATAGTTGGGGATATTAGGACACAGATGGTAAAGTGTTATCATCTTATTGCAGGGGCTCCATACTGTTGTCTCCTTATCATAAAAGTTTCATACCTGCTTGGTGTTTCTCACAGGCATCTCCTCTGAGCACTGACTCTTTCTTCACAAAGGGCTGGGCTGTCTATGATACACAGCACTGACTCCCGGTCCCTTCTCACCCAGCCACCCCACTCTTTATAGCACTCTTCTCATTGGTTACAGCTGTGGCCTGTTAAAGTCAGGCCTGTTCCTAATCTTTGATAATTGGCCCAGCTGCAACTCCTTAGGGGTAAGATTACTTTCCACACTATATTTTCTTACATTCTATCCCCTACTGTAAAATCCTATCCCAGCTGGAATTTTGCAGTGTTTGAGAGCACAGTCTGGCCAAATTTGGACAAATCTTCCCCAACTATGAGCCTTGACATAAAAATTGCAACCTAATGAATTTGGTTTTTCTACATTTCCTCCACACCAGGCATAGAAATACCAAGACAAGTTAAAGGGCTGCCCTACCTGTCTCCCCTACAGCATTTTCAGTTTCTTATGGGGAATATTACCAACCCATTTCTTTCACAAGAAATCTTCCCTATAATTCTTTTTACTGGAATTCCTCATCTTTTTGAGTTACAACTGACAATATTATTGACCTGTTTAAATTTTAACTAGAATGCTGAAAAAAAAAAAAAAAACACTGAAGTGAGTATGCAGCAACAAGCACTTTGCAAGGTTTTATTTCTGACACTGGGCAGTCAGAGCAAGTTGCATTCAAGTCCTATTTACACCTTAATCCATTAACTGAAAGAATTCACTGGATGGATGCAGTTGCCTGGAAGCCCAGTACAAAATGCAATGCCTTCTATCTAGAAAAAAATTAGCCACAGGAGTATTAATTAACTGTGTTTCACATTGTAATACATGCAGCATATCTATTTTTGAAAGAATATGTACTTGTTACATATATTGTAACCAGTAGCCTTCACATAATTAATTTCCACAACTGATCATTTGCTCCAAAACTTGATTTTAACTCAGTTTCATTTTCAAAACATATTTTGGGTTTGGCAAAGGAGAATCTAATTAAAATGCTCAGTGCCCTTCAAATCAGACTTTAAAAAAAAAATCAGCACTTAATGAGACTATACTATTAAATACATATATTGTTCAAAAAATTAATGTATTGTTCATCATGTTCTACAGTCATAGCCTTCTGCTATTAACAGGAGCCTTCTCTGACCTTCAGTTATCCCATAAAGAAACATTAATTGAACTATAAAAGTCCTTGATCAAAATACTATTTATAAACTGAGGAAACACTAAAAGCATGCAGAACTATTCCATGCTTCTTGTGAATACAATTTGGCAATACAGTAGGGCCACAAGTCAAAAAGAACCAGAGTTTCAAATCTATAGCAGGTATTTACAAGCCTGTAATTGAATTTGGAGGGTTTTTTGGGAAGATACAAGGTCTCAGAGGGAATTTGTTAAGAATGAGGAAAAAACTGGCTATTAAATCAAGCACTATTCCACTGAAGTATACAAGATGTCTCTTTTCAGGCACCAAGTCCCAGTTTGGAAAGCACATTTCTCCCCTTGCAGTGAAAAGCCAGAATCAAACATTGACTGGAGCTCTCTCAGCAGAGCAGTCAGTAGCACTGTGCTAGTTAAACACTGACATCTACAGTCGTGTCTTGGGAAAAATCTGGAGTAGGATCCAACAAAACCATCACCCTTACTCACACTCAGCAGGCACCTCCCATCCACCACTGCCGGGTGTGAAACTCTGCCCAGGGTGAGCTCACGCTGTGACATCAGCCCTGCCACCGCCGCTGTTGGTGGTAACAGTGGAAGGACAGACTGGCACAACACCCGCAGGAGGCAGGAAAAACACACACAGCTCAAAGCCAGGCCCACTGCTTGGTTTTTCAGTGCTTGAACTTTCGTCATTTCAACTGATGCTGATTGTGTGCTGGCGCTACCGAGAGGAGGAAATACCTTGCAGGGTCTACTGCTCCAAATGTGGGGTGAAGGTTAACCATAATGAATAGACCAGTAATTGCAATTAAAAGGAAAAATAGTCTAGTTGATAAATTATATAGAAGCAGAATCCCATATATACATATATATATTAATATATATATGTATTCATATACTGCCAACATATACTACTGTTGGCAGTATATGAATACATACTGCCAACAGACCTGTATGAGAGGTACAAGTTTAATAATATTTCATTTTGAAAAAAGAAAAAAACAACATTCACAGCCAGATTGCATCTCTAAATTAGATAACTGACACTGTCTTGACCTTGAATTTTCCTCAGGTAATACCAGATGCCTGGATCCACACAAACCCTTTCCAGATACATGTCTTTTGTTCTAGCTGCTACAGAATAAGCTCTCAACTTTTTAAAATATCAAGGAAAAATAAAGCTCCAAGAATTCCAGAGCAACAATTATTCCCAGGCTCTCTTCATCCCATGCCATATTTTCACTCCACTGTCGGCTCACCATTCCTTGCTTTGTCGCTCCAGCAACACCACTGGAAGGATCACAGAAGCATCTCAGATATTCACTCCTGCTAAATTCTGGTAGCTGACAAAGTTGTTTTAAATATCTCTAAAAGCCAGAAAATAATGCTGGATGAAGGACTATTCTTGATGTTACCTTAATACCTCATGTCAGAGGTCTTGCTATTTAAACAAAAATTCGTAAGATAAGAAAAACTGTTATCACAAATTATGTAGGATCCAGGAGAGCCAGCTTAGAAAGAATTATTCTCTGAGCAAGTCTCCAGATGTATGAGGAGGCCAGGCACTTATGTTCAGTTCCTGACTGATGAAATTGGTATGCACTGCAAACCCACAAGACAAACTATAGGCAAAGTTCTAATTGCCCTGATTACACAGCTCTACAAGAAGCTTCAACAAAATAACACACAGCAGTTTTCCTTTATTTATATCCGACACTGAAGAACATCACAGGCAATCCATTTTTAAAATCTCCCCTGAAGAAGCTATCAGCAGAAGCAAAGAGTAATAAAAACAGGAGATGAAAAAGCAGTGATCTAGTCACTACCTTGAAGTATATCCTGTCTGCTTTAATGCTGCTATTTTGCTTTATTTATGAATGTGTAGGTTTCCTTAAAAATGCATAACAGTTTTAATGACAAAATAGCAATTTATGTTATAATTTTTCGATGACATAATGTAGCATGAAAATCTTTCTTGAGATATAAAGAAATGTTTTCTCTCACTAAATAGGCTCACAAAGCAGGTGTGCTGAACAAACATTACTTCTAACTTGAGCTGAATTTCCCCCACTACTTCTGACATAAATGTCAACTTATTCAAAATCTTATACTGAACTGTCAAAGTCTTTTCCACACTTACTTTTCTTTCCTTCCCAAACAATTGAAGGGTAAGAAATCATACAAGCTACCTAAGCCAACATAAAGCCAAATATTAGAGAGAAGGGTAGGGAGGGAAAAGCACCTTCTAGAACCTTCAAAGATGAAATTCTCTCCCAGCTCTCTTCATGCTGCTGTGCAAAGGGGAGGTGTGCAGGGCAGCAACACTTTGACCCCAATCCCACGTGCATCCAGCAAAAGCAGGACACTATGTTATGTCTTACACTAAGGAAACCCTTCCTCTACCACAAAGGCCTGTTTCATCTCTGGCTTACAAGGTGTCTGCATGAAGTAATTCATATGTGCACATGGACCATAACAAGTACATAGAAAGCACTGATATCTTGAAATTTTAAAGACTATTATTCATATATCCACTTTGCCAGGTATCCAACACAAATGGCAATGTATTGTCCTAAGAGTCAGTCTTGTCCTGCCACTTCAGAAGCTTCAAGTACTGACCACTCCTCTCACCAATAACAATGGGGGGACTTCTTTCAGGTATTTGTGATCTTCATATTGAATTATGTATCAAACTCGCCAACAGCATCACTTGGCCTGTGTAATCAATCTTCATTAAACACCATCATTTTTACCACTTTTACAAACTGTGAAATACAGCCTGACACATGCTAATCATTTGGAAGCAAATAAAAGGCTAAAAGAGACCTTGATTAATATGCAAATTATGACCCAAAATTAGCAAGTCAGACCTGGCACAGCCTGACCTCCAAATGGAGGAATTCCCCAGCTGGAACACAGAAATCTAGGTAGAAGTTCCTGCTCCATTCCAGATTCTGTGTGATTTGGAAAAATGCATCTGGCCCAGACCTTCTTGCAGTTTCAGGCAGGTCACTCACTCCCAAAGCCCCTGGCAAGGAAACACAACTTCCTAAGACATTTGTAAATCCACATGGGTATTGATCTGCATAACTAAGTGTCTGAAAACAGCTTCATTTCCCTGTCTTGACTGTCTCCCACTGAAATGAGACAGAGAGACTGAATCAGAAGCTCTGCTGGCATAAGTCTGGCACGCATTTATTTGGCATAAACTTGGTCCAGCAGATTTGTTGTCTCAAAGTTTAAAATAAACTAAAAACAAAGCTGCTGAGTCAAAGCTTCATACTTCATTCTTGGAAGCCTAAGATAGTTCTGGAGAATTACTGTGAAAAATACAAGTGGCAATAATACATTTTTAATAAAATTGCTGGTTTAAATCACTTGCTTTTAACATCTATTTTGCAAGTCTCAGAGGAAAACAAAAGCAATTTTGTGGCAGCTTCCTCATTTTTATATATTATGAAAAATCTCCAGCTATAAATATATGTTATGAATGGAGTTTGGTACTGAGGACAATAGCTGGAAAATAATGCCTGGGGGAATGAAAAATATACTGAGGCTTTGATATAATGCTGACAGGAAAAGGCCCAATGCATTATTTCAACATCAAGGTAAATTTTCTCTTCCAAGGACAATATTTTACACAGTGATTGCTTAAAAAAACCACCAATATTTCTTTTATTACACTTGTCAGTATTTTTCCCCCCACACATGCATATTGAAATCGCTATAAATCCTATTTGCTCTGGGGAACATTACCCATTTCATTCATTTGAAATGTTATTCATTTGAATATTTTTTCCACTCTTCTGCCCAAGTTTTCAAGAAAAATCTGCACATTGAGCTGTTTTAGCCAGTTAAGGTACAGGGGGGGAGAAATTAGATGCTCTCAACACAGTTGTAGTGATTCTGACCCCCAAAGAGGTGACATACATTTCATGTACAGTACAGGAAATCAATACTCTCCCCAAGCAGAGCCACCAATTCTGCTTGTGATATAGGTCCTGTGCAGATTGCCAGCTGCAAACATTGTGCAGCACAGATTCAAGACACAGACAGAAATTCTTGTCTTTCAGGAGACACCAGGAAAAAAAATACTTCCATACTCTTGAAGCACACCACCTCAGCAGTGCTGTGATTCCCCACAACACCAGGGCATGACACCACTAACAGCAGCTTGCTCTGTGCCCCAGAAGGAAACATTTCAGACACAACACAAGGAGTTCCTCCTGCAAGGTTGCTCGTTGAACAGCTGCAACAGCTTTTACACAATTTTCCAAATGCAAGAGGCATTAAGAGAAGCCTGGTCAGCAGAGGATTTCTGCCAAGAAAGCAGAGATCACACTGGAGCACAAAGCCAGCTGGACACAAGTACCCTGCACTCTCCAGCTGCACAGCAAAAGGCTCCTGGGCCCAAGCCCATTCCCCTCTCCCCCTTTCTCAGTTCAGGAGCTGCAAACAACCTTGACAAGTTTTCCTCTTGTGATATTTCCATACATGAAGACTTTTCCCAGCTGAGCACTTTTCTAACAGTAAACCCATTTTGTCTGATCCCCTCGTGCTAACACTGAAACACACAGACATGAAGAACACACAGCAGGTCTAAAGAGCACTTCCAGAGCCACAGGTTTCTCTGAAAGGAGGCTGGAGAATTTATATTTGCCAATGTTTGTTATAATTCTGACTGTATTCCAGTCAGGAAGTACAAACTCCCTTGACTACATTTTTCAAATTTCCTGCATCTTGAGTTTTAGTCACTGTCATCTGTGGGTCTTTTCCATTTCCATCACCTGCAGAGTAACATCTGTCTGAATAGGCAGAAATGACAGCAGCCCTGGGAAATGCCTCTGAAACTTTCCTGCTTCAATCCAGGAAGAAGTTCCCACGCTCACTGTTGCTTGCAATGGCACAGCGGCCAATAAAACAAATTGGGACAAGGAAGATTGAGTGCTTTTTGTGAACAAATTACAAAAAACAAAATCAACAGTAGCTGAAGGGAACACAGGAGATGCAATATCTTGACTTTCACCAAACATCCACTACAATGCCTCACAAATTGCTTGAATCAAATTTGTTCGGACAGAAGCATTGTCAGATGGCTGGAAAGTTAACTGGAAATCATAAGAAGTGAGCAACATTGGGCAGCAGTGTTTTAAGCAAGAATGGCATTTATAAGTGTGCTTCCACAAAGATTAACATTAGACTCCATTTTATATAACATTTCTACTGAAGCATCTGGAAAACAAACAAGTAGCATATTAAATTTCTGAATAGTAACTGCATGGAACAAAGAGAAGCCAGTTTGAATTGAAAGTATGACCACACAACTATTTACAATGCAACAAAACCATACTATTTTAACAAGCATGAAAGCATTACACCAAGAAAAATAGCACAAAAGCAGTAAAAGCAAGAGATGCCTTGTCATTTGGCCAGCAGAGTAGCAGAACCATGACTAAGGCCATCTGTTTTCCAAATATGCTGCCATCTTCCTGAGCAGAGTAGATCAGATCACAGTAGACATGACAGCTATTTATGAGATATACCATCATTTGGTAATATTTGAAGACTAGACACCTCTAAGTAAAGCTGAAAAGTTTTAAAGACAGGCCTCTATGTTTATTACATGTTGGGAAATTTTTCTTGTTAATTAGCGAGTGATTTCTCCTGAGCAGCAAGAAAGATGGGATGCAATAAAAGCTGAGCCTTGCCAACACTAGGCAAGAACCAGATGGTCCTGCACTCAGTCAGAGGGACCAGGCTATGGACTTGGTCTCTTGATGTGTAAACACTATCCCTGTTCTCTTGCATTATATTAATCTGGAAACAAGGTTCCATAATATAGTCTAGTCATCATGCTCAAACTGGTTTTACTGCTCTCAAATTCACCTTCTGTCAAGTCTGTAGCTGAAACACACAAATTTTTCCTTGATTTCTGTCTGCTGTCAACATATCTCAGGTCTTACCCATATCAGAGAAATTTTCATTAACAGCCTATGATCTGTTTTGCACGGCCAGTCTCACAGCTGATTATGTCACTAGATAAAACACACTAAATTTTCAAGTCCTAATTCCTTTTATCAACTGTAAGAAAACACTCCACATGATAAAATAATAAGTCTCACAGTTAATCTTCAGGAGGGGCCTGGGAGGGAGTTGTGGTGTTATCTATGATGTTCAGGCTTCTCAATCATTACAAGCCTGACTCCTGTGGGTAAGTAATGGGAACTTCCAAGACCACAACAGGTCTAAGGCTAGCAGTAGGAAGGCACAAAATCACAGAAAACTCATTTCTCCAGTGTGCTTTCTTTTTCAGGTACAGACATGGACCTCAACACAAAAGGTCTCACTAATTTCTTCAATGAATAGAAGCCTTTTTTGAAGCACCACTCCTTCCTTCTTGGTTGTTCTCTTAACACCCTTACCCCAGCTATTGTTGCAACCTGCAATGGTTTCCACTAACACACAAAAAGCTGTTAACCTGGCCAGAAAAGAGCAATTATAGAGTCACTGTGAACTTTAAGCTCTGCTATAAAATACACAACTAACCCTATGATCAAGTACACAGAAAGTCATAGATCCAGACTCCTCTTTGCCAGAGGAAACTCAAGTACACTCTTTCAAAGATGATGTCTCATCAACAGGTTGCTTGGGGCAAAGAAGAAAAAGCATTGCTTGCTCTCTTACAAACTGAGGCAGATCTACTCCATGTTGAGTAGTCAGACAATCACTGACCAGAGAGGAGCACAGCACACCAGCAGAGCAAACAAACTTAGATTACAGTCCTTCTTTCCTTCCTCTGTCACTCCCTCAATTTATTTATATTCTATATATAGCTTAAGGTTCCCTGGTTTTTTATCCCAGTAGTGCCCAAATCCCAAAGTCAAAATATTGTACTCACTCTGACTTCTCTCAGCAGCTCCTGGCTAGGAACCATCTGTTATCTTCTCCAAAGGGGATGTGGTTCAGCACTCAGAACACTCACCCACAAGCTGGGTCAATTCATTAATATTAATTCTTCCTTAGTATCAATGTTCCTTTCTACAGGGCAGCAGAGACCCCATACCCAGGCTCCAACAAACACTTACTGGACCAGTGGCCTCAATAAAGACACCCAGCACAGGTGGGATTGATCTCTGAGACAAACAGCAGAATTAAGGGCACCTGTGGCACTTCACTAACAAAACCCAGAAACACCTGAAGACATGAGCTCTCCAGGGTTAATAGTTATGAGGAGTTTAGCCTTGGACTTCCATGTTGCAAAAGTAGTATCTTGTCCCATAACTGCCTTCTTGAGGATCTAAGCCCAAGTAAATTCAGAAAGAAGGGAATAAGCCTTTGCTAGACAACACTGCCTCCCTTTAAGTATTATTCATTTAGGGCTTGGTGTGAATGTGGTGAAAGATCAGACCCTCAAGAAATAACCACCATCAGCCCTGTCCTGTATGCAGAGACCTTGATAACTTTGCACCACCAGTGATGGATTAATGAAGACTGATTAGAACTAGCTGCACTCCATCTGAGTATTTGCTCTGATCTTCCTGCTGGCATAGCTTTCCATTTTAACTGGTTCTGCCAGGGATGAGGCTGTGAAGGCAACAAAGCATTTTGCCAAAAAAAAATTGTGCCAAATTTCACTACTCCTATTTGTAGTAGAGATGGCCTTTGAGTAAAATATATGTATCCTATGTAAATACTTGTATATGGGCCTTGCCCCAATAAGTCTCAGTTGATTCTAAATGGCTTGCAGCTGCAATGTCCTTAATTGGGTGCAGCTGTGGCCAGCAGGGATAGCTGGTATAAAAGGGGGCTGGGTTTCCCAATCAGGCAGAACCCTGAGGCAGCCTCAAAGAAGCAAGAACAGCCTGCTGAGGATGGAGTCAGTGTGATGAAGACCGGGCCACGAGGAACCCCCGAGAAGATATGACACAATGAATATGACTACTATTAATACAACTACAATTGAGACTGCAGCCTACGGCTACAACTATTAAGGTATTTTTCACAACAGTGAGAAGACTGATGTGACATAACCAACTTTTTGTCAAATGCTTGCATGTGCACATGTTATTGAGGCTTCAAAAACTGAACTAAAATTTTAGGGTCAGCAGGCTAGGCAATACAAGGAGAGTCTTATGCCACAAACAAACTCACATCCGTAAAATATTATTGACAAGTTTCCCAGCTCTTTCTGTGCAACTTAGACCTTGCTGTCTTTCAAGGAAAAAATTTAGTACTGCCCCAGGCTGCATCATGTACCGTAATAGTTGCCATAGAAATGCATCTCACTGCTTATCTATCACAAAAAGCACATTTTGTGGAGGCTTGTATGTCCACAAAGCCTAAATCTAAAGCTGGTGTTGGACTCTACTCTCCAGTTCCCAGCACATACAGGCACACAAGCACAGGCTTGTCTGCTAATAGCAGATTTAGATTAACACAGTCTCATGCAAAATGTACTGGATTTAGTGAGGAGGAAGGACAGTGGAGGAGTGTGCAGCCAAGATCCAGGAGGGATGAAGCTGCATGCCAGCCACGGGGTCACAGACTGATTACAGCCTGCACTCCCACCCAGAGGGGAGGAACTGCAGATCCCTTGCCAGACAGCCCCATCAGCTGCTGTTCCACCGTCTCAGACAGTTCCTTTATTAACTCTGACTAAAGTTGCTCACTTTTCCCTTGTCTGGGTAAACAGAAATCCTTCCCAAAGCATCAGAAATTATCTGTTTCAGATTTCAGTTGCAGGGACCCTGCTGTCATACAGGGAACAACAGTTTTAGATGAAAGAGAGGATCTCTGGTGTCTTCTCCTCCCACAGGATGGCACCTAGCATTGGATACACTCCTGTTGTTGCTTGCTGGCATCCTGCTTCTTTTAAGTATGCTTGCATTTCTCACACCAGGCTTAGCACACAACATTTTGCTTCACAATCCAGCCTCTCATTCACCTGATTGCTGCTGTCCACTCCACAAATATCTACTTGTCACCAGGTACAGCAGCACTGCCAGTAAACTGAGGGTTAAGAGTAATTTCACTGACACAGGTGCTTAGAGAATTAGATCCTGGAAGGATCAGGGAAATCAGCAGTACTTACCATCCACTAAATTAAACTGCTTATGGCCTCCTTGTACAGGCCCTAATTTATGCTGTTCTCTGCAGGGTAGCATATAAAGGAGCATCAGCTCTGGAGCTGTCAGGAACTCAGCACTGCTGAAGCACCTGCAACACCATTGACTCCAAGACAGTGCCTCTGTGTCACTCAGTGGATAATCTCAGCAGCTTTCCTGAGCTGAACATGGACCTTTCCAACAAATCCCAGTACCTATTCCTATCCCCACACTTCAACAAATCTTCCTGACCCGATTCACTAACTTTATTCAGTTTAAATATTGGACTGCATAATTACATGAAGAAAGAGCTTAGGCACTCTATAGCCAATTCTTTTCAACTTTTCCAGTTCCTCAGAGAACTTTGAAAATCTGAACTCCATACAGAAAAATATTATTATAAAAAAAACCAAAGCAAAACAAGTAGCTACTCAAAGAAACTTACTAAGACGTAATCAGCAGTATACAACAAGAGAGAATATAGTAAGACTGCTCCTTTCAAATGCTACAGTAGAAGAAGCCAGTCTGAAACATGCAATCCTGACAAAGCCAGAGACCTGAGGGGACATGGGGAGGCCCGGCAGAAGAAAATATCATTAAATTATAGCCTCCACCAGGTGATTGAATGATGGGGCAGCACAGATCAGCTGCAAGAGACAGCTCTTCCCTCTGCGACCCAGGCAAGGATCAGCACAGAAAGAAAGGGAATTCACATATAACCAATATCAATTCCCTCTGATGCAGCAGACGTGATAAGTACAGTCTCTTCTAGCACATTAATGTGCCCACCCTGCTCTTTTCTTGGCTCATTTGACTGGGGGGGAAACATTTCCTGGGCACCATCCAAGTCTTCATGACAATGTTTTGAACCAACCCATCATGGTGGAAACACCTTCAGTCCAACCCTCTCTAATACTTATGTCAGGAATAAGGCATTTCTTACATGCACATCATGATGTCGATATTAGCTTCTAAGCCATAAAGAGCAGAGACATTTAAATTTAAACAAGAGTGTAGCTTTTAGGACACAAAATAGTAGCTTCCAGAAGAAAGGAAAAAAACTTTACCCAGCCTGTACTGTGTCCCAGATTGGTCCTTGGACCTTGTGCTGAAAGCAACACCTGGGCAAATGCTGCAATCCCAGCAGCCATATGAATCAAGACAAGTAACTTAATCATGCTGTGCCTCCATCCTCTCATAGGAATAATGCACAGCTGCTTCACTGGGGTAATGCAAAGCTGATTTCATTAGCATTCACAAACTGCTTTCTGCCCAGCAGAGGAAAGTATTAGGGAAATGTTAAGAATCTCTACTGCTGGGCTTCTCTTCTAAACTAGCTCTTTTCATAAGTTATGTTTTACCAAGCATACAAAAATTTCTTAGAACCTTCTTAATCAAGAAAGCAAACATACCCTCATTTGCCAAATGCAGCCTTGTAATTATGTGGAAATGAGGCAGAAACAGCACATACATGCATTAACATTGACACAATCAAGAGATAACAACACCATTAATACATCCTTTTGGAAATGACAGTTTTCAGCCAGACCAACAGTTGGAAAATCACAAGTGGGGCTCATTAAATGTTTTCTTTTTCAAAATTAATTAAACAAAAAAGAGAAAATGCTGCAGTAACTCAAGGGAGAAAAGGACCCATGGTGCTTAAATACATTAAACACATTCTAAGCTGTCCATCCAAATGGACCCACAGATCTTATGTACCCAGAGCAGACATTTAATGGACTCTTGAATAGCTGTAAACAACCAGGTGACCTTGTGCAAAGCTCCTTCACCTGCTTCAGACAGAAAAAAATCTCATTAAAATCATTAAAGATAAAAAACACAGGCACCTGATTAATCAGTCCTTGCACCAAGGAATGGTATGGGATCAGGAAGGCAAGCAGCAGAACTGGGCATAGAAACAGAGCAGTATATAAAACATTTGTCATTACAACACAGGTTACTGAAGGAAAGCACTGTGGAAACACCTGAATCTGTGTTGGAATTCATTTAAAAGTGAGTGTAAAATATAATCCACTCTCCATTTGTAACATTGAAGGTATTCCTACTCATAACATAGACACCCATACAATTTCATAATGTGCTGCTATGTGCTGAATTAATTTTTCTTCTTCTTGTATTTTTTTTTATTAGAACAAGTTTGTCTTTCCAATTATCATCTTCCAGCATCACAAGTCACCATCAAGTTGTCATTCTAACTCTCATTATTTTCTACTATGTTGACATTGAGAAATAGAGGAACAGTCCCCCTGTTGTTTCTTTACTTCCAAACTCCATTATATTGTAACCATAGGTGACCATTTTTTTCCAAAGGTGACGTATTTGGTAGATCTTTCTCCGTGAAACACAGAAGACAAAGCACTTTCATTTTAGCAATGTTTAAGATTGCATTAGGTTAAACAAATGCAAAGCACTTGGATAATTTTCTAAAACAAATTAAGGATCCAATATACTTTATTAGATCTGGGAAATACCGGATATTTCTCTAGACTAAAAGCTATATTGCTTCTGTTGGGTGATATTGGTACAGCTCAGGTGCTCAGAATTTGTATTAGCACCCTCCAATATCTTTACAGTTCCAGAATGTTGTGAAGCTTTAATTACTTTTTTGCCATTTTATCATTGAAGATCTGCTACATGTATCACTGTACTAAGTCACAGAACAGAGATGTGACTTGGGCAAATAGTACTGATGGGGAGTTCTGGCAAAAAAAAATAATCTCCTTAGTTACATTAATAAGCTTTCCCCATAAGGCAAACTCAGCTCAAGCTGCTTGCAGTCTTGACTTCTAAATTGTTTGGAATCTGGTTTGATTTTCTGCCTCCTGTTAAATATAATTCTCTTCTGGGCTTTGTTTTATGCATTGATTTTTGCAATTGCATCCATATTACATTGGGAGCCAAATCCACAGTTCTCAAATTCAGGTTACACAGAAAAATTTGGACAAATAATCACAATTTTTTAATTAGACAGATACTTTGCCTCTTTGAGCAAAGGTGGGACTCAGAGTAGTTACAGCACCATTTTTCTCCACAGTCAAGGATACACACAAGTAAGTGATGGACTGTTGACTTCTTAAGAGCACACTAAAAACTCCTCTCTAGGCTATACTTCCTATTGGAGAAATTTACAGTTTAATGAAGTGAAAGTATTATTTTAAATCACTGTGCTCCAGAGCAGCAATCAGTGCTGGCCTGAGAATACAGAGAAAGTCCTAAAACTCTCGGCACAGGCTCCATCACTAACACAGCACATGGTGACTATTTCCATTTAAATAATCACAAGTGGGGCTGACATTTTCATTTCAAAAAAGTACTTTTTACTGACTTTTAAGGCTACTAGGTAAGTTTTAAACATGTGTTCATCTCAAAAATACACACAGAGAAGAGAAACATCATTACCACAGCACAGATTTGTTTCTATTCCTAGCAGGTCATTTAGGGCTTTCTGGAAAATGTAGGTGCAGAGAGAGGCAAAGTCTCCTATTCCTGCTCTCAGCTGAGTTACTTGTGCCCGCACAGCACCATTCCCAACCTAACCCAGTTGAAACCTCTCTTAGGAAAAGCTTCTCCAGCTACCTTTGTCTTCAACTGGAATGTAAGAAGGCAACAGCTCTGATGATTACAATTCAAAATTAACTGAGCTTGAGACCCTCCCATTTGTAAGGGGCAAATATTAACAACTACTTTTTGGTGGTTTGCCAATTAAGACACTTGGAGCTTGTAGAGATACTTTGTGGGTATGAAATAGAGAATGATATATAAAAGCTGAGAACCACAAAAGTGGATTTTGGTTTTAGATATTTTGTCTGTTTTACATAAAAGCAATTAAGAATTCTGACTAGAAGCTGACAATTTCTGCTGCTAGAAAATATTGTTTCAAAGGCAATGAAATCTTTGTATCTACACACCCTTTCTTCACCCCCTTTGCTCAATGGGCGTGATACCCTCAGTTCAAAAAATATTTTCAAACTTATTTTATATAGACAACAAGAATATTGACAAGAGTCTCCTTTCTCTTTCTCCTCTCACCTCCAGTTTCTTCCTGCAATGAATATGCCACAAGATAGATACCCATGACACTATTTCACTAATATTAAGAAATTTGGTTTCCTTTCTCTCAAAAACCAGCTGTTTAGAGCTAATTGCATGACAGACTGTTTTTGGAATAGTCAAGAAATAGCCTGACTGTTTGGGGGCTTGGTTTTGATGGGCTTGGGGGGAATGAGGAAGAGGTCTCTTCTCACTCCTCTCCAAGTAGAGCATAATCAACAATGGTTTTCTGTTATACTGCTCCTTGTCTAAGTTTACTCATCACATTGACCAAGGAGTCTGGAATGCTTTAAGTACCTTTATTGTGTTCTCATTTTCATTTCAGACAGTGCCTTCCCCATCATCTCAGATGGAAGAAAGCAGAGCAGTCTGTGATGTGCTACTCTGCCATTGCGCCGGTCACTTTGTACAGAAGAAGACAGAGTTTTCTATTGCTCCACAAGAGTGATCATTTTTGTGCCTCATTATTTCAAACCCTTTCCACTTCATTATAAAAACACCATTTGCTAGAGCTAAGGTAAGTAGCACAATAGCATTTCAAGGCAGCATGAATTAATCAATACAGCCTGTACAGCTGAGAAGTACAATGTCACTCTCACTGGAAGATGTAGGCTTCATTTCAAGCTACTCTCCATCCTTCTAATTAAGTACTTTATAACTCATCTTCCACCAAAAGCCTCAGCTCCCAGGTATAAAAACAAACATCTCTGTTGAGAAACAGATGTGAATATAACTAAAGTAGAAACAAAATAACCCATCCGTAGGAAGAAAAAAAGAGAAAAATTGAGTTAAACATGTTAGTCCCTACTCCATCTAGAACAGTTAGGTTTGACCCATATACACCTATTTTACAGTGTTCTCAAGCCTCAGGGTCATTTATTTTATCTGGCAAGAAGAAAGGAAGCAAGGGCCAAGAGAGCTTTCCTACCCATCCTTTTCACTGCCTAACACCTCATCTCATTGTCAAAGAGAACATTTAGCTTGCAGCCTGGCACTCACTAGAACTCAGACAGATTTTTATTTCTAGGGCCGCTATTGAACCGGGAAGCTGTCAGGGTTTAAGGTTCATGGTGCTATTTCAGCTTCACTGAGTGACCCATGTGGGCTCTACATCCAACATTCAGTCCATTAGCTGCACTTAGAAAAATCTGACTTTTGTTCTTGAAATAGGCTACTGTGCTGCATTGTGTACTGTGAGTGGGGATAATTCCCACCACCTACCCAGAGCAAACCAGACCAGTGGGAGCCAGCAGAGCCCTGGGTTAATTGCTGTAGGAGCTGCCTACCAAAATCCTGTACAGCCCCACCAACAGAGTCATCCTTTATCATTCACAGCCCCTCTGTCCATGCAGGACCTGGGTGCAGCAAAGAGGGAAGGTCCTGACACCCTGTCTAAAAGGATGAAGAATATCATCACTGTTAGCAAGATGGTGTTGCCTTTGTGCTGATATATGACATACAGACTTAGCAAACAGACTTTCCAAAGCAAACAACACCCTAATTGCAAACTGACTTCTGCAAGCTGCAATTTCCTGTCCTTGGCTGGAAGATACAGGAATACTGTCAGTATATTCATATAAAAAAGTCCAACCAAAAAAGCAAAAATTTTTAAGAAAAAGGACATTGCCAATGTAAATCTGACCTTTCTGAGACTGAAAAGTATTGTAGATGTTGGATGGCTCTGCTCCTAAATACACCTGCAGTCAACCATTAAATATTGCACAATGAAACTGCCCCACACTGAAAGTTTTGCCCAAGCCTTAAAGGCCACCCATACTCTAGAGAAGCATTTCCATTCAGCAGAATTACAGGACCACCACAGACAGATAAAACAAATCTGTTAGCAGAGAGTTAGGTGACCTTCAGGAGAATATCACCTTCTAAGAAACTTACAGATATAAAACTCAAAATTAGTGGGGTTAAAAGACCTCACAGGCTTTTGTGTCCTTGATTGCTTCCTTTGAGCCAAGTCATGCATGGAGATGAAGCACTGGGCATATTAATTTCCATGAAACTCACTATCCTGGCTGTATTTCTTACTGATTTGAGTAATTTCTTAGAATTCTTATTCTTTCAATGATAATAATCTTGCTGAAACCCTGGCCATAGAGTAGAAGGGGCCTCATGGATGACTGAAATCAGCCTCCTTTGCTTGAAATAGTGCCATATAATCCCAGTCACAAGACTTGCCAACCCAGGCTTTAAACTACTAAGGGATCCTGTTCCCAGTGCTCTGTGGATATGGCTTTCAACATAGTGCCCTCATGCCTAACTGGTTCTCTTGTGGTTTTAGCAAGTTTTATAGAACACTTACAGTCTTTACAGCTTTACCTGCAAAGCACTTCAAAAGATTCTGTTAAGACTTACCACAGTAAACCTGCTGACTCCATAATACAAATTCAAAGTAATTCCAGGTCAAACTTTTAATCAGAGAGACCTCTGTAAGCTGCTTCTCACCCTTATTAAAGAGATTTAGGAAACCATGAAGGAGGTTGGAGAGTTACTGCTGTGCCATTTAAAAAGGCTCCGTTAAGATTTGGGTATTTTTATCCTTTAGAAAAAAGCATTTGCAGATTATAACTCTAAGAAGACAACTATAAGAGCATTCTGAGAGACTTTTCACTTTAACTATATGGGGGGGAAATGGTACAGCAAAGTATGGGAAAGAAAATACATTGCCTAAGCCTTTTTCTTGAATAGGATCCTAACTAGCCATGTCACAGCTGCAGTGAAGTGTCTCATGTTCCTGTGATTTATTACTATAAGGGCCACATCATCTGCCAAAGTGTGCTTGTGAGAAATTAAATGGTTTCCAAAGGAAACTTTCAAATAAGACAGATTTTAGATTTGCATTTTCACCCTGATTAGTGTCTGTGAAGCTCCTTTGAAAACTTTTGTATCAAGCACAATTACAAAATTATTTCCAAATGCAGTTTGAATTGGGGAAGGCTTCAGGAAGGAAGCCCAGTTACCCACAGAAAGCGATGAAGAGACTGTTTAGAGGAGTGAGAAGGCAGAACAGCACTGAAAAAGAAAGGAAGTGGCAAAGTTCCAGCATGCTGTGCCTTGGACCCAATTGCATTCTGTCTAATATGATGAGTTGTTCACAGGCCTGAGTTACTCTCTTACCCTTTTAGCTTGACCATGGACAATAAGCCTCAAATCAAGTGTAAGAAACAAATTAAGGGCTTGATCCTACACTCGCAGTTCCCCTTCACTTCAAGCTGAGGTGGGAGAATGATATTAAGACCTATATTAATGTTGATCATGGTGTCATTCCTGATGGGCATCGATCCAGAAAAATCCTAGAAAAGAAAACTCCCACAATTAGCCTAGCTACTGCAGACAGACAATTTCAGACCACAGCAGAAAATGAAGCATCAACATTTCCATTGATTCCAATAGCATCAGAGAACCTCAGAGTCAGCCTTTCAAGACTCTTGTTTGCATATGAGTGTTTCTGCCAACTTATATCAAGTTCTCATTTTCAAAGCAAAATATATTTAACCTCACAATATTTGTCCACTGCTGTAAGACTGCTCTATTTTCTTGATGTAGGTCAGCAAAAACTGAGTACATCTGTAAAGATGTCCCAACACTTTCATCAGAAAGACTTTGGAAAAATAAAATATGAATCTATTACATCTAAGGTATGGAAAGAGCCAAAATAAAATAGAAATACATAGAAAATGAAAAAGTATGTAATAATCTAAACAGATTGGCAAGCTGTAACACTGGCTATTCTCTGTAGAATGTCCAGAAATTTTTCTGCTCTGTAACAGGCCAAACAAACATCTTGGTCAGTCTTGACTTATGCTATATAAATTACCAAAACAGCAGCAGTGAGGAAGGACTGACATCTTGCTACCCTAAAGAAGTGACTTGATTTACAGATGTGCCAGGAAGTTGCTGATGGTAAATTACTGTTGTGTCAAATGACATGCACTCTGTAGAATAAATGTTTTAAATAAATAACTTTAGTTCTCTAGCATCAGAATCAAAAAGCACAGATAGTTGCCATGAGACGCTGGGAACAAAGCAGCTTTGGTAGTTAACACCAAGGAGAAGATTCTCCCCTGAGTTACAGAGTCCTCAGAGGGGATGTAACCAGATGCAGGGAGTAACCAGATGCAGGGAATAACCAGATGCACAAATAGATGAAAACATGTGGCTAAGAATAAAAACAGAAGGGTTTTTTGAACTTGGTCTTCCTACCTTTATCTGGTAGAAAAGTTTTGCAGAACTTCTGCAAGAGATATTTCTGATTATGAATTTGCAACAGCAGTTGCCCCCAGTAGCACCTCCCTATAAACCATGAATACACATTCAAGGAGCACAAGTTATATCACCACAATACCTCAATCCATTTGCTTTAGCACCAAACTGTAAAAGGATGACACACAACTGTTCACTCTTCTAGTTGCTTCCTTTTCTTCCTCCTAAGATAAAACAAGTGTTCCACCTAAACTACTGCAATTTCCTTGGGGAGACAGGATTGCATTATAATGAAGCCCATCAAATTTGTTTTAGAACTATAAAATGCTGGGATTAGGTCAAAAGAAACCCTCCAGGCATATGGCCTATTTCTTTTCCTATGCATTGTATCTACAGTCACATTCCAATACCATGTACCAAAGCCTTTTCCTCATGCAGAGAAGCCAGGTAACACATGACAACCCACAGAGGACATTTCTGACAGATTCTTTGACAGATGCTCAAGACATGCTGTTGACGCTATATTTTTTACCTGCTTGAGATTAATAATTAAAACTGATTCAGCACTGAGAATCTTCTGACTTTGTACTGATCAGGAAAAAACATGTTCAACTATGAGATGACTAGAATCATTAAAATTCTATTTCAGAGAACTGCTGTTAAGTGATAATTTTGCTCTTCAAATTGGAAGAGAGGATTAATAATTGAATCCAAAGACTTAGTTATATATATTTGGTGGGTTTGTTTCATAATAGAAAGAATGACTTGAGCAGAAATCCATTAAAATTTTTAGTATTCCCATGCTAGTCTGATTCTAAGCTTTTCCATTAAGCAGCACAGTTATAATGGCATTAACTACTTAAGCAGCAAAAACAGCACATAATTATCACTTTTAATTCAATCTTTTAGCGTGTGAATAGATACTACACATCACTGACAATTCACATTCGTAAACAGATTTTTCTATTCTGTCATAGCAGCTTCACCTCTTCTTGTACTGATATAACTGATCCAAGCATGTATAATTTCTTTCTCAATTAAAATTCCTCAGATTAATGAGATAGCAAATTTAAACCCAAAGGTGTAGCAATCAGCTACTGCTTTATTTACCTTAAGATTGATGTTTAGATATGAGCAGGAACTAGGGCACAATTACCCATGCACCAGTATATCAGCATCTTAAACCATGAGTGTACTCTCCAAATTATAAGAATGTTAGATATTGCACATATTAAAAACAAAAGTCCCACATAAAGAGTATAAAGTATATGGAAGCTCTAGAGAAATTAGGGGAGAAGAGAGAAGACTATGCAGCACATAGCATCCCATAATTTTCTGCAGAGGGCCTTTTTGAATTAATCCCAGACTGACAACACTAAGCTCCTTAAAGATGCCACAAAATCACTGCATCACTGTTTCATGCATTTTATTTTAAAGGCCTATTAAGAACCCATTCCTTCTAGTAGAATGCTATTTTCATGTCAACTTTTTTTTTCCTTTGGGATCGTGAATATAAGATTTCCCTATCATTGCCTCTTTTTTATTTTGTGTTTCTATTTGATCAATGGTGATTCATTTTTTCCTGTGCTTCTAAGAGAGTTGACATTAAAATGCCTAGTTTATTTTCTCTTTCTGTTGTACTTTTGCATTGGAGCCACTCACAATGATGTCAGCTCAGCTCTAAGCATTGTCTCTGATAGTTCAATTCCAGCTGAATTGCTGGAGCCAGTAGGACATTAGCATTCACTTGATTGATTTAGCATACTCAGAGAACAAGATGGGTTTTGTATTCAGGGACACACATGAAAAACTGAAGAAATTATAAAGCAGTCCAAAGTCCTTTTGGAGTCACATATCTTTTCCTTCTCACATACCTTCCTGTGCTTGAGGGCACCATTTAAATAACAGCCATTTCAATGCCAAGCCCTTCCTTGACAGTGCTCATGGAAGAAAGAGGAGAGAAAAGCAATTTAAAACTTGTTTAACATAGTTCATCAATTTAACAGATTTCAAGTCTAAAAGATCATATTATGCATTACCTCCTATAAATACAGGAGAATTTCAACTGTAATTTCCACATTTTGTCCAACAATTGGAGAGAACACTTTTTCAAAGGTAAATACTTCAAACTGAGTTCTGAAGTAAGTATTAAAAATATAACACTTGATGGCTTTAAAACTTTCTTCCCTTGTCCAGGATTTACCCTTATGACAAGGTTTTGGTGCTGTATGTGACTCAAGATGCACATGACCTACAAAGAGTTTGTGTCTTTTCAGATTCCAGATTCTTAAATGTAAAACTGAAGTGAAAAAGAAAATGCAGGCCAAAATTTTCAGAAGGGGTGGCTAAAGTTTGGCTCAGGAATCCATCTGCCTCAAAAGAAATGCTGAGCAATGCAGGTGCCTGTGAACTGAATCAAGAAATATGGCTTTATTTTCCTGCAAACTAGAATCTCCACCTCACTATTTTATGACTTCAAAACAGGGATTCCCAAACTTTTCAACAATAGGACTGAAGACCTCAGCAGATATGTTTGTTCAATTACACACTTTATGGGCTGCATGAAACGATTGGAAGGACCATGCTGTAATAGAACATAGTTGACCTCTTCTTAAAAGCCCTTTCCTTGCACCATCTCTGTTGGCTCCAATGGGAGTTCAGCTACTCAAGGTGAGTTTGCAGCCTTCAGACCATAACCATACTGACTCCTGTGACAGGACCTTTCACCTCCTGCTACAGCAAAAGCTTATCTCTACTTCCCCCATGGCTAAGCTAGGCCAGAATGGTTTGTCTTGGGATGAATTATCTCAGCTGAAAACACCTTCAGCCAGCAATAAACATCCTTCCTTGAGTGGTGGGAAAGGATACACCAGAAATAAGTGACTGACTGACAGACAAGCAGTTTTTATAGCTATAAAAGACCACTACGATTTTCATGAAACCAGACATCTCCTCTACACTCTCTGAGTGTGTAGAGAGTTCTCGATGTGGTGACATTCACATCGAGATACTTCCCTGGGACTCAGAGAAATTAGGAGACTCTTTGCACACCACCGTCATTTGTTGGTAAGTGACATTGGCTCTAATCTATACTATTTCTTTGCTAGCTGTAACATAGATACCTTTATTATTGTGCATTGTATTTTTATCTAGTAGTAGTTTTTTTTTGTTTATCCTGTGTTGTAAGTAAGCCTGTTAAAGCCTTGAGTCTGTTTTCCTTATGTCTATTCAATAAATAATTCATGTTGTAATAGGCCTGATTGGTCATTATTAAGGACTTGAGAGAGAGAGTGGGTTTTGGGGTGCTGGCTGCCTCAATACAGTTATTGTCTAGTGCCAGAGAGCTAAGGAAAGGCAGGAACTTGTCTAAACTCTCCCCTTTCATTCATTACAACCTCCCTCTTCTTGATGCAGTCAAATGGACAGGTCAAATTTGTGCATTTTCCAGTAGATTCAGCATTATAAATATATGGATGATGTGACAACAACATCAGCTGTCCCAGTTCAACCTCACCTTTGCATTTCTCTTAATTCCAACAGTATCTCCTAATTAGGGGTTCTCTCTATATGACATGTAGCTCAGCTGGTGTTTTAACTGCTCAGAAACACCTGCAATAGCTCTCTCTGGCTTCAGTTACCTGTTCTGAGTGCAGCTGCAGGCTCCAGCCCAGCCTCCCCGCTGCACACACGCATAACAGGAAGACAGATGGGTCTGGACACTCATTTGTGATCATTAACAAGCAGTGCCTGTAAAAGATGACAAGACATTTGTCAGCTGAAACATTTCACATTAATTGGAACAAAGTTCCTATCAAATATATTTTGATAATAGCCAGTCTCTCAAGGATATTTTGCACCACACAGCAAGAATATGTTTGATGTCTTTCCTTGGAGGAAAGAAAGAGAACCAGAAGGCAAATGCAGCTACAGCCAGTGAAGAAAGACAAAGAGAAAATAACAAAAAACCAGTTCTGTCTGTGGAGATAAGCAGTGAACCATGGAGCCTATCAGCTCTGTCAGCAGTGTAGATCCTGACACAGGTCTGTAGGTTCCAAAGGCTGCTATTGTTCCAGAAGGAACAGTAGGAAGTAGGAGACGATGTTGCAGCCAATTAACATCTCCATGGACAGCGAGTCCGTACTCAAAGCTGAAATCTGGCAATACTCTCTCTGAATACAGGAATGCATGTTTTAATACAAAACTAATGCAAGGCCATTTGCAGTGACCTTAGGGGAGTCAGCTCTCCTGGTTCATTCCTACAATGTGACTGAGCATTTCCCTTGACTTTCCTTATTTAATTTCCATGTTAGGGCTGGCCCTTTCTCAGTTACAAGATTTGGTTGGTTCCCAGCCAATGGCAGAGTCACTTCAAATACTTGAATAGTTCAAATTCCCTGAAGTTCTTAAGAATAGTTTCATGTAGTAATTTGAGATGGATAGTTAACAGGACTACATGTGTGTCTAAATGAGCTCCAAAATATTTCACAATCGCTGTGGTGAGACCTTATGCATTATGATGCCAGTTTAGTCTTTTTAACACCAAGCAACAACTTCAGAAGCCAGAGAGTCTCTCTGGGTTTGTAGCATGCTTTCCATGCTGCTTAGACTTTCTCTTCACCGATCTACTGCTGGATAAAAGCAATGTTGAAAAGACATTAAAGCAACAGTCGAGATCTGTAGCTATATTAGTCATTCTGTCAGAGACCTGGAAAGAACCTCACTGAAGTTAAGCAGGAAAACAATTTGTTGAAGCATCTGCTGAAGCAGTGAGTCGCAACTCATTCAAATCTCTCTAAAGTACCTGATCAAGCAACTGCTGAAGCTCTGAAAGCCACAATTGATTCTGCAAACAGGAGATACTAAAAAAATCTTTGAACTCATCTCCAGTCTTTTGTATGTGATAAAAACCTGACTGTCCACATATTTATTCCTTTAAAGCAGTCAGGTGGGGAAATACAGGATGAGTGACGTTCCCCTAGTGCAGCAACAGAACAACCTGTACAAGCTGACAGTGCTCTCCTATCACTGTGTGTAATTGGCATTAGTTCCACAGAACTGAGCCATTTCGGACATGCACTGACCCAACCAAAGGAATTATTTTGTAACAGCTTTACCTGAACCTCAACCAATTGTTCCCCAGGCCCAGAAGAGCTAAGCAATCAATCATCTCACAGGTCTTTTTGCCAAATATAACATTTTAAGCATTGAATTCTACAGCACAGACTAAAAAAAAAAAAACCTTACCAAATAACTGAGGCATCTGAGGCACCCAGACAGGTGCCATAAAATCCAGAGCACCTCAGTTGTAAATTGAGTAATATAAAACCTGCTAAATTCATCCAACCAGGATATACCCTACAAGATAGGGAAAAACTGATTAGGATAGGGCTTTACCCTAATCAATGTCTTGATTTAAGGGTACAGTTTATCAGCTAACAAAGTGATAAGACTTGTAAAATCTCTTTTTTTTTTCCCCAAGAGGCAGGTGGAAAAAGGGAGCAAACTGTTGTTCTGCGATGCTTGTTCAAATCAGGTGTCAACTCCAAGTTCTTGACAGTTGATGAAAGAGATTCTGACAATCTGGAGATCAGAACAATTATCACTGAAGGAAAGAAAAGGTTGTATCAGTTGTAAATAAGGCTTTTGGTTTATTCTAAATATTAACTAACTTTGTGTGTGTTGTGCTGTCTGCCAGGGAGGCAGAGGAACAAGTGAAATGAACCATGCTTTAAGCACAGTTTATTGTATCAGGTAGGAAATTTATGGCAGTATCTCCGGGATTTGTCCCTGGATATACCTGAAATACTGATATACTTGATATATATTTGATCTTAGGTATACTTGGGTATATTTGATTTGATTCTGAATACAGTTGAGGGCCAGTTCTGCCTTTCCTTTACTATTCTGTCCCCAGTCATATACCTTCTCATTTAAAAGCAGAGTTTGTGCTGAAAAGTTGAAATTTTCCTGCAAAACCTGGGTTGTGATGCAGATTGAGCTCTGGGTGGGAGCCCGAGGCGAGTCCTGAGCTGCCAATCTTTGGGATAACAAAGGGCATAAATGGGTGATGCCAGCCAGGCGAATGGAAAGAGAGACATAGCAGGAGCCGGGAACTGCCGATCTTTTTGGATAATAAAGGAGACGAGGACGGGCGCCAGTGAGGTGGATGGACAGAGAGACTGGGGCAGGGGACTGAGGAGGGAGAGTGACACTTGTGGGAGGGGGCAGTGTGACGGGATAAAAGCCCAGGGTTTGCTTAACTGGGATTCTCCTCGGGGGCACCAGCTCGAGCTGTTTAGGTGTTGCTGTGCCGGGAATAAATCCCTTTATGGAACGAGACATCCGAGACTGAACTATGGGAAACCCGGGGTCGAACCGGTGAGGAAGCCTGGTGTGACTGTGTGAGCGCGGTGTGTGGGGAGCCAAGCGAGGGATCCCGTCGTGTGCCTGGCGCCGTGACTGCCAAGGGTCAGACCGGTCCGAGCGGGAAGGTTCTCTCCCTAACACCTGCGCTGGCACGGCAGGGCCCGCGGCTGTCCCCCGGCCTGCGGGGAGCTGAGGGAGGCCGGGCCGTGAGGGAGGCAGGGCCGCGCGCGCACCGCCAGGCGGCGCCCCCGCCCCGCCGAGCGCGCGGAGCCCGGGGCGGCCGCGCGGCGCTTCCGGCGGCGCAGGAAGGGGCGGCGCGCGGCTCCGGTGAGCGGCGGGAGCGGCGGGGGCCGCGGTCGGGGAGCTCGGGGAGCTGCGGCGGGAGCGGCGGGGCCGCGGTCGGGGAGTCTGGGGAGCTGCGGCGGCTCCGGCACCGAGGGCCGTGAGCGGGACAGGCGGGGACCGGGCTCCGGGAGGGCTCCCCGCGTCAGCGCCCGAGCCCGTCCCGCGGCCTCTCAGTGCTGCGGGCGAGGAGGCGGCGGGGCCGGGGCCGTGCGGTCACGGCAGCGGAGAGGGGCCGAGGCACAGGGCTCGTGTCGTACCGTTACCGAGAGCTGCGACCGGGAACCTGGATATCGCCGCTGCTTTCACCAGCCTTGTCCCGGTGCGGAAGATAAGGGAACTGCAGCTGGGTTTAGCGATTGAGGACTGCATTAGAACCGTATGGAACCTGCACTAGTGCACTTACTTCTGTGAGTTCTTACAGTGCATCTCTTTTCTAGGAAAAATGATTTCTGAAAGCAGCTCCTTCATCAAGGGAGTGGTGCTTGGAGGAGTCTTCTGCATGTTGGTTACACTCCTCGGACACATTAAGGTGGGCCACGGTACCAAAGCACATCACCACGAGCATCATCACATCCAGGCTCCCAACAAGGAAGATGTCTTAAACCTTTCAGAAGGGGAACGTGTGGAGCTTAGTAAAAACATCAATGTTTACTGTATCATCCTGGTCAAACCAAAAGATCTGGGGCACTGGGCTGCAGCAAGGGAGACCTGGAGCAAGCACTGTGACAAGGCAGAATTCTACAGCTCGGAAAAGGTCAAAGTGTTCGATTCTGTGGCTGTCAACACAAACGATATGTGGGCGATGATGCGGAAAGCTTACAAGATGACGTACGAACGCTATAAGGATGAATTCAGCTGGTTCTTCCTTGCATATCCAACAACATTTGCTATAATTGAAAATCTCAAGTATTTCTTACTGAAAAAAGACCCCTCTCAGCCTTTTTACATAGGCCACACTGTGAAATCTGGGGACCTTGAATATATAGATGGCGAGGGAGGAATCGTCTTAAGCATTGAGTCGCTAAGACGCCTCTCCCGTGTTCTTGAAGACCCTGACAAGTGTCCAGAGCAGGGAGGTATGATCTGGAAACTGGCAGAGGACAAACAGCTGGCAATCTGCCTGAAGTACGGCGGCGTGTTTGCCGAAAACGCTGAAGATTCCGAAGGGAAAGACGTCTTTAACACTAAATCCGTGGGGGCCCTCATCAAGGAGGCCATGTCCACGCACCCACAGCAGGTGGTGGACGGCTGCTGCTCCGACATGGCCATCACCTTCAGCGGGCTGGCCCCCAACCACATGCACGTGATGATGTACGGCGTGTACAGGCTCCGGCCCTACGGCCACTCCTACAGTGACGCCCTGGTCTTCCTGCCCCCTCCGGGCTCGGACAACGACTGAGGGGAAGGCCTGGAACCCTAGGGCTGGCTCTTCTCACAACACACACAGTGGACTGACACGTTCTGCTACTGGTGTACAGGTTCTTTTGCACACTGAGGGTTGGTAAAGCTCTTAATTTTAAAAGTGGAAGGAGAATTTTTTTTCTAAATCTTTTATAGAGAAATGCTTTTGACAGTGCTGGAATGAAATGATAAAAGGATTATGTTAATGTTTATTATAAAATGAAATTAAGTTTATAGGGGGGATTTGTACATGTAAATATTTATTAATGAAAACCGAAATGAACTTTAGTCTACTCTTAAAAATATATTTTTGCAAGACTTTGATTATTTCAGTTCTTCCAGGCATTTCTAGAATGTCTTTATATCTTTCTAAGTTGTACCAATAAAACTGACTACAGATTCAGTCTCAAAGACTGTAACTTTCAGCTATTTCTTTTACACTCAATATACGCTCAATAGCTTGAGCTTATATAGCACCTTCCACCTCATGTACAGCCTTCTAACAGCAGGAAGCAAGGTGACAAGAAATCTTGCAGCAGAGTAATATCAAGTGCCCTTTGGACTACTGTTTCTAAGCAGACAAAAGAAAAACTGTATTTGAATAGGTATTAACATGGTCAGGGAATCTGTTAGCACAAGATTAATTGCTCATTTAAAATTTCACTCCATCTATAAGCATGTTAGAATAAAGGTTCAGTATTATTTTTACTCCTGTTAGTGGATTCTAATAGTGTTTACAAGGAAGAAGTTGGTTAATTGTCAGTACAATTTGGGGTTTTTAATGCCTTTTTTTTTTTTAAACAATAGAGGGCACTCAGTTTTATACAAGTTCCTGGGTGACACACCTATCCACCCACAGCCTGTGCAAACAGCACTTCAGTACTTACTCCATTTAGAATTCAGTGACCTGACAAGACTTGAGGAAGGTACTACATCCATCTGTTACATCTGTGAGTGTCACAGGCTTTGTTGGTATTACAATAGTCATAAAACACAGGAGCAGACTCTGTTCTCTCAGCTTTATCCGACCAGTCGTAACACCCTACTCTGAGCTGCAGGTGGGGAAGTGAAACAGCTGCTTCAGAGCTGATGAGACTATCCACATCTTGGGGTTTTTGTTTTAAGCATCAGGTTTTTGACAAGGTAAGACAACTGCTCAGACCCCCATACAGGCTCCCACAGCTCAGCTGCTGTTTGAAAGGTGAGACAATGTGCACCTTCTCATCCCCCCATCAGAGCTCAGCTGACAGCAGCACTATTGCTGCCAAAACCTAGGTAAAACTTGTACCTTTGATGTTTTGCTAATCTGGTATATAAATTAAGCCTGATTTGACTTGTATCTCCTTACAGAATAATACAGTTGCAAAAACTTAGACAAAACCAGATAAAGCAAGCAAAACCTTCAGTGTTTCCAATTATTAAAAACAGTTCTGACCCCCCTGCAGCAAGAGCAGAATGAGAGTGAACAATTCCAACAAGAAAAAAAATCTCATTTGTCACAGATTTGAGGTGCTGTAGGACAACAGGAAGAGATAACATGGAAGCAAACCACAAAAGGCAAGATTAGCTCATTTTACACAAAAAATCCCCACCAACATTGAAGCACTAACTGATTTCCCATAGTACCAGAAATCAATACATTTACAATGAAATCTTTAAGATGCACAGAAATGTTCACCAGCATTCTGAAGTTCTGAGGTGTGATCAGAACTCTTTCTGCAACACTGCTTAAATTTCATCTTCCTACATTGATAGTTTCAGATTTACCCAGTCATTTTCACAAGTACAGTCTTGTAAATCATTTTACAGAATTTTAAAAGCAGCATTCCTTCTGCCATGTCTTAACTTGGCTTTAGAATCAGATGGAGAACACCTTGGCTACTGTCATCTGTAAAGGTCCAGGGTGGGGAAACCAAGCCTGCAGAACAGCACCACAAGGCACTGGCACACCAAGTTGCATTCTGCTGTTGTAAAATACATGTGTTAGAATAAAAACTTGAAATATTAATAAATGCTTCCAGAGACAGTTATGAGTGGTAGACCTTAAAAGTTTCCTGAATTTATTACAGTATTCCATTTTTCCATAGGCATAGCTTTGGGTATGCTGAACAAAGGACTGGGTTATCCAGACAGACACACAGTGCTCCTGAACCCATTCTGTAGCTGTACAGAGACATGTGGCAGTGTGCACAAGCTGAGAGCTCTTCAAGTTCCACCTGAAAAAGTTGCTCCTGGCTACACTGAAAAACATGTTTTGCTGTCATGCCTTTATTTAACAGTGATTTTGTTTCTGCTCCTAAAATAAGGCGGCACACAGGGAGTAGAGAGCATCAGGCACCAGGGTGGCACACACTTCACTGGCAGTGTGCCCACCAGTACTACTACCTCCTCTAGGAGAGCAGTATCAAAGTGTTGGCAGGTAGAAATCTGAACATACATACAGTCTTCAGATATGAGCCACCATAAAAGAATTTCTAACCCACATATCAGTCTGAGTTCATAAATCCTATACAGATAAATGCGTATTAAAAAGAGAAAATCCTTAAGTAAAATGAACTTAATCCTCTTAATAAGTTAAAAAATAATGTCAAAAAACCTGATTTCTCCACATTCAGGAAACTAGGTAGACTAACAAGATGTCAAGAAAAAATCTGAAATGCTTCAGAGGTTTTGTAAACCATATTTATATTTCACACACACTTTATATTACGCTTTTAGAAGAGCACAAAAATGTAAACAGTTCTTGGCTTTTTCCTCCTTTCCATTTGAAATAAGTCTACTCACAGTCCATGCAGAATCTTTATCAAATATCTTCAGTCACTGAAGACTCAGGTTTAAGACAAAACAAAGTAACTGTAATAAAAAGAAATCTAGAAAACTATTGTAGCCTAACAGTACTTTTGCATTCAACTGATTTATTTAGCATAGCCACAGAACAAAATAATTTGTACATTCAGTCACATTAAAAACAAGGAATTACAAAGCAGTCCACATTTAATCTAAGTGCATTCCTTTGGAGTAACAGTTCCTGTTGTTTCACTTGTATGTCTTCATATGCCAAAGGCCATCATTTAAATAGTGGATATTCTCAATACCAATTCCTTTGTTGACCTTCTCACTGTAGGAGGAAAAACATACAGAAGTATTAGCGAGGTTAAATATGAGAGCACTACAAAATATATTATTTCAAGTAGAAACTGCAACATTTGTCAACTAGAAGGGGAAAGCTACCAATCACAAAGTCATTATCTTCCACAGCAGGTGGACAAGAAACAACATTTGTTATTACATGTGCCCACATTGCTGACTGATAAGAGGACAATATTTGCCTTCCACATTTTTTCAACAGCTTTCCACAGTATTTTTATTACTTCTTTGTGGGACACAGCTTTTCAGACAACACTTTTGCTACTTTTCTCCATTTTACCATTTCTCCATCAAAGTAGCACAGCAGTTGTGCACCTCCCCTCCAAGCACAGGATGTGGTACAAGATGACTGGAATGTGGAATCTAACAAGTTCTGGTTCCAAGTGTGCCAATGACACAATCAAATGCAGGTGAGCTGCCTCACTTCAGTTGCAGGTCATCTAGCCACTTAATAAGGAATTAAAAATGCTAAATTTATGTGCCAAGGACTTTCAGCTTGTTAGAGACATGCTATTCTCCATTGTATTGACTATCTTTTGAGTTATGTCATCTTTTAAAAATTATTAGTTTATGTATGTGTTTATTTTTCCAGTTAAAAAAAAAACACCAATGAACTAGTTTTGCCACAATAAACAAGACAAATCTCTTTCTGGAAGTGAGAACAAGTTTCATTCCCCTGGAGAATATAATTTACTCTATTTACACCAAGTTTTCTATTACTTACACAACCTGTCCAAAAGTAATCAGGAAGGGAAATGCTACAAAGACAGTATTTACACATTACATGTAGTAATTACACCAAGAGATTGAAATCCCACTGCCTAAACCAGAAAATTGTGGAACAATGTGACACAAAAAAAGCAACTAACAGGCTGCAGAGAGGAGTATCATTTCATTTTCCTCTCCAGTTCATGTTGCTTCTCACAGGAATGGGATATTCAGCTGCAAGGCTGGTGGATTTGAAGTTAGGTATACAAAGGACCTTGGTTTGCAATGATCAGTGTGACACTGCTCTCTTAGGACTGGGACACAGGAAGCTTTTCTTTGCACTTACTCTTGGAGTCTTTTGAAGCACCACAAAGTATCCTGAAGAATATAATTCCTCAACAGCTACAGCGGGTGCAAATCCAGGTTTCTGCAGTCCTATTCTATCCCTGTTCTCTAAGACACTCCCCCCTCTCTGCCTTGTGTGAGTATTACGACTTAGGACAGGCTTGTTGAGAATTAATCACACAAAAAAGAGTGACTTGTTTTCACCAAAAAAGCTTCCTCACTGCCCCAAGTGACAGACAGGTCTGGAAACCAAGCCCAAACCTCAAACCTGCTGGGTGCACCTCACATCCTGCAAGACGTTAATAGAATTTAAAATGACAAAGTGATTTAACTACTCATGATTTAGCACTTTCTGAAAGCCAAGAACAACTAACAACCATTTTCTGTATCTCTTTTCCTTCTCAAACAGTTTTCTGTTTATCCCGAGCAAAACTCTAAATTTCACAAAAGGTCAGCACATCAAGCAGGAATGCTGGGCTGCTGTGGGTACACCCTGAAGAAAAGGAGCAGGCCACAGAGAAAAAAAAAGCCTGGACAGGCAACCAAGATCCAGCAGGACTTGAGTCTCTGCCGTCCCTGCAGACAGAAGTCTCTTCAATGTTTTCAATCCTCTCAAATCCAAATTACACCTCTTGCCTAGCCCAGGTAGGACTCTGTACTCAACACATGCTGGAACAGCAGTGCAGTAACCTTGACAGTGGTGCTTATACTCCAAACTAACATAAGAATAATAACATGGGACAGGTTATATTTCAGCTTTTAAAACACTTACATGTCCTCAGCTGACATCTTCATTACTCCCACACACAATGCATGTTGTTTTCCCTCTGCCATAATTGCCTACAAATTACTGCTAAGGAAAACAGAGTTCTTTTTAAACTATTTCAGCAAAGTCAAAGCAATATGAAGAAATTACTTCCAAAAACACTTTCAAGAGCCAGTGTTGAACTTTTAATCTTTTAGTAATTCTAAAGTTCCAGTTCTTAAAGATAAGTAAAACAATGCACCAAATTTAACAATTGAATCAGTGTGCAGAACAAAGCATGCATTTATGAACTCGGAACAGCAATTACAGAAAAAATCTCCCAGTGCTAAATTTCTTCCTTTGTGCCTAACACAGAGATGACAGTCTCTGCCTTTCTGGAACAAAACAGCACATGTTTGTGGGGCCATTTTAGATTCCAAGGCACAGAAGAATTGAGACACCAATTTAAAAACCACAAGTACTGAAATCCCGTGTCCTTTTCAGAGCTTAGCAACACGTGATGTTAACTGCTGATCTTTTCCTATAGCATCCAACTAACAACAAAAGCAGCACAGCTTGGTGTTATAAATGCTGTATTTGTTCAGGGTTCTTTTCTCAGTAATATAAGGAGTGAATTAGCACACTTTCCTCATTTTACATACACTAACTTCATCAGACACAGAGAGCAAGTCCTGACTGCAGTAAAGCTGATCCTCCCCACCTTTCCTAATTCCCTAAGAATAGGAGAAAATTCTTCTGAAGGGAATACAAGATTGACTAAGGAGGCAGGGCACAAATTACACTGTACCTCATCTACTTTTACTATTCTGAATAAAATCACTAAGGAGCTCCACTTACCAACGAGATTAATGGAACAGCAGCCCACCCAACAATACAGCAGGAATAGTTATGTGGTTTGGAACATACAGTAAGTGAAAAAACATGAACAACTTTAACCTTGCCAAGCAATATCTAAACCTCTGCAGCTCCTTTCTGATTACTAGTTATTTCATGAAATCCAATTAAAACCCAAAATAATACAGATAATAATCAACTGAGAACACAAGAACAGAAATGTAACTCATCTCACAGTGAGCGATAATTCATATTTAAGAAGGATACAACAACAGTGTCAACAGCAGCAGGGTAAAGCTTTGCTCCAGGAGATGTCAGGCCAGGGCACATTATATTAGCTCCACTCAGGACGAATTTAATGGCGCCTTTATCAACCTGCTGATGCGGGAGAATAAATGGGTCTGGGAGGGGAAAGACACAGCATTGCCATTAATACAGCACCAGGACAACATGAACAGCTCATTGTAAAGTCAGTTTATACAGGACAATTAGATATAGAGTGTCCTGCAAGGGTAGGAAGTATGAGAAAGAAGTACCAGAGCTCCCGCTGGGTGGTGCCTTCCCAAAAGGACACAAATACTGACCCAAAAGGACACAAATACTGACCCAAAAGGACACAAATACTGTCCTCCCAGACCACATCTTTTATCTGAGAACCAAAGGTATTCCAGCCCTTTAGGCTATGGCTCCTGCACACTCTCAGACCCATAGACTGAGCAACAATTTTCCCCTAGGGAAAAACAACCACACAAGTGCCCATGCTAAGAGATCTTAAAACCAAGGGGTCTTAAATCCTGCAAACTCCATGTACTCTTATAAATTACTCCAACATGAGGGAAAAACAGTTTAACGTTAACAGAACAAAAAGGCAAACACAGACAAAATTCATGAAAGCTGTCAGCTCTCCAAGCCATCCTTCAAGTGCAGGCACACTCTTGAAGCATTTCCAACACCAAGATTTGACTGAATAACATTCTTTGGGATTCAAAACAGAGTAACACAACCAAGCAGAACAGCAAGAAAAATATTGCAAGAGTAAATTGTGAAAAGTAAAAAACATGCAGCCTAAGTCCCTACAGGAGACCGGTATATATACATCATTAAACTCAGGAATATTTGTCTAGTAAGAACTTACAAGTATTTGTATAAAAACAAGAAAAAAGAAAATAGAAAGAAAAAAGATAGGGACCAACAATAGCAAACTTATATCTCTCTTCTAAGAGAGCCTCTCAAGATTTTTTACAGAACTTTACACAAGTTAATTCTTACTTATCAAAGTTCAGATTGCTTAACATATAGCGTGGAAGCAATTAACATAGACATGTGAAATAGAAAATAAATTCCAGTTAAGAAAGTATACTGTGTCTTTAACATCTATTCTGGAATATGAATATGCATGGAATATATGGAATGGAAGCTCTTTTTAATTTGTTTCTACAGATGTCCTGTGGAATCACACTGTCACCCTTCCCAGCACAAGCACCCTCAGGAGACTTACATTTGTGAAGCAACCTTAGCGTCGGGTAAAAAATCCCTTCTCTTTGCCTGAAGAACAGCAACTCCCCATTCACAGTGAGGATTTCTATATGTTCATGACTGCAAGATCAAAAAAAAAAAAAGAAAACCCAAGAGCTACTTAACCCTTCTATACTTTAAATACAGTATTTTACTTGATGGAGTCCAGTCTATCCTAGCACCTGAGAATAAAAACAATCAATTAGTAACAACATTTAAAACTAAAAATATTATCTTTTTGTATGACTTGCTCTTCAGCAGTGGTCTCCTTCTTCCCCCTTTGAAAAAAGAAACCTACTGATAAAATACACAAACTGCATTTCCTTGCCATTGCTTTCTGAATGCAATACAAGACTGGATAATGAGAAGGACTCAGCAAAAATGTACTATCCTCTATTAAAAAAAAAAAGGAAAATAATCAAGATAATACATGGAAGCCCAAAAATAGTACAAAATGTTACTGACAAGAATCCAAACAATTTTGAGCCTCCATGTGCATAAAGCTGAATGCTTTCCTACAACAGGCTGATCCTTGGAGACACCCTAAATACGCTGCACCTTAGCTACTAGGAAGCATTTTTAAGTTCCTCAAGCATCCTACTACCATGTGCCTTTAAAGCACCATGAGCACACGCCACCTTTCTAGTTTGACCGTAACAAGGACTAGTAGCTATTAAGAGATGATGGATACCTATCAAAAGTGCTAGGTTTATTTACTGTACAAAGGTAACACACAAAGGAAGCAATCCTAGCACCCTGAAAGCAAAGTTTAAGAGAAAAGATACTTACCATCTTACTATTTTGACTGGATCTTTCTTTGGCATGATTTGGTTTAGCCATGGTTCAATAACAGGGAATTGGTCTATCAGCTGATTCTTGATACCTTTAATAACTGAAGTCTTCAGCTGGATACAGTTTGATACATTCTCCTTTTCATCAAATCTGTCAAGTGAAAGTATTTTAGAAACGCACAATTTGCTGCACAAAAGATGCATTTTTCAGGAGCTGTCTTCAGAAGTGTTTATAAATTCACTACAGAAGTCTAATAGCAGACTGACTGTCCAGCTTTCAAATGCAGGATTTCATTGGGCTTAAATTTGTCCCCGGGGAACACTTGGGCTGGGGGAAGGCAGGGGGTCCCCCCTTAGTAGCCTGTCTTCATCCCTAAACTTTTTGTACGGCCACAGTACGTGTTTAGTCTCACAGATAAACCCTGGCCCACGGCGCTATTTTATTCAACTCCAAGAGAACTCTGCTGGCAACAAAAACACCCACAGCCCTGCCAGGATGAGAACCCTTCACGTCCACCACAGAAACACGACCGGCGCTCTGTACCACCCGAAGTTGGGATAAGTTAATGACTCAGCTCCATTTACCGAGCGAGTGCCCAGGGCAAAGCCGAGGGCTGCGGGCGGCGCTGCCCGAGGAGGCCGCGGGGCCGCTCCCGCCAGCGCAGCGCCGAGCCCGAGGCTGAGGGGGCGCCGGGCCCGGGGCTGAGGGGGCGCCGGGCCCCTTCCCTTCCCGCCCCTTCCCTTCCCCTCCGTTCCCCCGCGCCCCCAGCCCGGCCGCACTCACTTCTTGAACATCCTGCGGGCGGGCAGGCCGGGGCCGGCGGCGGGCGGGCAGCCACAGCCTCGGCGCTGCTCACACGCGGCTCCGGCCGGGCCGTGCCTCGCTCCGCGCCCGCCGGAAGCGCCGCTCCATCCCCGCGGAACGGGCGGGGCCAGCCGGCAGCGCCGGGGCGGTGCCTGGGCCGCCCGCCTCGGCATCGCCCCCTGCCCGGCGCGGCCCCGCGCAAAACACAGCATCGGTATTATTAGTATTATTATTACTGGGCTTTCACAGCCACAGGGTGCCTGGTACTTACAGGCACGGCGCTGTTTTCCCAGGTAATAGATCGATTTTTGGTAAAATAAGAAGAGCGCAAGTGCTAATAGCTGCTGGCATCATTTAAACACAAAATATGTTTAACGGGAAAAAACACAGCCATCTTCAAACTAGCAGAGCAGAGGCTATCTTTGCGACAGCTTCAGAGAAGGACATAAGATACTGTCAACAGCATTTTACGAGGAAAAAATAGAGTTCTTGTCAAACAGCAGATACTGGAGCCGGGCAGGGAATTATGCCCAGGTGACAGTGCCACAGCTTCAAGGAAGGTGGTGAGGGAGCAGAAGCCTGGCTTGCAGAGATCTTGACTGCCAGGCAGACAGATTCTGGTGGAGAGAGCCATCCATAGTGTTTATTAGAATTAAATTAGGTTTTGCCATCAGGATGCAGCAATTGTGAATAGAAAGCCATAGGCAGACAGAATCCGCCACACTGCTTTTTCACTCTTTGAGGAGCAGACCTGTGTTTGTTCTTTAGGCTGCTGTTTGCTATATAAACAGACATGCAGGTGATCACCCAGTTTCTTTTTAGAGTCATGGAAATGCCACCACTGGCATAAAGGGGAGGGAGGAGAGGACATAAAACACCAGGTTACCATTGTGCTAACAACCGAGTTCTTTTTTCCATACAAAACAATTTAATCACGTTTGATACTACAACACGTAATTAAAACCTAAAAGTTACATTAGCCAAACAAAGTAAAATCAAGCTTTATACGTGGTATCATTCAAATAGTGCAGTACAGCTCTGGGAACAAACACACTAATCTTTTTTAAAGGATAGGAATTAACTATAGCATTACATAAATAGTCAAGCATTTCACTCATGAACGCCACCTTCACCTACTTTGTAGCATCCCCAAAAATACTGAGTGATGATCAAGAATTCAATTTTAACTGAAACACAGCGACACTGCTCATCCCCAGGATTAGAAAATAAAAATGGGAGTTAATCACACTGACAAACTATTCCATATGTTCTGATGATCCTCAGAAAAACTTTAATCAAATAATACTTTGCTGTGCAAACAACCACATCTTTTAAAACTGTAATGAAAAATTCATCATATTCTACCTCAAATGATAGAAACACAAGGTAAACTTCTACCCTTCTTGAGAAAGCACATCTCACTGTGGTCACCTGAGCCACTGGTTTCACACCTGCCTAAAACAGCAAGATTAAGCCCAAATTTTCAAAAATTGCTTTTGTCAAGAGGAAGGTCTTACCCCTACACTTCTAATACCTTAAAGCAGTGCTACTGTTCAGCCTCTACACCAAAAAGCTGGAGACATTTGCTCTGGTTGAAGGGTCACTTTTAAATACCAAAATTTTAAAAGCATGGTACCTGGACAAGACTGACAAAGCAAGAGGAACATCCAGCAACTGCTCTGACAGAAACCACCCCTCAGGATCACATGCTAAATAGAAAGGACTTAGGGTTTCACCCTCCCATAAGTTTTTGGTAGAAAAGGGGGGAAATCCATCATACCTGGCTTCCTCCTGGATCCCCAGAATGTTACCTTGCCTCCACCTGCTCTCTCATATCCAAAAGCCAAATATTCTAACTGATGGGACAAAGTCACTGACTGTCCTGCACCTGGACAATTGCATAGACAGCAACTTCAGGAACAGGGACTCTTACTCATGCCTTTTTTATTAATCAAATCCTTTCAATGAACCAAGAATGTGTAGAAATTTGGCATCTCTTACATCTCTAGACCTCTTATCTAATTTGGCGTAAGTGAACACGACAGTTAATGGGGAACAGAGGAAAGCATACTCACCTAAGTTTTATTTACTTGGCCAGCCTTTTTATTTCTGTTACATCTGACTTGGAATGTAATTTAGCAGCCTTGGGAACCATATAACCTGTTTAAAGCCAGTCAAAACTAGACTGAAGCTTTGTTTTGCTGGGGTTTTTTCAAATGTACTTCTCTACACATCACAAGCATGACCTTCCTGGCCTCAGGAGTTGTCTGACAGTGACTCAGTCATAAAACATACTCCAGAAGAGCCTCAGTAACATTACATTCCTATCTCTCTGTACCAGTTTCCATCAAGAAAAATCAGCCCACCTTTTCCTATCCAACATAAAAGTGCCACTAGACTTCCCCTGAGGAGCTCTGCTGTCTGGTGTACGAGGCGTATGCTCTCGGCTGAATCTCCTGGAACAAACCCTCATCACTTGGTTTGTTACTTTTTCCACAGCCATTTGTCAACAGTGTTTGAATCCTAACAATGTTCCTGGGGAGTTTACAGTCCCTTTGGTAACAGATCCACCAACATCAAAAAAGAGACTCTAAAAGCCTATGATTTCCGTTCTTATTTCTAAAAGTTACAAAATAAATAAACAAAAGCAAACCATAGGCGGTAGCCCAGGCAAGCCCGTATGTATGAAAATCATATCAAAAAGCTGACGCTAAATTATTGTTTATAAATAAGTGCAAGAAAAATCATTTCCAAACCAAGCTAACAGGCCTCGGCCTAGGCCGCAGGCTCCGGGGGAACGAGCTCCCGCGAAGGCCGCCGTGCACCGCACGGAGCGCGGCCGGAGCCTGCGGCGAGCCTGAGGCGGGGCCGGGCCGGGCCGGGCCGGGCCGGGCCGGGCCGGGTGAGGCAGGGCGGGACCCCGGGGCGGAACTCCCCCGGGCGGAACTGCCCCGTACGGAACTCCCCCGTACGGAACTCCCGGGCCCCGCACTCCCGCCCCAGGGGGCGGCCGCACGCCGGCGCGGGGGCACCGAGCCACGATCAGTTCCGGTGGGGCCAAGGGCGCCGGCGGGGCCGGGGGCGGGTCCCGGGGCGGATCCCGGGCGGTCCCAGCGCTTCCCGGCAGCGCTTCCGTGCGCCGCGCCCCGTCATGCACGGCGGGCGGATGCGCCGCCATTTTTGCGCTCCCTCTGCCGTGCAGTGACAATAACAACCCGGCCGGGCCGTCCCCCCTCAGGGAGCGCGGGCACAGGCGGAGAGGGGGGAGCGGGGCCCGAGCGGAGCTGCCGCGGGGCGGAGCGGGAGGCGTGTGGGGCGAGGGGCTGGAGCCGAGGCGAGAGAGAGCCGCGCTCAGCCCTCCCCGCTGCTGCTCGGCGGAGACGAGGCGGCCGGAGCAGGAGGGGAGCGCAAGGAGAAGCCGGGGGAGCGGGCGGCTTTCCACGGGGAATTCTGCGGCTGGAGAGGAGAATTGAAAGGAACTGGTGGGCGGCCAGAGGCAGGAACGGAAACGCTCGGCTGGGAAAGGAGTAAAAGCAGAAAGGCAGCGATAAACTACGAGAAGAACCAAAGTAATAAAGGAAAGGGGAAGAGGAGATAAAGTGATTGGTCCGATAAAGAAGAACGCGAAGGAGAAGGAATACGGAAGGACTCCGCTGATGAGAAGGAGGAGTTGAAAGACCCCCCCCAGAGACAGCAGACAGAGACTGACTCTCAAACTCTCCCCCTCTCTTTGTCACACCACAAGGATTTGATGCCCCTCAGCCTGTTCACTTCTGTGTGTTCATGTTTCCCACAGGTTTCTCTTCCCCCAACCCCCCAGCTGCAGCCCAGGAGGTCAGACCTGCCACTGATGGTAACACTAGCAGCAGCTCCTCCTGCAAGAAGAGAAAGTTAAATAACAGCAGCAACAGTAATTCCGAAAAAGAAGAATTTGATTCCATTTCCTCCTGCACCTCTTCTCCTTCCAAAAACACCTCCTCATCATCTTCCTCTGTCATCACCACTTCCTCGTGCTCCTCCTCAGGGGTTGCTTCCTCCAACCATCACCTCCAGAAGAAGCTGCGCTTTGAGGACTCCGTGGATTTTATTGGACTCGATGTGAAGATGGCTGAAGAGTCTTCTTCCTCCTCCTCTCCTGCTGCCTCTTCTCAGCAGCAGCACCAGCAACAGCTTAAAAATAAAAGCCTTTTAATTTCGTCAGTGGCTGTGGGGCACCATGCAAATGGCCTGACCAAAGCTGCCTCCTCTACTGTTTCCAGTTTCGCCAACAGTAAACCTGGCTCTGCCAAGAAATTAGTGATCAAGAACTTTAAAGGTAACAGGCCATAATTTGTCACAACCTGTGGGGATCTGACACTCGACTTTGTGTTTTGTTTTCAGCCTGGAAACCGGTTCCTTTCAAATAGCCCCAGGTTTTGTGGGAATTGCTTTTCTGTGGTGAACATTTCTATACTTATGTAAAGGGGAATCATGATTTCTGATGTGTGCTTGCCTGGTCATGTACACATCCTGGGCCACACTTTGCTGTTTGGAATTATTTTTCAGACTCCCTTCACTCTGTCTCTTGAGAAGGCCTTAATTTGCATGTTAGGTGTAAGGTTTTACTGCCTAAGTGTGTAAATCTCCTTTGTTTAAAGTTTTAACGTTTGATACCTCTTTTCTAGTAATCCTGATTCAGAGCTTAGTGTATATTTTAGCCCAGTTTATGATAAGTCTTTGAATAGAATGTGGATTGTTTTTTTTTTTTAATTGGCCTTGAATCTGCATGCCTTGTCTCTATCCCTGTTGTCTGTTTATAGGATAATCTGCCTGCGCTTAGTTTTAAATGTTGTAACTAAGGTGATTATCGGGCTATTATGGTGGATTTCCTTTCTGGTTTCCCCACTTGCCTTTAAAGTAGGTAGTTCAAATTTTTGCAGTTTTTTCCTTGTAATGTCCTCACTGTAATTTTTAATTGTAGTATCGTTTCGCTGTCTTAACTTACTCTTACTTTACAAGTTTACATTATTTTATAAATTTTCTCCAAACATGTATTTGAGATTTTTGAGTAGTGTTACTAGAGACCAAGGTAGAGAAATTAAACTTTTTTGATGTGATGCTGCTTCATTTTCTAGTAAACAAAAATACAAATAGGTAGGCAGAAAGCTTATCTAAAATCCTGCCATTTTTTCCCTAGAAAACATGAGGCTATCATGGGCTTTTTTATTTCCTGCTTCTTGCTGTCTTCCACCATAGTCAACTACCTTGCTTTCTTGGGTTGTTTCTTTCTCATGTGTTTTGGTTTGTGGAGGGATAAAAGATATTACTGAAATTAAAATTAATTTCTAAATACACAACTGACACAAATATTCTGTAGATATATTGCATTAGGTAAGGATTAGGACCCACTGTAATGTTTTGCAGGAATTCGTGATCACACTGTAACTCTGCTTTAAGGTTCCAATTCTCAAAAATGTTTTCTGCCCATCAAAGCATCATCATTTAATTTAACTGATTATTTGAAAATACAAACCTATGAAGCATTATAGGTTGCCCTTCAATTGCTTGTGCACTGTTATCTTTAAGGGAAGTTAACTTCTCACCTTTAAAATACCTGTTAAATGTCATGGATTACATGGTGCTGTGATCATCACTGCTTATGAATTGGTATTTGAACCTTGCTTAAAAAGGATGTCTTGGTGTTCTGACAGCCTTGCTTTTTTATTTATTCTCAGATGCTAAACTGAATAATGATCTTAAGGTTTTTGTCTTTATCTTAGTGTGATAGCAATAGCATCCTTTACCACTTAAATAGCTTCCTAAAATCCATAACTTTAGTGTTGCCTGCTGAGGAGCATAGTCAGGAGTTGCTTGTGAAAATAGGCAAGTCCATGGTCAGTTGTCTCTAGATCCAGATCAGGCAGCTAATGTTGGGATATTGCCAATATTGTAGGGAAATGCCTGGAAGAACGAAATAATTACTTCTCTCTGTTAGTTTTTTCTAAGGAAATCATAAAGCTTTAAAATTTATTTTTTACTTTTAGGTGTGTAAAAGTCAATTTTCATAGAGTATAAACTCTGGGCCAGTTTCACCTGTTGGTAGCATGAATGTGCATGTGTCATCTTCCTCCTCAGATATTCTTCTGTCTTCTCCATTTAGGAATGTCCTTATTAGAACAAAAATGGTCACTTTAGGTAGTTACAAGAATATAACATTTTTGAATATTTCTTATATTCTGAGGATGTGACTTGGGGAATATCTTAGCACGTTGTAAATGCTCTGATCTTGCTGAAGGTGCTGCAGAGCAGGGGCATCTCTAGAAAAGAGCCAGAAAAAATAACTGAGAGGGTCAGATCTGGAGCTGTTTGAACATTAAAAGAGGCTTAACTCTAAAAAATATCCACTGGCCAAACCCAAGAGAGACATAAATGGATTCCTTTAAAAGTGGAAGTTTTTCCTTGGGACCATAAAGCCTGTACAATAATTACAGTGTTTCTTGAGGAGTTCTTTCCAACCGTTAATACAGAGTAGAATTAATGAGCAGTAAATTAAAAACTGAGATACAAACAACTCTGTATCTTTTAATGCATCATTTTAGCCTTTTATGTTCCTTTCTTTTGGCTCTGCTGTCCTGATAGTGAGAGTATTAGGAAGGTATAGATCATTCTTGTTGCTTTTAGCCCTTCTTGAGCTGCTCAGGCACAGGATTGTGATTTTTGTAAGCCACAGGTACTGTTTGGGTTACAAGTGCTGTGGTGTGTATATGAAGAGCAATGCTGAATTTCTTCAATATGTTACTCTTTCAAATGTGAATAAGATACTGCTTTTACACAAATGCTTTCTTTCCATGTAAGTATAAATTAAAAGCTGGACCATCAGCCCATACCTCTTTCCCCTCAAAGCTGCATCCTTTTCATTTCTCTAAAAGGTTCTGCTTTATCTAAATACATCCTCAAACTTTGTCATTTATTTTAAAGATAAACCCAAATTGCCTGAAAACTACACAGATGAAACCTGGCAAAAACTGAAAGAAGCTGTAGAAGCTATCCAGAACAGTACTTCAATTAAGTACAATTTAGAAGAGCTCTATCAGGTAAGTGCATTAAGTAAAAATAATGGGTTAAGGCCTTTCTGTTTTGTTCTCAGATTTTTCTGCTTAAAACACTTGATATGGTGGTAAGAATATGGCATTTTTCTTGATAGCTGCTTTTGTAATTTAAAAACTTGTCTCCAAATAGTTTCTTCATTTTTCAATCATGAGTTAGAATTTCACAAGACCTAACATCAAACTAATGTGGTTTGTTTTTTTTTTTTTTTACTTGCCTCAACAAAACCCAAGGTATAGTTTCCTGTGCAGCAGTTGATGAGAATTAACTAAGGCAAGGAGCTATATTCCCTTTTCTTTTTAGGGGGCTGTGGTATTTATCTGCTAAAGGTGAAATCCTCAAATATTGGTGTTTAAGAATAAGGTGATTTATAGTAAAATATAATTTCTTTTCTGAAGGAAGTATCTGTTCACAATCAAGTATCACAAATCACTAAAAAACTGAAACATTCTGTTGGCTTCTAGTAGGTAAATAGAACACCATTTTTCCTTCATTAATTGGATTATTTTGGTTTGATTGTAATTTTCGGGCATTGCAGCATTTGTTCTATTCTAACAATTGAGAATCCAACTTTATTGCCAGCAACAGCTCTGATTTGTGTTTCCTTAAATACTTTAGGAAGTGATCAGATTGAACTGCATTTCCTTATGTTTTTTATAAGCTCCACTTCTGCTTTTTCAGCTGAGTGTGCTGGGGAGATTTCCCCCACTTACCTTTTCCCTACTAATGTCACTTGCAGTTTTAGCAGCATAGCAATGGTGCTGCTTTAGCTGGGTATTAAGAAGCACTTGAACTTTTTACTCTACTTCTACAGCCTTTATTACTGGGTTAGTTGTTTAATTTATTCCCCTGTGTGTGTGTATAGCTTTCTCACCACTACTTTTTAGTGTCTCTTCTTTCCCTGCCCTCCCCTTTTCAACAAGAGTTGCATTTGTATATGAGGAAAAAATCCTGTTTGTGCAAGGCTTGGGGACAGATTTAAGGAAGAATTAATTGCTGTTCCTCAGTCCACAGCATTCTCTAAGATCACTACAGTCTTTTGTAATGTTCAAATGATTAACTAAAAATACTGCTTTTTTGACAGTTTGTCAGAATAATAGATAGTATTGGTATTTTTGCAAAACTTGGTGGAAGTGATAGCAAATTACAACCAATTGTACTGGGTGGTATTGTAAATTGCTTACTCTAGACTGAATAACAGTGCAAATAACTGTTAATGAAGTGCTTGAAGGCTATCCAAAATTGTTAAAAAAAAATACAGAGTTCTATTGAAATACTTTATTCTGTTTAACAGTGTTGCTTAAATTTTTGCTCAATCTTACCACAAGCTTAATTTAATATTCCTTGTGATCAGAAAACAAAAAATAAGCTTTTTTGTTTCAAATCTCAGCGTTTCAACATTGTTATTACTTAGATAATTCTCAGTGAAATAGAGTGCAATGAAGTATGATTTTTTTAGTATAAATCTAAAAATAAATGTCTTGATTTAAAAATAGTAATAGGAATCACTAGTGTTTTTAGATGCTAACTAAACTAATGTCATTTCTGAACAGCTGCTTGGTAAAAGGATCGGATCCCAAATATGCCTTGGCAGACACTATTATCCAACGCAGAGGGGAATTATAAAAGTCTGCAAAAGTTCTGCTGCACACCTCAAAAGAGGATAATTATTTTTTTAATGGAGTTAAACTTCTTGCTTTTGGTTTAACTCTTGTCTGTGCTAGAAAAATTCCTGGGCAAACATTTTGAAGCTTTATCTCTTTGCAGGACCCAAGCTTCATACTTGCTTGATTCTTCCTCAGCAAATAAAATTATTCCCATCCTTGAGCAGCTAAAGTGCTACAGAATTGAATGGATCTTTCATAGAATAATTTTCCTTATATTAGTACCTGGAAGTAGAGATCTAGATCTTTGGTACCTGATACATAGCTATTTTTTAAAAATCAGAGTTAAGTACTTCAGGAAAGTTCTGATTTTCTCTCATCAGAGTTGTGTTCAGTTATTTTTCCGTACCACAGACACCCAGGTGTGGATGCTGCAGTTAAAAGGGGGGGAAAAAAAACCAACCAAAAAAAAAACCAAAGACAAAACCAGAAAACCACATCTAACTGCATATGTGTTACACAAAGGAGGTAGGGCTCTTCAGATTTTCTCACCGTCATTAGGTGAGATTCCCTTAACAGAAACATTGTTTCCACTAATTCAGAACAGGATGATTTTGTGAACTAGAGGCCCTAAAGTTTTCACATGTATTGATGCTGATACATTTTTAGATACAGTCAGTATTGTCTGTAGTAATTAGTAATTAAGCAAAGCATAGTACTGCAATAGGGGGTTCATCTCTTAAAAATTAAAGCATTTCTGTGTATGTCATCAACAAAGATGCAGAAGTTTTGTACTTTGCTCAAACACCCAATCCTAGCAGCCATGTTTAACACTTGGGAATTTCTGATAGACAAATGTAAAATCTGAGCTTTATATGAATACTCCATAAAAGTAGGTGTATGTTAATACAGGCTTATTTCATTCAGAGTTAACTGTATGCATTTGTCCATCTACAGTGCAGAAGCTAATTCTTTTAAGGATTTAGAGCAGCATTACAGTTTGATAGCAGCAGTTGTAACAGTGTTGGGATGAGGTGACCAGAAGTCCAGGACAGAGGCTGCTGGTGTCCTGAGCTGGTGGGTTGAAGGCAGAGTACTGCTGGTTCTGCAGGTGACAGGCAAGTTCCATCCAAAACATTCACTTTCCCAGCTCTCAGTTGGCTTCTCCAAAGTGGAAGAAATTAAAAAGCCTAGGAAGATTGCACTTGCTGAATTTCTAATCAGGCTCTTCAAGCTCAGTGTTTTCCGTCCCCTTGTTCTACTGAGTTAAGTATCAGGTTATATCCAGGTTTGCTGCCTGACCCTGGTTGTCCAATAGCAGAACAGAGTTGAGCAGTGCTCATAACCTCCTCTGAGCAGTGAGCTATAGAAGACATTTTCCTATCACTTGATTCTGTGTTTAGTGTTTCTTAATTGTTGAGGCTGAGAGTCAAACCTGTTGCTATTTCCAAATATTAAGCTATGTGTACTTGGGTGATAATTTTGGCTTTCCTTACAGTCTTCATTCAGACCTGTTTTGGTTAATTGGCACTTTCACTCTCTTGCTATACCTGTTTACTCCTGACAATAAGCTCATGCAGGTTTGGGGAGTTTTGTGGTTATTGTGTGGGATGGTTTTGTTGTTGGTTTTCATGGAGGTTTGGTTTGTGTTTGGTTGGAGTTTTTAAACTCCTCTGTGTGCTAGAGCCAGTATTAGATGTAGTGCACTTGCACTCAGAATGATTCCTGTTGGTATCCTGGGATGAACCCAAGAACTCTTGTTTAGCTATTTTGATTGTTGCTGTGCTTTTATTGGTGACTGCTCACTGCTTCCATTTGGACTGTTGGGAAATATTCTGGGGTAATGCATAAATCTGCTCTGTGCACTTCTGAACTGTGCAGTCCCTCCATGGTTGCCTGCAGGTGCTGGGGAACAAACTTTACTTTCCAGTCCTTTTTTTTTCCCCAATGAGTTGGTCATACTAGCAACTGAAATATTTTCCAATAAGTAAATAATGGCACAAAGCATTGATTGAAAATCAAATATGCTTTTCCTCTAGCTTCTATAGGTGTTTTACAGAATAATCCCTTCCTGTGTCTTTCACCAGCCCACAAAGAGTTAAAGTTGCTCAATTGCTTTTGAATTCTGGACAATGGGTTTGAATTTTAGAAGTGTTGAGATGCACTAATGGATTTAAGAATTATTGTTTTCTTGATCAGTCTCCAAGACATGGCCCCATTAAACTTCTTTTCACTTCTTACTGTGAGCACAGTGGTAATTCTTCCAATACTTGATGAGATCTAGAAATCTGGGGTTGTCACTGTAGATATAGTCATGCTACTAATATTCAGGATTATAATTAAACTTATTCAGGCAGGGAGTTGGTGGATGGATAGATAAGATAGATAATATATGTATACATATGTACTTTTGGGGATGAGGGAAGCTTAATCAAGGAAAGGACTGCAAAAGGAAATTAATCTGGCAGTGCTTTTCCACTAATATCAGTGTGGCTTGCAGAGCACAGCAGTTAATAAAATTATACCTTAAGTGACTGCTTTGAGGTATGAAGCCCAGCAAGCTACTGGAAGATATTGAAGTACCATCCTTGTTTTTAGAGATGCCAGTCCTGCAGTTCCACATGAGAGACTGACACTCTGGCTAAATTGATGGTCTGTGAGCTGTTCAGGGCACAGCCTTTATCTCCTGTTACATTGCAGTGCCATGTCTGTCTCTGGTGTTTGCATGCAGCAGTTAACTGGGTTAAAAGCTGGGAGAAGCAGAATTCTGGTCTGGGAAGGAATGTCCTCCTTTCTTGTAAAAGCACATGTAAGAATATAGCAAGATTTGTTTGTTTCTCTTTCTCTTTACTTCAGGCTGTTGAAAATCTCTGCTCCTACAAGATCTCTGCAAATTTGTACAAACAATTGAGGCAGATCTGTGAAGACCACATTAAAGCACAAATTCACCAGTTCAGAGAATATCCTTTTCTTAGCTGTTGACAAGCCAAAATTGTTTTACCTGCAAGTATATAGTGATGTATTTCTTTGACTAGTTCATGACATTAGGCCATGATAATCTGAATTCCTAGGCTTTGTGTAATTGGTTTTGCTTTTATTTCTTTGTGGGACCCAGGAGAACACTGTTTGTTCCTTTATGTCTGTAACAACTGAGAAATTTCTGACAAAGTTTCACTGGTATTTCTGAAAAGCTTTTGAAAATCTTACAGAAATCTGTGTTGGATTTGCAGCAAGGCTTAAAAAGCCTTTATTGGCTGTATCATGTCAGGCTTTTTAATATTGAGCTTGCCAAGGTTAGATAAAATGAAAAGTTTTCCAACAAATAGCTGTTGGGTTTTTTTGAAAAGTAATGGTGATCTGGTAGCATGTCAGGTTCTGAGGGTCAGGATGTTTTATTTTCAGAAATTTGGAGTTACATCAGGTTGACATCCTGTTAAGTGGATATTAATTAGTACCAAAACTATACAGTGAGCTGAATAAAAGATAAATTTGAAGGACAGAATTTATTTCTTAATGTTAACTCTTAACATGAGCTGAAATTACAGTGTAGTGGTAAGCTCTTACATGTATTGGGTATTATTGCTTTTTGAGATATGGGGATATGTATTGTTAGAAATTACCTGGTAGTTCTTTCTGAGAGTAGGTGAGTTTATTGTGCTCCCTGCTAAGTGTCTTTAAAAAATAATAAAGTTGATTCATTTCATTGTTTACACCATGTATTAATCATGATTTTCTTAATGATTTCTTCACGGACTCATTGGATAGTGTCCTTTTTCTAAAGAAAATAGACAAATGTTGGCAAGATCACTGCAGACAAATGGTAAGTTTATCTTTTTAAGGAAAACCAGTTGCTTTGTTAGCCTGTTTTGCTGAACTGGTTTTTTTTTTTCAAACTTCTGAAATGTCTTAAGTTTATGTAAGGTTTCTTTGTGATATACAGCTGTATCTACTTTGTTAGAAATCAAGCCTTGAAAATAACTTGTCTGTAGTGTGCTTCTTGGCATATGGGTCTGATCTTGGACACAAAGACACCCCTATCTCCTCATTGTCAGTTGTATGCAAACTTTTCTCCTTTATACCTATTTTTAAAGGAGCTGTTCTGTTATACAGAAATATGCAAAGTGTCACAGTGATCACCTTGCAAGGATTGACAGACGATGTTAAATAAATCAGCAGTGTCCAAGGAAGAACTGCCTGATACCAATTGGTGGGATTTCTTGTTGTTGTTGAGCATAATCAGTGTTGCTCTTCAGTTTCAAGAGTAAAATGATTGGGGCTGTTTTGTTCCTTCTCGTGACAGATTATGATTAGAAGTATCTTTCTGTTCTTGGATCGAACTTATGTCCTTCAGAATTCAATGCTGCCATCTATTTGGTAAGAGCACAAAGAATTACATTATTTGGGGGGGCAGAAATAAAATTATTTGGGGGTGTGTTTCAACTATTGCTTATATCTTGCTGATTTTCAGATGAATTTTTTTTAACATAAACCTCATAGTGACCTTTAAATTACATGGTGAATGCATGAGTGCTTGTTGCAAAGGAATACTTTTAATTTATTTGCCATAAATTATAGGATTGTTCTAGAATAGATGTGATCCCAGATTTCAATGAAGTAGATATCAGCCTCCAGTTTACACAGTTAAAGGATGGAGTCTGGTCCACAACTGAAGTGCAAGGGTTTGGGGTGCCCAGTAACTGCCTTAGCAGGCACAGTAGTTCAAGTTGGAAAGAGTTACTTAAAATGAAAGCAAAATTTGCTTTTTTTGGACTTCAACTTCTGTTCCTTTTATTAGTAGTAATTAGTATATGCCTTACTGTTCTTTGATACCTGAATTACTTTGGAAGAGATTGATGGAGGGCCTGACTTTCCCTAAAAGTGACCATACCCATAGTTCCAAATTCATGGAAGGTTTTAACTGGGATGGTCATTGCAGAGATCCTTGTCTGTCACATCACCGAGTTCTTCTAAGCTGTGCCTAAGAATTAGAGATGAGTAAGTGATGGACAAAAAAGGAATATTGTCCAGCACTATAACCATAGAATTGGAACCCAGGATGATATTTTTCTTTTCTCATGAAGGTTGGTGTTCCAACATCCTGCCAACCAACTGAAAAATAAAGATGTTGCAAAAGTTACATGGTTATTTAGGAAAAAATATCTGGATTGGTGTTTAAAATGTTGGTGCAGTGTCACGGTTTATTCTAATGCTCATATATTTGTTCATCTTGAGTGATTTGGAGGCAGATGAATGAGGAACTGGAAAAATGCTGGTATTGGCCTCTTAATTAGATTTAGATCATGTTTTGATAAGAGATATCTGGGATTTATTCTTAAACATTTTATTGAACAGTCTTTGCTTTCTCTGTAGGGATATGGGACTAGAATTGTTCAGAACTCATATAATCAGTGATCAGAAGGTTCAGAACAAAACTATTGATGGCATTCTGCTGCTGATTGAGAGGGAAAGAAATGGTGAGGCCATCGACAGGAGTTTACTGCGAAGCCTTCTGAGCATGCTCTCTGACCTGCAGGTGAGTATACCTGTTTCACCTTTAAACCAGTAAATAGCTCAAATTCTTACTTGGTGCTCAGTAAGCTTTACCCTGGGTTTGTGTCATGTTGTTTCCCCAGATTTATCAGGACTCTTTCGAACACAGATTCTTGGAAGAGACCAATCGCCTGTATGCAGCAGAGGGACAGAGGCTTATGCAGGAGCGAGAGGTATTTGGGATGTTTCACAGTGTTTGTTGTGCCTAATGTCAAAGCAGTGTCAGGGAGTAGAAATACTCTGCTGCCTTAGTGTACAAGGCAGTAATGAGACCTTTGTTTTATAGTATTCTGAAAAAGGAAATGCATGTACAGTTACCTTCAGTCGCAGTGTCAATGATTTTTGATTAAAACTGGAGCTGCTACTTCTGTCAGACCAGTACTGTCTCTCTTTTTCCCTTCTTGTTTTTTCTTTTCTTTAACATACAAAACTACTCTGGCATTTTCAGGTTCCAGAATATCTTCACCATGTCAACAAGCGCTTGGAAGAAGAAGCAGACAGAATAATCACTTATTTAGATCAGAGCACACAGTAAGTGCAATCTCTCTTTGCCTGGTGGTATGAGCTGTTTGGCTCCTCTTCTGGTGAGGGCCATTTAAGTAGCTGCAATTTATTTCTGTTATTGACTGACCATCAAATGCTTTTCACTTCCCACGGTTCCATGTTTACAATGAAGCACTGTCTTGGCTCACACAGCTAATAGCATTTTCTTCTTCTAAGTCACTGTTATTTTGGCATAAATGTTGTTAAGTATTTGCATGAAGAATAGGCTGCCTCTCCCAGCCCAGATGTCTCTTTCCTGCTGAAATGTAATTAGTCAACTGTTGTCCTACCTGAAAATGATAAGACTTGGCATAGAATATTCTTAAGCTAAAGCCTCTGAATATTTGCAAAAAATATTTGCATGTGGAGTCTGGGAAATTTTTAAATAATGTCATTCTCCAGTCTTTTCTACTTAGAGGCAGGATTTCCTCCAACACATTCAGGTGGAGGCCTTCTAACATAAAGCTACAGCTGTTGTGTCTGAGAGAAAATGTAGGTCACTGATATCAAAACCTTTCTGAAAGAGAGGTGTTTTATTGCTACTGTCATACATTTTGATTTCCTTGCTCTTTCAGCTGTTAAAAGCATTTAGCTTGTTCAGTGGCTTTCTTCTTCCACACCAGTATTAGTGGCCAATTCCCTGTTTTAATACCTCTTGACTTGAGGTCTGTTTTATTTCTCCTTGGTTTGTCTCCCAAGACATGAGTGTCCTGCCACAACACAGGATTAGGCATATTATTTGATGAATTCTCCCCAACTTCTTAACTGATGGAATCATTGTCCAGCTGCCTACAGGTCATGTACAACAGGCTTATTGTGTGAATTAAAATCATCAGTCAGCAAACAGAAAAAAATATTGTTTACTGGGGAGAAAAAGGATAAATATGTGTATAAAATCATTTTAGGTCTTTGGCCACAGATAGTTAGAGTACTCCCAATGATAATGTCATTTAACATAATCTCAAAAGAAGGATTTTAAACTGTCAGTAATGGAAAAAGGAAAAGTAATTCTAAATATTTCTTCTGTAGGAAGCCACTAATTGCTACTGTAGAAAAGCAACTTCTAGGTGAACATTTAACAGCCATTCTTCAGAAAGGTAATCTTTCTTTTTTATAGAAATGTTTCTAATTACTGCTTTGGGGATTTCAGCTCCTGTGCTGAAAGAAAGCAATGGGTGCTGGGGGAGGACAAGCTACACCATTCCTTAACTCCCTTTGCTCCTCAGTGCCCAAAATAGCACTGGCCATTCTGGTTGTAGATAAGGGGACACTGTGCTGTCTTCTGATAACAGAGCAAAGCAAAAGGAAAATTAGAACAGGAGACTCAAGCTCAATGTGTTAAGTGGCATTTTGAAGACTTGGAGGTAAAGAAAGGAGTAAACTTTGAATTGTAGCTGTAACAGAAAAGGGAGATACTGAGTACTTGCTGCTGACAAAAAGCAGCTTGTTTTAAAATTGTAGTATAATTTGAGCTATGGAATAGATTGCCTCAGTTCTACAATAGTCTCAGTGGAGTCAAGTGACCCTCTGGTGATCTCAGAGATAATCTGGAAATAGAAACAGATGCATCAAGAGTTGAATAATAAACAGTCAGGTCCTTAGTAGACAGATTCTGAATGAAACAGTTCTGTGAGCATCTTCTTGCACATGTGTAACAAACTCTTCATTGAGTGGAGTATCAATGTTTATCCATGTACTTTATTAGAATCTTGCTGTAGAGCATCAGTCCTTCTCCAGAAAGTTAAAAAGTGAATGGCGAAGATATTTTTTGAAGCTGATTGCCTTCAGGCATCTGTAAGATTTATTTTACAGCTGGAGTTGAAACTCAGAGCTGTCTTGCCAAGGAATTTTTCCTGCTAATCAGTACAGTGTAAACTTTTCAAATCTTCGGGGAATAGTAAAGCAGTAAGCAAAGATAAGGTTGTTATATAAAGTACATGTATCCTAAGCGCAATAAAATCATGTGCAATAATAAGATTCTTAAAGGTTTCAGCCAGATATTTTGTGTTTCACTGTTAAATTAGGTACTTTAAAATAAAATAAAACCCTAAAGAACACCACCACTAATGGTTTGATAAAAAATACTAGTTTTGAAGAGGCCTCACTGTAGTAATAAGCTGTGCTTTCTTTGGGTTATTCTGGTTTTAATTTCTATTAAAATTCTCCCATTTGCAGGTCTAAATCACCTTCTTGATGAAAACAGAATTCAAGACCTGTCTCTTCTGTACCAATTATTCAGTCGTGTGAGAGGTGGAGTACAGGTTCTCTTGCAGCACTGGATTGAATATATAAAGGTACTGTTCTAGAGCTCTGGAACAGATACCACTCTTGTATCACTGGGGTTAATCCACACATACTTGAGTCATCTCTGTAAAGTGTTGCATTTTTCTAAAATTTGAAGATATTTGCTTATAAACATGTATTTAATAGACAGCTTTTGAAACATCCCAGGAAGGGTACAGTAACTGTTCTAGCTCTATTGCAGAAAACAGTGAACATTCAGTTGAATGACTGAATTCCAAATACATTTGAATTTTATAATCTTGCTTATAGTTAGTTTGTGGGACAGGCATATTTCTTCAGTAGTTATTTGGGTAATGGCAGAATGTTTGTCTTCTTCCTAATAAAATTTCCTGTGAGAATGAGTGGTTGGTTAGCTGAGGTTCAAAAAGCACTTGAATATCAGTTAGGATGATTCATTTTATTTCTCAGTGAAAATGTCACAGAAAATTTGGTTGTTGTGAAGGAAGAGTACTGTAAAATAAAACTCAGTTTAGTGGGAGCATTACCTGTGTGAAACCTGAGAAAATAGATGATTAAAAAGGATGTGTTAATTTTGTCATGCAAAACTTCATTTCTTTAGACAGAAGTTCTGAATCCATTCACTTTTTCATCCGTAGGTTTTGAATCAATTTGCAAGGCCTAGGGATGATTATATAGTAAATATTTCATAATACAGTAATGCATAATAAAGTAATACTTTTTTGTTACTGGAACTAATATGAGTACCAGAAACAACACATTACAAAGGTAACTTAAGATTTTAGAACTCTTGTCATTTAAGTTAATTATTCAGGCTAATTTAAAGGTATGTTTTATTTTGCAGGCATTTGGTAGCACCATAGTAATTAATCCTGAAAAAGACAAAACCATGGTCCAAGAACTTCTTGATTTTAAAGACAAAGTTGACCATATTATTGATGTTTGCTTTCTCAAGAATGAGAAGTTTGTAAATGCCATGAAAGAAGCCTTTGAAACATTCATTAACAAAAGACCAAATAAGCCAGCTGAACTCATAGGTATTTTTCTTCAGTTTCTTTCCTGTGAGAATTTGGGTGCTGAGTTGCTGATGCACTTACAGATGGGATATGCTGGAATTGTGTGTTAATAAATGCACAGTGCACATCAGCCTGGGATCTGCTGTGCCACCTGATGCAAGGGAATTGTTTGGGAGGGTGGCATCAAACATTAAAAGCAAGCTGGTCATCACTTAACTGGCTAGGCTATAAAAAGTGCAGAACATCAGAATTTGGGCATTCCAGCAATTGGCTGGTGTCCAGACATGAGAATACTGCTAATAATTAGAATTTTTCAGAAGCTTACATAACTGTGCCACAAGCATGTGTGCACAGAGCTGGCAGGGGTTTAATATGTGAAAGGGAAGAGAGCTGAGGATGCACTGAACCTCTCCTGGTGTGGGGACAGAGTCTCTGGTTTGCAAAGAATGTTACGCACAGATCTGTGCATTACGTGCCTGGTACTCTGCATTGGAATCAATTTCCCCACATAGTGAATAATAAATAAATAAAAACCTGCTTTGCAATTGGTTGTGCTGTTAGGCTTGTGGAGTGATGGTTTCTGCCCTCTTTTTTGTATTAATTCCCTAACTGTAATGTGCTTACCAGCCCATTTGAAATTAAAACAAACAATCTAGTCTGATTGAAATTGGAAATTAAAACAAAATAATGATATGGTAGAGAAATTCAGCAGTATAGTTAACACATTTAAATAACTGATTTACGTATTTTTATCTGATCTTTTTGCTTCTATTACAGCCATGTCAATCTGCAAGAGTAGTGACTTTACTCTGAGATCACAACATAAACCAAGATTTTTTTCATTGGCAAAATGTTTTTAGTTAAGATGCAGTCATTGCTTATCTGAAAAAAAGAGACTAGGCTATAGTGCTTGTATAACTTTATAACCTCTATGAAAATGTATCAAGGTAGCTGTTATGAGCCTGATAGAAAGTGATTTCAGGATCCTTTCCATTTTCAAGATTTCATAATATTAGATTTAGAGGTTTTGTTTCACTGTGATATTAAGCATGTGCTAAACTCTATTCTTCAACACTCTTTTAGCTAAATATGTAGATTCAAAACTTCGTGCAGGCAACAAAGAAGCTACTGATGAAGAACTTGAAAAAATGCTGGATAAAATTATGATCATATTTAGATTCATATATGGTAAGTATTGGACTTTTTTTGGTGGGGATACAGTTGTTTATCCAGTAACATAAAGGTACTTTGAAATTATTTTTGCAGTCAGTTTTGTTCTCTGTGGATGTGTTTTGTTGTTGCAGTGCTGTTTAACTACTTTGCCTGTCAAATTGCAAATAACAAAACCTGAGGAAATCTTTCTATGAAGGCCCTTTTTGTTTTTCTGAGCTTTGAATTGGGTCTTTTGTAGGTAATGTTTGTTTAAAACCAGCAGTGCTTTGTGTTCACTTTCAAATCTCATCTCTTACAGGAAAAGATGTCTTTGAGGCCTTTTATAAAAAAGATCTAGCAAAGAGACTATTAGTTGGGAAGAGTGCATCAGTAGATGCTGAAAAATCTATGCTTTCCAAACTCAAACATGGTAAATACCTATCTATCTATCATTTCTATCTATCATTTCTATCCATCAGCTTTCTTTTAAAAGTAGTTTTTTTAACAAGCTTTCACAGAAGCACTGTTGATATTTCCCCTTTCCATGAGGGCAAAAGCCTCTGTGCAGGTCCTGAATGACTGGTGGGTTTTGAGGAGATTCATTTGCTTTTAGTTTTGTAATTACAACAGGAAAAGCCAAAACCCAGGAACTTAAAAGTGCACAGTGTATCTTGGCCTGTGGGATAGAGTTGAGGTTCTCTGCTGAGTAAATAAATCAGTGATGGGTTGAGAGAAAAGATGACTTCCAGTTGTTATTTACTGCCAGCTAGTTGTTCTCTAGTCTGGTCTTCATTGTTTCATTGGATGGAGCCTTTGGGGGATATGGGTGAGATTTTTAGAGCTTGATCTACTTCTGCCATCAGGACGCGGTTTGAAAGGCAGCTGATAGGGATTAGAATTTCATCTGAGTGACCATAGGCTAAGGATGAGCAGTCAGGTCCATCTGGAAAAACAACTGGGTTGCAAAATAGCTACCACATCAAAACATCTTCCTTTTTCTTGTTTGTAACCTTATTCTATTCCTTAATTAGAATCCAGATCTTTATGTAAGAAAATCTGGTGAAAAAGGTCATCTTGCTTAGAAGTACATTCTGACACTGAGAGTAACTACTCTGAGGTGTTGAAAATAAGCAGATGAATTTCTAATACCTATGTTTTCTCTTTTATAGAATGTGGAGCTGCTTTCACCAGCAAACTTGAAGGAATGTTTAAAGATATGGAGCTTTCAAAAGACATAATGATACAATTCAAACAGGTACTGAGGGAAAGCCCTGTCTGTCCTGTCTGTGCTTTTGAAAATATTAATGAATTTATTAAAGGTTTTTCCTGAGCAAAAAAACTGAGACAAGCTTCTTCAAACAAACAAACAACCCACAGCAATAAGAGAATTGTAAACTTACAAAACGTTTTAACACCAGCTCTGAGACATTTTTAACACCACTGTATTCTGGTGCCTGGCTTGGAAGTTTTTGCACATTTAGTTCTGGTGATTTTGTAATGTTTTGATTACAAACAATTTTTAGCATTCTTTCCTCTATTCACACTTAATTAGATAGATCTTCATCTCAGCCTGCTAAAACACTACATCTGCTTTTTTCTTCTTGTATGGAAGTGTCTTTTGAACTTCATAAAAGTGCTTGTTCTTGCCTTCATTTTCTTGTATGTAACTTGCAGTGTATATAACAAATACTTCGTGTGGTCATTTGTCTTTTCTGCTCTTACAATGCCTGTTCTAACTTTTCAATTCTACCTGAAATATGTACAATTAACATAGCTCTATTTCAATTTATTTTGTTTCTCTTTGCAGTATATGCAAAATCAGAATGTCCCTGGCAACATTGAACTAACAGTGAATATTCTGACTATGGGTTACTGGCCAACCTATGTGCCTATGGAGGTCCACCTGCCCCCAGAGGTAATGAACTTCATGGGTTATACAAGTATTGGCCTGTCAGAAATGCAACTTGACATCCACTGACACTTGGTTTTCAATGTGCATAGAGAAGGAAATGCAGAACTATCTTGTTAAAATGAAATTTGTTTTCTTGCAATTCCCTTTATAATTCTAAGCCTTGATTCAAGGCTTAATTGATTGTGGAGGAGGGAAGGATGCTTTTAAAGTAGAAATTGTGTTTCAGTGTTTTGGGATTTTTCTTTCTTTAGATGGTAAAACTGCAGGAGATTTTCAAGACCTTTTATTTAGGAAAACACAGTGGTAGGAAACTTCAGTGGCAGTCAACACTAGGACACTGTGTGCTAAAAGCAGAATTTAAAGAGGTGAGTCTATTGTTTCTGTTACTCCTGTTGTGTTGTTGATTGCAAGTCTGAGTTCTACCTTAGGGATATATGGGGAAGTTTTTTTGTGCTGTGATGGAAAACTTAACATTGTTTTTGCAATTACTCTTAACCTCCTGCTATCTTTTCCAGATATTGGTAGTTTCTGAAACAGATGTGTTAATGTCTAAGAACGGGGACCCAATTTCTGTATTGGTGGGGAAAGAAAAACCTGTTGGGGAAAATATCGACTGGCTTTAGCTCCAAATTAAAAACTGCCCTCATTTTTGTAGTGGGAAGACAAAAAAGGGAGCCATGTTTCTTCAATGGCCTTACTTCATCTGATAGCATTAAGCATCTTCACTGTAAGCTTTTCACTACTGAAATACAGAAAAATTCTTGATTGTACGAGAACACAACTGTTTTGAAAGGGTTTCCAGTTATTCCCCTTCAGCATTTCTATGGACACAAGATTCTCATGAAATAGGAATGCTTTTTTAGGAATTTCCTTTTTCCTATGCAGGAGGAAAACCCCAACAATTTTCAGAAAAAGTTAATGGTAAAACAAATATTATCAAACTTGATTGTTTCAAAGATTCTATGGTTCCTTATACTGTGTTCCTTAAACACAGTAGTTTGTGTTAGATTTTGACTTAAAGGCCTTCCAAATTGTAATTTTAAGCGCTCAGTGCTTTAAGTCATTGATGAGTATCTTGGGTGAGTTTTATCACTGGATAGAATAGTCCAGCCTTGTGGCCTCAAGCTTGTGCTGGATTTCATAGTGAATACAAGTGACCAGTAACTTCTATTCTTCCATATTCTCAAGTGAATAAAATAACACCTTGTTAGTGAAATAACTGACATGCAAGAGTGACTTGTTTCTCATATTCCTCTCATTCCTTTCCCTCCACCCCCCAGAAAAAACAGCCTAGTGATATCTGTTTATTTCCCTTGTGACAGGGCAAAAAAGAGCTTCAGGTCTCCCTGTTCCAGACACTGGTGCTGCTCATGTTTAATGAAGGAGAGGAGTTCAGTTTAGAGGAGATAAAGCAAGCCACTGGGATAGGTTGGTATCGAAAACAACCGAGTACTTCCAAGTGTTCTTACTAAAAAAACCTAAACAACTTGTTTCTGCTTTAGAGGATGGAGAGCTGAGAAGGACACTTCAATCTCTGGCTTGTGGCAAAGCCAGAGTACTGACTAAAAGCCCCAAAGGCAAAGATGTGGAAGATGGTGATAAATTCACATGTAATGATGATTTCAGACATAAGCTCTTCAGGATAAAAATCAACCAAATTCAGATGAAAGAAACGGTATCTTTTTTTTAATCTCTGGGGTTTAGATCCTTGGGTTAAGAACTTTGTTGCCTGCCCTTTTACAAGCTTTTTTCCTCCTGGTTGTCATGTACATACTGATATCTCTGTCAGAGTTACAGTGTAATTTGGATGACAGCACATACCTAACAGTGATTTAAATGTGTGCCTGTGTACTAAGACACCAGTGATGCTGGATGTCTCTAAGGTTAAGAGAAGTTCCAATTCTGAAATGCTCTTTTTGTCCTTTGTCATTCCATGGAGTTTTACTGTTTGTGAACATGGAGAATTCACTGTGGACTTATCTGACAGCCATCCAATGTAAAATCTGAGCAAAGGTTTTAAATCTTTGTACAAGAGTGTTTTTCAATAGACAATCAGCCTTCGTATTTGTCAAGGCTTTCTGTCAGATATTTGACAGCAGGCATTTCACTGTCTTACACTGAGAATTGTCTTGGAGACTGAAAGAATTGTTTTGACAGTGCTGGTGTTCTCATTAAAGCTTTTCTGAATGGGTCCTTCAGGTGGAGGAACAGGCAAGCACTACAGAGAGGGTGTTCCAGGACCGGCAGTACCAGATTGACGCCGCCATTGTGCGGATCATGAAGATGCGCAAGACGCTGAGTCACAACCTGCTCGTGTCAGAGGTCTACAACCAGCTGAAATTCCCAGTCAAGGTGCTGTGCTGATTTTAATACTTCTAAAACTCTTATCAGTTCTTTTTATCTTCCCTGGCCTGCCCTCATCTTTTTATCTTCCCTGGCCTGCCCTCAGTTGAACAGTGCTTCTAAAATATGCATCTTTTTAGTATTAGAAAGAGCAAATCCTCACTTCCAGGAGCTTTTTAAGTGCCAGTTGTTACTAAAACGTATTTCCAAAGGATTTCAGCTTTGGAGTTTGTTAGCAGTAAGGGAGCAGCTGGCTCTCCCTGTACACTGCTGTTCCACTGTTTGCAGTGTTCTGGCAAGGCATTCTTGGGCAAAGGAGAAAACGCTTCAGATCTCAAAATCAATTCTGCGTTGCAATCTTAACTTGGTTGATGCTTTTGAAGTACAGTGGTTTTTCTGGATGGATTATACTGGTTAATATATATACACACACATATAGGAATAAAAATAAAATATTGGTGAATGTCTCAAAGCTGAAGAAGCCCACAGATGCAATATAAAATGACTGGCTTATTGTGTACAAATGGAAATGGATTTTCAAACAGACAGTGATGCGTTGTTGGAATTCAAATATATGGTGCTTTCTCTCAATGGAATTGTAAAACAGAAGGTCCTGCTATTTCGTTCCATTGTATTACCATGTTGAGTGCCTGCAGGTCTGTAAGTATTGCATAAACTGCAGTTGGGCTGTGTAAGATTATAGCAGATCATTTAAATAATTTTCCTCACTTGTTATCATGAGGCATTTTTATAAAGTTCCTCCCCCAACAAAATCACAGGCACACAACCTATTGCACAACTCATTTGCTTCAAGAGGAAATGAAACTTGTACTTTTACTGGCTAAAAGTCAGAAATAGAAACACTTTGGTACATGATGCACAAACTGCACTTATTTAGAGTTCATTTCAAACAGCAGCAAATATCTTCCCTTCCTGTAAAAATCTGTTTAGTTGCAGGTGATAGCTAACTTTGTAACCTTCTCATCTATCAGTTATACCTTGCAGACTTTAGAGGCTCTGATACTTTAAAGGATTATTTTTTTAAGTGGGATTTCTGTTTCCTCACCCATCTCAAACAATATAGATATTTGGCTCAAGTGGAAAGAAAGAACCAAGAAGCATTGACTGCAAAGTAATAATGCTGACATGTGCTTTGTTTTACAGCCTGCTGACCTTAAGAAGAGAATAGAATCCTTGATTGACAGGGACTACATGGAAAGAGATAAAGAAAACCCGAATCAGTACAACTATATTGCATAAACATATGTTGGCCTTTGTTTTACTGCACACTTGGTGTCCTACACAGTTGCCAGTGGATAAAGTAGCCTCTTGATCCCGTTAATTGACTTTTTATACTACCGATGATTGAATGAAAGCAGTGTAATGGAAAAGTATAGTAGAGTGGACTTCTTTCAGTGGTTAACATGCCCATTTAAAGAGTAATATTTACATTTTAAGAAGAATGCTGTTGAACTCTTTGCATGTTATTTAGTAAGATGTGCAGAAAGCTGAAAGAAAGTACCTGGTCTTTCTGATTCCATTTGTCTCTGGGTCTGAAGAGGAGTCCCTTGATATATGACAGATATCTTTCACATCTTTAAATGGAAACAGAAGGTTCATTAATATAAGAAAATAGCCTTTAAAATGCTTAAACTGCATGCAAACTTTTAATTTACTGTACAGAATGCATTTCAGTTATGCATACCATTGGTTTGGTTGATGCCCACACTTGGATTTGTTTCTCTTGAGGGGGGAAAATGGGGAATAAGCCAAGCTATGCTTATTGTTGATCTAATGGAAAATATTCTTGGTTGCAATTAAGACAAAATGGTGCCATTATAAAAGGATGTATAAAGTTTGCAGTGTGGGCATATCTACTGTATATACAAATGCCATTCTTAAATAACTGCTACAACAAAACAAGTTCAGATTAGATTTATATGGCTTGCCTATGAGACTTGGTGTTCACCTTTGGGAATTTTAAGCATAAAACAGCCATAATGGAAGAAGTGACAGTTTTTACTAGTCATGGGTAGGAGGCCTTCACCTCTTGGCAGCAATACTCTAGAATAAAGATAATCTATTAACAGATGAAAAGCCACACTGTTACTGTGGTAAAGCTGTAAGAACAAAAATTGCAAGTGGATTTTAATACTTGTTTTGCTTTGCAACATTCTAAACTTGAACTAACCTCAAGGTTTAGACAGGGCAGCTCTTCTAAGACTGCCCTGCTTTGGATTGCTTTAACTTAAAGCTTTAAGAACTCAGCCCTAGAGCCTAGCAGGCCTCCTAGAACCCAGAAGCCTACCTCTCATATAGTAAGTTAAGTATTGCTACAAGGCATCTAAAATATATTTTCTTAGATGACCAGAGAGCATTCTTTGCATCTTTATAAGACATGGGAGAGTAAGTCACTTGAATGTAGAGCTTTGTTTCAACAAAATACATTTTTTATTGCTTATAGCAGCATGTGCCAGGAATATATGGGAAAAAAAAGGTGTCAGCAGAAAAGGAACTCCTCCACGTACCAGTTCTTCCTCACCCAGCCAGGCTTTGTACCTATGATCAGCTGTGTTGCAGAGCACAATGAAAAACCTCATCCTCTTTCAGGCACTGATAGTCCTGGGGAATACCAGATATCTCTTGAAAGCAAGATGTTACTTTTGTTTAGTGGCAGTGTAACTTAGCTCTCTCTGACTCTAACTTCTATCACTGTGATCCCACATTCAGGGGTGTGCATGTGAGAATGTGTGTGTGTTTTCTATCTGACACATCCCATCCTTAGTGGTTTTTTTAATCTGCTGTTTAATTCCATATATTCTCCAGCCATGTTTCCTCTCAGGCTCTTTTGTATGCAGTCCTCAGCTGACAGATTAAACAAATGTGGGTGGTTTTTTTCCTACTAAATTATTTGCAGTCACCCTCAACTAACCATCATACAGCTCTTTGTGATCTGCAGAAAATCTGCCTTGCCCTTTGACACTATTGCAGCATAACCACTGGTAGACATCCAGGGCCACCCCTGCCTCTGTGATACAAATACTGACAGTAGAGTTATGTGGGAAGAACCTTGGAAACTCCTCCTGCAAATCTTCAAGTATTAGCTCAAATAGAGATCCACTGGGGAGGAAAGAATGCCTCCCACCATAAAAAAACTTCTGTGTTTCGCATTCTATGTTCCTTTTCTTGTATATGTTTTGTATCTTCAGCCAATAAAATATTCCTTTTAAAGAGAAATGGAAAAGAAGCATAAGACTTAACTCTTTGGGAGACAGGAGCTGATGCATTGAGCTGCTTCCATTCAGTCTGTTGTAGCATATAAATCTAACACCACTACACGTGTGAACACCCATTGTGGCAAAACCCTCCCTCATTACACAAGTGTCACATTGACTCAAACTGCAAAGGACTGTGGGTTTATTTCATCTTTATTCTGTCTAATGCAGAAAATATTATACAGAAAATGTCCTGAAATCTCATCAGAATTCACAATCTGAGGCAGACCCTAAGCTCAATCCAGTTAAAGCAACCCAAAGAATGGACTTTGAGAACCCTGGCCAGACCAGGAGAGGGGTGAGCGAGGGGAGGGGAGAAGGCTTCTCCTTGTAGCTTCATGGGTTTTCCCCAAGAACTTGTTCATCTCTTCTGCTAAGGTCTGGCTCATTCCTGGTTCATGACAAAGCTGCAGCCAAGATTTGTCGTCGTACAACTCCGCAAATTCTTGCTGGGATCGTGTGCCTGCTTCTTGAGCCATATATATCTCTGTAAGAAAAAACTGAAATGGGCTTGGACCACAACTCATCTGGCTAGAACACAGCTTGTCTTTTTGGCCACACATTTTTAATCTTGACTCTTGCATGCAGTTTATAGCACCTTGTTCATAAGAAATTGCAGTTTATTCTTAGAAATATATATTTTAGGTTTTTTAATCTTTATACCCATAAATGGACTATTTTTTTGTCTTGGCTGGTTTCAAAAGTGACCATTTTGTTTAAATGCTGTAATTGCAAATGTGTTGTAAACGTTGTTTTGTTCTATAGTTTACACAAAGGTGCCAAAGTAAATAGTTAATAAAAAAAAAGAAAAAAAAAACCCCTAGCAAATTGTTAAGTTGCTTTAGCTGTTCTTCATATTTTGGTCTCAGCTTTTTTTTTTTTTTTTTTGTCAGCCTTTCATTTTTTCCTAGACATATCATTTGCCCTAATGCTTTCTTTTAAAACAAAAAAAAAAAAAGTGCATCTAAAAAAATGTTCAAGTACCACTCTTTTTTTAGTGCTCTCATATAGTAGGAAGAACATTTTCTTTGAAACGTTACACTAAAATTGTAAGAGTACAGCAGCATTCAAAAATGTAATATACTTTTTGTATAACAGTCTTGAGAGTGTGTCTGGAGTGGGGGGGAAAAACTAACCCTGTTACTTTTCAGAAGCCTCTTCCCTCAGCTACCAGAATATGAAAATGTGCTTTTTCACAGCATCAAAAACTTCTAGTTTATGCAGACTTGCAAACAGGGCATGTATCACCGTTGCATCCTTCGATGCAAAAAGCAGCAAAACCTTTTTTATGTTTCATAAGTCTGATATGGGTACAGAGAGTCTTTCTTAAGTTGGTAAATAATGTAAATACATGTCCTTTCAGAGAGTGAGTCTGTTATCTAGGTATTTTGTGTCATTTAATAAATATTAAACAGTTTTGTGTTGATAAACTCTTGTGTGTAAAATGCCTTCTTACTCCAAGTTCTGTATGTTGGGCTTACTAATGTTTATGGCTTCTTTAAATTCTTTAGCTTGTGCTTTGATAGCAAAATACTTGTTTGCTACTTAAATATGATAAGTAGTTCTTTATTCATTCAGTCATTAAAATCCCTTGAGTTTTCTAAGTGGCTTCCATTCCTGAATTTTTATTATTTTGGGTTTTGCTAAGTCTTCTATGGTTCTTGGAGGGGAAGGAAATAAGCATCCTCATAGACCCTGAATTGGGATTAGAATGTGTACGAGTGGCAGAAATACACAAAAATACCAGAGGTGGTGCCTTGGCACCTCTCCTGCTGTGTGAATATTCCTTGTCTCCCACTTAGTCAGTATTTTAATGACTCTGAAATGATTACTGAAGTGTGAAGGACAGAGCTGTCCATTCTCCAAAATACAGAATTTTCTTCTCATATTGAGAATGGCCGGTTGGCCATTTCTTGGTTTTTCTTCTTCACCCTGAGCAGCTGGGTTAAATCTGAGCAGAAGGGCTGTGTCCAGCCTGGTCCTTCCCAGCCCAGGAGCACTGAGGACTTGGTGGAGGGGGAGATGGAGTGTTTTGGATTTCCTTTTTGAATTCTGGAAACTGGGATAGCCTGCAGCGGAGCAGGAGCTGATCCTGTGAGCTGTTCTGGGAAGGCTGCATGGGCTGACCCTGCACTGCTGGAGCCACACAAAGGCCTGGGGCAGGTGGGTTTAGATGGGGCTGGGAAGCATCTGCCACCAACCCTGCTCAGCTGCTTCCTTCCTGTCTTACAGCCTGGAGGCATCTAAATGCATGGGAGGGTTTTTCCACCAACACTTTCTCCTTAAAGAGAATATTTCCTACATTCTTCACCAAAAAAAAAAAAAAAGTCCTACAGGAACAGATGAGTGTTTGGAGACTGACAGGCTATCTGTCTACTCTGAGAAGAAAAACCAGAGCAGTAAATTCTTTCATTCCTTTTCCTGTGTGAAGTGCACTGTACTTTATATATGCCACTGTACTTTCTCCTGATTGAGAAAAACTGATGACAAATCAAATTTAAGACGGTAGTTTTGGATTTGCCTTTTTTGTTCCCCCTTAAAGAGGCCAGAGCCTGTGGACATACTGTGGAATTTAAACAACACCTCAAAACTCACTGGAGTGGTTGAGAGGCATTGAACTTTGTGAAAAGGGTATCTTGTAATACATGGAATTAACTGGGAAAAGAAACAATGGATGTTGGTTAATCTACAAAGGAGCAGGTTTTTCTCCTGGTTAAGTAATTGTTTCCTGGTACAAGGTCACCTTTCAAATGACTCACAGCTTGTCCTGCTGCTGCTTATAGAAAATTAGTATTAGGATATAAATTAAATTTTAAAAGTAACTGAAAGTGAATTTCTAGAATTAGTAGGACATTGCAGCACTGCAAATAAACCTCTTAAGCTGAGGAAAAGTAGTTCACATCCAGCAAATACTAAATTTTTATCAATTGCTAGAGATTTAGACACAGTAACTGTGTCTGACCTTAGGACCCCAGTAAGAATGCCAAGTCCAAGTGAATGTTTCCAATTAGTCTCCTGTCAGTTCTTTGGTTACAGCTCAAACTGGTGCCTCTGGAGAGGGACCCATACCCCAATTCACAGCTCTCAGTTATACCCCTGACACTCATCACCCAGGCCAATTCAAACACAAAATTCTGGCCCGTGGATTCTTGATTTCTTGCTGGGTTCCATTGCTGCTAGGCTGGCCACCTTCTCATGTAGCTTTTTCTCTTGGAATTGTCTCCTTATCAAATCCCTTCTGCTTGTATCTGCTGAATTCCAAGAGTTCTTCTGCTCCCAGCATTGTTGCATTTGTTAGATCAAAAGTTTGGTTCAGCTCTTGCAGCCTAAGGAGACTATTCAGACAGGAGAATACAAATAATCTAATTTTCTCTGTAACTGTGGATAGATCTTTATCTTACTACTTAAAACAATCAGTTGTTTGTCTGCTTGCAACACCTGTATTTTAGAGCTGGAGGAAAACATGTCACCAGCTGCTTCTGTGTTAAAATGCCTGAGTGATCATAACTTGGTATGAAATTCTGTCTTTTCAAAAAGATAATTCTACATATTCTGTTCCATCTAATGATATTTACAGTAACAAGGAAGTTGCAGTAACTGCTTTCAGTAGATCCAACATTTTGATGTGTTATGCAATTAAGGAGTGTAGAGGGTCACTGCCCAGGCCTTTGCAGGGCTCAAGGGCTCCTGTGCTGCTTTGCAAAGCTTAGTCACTATGACTTTGCAGAAAGGGGCTAGCATGAAGTGAATTGCATCTGAAATGATAAGGAATAGGTTGCTTGTTACTATTTGGAGCAATGGTAGTTTTAATTCATTGTGAAATATGAGTGCTAGATTATTGGCAACATGTTCACTTAATATATAGCTTTGTTTTCCCCTTCTGGACTGAACTTCCTAGGAAATTATCCCTTTGCCTGTTCTGTTTCACCCTTGTGTAGCCTCTGAAGCTTCAGGTATAGCTGAAAAAAATTCATTATCATGGCCAAAACCAGATGCCTTTCTCAAAAGCAGGCCCTTAATTACATCCACAAAGCCCTTCAGCTGGTGCTAGTTTTAGACTCAAGGCAAAGCTGCTCTTTAATGAATTAATTTTCAGTGAAGGCTGGGCAGGGCACTGCACAGGCCAAGTTCTGCCACGTGCATGCTGGGGAGAAGGTGCAGTTCCCAAGCATGAGACAGGAACAAAAATTACAAAAGAGCCTCTGCAGAGGCTGAACCTTGTCACTGCACAGGTAGAGCTGGTTTGTAGGATGTGGCTGGGGAATAGGTCAGAACCAGTTCTGCAACCACAGGGCTGTGATTCTGTCACTTGCAGAATCAGCACAGTGTGTGTATCCCTTCAGTTTCTCCCTTTCTATTCCTACAGCAGCAGTTGCTGCTTTAAATTTCAGCTCTAAAAGCACAAAGCCAACACACAACCTCAAACTGGAGAGAGATCATTCCCCAAAGAGCTCTGTTTCAGGACAATGCAGTGAACAGGCATTAGCCTGGTGTGTGCCAGACCTGGTTTCTGATCTCTGTTCAGAGCTGGAAACTGTAGACTAGCAACAAATATCATTATGGTCTCTGTAAAAGGGATGTAATGTTATTCTAGGTCACAAGGGATCCTGTAGCACTGAAGTCCTGCAGTTAAAATATCCAGTTATGAAAATGACTGTATAATATCCAGTTTCCCTCCCTGCCTTGTATTTTAGATGTAACTTCTTTTCCTGCTGAAATCTCTCAGAAAATGTTACAGCCAACACATCTTTCATAAGAGCTGGAAGTGGGCGGTGCCTTCTGTGCAGAGCCATTTTCACACAATAAATTCTGCTCTGAAGCTGACAGATGTATCTCCAGCAAGTTAGCACTGTGTGTCGATCAAACCACAAAAGCCAGAGTAATGACACATCTCTACTTTGCTGGAACAAGCCCAAAGAACATGTTGTCAGTCAAACAAATTCCTCTTTTTTTTTTTCCACATTAAACACAGCTACATCTACAAGCAGCTTGGTCTGACTCACAAAACGCATCAATCTCATCTGCTGCCACATGTTAACCCAGCTGCAGCACACATCACATCCAGCAGCAGCTGGAAAGGCTTCCAACACCGCGGGGCATCCCAACACCTGCAGCGAAGGGGCACCAGTGGGACAGGCGGAAGGGAAGGGAAGGGAAGGGAAGGGAAGGGAAGGGAAGGGAAGGGAAGGGAAGGGAAGGGAAGGGAAGGGAAGGGAAGGGAAGGGAAGGGAAGGGAAGGGAAGGGAAGGGAAGGGAAGGGAAGGGAAGGGAAGGGAAGAGAAGAGAAGAGAAGAGAAGAGAAGAGAAGAGAAGAGAAGAGAAGAGAAGAGAAGAGAAGAGAAGAGAAGAGAAGAGAAGAGAAGAGAAGAGAAGAGAAGAGAAGAGAAGAGAAGAGAAGAGAAGAGAAGAGAGAAACCAGTGGGACAGCAAAGGGGCAGCAGTGGGATACCGAAGGGACATCAGCGGGACAGCGAAGGGGCAGCAAAGGGACAGCTGCTGCCCCAGCACGGTTCCAAGGCCCAGCTTCTGCCCTGCTCGCCTCCCTGAGCTCCAGCCCCGCCGAACCGAGCTGGGTTCGTGTGCCGCCTCCCCAGCCCGCACCGGGAATGTTTTTCCAGCTGCGTCGCGACACGAGCGGTTTTACAGGAAATTTCGCAGCTCTCTGCTGCAACCTGCTCTCTGATCCCTTCACCTCCCCAGCGAGGTTTCTTTTTTTGGCTTTTCACGTGATTTCCCCGGTCTTGACTCAGCAGTTTCCCGCAGAGCCTTTATTGGTTTGGTTTCCCAGCGCCACCTCCCCGCAAAGCGCCGGCCCGGCAGCGCGGCGGCCGCTCGGAGCCTGCGCGCGGCTTAGATAAGAAGGGTTTTGGGGATTTTCGGAGCTGTCCCTGCCCCCGAGCAGACTCACACACCCAGCTGAGGCCCTGCAGGTGTCATCCTGTGCTGGACGCTCCGTGGTTTTCATTGCGGTGGCCGGAGCCCGAATGCTCAGTGCACAGGCTGCAAACTGGGCTGTGTGAGAAGGAGAATTACTGAATAACGCTCAGCTGTTGGCACAGCCCCAAGAAGGTCCCTGTGGTTCATCCCCCTCTGCCAAGTGACTCTCGGACCTCTCTGGCCAGCATTAATACATTCCTCTTTCCACCCCTTCCATTGAAATAGAACCTTTCTCTGCTTCCTAGGAAGGAATAATCTTCTCCCTGAAAAAAAAAAAAAAGTACAGGAATTGCCCTTTTGTTTAGAGATATCTAAAAGAATGAATAAAAATACATTAAAATAAAGCCATGATTACTGCTAGTCCTAGGGATTATCTCTTTCTTCTTTTTATCACAACCTCTACTCTTCTGCAGCAGGAATCAGAAACATGAAGTTACTCAGTGCTTCATTAAACAGTGGACACTTTGCTTCTGACCACACACATCCATCACTTTTGGCAAGTCCCAGGGTGAAGGAAAGTTTGATTACAGACATAGTATCTAAACTGCTGAAACTGCTAAAGGATTCACGAAGGATTAAGCATATGAAATTAGGCATGAAATTATATTCCTCAATGAACTAAAGCTTTAAAAAGAAATTATAATGTTTTGATACTTGCTCTCAGTACATGTCAATGCCTTCTTAAAACAACTGATGTCAGGCAGTATAACATGCAGTAAAACTGTAATGCTGTACAGAAACATTACAGTCCTCCTTCTCACATCCAGCAATAAACATAAGGAATGTGAATGTTGTAGAAAACCAGGATCAGCTAAATTAATAAACTATACTATTCTTTTCATTCCCACACTGCTTGCTATTTTTCTTGCGTTATTACACAGAAAAGGATTTGCTTGTTATGTTTGCTGCCATTAGATTTCATTTCAAGCTTCACTAAATTGGCATAAAGGAAACAAGTTGATCAGCCTTCACGTTGTCTGCAGAACATCCACTTGGTTCAGAGCCCATTTCCTACCGTGCAAGCAAGAGATCCAAACATTCAGAATTCTTCACTCAGAACAAGGGAATGTTGGAACATATCAATGTATATTCATAAGTCCTGAAGTAAATATTTCAGCAGATACAAAAGGTGCCATTCCACTGCATGAACTACCTGAAAAGACCAATCATTTTCTCCTCTTCCAATTAATTAAAGCTTAATTCAATGTCTGTCTCCTAATAGTCAAATCCTCCTAATTTGATTGCTCCTAACTCCTTGTGAGATCACTTTTTTAAAAAAGTACTTTGTTCTAAAGGAGTGAAGCCTGAGGAAATACAAAATCCCCAGAGCAGGACTCTGCCTAGCCTCTGAAATGCCCCATTCTTTGTGGTGCAGCTGAGAAAGACTTGCTGCTCTCAGAATTCCTGGTTTCATCTGCGCTGCTGTTACTGACATTTCCCTCCAGCCTACAGCAAGTCAGTTATTAAAGTTTACTTCTTCAAATAAATATTTGGTAATTAATCCCAAAGGATAAATATAAATTTACTTTGTTTTGAAATTGCATGAATTTGAGAGTCACATGCAACCATGCTTAGACAAGTACATGTGCAGGTATGTAACACGTGCTGAGTGGGCTCTAGGTGTAGTTACTAAGCACAAAAAGAAATGCAAAGAAGCAGTGAACTTCTCTGAGCACAACAGCCCTTGTGTGGGACCCTCCTTTGTTCAATGCCCTGGTTTCTGTGGTGGCCCTGACACGCCAGCTTTGGTTTTGTGACACTCTATGGGAAAGTACAGGATTGCAAGCACACAGCTGAGAGAAATTAACTGTGCTTTGATAACAAATTATTTCCACTTCCTCCAGACTGCATAACTGCTTTCCTATCAACCATCTACACTCCAACTGTCCCATTATCAGGTCAACGTGTTTTACTGTCTTCTTCAGGCTTCATCTTCTCCCGCCATGGCTGGGGGTGTCTCTTAGAACCCAATCATTGAAAATCCTCAGTTCTTCCATGGCAGAAGAACCTTCTTCTCGTCTCTTCCCTTCTCTTCCACGATTTTGCCATTCCATTAGGCCCTTCCCTGCTGGGCAGAGCTCCCGTCTCCTCGGGCTATCTCCTGGCTGTTTCCCAGCCTCAATGCCTTCTTCATTTCCCCTTTCTCTACCAAGCCAGCCTTTCTGACTTGTCTTCGTTGGGTATGGGATTTTGGGGTTTTTCCCCCCAGTCAACAGCGTCCATCAATCCAGCATCCATCACACTTTATACACACTTTATTCCACCCTCCAGACACAAATCCACCGAGTTTTTTGTCCAGCCATCTTTGCACAGCGGGCTCTTCTCTCCCTCATTCGCACCAAACTCCTGTCGTCTCCCATCGTTTCCTGCCCCACTTTCTGCCTTTCAGCACCCGCAAAAAGCGCATTCGAGCTCGGGGTGCAGGTGCCAGTGCCTCCCGCCGCAGGGGCCGTGTCTGGAGGGGCGTTCTGCCCGGGGCCGGCCCTCATGAGGGTGGAGGGACAGCAGCGACAGCCGGCCCAGGGACACCGACAGCCACGGCAGGACAGGAGCACTGAGAGCCCCCTAACCCTTTGCATTTACTGCACACATGGGCAATATCTCTATGCTTTATTTGTTTTTCTCAGTGGAAGCCTCTGTATTAAACTTCTCTGGATATGCATCTCTTGTAAGGTACCCCTTCAGACTGGAGCAGCGCCAGGGCACACCGCAAACACTGCCGAGGGCCAGAACAAGCCGCAGCTACCCTGCCCCTGCAGAGGCCACCGCTGCTGTCGCCGCTGCTGTCGCCGCTGCCGGTGCCGCCACCGGACGGGGACTGGGACAGGAGCGGACCGGACCAGACCAGACCCGCCCGCCCGAGGCGGCGCGCGACGAGCGGCCCGTCCGCGATCCACGGAATCGAGCGGCAGCGCCGAGCGGCGATTGGCGGCGCGCGGGCGGCCCCGCCCCGCCCCTCACATGACCGCTAGCGAGGTTTTTGTCGCGCCCGCTCGCCCCGGCCGCTCGCCGTGCCCCGGTGTCCCCGCCGCCGCCGGCAGCAGCAGCAGCACCGCCGCCGCCATGGGCCCCGCGCCGCTCCGCCGCCTCCTCCCTGCGGCCGCCTCCTCCTGCCGCTGCTGCTGCTCGGCGTCTCTGGTGAGCGGGGGCAGCGCCGGGGCCCGGGAGAGGGGAGTGGGTCTCGGGTGTCCCCGCGGGCTCGCGCCGCTCCCCGCCCCGTCACGCGCGTGAGGCGGCGCGCGGCACCGGGGGTCCCGGGGCGGGGGGGTCCCGGGGGCTGCCTCGGCCCCGCGGCGCCTTCAGGGGGCGGCCCCGGGGCGGAGGCGCCGCCGCTGCCGCCCCCCCCCCCGCGCCGCCACCCACGGGAGGGGAGGGGACAGCGGCGGGGCCGGGAGGCCGGGAGGCTCGGGGCGCTTCCGCCCAGGGCCAGGGCCCGGCAGCCGGCACCGCGGGCCCACCCGCGCGGCACGGCCCCCGGCCCGGCCGTTCTGTCAGCGCTTCTCGGCGTGGGGCCGCGGGCATGGCAGCGTCCGTGCCGGGAGTCACCGCGTCGGGAGCACAACAGCTGGGAAAAGTTCTCTTAAAGGCAGAGGGGATTTAACGCCCGTGTGTCTCCAGCTGGGAATGGTGGAAGCGCAATGAAGGCACTGCCGAGCCCATCTCTTGGGAGTCAGCTTGAGTCGTAATCACTGATACAACGCGTAAAATAATGAAAATTATAGACCCCGGTCTACAAGCAGCACATTGCTCAAGTGCTGTGTTCGTGCCCTTTGGTTTACCCACTGTGTCACCAGAAAGCTGATGCTTATTTCAGAGAGTCAGAATTCTAGGCTGGAAAGGGCCTCAAGGATCTGCTGATCCAGCCTTTCTTGGCAAAGACACGGTCTAGACGAGATGGCCCAACACCCTGTGCAGCCAAATCTTAAAAGTGTCCAGTGTTGGGCAGTCAGTGCTTTGCAATTATTAGTTTATCAAGTGAACAGACTATAAAACATTCTCTCATTTTTGACAGCTTTGACAGCTTTGTGATGTCGGTTCCTAATTTTGATGCTTTTTAGAAATCTAGCTATTCTTTCACTGTCTGGTAAATTGAATATGGTCCTGACATAATTTACTGCTTTTGTGATAAGCTGTCCTCTTTAATGGTTCTAGAAAATCAAGAAAAAGCAATGTCTTAGTAGCTGATAATCATATCTTACAGGTTTCTTCCAGTCCTATGCAGTTGAAGTAGATGTAAAGGATGCTTCTAATGCTACATGCCTGTATGCAAATTGGATGATGAGGTTCTTGATAACATATGAATCAAACAATGGTGATTATGTAAGTATTTGGGAGTAACTCTTGCTGGAAACTGGATTTTGGCCTGGATTAAAATTTAAGCTCTTTTACCTAGTGTTAGATTTTAGGGTGTTTGATTTCTTACATTTTTTTTTACTAAGTCGGTTGAGAAGAATATTCCTATGTAGTCCTTATGAAGTAAAGAGTAAGTTCTCAGTCATAGAAATTACTGAAGTACCCTGTTGCTCTTACTTAAATGATGTACTCAAACTCACCAAGGTCTAACCAGTATCAGTGTAGTTATGTTCTTAACCCAAGCAGTAAATGTAATTGCAGCTCAACACGATCAAGATTTACAGCCAAGTTAGAGTTGTACTTTTGTACTTGAATCTGAACAGCTGCTTTCTCCAGGCAGGTGTCAAGGAGCCTTTACCATAATTTTTCCAGAATAACTGGAAATAATCTCACTTATCTTGTGCAAGGTTTCAGCTAACTCCAGCAAGTTTATGATGTTGTCATGGGGAAGAGCTGCATGTGAATGCATTTTAAATTCCCCTTTTCTTCTAGAAAACCACAACCCTGAATTTGTCATCCAGTGCGACACACAATGGAAGCGTCTGTGGCAATGACACACAGGCTGCCCTTGTGGCAGTGCAGTTTGGAGAAGGTCATTCTTGGAGCATTAACATCACAAAAAACAATGAGACTTACCAGGGAGACTTCATCATGCTGACCTACAACACCAATGACACAGCTGTGTTTCCTGATGCTAAAAGAAAAGGTAACATTCAGTTCAGAATCTGACTTGCAAAGCAATCTCAGCCAGAAGTGTTCAGACCTCATGTACCTGACCTGGCTTGGCTCCTTGGAAGTAAGGAGGAATCCAGGAGTTAGTAATGAATGTAATGAGTTCTGTACCACGTGCTGCCAACTGCTGTTCCTTGTACCTGCCTGCTGGGTAACAGTGCAGGCCAAATGGCTTCACTGAATGTGTAATTCCTGTAAGTGGAAGAGAAGGGGAAGGATAAACAGCTTTGATCAGTGAGGTAGACAGCAGGCACATGGAAGATTAATTTTAGTGGGCACTGCTTGACCTTCTACCTTGCTAAGCAATACAGTGTTAGGCTGTCTGTGTACTAATGCCTACTAATAATAGAATTATTTTCTCCTTACAAACTTAAGTAAAAGGGTTCACCTTTCTTATGGCTTGTCTAGTTCTGTAAGCTTGGTTTCTCCTAGCTTTACTCCTAGCATTGCCTATCACTTCAGGTCAGGACATACAGGGAGAACATTCAGGAGAGCTTAAGATTGTTAAGCTTAAGTATCGCTTAGTCTTTGTTTTATGAAATTGTATAAACTGTAACACGACCTCTAAGTTCTTGTAGTTCATAAGGCATTAAAACATTTATGCTTATTTGTAGGACCAGTTACTGTTTTAATGAAGGATCCTGCAGGTCCAGTGCAGCTGGAATACGGTCTTCGTGTGTCACAATTCCTTCGTTATTGAAGCAGAAAATATAACGCAGATTTTTCTGGAATGTCACTGTGCAGGCTTTTGTTCAGAATGGCACAGTCAGTAAAAAAGGTGAGCATTTCAGTTTGTGAAAGAGCTTTTTTGTATTGCACCTTAGTGCAGGGAGCAAAGTCCCATAATAAAAAATCCACCAATTTCTAAGATGTGTTGTATTTAATAATATCCATGTAAATATCCTCTAGTATTTCTTTCCTTGTTCCTGGAAAAATAGCTTAGGAGAACAGATTTAGTAGTGTGCTGTACTAATGATTGTTTGCCTGCCAAGGTGGGATTCTTCTCAAGTGTGTATTCCAGTAATTGGGGTATTAAAAATAAGCACTTCAGAGCTACTGTTGCTGAGTAAATCATTTGGATTTGAGGGGTTTTAGCTGACTGCCTTCCACTTGCAGTGGTGGCCTCTGCTGTTGCATTTGAGTAGCCCAGAGCCTGTTGTCTCATCTCATAGCTCAGGAAAGAGACAAGCACAGCATCCTGCTGCATGTAGCCTAATAGGGTCACTTACTTGGCTGACAGCAAATACAGGTCACACTTTTAAAACAACTGAACTGTCTTTGTGTGTTTTGCTTCCATGTGTCAGAGGCAAGTGGTACTCAGTGTGAATTTAAAACTGAGTGTTACAGGATTTCTGAGAATAAGTGGTAACTGTACTTCGTCTGAGTAATGAGACTTCAATAAAATTTCAGTAATGAGATGGTGATTAAAATGTCTTTTCAGAGACTAGATGTCCTGCTGATAGACCTACTTCTGCACCTACTGTTCCACCTACTATTGCCAATGTAACTACTGCACCTACCACTACTGCTCCTCCTGCTCCAACAGCTCCTCCCAAGCCTGTGGAGAATCCAGACACAGGAAACTATTCTCTTAAAAGTGGAAATAAAACGTGTTTCCTGGCAACTGTGGGGCTGCAATTGAATGTTTCCCAAGACAAGGTGCTTCTTTTTTCTTTTGAAAAGTAAAAGTTGCTGTAGTTATTTGGTGTGAAATCTGAATGCAGAGTATTGCTGTGTACACTGCTGGCTGTCCAGAACTGCTTCTAAGTATTATATGTAGCACCTCTCTGACATCAGAATGGTTTTGTTGCATAATACAGGTCTTCAAAAACCTTACATGGATTCAAGAGATCTTTTTATTGGGAATACTTCTAACATGATTAAAAGTCTGGAACTTTCTTAGCTGTTAGGGCTGTTGTTCCTTACTTTCCCCTCAGAGGGTAGCTTGTTGTGTTAGGGAACAAAGTAACACTTCTCGAGAAATTTGTTTGTTTCAGTACTGCCAGCATGTAAATTTAACTGGAACAGCCTTGGTTCCATAGCAGCCAAGCTCAGCTCTTCCTGCTATCATATTTATGACAAGCTCTTCTAACCCAAGACTGTTCCTGACTGAGACAATGTATTCCAAAGGCAGCTGAATGTCTTTGATGTGCTTTGTGTGTATTTCAGCCTCTTCTGATCAACATCAATCCAAAGACAACTGTCGCAGATGGTGCCTGTGGTAACACAACAGCCACTCTGAAATTGAATGATGGAAATAGCACACTGATTGGTTTCACATTTGCTGTTGTAAGTAACTTCTTTTATTTTAAACTAAATTTATCATTTAACAGCATGCATGGTGATCATTTACAGTAAAATCCTCCTGTTGCTTGCTGGTGGTTGGCTGTTCCTGTGTGGGAAGTGGAACTGGCCAGCTGAGTGCCTCAGGACAAATGGAGAACTGGGTTAAAGTGGTAGAAAATGTAAGACTGGTAAACGTGTTGGCTTTTGTAAAGCATGCGTTCTTAAAGTTAAAAATTCAAAATTGCACACTGACACTTGGTTCTTGGTTCCTGAACAGAAAAATGCGAGTGCAAGTGTACAGAAATTTTATCTGAGGGAGGTGAATGTTACTCTGCTCAACCGTCTGAATGGTTCTGGTAAGAAACAGTATCTGCCTTAAACAAGGGTAATACTTTACTCAATGTCTGCATCAAATAATTCTGGGTTTTTTTCAGTGTTGTTCATGCTTACTGTTAGCTCCTACTCTATATCTAGACGTTGGTATGAACAAAAATAATAAGCAGAAATGGCTGTAAGAGTTACTTTAAGCCACAGTGTGGGACCACTCTACAATTCCTGAAGCTTGTGCTAATGGAATCACTGTAAATTAGAAGTGCTTCCTGATAACTCTTTTCAGTAATGTAATTTTTTGTGGTGTGAAATCTAGTTGTACCAACTTTGAAGCTTTTTTCCTAAACCAGCTGTTATCTTCTTTGTTTGAAGATGCTGCTGTATCTTCCAACCACTTGTACTCTCACTAAAAAAAGGCCAGTCCTTTAGAAGCTAAAGTATACTTTTTTCCCAACAAACATATGTTTTCTCTTTTTTTAAATTGCTTGTTATAGCTACAGCAATTAAAGAGCATTAAAGCTAAAGCACTTGCAACTCTGCAGCACTGAGACAAGTGGAGATATAAGGAAAGTCTGATGTCATGTACCTATGAAAGAGAGGTTACTCTAATAACTTCAGGTTTTGATTTCTGGTTAAGCTGATCAACCCCACTTTGCACTACTTTGTTTTTCAGACTAGTCAGTGTTGAAATGTTGGCCCCTCTAGATTCAGCTACTCAGTCTTACTTTATTAGCAACTGTCTTGCATTTTAAGTGAACATGCAAATTCTTTCTTTTTCCTTCTTTGTTTAGTCATTTCAAGTGCAGATAACAACAACTTAAGCAAGTGGGATGCTTTCCTTGGTAGCTCTTACATGTGCCGAAAAGAGCAGACCCTTCAGATTAATGAAAATGTTCAAGTACATACTTTCAATCTATGGATTCAGCCATTCCTTGTGGAGGCAAATAAGTTTGCTACAGGTAAGAGTTATGTTTTTGTTTTTAGTGATACTTGCAAAATTCTCACTTGCTAAAAAGGACGAGCATTAGGTACAAGCACTTTATCTCAGAAGCTCTTGTTCCAATTTTTTAAAGTATGTTTAGATATACATGGAATGTATACATGGAATGAAGAGAAGTTCTGAGAGTGACTTTCAAGTTCAAGCAAAGCTTTGTTCTCACTTTAAAAATGTCTGCTAAGTGTGTGGATCTTCTTCACAAAACTTGAATGAACAAGAGACACTGAATAGGGACTTAAGGGTTGCTGTGCAGAATAGGTTAGAAGTTACTTGACAACATCTTGACTTCTAGCATTTGTAGCTTAGATATGTAAGAAAATTGGACAGAACTTTTGCAGAAGTGGACTTTGAGAATACTGTTAGGTGTTTTGTTTCTTTTTACCTGTCAGTCTGAGGAACAGGAATGTTGGGGAAGAATGAACTGTCAGGGATTCCTTCAGAGGCAGTCTTGAATACCCAGAACAAAAGACATTCTGAAATGTTTGTTTGCTGCAATATCTTGATCTTGTCTGGAGAAAACTGAAATGTCTTAAATTACCTCTTAATATTTAGTGCAAACTGGTCCTTGTGCTTAATGCTAATACTTGAGCACAGTCTTACTGGACTAGACTGATCTGTAGACACCTAGACTGAAAAGTTCTGGTTTTAGACAGAAGTAAGATAACTCCAGATGTGTGTAGGGTAAACAGTTTAGTCTTTCGAAAGAGTTTGGGACCCATTTCACTCTGTAGTTAAAGTTGCAGCTAGCTTTCTTCTAATTATAGTTATTTTATCTGTGTAACATGTATTTGTTCTGGATAGATTTTTGATACCAAATCTAGGTCACTTTTTATCCTTAATGAGTGAAAGTACCAACCAGACTTGCTTTAAGTATGAAATAGATAAACATGGTTTGTGAATGTAGAAGAATGGCTGCTCCCTTCCCTAGTGCAGATCTTGTGCACAGGAAAACTTGTACACCCTTAATTTGCTATAGGTTATCAATGCTTAAATTAATTAAAATACTTAAATATGCTAAATGTATTGATGAGACCTCTGCAGTTCTTTCTCTCTTAGTTTAAATAATACTTGATTTTTTAACACCTTCATATTAAGGAAAACAGATTTTTATACCACACTTGGCAAGTGTTCTGTCTTTATTTATTCCTTATTGCAACCTTTTTCTCACCTACAGCCCAGGAGTGTTCGCTGGATGATGACAGCATTCTAATCCCAATTGTAGTTGGTGCTGCACTTGCTGTCTTGATTGCCATTATAGTGGTTGCTTACATAATTGGCAGAAGAAAAAGCTATGCTGGATATCAAACTTTGTGAATCTAAGTGTGATTCCTGTCATGATTTCACTCTAAACAAAGCAAGTGCAAGTTCTGAAGTCCAAAAAAGACCCAAAAACTTAGGAGTAATTACTAGCCACAGCTAATTGGAGTTAAGAATAAAGGGAGAATGTTTATCTCAGATGAAGCAGAATTACACTTTGTTTTCCTGCCCTAAGAAGACCATGTGGGTTTCATAGCTGTTTTGAAGATGTCAAATCCTGGATGAATTGCTAGGCTAAGGATTTTATCTTGCAAAAGTCCTAAAGCTTTTAGGATTTATTTCTGCTTTTTACAAATACTAGCCTGAAACAATAACATGTTCTGAACTGATGTGCATTGGGCATCTCCCAGAATAGCATAGAATTTGTACTTGCTTCTCTCCTCTGCGTTCCTTAGTTGTTGTTGTAATTGTGGGTTAAGCTGGCAGCATTAGTCACACTGTTGACTTGTACAATATTTAACAAGGATTGTCTAATGCCCAATAGCAACTTTGTTTTCCATAGGATTGAACTTCAGGCTGGTGATTAGGTGATCTCTGGAAGTGGCAGCAGTAACTTACTTGCCTTTGTTAGGATTTCAGTAATTTACTCCTGCCTTGGTGTAATTTCAGGAATCATTCCTATACCATGGCTGTACAAACAAAATGGGTAATTTGCCAAATGGTGAATATATGGGAAGACTTCAGTGCCGTTTCCAGATGCTTTCAAAAAAAAAACCTGTTAGGCACTGAATTCTTTATTGTACCTTGGCAATCATTTAAAATACTCACCTAAGGCAGACTTCTGCTAAATTAATGCAAGCTTTTTTTTGCTGGCATCAGTTTAAAGGGAATAACCTTTCTAAATATTCCAGAACTTTAAAGTGCACTTAACTTCATACCATACTCTGCACAGAACTGGTCTGTCTTGTTGCTTTGAATGACCTTGTTTAAAGATGCTTTCATTTAATGAGCCAGTATCTGTTGTTGCAGCTTGAGCTGTTTTTAAATCTTCATCTTGAATGGTTCTCTGCCAGTCAAAGTTCACATTGTAACTGCCCGCCATTGGCACTCTGAATGTTGAATGTTTGTGTTGGGTTGTTTGTAGCATTTATTAATGTTAAGAATGCAAAAGCCAAACAAGATGTGGACCCACAACACCTGTTTTTCCTTGCTGTATGAAAAGAATAAGTAGGTTAAAAAAGTGCAGTGCAACTGGACTGTTCTTTAACTGCAGCTCTGTAGAGAATAACCCTTGATGCACAACTTTGCTCTGGGCTCCTTGTGCATATTCTTACTGCATGGAAAAAAAAAAAGTCTTTTAGACTTTTAGATAATTGTGGCTTTTTTGCATATGTCATAACATGAGCTGCCTAAGCTAGTTATTTAATGAACATAACATTGTCTCCCCATTTAGAATGAGTTTAGCCTGCATCAAAGCTTCTCTAGTGTTTTATTAGTGTTCTCTAGGGTTGTAGAGATGTCTGTGGCATGTTTGTATACAAATCATAAAATACACTTCTTTCAGTAATGGTTTGGTTTGGTTTTTTTTTTTTTGTAAAGACAGTTTACTCTTGACACTAGCCAAGGAAGCATGTATGGGTGGATAATGCTTACTATAGCTTGTAGTCTACAGCTTGAATTTTGCATCAGTTACTGAAATGCATTTTAATGAAAGTGGGGAACTGCTATAAGTTTAATCATGAAACAAGCTTCAAGACTTACCATTTTAATTTTAAAAATGGATCTAATGACTTTCATATTAATATATCCTCAAATGCAGAAGTTCATATAGATTTTTTAGCTTTTTTTTTTTTGTGAGTGATGTTCAGTGGCACCAGTTAAACATGCATCTCTCTTAAGGAGTAATCATCACACTATTCTTCTGACCTTGCAAATTTTTGAACTGTACACAGTTTTCAAGTGATAAAATAGAAGATTCATGCAAACTGCTTCCTAAAATCAGCACTAGAAATACCATTGCAAAAACCTGTAAGTACATTGGCTCAGAGTTTTAAGTACTCCTAGACTGATGTGCAGGTAACTGGTTCAAAAAACATCAGTTTCACCTGACTTCCTGTTGTTATAAAACCACTAGTTTTCCTGTATGTATTGCTCCATAGGGAACTGTCAATCTGTTTAACCTGTGCTCTAAAAAATAAAGATTGTTCTATTTCTTAAGGAAACTTGTTCACATTTTTTAACTGATTTGAAAACAGACGTCTTGTATTGTCTTTTTTTAAAGAAAATAAACTCAATGAGTAAGGTGAACTCTAATCAGTCTGTATCTGAGATTCTGTTACATAGCTGGTTTTGTTGTGGTCTGTGGAAACAGCATTTAAATTGTGGATGTATTTAACACCTGTGGATGTGGAATATTAATGTGTATCATCTATTATAGAGTGTGGTTGGTTTAATACCTTATACACAGTTTACTAAATATTGTATTCTAATGTCAAGGTTTCTGATGTTTTAGGTTAAAGATGTCATGCTAGTAGTCCTCAAAAGAAGCATTTCTAGCCAGTGAATGATGGGATTTGGGTTTTGGAAGGGGCGTTTTGTTTGGTCATATGTTCCTTATTTTGGTTTTTTCTTTGGCTGGTTTTTAATTTTTTTTTTTATTTACCACAGTGTTCTCTCTTTCTTAGCATATGTTAATAAAATACAAACTTTGGGGCTGTTGGTTGAATCTCATGATTGGAATTAAAAGGAAAGGCAGCTTTTATACTGGGGCTAAAAAAATTTTGGGCCAAAAATTTCTGACTTTTTTGAATGGAGGCACATTCAGCCATGTCGCTCAAAAAAGCTGTTCCTGCTGGCCCTGCTGTGTGTTGGGCTGTAGTTACCAATTCTGCACTTGAAGACACCTCTGAAGCTTCTAACCACTGTAGCCATACCTGGATAGATGTGTGCCAGTGAGGATGGAATGTTCCTGGTATGAAACCTTGACCCCCTTTTTCACCCTGGGAATTGCCTGTAACGGTGCCACAGTGTGATGTGTGCTGCAGCCATCTCCTTCCTTTGAAGAAGAGAGGGAATTTCTGTCACTCCTGCTGGGCACCTTCATCCTTAGCAAATCCATTAATATTTAGTGTTAGTGTTTAGTGACCCATTATCCAGCATCTAGTAAATTGTCTGTGTTAGTATTTAGTGAACAAGATGACTAAATATCAAATGTGTGTCTCTCTTTAAGATGTTTAAATATTTTCTCAGTCAGAATTTCTTGAAATAGCTGTATAAGTGCATAGTTCCTTTCCTCTTGTTTTTTTTCTTTTCCTTCCAAGTGTTGCTCTACTTGGCAGTCGGTGCCTTCAGATAATCTGAGTTCAGTATTTTCAGCTGTTGAGCCTTCACGTGTTGTTCTCCTTGCTCTTAGTCAAAGGCTTTGTGTGGTATTTCAGGGAGGGGCCATGGCAAGTGTGTGCTGGACTGTCATAAGCTAAAGCAGGACAATACATTTCCCATAATTAATGCTGATTCTGTGAAAAACAGCAGCCAACTTTTGAGGAAGCGTTGACTCTGTGTGTGATGCTGTGTCCTAATTAAAAACTCCAACAGAATAGTTTTACCAGGAGTTCTGCTCTATGAAATGCATCTAAAGCAGGCACTGTTCCAGTGCTGGAGAGCCCAGCACGGCCTCCTGCCTCACCCCAGCCCTCCTGGCACAGGCAGGTGGAGCTCTGCTCTCCTTGCAAACAGCTGCGGTGCCAAGCCCTGCCCCCGAGTTTGAAAACCAGTTCCCAGCATGGTTTGCCAATCATTGATGGGTGTTTGTACCAGCAAGGAGCTCCTCACCTTTTGCAGCCTGTGTGTTAAAAATCACTGTAGTGTTAGAGATCTCTTCCAATTTCCCCTCTGATGTGGATTTCAGTGAGGTCTGTGTAGTTCTCAGCTGAAGATAATAACCCTTTTGCATGGAAAATAAAGTTACCCACCCCAACAGAGCCTTTCAGTGTTTTCCATGCAGTGCCCAGAGGCACATTTATCTTGGCTGTCTCTTGCAGGTCTCAGTAAGTTTCTGCTTTGTTACTTGGGTTGTCCCTTGTGCCTTCATGTCCCAGAGGAGTGCTGGTGACTCGAGGGTTGAAAAGACCCCTGGACAAGGCAGTACTACACCAGTGTGGGGTTTTTGTTGCTTTATTGCTGCTAACTCTGAGGTGTGATCAGCTAATGGAATGCTCAGACTGCTGGTTTGTCCTCACATTTCTAATCTAGCATTTGCTTCCTAGAGCAAGCTGAAATTAAATGTACAGCATAAATGTACAAATCAGAAGAAGGATATTACCAATATAAAGGATGTGTGGAGTAAATGTGTTTAAAGAAATCAATCTTTCCATCAATTCTTTACTCAATACTGATTTTACTTTACATATATTATTGTGTCTAATACAATGTAATTTCTCAGAAATGCCTGTTTGCTCCTTGCTTTCTTTGGTTTCTAATGCTTGATTTCCCTTACTAATTTATTCTCCCTTGCTTTTTTTCTTTTTTGTTTTGTTTTGTTTTTCCTCTTTCTGCAGCTGAAGAATGCCTTGCTGATTCTGACCTGAACTTTTCTTATTCCCATCGCAGTGGGGCGTGGCACTCGGATTCCTTATCATTCTTGTCTTTATCTCTTACATCATTGGAAGAAGAAAAAGTCGTACTGGGCTATCAGTCTGTATAATCTCTTCATTCCATCTCTGTTGCCCACCTTCCCTGTTCTTTTCCCTTTCCCAGACTTCCTGGCCTGCTCCTTAAAAAAAAAAAAAAGAAAAACAAATTAATTCAAGGTTTTCTTTATTTTAAAAAGCTCAACTCACTTCATGGCAGAATAATAATCACTTTATGACAGAATAACATGCCATGAGTCTGAAGATGAGTTGCAGAAGCTACTGTATGACTTTGGAGAAAGTAAGTGTTCTGAGGACCAGAGAATTGAACAGAGTTGGTGTGTTCCTGTGGGAAGTGTAATTATTTTTAGTAAAGAAGACATCTACAAAACTTTGTTGTTTAATCTTTTTGTACAAGAAAATTTCTAGATGCCTACAGCTTGTCCTTGGTTGATGCTACAGCTAAAACTACCATTAAAAGGGTGAATGCTGTGTCAAAAGGGACTGTACATGCAGTGGGAAAATGAATACCCAGCTCTCAACAGACTTCTGTTGGGAGCTTGGCATATGGCTGTTCTTGTGAATCAGCCTGAATTTCCTATTCCTTCTGAGTGTAAAAGTAGTACCTGATCTCACTAATACCCTGGCATAATATGAGAAGAACATCTGATTCTTCTAGTGAATTAATTTGTTTAGCATCCTATGGAGAAGCTGACTGCTAATGTAGGTTGAACAGCTTTGCACTACCCTGGTGTCTAATTTGCCAAGATAAGGTTCAGGTCTGGAGAACTTCAGCTACTCAGAAAAGGCAGCAGTCTGCTGAAGGAAATGTCTCCTGTGCTATTTTGTTGAACTGCATTTTCCTTTTGTTCTGAGCTCAATTGTGAGATGAGGGTGGGAGGCTGGAATTTCACTGGCTGCAGTTTCTCTCAGCTTTGATCTGAATATAAAAGAAACTACACAGCGTTGGTCCGTGTGAGGACCAAAAGTATTTTGAGAGCACTCAGGCTGACTGAGAACACAGGTTGCTCAGAGATTCCTGCAGTTCCTTTAGACAGCTTGCATAGGTTAACAGGGCATCACTAAAAAAGCTGTGATCTCTGAAAGCAAGTGGAGATACGAAACCTTTCAGGTTTGACAGAATTAATCTGCTTTTAACCTCCTCATTATTGCTTTCTCAGCGTAAGAGCACAGAATTTCTAGCATGAGGAATGCTGATCATAAAGCAGAAATTAATAGATGTATAGTGAAGAAAGTGACCTTCCAAAGGAATAAGAGCATCTTCCCTGTTTGAAGATGCTTTCTTTGTTATTAGTGCCATACCTTTGCAATTCTATGTTCCATATCTAAACTGTATCAAAATCTAATTTAGTCATTGTGGTTGTGTTCTGACTCATTCCCATCGGGGTCCATGTTGATGGAATGAAAGAAGCCTCTTGCTCTTCAGACCTTTTTGGTTCATCTTGGCAAAAGCCTTTTGCAGCCAATAAACCCTGAGGGCACACAAAGTTTTGTCCTCTGCAGCGTTTACTAAAGCTGCTTCAATATTGAATCTCTTTGTACACTGACCCTGTATCCATGCTGTGGGGAAGCACCTTCAGTAATTCACACACACAAAGGTGACAGTCAGCACTGATATTTAACTCACAATAGCTGTGTATTCAGGGAAGGGGAGTTTTCCAAAGAGTTAGTTCTGATGTTTGAGAAATACCTGTATATTCAATTATTCTTGTCCTCACAGTGACCAAAGATACACTCTACCTGATTCTGACAAAAGTGATTCCATAGTACAAATGGGCTCTTGGAACAAGTTGTCCTTTTTATTTTCTTTTTTTTTCTTAGGAATGTAAATCAATGCTGCTGAGTTGGACTGTGTGCTTTAGGTTTGGTTGTCTTGGTCTCTTGTATTGTACCTTTGCTCTTGCAATACTTGATTTCCCTGCCAGTGTTAAATGGAATTATTTCAGGTGGCATTTTATGAGTACACCCACTTGCCAGTGTGGTGCTTCTCTGCCACCAGCAGATGGATCACAGCTGTTTTCATGCTGAGATTGCAGACTGAAGTATTTAGTATCACTTTTGCTAGGCTATCTTAGTGAAATGTGGTCATTCCCTAGATGCAAATACATACATATATATATATTGTATATACATAGAAAGTATTATTTTGAGCTTCAACAGAAGTCAAAAATTGATCCAGCACTTTAAGGTTGTTGCAGCATGAAGGAGTGGTGTGTACAATTTTCCAGATCTTAATTACTGTACAAATATACTGACAGCAGAATATGTGTATGGAAAATAAAGTTAATTATCGTGTTTATTAAGCTTTGTTTCAGTGTAAGTAGACATGAATGCCATTTCTGAGAGCTTTTCCAGAGGGATTTCAATGTGCTTGGATCTGGATGTTTGTGGGGAAACAGAAGCTTTTGCTTCTAAGATATTCACACATTTACATCCAAATCAGTTGATTTTTGTGTTGATTTGGTCAAAGCATGGGTCCAGCATCTGCTAGAGGATCTCCTCTTTCATCAGAATCCTTCCATCAAACAGATAGGGAATAGATATTAAATAAAGTTTTATCTTGGTGCTAGTGTGAAGGCTGTGAATTTGGTAGTATGAGACACAGTCAGTTTGGTTTCCTTTCAAGACTCCACAAATACAAATGCTTTAAAAGAGCTAAAGCAGTTGGCAGACAGAGAAATGCTTGTGGGTTTAACTTATTTCTGATGTTAAAAGCAGAGCCACTCCCCCAGCAGCATCCTTCTTGGCAGAAGCCAGTTTCTGCTGGTCAGAAGATGCCCTTGCAGATAATTTGTGCAGGCAGAATGAATATGTTGCCCTGGTTCTATCAGTGCCATCTGGATAATGGCAACTGAGCAGAATTAGTTCCTAAATTATCTCTGGTTCAGATATTTAATAGTTCTTAATAAATCCTTTTTGCTAGATGGTTGGGTGTGATGCTTGGTGAAGAGTGAGTCTCATTGTACTGAACTCTTTGGCCTGGAGAAGTTTATCAAGTGCTCAGAATTCCAGGATGTTGTTACATGCTGCTTGGAAATTCAGTCCCTAACTGGCAGCACAAACTGCATCTCTTAACACCAGTGTTTCAAGAATGCCACCATAGAGTTAATTTTTCTGTAATCACTTTATTTTAAATAGAAAAAATCACTTCTTAGAGACTGATATAGATCAGGAATTGACAGCAGATGAAGTTCCTTGGCTATGGATGTAGGACAAACATACCATAATGCCCCTGCTCAGGCAGTAATTTTAGTAAGTGTGCTTTCCCAGTAGTGCTGTACCCCAGGGTGTCCTGTCCTGCTGTGTTTGTAGCTCCCAGCAAGCAGAGTGCAGCTGGTCTGTCCCATTGAGGGAGGCTCAGGCTGCTCAGGGCAGTGCACTCTGTGCTTCATCAGCCTTTGGGGGTGACAGACTGATGCCTTCACTCACCCCAACACTGCCCCCTTAACTGTGAGAGGACTGAGCATTTCCCTGCATTTTGCTGCAGCATTACAGCTGAGACCTCTCTGGAACAAGGAAGAACAGGTCTGAGAGCTTTGGGCACTTCTGTGCCTGATCAGGAGGCGCTGCCAACCTGTGAAGTGTGACAGGAGAGCTCCTCTCACTCATCCTTGCCCAGGAGACTGGGTGAGGATTCCTGGGGCAGAGAGGAGTACGGGAGTGAGGAGGGGGGAGGGAGAAATGCATTCATCTTCCCACTTCAGAAAGGAACAGCTGGAAGGGGTTCAAGGGCAAACGATTTTCTGTGGCCCTTGCTCAACACCTCGGGTGTGATCAACAAGCTGTGTAAAATGCTGCAGTCAAGATGCTTCTGGGGCTGGAGATCCTAGAAAGCATTTTGAGAGCTGCCATTTTCACTTTTCTACTCTGTTATTGCAGGAATAATCCAGATTTTTTGCTGTTTATTATTTTAACAAGAATACTGCTAATAAACTACCTCCTTTTTAGCTTTTGCCTAAGAAATGCATATAAAACTATTCTAAAAAAATAAAATTTAAAGCCAGGAAAGATGCATTCTTTCCAGGGAATCACTCATGTCCTTATGAAAATAGTATTTGGATACCAGAGGTTTTTTTCAATCAAAAGTGAAATCTTTTGCAAGTTCTCTCCCCAGAGGAAAACTTCTAATATTTACTAATAATGATTTACATCAGAAGATGAAAAATGTGGATCCATGCTCCATTGTAACATCTCATTGGTTTCCTAACTATGAACAAAAATAAATTAACAATAATCTCCTTGTGCCTGTTTTTCCTAGCAGAAAAAAAAATGCTGGTTTGATGCTTTAAAAAGGAAAAAGCCTCTGATTGACTTATCCTAAGTGCCTGGAGTTGGCAGGGGCTACTTCCCAATTCTGAGTGTGAAGATGATTCGGCCCAGGAAGCGGTCGCTGTTCAGGTCGTTGATGATTCCTTTCCCATTCAGACTGCACTGGATGGGGACCAAGTAATTCCTCTGCACATCTGTAAAGTGCATAGCCACCAGTGGGGAGGTGTAGTTGACCTGGAAGGAAAGGAGATTTAAGTGTCATTTTTGAGAGAGCAGAAAAGCAAGCAGGGCTTTTATGTTCAGTAAAATAATTTGTAAATGGTTCATGGTTCCAGCATGCTGAGCCTTTCTGTGCCTGTGCCTTAGCAAGATAGATCACTGCCCATTGCCTCTTGGGGTCATTGCCCAGGACAGCACCAGATCATGGGACTCAAAATGCTTTCTGCTGTCCTAAAAACCACACACACTCACATACACTCACTCACACACACTCACTCACACACAGAGTTACACACACAGTTACACACTCACACACTGTTATACACACACACACAGTGTGTCAGAGACAGAAATAGAGCTCTGTAATCCCAGAGCCCGTGGCCTCTGTCCTGCCCACATCTGCCCTAAATAGCCTGACAGCACATCTGGAGCCTGTGCAGCAGCTCCTGCCCTCCCATTCCCAAGGAAGCAGAAAGAGATGCCAGCCCCTTACTCACGTGGGTGAACTTGCCATAGTAGGGATAATACATGAGGTCAAATGTCCCGTTCCCAGGGTAGAAATCCACTGACCTGAGGTGACTTTCATTGCCTTTCTGTGATCAGAAAAAAAACCAGAGGCACACACACACATAGGACACAAAATACAGCTCCCCTCGGAGCTTGTCTCAGAGCAAATGTCCTTTGGCAGCCCCTGGCAGTCACTGCCTTGCTTCCAGCCAGGGGAGAGTGGAGCTGTGGAACCATGGGCAGGGTTGCAATTTGCTGCCTGCTGATTCCCTGCTGTGCCTTTGCTCTAAGGGTGTGATGCAGGAGCTGCCTGAGCAGTGGGAACCCTTCCTTCACCCCATAGCTGTTGGCTTGCAGGGTGCCCCCAGGACTGAGGATGCTGCAGAGCAGCTGGAGATGGAAATGAGGAGTTCCCACTGAGCTCCAGGCTCCAGCTGGGAGCTGGCACCCAGGCCCACAGGCTGCCCCAGGGGCTGGGCTTGGTGGTGCCCATGAGGCTGCAGGAGCAGATTGGGAAGCAGGAGAGTGGTGGCCTCTGTCACTGTAGCAGATTGGCCTCCAGTTGTGCCCAGACACATGGGCAGCTCTGGGTCCTGTGGGTGTTTGGGGCTAATATGAGGACAAGTTGTGCTGAGGTGAGGTCCCTCAGGAGGAGATGTTTGTCCTTGTCCCCAGCATGCTGCAGGGCACAGAGGAGAGCAGTACCTGCACTTTGCACTCCACGCTCACGGGGACCCCGGCACCAGGGCGGTAGCCAATGATCTGCAACAGCAAAAAACACCCATGCTGGTGTGAAATGCAGTGCCAAGCACGTGCTGCCTCCTTTCTCCAGTGCATAAACCTTTCTGGGTGCCAGCCACATTACTCAGGACAGGCGCTGTGTGTCCCTGCAGCAGGGTCTGCCACCCCACACTGTGCAACCTGCCCATGGCTGAGTGCCAGATTGCTGCCTGAGAGCAGGGGCAGAGCAGAGGACACAGAGAGGGTCCAGACCCCCTGGAGTAACACAGCCTCTTCCCCACACTGTTCACATCCTCCCCATGCTTATTTTCCCAGCAGTGAGCACTGAACCACCATGCTGTTAGACTTCGATTAAATTAAATTCTAAGAAAACTCCCATGGTAAAGTATCTGGGGGTCTGGGGTGTTCCCCTAAAGCTCAGTTCTCATGAAGAAGGGCCTGGCAGAAGACCCTCCAGGCACTAAAGCCTCAGCAAATCAAATGGAGCAAGTTTTATAATGGGTTTTTAAAATGTTTTCTAGCAGATATGGCCTGCAGGTTTGGGGATTCTAGTTTCCTTTTTCTCTGAAAAGTGAAGGAGTTTCAGTCCCTGTGTGGTGTTCATCACACTGGGATGCCCCAAAGGAAGGAATGAAAAGCAGCAGCTTTCTCTGTACCCTGTTCATCTTCAGCAGGATGCAGGGCTGGCCTCTGGAGTAGCCAAATGTTGGGTCCTGGATGCCAGAGCAGTTCTGCAGCAGCGAGCGCTTGAACTGGCAGGCCTTCTTCTCCTCACCGTCATTGCCCCCTTGGATGAAGTACTGGCCTGGGACACACTCGATATTCTTCTCCTCCTGAACTTTGTCATCATAAGCTGGAGGAGACCAACAGTATTTGTGGGGTTCCCAGACGAAGGAAGGAATGATGCATCTGACTCCATGTTCTTAGAGGGCTGATTTATTATTTTAAGATACTATATTATATAAAAGAATGCTATACTAAACTATACTAAAGAACAGACAAAGGATACTTACAGAAAGCTAAAGGATAATAATGAAAAACTCGTGACTCTCTCTTCAGAGTCTGACACAGCTTGGCCATGATTGGCCATTAAGTAAAAACAATTCACATGAAACCAATGAAACAACCACTTGTTGGTAAACAATCTCCACCCCACATTCCAAAGCAGCGAAACACAAGAGAAGCAAATCAGATAATTATTGTTTTCATTTTTCTCTGAGGCTTCTCTGCTTCCCAGGAGAAAATCCTGGGCAAAGAAATTTTTCAGAAAATATGATGGTGACACAACAGACTTGTTAAAACCCCCTGAGACCTGCACAGACCCAGACTCTCAGAGAACACCCTCATGTCAAGAGTGTTAGGAAGTAATACCTGGAAAGGCAAGCTCCCGTGACCTTGTGAGCCTCCCTTTTCAGATGTGGCTCATGAGGTGCCAAGGAGGAGACCCCTGCACTGCATGCATGGATAAAAAGACCCTCCCCATGGCTCCCAGGGTGACAGAGAGCTCACCTGCTAGGAAGTGGTGCATGCTGTCCACGTAGGGCTGCCACGTGCTGGGCTGGGAGACGTTGAAGGCAATGGTGAAGCCATTCAAGTATGGTCTGATCATCACTCCTGAAGAAGGAGACAGACCCTGGTAAGGCAGATGCAGGTGGAGCATTCATGGGCTTGGGCTGTGTGCTGCAGGGCTGGTTCATGTGACTGGGCTTGGGCTGGGCACAGGCATGAGAGAGGCAGCACCAGCTCACAGAGCAACTCTCCCCTCAACCTGCTGATCCCTCATCTTCATTTCACCCCTGGAGAACACCATACACATCAAAATATCCCAGGAAACCTGGGAGATAAGGAGAGCCTGGGTAGTGTTGTGGGTTAGTGATGGGCTTGGGGTTGCACAGAGTGGCTGCAGATCCCCTGTGTCCCCAGTGGACAGTTCAGACAAGGAGCAGGGCAAGGGGCCCTTCTGTTCCCCACCAACACAAAAACAAAGGGAAAATGCTGTGTCTGACACAGGGAAAGGATTTTCTGAGCATTCTCTTGCCAGAACTCCCCCAAATAATAATGCATAAAAACGACTCTTGATTTGCATTTTATTTTGAAGAGCCAGCAGCTGAAATGCATCAGCATCACCTATGAAATATCTAAAGTTGGCTTTTGCCTTGAGAATAATGATAACAAATAAGCAGTGCAATGAGAATAACAATTAGTATCATCAGGGTGAATGCTTCTCATGGGGCTTTTTAAGATGTCTGCTCCTGTGCAGAGAACCTGCAGCTCTGCCAGTGCCCTGAGGTGAGAACACCCTGTGCTGGGGAGGGCTGGGTGACTGTAGGAGGGCACAGCTCCAGCAGGGCTTTGCCTGAGGTGCTGGCCATGCCATTTTGGTAGGACACTGGTGGGCAGAGGTGCCATCTGGCTGGGGTACGTACCTGGTGGGGACACACGGTCCCGGTACCTGGGCGTGTAGGGGCTCAGCGTGAGCAGCATCACATACAGGCAGAAGGCAAACATTCCCGCCAGGCACGTGTAGAAGATGAAGTAAAACAGTAAGATCAAGCCTGCAAAACAGACAGACATGTTGCTGTTAAGGCAAGCAGAGCACATCCCATGGGATGTGTCCCACAGGGATGCACAGACGTGCTCAGCACAGCATCCTCTGCAGCCCCGAGTCCGTGCTGGAGGTGGGAGCTCGCAGCACAGCCCTGCACACACACTCTGCTGTCTGTGGCTGCAGGAATTCCAGCTGCTCCAGTGCTGGGGTAGCTGCTGTTTGGTTCTGTGTCCCCTTTTGCTGCATGGCCCTTCCCAGAGCTGTGTCAGGAGCAGGTCTGTGTGCCCACCTGCCTCAGCTCTCTCCAACAGATGGATCCAACATTCCCTCCTGCCCTTCCCACCCTCTCCTGGCATGGTAACATGCAAAGGTACCCAGTGGCTTCAGCCAAACTCCTAATGGGCTGTGGGGTGATGCTCCTGCCCCGATTCCTGTCCCCTGCACAGGAGGGACCCTGGTGCTGGGGCTGAGCAGGCAGCATGGCTCAGGGCTGCAGCACCACTGACTGTTTCATGGCCCAGACATTCAGGGAATGGGTTTGTTTTTCCTCTGGACCAGGCTGTTGGCTGAGGATGTCTCAAGAGGCCACAGCCTATGAATAAAACCCAGCAGCTCAGAAAGCAAAGCGAAGCCCTAACCCAAATATTTCCCAGGAGAAACGTTCCGGCAGCTTGGAGGGAGCCCTGGGAACACAGATGTGCTCTCCTGCAGTGCCTCTGCCAGGGCCACCGTGCTGGGAACTGCAGGGGCTGTGTCCTGCTGGGGGCTGAGCTGGGGCAGATGGGCCAGCACTGAGCTGGTGGCACAGAGGGGACAATGTCCAGCCCTGCCAGAGCGATGCTGGATGGTGCCTCTGCCCCAGCCTGGCAGCAGAGCTGGTGCTTGTTGGGACATCTCCCCACTGCTGCTCCCATTTTTGTGTTTCCTGCAGTGCAGCAGGGAGTGTTGTCACCAGCAGGGAAGGGGTGCAGCCTTTCCCAGGGGCTGGGGCCTGCAGTGATGACTTTGTGGCCAGTTGTCTCCCTGCATTTGGTGAGTGCCAGTCCCCTGAGGCCCCCATTCCAGGGGACACCTTTAGAGCCAGCACAGGGGAGCAGCCCCAGGCTGGGCAAATTCCCTCCTCCCCACCCATGACCTGAGAGTGGGAAAGTTCAGCTCCACTCACCTCCAAATGCTCTCACTTTAAAATAAATTTTTATTTTCATAGAAGCTTCTCCTGCCCCCATGTAGAGACAAGTGAGCACACGTGTGAGCACCAAGGGCACATGGGGGGTCACATAGGGACGGTGACCCCAGGGGACAGGAGGATGCTGCACCCACCCCAGTGCTGCCAGCACTGCCAACAGTAGCCTGCCAGGGTCACATCCACACCACACTGAGCAAATCCTCTCACAAGGATCTTCTCAAGACCTGGAGGAGCCTCCGGAAAACCAAACCTGCATCACCAAGGACACACCCCACTGCTCCCACACTTTGGTCTGTGCCTTCCCATCCAGCAAAGAAGCAGAAAAACTGCCGTGCCTCTGTGGCCAGCAAAGGGCACAGGAGTGCAAACATGAACGTCAAGGTCTGTCCCAGACTCATTCTTGAAGGTTTTCAGACTCCTCTGGTGCTGGTGGGCAGCTTCCTTTGTTCTCCCAGCTCCCACCACAGGCTTTGCAGAAGACACCCAGAGCTCTTGGCAGGGGCATGGGAGGGCTGTGGGCTTGTAGTGCATGCCAGTGCCAGCCAAGGGCTGCAGACACCCAGCAGCAGCCCCTGGTAGTTCACAGCCTTACACTGATGGATGTGCAGATGCCTCTGCATCAGGCTGGGATTTTCACTCTGCCAAGGGGGCTGGGTGCTGGCAGAACAGAGCTGCAAAGATGGGGGGCACCCCATGTGCTTATGGCACCTTGATTTTGGACCAAGCCTGCAGCAGCACTCACCCCACAGGCTGCTCTTAACCACCCTGGGCACCTCCAGACTCAGCAATCATTTTTGCAGGGCACATGGCTGTGGATAAAGCAGACCGGGCACTCAGAACCATCAGAGCTGGCACATCCCAGTGCACTGGCTCTGACAGCACTGTGGGTCCTGCTGTGGGCACCCTGTCACTCTCTGGGGGCCGTGGGGTGACAGTGCTGACCAGCCCTTCCCTTCCCCTCCCTTTCCAGAGCCAGGCTGGTTCAGGCAGGGAGGGCTGCTCTGCCCCAGGGTGTGCACCCTCCACACAACACCTGCCACAGCCCAGACTCCCTTCCCCACCAACCTGATGACACCAAAGCCACTGTCCCAGGGGTCCCTGATTGTGCAGGCAGGGGCAGGAGTGCTGGTGGCAGCAGGGTGCACAGCTGCAGCACACTTGATCTGCAGCTCCCCTGCTTGCTCAGGCTCTACACTTCTCTCTGGGACACAGTCTGGGCAGCCTGAAATCTTTGCTTTCACACTCTCCCTCAACATTAACCTCCAGACCATGGGTACCTTCTACATGGTTTTCTGCTTGTCCTCCTCACTGGTTATTTATTGCACTAGTTAGAAGCATTAAAGAAAGGGGCAGGGTGGTCAGTCCAGGCTATCAAGGGCACCCACAGGCAAGTGAATCTGTTGTGAAGCAGAAAAGGCAACAACCCCCAGAAGTGGGGCTTGAGCAAGGACCTACCCCAGCTCTTGGCTGTTCTCCCCAAGCATGTTCTCTCCTCCGGGTTCCACAAGAATATCTTCATCTCCCCAGCCAGGTCTGCCCAGTTTTTGCTCCCCATGTCTGCCTTGGGCTCGTCCTTCTCTCTGTCAGGATCCTGGACCTTCTCCTCATGCTTATTTTCCTGGAAGAGTTGCAGAACACAACCCCCACAGGCAAGCTGAACTTCTCATTGGCCAAAAATAAATGCAAAAGCACTTAATATCTGGAAATGTTTCAAATTTCCATTTTCCCATCATCACTCTTGAGTTAAAGAGAGGCAGTTTTGGCTGTTCCAACTTAAGATCACTTAGAACCCAGCATCCATTTTTCCATTACATGTACGTCACTGCTGTCACACTGGGCACTGTCTCATTGTGCTGGCACTTACAGAAACTCATCTTTTCCCACCTGTGTGAACACGACCAGAGAAAACCTGTGATCTGGGAAGGCTGGGACTGTTCCCACACTTCTGCAACATCTCTGAGTTCAAGTGCACATTCTCTGTGCTGCCACAGATGATAGCAGGCAGCAATATTAAAGAGATCAACCAGCTTGTTTTCCTTGGCATGTGAGCAAGAATTCAGCCTTTGAAGAAACCCCTGTGTTGTTACTCTTTTAATTACACCGAGTTCCAGGGAAAAGCATCTCCCCAGGTTGCAAGACTTTGTATTTTGCCTAAGGGGTGAAAACTTGTTTGTCCAGAACTCGGGAACGCAAATCCTGTGCCTGGGCCAGAGCCGCTTGAGACGCGGAACCGTCCCTAATTCCCCTTGGATCGGGCAGGTCTCCAAAGGCAGGCGGGTGGGAGAAGGTGCTGACCTCGCTCTCAGCCCGGGGCAGGCCGGGCACGGCCGGGGAGAGGGCGATGCTGCCACCGGGATGGCCTCGGCAGCTCCGGCGTTTCGGTGCAGTCGCTGCCGCCCGCGGGGCTCAGCGCTCGGGCCGGGTCCCGGCCGGACCTGCGGCCGCTCCGGGGCTGCGGAGCCGCTCGGGCACGGACGGAGCCGCCGCTCGGCGGGACCGCCCCGGGTCTGCGCTCCGGGACCGGGACCGGACACCTCCTGGAGCCGGGAGCCACCGGTGTGGGGTATTTGCAAGCCGTGGGTCCCCCCGGGAGAGCCGGGATGTGGCCGACAGCTTGGCGAAAGCCTTGCTTGGAAACGCCTTTGAATTGTGGACGAGAAATTGGACTCCGCACACGCACACGAATAGCGCAGCACAGTGAGAATGGGGGAGAATACTGACCCCAAAGGCTGACCCCAAAGGCTGAGCGTGTCCCCTGGGGAGCCTGGGCAGAGGGGGGGTTGTAAACCCTCCCCATCCCGCTGGCTGCCCTGATGGGCTCTGAGTAAAGCCCCGCTGGGGCTCTCCGGGAGCGCTGCTGGCAGAAAATGCCCCCGGCAGCGTTGGGCACAGCCCCAGAGGCAGGGCTGGAGCCCGACCCGAGCAGCTCCTGCCTGGCCTGAGGGGCAGGGAATGCAGGGAATGCAGGGCACAGAGCAGCTCCTGCCTGGCCTGAGGGGCAGAGCACACAGGGCACACAGGACACACAGCACACACAGGGCACACAGGGCACACAGGGCACACACAGGGCACACAGGGCACACACAGAGCACACACAGGGCACACACAGAGCACACAGGGCACACACAGGGTACACACAGGGCACACAGGGCACACACAGGGCACACAGAGCACACAGGGCACACACAGGGCACACAGAGCACACACGGCACACAGGGCACACACAGAGCACACACAGAGCACACTGGGCACACAGGGCACACACAGCACACACAGAGCACACAGGGCACACAGGGCACACACAGAGCACACCGGGCACACACAGGGCACACACAGGGCACACACAGAGCACACCGGGCACACAGAGCACACAGCGCACACAGAGCACACAGGGCACACACAGGGCACACAGGGCACACACAGAGCACACAGGGCACACACAGGGCACACACAGAGTACACAGGGCACACACAGAGCACACAGAGCACACAGAGTACAGGGCTAAGAGCAGCGGGTTTGGAGCCAGGGTGCAGCAGCCCCAGCACTGTCACAGCAGGGACTGGGACAGGAGCTGTGGGAGCTGTGCCCTGCCAGGACATGCACAAGGGAACAAGTGACCAGCAAAGAGGGGGAAGAGGAGGTGTTCTTCTTCCCACTTTCCTCATTAAATAAAAGAGCTACCTGGAGATGTTTTGGAAACATTTCCTCAGACTGCCAGGGCAGGGGACACTGCCCAGATAAAGCCCACACTGGTGCCCAGTGCTGCACTGGGGAAAGCCCTTTGAGTCTCATACCAGCTTCTCCTGGAGGCAGCAGGAGCCCACACTCAGGAGTTGCTGCCAATGCTCAGGGCTGTGGGGGGATATGGGGACAACTTCCCCTGCCATGGGGCCTCACCCTGGGGACTGAAGGAGGCTTTTGGAAGTTTCCAGTTCTCCTGGCTCTGTGCTGTGTGACCCTTCGCTTGGTGAAGGGTCCTGTCCTGCTGGCTGGGAAAGGCCACGAGGGCTCCATGGCAGCCCAGGGAAGCTGAGGAAGCCCCAGGCTCACCCCGTGGGTCTCTGTGGGGCAGCTGGGCAGGATGGGATGATCCCAGTACCAGGTCCCTGGCAGATGTCTCTCAGCTCGGGAGCTAGGTCAGGTCTGGAATGGAGCACAGGTGGTTTCTCTTTGCAGCCCAGGACAGACATGGTCTTGGAACAATCCCTTGCACGTGGACAAGGAGCAGAAGGAGTGGCAGGAGCTGGGACAGGAGTGCAGTGGGGCAGGGAGAAGGCAGACACAGCAGGGACACTGGACAGCCCTGACTCACTGCCTGCTGTGACAGCTTGGGAAGCAAATCTGGGGCTCATCTCTGGCAAAATCATTCTGTGCTGCCTGTTGTGGGTGGCCTGGGGGAGGCCAGGAGCTTTTCCCCATTCTCAGTTCAGACCAGGTCAGCTCTCAATGTTGGATTCCTCCTGCTGAAATCCAGGTATGCAGAGGGTCACCCTGCCCAGTGTTCCTGTCCCTTCCAGTCCCCCTCACCACCCAGCACCTGGCACAGCCCTTTACCCCCCTCCCATACAAAGTGCTTTGCCTAAGAGACAAAGCAGCATTTCCTAAAGCAAAGCAGTTACAAACCCATCAGCCACAAAGCAGGTCCTTGCAGCAGCTCCCACCTCACCTTGTGAAATGAGGCCAGTAGCCCCCAAAATACTCACCACCTTCTGGCTGGGGCTCCTGAGCTGGCCCTCCACATCACTGGTGCTGGTGTTGCTGGCCATTCTTGGGTGGGAAACACAAAAAATGTGAGTGTTAGCACAGCAGCACCGTGGGTGTGGGTGCTGGCTCTGAGAGGCTCACAGACAGACAGAGCCCCCTCCCCAGCACTGCTCACCAGCCCTACAGCACCCCCTAAAACAACAGCAGTGCCGAGACTGTGGGGAGCAAGGCTGCTTTCCCTCCCTGCCCTGCAGAACCTTGCTGTCCAGGAGGGGATCAAAAAATAACTTGTTTTCCTAACGGGGGTAAGCTCAACGCAGCAGGATCCTATCTTGAGTGCTCTGGCATCTGGTGCCCTTTGCAGCACCCTCACCGCATCCTGCCTCATATTTGAGCTCCCATCCCTGCCAGCCAACGCCCTACATGGGGAAGCCAGGCTGTTCCCCCAGGAGACCGAGTAGCTGTGAATAAACATTAACAAATCGCTGGGGCTTCCGATGGCGAGAAGCGTCGGTCAATGTGTGCTTGTCAGTCACAGCGGGGCCGGGGTTAAGTTGCGAAATCTCTTTTGCGGTGGAAGGGGTAGTGAGAGGGGCAGGCAGGTCTATATTTATCCCCAGAGCAGACAGTTCACAGCCCCGGGTTTAAGAGCTACCCACAGCCTGTCAGACACAATCCAGGGGCACACCTTGCCGTGCCACCCCGCAGGCCGGGGCTGGGCAGGCTCAGGTTTTCCTCCATCAGGGAATCACAGGCAGGAGATGGTGCGCTCGGGGTGGGTGCTGCGCTCCTGCTGCCGGAGCAGCTCCAGCGTGCGGGGCCGCCCGTCCCGGGCTGTGTCCACGCAGCTCTCGAGGAACACCGGGCTCGTTTTACACCTCTGTCCCAGCCTGAGCTCGGCACCATCCACCCGCTCATTCTCCTGGCCCCTTTCCAGTGCGAGCGGTGACCCTTCCTTTGCCAGAGAGCCGGGCCCTGCTCAAGGGTGGGGAAAGGCTGCCTTGACCAGGCTGGGACCGTGCGGGGACACGGGGACATGTGTGCCAGCCCCCGCAGGGCTGCGCGGTGGCGAGGCACCGTTCGTCCCTCTCCTCTCCCGAGCGTGGCTGCAAGCCGAGCACCGGCTGTGCTGATAAATGGGCGCAGCGGGACACAGAGCGCTCTGGCAGCTGCCCCGGGCTGGCCGGGGCTGCCGCTCGGGGCCGGGGCCGGTGCCCGCAGCCAGCCCGCCGGCAGCTGTGCCCACAGCTGTGCCCACAGCTGGATCTGCTGGCCAGGCTGGCGCCCTGGGGCGAGGGTTGTCTTCCCGAAGCTCGGGCTGTGGAATGGGATGCAGCCAGGCTCTCGCATGGCTGTCTGTGTTCACTTTCCCTTCTCTCCTGGGAGAAGCTGGTCATTATCCAGTGAAAGTGTGGGGGGTTTAAAGCAGAGGTAGTATTCGTTTCTTTTAAGTTGGTGAAATATGCTTGAAATAATTAGATGATTTGTACTTAGCACCTTTCAGCCCAGGGCATTAGAGTGATTTACGAGCAATTACGAAGCCTGCTGGGAAGATGCTTTTATCCCCATTTTGCGGATGGGATGTGGAAAACAGAGGTTGAGGGCCTGTTCTTGTTCCTTGGCCATGGACACGGAGATTGCAGATGACTGCTGCCTCCATGGAACAGGGCACAGGCAGCAACAGGCATTGCCACCGGAGCGGAGATCTCGGAGTGCCGAGAAATGAAGCGCTGGGCCGGGGGCGGTGTCGGGGCGGCTGCCCGGGACTGTCACCTGCACCTCAGGGAGGAGGGAGATGGGGGGAACGGGCAACAGAGAGGTGCCAGGGAGATTTTGGCGAAGGACAGAATGTCCTGGCGCAGCTGGACTGGAGGAGGGTGGGAGCTGCTGAAAGCAAGGGGATGGAGAGAGGTGGGGAGAGAGGTGGGGAGGGAGGTGGGGAGCCGCTCTGGCCGCGCTGCCGGTGCGTGTGCCGGGATCTCCCGGAGGCGGGACGGGACCTCTGCCCTCTGGGAGCCGGGGCGGGAGCTCCGCAGCTGCGTCCGTCCCCCCGAGCCCCTGGGGACCGGGCTGTGCGCTGGTCCCGGCGCCAGGCAGCCGCTCCGGCCGGAGCCGCCGCTCTCTGGCTCTCGGGGCGCCGGGGCGGCCGCGGGCGGAGCGGAGCGAGGCGCAGGCGCGGCGGGGCCGGTGCCGGTGCCGGTGCCGGGGCTGTGCCGCCGCCGTGGCCCGGCGGGCTGCGGCGGGAGCGGCGGCAGCATGCGGCAGTCCCTGACTCAGCAGCGCCCGGCCGGCGTGGCCCTGCCCGACTCCGTGGGTGAGTGCGGCGCCGGGGGGATCCCGGGGGGCGCGGGGTTGGCCGCGGGGCCGCGCGGGGCGCCGGGTCCCCGGGGACCCCTCCGGGGCTGCGGCGGCCGGGCCGGCCCCGCCGTTCCCCCCCCGCCGTTCCCGCCGCTCCCGCCGGCCGCGCGCGGCTCCGGCCGGGTGTCCCCGCAGCCCCGGCGCTGCGGCGGGACCCGCGGCGGGGCATCCCGCACGGAGGCGGCCCCGCGGAGCATCCTCCGGAGCGCGGCCGCTGCCCCCGCACCCCCAGCGGGGTCGGGACCCCCCGTCCCTCCCCGCGATCCGCCCTCCCCCGCACCGGCCCCGGGCCCCGCAGCCCCCGCCCGGGCAGCCGGGCCCGCAGCCGGAGCCGGGGGTCACAGCTGCCACCGTGACGCGTTTGTGGCAGAAAAATGGGACGAAAGGAGAGGGGCTGGGAAGAGGGAGGCTCGGTGCCATCTGCCCCCGGCTCTCCCGGGGTAAAAGTTGGAGCTGGCTTCTTCCGTGAGCTGCTACTCTGTGCCTGTTCTTCGCTTCTGGCTTTTCCCCCAAAGAACAAGATGGAGAAGTCGGTCGTGTTTCTGTGCCATCTTGTCCATTTTCTTCTAATAATCGTAGGAAAAAAAAAAAAAAAAAAAAAGTGAATCAAGGGCAGTTCAAAGATATGCATTATTGCAAACTTTTAAAGTAATCTGGAAAAACCTGCTACAGCCTTGTCTTTAGAGCGGCTTATAGGGCAAATATAACAAGAGGATGTTTCTGATGCTTAAAAGAAAAACGATCATTCTAAAACCAGTGCCCATTTGGAGTGCCATTTTAGCAAAAGCAATAGCCAGGCTATGGATGGCACAAATTTCTTTACAGCTCCCTAACAGAGTTCAGCACAGTGTTTTGGATCACCTTGTCTACTTATGTTGTGGTAAGCACTGCAAGTTTTGGGGTATCTGTTTGGGATAAATCCCAGAGAAAAGGCTATTGCTGTCTCTTAAAAGCAGAGGTAGCAAAGCTGCCATAGCTCAGCTTCTGTGCATAAACTATACCAAGCTCAGGAGCACACAGGGAAAATTATCTGATGGGGAATATTTTCAGCAGAAATTAATGTTGAGGGAGAGGATTTTGTCAGAGCAGCCCTTCTGCAGCTATTAGAGAGATACTGGGTTGTGAGTCTGTGCTGAAGCAGCTGCAGGCATCCTTACAGAAGTACAAAACCACTTTCTCTCTACACGCATAGCAAGGTGTTTTCAGAGAAGGAAAAAATGTAATTAATATCCCAATATAGAGTTGAAGTGGAAGTAGTCACATTATCTCCTCCGTTTCACATCTCTTTTCAATATCAAGTTAGAAGATTATGGCTGATTTTGTCTGAACTTTAAATAAAAGCTTTGAAATATTTTTTTTAATCTTATGAGGAATATTGAAAAACTTTGAGAAAATTTCTAGTTGAGACCTTATGTTTCTGTTCTCTATTGAATATTGGTGTGTGCCAATCCTAAGCTGGGAAACACAGAAATTAAGAGTGAAAAACACGATGGTGCTGAAACAAGAACAGAATTTATAAATGGTGTTTCAAGACGCTCCTTTTAGAGTGGTTTTCGTGGTAACTTTCTGCAGCATTTGTGACGGCAGTGCAGGAGCACAGGCTGGGGTGTGTGAGTGCCTGCAGCACCCCCCAGCCATGCCCTGCAGACATCTGCACCCCTCCAGCCCAACCCTGCCCGCTGGAGCTGTGTGGGGAGCACCTGGCTGGGCCCATTTACCCTCTGCTCAATTGCCAGCCAAACCACAGCAGTAATCAGAAGTTTGGTAATTCTATGGAAGTAAGATGGATTCATCCTTTCTCACCTTTCAGAACTCATCTATGTAAGAAACAGCAAATTTTCTCCAGTTCTGGTCCCACTGTTATGGATTTTTAAAGACGTTTATGGGACACTTGCATTTAAGTGGTTACGTTCAAACTGAAGTGTGGCACAATGATGGCATTTGTGAGGCAGTACATACAGAATGGCTTCATCTCTCAATGATTTTTTAGTGATTTAGAAGCCTAGATTTTCTATTATTAAAGTCTTTGGCAGATGTAGGAGGGTAACCCCAAATGTGACCTGCAGCAAACAGTCACGTACCTTTATCTCCAGCCTGTAAAACATGGCTTGAAAAACTAAGGATCATTGATAAAATATCCAGTCTGAATCTTGGGTTTCTCTAGCAGTTATTTAATTTTTTTTTTTTTTTGCTTGAAATTAGCAACTATCTAGCTATTTATTCCAGCTAAGGACTAAGCAGTTTTCAGGCTTCTTGCTCTTAGGACCAGTGATGTCCCAGTGGTGCAGTCAGACCTGTGCTCTGGAACATGAGCAGAACGTGTGTGGGTGGAGGGCTTTTCTTCCAGAGACAGCAGGTCAGTCAGAAAGGATGGTGCTTTATTTTATAGACCTCTCTTGCTTTTCATGTAGGACAGGCAGGTTTTACTAGGTGACCTCCAGTGGTCTTTTCCAGCCTTACCCTTCTGTGATTTTGAGCTCTCCATCTGTTGGGTTTTTAAGCCCCAGGTTTGGCCCTTGTCTGTGATTTCAAGCTCATCTGTGGGTGAAATGAACCAGCCATGCCCGTGCCAGCCCAGAGCATGGAGAGGGAGCCCTGCTGCCATCAGCACAGCCCCTGGGGCTGGAGCAGGTGTGGAGGAGCAGGGGGGAGCTGCTGGGCTGTCCCTGAGCAGAGCTGGCCCTGTGGAGGAAGGGAGATCATTTGCAGCAGCCTGTGTGGGTTGGTGTGGCTGCATCATCGCTGGGGTGAAAGGATCTGCTGGGCATAAATACACAGATGCTACAGAGGGGCCTGGGGGCGCCTGGGCTGTGCACCTGTGAGACAGAAAGCTGCCCAGCAGGGCCCAGTGTGCTCCTCTTTCTGGAGAATTTGGACAAGGAGGTTGTGCTTGGCTTTACCACGTTTTCCCCCAGGGCCTTTCTGCAGGTGTTTTACTTTTACCTGGCTGTGCCCAGGCTGCCAGGGAGCCCATGGGGATTCCCAGGGTGGTTTGCTTTAGGGAATGCACTCTGCAGTGGTGAAAGCTGCTCCTTGCCCTTGGGACACGTTCCTGCCCTTCCCTGAAAGCCCCAGAGAAGTGCTGGGAGCTGGGAATACCCTTACCTGCCCCCAGGGCCTGTTGCAGAGCCCCAGGCTCTGGGAATGGGATGCAGGGTGGCCCCAGCAGCCCACAGGCAGGGGCCCCTACAATCCATTATCCTCCCAGCCATTCTTGCAGGTGCTGGGCTGTATCTACATCATATATGGAATATGATCAAAAAGATTGTTCCACAAAGTGACACAAAGATGGCAAAGCACATGCAGACCAAACACACCCTGAAGATGTTGCTGAGCGTAGTGTCACAGCCAGCTTTCCTCTTGGCTGGTGGAATCACTCTTTTATGTTTATGCTCATTTGGGAGATCTATAAATATAGAAAAGAAAAAAAAAACCCTCATCATCAGGCAGCTGTAGATGAGTTTTACTAATCCACAAATTCATTATTCAAGCATCTAAAAATACCTGGTCCTTGCTGAAAGTAGAGAAGTGGCTGTTACTGGTGATGTCTTATTTGCATGGAAAACTGGATGCCTTATGATTACAGTCAAAATTCCCCTCTCAGAACAAGCAGCATGCAGTGGGGTTATTTAGCCTGATGCAAGTAGACAGATCAGAAAGTGTATAAATGTCTAATGTGAATATTTCTCATTAGCTCAATTGCTCCAGGCTAGAGGGGCTGGGAGACTCCAGTGTATCTAAATGAGCTTTGCAGAGCTGCAGTTCTTAAGGCTCTCTTCATCTACGTCAGAGCAATGTTAGTGAAGGTGAAAAGTGACAGGCAAACCCAAAAATATTCTCAAGTCAGAAGAAGGGAAATTCACCGTGGCGTGGTTGGCAGTGGGAGGAGAAATTTGTGGTGCTGTGACTCTCCCCAGATGGAATCAGCAAATTCTGTTGTGTGTGTGTGTGTTTTTAGGGTCGTTCAATAGAAGAAAAAGAAATTCCCTCTACGTAACTGTGACTCTCCTCATTGTGTCAGTATTAATTCTAACGGTGGGCCTAGCTGCTACAACAAGAACCCAAAATGTGACTGTTGGAGGTTATTACCCAGGGGTTATTGTAAGTATAGAACTCCTAGGTAGGTCTAGAAAACTTATTGCCTACAAAGTCCCTTGTAATGCTGAAAATGTTGTAAAGGGTGATTTTGTCCTGAATATTTTGCTCAGCTACTTCATTACCATTTGATTTATTTGTTTTCTTATTATTTTGCACCTGCTGCACATTCCCATGCAAAAATCCCATCCAAGTGGCAGCTTCCTCTGAGCTTAGGTAATAAGTTGATTTTGAGCCAGTGGTGAGACAGATAAATAGATTTTATGTCAGTTGAACCAGCTTTAGAACTTCTTTGTTTACATAGATCACACTAAGCCCAGGCAGAAGTAAGGCAAAGAAGGACCTTACTGCCAAAAGTAGTTGAGAGACCAGGTTTTGAAATGCTGGTAACATGAACTTGTGGTCATAAAGTTTACTTGCAGAAGTGTTTAACAAATTGGAGTCCCTGGATGAGGAGCTGTGGCAGCTTGCCAGGGGAGCATGTACATCAAAGCCGCGAGCACATCCATTTCTTCTTTTTTTTGTTACCAGCAGCTGAAAATGGGAAAGAACCATCTTTTAGCTTCACATGGCTTAATTTAGAGAAGGTGTCCAGCCTTCCTGCCATTAGATGAATGCTCTCTTACAGAAGCATGAGGGGCAGGTATGTCACGACCTTCCTGGCATGAGCAGAGCTCTAACAGGAGCTGGACAGCAAGTCCTGTTCCTGTGCATGTCTGAGACATGCTGAAAAAGAAGCACTGAACTGCAATCAAATTAGGTGTCACAGTAGATTAAATGCAGCCAGTAGCCCCAGCTAGAGGTTCCTGGTGTAACAGCTGTAGGATGCTGCACATTTGATCTGGAGCCTTGAATTTGGAGGCTTGAAACCATTCCAGAAAACCAGGTGGGGACTTGTTCTTGTCTTATTGCTGTTTGATTTATTTGCCATGCATTGCTGATCTCAGGGAGGTTTATACTTTCAGTGCCCAAGTTCTTCTGCAGCTGAAGAAAGCCCCTTTACAGCCATTGCAGTGTGGAACATGGTTACAGATCATGTTGGGCCTCTTTGGTTTAGGTTTTCTGGCTTGTCCAAGTATCTCCTACATTTAGGCCTGATCTTTTTTGAAGAGAAGTATAGAAGGAAGGTGTTGAGAAAGATGACAGACTGGCTCCAGACTCTCCCCACCTACTCTGCACTGTGCCAGCCTGAGTAGAGCCTCGTGCTCCAGAGCAGGTCCTGCAGATGATGCAAATGGGCAGAGTCTGCTGCTCACGTCCCCTTGACATCTCTGAGCTATTTATGGCCCAGGAACGTCAGCATCCCTTTCGCTTTTCTAAGGCTTTGTCTGCTCAAGGAATTAATGAGGTCCTGGGCTTGGGAAGGGCGTTGAGTTATTTTATTCAGAGGCACCCTGGCAATTTGTGTTTGTCACCAAATTCCCCACCGAGGTTCATTAATCTGCTCTGTGGAAATGTGTGATGACCTCACCTGTCTCGCTGCACAGGGAAACATTGCAGTGTGCTGCTGGGTGCTTCAGAAGGTGCTTAAAATAGCTGATGTTTCATAACAAGCTGGGATTTCTCCCTTTACTGGGGAAAAAGGGCAGGCTGCAGTGAATGAGTGTTCCATGAGATGTCCTCAAGCAGATAGAGCCAGAGATCTCTTTGTATGCTGGGTGACTTCTGTGTGGAGCAGTTCCATGGCTGGAATCATCTTATAGAACATGGAATCATAAAGTCACAGGATACTCTGAGCTGGAAGACACCCATCAGAATCATCAAGTCCAACTCCAGGACAACCCCAGGAATCGCAGCATGTGCTTGAGGGCATCGTCCAAATTCTTCTTGAGCTCAGACATCAGATGTCTCATTGCTGCCATGCCTAAACCACCCTTCTTTCCTCCTTCAGCTTGTGTTTCTTGGGCAAGCACCTCTTGTGAGGGGAGGAAGCATGCAAAGATGTTTGCTTCAATGCAGGGGATTATCTTCCCAGGCCTCTGCTTCCAAGGAAAGACAGAACCAGGCATTGGAGACTTTCCACACATCAGTAGGATTTTGTTTGGTTGGGTTTTTTGAGGGTTTGAAGTTGCTTTTTCTCTAGCAGCTCAGTTCCTCATTGATAGAACCGGAGAAGCTGAAGCAGAGGGTTCAGTGACATCCTGTAGCCAGGGTGCCTTCACCCTCCTCCATGACCACCCACACCTTCCCAGCTGCATCAGCGAGTACCTGAGCTGTGTCTGGGTGGGAAATGTCCTCGCCTGTGGCTGGATGGCTGAGCTGGGACAGGGGAGCCCAGAGCACAGCAGTGATGTTCAGCTGACAAGAGTAATGCTCAGGTGCAGAAGGAGCCCTGTGGAAGCGAGGCTGTGAGATCTGTGTGTTGTCTCCAAGTTACAGCAGCTGCCAGAATCTGTGTGAGTTACTGACCTTTCTCGGGCTCTCGCTGGCAAACCTCTTCTGTGATGGTTCCTTGCCAAGGATGTTGGCTTGGGGCTTTACTCTGGAAAAGCACATTCACTTTGTGTCCTGTCCTCCTTTCAGGCAGATATCCCAGGGGATCACATCCACCAGCAAATAAATGATGTAACTGAGGAACATTACTGAGATCTCTTTGTCCCATCCATGCAAAAATGAGTAGTTCTTCCATTAGTGCAATGAGAATTCCTGTTAATGAGAATCCACCAATTGATTTGGTCTTCACCTGATGGATGTACAGACTTGCCTTAATTTCTTCTTTTTAAATTATCTTAAATTATCTAAAGCATTTCACTTTTTATTTTGAGGCTGCTCTGAAACACCATGTGGATATTTCTCTTAAAGCTCAAAGGACACAAAACATTTCTCTTGAGCATTTGCCTTAGGTGTGTGCTACCACACAGGTTCCTTCTGCTCAACATCACCAGATTGAAAATTACACCTGGATCCACATCACTGTTAATGCCTTGATCTCCCAAATTTTTTTTTGGACTTGAACTATAAATCTGTTAGTTGAGGAAGGTGGGGTTGTTGTTTGCCTGAGCTAAATAATAAGCCCAGAAGCACTGGCAGGTCAGTGTGGGGCAGTTCAGCAGTGCCCTGGGTCTCTGCCCTGCCTGTTTGCCACCCCAGGGGTAAGGAGACCCTGGCCTTGCTGTGCCTGCTGTGGGGACAGGGGTCTGCAGGAGCTCAGAGTGCCAGCCAGGCAGGGGGGGAGCAGCAGCCTGATCAGCTGCTCCACTTTAATCCCTGCTGCTCAGCCAGCTGCCCTCCCTGCCTGCGGCACTGCTCCAAAGGTTGCTGGGCTCAAGCAGGGCAAGGGAAGGTTGAAGCCCAAGTTTACATCACATCTGTGGCTGCTGATCTCTGCACATGCCTCTGCCTGTTAGTACTGGATTCATCAAACCTTTGTTTTCTGTTCCTGCATCTCAAAGTATTGATTCCAGGTTAGTTGACTCATTTTTGAATCTCTACAGTTTGTCTCATGCCTTGTTTGTCTTCCTGGGGAGTTGGCCAATTACTGAGCATTCTCTCATGGATCTTCACTGGCCCGTGCTCTGTTGTCTGGATTTGCACCTCCTTAATATGACAGATCCATCTGCAGGACTTTTCCAGTGCTTCTCATTTTGCCAACCCATGGAAGTGGGGTTGAATATGCTCTACACCGACCAAAGACCTTTCTCAGTGTGACACAATTCTATTTTTGCATCTCCCTTCTTAGTCCATGGTTCCTGCTTGAATTTCCTGTTTCTGTCCTGGCTGAGGTGTGCTCTGTCCTAGAAACTTCTTCTTAGTGTAGCTTAAGGCTATGGAGAAGGGAGGTGGGGAACTGCTCTCCTGGCTGACTTCACTGAGCTGAAATGAGTGTTGCCAGTCACAGCAGCCAGAAAAGATGATACTTTTGCTGCAGTGCCCTATTCTGTTGGGCCAGTGTGAGGTCTTCTGGGAGAACACCCTGGCTGATGCATCCTCACCCCTGGAAATGAGGGAGGAGTAAGAGAAGACAGAAAACTGCTAAATCTTCCAAAGCATAAATTTCGTTTATTTCATGCTTCACATTGAGGAGCTCTCTGAGTTGAGAGCTGAGGTGGCTGCTCACAAGCTCAGTGAGGTCACAGAATCCTGGTCCTGGAGGTTTTAGCACACTGGTCCTGCTAGGTTTGCATCTGGAGGCTCCTGAGTGTTTGTAGGGATGCCCCAAGACAGCAATGCACATCCTCATCCACCAGCCATTCCTCAGCATCACTGGGGGCATGGAATTCAGAACTCATCCTTTTGGTTTTACACATGCTTTTAGTGTCATATGTTCCTGATAGTTCCTGCTAGTGGGAGACTCCACTGATTTCTTGCTGAAGGAAGAGAGCTCACACATCAGCAGAATGTTCTTTTGCTGCTTCTGGATTTAATTGTGTTCTGTCTGTTTGAAAAATATGTTGGGTATCATCCTGAACTAAATGCTAACACTACATTGTTTTCCAGCTTGGTTTTGGGTCGTTCCTTGGAATAATCGGATCAAACCTGATAGAAAACAAAAGACAAATGGTAAGTCCTTTATAAAAACTTTGCTAAAAAAATGACAGTGACTCAAATACTGTGTGTAAAGGGTATTATTTTGTTGTTGTTTTCACCCTGGCTCTGCAAGAGCAACGTATTCCTGTTCTTTCTGCCCTATCAGGCTTTCAGCCTCTTGCTCATCATGTATTAGCAGCATGTCAGTGTCTGGTTGAGCAATGACCATATTGTGCCAGTCCTGCACTCTTCACAGGAGTGCCCACGAGTGACAGTGTGGCTCTGACTTGTTTGATTATTCTGAAGAGCCCTGAGTGCCCTGAGTTTATTCTTTTCATCTCTCTGTCATTTTGTGTCCCAAAAAACATTCATGACCCAGCTTTGCAGGGATTGCATCACTGCTGCCTGGGTTGTCTCCACTCTGATGGCAGAGAGGACATGCAGTAGCTGCCACTTATTATCCCTGTGCTTTAGTCACATGTCCTCCTTACCCAGGAGCACTTCACAGCGGCAGCTTTGTCCATTGCATGTTTCCATGATACCACTGGCCATGGAGCATTTATTTTTTTCAGCCTCTCTGCACTTCTCCTGCATCCTAGTTTGCTGAAAGGCAGCCTTGGTCTGGCTTGTTGTGCAGCTGAAGGCAGAAAAGCCACAAGCAGCTTGTGCAGCTGTGTTCTGGTGCAGATTTCTGTCTGTGAGGTGACAGAGCACCTGTCTGACTGCAGTGGGTGTGAGGAGTGGAGTGAGCCCGTGTGGCTGATGGGGAGAGCTCACCTGCAGGAGCACTTCTCACTCCCCAGGCTGCTGACAGGAGCAAAGCTCTCTGGGGTTGCCCACCCAGGTGTACTGACTGCCATGCCATGCCATGCCATGCCATGCCATGCCATGCCCGGGAAGGGAAGGGAAGGGAAGGGAAGGGAAGGGAAGGGAAGGGAAGGGAAGGGAAGGGAAGGGAAGGGAAGGGAAGGGAAGGGAAGGGAAGGGAAGGGAAGGGAAGGGAAGGGAAGGGAAGGGAAGGGAAGGGAAGGAGCTTTTGTGCCCAGGCAGCTCTGGCACACACCCACTGCTCACTCAGCACTCCCAAGTGAGGAGTCAGCAGTTTACACACCTTTATGGCAGTCAACTGTGCCATGGAAGAGTAAGAACCAGCACCTTCAGAGCCCATCTGTGGGCTGTACCATCACCTAAAGGGAACCTCAGCCCAGGACACTCCTGCTCTATCCAAACCAAGTTTGTCTTTTGTTGTCTGAATGCTGCTTGGTGTGGCTGACTGGAGTTACACGAGTGAGGATCAGTCAATAATATCTCACAGCTCTAGAGAGGGACTTCTGCTTGCTACAGTAACAGTATTATCAACCCCAAATCAAAAATAATAGTTTTGTTGACAAATTGAAAACTGGGCTTTTTAAAATTAATTTTGTCAAGAAAATTATTCCACAAACACTAGAGATTTATGTCCGAAAGGAGACAGAGGAGTCCTGTAACTTTATGAATAAAGGGAGAGGCCATGGGTCATTTCTCCTGGGGTCTCTCAAAATTTTTAGGGGACACAGCCTCTTTTTTATCCTCATTTCCCTCTCTCTTTCCCCACTGGCTGAGGTACATGACAGGTACAGACTTCCTGAAACACCTAATACCCCCTTCTAATGTAGACCCTCCCTTTTTTCTTCTTCCTTGTGTCTCTGTTCTTTCTCTCTAAATCCAGAGATTTAGCACAGTCTCCAGTGAGTAACAGTCTATGTCAATTAGTGGAATTCCTATGGAATTTATGGTTCCTCCCATTGCTTCTTTCTCCTCTCCAAATCTGGCCTTATCTACCATAAGGCCCACAGTTTGTTTGTAAAGACATTATTTTTGAAGACATTTTTTCTTTTTCATTCCTTTCCATTTGTATGTTTCTGTTTGCTGCTTGATTTTTTCCTCTACCATAAATTTGCAGTGTTTGGTTTTCAGGCTTTGCTTTCTACATCTGAGAGGGAGAAAACTGTGTGTAAATAAAGCGAGCATCAGACACTTACCTCTTGGTAGGGCTGTTATGAAAGTATCATTAACTTTGTTTTTATTTTAAACCACCATATTAGCAGCTCCTGTCTGTGAGCAGAGATGACTGACAAATTCCCTAATTGTATCTATTTAGTGTTTGGCTCACTTCCCATCTCTAAGGCTCATGCTATTTAGGGCAAATATCCTCTTTCATGTGTGTATGAAACAAAAGACAGTAAACCCCATGTCTTCCACAAAACCTGGACTTTCTGTGCTTGTGTGGTTTCCCTGGTTTGGTAGTGAGACAGTGTGACCCTGTAATGGATGGTGTGAGATGGGAGCCAGACATGCCAAGGGTGGGGCTGAGTGGGGAAGAAATGCAGGAGTTTACAGCTGACAGAAACAGGGTCACTGTGGGATCTGGTCCTGGAAAACTTGTCACCTGCTGCCATCTGCAAGTACTTTGTGGCACAGCATCTAATACTGCAGTAACAGCCTGTTGTGGTCATGACACCTTCACGTGGTCCCTGGGATCCTTGCACAGCCTGCTCTCTCTGCTGCTGCAGCCCAGTGAATGCTGTGCCTTGAACGCTTGCCTCATCTAGAAAACCATTTTATTTTCTCTCATTGTTAAGTAAACCATTTCCACTGCCCCAAGTGAGCCCTCTGGGGCCTCCAGTCATTGTTCAAGCTGATCTGGTCTGTACATGAGGTTACTGGAACAAGATCTGTTCTCACCTAGAGAGATGCAGATAACACCAGGGTGATTAACCTAAAAATCCTGAGGTGCTTTAAAAACACAGATAGGATCCTTCTGGATTGTATTTGTCTGGGGGGTTGGCTTGTTTTTCTGAGAGCTGGATCCTTGGGCAGTGGCAAGAGCCAAGGTTTTCAAGCAAACTTAGTATCTGGATCTTTAAAACAAACATCCCCAAGTCAGGAGACCTGAGGTATCTGTCAGTGTTGGCAGGGATAACTGTTAGCTTTGTACTTGGGCTGTAGAGATTTTTACTATTGCTTACAGCTCCCCCATGACCAGAGTCACCTTTGTACTCATGGAGAAACAGTTCCTACAGCTGCCAGCAGCTGACACTTGAAGGTTTCAGTCACCAGGGTTGGAAAACCACCAGGGAGCTTCCCGTTCTTTACACTGAAATATGGTCAATATATTGAAATAATATATTTCAATATATGTGAAGTGATATTGAAAGCTGTTCCCCAAGCTGCATTTGTGACCCTGGCTGTCTGAATGCTGTGCTTGCCCTCCCCCTGCAGCCCTGCTGATACCCCCAGTGTGCTTTGGCAGAGGGATTGGGCTCAGCATTGGGAGCTCTGTGTGTGAGGAGCTGCTCAGGAGCCCAGGGGCAGCAGCTGGGCTGAGTCCAGGTGTGACAGGGGCTGTGTCAGCACTGCTGCAGGCTCCCCCAGCTCAGCAGGGCTCTTTGGCAGAGGTGTTTGCAGTGGCATAGTGGGAATAGACACTGCTTCTCATACCTGGACTGGAGATTATTTCTGCTTTACCTGCTGAATGCTTCCACCCTAATTTTAAGAACAGGCAGGATGGGGCCAGTGGAAAAGGATCACGCCTGTCTGACTGCCCTTCTCAAGCTGCAGGTGAAGTGTCTCTGCAGTGGGAGCTGGATGGACTGTGCTTGGCACAGCCTGGCACCAGGAGCCCAGCCAGGCTGCTGTGGGGTGTGCAGCACCCATGGCATGGGCTGGGCACTGCCTCTGCTCCCATGGCTTTGTGCTGGTGCCTGATCCAGGGGCTGCCCCCTGAGGGCACAGTCCCAGCAGAGAGGCTCTCACACTGCAGTCTCCTGCATCCTCACAGCTCAGAAGCGCTCACAGGAGCAGCTCCCCACAGCGCTCCAGGGTGAGGAGAGGAGAAATCCTCTGTCTCTCCAGGGGAGAGTTAAGGACAGCAGCAGCCAGCAGAGGAGGGGTATCCTCAGCCCAAGTTTAGCCTATTGGAGTCGTGAAAAAGCCTGCATTACTCTCTCAAGTCCCCAGAGAGCCAGTCTGGCACAATGTTCCTGCCTCTGCCAGAGCAGACACACACCCAGTGCCTTCAGCCAGGGCAGGCTGTGCAGCCCGGCCAACATCTGGGTCACCGGTTGCTCCAGGGCTCATCGACTGTGCTTGACATATCCTTGTGGAGAGGGCACTGATCACTCGGTTGAGGAGAGGCAGGTGATACTTTGCTTTGTTTTCCTTTCTCAGCTGGTTGCATCGATCGTCTTCATCAGCTTTGGTGTCATCGCCGCGTTCTGCTGTGCCATTGTGGACGGCGTCTTTGCTGCCAGACACATCGTAAGTGCTGCCAGGGAAACACGGTCCTGCAGTGCTTGTACTCTCAGAAAACCACTGATGGGTCTGCAAGCCTGTATCAGCCCACATCAAACCCTGTAAATGTGTGTCATGTGCTGAATGCTGCTTTAAATCACAAGTTTTAGAAAAATGGTATCATTTTAAAAAATATTTTTAAATGAGTGGAAAGCATTAAGATCTTAAAGCTTTGCTTTGGGTTTTTTTTTTGGCTTTATGTGTTTATTGAGTATCAGAACACTTAAGATGTAATGTGAGTTACAGCTATTGCCAAGGGACAAGATATGAGCAGTAGCATCTATTTTGTTTTAAATGTTGGCAGAGCTGGTTCTTAATGCAGAGGGAATCACTGGATGCTGTAGTAGAATGAAGAAATTGGATACAAAGCTCACTGAAGCATTACAGTATAAACAGGAAACATTTGCAGTAGGTTCTCAGTTTCCATTTGGTGACTTAAAAAATTATGAGCTACTGCTGTCATGACCAATCACTAGTAAGCTGATGTGCAGAAGCTTTAGTTATTATTATAGAAATAAAAACACACAATTCCATTTCAGCTTTTTAATTGAAAATTGTAACTGCAAACACTTTTTTGTCCTGCAACTCTGCAGTTTGATGATTTTTTTTTTTTTTAATTCTTGGCAAAAAGGGATTAAAAAGACAGATTTGGAGTTTATTTGTATCAGAATGGAAAGGAATTTCAGAAGGTCAGAATTACCCATGAAATGGAATCTCCCTGTGTCGGCTGGCTGGTTATGCTCCCTGTGAAGCTGGCCCTTCTTTCCTGCCCCTGAGTATTCCAGGGTGGAAAGGTGGTTGGATGGCAGGATTTGCTGGCAGAGCAAAGGGCAGCTCCTCTCACACGTGTGATGGGTGTCCATCTGTCTGTCTGGACGAAACCAGCAAGTCTGGGCCATCTCTGACCCCCTTTGGGAGGGTGTGACCTCGTGGGTTGGGTTGTGCCATGAGCCGGCAGCTCCTCCCCGCTGGCTCTGGGGGCGGCTGAGGCACCCAGAGCTGAGCTTGCGATGACAGAGAGAGGCTTCGGTTTCTGCCTCTTGATGAACAGGTGGGCTTTTGGCCTCACTTTACCACCTGACAGTCCTAAAATGTCACCACCCCGCTGGAACGTGCTCCTGCCACACCAGCCCAAAGGATTGTTCCTGTTGCCAGCTGCTGCCACTGCCCTGCCAGCCCGAGCTTTGGCTCAGACACCGGGAGAGCCAGTCTGGCTGCTCCTGGGAAGGGCTCGCTGATGTGGATACAGGTCTGGCATTGCTTACCATGAGGCTTTGCCTTGGAGATAAAGCTGCCACAAAGGGAGGCATTAATGTATGTTTGCAGGCTGGAATGTTGATGATCCTCCAGAGCTTTCCACAAGACACTGAAGAGCGCAGGAAGGACAAATTTGTGAACAATTAATGAAAAATTGCTATGATTCAGCAAGAAGAACCCTCAGAAATAGGTCAAGCAGAGCTGGGATGTGTCTGTTCAGTTCAGGATGGCCACTGTCACACAAAGAGCCCAGACTGCTCCTCCCAAGCTGGCTGTAACAATTTCATGCCTCCAAGGACCGGGGTTAAACATCACCCAGGGACTGGGGTGGGGGCCGCAGAGCTCTGTCACAGACATCTTTTCTGAAAAATCCTTTCCTTAGGATTTTTCCTCCTGAGAAGCTGAGAGGCCTCAGGAACAAAATGCAAACAATGGTTATCTGCTGCTGTGGAATGCAACAGGTGCATCTGGGATTGGTCTCATGTGGTTGTTTCTCATTAATGGCCAGTCACAGTCAGCTGGCTCAGACTCTGTCCGAGCCACAAGCCTTTGTTATTCATTCCTTCTTTTTCTATTCTTAGCTAGCCTTCTAATGAAATCCTTTCTTCTATTCTTTTAGTATAGTTTTAATATAATATATATCATAAAATTATAAATCAAGCCTTCTGAAACGCAGAGTCATATCCTCATCTCTTCCCTCATCCTCGGACCCCTGTGAACACGGTCACAGAGCTGCTGCTGCACTGAGGTGCTGCTGTGAGATCAGGGTGTCTCTAAGGTGTGTTGCTGTGAGATCAGGGTGTCTCTAAGGTGTGTTGCTGTGAGATCAGGGTGTCTCTAAGGTGTGTTGTTGCCTTTCCCAGCCCCTTTGGTGAGTTCGGTTTTGCTGCAGGGCTGAGCCCGGTGCTTTCTCTCCGGCAGGACCTGCGGCCGCTGTACGCGGGGCGCTGTCAGTACTACTCCAAGAGCACCACCCCGCCTGAGGTGAGAGCCGCTCCTGCCGAGCCCTGCCAAGGGCCCAGCTGCTCGGAGCAGGGGCAGGAACCTGCTCCAGTGTCCTGGAGGGGCTGGGAGGCTGGGCCTGGGGTGGGAGCAGGGTGCTGGAGCACTCAGGAGGGGGGTTCTCCGTGTAGAGAACAGGGCAGATGGAGAGAAGGGGATGCAGGATAGGAAAATTCACCCGTTTCTCCAGGTCTTCAGCTGTGCATCCATAGGAGCTGGGTGGTGGGTTAAGGTTTCAGACAGCTATAATTTCTGTGTACTTGAGCAACCAGTCCCAGCCTCTGCGCCTCTCCTGTTGTCTTCTCCAAAGAGAAGCCTGTTGGGGATGGATGATCCTGCCACATAGTGATGGCGTGTATGGATATCTGTCTGCCTTTGCTGAGCACTGATTGTCTCTCAGAGCTTTCCTCACAAGTTTACAGGTAGTCAGGTAGTTCTGAATAACCATTATATACCAAATTAGAAGGCCTGCTTGAGGGCGCAAAGTTAAATGCTACGCAGCACTGTGGGAGGGGTCCACGCTCTTTTCATGCCAAGGACTGTCCATGTCTCGGGTGTTACCACCCTCAGGCACGCACAATTAACACTTTGGTCAGTTCTGCACCACTGTTGGGATCTGCTCTCAGTTTGGGCCATGCTGTTGACAGCTCTCTGCTCTGCCTTGCCCTGGGCTGGGCTGGGCTGGTTCAGCGAGGCCCTGGCTGCTTGCAGGAGCTGCAGAACCTCCTTCCTCTGCAGGCCGTGCTTGTCTGTGAGCTCCCCATAGCAAAGGAAACTGCTCTGCTCCAGCCGAGGGCATCTCTGCTCCCACAGGAGGGCTTTTGGGAGCAAGATAAGGAAAGAAAAATCTGCCTGGGGCTAATGTGGAGATCACTGAGAATTCTACATCTAGAGCAGGCCAAACAGCAGCAGAAACTGTCTTTGGGGATTGTGTCGTTCTGTGCTTGATGTGGTTTTTCTCTGTATTCACGCAGGCGGTCTGTCACCCCCAGCGCCGTGCCCCCTGCACACCGAAAATAAAAACCAACACCTGCTTCTGCTGTGACCTGTACAACTGCGGGAAGTAAGCCAAAAATGCCACTCCTGGCCGTGGGAAGGGGAGCAGTGGTCATGCTCCTTGCAATAGCTTGCAGCTCGTTTGCAGGATAGTATCAGTGAATGGCTGTGGGAAGGGACCTTGAGCTGTGTTTGTTAGCAAGGAGGAGTCCCAGACAAAAGCTAACCAAGGAAAGGTGGGTGTGAAAGACACCAAGGCCATCCCAGCTATGGGTGAGCCCAGCTGGAAAAACGAGAGCACAGAAATTTCCATTACTTTCCTGCTTGGTGTCCTCCTCAGGTTTTCCACCTATTGAGTGTCGCTTAACACCTTCCTTCTCTGTTGGCACTGGGCTTTGTTTTTTTCCTCTGACAATATCGAAGGTGCAAAAAGCCTGGGACACTGTTCTTCTTTACCTTGCCACCATTCCATTCCCCACCCTGCTAGCAGAGAGGAGGGTTGACAGCCTGGTGCCATCTGTGCCTTCCTGAACCAGCGTCCTCTCTGCCCAGGGAGTGTCATGGAAGGTGAACCAGCCCTGTGCAGTGAGGCAGAAGGTGGTGCCCAATCGAGAACCACTGCAGAGTGATCACACCACTGAGATCTGGCCTAAGCCAGCTTAATTTACAGCATGTGCTGCTTATACCTTGTGGAGTGTCCAGTGTGTGTTAGCAAGGCATTAATAAATTGATTTTTTTACTGCTGGCTCTTGCCTGGGGCTGTTTCAGGCTTACAGTACTTAGCTGGGCTGTCCTGTACTTAAATCATTGACTGTGGTGGAGGAAGATAAAAGCTGCTGCTGGGAGAGGGTGGGTGGTTCCCTGTGCTGGGAAGTGCAGTCCTGGCCTCTGTAGGACTTTGTGTGAGAGAGGTGTGAAGCTCTTGCTTTCCTTGGGTAGTGTACAGATCACAATCCCTTTTTACTAGCTGAGGGGAGGATACTGATTGGAGAGAGAACTGATTGGAATGGAATGGAAAAGCTTGAAACTCTTCTGTATTCCTTTTCCTTTTGTTTTTGTTGGTAATTTGTTTTTTCCATGGTCCTGGTTCTGGGACCCGCCCCTGACCCATTTTCCCCTCTACTGATGAAAGATATCAGTTGTTGTTATTTTAATCTTGCTTGGTACCACACAAACATCCTGCACTGAGGAGGTGCTGGGTGATGTCTCAGTAAGAGAGGCACGGACACTCCAGACTGGTTAGTGCACATGTAAAGGATGGAAATCATGGCAAACGTGACAGCAATCCTGCATTGTTCCTGATGCTGGGATCCCTGGCTCTGGCAGCAGGACACGCTGAACAGGGCGGGATGTTCTCTGAGGGATCTGGGCTCTCACCATCTCCTCAGGAACGAGCACTTGCAAACAGCACACACGGGTTTTATCAGAGGGTCACAGAGAGCTCAGGCTACACAGAGGTTGTGCCAGTTGTGCCAGCCAGCACACAGGCTTTTGTAACCTGTGGTGCCTCGATTCTGATTGAAATCCTCATCTCCTCGCTGTGATGTCTCCTGCAGTGGGCTCCTGAAATGAAAAGTGGGAGTAAAAAGGGTAAAGAGGCAGAAGTTGAGTAATCAGCAGAGGAGGGTGACTCTTGTGAAAGGGGCAGTTTCCTGCACGCCTTGTGGAGTCTGCTGAGGAGCTTAACCGGGATCTCCTGCTTCTTGACATTAAATATGAGCCAGCTCTTCCCCCTTTCCTCAAAGCTCTCATGTGCTCTGAGCCTAACCCTGCATGTGAGCTGGGAGATACGTCATTCAGGAGCTCTTGGTGCTGTTTGTCCCATATATGATAAATATGTTTTCTCAAGGGCTATTTGCTGCAGGCAACTACATCTGATAAGCTGTGCTGAAGGCCAGCCTGTTCCCCACCTGGCAGTCAGAGAGGTCATTCCTGAAGAATTCTGCTGCGAGACTTCAGCCCACGTGCTGCAGGAGTTGCTTTTCCTTTTCCAAAATAATGACCTAAGCAAATTTGACCGAGTTTTCTCTCTCTCTTTTCGGCATGTGGAAAAGGTTCAGAGTGTGAGCAGAAGGACGAGGTGCCAGGCTGTTGTAGAGCTGTGAGGGGCTGGAGCTGGAGCAGGGCATGGGGCTGGAGCTGCTTGGTGGCCAAGCCCTGCGAGCCAGGCAGGAGCTGTGCTGGGCCCTGCATCCCACCCTGGGGAGCAGCCAGCCCTGCCTGGGGGCAGCTGCTGCTCCTCGGGCACACTCCGATTTCCCAAGGTAATTCCAGGACCACTTTGTCCTTGGTAAGCCTCCAGGACCTCTGTGGAGGTTTCAGATGAAAGAAATAACAGGCAGGTTCAGACACAAAGTCATTTGTTTCAGAACAGAGCAAGTAATTTGTTTCAGAGCTGCCTTTGTGCAGGGAGATTGTGGATGCCACAAGCATGGGATCCAGGAGGCTTTATCCCCACTCCCTCAGCAGTAAGTTCCAGGTTATCACTGACTTGCAGAATGCATTTTACTGTCCAGCAGTGCTGCTTAGGTTTTATGATATGTTCTGCATTTTTTTATCATTACTGTTGGTTTTTTTTCCCTAATCTAGCAGAGTAGAGATTTCTGGAGGGTACTATGAGTACATTGATGTCAGCAGCTGCCAGGACATCATCCACCTTTACCACTTGCTCTGGTCGGCAACAATTCTGAACATAGTCGGGCTGTTCCTAGGGATCATTACAGCAGCAATACTTGGAGGCTTTAAAGACATGGTAAGAGGATATCAATTTCTCAGTGCAATAAGGAAAACAAATCAAGCAAATTGCCTTTGAAAATAATCATGGAAACTATTGGTGTTTCAATGCAAATGATTAATGCATTAATTCAGGGTGGGAAGAAGGGCAAGAAATAACTATAATGAAAAAGTGGAAGTGATTCACTTTTCTGATCTTGTCACCATCTGAGCACAGTTAGAAAATATTAACAGAATTGGGAGACTGTATTTTCAAAAGGAACCATCAGAGAGGCATTGGCAATACCAGGATGATTGAAAATAAGCTCTTTCTTAAAATTGATCTTCCTTTTCATAGTGTTCACATTCTACAAGGAAAAGTGTGGTTGTTGCTCATTAATTGATGATTTTATAGTAGCAGTCTGAGCTTTGCAGACTGTGTTAGGCTGAAACTCTCCATCTAATTTCATGATGGTGCAGAATCTAAGAGGGTGAACTGGGGATCAAAACCAAACTTCAGATAATGAAAAAAATACTGTTCTAACAATATGAACTTTGAAATACCTTCACTTAACCAGGCTGCCTGTTACCTTCCATAGGGTTTTGTTGTAAACAGCACAAATGAAGGGATAGAACTGAATGTTCAACAGATACATTTGGGGCTTTTCGGTTGCTTGTGACTAATTTGGAATAACACAAAAATATTCACACAGAAAAGAGATTTGTTGTCCTGGCTATATGTTTTTCTTACAAAGAAATCTTGGGCCCTATACTAAGGGTACGTTGTTTCAGAACTCTGAACTCTTTTGAAACTCACCAAAGTCTTCCCAAATAAAACAGGAGACACATTCCCAGCTGTGCATCACAGCCCTTTGACATTTGATCCACACTAGAGAACCTCTGCAAACAAAGATGTATAGAAATTACAGCAATGCACAAAATAACAGAGTAATTTTGAAGTAATGAATAATTTCTCCTAAATAATTTCTCCTACTTGTAAAGAAGTAAATCTGTTTTGTGTGAGTACTGGTGTGCACTGGGCTACTGCCAGCTTGTTTGGAATCTGAAACAATCAGTGGCTGTGGAATGAAGTGACCTTGGAACGTAGCTGCTGCCTGAGAGGGAACTGGATTGCCAGTTGCTAATGCAACAGAGCTGACATCTAAAGACACACAGTGCTCCTTTAAATTATTTCTGCTTTCATTCAGCTCTCAGCTTTCTGTGACTGGGTTTGCAGCCTCATACTCTCTTCTTTTTGTTTTGACAGACTCCTTCCCTCCCTACGCTGAACTGCAGTGTTGAGAATGCACACCCTTCAGTGACCTACTACTCCAGGCCACAAGTGACGTCCTACAACTCCTACTACCACAGCACTCCTCACCTGCCTCCCTACTCTGCTTATGACTTTCAGGTGGGCAACTTTACAGGATGCTTCCTTGTTTAGCAGCAAGGTTAAATCCAGGCAGTCTGCAGGACTCCGGGGGGCCTGTCTTCCTGTCATTCACACAGTTTAATTTTCTTGCTCCTGCAGAAAATACCAAATTTTTCCTACTAGGCATTGGTCCTTGGCAGTGCTCTCTCTTACTAAGGCAGTGTTTTCCTGAAAGCTGTCCTTGAAGTGAAGGCAAGAGGGAGGCCCTGCTGACTGCCTGCCCATCACTTACTAGTAGAGATCACATTAAAAACAGGCACTGCCTCTGCTGCCTCTGGCTCTGCAGTGTTCTGAGGAGAGAGGCAAAGCCAGGTGCTCAGGTACTAGATTTTATTAGGCCAACTGCTGTGTCTGAGAGAAATAGAAAAGCTTTTGGAAACAAGATGTTTGAGCTCCTGAAGACACGTGATGCCTGCAATGCTGATTTATTGTGGTTATTTTCCACGTGCTTCACTGGCCTAAGAGGGGGTCTCTGCAAACATCCCCTCTGCTGTAATGCATCCCTTCCTCTTTGAGCTATGGAGCTGTGCTGTTGGAAATGGGGATTTCATGTGAACCTTGCTGTCAACATCAGCTTTCACTTGTTGAAGCAGATGAGGACATTTCCTCCTCTTCTCTTCTGGCAGGTGGTGATGTTACCACAGGGGTGATGTTAATTAATATATCACACAACCACCACACAGGAGACTTTTTTTTTTTTTAAGAGTTTAAGATCTTGGTCATCAACAAAGAGGTGTGCTCTGTGATAGCCACCACATCCCTCATCTGAGCCATGCATTAGAGGAAACTAAAATCTAAACCTTCCTGGGTCTGCTGCTAGTGCTACTGGACAATGCTGTTGTCAGGGCTCCTAAATATAATTGAACACTTAAGTCAGAACTTTTAGGATGTATTTGTGACTTATTTTTGAGATTAACGAAACCTGGGTTAGTCACTGGTGCTGTATAACTTCCTGCATTTATAAAAACGCCAACCTCAGCGCACGCCAAACCAAGCTCTGCTACAAAGTATTTTTCTGTCTGACCCAGAGCTTGCCAGTGTGGCAGCCCCAGCACCTGCAGGGAGCTCAGCAAGGGTGAATTCCCTGCTTTGTCACTGGAAGCACTGCTGGGCTCTGCTAGCACAGCTCAGCCACACAGACCAAAGAGTCTGGGTGTCACTGCTGTGAGCACAGGTGCTGGCTCAGCAGACGGCACAAAAGCTGGGCATGAATTCAGCTCATCTCAATTTAATACAGCCAAGTCCCTCTGTAACGTGAAATTCCAAGTCTGAGCCTTGCATATCTTCCAGGGAACTTGGAGCCCGCAAGGGAGCATTAGCTGAGCCTCTGCTGTGCAGACTGCTTGCCTTGAGCCCCACTCTGCTCCAAGCAGTGACTGAGCCACCCTGGCCCCTCTCCCCTGACACCCACGGCACGTGGAGCGAGCCCTGCCTCGAACCCCTTCCAAAGGATGCACTCCCTCTGGCGCAAGAATGCTTCCCACTCATTCCACGCATTTTTCACAGGACAAAAACAACACACCAGAATTCCTAAGGAAGCCTAGGCCCTTGCAAAAACCTGGCTTTCACACGCAACTCTAAAATGGCAGACCCAGGTCTCTGGCTTTTGGAGCAGCTCATTCACTGTTGCTACTGGCTGGTGTGTGACACCCAAGATTTGAGAGGAACCCATCAGTTTTCAGTTGTCCAGTATTTGTGAAATACAGCAAGCACACGGAAGGGATGAGAATTTTTTTAAAATATCTTCAGTTTTGGATCTAAGGAGCTTAATTTTTTAAAACCCTTACTTACAGGCTGCGCTTACTTTGAATGCAACAAGTTATCTGAAGTGTTATTTGTGCGTGGTGAACCTTGAAATGTTAATTTTGAACTGTTGGGTAATGAAGTGTCACTTTGATACAGTATTTTCATTAGGAAATGGTTACATTGCAGCCTTTGCTGTCTCCCTGCAGCATTCCAGCGTGTTTCCAGCCTCCACTCCTTCCGGCCTCTCCGATGACCCCCAGTCCCTGTCACCATCCCCCAGCTATATGTGGGCCTCCAATGCACCCCCTCGTTACTCACCACCCTATTTCCCACCTTTTGAGAAGCCACCACCTTACACGCCATAAAGAACGTGGGAAAGAAGAAAAAAAACATATTTGCCATCGAAATAAGTGTGAACATTTTGTATTTATATTTTACTGTGGGAGGGAGCAGGAGAATCCGGAAGATAATTGCAAATTAAAATATTAGATTGGACTGTCCTTTTTTGCAAGACTTGTTTCAGAAGTTTTAAGGATGGCCTGTGACAAAGGGGACAGACTTCTGATGTTTTAATGAGTCACTGAGCAGCAGGTGACCTAAATTTCAGCCTCTTTGGTTCATGTAGTCCTTGGTTTTTAATCAAGTGATCCAACACAGATGACAGATTCTGGTCTGCCTTACTCCATCTTGTGCCAAGCTGAAGTAAGGGTAGCCAAGATCAGTAGTTGCTAGAGATTATCTAGTAGTTATCAGTAGTTGCTAGAGTTTGAGGTGAGGGTGCTTGCAGACAGCACCACTCAACACTGGTTTTGTTTGGCCTTTGGGCTCCCGTTGCTGGGATTCTGGCTGGGAGGACACAGGACCTAGCTCACATCACTTGTTGGCCCAATACACTGGAAACATTTTGGGGGGAACCGTGACAGTGCCTCAAAATGTAACCCTGTTGAAAAGGATAACATCATAGGATAGACTCATGCATGTGTAGCAAAATAATCAGAATATTGCTTTTTTGAGGGGGGGGCAAGCTGTTTTTATTTCAGGTTGCTTCTTAAGATAAAAGGTGAAATGGAGTTGTCTCTCCCTGAATTCTGGGTAGGTAATGCTGAAGTCAAACAGTTTGGGTGGTCGCACTGCCTAAATTGTCCTTGTATTCCTATTAAAAACATCAGGAACCGTCTACAAGTCACTGAAACAGTGCAGTAAAAATGTTATTTATTTATTTGTTTATGTTTTCTGTGGTTGGGAATTTCTTTTTAAGCTTGTAACTTTTAACTTTTTTAATGGACTGAATCAGCACCCTGAATAAGCACTGGTTTAGTAGCTGTATTATGGGCTGCACATAAGGAATATCCACTACTAGTTCTCCAAGATATAAGCCTCACATGGATGAAATTCAACACCCTGTAATATAGGACAAAACTGAGGAATTTGCAATTACTGTTGTGACTTTCATTTAATCTTCAGCTGATGACTGTGCTGATTGATCTAGATTCCAGCAGATTTTGCATGCATCTTGCATAACAAAAGGTCAGCTTTGATATGTGACACACTGACCTCTAAAGCGTGGTTCTACTCCAGGAAGTGATTTCAGATGACAGTGTTCGGATCTGACCTGCTCAACCTGAGCGTTCTCAACTGCTCACTTCAGGGATAAAAGCAACATTAACATTTTACTCCTTATTTCCTAAATATATCATTTCCTTGGCATCAGTTTGTTGACCCTAATCCTCAGTTGCCTTCCTGTACTTGCAACTGATGTAGACAAAAAGGCACCTAAAAGTTAAATCTGGCTTTCAGAATCAAAATGGAATACATGCTGGTGGGCTGGGGGAGAATCCAGTTGGATTTTGAACTGTGGCACCTAGTTTTAATCTATAAAAAAATTTCAAACGCTGTCAACATGAAAAACAAACACTGAAGTCACTGATCTCACTTTTCAAAGTACACCCACACTTTATAATGCTGTTTTTAATCCTATGCATTGGCAAGGCCTTTAGGCTAGACTATGTATTAACCATTTCCACTGTCAATTACTAATCAGTATATTAGTTCATGAAAGGATGACACTTTATCCAGAAGCAAGCGTGACTTTTCTCCAGTAAGAAGGGAAATAAAGAGCTGGAGAAAGGAATGCAGCTCACAGGATTTAAAGCAGTAGTGTATCATATCCTGGTGGCATTTTGTTTTACTATAGAATGTTGAAGTGCAGCTCCTATAATTTGTGTACTGGAAATAAATTTATATACTGGGGCATCCTCCATTTTATATTACATTTTATTGAATTACAGAGATATAAAGAGTCTCTTGATAAAGAGATCGTGGGCAAATTCAAAACAGACAGTACTTCTCTTGATAAAACTCCCCACAAAACTAGAATCAGAAGGGCACATTAATTTAGTATCAGAAGACATTTTATTGCTTTATCTTTGAAATAAAAGCCAACAGTCCTGTCCCACTTCTGACAAACACTACCATTTGTGCCTGTCAACTAATAGGGCTAGAAGGACTTAGGGACACCACAGGACAGGACTGAACATCCTGAAGAGAACATAACTTAGTGGGATGAAACAATTAGGAGATGAATTGTGTCATTGGTTTTGAGATGAAAAATACTAACCTTAGGAAATTATCCAAATTCTCTTTTTTTTCTAAGGAATATTTTAGCAAAAATTACATTGCTGCTTTAAATTCACTATAAAAGGACAAGTACATTTTCACATTTAAAAACTTACTGGTGGTATTTTCTGTTGAATTACCTGTTTCATTCTGCTTGAGTAAAACAAAGCATTTAATGTAACTGCAACATTCTGCACTGTATTTGTCATTTCTTATGAGAATGTCAAGTTTGTGACTCATATGTACCCTTTTATTACTTTGCCAAAGTTAAATAAAATTGTGTGACTTTTGTAAACATTTACCAATTCTACTTTACATTTTAGCAGCCTTCCTGTTTTACAAGCATGTTTAGGGTTATTTTTAAAAAGTGAGTAAAATTTACATTTAAAGAAATCAAAGGAAAAAAACCCAACAAACAACAAAAAAAAAACCACCACCCCATCTCTGTTCTCTGTATTTGAGACATATTTCTACCAGGATTAGCCAAAAACTCCTTAAGTTCTGTTTTTGAAGGCGCTCATGCCCCTGCACTTGATAATTCTGCAGTTTTACCATTACATGGTGCCCTGACCTCAAGCCCTCTAAAATTATTACTGCTAATCTTTCACTTAACACAGATCTGAATAATCCAACCAGTGCAGTCTTGGTGTCTCCTCTGCCTACTTTGGGCATATTCTGTCCTGATGATGTCAGCAGAGCGAGGCAGAAGCCCTGTGCCAAGGAAATAAAGGCATCTAGAATATAATTTGGCATGTTACTTATTAAATTGCATTCCTACATGCAATAAGAAGTCTACACAAAATAAGTGAGTACTTCCTGTTGGCCCCAGGTCACCAACAATGGAACTCTCACAAATCACAACCAGTCAGCAGCTGGGAAGGAGAGCCCAAACCGTGGGTGAGCTGAAAGGACAGCACTGGTCACTGTGTAGGTTTTACTGGTCCCTAGGTAGGGTTTTGTTGACTTTGAGCTCATTTGCAGTGCCAGCAGTTGGTCAGAGAGTGTTGCACAGTCTCAGAGTTCCCATCCACCCCATCTATCACAGCACTCAGCTCACAGCACACCGGGGTTGTTGAGCTAATTTGCTTTCTTGAAAAGTGTTCAACAAAACCAATTAAACAGCATCAAAACAAACAAACAAAACTAAGGCCCAAATAAAAACACCTCTCCCTGTTCCCCCCACAGTGGGTTCCCTGCTATTCTCAAAGACAAGGAAAAGGAAGCTACAAATGTGTTAGACTATAGAAACTGAGTTGCCATCAAAAAGAAACATACTATGCTCACCTTGAGAATTAAACTTTTTTATTTTTTGCCATAGAAAGCTCTAAAAACTAATATCACATGTTGATTAATGAAAAGTAGAACACAACTTTAAAAAGTATGTTAAGGAAAGGCTGTACAACTATATACACCACAGACTGGGGAAACCAAGGAATGTTTCACATGGAACATTTCCTAGGCAACAGCTGTAGATCTCAGAATTCAATGTATATAGTTGTCAGCTTCTGCATCTTTTTATAAACTGCATGCCTTAACAGAACAAAATAAATAAGCAGTAGATGTTATTCAATATTTATTTAGTTCACATAGTGGAATGTTATGGTATGTATCCCCAAAGAACCACAGTGAGGATGCAGCCACCATTACCAAATTCTGCAGCAGATCTGTAAATGGTTTTATATGCATAATAAACGACTGTGAGGTTTGCTACCTTAGTCTGTTGAAATTTTTCATTTCTATATAAATGCTTTGTCAGATTCAACCTTTTTCTTCCATCATCCCAAAGCCAATTTCTTAATATTTACATAAGTTTTTTCATTAAGTTAAACTGCAAGTTAAATGCTTACAAAAACAAACAAAAACACAAATGCAAGTGCAATAGCCAGAAATCTAAATATAAAAGCTTACTCATGGCCCCATAAAAAGTTTTCAAAGAATGGATTTAACATGTTTCCAAACCAATAAATACTGGAAGTGAAATTAAAAAAATGCTTTACATACCTCTGGACTTTGGATATTAAAATCACTTCCAAGGAAAACTGAAGACCCTGAGACACATGCAAGCACGAGTCTTCTAGCAAAAATACTTAAAAAGCCCTAATTTTCCAGTTTTCCTCCAAAAAGAAACCTTTACTAGGCACAGTTTAATTTAAGGTTTTAAATATATCAGCAGCAAATAGTGATAGCCATTATGTTTAATTCCGCGCTCTGTCATGTATGCTTAATTCCAGATCCCAACACAGGCCATTTACTTAAGAGTTGGGCTCAATGATCCTTGTGGGTCCCTTCCAACTCAAGACTATTCTGTGATTAAACATGTGTCATGTCAATAACAAAAATAACATTGCATTTGTCTCCACAAAGTTGAGGAAGTCCCACCACCAGCCAGCTGTGCAACACAGGCAATCCACACTCACAACTCACATCCCATGAGGAAAATGTGTGCCTGCAGAAATGCCACCTCAGTTACATCCCACATTTAAAGCATGACCCATGGTATTCAAAGGGGTCTGCAATATGATCTGGAAATAATCAGGTATATCATGCTCTTGGCTGACAAAGTGCTGAGCATCACATGCACCACATAAAGAAATCCTCCTCCCATCAGTGCTCACGTGGATTTCTGGTATCGTTTTTGCAGCTCAACTTAGATTTGAACTGTTTCCCATTTAAGTGCCTTTCTGTGAAGAGTACTGTATGTCTAAAACCTTTAACTTTGAGAGTCATAAATCAAGATACTAACTTAAAACATGAAAAAGAAGATAGAAACCTGTAACTGCAATTTAAGCAATTAAAGGTTTCCATAACTAGTACTATGCACAATAGTCTTTCCCAGTCACCTCTAGAATTTGAGGAGTTTTCATATTATCATTTACAAAAATTCAACAAGTCACTAACTCTGAAATGCTAAACTAGGACTCCAGCAAACAGCTGTTTTTCTCTACTATTTCCTGATCAAGTTGGACATCTAATTCATCTTTTAACTGTTAAAACAGGCACCAAATGAAAGGAGAGTAAAATGGCAACATAATAAACCCAAACCTGGAAACACCTGATGACTAGACAATTGCAAAGAAATCATACTTTGGGTCATGGTGAACAAAGGGTATTTTCTGGTTCTTGGTTTAGTCCTCATCTTCCAAAATGTATAAATGGGGGCAAGTGTGGGGGAAATCCAAATGCCTGTTACACTTGAAGATCTAGCCAAACAGGCATACAGGATCTTCAGCAGTCTCACTGTCAAACCAATACAGCACTTATATGAATTCATAGTTTTGAGAAGTCTTCAGCTAAAAACAAATAATATTTTTATAATTTCAAAATTCTGGACTGAAACCCTTCTTCTTGAAGTGGAAAAAAAAGGAACAGCACTTTATATCAAACTAATTACTGGCATTTTTCCAGCAGTAAGAAAACGCAACAATATTTCTCAAGCTGTAAGAAGGTAACATTATCTCCTTCCTAAGTGTTCTAAGCTTCTTCACTATTCAGCTTTGTAGGGTTTGGTTTCTTCCCATTGCAAAAAGAATAAAATAACAACGTCCAGGACACTGAATACTTAGCTCACCACACTGCCAAGTGTAGGTAAAGTTTGTTCAAGTTAGCCCTAACTGAGTATTGCTTTTTGACAAGACTTTTTGCATGAAGACATATTTATAAAAGCAGAATTAGGATGCTAGCCCAAAAACAGACTACTCCAGTGTAGTAGGGGATCATGTATTTTGGCCCCTTGTTCACAAATGTGAGTTGTGGGATTATTTTTTAAATGGTTCCATGACCAAGAGACTATGATGAAAAAATCTTACTGCTTTCTTGGTTAACATCTAAACAGAATTCAGCATTAAAGTGCTAACATGAAAGAAAGGGTTTACATGGTAAATATGGGTACAGGAAATATCTCAATTAGTTTAGAAATATTTCTAGCTCTTTAGAAGGAATTGTACATTTTCAAGCCACAAGTCCTCATGTTTTGATCAAATTTAACATATTTGAAAACTCTGACAGCGCCTTAGAATGTCTCACTCTCTATTCAAGTAAATGTTCTGATTAATTGCTTCCACAAATCACTGCAGTTAACATGGTCCATCTAAGCGTTACCATTTGGTTACTTGGTAGAACAAGTTAACTTCTTTTGATTTTACCCTTTGATTTTACAGCAATTTCAACAGTCCAGTTAAAACAGCTGCAATGCTCCTGCACTGAACCCTTTTTCCCAGCATTTCAAAGATTTCAGTAAGATTCAGGTATCACAAACTCAAACTCAGTACTTCCCTCTGACGGGTTTTGTTTAAAGATCGTTTCATTTCCCTGCGGAACGAAAATGTCATCCCAGGTGATTTGTTTGGCCGGAGAGTTGGATGTTGCTCCCTCAGTGCCATCCTTCCCCGAGCCAACACGATAGACAACTCCCCCCTGGCTGATGCCCGGGACGCTGCTGGGGCGGTCGCTGATGTAGGCGTACTGCCGGATCTGCAGGGACCTGCAGGGGTGCAGCCGGTACAGCTTGGTGTCCCCGGAGGGGTCCTGGCTGTGCACAGATTTGATGTGGGAGATGGTGATCTGGTAGTTGATGAAAGATTTGCCGCACGTCAGGCACTGGTACCTTCGCTCCCCGGTGTGGTGCAGTTCGTGCTTGGTGCGATACTCTGCGAGGGCAAAGACCTTGTCACAGTAGCGACAGGGGTACTTCTTCTCCCAGGAGTGCACGTTGAAATGCCGCCGCAGGCTGGTCAGGCACGCGTAGGACCTCTTGCACACGATGCAGATGTAGTAGACTCTGCCATCCACGATGAGCTCGTAGTGGTCGTCGTGCTTCACTTTCATGCGTTTCCCCCTTTGGAGATTCATCACCAGACTTTTTGGGTGTGTCATCGGGCTTGGCTTCCCCTTCCTCAGAGTCACCCTTCACAGGGATGACTATGTCATAAGTGTCCTCACCGATATTTGCATAAACCTTACAGCCTGTGGATAAGCCTCCTATTTCAGTTGCTGTATCTAATGTTATGATTTTCTGCCCATCTCCCACATTCTTTGATGTAAGACCCGAACTTAATTCCTTGTTGTTTCCAGAAAGGACATCTGAGATTTTTATTTTCAATTCTCCAGCTTTCGTAGATGGCTCTTGGGAAAACGTAACAACCTGTTTTTTCTGTACACCTGATCCTTCAGTGCTCCCTGCCTTAGGAACAGAAGATTGCTGAACCAAAGAGCTGCTGCTGACCGAACCAGGGCTAGAGGAGCTGATGATATCGACATCATCTTCAACAACCTCTGCATCATCAACAGCAGTGGCTTCCACTTCAGTTACAGAGCCATTATTGGATGGCTGCTGGCTCTCCTCAAGTAAATTAATTGTAGGAGTCACATGTGTTTGATGCAAGGAGCTGGCACCAAGTGAGGAGTTAAGCAGAGGCTTGTTCAGCACGATGATATTAGGAGTAAAATGCTGCGGCGTTGCCGAGGTGAATGATTCAGCACCTGACTGTGTCTGGCTCGGGCTCAGCTGAGTGGCAGACAAAGTGAGGTTCTGAGCTGCTGTGCTGTTCGTCACATGGGGAGAGCCACCACTGCCACAGGATTTTTGGTCAGAAGCTCCAGCTGGACTTGAACAAGGCTGGTTCTGGCTTGCAGCATTTTTGTCTTTAGTACATTCTTTTGGAGGAACAATCTCAGAACAAAAAATTACATCATCATCCTCATCCGAATCACTCACTGTAATTTTTGTAGTCTCATATTCTATGCCATGTAAGGAGAATGACTGTGTTATAACTGGCATCCCATCTGCTGCCTCCTGACCCTCTGGCCTGATTACAGTCACCTGTGTTTCAGCATCTCTTTGATTTGGACTAGAAGCTGAAGTTTTTGCAGCACCGTCTTTGACCTCGCTGGGCACATTCTTGCCTTCGGCCGGAGGGATGCCCAGGTCAGCTATGAATTTAACACCCAGCTCCTGCCCTGATTTAATCAGTTCATCAAGTAAATCAGATCGGACACTGATTATTTTGGAACTATAAATATAATTAAGAATTTCTGCAAAAATTTCTGCTCTTACAAAGCTCAGTTCAACCACTTGACCAGCGACTGAGAAAAGCTGGTGAAAATATGTGCTTGAGGCTGAAAGGATGTTTCTGTGAGCTCGAAATTTCCGGTCCTCCACAATGACTGTAACATCACAAAAAAGTCCATGGCCACGTTGTTCATTCAAAGATTGAAGGAGCACACTAGAATATTGTGTGTCTGTTGCAGAAATAAGTTTTTTCCCCTCCATTCCTACAAAAGGAAAGCAAAAGATACCAAATTAGTAAAAATGCAGATTTACAGTTTTAACTGCATAACAACGTTCACATATTTACTGTCTACTCCTTCTTTAGGAAAAAACAAATCTGAGATACTGTTCAGAAAATTATGTGCTACTGCACTCCACAAATTTGTTTCTTATTGTTGTTTGTCCTTTCCTCTTCTCCTCAAGGTAAGTGGCATTCTGAATATATCCTCTGCTCTTACAAGGTGAGGAACAAAGAAACAACGTCTCATCCTAAGCAACAGCAAGTAAGGTTAATTGTAAAAGAAAATGTAAGTTTTGGATCCCAAAAGCAGCTTTAAACATTATTAGTAATGTCTTTTAATTGTGAAATATTCCATAGATTATTATGAGAAAGCCCAATAGCATGAAGTTATTTATGGCCAGACACCAGAATCTGTGGGTCTGCATATTACCAGTCAACTGAGTTAATAAAAACACTATGGATAGTGCACTTCCTTCCCCAGAAAAATAAACTTTTCTTTCCCCAGAAAAATAACCTTTTTTTAACCCCATGTCATATATTTGCAAGGCTATGTATGTCAAACTGAGACACTGAAGCGGCACCATAGCAAAAACAGATCTGCTAAGTCAAAGTAACCTGCCACCACTGCCCAAGCAAAGCCCCCCAATCAGCCGCAAAAAGCAACATCAAAATACAGAACAGCGAGCCACTGTTCTGTATTTAGAGGGCTCTAATTTTACCCGCAAAACTTTGATTTCCGCAGGCCGGGCCGGATGAGACGCCGATGCCGGAGTCCCGCGGCCGCCGCTCGCCAGCCCGGGGAGCGCGTCCCGCCCGGCTGCCGCCGCGACCCCGGGGGGCCGGGCCGGGAGAGCCGCGCTCCGAGCGGGGCCGCCGCCGGGGCAGCAGCGGCCGGTCCGCGGCCGGAGGCCGAGCGGGAGCGGCGGAGCTGACAGCGGCGGGCCCCGGGGAGCGGCCTGGCAGCACCGGGCCCGGGCTGACGGGCGGCCCCCTCCGCCGCTCCCGGCTCGCCGAGCCGTGCTGAGCCCCCAGCGGGACGAGAGGGGCAGCCGAGCCCGCCGAGCCCGCGTTCCCCGCGTTACCTGCGCCGCGCTCCGGCCGCGGCCCCCGCCGCCTCCCGCACCTCCGGACCCTCCGCACCGCCGCCGGAGGGCGCTGCCGGCGCTGCCCTCGGCTCTGACCCGAGCGGCCTCGGGAACCTTCGGGCCGGGGCGGGGCCGGGCCGCGCTCCCGCCGCTCCCGCTGGGCCGGGCCCGCCCCGCGCTCTCCGCCGCCGGCAGCAGCCCCGGGGTCGCGGGGCTCCGGACACTCCGGACACCCCGAGCGCACCGCCCGCACAGCGCCCCACGCCTGCAGGAGGTGCCCAGCGTGCGGCCCCCAGCCCGCTCCAGCGCAGGCCGTGGGACGCCTCGGGTCCCGCACACGGGCTAGCTGCGGCCTCAGCGATTCCCGCCGGGCTCCCCGCGTCCCCGCGGAGGCAAAGCCCGGCACCTGCCCTACGGCTGACGGCGTGGATAGGGCCGAGCAGGCGCTATTTCCCGCTGAGTGTCATTTCCTTCCCGGGGGCATCGGTGCTGCTCTGCCAACGCTGACGCAGCCGGCACCTCCGCCCGGCAGCGAGGGAGCTCACAGCCACACCTGAGCTCACCCCTGCTCCTGCTCCGGGAGTATTTGTTTGGAATCCTTTGCGCCACAGGGACACGTGTTAGACACTGCCAGCAGCTGTGCAGACATGCACGGCTTTGACACAAAGTGCCTTTGACCAAAATGACTCAAATGCACATTCGACATGTGGCCACCGAAGTGACGCATCCACAGCGCGGCCTCTTGGAAACTCTTGCTGTTCAGGAATGCTCGAGGAACACCAATATCATAAAAGATATTTTGCGTCTTTGGTTATGGATCTGTTCCTTTTTTTTTTTTTTTTTTTCCCTATGCATTCTGTGGACTTGAACCACATAAATTCCTGATTTTTCTTAAGATTCAAAAACTTTGACAAGAAGAAATGGCCTCTTAAGTTCAACGGAAAATGTAACAGGCCGCAGCCACCGGCAGACACGACTGCAATCCTTCACCTCATAAATCAGCAATTAAATGGTCCTGCCCAGGTTTATGAGCAAGAAATACATAATAATCTTTCTTCTAGCAAGAATAACAATCTTTCTTCTAGCAAGAAAATCACCTGCCAGGCTCCCTGTATTTGTGTAGTTAGTAACAAAAGTTCCTTTTTGAAGTGAGCCTTCAGATTTTAAATGTTACAAAAAGCAGTTTCTGTTTATTTATAGGTTTTACCAGAGAGTCAATTGAATGAGGATAAATAATAGAAAACACTCATCAGGGAAAACATAGGCTTTTCTTTCTCATATGACCCTTCAATTCTTTTCTCCTTTGATATAGGTTCTTCATAATTTTTACACAGGAGGCTATATTAAATGAAAACAATACTATAATTGTTTTAATATTTAATCCAGTGCACTTTTTTTTCTCCTCCAAAAATGTGTGATGGCCCAAATTAAACAATTTCTTAGCCTTTCATCCTCCATCTTTAACGACTTGTCTCCTCACTGCCTCTTCTAACACTAAATAACTAACAGGAAAATTCAGAGCTACAGATGGGCACTGACTTGGAAGGATCCCTGCTCCTGAGACATCACCAGATTCTCAAAAATCAGGTTTGAAACCACTTCTTCTGAGGCACAGAAACGCTGCCTGATTTAAAAGCTGCTGGGAGAGCTGCACCATCTCCTTGGCTTTTACCCTTTCTCACAGCAGCTTTTCTCTATGGCAACTCCTTCTGTCAGACATAACATCTGAACCCCCTGTCACATTGCTGCAGTCAGGGCACAGATAATGCTCTCCCCAGCTCAGCCAGTTTGACTGAAGCTCTCACCATCTTGCTGCACCTGAAAGCTGAATTTCAATGTGCTTTTTTTTTTGGCAGCATGCATCTCCTATTTTAGAGGTTGTTTTTTCCACTTTTATGTTTAGATAAGCCAAGAAAGTGTTTGGTAATTCAAGTCACATAAAACCTTACAATATAAGTAACAATATAAAAGAACCATTTAGTCTAAGATATTGACAAGAAACATCTAGCATACAGAACTACATGTGGTCTTTTTGGAGCTGAAAAATATATAAGAGACTCAATAGCAACTTTTATCTTAATGTATAGAAGTGATCAAAAAACTTTGGGAAGGAGGCTCTGAAAATATGAAGTACAAATTGAAAGAAATTTATGTGCAGGCTTTGCAAGAAGACAAAACAGTATGCAATTCAGTAACAAGTTTTCAATTAAGCAATTTGAGAAGCTCTTTTGGTTTTAAAAAAATCCACTTTGTGAGAATAGAAAAAATTTTTTAAAGAGCTGACAAATTTGAGAGACAAAGTAACATAGTACCATTCTTCATAATGAAAACATGTATTTTACATTAAAGTAAACTAAATTTTATAAGCAGAACAGTTAAAGCTTTTCAATAAAATTGAAATTCAATATTATCCTACCTAAGACTACCTTTAAGGACAGAAATATTCTTCCACTGTGGGAATTTCAATAAAACATCACTGCTTCTGAAAGACTCTAAATACAAATTTCCACTGTTTGTGCCCTGAAGAAATCTCTGAGAGTATTTCTCCTGCCAATCCCATTATATAAAGCCTCATATAACTGAATTAAGAGTCCAGTGATCCTTTCTATTGACATTAGGAGTTGTTGTAGATGCTGTTATGAACTGCATGAGATTATAGCTTCAAGTTATAGTGCACTTCAAGTCACCTACCCAATATTAGCTAACACGGGTGCAGAGTGCTCCTGAGGCAGATGTTTTAGTCACCATTTAGTCAGATCTGAAATAATCTAAAATTAGTTTGCCAAAATAATCAAAAGAAGGGAGAAACTGGGCTTTGCTCACACAAACACAGTGACAGTAACACCACACACAATGGGCAATCTCTGGTAAATCTTTTCCCTTCCTGTTCTGCACATGGTTCCTTGCACCCAAAAAACTACACAATTTAAATATGCTTATTCCATCTTACAGAATTTTTTAATGCTGTTTATGGTAGGTTTGGGAGCTAAAATACTGTTTCATTTGTGAAAAAGAGACTGGCATACCCTGACACAATTTCTAGACAGCATAAACCAGCATGGGTTTCCCGGGGTGGAGCAACTGTCCAAAATGTGCCGTTTACCCAGAGCTGGCCAGAGCCAGCCGTGTTACACTGCGCTTCCAGAGCTGAGCACAAACTCGGGGTTTATTTAAGAAAGCTCCGTGGCAACGTGGTCAAACCTGAGGGGGAAGGGCGCTTACAGAAGGAGTGGGTGTCTTATCTGAATACATAATTTGTATCAGCTTTATACATAAAGGTTAAGGAAAAGACTTAAGATCACTCCAACGGTGAACCCAGCGCCAGCACCGTGTTCACCATCAACCGTGTCCTAAATGCCATCTCCACAGGGTTTTTTAACATTTCCGGGGATGCTGACTCCACCACTTCGCCGGGCAGCCTATTCCTGTGCTTGATAACCTTTCCCATGAAAAAAATTTCCTAATACCCAACCGAAACCTCCCCTGACGCAACTGCGGGCCGTTTCCTCTCGTCCTGTCAGCTTTGCCCTGAGCCGCCGCAGCGGAGCGGGGCCAGCGCCGTGTCAGGCCGCGCTGGGAGGCGCCGGGCGCCCGAACGCCGAGACCGGGCCTTGCCGGGCCGGGCCGTGTCAGGCGGCGCCGGGCCCGGGCAGGGAGGGGGAGCCCCGCGTGACACGGTGAGCTGTCCGCGGGGCGGTGCTGCTGCCGGGCCGCCCTGGACAGCTCCCGGGGCCGCGGCCCCGCGCCGGTGCCCGCGGAGCGGGGCGGAGCCGGGCCCGCGCCGCCGCCGCCCCCCGCCCGCGGCTCGCGCCCCGTCGGTGCCTCACCTTCCGCCGCCGCCGCGCGCGCGTCCATCGCTGCCGGGCGGCCGCCGCGGGGCACAAAAGGAGCCGCCGCCGCCGCCACCGCCGCCGCGTTGCCGGCCGGGCGGGTGGGGCGGTGACCCCGCGGGCGGGGCCGCCCCGCTCCCGCCTTGCTCCCGCCCCGCTCCCGCCCGGCCGGGAGGGCACCGGAAGCCGCCGGAAGCGCCTCCGCTTCCGCCATGGCGCCCGCGTCCCGCTCGCGCTCCCCGCCCGCCGCCAGCTCCGAGCGCCGCGGCCGCCGCTCCCGGTCCCGCTCCCGCTCCCGGTCCCGCGAGCGCAATGGCCCGAGGCGCCTGAGCCACCGGCGGAGCCGCAGCCGCTCCCGCAGCCCCGGCGCGCCGCGCTCCTCCGCGCACCACGGGCACCACCACCACGGCAAATGGCCCGAGTACTACGAGAAGGAGAAGGAGGAGATCCTGCGGCAGAGGTGAGCGCCGGCACGGGCCGGGCCTGCCCTGCCGGGCCCCGCTCCGCGCGGAAGGAACGGCGCTCCCGGGAGGGGCGGGTGCGGCCGGGCCTGGTTCCGTACGGCCCCGTCTCGGGCTCTCGGCCCCGTCTCGGGCTCTCGGCGCGTTCCCCGCGGGCAGGGCCGCCCGGGGGACGGGACGGAGCTCGGCTGGAATGGGGTGACAGCTGCTGCTGCCGATCCTCTGCCGTGTGCGGAGCTCTGCTGCCAGACTGCCCTGCGAGCTTGCGCCTTGCTCCGAGTTGTTTCTTATCCTTACTGCAGCTGATTCGGGCGGTTAGAAACACTGACGTGTAGGACTTTAAATGTGTGCTGGGTGTTGCAAACTAGGCGTCAGTGACAGTGTTTTGCTTTACAGGAGACTCAATGAGAGAGAGAGAATTGGAGAACTGGGGGCACCCGAAGTCTGGGGGCTGTCACCAAAAGTTCCTGACCCAGAGTAAGGCGTATTCTTTCTTCATGTTTTTTATAATATTAATGACTTATCAGTTCAGTTTATAAAAATGCTTTATCCCTGTGTTAGTCATGGTGTCACAATACTTATTGTATCCATTCCTTTCTGAAGCAACATAATGAGATTAGTATTTTTTCAACCAAATAATTCCAACAGACCAATTATGCAGTATGTGATTTATTGTAGATCAGGTGACTGTTGTGTTGTGGTTCTGACAGCAGTTCCCAGGCTAAATTAGCTCTTTAATATTTTACTCCCTTACGAGGATTGACTCAAAATGTCCTTGGCCATATGTATACCTTTGATCTTGAGTACAACAAAACAGATTTTAAGTAGCAAACTGTTATTTTATTCAGTTCCGATGAGCACACACCAGTAGAAGATGAAGAGGCAAAATCTAAGAGTAGTTCTTCGGATTCCAGCTCAGAAGGTATTTTGTTTGGTTTGCACAGTTTTTTTGAAAATGGGAAACTACTGTGGCTTAGAATCTGCTGCTGCTGCTGCTTGCAAGAGGTTCCCTGGCTTAGATGGGTGGAAGTGGCTGGGGTGGGCTCCAGCTCAAAGGAGAGCGTGGCTTTGGGAAGATTAGGGAATACATATGGAACTAGATGCTCTTTGTTCTCTAACACTATGTTTAAAAACATTCCAGAGGAAAAGAAGAAAAAGAAGAAGAAAAAACAAAAGAAGAAACGTAAAGCATCCAAAAGAAAGCGCAGGAAACATTCTGAGGACAGCGACAGTGACTCAGAGTCTGAGCAGAACTCCAGTGGTAAGACAGGAGGGTTTCAGCTTGCAGTCTGGCCTCAGGAAAGGGGATTTCTGAATTTAGTATCCATTGGGCCTCTCGTACCAGAGATCTGTTTGATATGTTCTCATATGACCAGTACTGCAGGGAGCTTTCTACTAACGCTTTCCCAGTATGAACAAGTCCCATCAGGGGGTGTCCTGGGGCATTCTGGTGGAGGCAGTCAGTGCTGGGAGTGGGCTCGGGGTTAGGGTAGTGGTTAGGTTAATTGGTAGGGGTAGTGGTTAGTGTAATTCTTGGCAGTAGGGTTAGGGGAGTGGTTAGGCTTAGTGTTGAGAGAATGAAAGAGCCTGTGGCTCCAGGAGGACTGGGACTGGAAAAGGCATGCCAAGGCAATCCCAGCAAGGATCCAGCATTGCTGTTCCTACATCTTTCTGACCTGGAAAACCCATATTATTGAGTTTGGGTTAGGGCTAGTGCTTAGGGTTAGGGTTGAGAGAGTCAAAGAGCCCACAGCTCTGTGAACATTGGGGCTGTAAAAGGCATGACATGTTATTCACAGGGCAGTAAGCTACTTAGTTATAACTAATAATTTCTTTTTGATAATGTATACATTTTCTTTTTTCAGATGAAGATAAAAAGAAAAGCAAGAAGAGGAAAAAGAAGAACAAAAAGTAAGAGTTGTGGTTGCTGTGTCATTTTGGCTGCTGTTGGCTGGAGAGCAGCTCAGTTTTCTCCACGGGCCCTGAGGGAGCCTGAGGACCTTAGGACATTTGCAAGATCTGGCAAATAATATTAATTTGATGGATTTTATTTAAATCTACACAATTGTGCAGCACAAACAATTCCCTGTAGAGCCACTTTCTAATGCTCTATGAAAGTCAAAACAGAACATACATCTTGTCTTGGCTTTGCTGTAAAGTGTTTTGTATGAAACAGCAGACAGCCATTCTTCCTATATGTGGAAGTTGCCTTGAGAAACTAATTATTTGAGTATTATTCCAAGCACCTTCTTTAATTTTAAATTTTGATAAATAGCATGTCTGTCTGGCTTTATCACAGGAAGAAGTATAAGAAAAAGAAAGCTAAGAAGAGCAGGAAGGAATCCAGTGATTCAAGCAGCGAAGATTCCGATGATGAAATGCTTCAAGGGGATGATCTCTGGATAGAGAGGTCAAGTAGGTTCACCTGACTTTAAACTTGGGTGGAAACTTCTTGATGTCCTTTTTGTGAATTTGTTGTTAGGTGTTGCTGACCTGTGTAACCCTTCTGATAACAAAGAACAATAGACACAAGTTCTTAATCTTCCTCATTATTTGATTGTTGCAGAAAATACTGAAGCTGACAGTTTGATTGGACCAGAGGCTCCCAAAACTCACGCATCTCAGGATGATAGGCCTTTGAAGTGAGTAGCCAGCTCTAATGGTACTTGATCAAATCAAGTAAATCAAGTGTGAAAGTTGCTGTTCAAAAGGGCTGTTGCAACAATAAGGCATGCAGAGGGAGAAATGCTGTGCCAGAAACTCACAGATAGAAGTTCTAGTGGTGCTAGGCTTTCTCCTGGCCTGAATTTGGGTAGAAGAGTCTGGTTTATGCTTTTTAGCCTTGATTGCAAGAAAAATAAATTGTAAGTGCCTTTATTCTAAAGATCTGCAGTATTGTGACTTTGTAGTGTCATCAGAATGAACTCAGCTGATAATTTTAAGATGTTGTTGCTAATGTTGCCTTAAGGAAGAAACAGGTCAATACATGGGAAAGCATAAGAAAGTGTTTAAAAATGCAGCTGTATATAGTAGTGAAGAGGGAAGCTGGATGTTTAGCTCAGGCTCTCTCTGTCTGAAGCTACTGACATCACCACTTTTGTTTTTTAGCTATGGCCATGCCCTCCTGCCCGGGGAAGGTGCAGCCATGGCAGAGTACGTCAAAGCAGGGAAGCGCATTCCCCGCAGAGGTGAAATCGGCTTGACCAGTGAGGAGATCGCTTCATTTGAGAGCTCTGGTTATGTCATGAGTGGCAGCAGGTATGGTTTTGATGGTGGCAGTGGTTCCGTGGAATTTTCAACAGCTACTTTCTCTGCTGGCTGAACAGAAGACTGCTTCCAAGCTCTGCTTGCAAGCATGGAGGAGAAGGTGTTCTGCTTGCAGTAATCTACACTAAGCTCCCCATTGCTAGGGATGGATAGTGAGTTTTTCAAGGACACTTTCTCCTCAAGAGCAAAAGTTCTTCATAAGCAATACTCTTCTAATTATTTCACATGAAGAGGTGCTTGTGTCAGGTGACTCAAAGGTGCTCTGTTTGGACAGCCCTGGGGATGTGCTGGGCCTTCAGCAGGAGACAGATCAATGTGTGAGAGGTTGGCTGCACTTTTTTCTCTATGACCAGCAGGAATCTCACTTAAATTTTGGTGAGCCAGCAGCTGACACCCTGGGGGTAGGGGAGGCTTCTGGCTGACTGCCTGAGAACAGACATCCCCAGAAATCAGATCCTTGCTCTGCCACACTCCTTCCTGGGAAGGTTAGTGTGCAGTTTGGATTATCTAGTTTAGATACCTGTTTTGCTAGTTGGCAGGGTCAGCACAAAATATTCAGATACCAACTTTAAGGACTAAGTATGATTTGGTACAGTGCACAACTGCAAAGAAGTACAAAGGATAAGCTAAGTAATGCACTTAATCATTACTGCAAAAGATTGCCTAGAGTGATTAAGAAAGATACATCACCAGTTACCCTAATACTTTACCATCATCCAGATCTGCACATGAGCTGGGAGCCCCAGTCATAACAAAGGATTGGAGAACCATTCCTGGGAAATCCGACATGGTGTGTCCACCTGTAGGCAAGGCCTCCATCTTCACTGTGGGAGGGCTCAGCTTTTGGACTGTAGAATAAACACGTTTACACAACTTCTAGTGCAGGAACATTTGGTTTCATCCTCCTCTTGGGTTCCACCCAAAGTCTGGCCAGGGCTCAAGGAGGAACCAAGGGAGCTGGCTTTAATCATATACGTTCAAACAAGGCCAGATGTCTGATTTCATGCCTTTTTCTGGCTCTAAATGCAGAAAGACAAGTATATTCTTACTACTACATGTTTCACTAGTGATCATGGATATTAAAGCCCCTGAAGATGTTCAGGGCTGTTGATAGCTGGAAGCTGTGCCAGGGCACTGTGACAGCCTCTGCCCATGCTGATGTCCCCCTGTTCCCCCCACAGACACCGGCGCATGGAAGCTGTGCGGCTGCGGAAAGAGAACCAGATCTACAGCGCAGATGAAAAGAGAGCTCTGGCATCCTTCAACCAGGAGGAGAGGAGGAAACGAGAGAATAAGATCCTTGCAAGCTTTCGAGAGATGGTCTACAGAAAGACTAAAGGCAAAGAGGAAAAATAATGCTTCATTTGAGCTGTACACCATAGCTTGCACTGCGTGGCAGCTAGCACAGTCCAGCTGTGATTTGAAGAAAGCTGCAGGTGCTGCAGCACCTTTCACCCAACAGGGCCAAGCCTCAGGAGTGGATTACTTGTGTCAAGGAAACAGAGTTATTTTCATCAGATTTTCTTGGATGGTTTGTTTACCATCTACAAGGAATCCCTGTAAAGAGAAAGGCTACAAGGCAGGAACAGTTGGGGAAGATTAGAGGTGCCAGTGTTCTGCACTCGCTTTGAATCCGACAAGCCAAAGCATCCCATGGGAAGGTTTTGTTACCTAATGCCAATAAGTGTGATTTTTTTATTCCATTTATTTTTTTTAATCATAGGATCATTTAGCTTGGGAAAGACCTTTAACAAGCTATTAGCATCAGTAGCAAAAATGAAGGAACTCCTGAGTTCCTGTTTTGAGATCCAGGACAGTCCACTATTTTTTCACAAGTCTTTTAAATTTAGGTTTTTCCTCCAAACAGTTGAGTTTGGTTTGTACAAATGTACATATTTGTAAATTTCATTTGTAATTTAATACAGATGGGCTTCAGTTACTTTAGAGCAAGCAGATAGCAACTGAGGTGTAAAGTAACAGTAGTAGGAGGGTCTGATATTCAATCACTGAAACACATGGTGAAGAACTGAGTTGCTTGCTTCTTTTTCTCCTATGTTATACATAGGCATCAGTGCAGTAGGGTGCAGTGATTAGAACCCCTGGATGTACATAGGTGGTAACAAGGATGTATCTTTCAATTTATTTGAAATGTTTTTGTTTATGGAAGTGTTCTAGATTAAACCCTTGTTTTTACTCCTGTAGTATTTTACTTTGGTCTGTTTCAGCAGTATTACATGGCTTGCTTTAAACTCTGTGCTTGGAGGCTTTGCTCAGGCAGTGCTTATGTGATGGTTATCTTTGATTCAACTGCATATTTCCAAACCTATCTCCTGGAACTTCTTTTTCTCAAATGTTTCTTAAAACAAAATGGTTTTTAGAGATGGGTTGTTTCTTTTTTGTTCTCCTAATTTATTTTTTTTTTCTTCTAAGTCTAGCAACAGAGATGTCTTGTATATTTGTATCAAGAAAATAAAAGTCCTAAAGTCCTATAATGTTTTCCCTGGAGTTCCATAGACCTGGCATTCACAAACAGCAAATCCTGCCCAGCTACCTCTTCCCATTCACACTCTGGAACCTGGTTCCATCCTGCTGTCCCCACCTGCCAGGGACTGTCACACACAGCCAGCTGCCATGGCAGGGTATAGCTCATTTTGCACAGATTCAATGCTTCTTATCTATCCACAAAGTAGAAATGCTGCTAAGGAAGAGTTGTTGTTTTTTTTTTCCCATCATGTTTATTTGGTTCTCCACAACAGAGGACTGGTAATGGTGAATTGGAGCTGCTCATCGGGAAGCAAGTCTTTCTGCACACACTGTTTTATTTTCAATTATGTCCTGAAGCCACTTTTCTCTAAATTCACACTGTTCTGGCCTGGAGAATGGAATAAAAAGAAGGTAGATTGTAAGCATAGCACTGCATCCAGGTTTGGCCAGGTGGGAGCTGGCCTTTATCCACCATGTAGGGCTATTTGCTGCAATAAAGCCCCCCACCTAGACCCATGTAAAACAGGACAAATTTCTGAGAATGCAGATGCCCACAGGGTGGCTATTCATGCTTCTGGGGGTGAGGCTAGTGATAAGCAGGGTCATTTCATGGAGCAAGTTTTTGACAGCTTCCACTCCTCTGCTATTATTGCAAACTTATTTTCATCAAGCTCCCTGTTTGGTTTTGGAATGGAAAACCTTGCTAAAACAGAAGAGTAATAACATTTACCTCCGAATCAGCCTGCTGGACTCCAGTCTGTAGAACACCTCCACAGGTGCAGTCTGCAACACAGCAGAGACAGGGCAGAGGCCAGGTACAGCCCCTCAAAAAGCAGACATTGTAATTAAGTGAGAGCTACTGTTTAATTTAAAATAACCTGGATATTTGGTTGGGGCAGAAGGGAAGATGCTGCTCAGGGACTGGCTGGAGATTGGTTGGCAAGTGGTAATTGTTTTCATTTGCACCACTTGTCTTTCATTGTGGTTTTTTCTCTGTTTTTATTTTCCCCAACTTGTTACTATTATTTTATTTATTTTTTTAATATTATCACACTTTTTTATACTTTCAGTTCTCTCCCCCATCCCATGGTGGTGGGGAGGGAATGAGCAAGCAGCTCTGTGATGCTAAGTTGCCAGCTGGGGTTAAACCACTGACTATTATTTGGGGATCCATAGCTGTTAAGTAAAAACACTAAGGTTCAGTGTGACTTAAGCCTGGAGGTACAAAGTCTACTCTGCAATTGATTTCATTTTTTCTCTTGAGTTGCAAAAGTTCATTGTACAGGTGCAAACTTCAGGCTGATCAGGAAAGGGATTCTGAGACAGCTTGAAGAGTGAAGTCCCACTCCCTCTCTACTGAGCCCTCATTCTGTGACTCACCTCTACTCAGCCCTTCTTACAGCTGCCCAGGACAATTGCTGCTTGGAAAGGGAAGATGGTAAGAGCAGGAAGGCAGATGTAGGATCCTGCCAGATTCTGTTTGTCAAGTTCTGTCGGTCAATGATTTGGGAACTAACCCAGCCTCCTGCTCTGTGCCTTGCTCCCCTTGCCAACCGATGCCGTGTTTCTATTAGGCCACATCTAAATCTCCTGCCATTGTTCTGGCAATGTCCAGGCCTTGTCAGCATCTTCACAAGATCTGCTGGCTCCTCGCCAGCCTCTCCCTGTCCTGGCATTTCCCTGCCTCAGGAATGCCACCGTACTCTTGTCCCTTAAAGGACTAGTGCGTTCACACCATTGCTGAGTACTTACGTCAGGTTTGAGTTTGGAGATCACTATTACAAAGTAGACACTCGCTGTTGCTCGTGGGATGGGTTTTCTGCGTGTTGGGAGGCCCCAGCAAGCTCTGTAATGGTACCTCTTGCTGTCCTTCAGTTCTTCTTCCTCGAGAAATTCTGAGTGGTGAAGCCAGCTTTCATGAATGTCCCATGTCTGTTGAACAAACACATCACACTAAGACTCCCTGTGTCTAGTAGAGCTGACTTGAGTGTGGCCCTAAAAAGGAACTGAGGTGCTCTGCTTTTATTTTTCATACTTCTTAACAGTGAGAAAGTGTGGCCTTCCTGAGTGGATGGAATTGTGACTCACAGAAATTAGTTCTTCAATTTGCTGCTGTCCTATCTCCACTGTGAAGTTCTTAGCTGTAGTCCACGGGATATTTTTGATGACATGCTTGCTTTCTGAAACAGATAAAATGCTAACAAATCCTCCTCAAAAGATTCCAGCACGTTCTAGTAGAGCAAACACAATACCTTTCTCTTTTTCCTCGTCCTCTGGGAGATATTCCTCTGTACTGCTGCTCTCATCTTCCTGGGGGATATGATCTTTTTCCTCACTGCCAGCTTCTTCCTTTTCCTCCTCCATTGGTTTCACCTTTAGAGAGATAAACGCACAAACATGGAGCGAGCGCTGCTCTGAGAGCTGCAGGCCCGTCTGAGGAGCACGGGCAGCGGCGGGCAGTCCCTCACGGCGGGCAGTCCCTCACGGCGGGCAGTCCCTCACCGCGGGCAGTCCCTCACGGCGGGCAGTCCCTCACCGTGGGCAGTCCCTCACCGCGGGCAGTCCCTCACGGCGGTCAGTCCCTCACGGCGGTCAGTCCCTCACCGCGGGCAGTCCTTCACCGAGGGCAGTCCCTCACGGCGGGCAGTCCCTCACCGCGGACAGTCCCTCACCGCGGGCAGTCCCTCACCGCGGGCAGTCCCTCACCGCCCCGCTTCGCACCCCGGCCCTGCTCACCCCCGCTTGGCGCTCCCGGGCCGGCGGCTGCTTCTCCCCCGCTGCCCCGGCCAGGCCGGGGGTCCCCAGGCGCGGCGGGGGCCGGGCCCCGGGGCGCTGCGGTCCCGGGGTGGGTGTGGGAGCCCGGGGAGCGGAGCCCGGACCCGGCGCTGGCCCCGCCGCTCTGCGCGGCCCCCGCGGGCACGGGCGGCGCGCGGTCACCATGGCGAGGCCGGGCCTGCCCCGCGGAAACCGCCCGGAGCCGCTGTCCCCGGGCACGGAGGGCGGTGTGAGCAAGAAAACAGCTCTGGGATCCAGGCAAATTCTCTGCTTGTCGTATTTTTGTCACTCTGGACAACTCGGGTGCTAAAGCAGCCTCCAGTCTGTGCCCCGCCGGAGGCTCTGTCCAGCCCGGTGCGCTGAGGCGCTGCAGGCTCCGAGCAGCAGCGCTGGCAGCACAGAGCCCTTCAGAGGGAAAGGATCACCGGGACTGTGCGGGAGAAACCAGAAATGTTTTAGCAGATCACAGGGTACGGCACTGCCAGCAGCTCCTCTTCCAGCATGACAAGAGGCCGTGGGGCAGGGGGTAGGAGCAGAGATTGCCCTGCAGCCCGTGTTGCCAGACCCCAGTGAGCTGTGTCCCTGCAGGTCCATGAGGGAGCAGAGATCTGCCTGCACCCCAGGAACGAGCCACGCTGGAGCAGAGGGATGTACCCAGGCTGTGACCCCGTGGAAGCTCACGCTGGAGCATAGGGATGTACCCAGGCTGTGACCCCGTGAGAGCTCATGCTGGAGCAGGCTCTGGCAGGACCCTTGTGCCCGTGGAGAGGAGCCCACTGGAGCAGGTTTGCTGGCAGGAAATGTGACCCTGCTGCTGCAGCTGCACCTTCAGGGACTGTGTGGGACCCGCGCGGGAGCAGTTCATGAAGAACTGCAGCCCAGGGGAAGCACTCCACTGGAGAAGTTAGTGAAGGAGTCTCCCATGGGAGGGACCTCATGCTGGAGCAGGGAAAGAGTGTAAGGAGTTCTCCCCAGAGGAGGAAAGAGCAACAGAGACATGGGATGACATTGACCACAACCCCCATTCCCCATCACCCTGTGCAGCTCAGCAGGGAAGAGGGAGAAAATATCATGAGTGAAGCTGAACCCAGGAAGAAGGGAGGAGTGGGGGGAAGGTGTTTTATGATTTGTTTTAACTTCTCATTACCCTGCTGTTATCTGACAATACAGTAAATTAATTTCTCCAAGTCGAGTCTCATTTCCCTGTAACAATAACTGATGAATGGTCACTCCCTCTCCTTGTCTCACCTCACGAGCCTTTCAATGTATTTTCTCTCCCCTGTCCAGCTGAGGACAGGAGTGACAGAGTGGCTTTGGTGGGCACCTGGCGTCCAGCAAGGGTCCTCCCACCACAGCAACACAAATACAAGGTCTGAACATATATATAGCTTTATTTAAGAGTTAAATCATTTCCTATAGATAGATGAATTTTTCAAAGCGTTGACACCTTAGTTTATGTTCTCCAGACCCTGAAAAAGAAAAAATAGCAGCTATATTTGTGTCATTCTTGCCACTAATGTGCAATAGGGCATATCTGAAAATGCAGATTTTCAAACAATATCTAATTATCCAGGTCTTAATTAGAACAAAATTGAAATGCACATCCCCAGAGGCAGGCCAGCTGCAGGCACCGAATGAGATCTGACAAGAGCGACCAGTGCCCACCTCAGCGGCCATGCCAGAGCTCGGGGATGGGGAAGCAGCCCCTGGGTCCCGCTTCCCCCCGGCAGTACCTGCCCAGCGCCCCAAACCTGCCTTGGACACGTAGTGCTTGTTGACACCCGACAGCCGCCGGTCCCTTTCCAGCAGCGTCCACTCGTAGGGATAGCGGGCGACCCTCTTCTCCTGCAGGCACAGAACTGCCCGTTAAGGGCCGGGCAGGGGCTCCCGAGGGAAGGCGGGGTAAGGGGAGCCCCGGGAGGAAGGGATCCCAGAGGGATGCAGGGACTGGGGGATCAGGGCGGCCCCGGTGGGGAAGCGGAGCCTCAGGGTCCCGGATCCCGGGAGCTGCCGCGCCGCCCCGCGCTGACCTTGCCGCCGTTACACAAGCGGTGCATGAAGATGGTGGCCATGCCGGGGATGGTGAGGCAGACGCCCATGATGGCCATGCCGGGCAGGATCTCGTACCACATCCCGCCGGTGCTGGTGTCGGTGTCGGTGCCGCTGCCCCTGCGCCGAGGGCCGGGGCACTCCCGGCCTGCCCCGCGCCCTTCCCGGCCTGCCCCGCGCCCCCTCGCAGCCTAGCGGGCCCGAGCGGGCAGCGGCAGAGACAGCGCTGCCGGGGAACAGTTCCTGGCAAGAAGTGAGGCCGTGTTCGTGTCCCGGTTCGCCCGATACCGCTCTCGGTCCCGGTCGCTGCCCCCGCGGGGATCAGCGGTGGCGGGCGCGGTGCACGCTGGGGGGTGGTAGTCCGGCGGAGGCAGCGGCACCTTTCGGGCACAGTCTCGCGAGAGGCCGGCGGTGGCTGGGTGCGCGCGGCGCAGCCCGGGCCGGAGTCAGGATCGGGATCGGGATCGGGATGAAGGGAGGACAAGGAGAACGCCAGGCCCAAGGAGCGGCGCGGGGCCTCCGCCGGGACGGGCGTTCTGCTGCCCGCGGGACCGGGCTCGGGCCCCGCCGCCGGCACGGACGGCAGAGCCGGCACCGCCGAGCTCGATCGCCTGGAGCGGCCCAAGGACAAGAAGGAGACGCTCAGCAAGGTGGGGCCTGCGCTCCGCCGGGAACGGCGCCCTCCCCGGTAACGGGGCTCACCCGCTGTAACGGGCCCCTCCTCCCTCCGGTAACAGGGCTCCCCCTCTGTAACGGGACCTTCCCCCGCTAACGGGCCGCTTGCGGGGGCCTCCTGGGACGGGACGTGTCGGGGGAGGCGCGGTAATGACTCGTCCCCGGCGCCGCCGCCGCCCTGAGCGCTGGTCCTGCCGTGCCGCAGGTGGTGATCCGCCGGCTGCCGCCCAGCCTGACGAAGGAGCAGCTGGAGGAGCACCTGCAGCCTCTGCCCGAGCACGACTACTTCGAGTTCTTCGCGAACGACTCCAGGTACGGCCGCCTGCCCAGTCCGGGCGCTCCCGGGAGCCGCCGCTACCGCCAGCCGGGCCCCAGTGGCGCCGCCGCCTCGTCAGCGCAGCGCTCTCGGTTTGTGTCTCTGCAGCTTGTACCCGCACATGTTCTCCAGAGCCTACATCAACTTCAAGAACCAGGAAGACATAGTCCTCTTCAGGGATCGCTTCGACGGCTACGTTTTTGTCGATCACAAAGGTAAGTGAACGGCGCTCGATGGATGCTGCTGCTTCCCGCTGTCTGTGCTGTGTGCTAGCTGAGCTTTGGAGGGGTGGGTGTGAGCAGCCACGTCTGACTTGTTTGGGTTTAGTGCCTCAAAAACAGTTCCAATGCCTCTAGAAATACGTACATACGTAGATCTGATAACATCTAAGTCCTTTAAATGAGCTGGTTTGCAGTGTAACAGAACACTGTGTTTGCCATACCCAGCTGGATTCGTGCAGCCATAAATGTGGTGTTCTTGTCAGAAGATAAAGCTTTAAAGCCTGCTTGTAATGTGTTGCATTGTACTATATTTTGTCAAAAATTGAGATCTGCCTCAGTTGTATTAACTTAAAATATTCTTCCTTGCACAATGAATGCAGAGTCTCTAGGATGAGGCCATTACTTGGTGTGGTGCTGCTGAGGTGGTGGAACCGACAGTCATGGGCAATCTTAAATCTAGTATGTCCTTCTGTCAGCCTGTGAGTTTGCTGGCTTGTTAGTATAGTGAGAGTGTTAAGGTCATGAATTCTGCTGTCTATAGAGTGGTTTATTTTTTTATTAAGTGGTTTTCCAAATACTATAATGTTTTTATGCTGTGTAAGTAGTCTCTTCTAGTATTGCATATTTCTTGTGAGTCTTACCTTTCTGCTTTAGATGTGGAAAATATAATCTTTTTTATATCTGTTTCATCTTTATTTTAATGTATTTTTTTTTCTCTCAACAGGTCAGGAATATGCTGCCATAGTTGAGTTTGCACCTTTCCAAAAAGCTGCAAAAAAGAAGAGTAAGAAAAAGGATGCCAAAACTGGAACCATTGAAGATGGTATAACAGCAAGCTAGTTTGTTTTTGCATGTGTAGACTTGAAACTCTTTGCAGTAATTTGAATGTAATGTTTTTACTGTGACACTATAGTTCCACCAATAGAATGGTTGCTTAATTATATGTGAAGTTTATGAGCACTGCTTTGTCAGCCAGAAATCTATTAAATATGATTGTCCCAGACAAACATAATACAGCAGCTCATTTCAGCTGCTAACTTCTCAAAAGGTGGCATATAAACAACCCAGCTGAAGTAAATGTAACTGAGCAGTGCATGATGTAAATACTTTTCATGCTACAGTATCTCTCCTTTCCCCCCCCCCCCTTTTTTTTCCCCCATTCTCTTCTGTGTAGATCCAGAATACAAGAAGTTTTTGGAAAGTTACAGTGCCGATGATGAAAAATTAACCTCCACTCCTGAAACTTTGTTGGAGGAAATAGAAGCAAGAAACAAAGAGCTAATAGGTATGGAAATCTATGTACTATAGTTACATTTTCCTAGATCACAAAGAAACAAATATGTTTTGTAATTTGAAGCTCAGCCTGGAGGAGACTGAATTCTTTTGTGTGCCTGCTTAGTATTTGTTAAACATTTAGGCTAATATTATTGTGTGTTTTGTTTTGTTCCCATGCTCTAAATTCTTCTGTAGGTATGGGTTTTAGATGACAAAGTTCTTTCCTGTTGCAGATGTTTTTTAGCCAGAGCAGGCTGTGGAGTGGCTGCATTTCAGTGAGATGCAGTGGTGTTTAATGCACAGTGCTGTGATCAGTGATGTTCCATGCAGGCAAGGATAGGTTTGGAATATTTGTTTCACTGCTGTGTGACAGGCAGGGGAATGTGTAAGGCTGCTTCACTTTATGTAGAGCTGTGTTGTAGGTATTGCAGTATTGGATAAGGCAAAATATTTACATTTGTTTTATCTATTCTCCAGCTAAAAAGACTACTCCTTTATTGAACTTCTTGAAAAATAAACAGGTAAGACGTAACCTCCAGAATTTTCTTGTTGTTTGCAAGTACAATTTACTCATTGTATGTTGATACATTTCTGCCTTTCCTTTTGAAGAAGGAGCTTTTGACCCAACTTGTCAGCTTCTGGTTCATATTTTTAAAGGAGTAGAGTGTTGGAATGGTGGTGCTTTGGGTACATTCTGCTCACAGCAAAATACCTCTTTTTGCACTGACAAAACAGATTCCATTGTAGTGCTTCCATTTTTAGTTCAGTATGGCTGAGGTCCTTGTAGGTGATCTTTCTCCTAGCACATAATGTTATTTTAACTTTTAGCAATGGAGAAAAACAGAGGTAGGGCAGATTTAATTAAAAATTTGAATGATAAAGGCTGAGGCCAATTATGTATTTGAGTTTTTTAAGACAGTACAAATTAAGGCTTATGAGTAAAAAAATACTGCTGCAACATGTTCAGGTTCACAACAACAACAGAGATGACAGGAGTTTTTTTTCTTTTATAATAGAGGCAGCTTTGAGGTGAGCTTTGATGGCTTAAAGAGATGTTTTCTGCTGTGGAGAGACACTTTCTCTTTGCTTTTGCATACACAGAGACTGAGAGAAGAAAAAAGAGAGGAGAGAAGGAGGAGAGAATTAGAAAGAAAAAGACAAAGAGAAGAAGAAAGAAGAAAATGGAAAGAAGAGGAGAGAAGGAAGAGAAAAGAAGCAGAAAAATTGAAGAAAGTAGACAGATGCCCAGAAAAAGAAAGAGACAGATCAAAAGAAGAACCAAAGATTAAGGTCTAGAACAGTTCTTTATTATAAACTGTTACACTCCCTTTCCCCTATTATTTGTATATCAGTCTCAAAATGTACTTTGGGTATTGTGTGAAGAATCATATGAGTTTGGTGTTAGCAAATGACCAATTTTTTTGTAATATTCAGTAGTAGGCATTGTAAAGGTTTACATGCTGTAATGTTTCATAGTAATATTTAAAGTTTTTGTCATGTGACTGTTGTACATGCTGCGGTAAACAGGATTGTGAATTCACTATGGAATGGAGACTATTTTTAAGCTTTCTAAAACAGCCTGGTTTAGGAGAAAAATCCTAGTCTGCTGTGTGAATAATGCTTACTCATACACTCCAGCTTTTAGAAATACTGTGATTTACAGTAATATTTCTTTAATGTTTACTTCTTACTGGCCTGTGGTTCCTTTGATGCAATTTCGGTGTTGTGCCAGACAATATGTGTTAGAGTGAGCTTTTTAGTTGAGACTTCTGTTTTCTTTGTAGCTACTTAAGAAGCCTGAAAAAGATGAAAAAGACTTGGAGAGAAAAGAAAAATCCAAGAAACTGGAAAGAGAGACTCTGAGGGAGGAAAAAAATGCGAGTAGTGCATCTGCCAAACGATCTGATGGGGAGACAAAAGAAGAGAAGGCAAAAAAGTATTCTAGTACTTGCTATAAATATATATGTATCTATAACTTGTTTCCTGATTGTGCTGAGGCTTAGGCTGCTCTGCCATGACCATGTTTTGAAATTCCTTTCAAATGCTTTTTCTCATATAAGGCATGAGCTGTGTTCTCTGTGCCAGTGCACATCCCCATAATTACAGAAAGCTCTGTGAATTACCTGGATATTCTTCATTAGTGGACAGATTTTAATATTTTTACAACTCATTATAGGAACTCCACTAAGGAAGCCCACGTGTAGGTGAATGCAGCAGGCTGTGAGCTCTGTCCTTGCAATGAGATAATTATTATAACCATGGCAAGAGGAGAGGTGTTTTCCAGTTACCAGTTCCTCTAACTCTTGTAAAAAGTCAAAGTGGAAAATGAAATTCTCAACAGCTCCGTGATCTGTTTGAGGTTCAGTTCTGCCATGTGAGAAATACAGATAGGACAGACAAATTCAGATGTTTTTTCAAAGCCAGAAGAGACTAGGCTGGGAAGCTCTAGTGGTCAGTGTCCTCTCTGGCTGTCGTGCATGACTTGGGCTATCACAGCCTCCCAAGGGCTCCCTAGTACCTGCCAGTGTGTCATCTTCCTATTGCACATTTACACCACTATTACATTGATCTCCCAGCTCTGTTTGATGAATCTTTTGAGCTTAATTTTCAGTTTTGTTTTCATACAGATCAGAAGATGAGTGTGTAAAGGACTACAGGGACCGAGATAGAGATTTTGACAGAGACAGAGAATATGAGAGAGCACAGAGAGAGAAACTGAGGCGCCAAGAAGAGGAGCGTCGGAGGCAGAAAGAGCGCTATGAGAAAGAGAAGGTTTTTAGAAGAAAAGAGGAAGAGGTGAAAAAGGAGAGAGACTTACTCAGAGAAAAGGGAAAGAAAAGTGATCTTACAGACTTTACCAGCAGCACGGACAAATCTGAGAAAGTAACCAAAGACGATAAAAAAGAGGATACAATTAAGAGGGATCGTATCAGAAACAAGGTGCTGGATTTCTTTAAATTCATGTGTTGATTCATAGGGATCTGTGGTTTTTAGGATAAAAGCACTTCAAGGAAAGAACCAGTGGTTTCTCTGTTGAAACTTCTCCCTGTTCTGCAGCAAACTCTGCCATTGCTAGAAATGTGCACTAAAATTTGCTTAACGGTGTTATTTCTTGCCACTGTGTAAGAACTAGTCCAAGAAAACATGGGTTAAATTGTAAGACACTGATCCCTTTTTATTTGCTGACTTGTGCCATAGGCTGTCTCTTTAAGGTGTTGGTAGAGTATCAGTAATGTTTGTGTCTGCTGATCTTATGATGCCTGAAAATGCATCTCAGAGTGTGAGTGTGATTGAACAGGTTCCTTAAAATAGGATATTGCAACTTGCAGAATATGACATGTGCTCTAGGTTCAGGAAATGATGTCTTGAGCGTAATTTTATGTACTCTACAAAATCTGTTCTTGCAGTATCTCTGTGCTTGTTTTCTGTATCACTTAAGACATTATCAAGTACAAATGAAACTCAAAGTTTTGAAACTTTGAGGTTGGCCTCTCCTCTGAGAGGATGTGAGCTGAACTCAACAGGAAACTCGTTACAAATAACCTCAACTCTGAGCAGTGTTCATTGTGGTTTGAACAGGGACGTTGCTTTTCAACAGAGACAACCTTGATTTGGGACAATTGAAGTTGAATAATTAAACTTAGCCTGAAAAGTTTGAATTTGAGCCATTTCTAATACCACAGAAATGATGCCATAATAACCCTGAGAGCAGGGAGTTATGAAAGAATCTAAATAGTTTTGATTTATTTCAGGATCGCCCAGCAATGCAGCTGTACCAGCCCGGGGCCCGAAGCCGGAGCAGATTGTGTCAGTATGAAGACAGTGCTGCAAAGCCCCCAGATCAGGGAGTGGATAAGAAACAAGAGGGTGAGAGCAGTCACACGAAGGAAGAGGAGTGACTGATGTGCCAGCCTTAAGTGTTCTGACTGTCTGTGCAGCCAAAGAGCATGTACTACGCAATCCAGAAGTGCCTTCGGAGCGAACAAGGAACAAAGGAAGACAAGGGGGCATTGTGCTGTTGGATGTTTCTGGTTAAAGAAACTCAGTTGTAGATTTCAAATTTGAAATGTGTTCTCATTGTAATATTTTCAGTTATTTGAACTTATTTTCCCAGCATCTAACTACAGCAGAGAAGAGAATCTTTGCGAAACAGAGAGACTTTATGGCCTTAAGTTTGATAATAAATCAGTTGTGGTCAGGAAGGAATGACATCTGGATCAAAAGCCAGAGCTCTACTCTAAGGCAATTAGAGCCAGTGTTGGATGCACTTAAGCAGAGCAAGCTTGGAGTTGCCTGGAGTTAACACAGGTGTTGCTGTGTTCTGTGGTGCTCCTACATGAGGCAGTGAAAGCTGAAGTGTGTCAGTCTAGCACTGAGACACAAACACAGGCTGGGGCTGTTGAGGTACCAGTGGATAGGAGCCTTTTGGCACACAAGGAGCAGAACATCTGGCAGTGCAGTAACCATGTTAGGGAGGGAGAGACCGTCCTCTTCAGTGGTTCTCTGGATAAAGTAACTTAAGTTGGAGTGTATGAATAAGCTGGCTTAATAGTTGAATATGACTTGATAAATTCTCATGTAAAGTCTCCCTACATTGAAATGCTTATTTTTCATCAAATGTAGCTGGTTTGGGCATCCTGTTCTTTTCCAGCATCTTCCCTTCACTCAAGTCTGAAACGTTTCTGAACTCCTGCCCTCTTGGAACTGCTGCCTCTTCCCTCATAACTTGAAGTATTGTTTTACAGCCCAGAACGAGACTTCGCCAGTAGCAGGTCCTCCCAAGCTAGCGAATTTTAGCCATAGCTGTTTTTTGTACTAAACCCAAATAAACTCGCACAAACTCGCTCGGCCGCCGCCGTCCCTCTGTGCGTGCGGGGCCGCCGGGCCGGCAGGGGGCGCTGCGCCCGCCCGCCGCCGCCGCTCCGCCCTTTCCGCCTCCTCGGACGCCGCCATCGCCGGGACGCCGCGCCGCTCCGCGCCATGGTGAGCCATCCGCAGCCATCCGCGCCTTCCCGCCGCGCCCCGAGCTCTCTCCCCGAGGCTGCCGCGTTTGGGGGGTCCTGCCGGGCGGGCGGCGGGGCGGAGCGGCCGGGAGGGAGCGGGAGGGAGGCGGGGGCGGCATTCCCGGCTGGCCGAGGCCTGGCGGCTGTGCCGGGGCGGGGTGAGGCACTGACCGCTGCGCTCTCTTGCAGTCGTCGCACAAGACGTTCAAGATCAAACGCTTCCTCGCCAAGAAGCAGAAGCAGAACCGGCCCATCCCGCAGTGGATTCGCATGAAAACCGGCAATAAGATCAGGTGAGGAGCTCGGCCGGGGCTTCTGAGGAGCTGCGGCCGCGCAGGCTGAGCCGGGCCGGGCCGGGCCGAGGGCGGGAGCTGCTGGCGTTTGTGCCGGCCAGAGCACGGTTTGTGCCCGGGACGGCCGGGCAGGGATGGTAGGGCAGGCGAGGCTTCCATGGCATTTTTTTTGTAGTGGTTTTGCACCAGTGCTCTGCAGGTGTCCACAGACGTTCAGCAGTGGTACATGTAAAATGAAAACCTGAACTGTACGTGTGGATGATATATTCCAGATTTTGTTCCCTGGTGGCTTCTCTGTTCCTGACGTTCCCCTTCCCAATTCCTGTCTTGTCTCATAGCTGCCCCTTTGGGCTCCTACATTTTCAAGGAATGGTTCCTGAGCATGGGTGCTCTGAGGTTCAGGGAGCAAAGGAAGCAAAGGACTTTTGGGTGTATGGGAAGTCAGATTGATGGTATGAAATGCTGGCACTAGACTGTAGAATTAATTTGTCACAGTTCCTTGCTTTCCTGTTGTGTTTGTTCTCGAGCATTGTGCTTAGGGAAACGCTGAGTGCTGTGACGCACTGGGTGCACATGGGACATGCACATGGTTGTGACTGTCCAAGCCCTCTGGTTGAAAACTGCAGCATAATTTTTTTCTTTCATACACTCCTTCATCTGGGCTTTTGAAGGCAACAGAGTTCCCTCTTCTCTTTCTCTCTTAGTCCTAAGCAGTGAGGAGAGCAGCAGCAGCACTGGCTGGCTCAGGCAGTGACCCAGCACAGCATTGCTGGGTTCTGTTCCTGTAGCTGCTCCCAGCTTGTTTCTAGGTGGGATCAGTGGTGTGTGCACTCAGCTGGATCCTGGTCTGCCACGTGCCAGGTTACAGCTGGGTTCTGTTTCCGCTGAATTGCAGTACTCTGAAATAATTGACTATAGGAAAAAATCATGGATTTTGGTCTCCTGGCTTGAACAGCTGGGCCATGGGTTCTGTCCAAGCTTTGTGTTAAAGCAGGCTGCAATTGCAGCGCTTCCTGCTGTGGGAGTGCTGCCATTTTCCTGCTGAGAGCAACTCTGTTAACACTGTCTGTGCTTTCACCCACACCGTGGTGAAAGCATTTGTTCTTAACATGGACAAGTACATGCTCACAAATTAATGTGCTTTCATGGAAGAGACTTCTTCCATGTGCTGTTCTGCTTTCATGTTTAACAAATGTGTGTTCACTTTGCTAATTCACTCTGCTTTTGTCTTAGGTACAACTCCAAAAGGAGACACTGGAGGAGGACCAAACTGGGCTTGTAAGAGAGACTGTCCCAGGAGCTCTAATGAACATTGGTCTTTCTGTGTCAGATCCATAACAGCCTCAAGTCATTCCTTCTGTGGTGCTGGAGTGCAGTCCCCAGTGTGGGGTTTTTATAAGCTGGTCTGGGATGTTGATGTTAACTGGGAAAATCTTTGTATCTGTAACATGGAGACTGTGTTCTATTAGTGTTCTTTCAGGCATCACCGTGAACATTGGCACTGCACAGGCTTACTAATAAATATGGACCTGAATGACTTTGGTTTTGAAAATTATTTCATATGTATGTGGTGGGATTTTAACATCAAATTAATGGTAATGTTAGTTAAATTCTCATTAATATGAGGGACCTTGGCAGCTCGTTTCAGGTAGAGTAGGCTCTGTCTTCCTTTTCACTGATGGTAAGCCTTCAGGAACAAAGTACCAATTAAAAAAAAAAGTCAAAATCAGACTTGAAGAAAATCTTACAAAATACAGTACCGTAGAGTGCAGTACATGATGTCTCTGTACTCCCTAGAATATTAAATAACATGAGTTTTGGTGGGGAGTCTGTGTTGGTTTGATAAATCAACACCAACCACAGGTGCAGCTTATTATAAAACATTCTCAGCAGACACGTAAAAATTAAGGATGGGTCTCAAAGGGAGAGTTTGCAGCTATTTAAAAAAGGGGAGAGAAAAAAGGGAATTTAGGGTCTCTGGCACTCTGGCTCCTCTGTGCTGATATTCTCTGCTGGGGCCTGTGAAACCAATTTACTGCAGGGAAGTGGAGGAGGAGCTCTGGCTCTGCACCCCATCCTCTCTGTTCACTGCTCTGAGCTGGGGTCGCTGCTCTGGTCAGCAGGAAGTCCCTGCTGCTGTGAGCCTGTCCTGGGCTGTGGCCAAGCCCATCCTGACACTGAGGGCTGCCAAGGTGCTGCTTCATTCCTGCCTTCAGCTTCAGCTCGTGGGTCTGTCCTGAGAGGCAGCTTCTTGAGGAAGCTTCAGGCTGCCCTACCTTCTGGGTTGCTGCTTTTCACACTGAGGGTAAATAGATTTAATGTCCTTTGTATTGTAACTCTGAGCAAATAACTCTGGGTACAGCATGCACCAAACAGGTAAATAATGCTCAGAAATACACATCTCACTCAGAGGTCATGAGGTGCCTCCTCCTAAGGTGTGCTGCAGGTTCTGCAAGTCAGAGTAAACAAGGCTGGGGTTTTTACCAACTTCAGGATACTTTAGAGGTGTCTTATCCTGTCTGGTAGGAGTCTGGGCTCCAGTTCATCATCATGGGGAAGCAGTAAGTCACTGCAGCAGGAAAGCAGCAAACAGCAGTGCCAGAGGTGCTTGAACAGAGGCTCTGTGCTGCAGCCACTCTGACCTCAATGATTTTTAAAGCTTTTCTGCACTCTTTTTGAAGTGAATGTTCAGGAAATAACAGTTCTGCCTTGGCATCCAGCTTACCTCCTCCAGCCTCTCCACATCCCTGCTGGCAGGCAAAGCTGCTCATACAGTTTCTCTGTAATTGTGTCTATGGGGATCTGGCTGAGGAGGAAAACGGCAATTTTATGAACTTGAGAATGGAAAGAGACCGTTTTTTTTCCATGGCATTTGTGGGAAAACTTTCCTAAGCAACAGATTGGACAATTTATTACTATTTATTAGAAAGTCTCCCTATTACTATCATGACTAATATTTTTATTAGATAGAAGTAGTTTCTACTAAGGAACTGTTTTGGAAAATTACTCCTTGTATTATTTTCCCTATTTAACTGAATCTGCTTTTTAAGCTGGACATTAAGGGATAACACAAAGCAAATTTAGTACAAATTGAGCTTGGGTTAAAATCAATCCTCTGCAGAACCTTAACCAAACAAATATCTCTGGGTTTGAATGTTTTCTGTTGTCTATGGCAGCTCTCTGCCTTCTCCTCCCTGTGTGAGGGGATCAAGAGTCTGCAGAACTGGGCTAACACATGATAACTGAGACATCAACAGAAGCTTTAAAGAAAAAAATATTTTTGATATTTTAGTCCATGGATTTTGGTGGATACGCTTTGTTTTCTGAGTGAAAAGCAAAGTTGGAGCTGATTGTATACTTGAGGAATATTTTTCTAAACATGTCTCTGTATCCAAATCAACTGTAGGTATGAAAATGAACTGAGTGAAACAAAGGGGTGGGTCTCTGGAAGGAAATCTTTTTTTAGCTCAGTGGAAAGGGACCCACCCAGGGCAGGGGGTGACATGGTGAGGATGTTGTAACACATCTGGAGAAGCAGAGTTCTGGTCCTGCTCTGAAGTCCCCACCTAATTTGTCTCAGCACAGAATACTGGGTCAAACCCATGACCAAAGGATGAGGGCACAAGCTGTCTTTACAGGGTTTTGGTTATCTCTCAACAGGAGGTAATAACTGAAAATAATTTTGTGGTATTTAAGTGCAGCACTTGTCAGCCAAATTTTACTTTCAAATGGAACATTTAAGTCCATGTTTCTGGGTGGAGCATGACTAAGCCACAGGTACTATTGCCAAGGAAATGGCTCCTTCAAGGAAATTCTCAATTCCACTGTTTACTCTGTACCTTACTCAGAGGAGGATGTAAGAGCCATCCTGTGCCCCTTCCCTGACAGCTGTAAAAGGGTAACAGAAGACTAATAGGTTAAAAAAAAAAATATTTTGTCAGTTCTGTCTGTCTTATCAACAGCACTTTTGTTACCAGAGCTTGACACCAGTGCTGTTCATGGAGTTTGTGCTGGCATGAGCAGACTGGTGAGAAGCCAGCGTGCTCTCCCATGGCATGGACGTGGCCACAGCAGTTCCAGAAGGAGCTGCATTGCCAACATCTTCAATCTATTAGAGCTAAAGCATTGTAGATCAGACATTAAGTCTAGTTCTGGTGTGTTTTGTATGTATCTGCTACTGACCTCAGGGATTAAGATGTCCAGACACATCTATATATCCACCCAGGCACCTGGACTGGGCATTATCCAGTCACTGGATCCCTGTTCACTCATGTGGAGGCTGTTCTTTCACGTCATTACTGCAGACTGGGTTAGTTTGGTGTCCAAGCAGCATTTCAAAGCACAGTCTGAATATAACTGGAGTTTGCTCAGGATCTGTGAAACCCTCCAGCTCTAGTTCCCCAGAGGAAGGCACCTGTGTGTCTTTGTGTATCTTTCTGCATCAAGATGCAAATGCACCTGTGTAGCCAGGCCAAGATCACCTTGAATCCCTCAGTCACCCCTGCAGGCCCCCTGAAAGGCAGCTGGAAAGAAAACCACACCTGCTCTCCTGAAGGAGTTGTGCCTGCAAGGGCTGCCCTGGGGAACAGAAACTCCCCAGTTCCTGTCTGAGAAGCACTTCTCAAACGGGACTGCTATTTAAGGGTGTAGGAATAGTCTCATGCTGATGAGAAAGAGGAAGGGGCTGTTGTTTTTCTGAAGATGTTTTGAAGCAGTACTGGTCTTTGAGAATGTAAAAAGCAAGTTCAAATCATCAGGGCAGAATTTAACTTGGTGAACAAAACACAAACAGGCGAGCAGAGGCTTTGCCCTTTTAATGCAGTGACTGAGACACATGCACTGTTATGCTGCTGCAGCAATGTTCATCAGTTTCATTTTTGAGCATGACCTCAGTAGCAATAAAAATAATCTCAATCTCACAGCCTTCACATACCTTTTCCACAGTTTCTGAGGATGAATCATCTTTCCAGAGCTGTTCCTGAACTCTAATCCCCACAGGGGCCACCACATGCTGCCCCCCCTTGTGTCCTTCCTGCCTCCTTTGCTCTGGCCCCCATTCCTAATGAGGTTGAGCATTTCAGGCTTCCTGGGATGGGGATCTCAAGGGAAGGGCTGCCAGTGTGAGTTGTTTTGCATTTTGAAAGGCTTCTCTTGGCCTGGACTCTTCTAACAGCGCCCTTAGCTCTTACTCTACTGAGAATCAGCTTTATAATCAGCTGTCATAAACAACATCAACCCACAGAAGGTGCATATGGGAGAGATCAGGAGATCTCACTGGGAGCTGGAAGGCATTTGCAGGATGAGATCCACACATGGTGGGTCAGCATCCTCCTGAGGGCATGCAGGGTGTTGGAGCAGGTCCCCGCAGTGCAGCTGACACGTGAGCCCCAACCATGGCGATCTGCTGGGGTGCAGCAAGGAGTCCCCATCCATGGGGGCACAGGGCACAACCCCCTCTGCAGACAGGCAGTTTTTGGGAAGGGCTGTCCCAAGGTACTGCTCCCAATGGCCATGGTGCTCCACACACACACCGGAATAGCCCCAAAAGACCACAAGACCCAGGGTGGCCATGGTGCCATGGTTTAACCCTCACTTGGGCAGGATTTTGAGTAGCCAAGTTCTCAGCTCCCTGCAGGCTTTTCCAGCTGCTATCCAGCATGGGTTTACTGGTGAGTGGAGCCGGGAGAGCTTCAGCGCTCATGGAAGAAAGCAAAGGCCTGTCTAACAAAGCCTCGCAGGGTCGACAGGCCCCAGGAGTGCTGGGCTTTTCCCTCAGCCACAGAGTCCACACAGTCCTGCCCTGCCCCAGCCTCTCTGGATGACTTACAGTTGTTGTTGGTGTTGTGAGAGTGCAGCTGGACCAAGTCCTCCTCCGAGGCCCCTGCCAGCTCCTTCAGGTCCCTGGAGGTGTGTGCTGGCAGGTACTGCCAAGCCTTGCGCCCGTTGTGGTCCCTGCAGGTGGTGTCTGCCCCGTAAGCTCCCACCAGCACCTTGATGAGCACCTCGTGTCCCTGCAAGGCAGCCAGGTGCAAAGGGGTGAGCCCGCCGCTGGCTGTGGGGATGTTCATGTTGACAGGGTAGCCTTTCTTCTGGGCATGGGAGATGACCTGGATGAAGCTCTCATGGTGGCCATGCTTGGCAAGCCAGTGGAGAGCGGTGAAGCCTGTCACAAAGTCTCTCCTGGTCAGCAGGCTGGGATCCAGGTCCAGCAGCTTGATGATGCTGTCCGCATCACCCTCGGCCACCGTCAGCAGCCACGCGTGCTCCAGGGGATCAAGGACAAGGGGCAGCAGATCAGGGCTCTGCTCAGGCTTCTGCTCTTGGTGCAGCCCTGCAGGATCACTGCTGCTGCTGGATGTCTTCTGGGCGGTGGCAAGCCGCATGGTGCTGCCAGGGCTGTTGCTCTGCAGGAGGATTTCCTTCAGCTCCTTCCTCCGGGTACTGCTGGGGCTAACGGAGAACCTGCCTGAAGTCCTACCCCAGCTCCCCAGGCTGTGCCTGCCCCAGTTGATGCTTTTGTTGGTGTCCATCTTCTGCAGCGTATGGAAACGCTCCGTGCCCCGCAGCGTGGCTGGCCAGAGATGGGAGCCGCGGGCCGGGCCGCCCGCTCGGGGCTGGGCGCCATCCAGGAAGGAGAACCTCCGGGAGATGCCAGCCACCTTCTGCTCTGCCTCGCCCTTCTCCCGCTCCTGCCCAGCCATGGCGGTGCCTCTCGCAGGGCTGTCCCCAGCAGGGCACGGCTCACGCTGCCCTGCGCTCACCCCGCGCTTCCCCTGCCGGCCCGGGGCGAAGGAGGAACCGATCCGCACGGCGGCGGGGCACGGCGGCGGCGGGGCCTGGCGGCGGCGGGGCGCTGCGGTGACCTTTGCTCGCTCACGCTGTGCCCGTGAGGCACGGCTCGAACACGGCTGGCTCTGCCCCCACGGACCGCCACGCTCCCCTGAGCCGGCACTGAGCGAGCGCGGCCGGGCTGCGGGAATGCAGGGAGGGTGTGCGAACACAGGGAACGTGCGGGAATACAGGGAACGTGCGGGAATACAGGGAAAGTGCGGGAATAGAGGGAGGGTGCAGAACCGCCGGAGCAGACGTAGGCACGGGGGTCCCGGGCAGCTCCGTGCTGACGCTACAGCAGAAATTGCTGAACTGTATTCTCCTGCCTGAACAATCTCGTTTAGCACTGCTGGCTCAGCATTAGCACCTGAAGCAGCCAAAGCCTTGGGCCGTAAGAGCTGACCAAACATAAGCTTTTGATAAAATGATGCTGCTAACACAACACTCTTGGAATTCAGCAGATATGAGGAGAACGGAGGTGATAAGGGCTAAGGAGACAATCCCAGGAGAATAAAGCAACATCAGAAGGCAGCCAGCCCAGCTCCAGTGAAACACAGCAAAAAATCAAGATACTGCCAACTAGAATTTAGTGATTGACTTGAGTTGGGTGATGAGTGTCAGGGGTATAACTGCGAGGTGTGAATTGGGGTTGGGGTTCCTCTCTGGAAGCACCAGCCTGAGCTGTAACAAAAGAACCAACAAAAGACTCATTGGAAACATTCTCTTGAACCCAGCATTCTTAGCAGGGTCAGACTGTTACATTGTCTGGTGTGTGTAAATCCATGACACTGGTCCCAGGACACTTCCTCTGACCCCAGCAGCACCCCAAGGTTGTCTCACTGAAGCAAATGCCTTACAGCCCCCCTGAAGCAGCCCCCATGGCTGCAATGAATCTCCTTGATGCTGTGCTCAGGAAGGCCCAGGTTACTGCCCCCAGAGCCCATGTTCCAGTGGCTGGTGGGTTTCTCTGATAGAAGGGAAACCCAGCCTGGGGCACTGTTTGGCTCCTTGCCACCCAATGTTTCATCCCACAGGGAATTTGGCCTTCCTCTCTTGCCATAATCCCCTTTGTAGCACAGCCCATGCCTGGTGTTGCTGGCAGCTGCAGCCAGTAGTCTGTACCCTAATTTTGTTATCAATCAGGACTAACTCTTCTGCCCCAAAAGCTCCCAGTCCTCTTTCTCTCCAGAAGTTTCTTATCCATGACTGCTCTGACACCCGTGGTTGAACTGCCACCAGGTGGTTTTGCAGCTGGTCAGGCAGCTAAAAGCCACAACAGCCCCTTGAAGCTTTTTTCTTTGTCTGCCCTAAGTTTTAGTCCTGCTCTGACTTGCCCTGAGCTGGTCGTCAGCCTTGAGGGCCTTTGCCTTTTTCCAGCCACTTGGACCAGTTTTTCTGGGATGTGTGGGGAGTTGGCGTAGTCTCAACCCCCAAACAACTGGTGGTAAAATCATAATTGCCCCCTTGTTCGCTTTCTGGAGCTGCCTGATTTTGTCACTGGGTTTTGGTGGCTTCTGTGGGCTCAGGGAGGCAGAAAACTTGAACCACACAGCCATGAGATCCTGGCGAACAGTTAAAAACACTTGGGTGGCATCTGGGGAAAACAAGGCGGGAAATAAGGAGCTGCTCTTGTGGAACGAAGGCATTAATGGTGCAAAGCAAGCCTCCCATTTAGGGCCACCGTGGTCATGCCTGCATTAGGGACTGGACACATTGGTGAGCTCTGACCATGATAAAATCAGGGTGACAACCTCGGGAGTCCAGGGGCCAGGACAGTTACTTTGGGGAAGGACTTTGTTTCCTCTCCCTCAGCCCCGTTTGGTGCTTGTACTGCCCTCAAATGAAGGGAAACCCAAGCGGCACCAGCTACACCCTCGAAGCTGGAGCAGTGCTCAAACAGGCCGGGAGCTGAGGCAGCACCACCGGGCCGAGCGGGGCCGGGCAGGAGCGGCGGTGCCGCAGGAGGGAACCGGGCGGGCCCGAACCGAGCAGCGGACCCGGGACAGGGCAAGTGCGAACCGCACGGACATCCCGCTTGAAAGAGCCACCCATCTGCTGAGCCTAGGGGACCTGATCGGACCCAAACCGCGAACCACAGCTCAGCCTCGGGGCTGCACGGCTCGGCCCCGGCCCGTGTTACCGCAGGGGCCGCAGGGCACCGGGACGGGTCCCCCTGGGCCCTCCCGAGGTGGCGGGGAACGCCTCCCCGCGCTGGGAGCGGGCAGGGCCCGGGGGGCGGCGGAGGCGGCCGGGCAGCCCGCGGGGCAGGCAGGGGACCCGCTGGGCCGGGGCCCGGGACTCCCTGGCCGGGGCTCGGCGCTCGCCTGGCCCCTCAGCCGCCGCCCCGAACCTCCGCCCGCCCCGCCCCGCAGCCCGGGCTGCACCATCGCGGGCTGCTGCGGGGAGGGACCGACGGCCCCGCTCCTCACAGAAGGCGGCGGCGGCGGCGGCGGGACCGGCGGGAGCGGTGGGGCCGAGCAGGGCGGGGAGGCGGCGGGGCGGGGCGGGGAGCGCCGGCAGGGCGGGCTCGGGGGCGCGGCGGGGCCCCCCCGTGCGGTGCCGCGGTGGGCGCGCCCGGAGCCGCCCGCAGGCCGGGGCGGAACGTGCGGCGGGCGCGCAGCGATGGCGGCGGCCGAGGTGGCGCGGCAGGTGCGGGCGGGCGTGGGGCCGCCGAACCGCGGGGGCCGGGCGGCACCGGGGCGGGGAGCGGGCAGCGCCGGGACGGCGGGCGGGAGAGCCGGGCATGGCCGCGGCGGCGGGGCCGGATCGGGGGGCGCGGGGCGGGCTGCGAGGACACCGGCCTGGGCCTCCCGCGGGTTCCCAGACTCGGTTCGGAGCGGCGGCTCCCGGAGGGTTGGGCTTTGGGGGCCGACCCGAGGGGAGCTGGGGTTACCTGAGGTAGAGGATGTTGGGGTCTCCCCCGCTGCAGCCCGGCCCGGCGACCTTGGGCTGCCCGCAGCGCGGCGGGCCGGGGGTCCTGCCCCGCCGGTGCCCCCGGGCCACGGCCGGACCTGCCGCGCTGCCCGGGGCTGCAGCGCTGGGGAGCCGGGCCGTGCATCCCTTACCCAGGGCTGGGCGCCCCTCGGCACGCCATGGCATCCCTGTCTCTCCGGGGATGCTGCTCTCCTCCCAGAGAGCCCTCAGCCCGGGCTCGGTGATGCGGGAAAGGGAGCTCTCCGGTCTGGCACCGTGTGCCGCGGAGGAGCTGCGGGAGCCAAGCACCAGCCCCGTGTCCCCGCTGCGCTTTGTCCCCGAGGGTCCCCGGTCGTGCCACCGGCCGCTGCCGGGCTCGCCCGCCTGCCTGGCGCGGCACAAGATCCCTGTGTGTCTGCGGAGAATTATCCAGAAGAGGAGCAGAGGGAGTTGAGCCACCTCTGCGCTTGTCAGAGACATGCTAAGGAGGCATCTGTAACGCGTTTGCATGTGGAAAGGTTTTGTCTGTGGTTTGATGGGCTTGCAGCTTTCATGTCCATGTGTTAATACAGAAGTAATAGTTGAGGTGAATGCTTTCCAGTTTCATCTTCAAAGCAGTATGTTTTAACATGGACCTAATCTTGCTGAACGGGTAGATGTAGCCATTCCTTGCCAGTTTGTGATGTTATTTCCTCCTGGACATACCCATTGCCTTGTATGTGACTGCCAGAATATGTAAAGTGACTCAGTTGCTCCCCTGTCTTTTAGAGAAATTGAGTGTTATGCTTTCCTAAGATAATGTACAGGAGTTTGAGACATCTGCTTGTGGCCTGGAATGAATTTATGGTACAACACAGCCTCGTTTTGGAGGCAAAAGGGAAAGCTGGCTGTGAGACAGACTTGAAATTAACGTGCTGCAAATTGAAAATGTTCTTTTACAAACAGATAACTTGTCGGACAAGGTCTTGGGCATCTGGTCATGTCTGGTTTGTGGAGCAGTCAGCTGTAATGTCCTGTTGTGCAGAGGGCTCTGTGTGTGCCAACAGGGTTGAAGGTGTGAGAGCTGGGGTTGGGTTTGGGGAGGAGCTGGGGTTACCACCCTGCCATTGTCCCAGAGAACCCTTGATCAAGCCCACACTCACTGCAGGGATAGTCGGTGAAACCCTCTTCTCCCCAGGTGGGCAGGGTGGCCTTGTCACCACCAAGGTGAGCCCCTTCTGTCCTCTGCCAGTGGGGAGGATGGGGCACAGGAGCCTCTTGCCAGGCACTGTCCAACTCTCCGTATCCAGCAGAGGTCAGAAACATTATTGAGACTGCTGATAGTGATCTGTATCTTCTAAGTGCTGACTTCTCCTGGGAATGTATCCAAACTGCGTGGCGTTTCTGCAGCCTTTTGTCAGGGGCATAAAGAAGTGTAATCTTAAGAGCTGTCGGAGTTTGAGATTTCGGAAGCACTTGACTGTTTGTGAATGTTGAATAGCCAAGTGATGCACTGCGTCTGGAGAGGGTGGTTGATGGTCAGGACCTTTGGTGAGACACTTCTTGCTTTCCATTGGGCCTGATTCAAAACTATTTCCCTCCCATTTTTTTGGTGTTTTATATTCTCGATGATCTTTTATCAGCTGAGCAAGGAAAAATAACAAAGTCTTTAGCTATACTTTGCATTCCCGATTTACATTTATCTCGTAGAGGATGTTTACACTGTCTGCTGGATAATTCTTTCATTACATAGGAGAATTACATACTTGTACAAGTGAGAAATAATTGGTACAAGTGTTGCTCTAATTTGCTGTTTAATCAGAACCAAATGCAGTCTGGGGAAGTGAATGCCATAACTCCAAGGTCATGAGAAAGGATCTGATGTTGTTCTGGCTTAAACACAATGTGAAAAACTGTGGTGTGGAAACCTGAGTTCAGGGTCTGCCTTGCTTTGCTATTTGACTTATTGTGCAAGAGTTGTCTCGGGTTTGGGGGTTGAGCCCCCAGGTTTCAGCATTAAGGGCAGCAGAGGGGCAGGAGGTGGGCAGCAGTGGTGGAGCTCTGTGAGCGTTGCTTTATTTGGTTTCAGTGCAGGATGGTGCTGCTGTGTTGGTTGTGGCAGTTTGGAAATCTTTCTAAGTGAGTCTCCGAGGCCTCAGGGTTTGAAGTGATTCTCGTTTGGGAAGAGGTGAGAAATTGTGTCAGAAGTACTACGTGTCAGTTGTCAGTGTCCTAAACAGAAACACTCAACTGATGAAGTATTGTTCTGCAGCCTCTGAGAGCAGTTTTGTGCTGTGTGGGCCTCATTTGGACACTGGGTCCCTTAGGTTCAGAGCTGCAACGTTCTTTATTTTCTTTGCTGTGCTCTACCTGAATACCACCAAGTGGAGGCTTTGCCTTTTCCGTGGAATCCTTTCTCATCATTCTTTAGACGTGGGCACAGACACAGTCCTGAACATGCAGTGTTGACATTTGCAGTGACCATTGCCAGTGCCCTGCTCTAGCTCCACACAGAGGCAGCGGCCTCTCAGGGCTCTGGGGACAGGAGGTGACAGTGCTGTACCTGCTTGTCCTGCTAAGCAGATCAGGGCACAGATGTGCATTCAGCAAGATTTTCCTCTAATCGTATTTTCATCCCAGGGACCCTGGAGTGATTCAAACACCTAAAGACTAAAACTTGCCCTTTTTATGTAAACTGATGGTTAATGGATGGTGCTTTCAGGCCTGGGGTCATTCATTATAACATCTTTGTATTTTCTATATGATTTGGATAGTTTTCTGTAACAATTGGTGGTGGGTTCTGTGGCATGGAGAAGCCCTTAGAAAAGGCTGTATAAATCCTTCTAAGAAAGGGAAAAGTAAAATAGCTTCTCCAAGTGGCTGTTCCTTACTCTCCTTACTTTCACTCTGCAGTAGACCTGCCTGATAATACAGCAAGAGAATGTGTTGCTCTTTTTGTTTTTTTAATCTTGTTTGTGGCAAACACGCTTTACTTCCTCCCAAGCAACAAGAGCCCCTTCTGTCTAGGCAGGGGGCACTCTGTGCATGTGGGGAAAAAAAGGCATCTGGTATCTTGGTGTGGTGCCAGTGTTCACACTGGCTTTCCAGAGATTCCATCTTTGTCTTCGTTCCAAGAAGATGTAACCTTAAAATAGAGAGCACAAAGGACTCTCAGCCATCCAGCACTCACTGATGCTCCTGGAAAAAACCTTCATGCATACAATAGTTAAACTTTGCCTACCTTGTTGGTACCTCTTTATATGTTTTAAATTTGATCTGGTTTGGAAGATGAATGATGGAAGACAGTCTTGAACACCTTATCAGCAAAAAGCTTATAGGCTTAACATATTCTCCTTCAGTGTTGAACAAGGGGATCCAAACCTACATTTAATATACACCCAGGATGACTAATCAGTGTGTTCATATGTTGTTTATGGTGGTGCTGTTTATATATAGCAGTGCTCCTGTACAGAGATACCACTTGGTGCTCGAAGACTGGTGACTTGCACTGTTTCTTGGTGGATCACACAGAAAATGTTTTTTTTTCTTTCCACTGGTTTGGTAATTACTGTCAGCTTTCTGATGAGTGTCAAAGAGTGTCAAAACCAGGCTGATCTTAAAATGTTCTTTCTTTTTTTCTTTTTCTCCTACTGCATCCAGTCTCTTGATGCCTTGGCCAAGGAGGCTGTAGATTTTTAGGCAGAGTAGCACAATCTGCCTTATGGCTGTGTACTTAACATGGAGGCTTAGCTGCTGTGGCTGGAAATCCCATTTTGCAGTAGTTGTTTCCTGGCCTGTACCAGATGTGAAGTGTGGTTTAGCTGCATTGTAAAACCACAGGTGACTAGAAAAAGAACCTACAGGAAATGACTTGCATGCTGAATTTGATGGCAAATGCCTCCTCTTAGCTGAGAGCGGCTTAACTTCCACAATTCATTTTGTTCCATCTGGATCACACTTATATTTAGGGATGAGGGGATGATTTGTGCTTAATGAGAGCCCACACTCCTGCCCACGCTTCCTGGGGAGAGTAGTGTTCAAGCAGTCTTCCAGTGGTGTGGTTTTAGGGCTGGGTATTAAAAATACACTTGATATTTCTCCTTGGGAGGTGTCTTGGGCTGTTCTCTCTCGCACCTTTGTGGGCTCTGTCCCCCCTCTGTTCTTCACCAGGACCTGGGGCTGTCACTGCAGATCCAACACTGCCATGAGATTCCCCAGGGCTGGGATTTTGTTTTGGTGAATGCAGTTTAGGAGGGTTTGAGTGTGTTGTCACAAAATCTGTGTGTCTGACACTCTCACTTTCTTCTGCTTTAGCTGGTTCTGCATTACTGGATCTCACAGCTGCATTGTCAGTAGGCAAAACCAGAATCTGCTGGGGAGCCTGAGTGCCTTCCTCATGAACGTGTCATTAGGAGGGAAGGTGCTCAGGAATTAATGAAGCACCATATTTGGTGAACATCTTGTCAAGAAGAGTCAGACTAATACACAAAATATGGCTAAGGGGAAACATATTTACACATCACAGGCTGGTAAATATGGTTAATTATTGAAGCGTATTTGGAGCCTCATATCTGAAAAAACCAATCCAAACCTACAACAGCAAAACAGTAACATGACAAGAAAACATACTGACAGGCTACTGCAGTAAATGTACTCCTTGGGGATGTTTTCCCAGCCTAAAATACCAGTGCCATTAGCAGAAGAGGGAAAACCAGTATTCCTGTCCCTATAAACAGGCTTTCAAGATATGTGAAAGAATGATTGTGAATGAATAAATTCAAAATCACACCCTATAAACTACTGCCTTTTGGCTGTAGTATTCTTTGCAAATTGATGGAAGGCTAGAGGGGAATTTTCTGATTTTCACACTAAAATACATTTTTAAGAAGAGCCTTTGCTTCAGAGAGGGAAATACCTTTTTGGGGCTGCAGGAGGACCCCTCTCCAGTACACACCAGTACAGGGGTGCAGCACTGGCTCTTCATTTTGCCTGGTGCCATTTCTGAGGCTGAGCCCGTGTTTGTTGTGTTTTACTGTTGGCTGGGCAGGGTTGGCTGCCTTGGCACAGACTGGCCAGGTGAACATTTCTGACCCCCACCCAAAGCCCGTGGCTGTTCTGGGCATGGAGCACCATGTTCTGCTGGGCTGGGGAGAGCAGGGTGGTGGTGTTGAGCACGGCAGAGAGCAGAGTGCAGGAGCAGCTCCTCAGGGAGTCCTTTGGGTGGCTGGGCAGGAGCAGCCCTTGCCCCCTCTACTCCCAAACCCTCTTTGCAGGCTCCCTCAGGCCTGTGGGGTTGTGAGCAGCTCAGTTCTGGACACTCTGCTTTGTTTTCCTGTGGGTACAGTTTCCCTTAGTGTTTCTAGCTAATTTCTATAGTTGCAGCTGTGAATGGGAATTACATGTGCGTTCCAATTCACATAAGGTGAATGGTAATAGGCTTGTAGGAGGTGTCATTAATACATTGCTTTGCACAGAGGATTCTTTTTGTTGTCAGTATAAGGTGAGACTTGAGTTTCTGCATATTTTTTGAAGAAACAAGTGTGTTTCACCTTTAATTTCAGCAGCTGTGTTTGTGTACGTGTTTTGCACATTTTAGTGTTATTCTGTCAGGGCTACCTTCAAACGTTTGACAAATGAAATGTTCTATTTGTGCCTCCTGGAATTGTTTTAGAGAGGAGTGAAGCATGCTGACATGATTGATAGATCTGTGCAAATCCCTGCTTGGACTGTGCAATTGATTCCACTTGGGAGATCTTAAGGGTTTATACAGAGAAGTGTATTTTGCTTGAAAGTGACACAAGTGTTTCATTGTATTTCAGGGTGAAGGCTGTCGCACTGTCCCCCTCTCTGGACACGTGGGATTTGATAGTTTGCCTGACCAGCTGGTTAATAAGTCAGTTAATCATGGGTTTTGTTTCAACATCTTGTGTGTGGGTGAGTATTTCCATTTTGGGAAGTTTTCTTGCTGAAAAGTTTTCTGCAGCTGGATGTAGCTCATAGCTTACAGCACTAACAAGGTAGCTTTGATTTAAATTTCCCCAACTCTTCTATTTTCAGTAACAAGATTTTCTGGTGCTCTGGGAAATCCCCTGCTGGGATTCTGCAGTATGGCTTTTTACCAAGCAGTGAAATAAAATGCCTAAAATCACAGGCTGTTATTATGATCTTTCTTTTCTTTATATGTTTGAATTTCACATTTTTAAAAGAAAATAGGTACTCATGCCAGAGTACTTTGTTATGAGGTCTTGTTTGGTTTAGTATTGAATTATTATTATAGTTATTTTAACAAAATACTAATCATGCTTCTCTTAAATCACTTAAAGCTATTTTTTCTCCTCTCTTCTGTGCATATTTGAATTAAGACAGTGTCTGGCCAAGCTTTAACTCTTCTGATAATTATTCAAGCTGCCATGTGGTGTGGATCACAGCTGGGGCCTGGGGCTGGAGCAGAACTTGGTGTCTGTCCCTGCAGCCCATCTCACAGGGTTAGGATCCCAAATAATCCCTTCTCTTAGGTAACAGAAGTCAAACCCTGTATGGCTTTGATACCATGGTTTAGGAAGGTTAATTGGGAAATTAAAAATGGTGAATTAATAATTGATAGGTTTGCTGCTGCTGGTGCCCTGCCCTGGGGAGCAGGAGGTTGGGTGGCCGTGGCTGCAGATGATCCCAGCAGTGCCTGGCGTGCAGGGGCAGAGCAGCAGCTCTGGGTACCTCCTGGGGACTCAGCTGGTGGGCAGCCCTGCATCCACACAGAGTTTTCTGTCCCCTCCCATGAGAGATGCAGCTCGTGGGATGGCCTGGGGTTTACCCACAACAGGGTTAAGTCTGAAACGAGAGTAGTGGAGCAAGGAGAGGAGAGCTGAGCCCTGTTAAATGGAGCTGAGAAGACAGTTTTCCTTACAACCACATCTTCCATTCCCCTGAGATGATAAACTTTGCTGACAAGTGGAGGTCACTGTCAGGCTGAGTCTCTGGGTGATTTCCACAGTACATGAATGTGATATGACCTAAGGAAACTCCTGTCCCCAGGACTGAAGTCTAAAAGTGTTTCCTTTTCCACTTACTGGGCTGCAGTGTTTTTTTAACAAGTTCTAGGTGTACCAGTGGGTGCCTCCTGTAGTTATATCTTCACTTTGATGTATAGAGAGGAGCTGAATGCCTGTGCTTTCTTCTTTGCAGGGCAGAAATTGAATGCATTAATCACTTGTTGAGGTGAATAACAAGGACTCACCAAGATAAATGTACATTAGTTACTAATGTCAGTTTTTTAATTAATGCTAATAACACAATCTTGACATAAAGAAACTTTATAGAAAAATATAATAAACTTCATTAGAAAAAGATTTGCAAATCTTTGCCCCCACACTTAAACATCCTGGAGAAAGAAAACAAAAATTCCCAGTGTTCATCTGTTATTTATTCTGTGGGATTTCACTTGTACAGCAGAGTTTGGGATGAAAAGTTGAACAAGGAAGCAAATGAAGATTGGATGAGGATCCCATAGACAGCCCACTAAACACGACAGAAAGGGACTTCTTTGCCCCCATTTTTCAGCTGTGTGTGGCATCTGTTGGAGGAAAAATCCAGTGATAATTCTACTCTGTGTCATACTGGATCTGAGCCACCAATTCCTGCAGCTCTTGCTGGAGAAGCCAAGGAAAGCTTCAGAAATGACTCTCAGCAGCATGTCCAGAGTGGAGCAGTTTTTAGCTCTTCTCATGCTGAAAGCTGTCTCCCCTGTGAGCCTAGAGCCAAAGCTAGAATGAATGAGAAAACCTCTCATTAGATGTTAGGGGTTGCAGATGGTTTCTCTGATCTTTTATTTCTCAGCACAACCATTTTCTTCCTAAACCTTACATGATAAATTTTTAGTTTTTTCTTAGTTCACTGCAAAGGCTGGAGACGTGTTTAATGGCTGAGACTTTCTGTGCTGACTGTATTTCTCAGTGAGGTAGGGGAAAAAGAGGAGGAACAGGCTGCTGATTTTGATGTAAACTTCCTCAGTTTTTTGCCAGGGTAGATTGTAGTTGCATTAAACTAGTATCCCAATTTAAGCAGGATTTTGTTACTTCCTCTCTCACAGGATTTGCAGGGAATTTGTTCTAACTGGCCTGTTCAGTGCAATGAGAAAGGCTGTTTTGTGGCAGAAATACTTCTCTCTCCCCTGGGACTGTACCAAGACTGTTTGAGGTCTGTGCCTCCAAAGGAGAGAGCCTGTGATGTGCAGGAGCTCTCACCCTGGGGGAGGGAAGGAGGGATGTGCACAGGATTCCTGGTGCTCTCTGGGGTGATGAGCTGTACAGCCTGGAAAACGCCCAGTGCTTGTTTCTGTGGTCACTGGTGCAACCAGTGAGGACAGAACAGTTTCTCTAATCAAAAATCCATCTGTCTCCTCAGCCTTCTCCTGCCCAGAGCCCCGGGGTGGATGCCAGGAGCTGGGTGCTCCCCTGAGCTGCTGTTTCAGTGTATTTTGTGAGCCCTTGCTGCCCTCCTTGCCCCTGCAGCCCAGCCTTTGCCTGGCTGTGGGGAATTGTGTGATGTCTCTGCCTGCCTGTCAGATGGAACAAACTATTTTCCCCTCTCTCCTTGAGAGATGGCCTTATCAGTCTGAGTTGCCTCAGGGCTTGTCTCAACAAACCTGCTACATTGGATTAGCTCTCTTTCTACACATGAAAAGGCTGTGCATGCATGTACATTTTCTTTAAAATTGAGTTATTTGATATCTGGAGCCACGGTTGTTAATCTTGTGAGGGGCAGGTGCTGCTCTCTCATGAAAGGAAGCTCTCGTGAAAGCTGCTCCTGCCTTTGAACAGGGAAATACTCCAAGGACTCCTCTGTCCTCCCACAGAGTCGATTGATGATGATGTGTTTGGGGCCTCTTAAATCCTGAGTGTTGTGGGAAAGGGAGGCAGTGAGCAGTTCCTTGTTTCACTTAGCACATGCTAGGGAAAAGCAAATTAAATTTCCAGGCACAAAAGTGGGAGGTACAGCTTTTGTGGTGTCTAATTCAGCTCGCTGCTGCAGCTGCTTTGGGATGCTGAAAGTTCTGTGAGAAGAAGCCATAACAGTTCATTCAGCAGGAAGGTGCCTGTCTTGGTTTGGGGAGTTAGGAGCTTGTCCCAGCTGTAGGTTTGCAAGTGGTGCCACCACTGTTCCATCAGTGTGGGGTTTGGTGAGGCTTCCCCAGAGCAGTGAAGGTACCTCGTGCACGTGCAGTTGGAGCAGGGAGCATGTCTCAGGAGGAGAGGCTGTGTGGGGAGCCCAGCACAGCCAGGCTGTTGGGCATTAAGAGTGGATGGTGCTTTCTGAGCACTGATGTAGGGCTGCTGCATGTCCAGAACCTGCAGTGGTGGCTCTGGCCATTTTTTTAAAAGTCCTTGAAAATTGTCAGGTTAAACAGCAAAGCTCCATCTCATGATGAAAAGTACAACACTCAAGCTTTTCCATTGCTGTCACATCTTCCTAGTGCAGAACTCTGCCAGTAAAGGTCACTCTCTCTGCCTTCCCCAGAGAGCTTTGCCAGCCCTGTTTTGGGACAGCAGACCCTGTCGAGTTGCATAATCCCTAAGTACGGTTTTGGAGATCAAATCACATGTGTCCCTAAGCCTGACATCAGGAAATAATCTCCCTGCCAGGGATGCCTCTCACTCAGTTTGTGTACACTGCTGCTTTTTTTCAAAGTAATTTTGCCTCTTTTAATCCCTGTTTATCACTTCTGATTTTTGGGGAAGATTCCAGTGCCGTTGGCTTCAACAAGCACAGACCACTTGTCCTTTTTATCAGACCATCTGTTCCATCTGGACTCCTGTCCTTACAAGAAGCAGTTGGCACCATTCACATCTTCCAGCCATCAAAAAGTTGCCTCTGTGTGAGGCAGAAACTCACAGAAGATTCAAAATTTCTTCCTTCTGTTGATTTGGCCTTCAAAATAGTATGGCTATTTTGTGCTCCCTATCTCTGCTCATATTTAACACAGCAGAACCCTTTATTAGTGTCTTTAGTCTTTTACTATTTCATGTCACTCTGTCAGTGCTAACATTCTTTCAGCTGAGACAGTCTTTCCTCTCTACTCTACCTTCCCTGGCAGGCTTTAATTCTGTGTCGGGTCAGTGGGGTTACACAGTGCAGGGACAGGGATATCTGCTGGCTCAATGTAAATTTGGGAGTTCAGGCTTCACATGAGATGTCATGTTAGTGCCTGCATGTTTTAATCATGAAGGTGTTTGGATGGGCATCTCCCACCTGTGGAAAAATGCCACAGTTCTGATCTTCCCCTTCCAAAAGGAAAAACTCAGTGGTTGAGTTCAAAGTTGCCTTTGCTGGCCCTGTGTAGCATGAGGTGGGGTGTAGAAGCATGTTCTGCATCTCTTAGACACTTCTCCTTCCCTGACAGTTAAAGTCACTCCTGCCGGAAAAAACACTTGAGATGGATTTTAGTGGGCAATGATTAACAGGTTCAGGATGTGCTTAAACAATAGTCTTGGCCTCATATGAACATCTTTCACCCAAAAGGAGAGAGGCAGAATTGAGAGGTGACTTAGAGGGTGCTGACTGCCCAGAAGCCAGTGTGGTTTACAGATGACCTTGTGTGTCCACTGCAGAGAGCAGCTCCCTGCTCTGTCACTGCTGCTGCTCCCCTGTCCCCCTGTCCTGTAGCCTGGGAGCTGCTCCAGGGCCTGCCAGGCTGTGGGGCAGTGCCCCAGGGGGAGGCTTTGCAGGACTGTGTGGGGGTGATGCTCCTGCCCTGCAGGGCTGAGGGGCTCCCCTATCCTGAGATGTCCCATCAGGGTTCCTGGCATTCACAGGCAAGCAGCCAGCTCGCTGCTCTGTCCCACCCATCCCTTGGCAGGAGCTTTGGAAATGCTGCAGCCTTCTCAGGCTGTTTAGATTTTTGTCTGTTTTTACACTGCTGTTTTCCTGGAATCCCTGAGAACGGCCTGGGAGGTCATACAGGCTGTTGCTGTTAACTCTCAAAATCCCTGCCCAAACCATGGCAGTGCTCTGGTCTGATTTGTGCACCTGCTCTGTTTTGGAGGCCACTGATCCCTGGCAAATCCAGGCAATGAGATTCCAGGGCAGTGAAGGCTTTGTTGGAGCAGCTTATTCTTCCAGTGGCAGAAGTAACCTTGTGCTTTGCTGGGTCCCCCTCCCTTGCTCTGGCCAGTGCTGTTGTAGGTACAGCTGGTGCGTTGAGGTGGCACAAGGAACTGCAGCCACACCAGCTCCTGCTGCTGACTCCTTCTCTCCTTTGGATTGAGAACCAGATGGGTGCAAAGAGCAACTGCCCTGGTGACTGTTCTGGCTGTAGTTGGGGTTGGTTGGTGATAGAGCACAAGCTGTCAGCTGGCTCCCAGGCAGTTCTGCAGCTCAAAGTGTACATTGACTTTGAAATATTAATGGATCTTGCTGCCTCTGGAAAGGTACTGGATGTGTCATCCTAGTAATCAGGGACTGCTCGGTTCCCAGATCAGGGGATGTGGGGCTTGGAACTAGATAATCTTCCTTCCAACCCAAACCGTTCTATGATTTTATAGTTCTGTGTTTGCTTTGCTCTGCCATCTACTTCAGCCCTGAGTGAGGAAAATCCTTTCTGAGGCCAGAAGAGGAATTTGCCTGCTTGCAGGAGTGAGGCTTGCAGATTTGGACATTTGGACGGGGGAGGATGGGGAGGAGTTTCCCCTTCTTGAATTGGGCATTTCATGCAAGTTTGGATCTGTTACAGAGCTCTAAACCTACAAAAATAAGAAGCTCTTTTATTCTGAGCAAAGTGGGAAAATGGTGAGGTTGTTTTGGTTGGGAGCTGAGGGCTGGGGGAAGGAGGGGAATGCTCTTGCAGCCAGACACATCTGCCTGTGGTCCCACAGCAGGCTGGAGGAGCAGCCTTCACAGAGGGTGGAGTTCAGCTACTCCTGAAGTTTCTCCAAAAGCCATCTGGGCAGCTCAGAAATTGCTGTTTCCCCAAAACACAGCAGCCCTCACAAGGCAACAGACCAGACTGCGTAGGAAGTCAGGTCCAATGAGCTCAGAGAGCTGGCTCTGTTGTCAGAGCCTGGTAAGGGAGGCTGCCCTGTGGAATGTGTGCACAGAGGGATTTGTTTTATTCTTCCTGGGATGTATCTAAAACAAATTCAAGACTGGTCTCTGGGATTTGTCTCTTCCTTCCAGACAAGGGAATAGTTGCCTGTTGATAAATGAAATCCAAACAGCAGTGCAGTACTGATTGAATACTAGCAGAATACTGACAGTACTGAAAAGCAGAACTTTTGCAAGCAGATTTTGCAGTATTTTACAGCATGTGTAGCCCCTAAGGTACAAAACCAGATATTACAGAAAATGCCCCCTCCCAGTATAGAAGGCTGATTGTCCAACTTGTTGTGAGAGACCAACTGCACAACTTGCTGTGGGATCCAACCAGCTCTCAGGGTTTCTGTATGGAAGGAAGCTATTTCTGTGGCTGCTTATTAGAGACATTGATCTGGAGCAGCTTTTTTTGGAAATGGCAGTGAGCCCCATTTCCTCTCCTGTTTTTTAATGAAAACAGCATCTTCTGTAGTGTAGTTGTGGGTTTAAGCAGGATCTGAACGATGCTTTCCCCTTCGCCTTTTCACCTCTTGCTTTTCATCTCTATTTTCTAATGACATTAATGGCCATTAGACTGTGAAATGTAATTTGCCCAGAATACAGAGCTCCCATTGTTCATGGCTTTCTGTTTACCAGACGCTCCCTTGGGAGCATGAGATCTGCTTTCATCTGCTACAATTTCACCCCTGTTAATGTTTGGAAGCTCAAAGGCCAACTCATATTAATATTCAACAGAACGTTTCAACTCTCTTTTTCTCCAATAGGGGAAACTGGCCTTGGTAAGTCCACCCTCATGGACACCCTTTTCAACACCAAGTTTGAAGGTGATCCAGCATCTCACTCACAGCCTGGGGTCCAGCTGAAATCCAGTACCTATGACCTGCAGGAGAGCAATGTCAACCTCAAGCTGACTATTGTGAGCACAGTGGGCTTTGGGGATCAGATCAACAAAGAGGACAGGTGAGTGTGGGGGAGGGAGGCTCTATTGTGACCTGGCTTTTCATTCTCCCTGTGCCCTAGTTGATCCTGACTGCACTGCAGTTTTCCTGCTTGCTTCTTAGGAGTTGTTCTTGTCACCTCTTTGAGTTGGGGCATGTAGAAGAGAGGATAAAAGCTCTGGAGTGTCAGCATTGCCTCAGCTATAAAGCAGCTTTTCTCATGCTGTCAGAGCAATTTCTGCCCTGCTGGCAAGCTTCTGCCCAAATTCATCTGGTGGGGAAACTGAAATGCTCCAGGGCATCTGGGCTTGTTTTGGTTTGTGCTGACCTCAAGCTGCTGACCAAACCACTAGTGTGGTTTTGTGTCTGCTTGGCTTAATATCCACTTTTGGCAGTGCTCTTCCATGGGAAGAGCCAAAGGAAGCCCAATAAATGAGCAGTGAGATACCCTGGGGGAGTGTCTCTGGCAGCTCAGATCCCAGAGTGGCTGGAGTGTGTTGGTTAAGGGATGTGCAGTTACAGCAGGCAGTCTCCAAGGTGCTCTGCAGAGACATTGCTGATGGGATTGCTTTTTTGTGGTCTGCTAGATATTTTATTTAAAGTTTGCTTAAAATGCACCAATGTCCTTTACATTATAGCTCTGGCAGGCTCTGTATTTCAGAAGACCTTGCAAGGGAGTTGCAGGAATTTCCTGCCTCAGAACACTGGGCAAAGGTGGTACTGAATGAAGCTGTGTCTCCACCAGCAGCACTTGGGGCTGTGAGAGCAGCAAGCCATTCATCCCTGAGTGCTGCAAATGAGTCTCCATTAGTCTTGCTTTAGAAAGTCTCTCACCCTTACATTTCAAAATATGAAAGTCTGCTTTCCCTGGAGAGGAGGGTGCATCTGCTGTCCTCTGCTAAATCCCAATGCTGTGTTTTGTCAAACAGGTCCTACAGTCTGATGTAGGACCATGTCTCCTTGTCAGCAGTGCAACCTTAAAATTTCTTACAGGTGGGGATCAAGGGAGGTAGAGAGAATTGTCAGAAAGTGGAAAATGGAAGGTGAAATCTATCAACAGCTTGTTTCTTAAAAGCAAGCCAGGGGCATTGTCCTATTTGTTTAGCTCTCTGACTTTTTAGCTTTTTTTTTTCCTTTCACCAAAGCTACAAGCCCATTGTTGAGTTCATTGATGCTCAGTTTGAAGCTTACTTGCAAGAAGAGCTGAAGATCAGAAGGGTTTTGCACAACTATCACGACACCCGGATCCACGCCTGCCTGTACTTCATCGCTCCCACCGGCCATTCCCTGAAATCCCTGGACTTGGTAACCATGAAGAAGCTTGACAGCAAGGTTGGCACAAGAAACTCTTACTGGGCAGATTTACTGTTTGCATAGTGGAAAGATCTTGCCACCTTGGATAGCTCTTCTGGTGGAAATGACTGAGTTGGCAGATAATTCTGTAGATTTATTGAGCACTTACAAGTTTTTGAAGGTTGTATTGTAGACTTAGAGAAACTCCCAGGAGCAAAGTTGATTACTTCGTACCTCTGTTTTTTTCTAGGTGAACATCATTCCCATCATTGCCAAATCTGATGCCATTTCCAAGAGTGAGCTGACCAAGTTTAAAATTAAAATCACAAGTGAACTGGTCAGTAATGGGGTGCAGATCTACCAGTTCCCAACAGATGATGAATCAGTGGCGGAGATAAATGGGACAATGAATGTAAGTGCCTCAGTTCTTCCTCCTCTCCCAGAACAGTACAGTCAGCATAGGGGTTGGTGGCCCATATTGGGATGTTTCTTAAATCTACTTTCCCTTTCATTTTGTTTCTTAAAACCAGAGCATTTCACAAGAATCTCGTCCTTAGTGTCATCCTAAGCTAGGAGAGCTTTTTGGTAGGCTGCTGCCTCTCTGGTGGGCTTTTCTAGTCAGAAAACAGATTTTTAATACCCTCCTTGTGTTTATCTGTTGAGGGACATGTAAGAAATCAGCGTTTAAACTCTTTCCAGCTCAAGGGTTTGTCATTATTACTTTCCTGTACATCACCTGATGGCCTCCCACCAGTAAACTTCCAGTGGCAAGGAATTACACAGCTTAACCATCAAGGTGTGAAAAACAGTACACAACTTGGGCCAGACATGCCTCAAGTTGCCTTCAGGTTCCCAATCTGGCTCTGCCCTCCCCAGCATCATGGGTGCCAGTGTGTGGCTCTTTGAGGGTGAAACAAACTGTCCCTTGCCTTTCTGGCAGCACATCCTAAGCATGGTCCCATTTTCCAGAAGGCTTTTCACAGGAAATCAAGTAGGGGAAGTTGATTGCTTTACTTCTGTGGATGTACTAGAGATCAGGCTGATGTGCATTTGTGCCACCTCTTGATTAAGTATGAATAGTTGTAGAGTGTTCTGGAGAGGCCTGAAAGAAACGTGAAATTTGTCCTGACATAGGAGCTGTCAGTGGTGGTGTCCTGGTCAGAGCAGTTCAGTGTTAGGCCTTCAGAGGGTGGAATGAAGCTCTGCTTATCTTTCCTTTCAGCCATGTACTTGTCTCCTGGGAGGGAACTGCTGTCTTGGGTTGCAGACATTCTGGCTTGTGTCAGTTGCTGCACAGACAAATCAATTCTTACATCCTCTATTACAGTCAGAATTACCAGGTTTATGGGGACTAAACAGGCTAGAATTTGACCAAGGCAATTTTGCAGGTCTGGAAAACTTGTATCCAAATACTGATATTATTAGAAACATAAGACGGATATTACTCTTACTCTGTGTGTGTCACATGTGAGAGCAGGGGGCTGAGGAATACAGGGGGAAGAGCCCATCTCTGTCAGTGCTTGCTGGCACTTTTGCTTTGTTTGCAGTTTGTATGAGCACACTCTGAAAGTAAAAACATCATCTCTGAAATCTTTTGCTTGTACCAGTCGTCATGAACTTGTCCAAATTTTTGGTTAACCTGTGGAATTCACTGAGAGCAATCCAGGGTCACTGATCTTTCATGTAGTTGGCTTCCTGAGGCCCTTTCAATTGTCCAGAATTTAGTGCACTTTAAAAGCTTTGCCTAACAAATGTCACTTCACAAACCTCAGCAGAAAGGGTTGGTGCAAGGAGCTGGGAACTCAAAATGCTGAAGCTTTGCACTTGACTTCCTTGCAGCTTGGCAGAATGCAGTACAGCTCCAGGAGAAAGGGAGGTGGGGAGAAATCTCACTCCCCCAGTGCAGCAAAGTACTATGGCAGTGTAGTACTATGGCAGTGTCTGGGGGTGTGCTTGGCTGCCTGAGTTTTGGAAATGAGAAGACTGTAAGGTGAGATCTTCAGAGCCTAGATAGGTATTGGAAGGGTTTCAGTTCCAATTTTACTGAGCTTGCACTGGGCAAGTCTCTTTTTGCCTTCTGCAGAGATCATCTTTACTAAGAAGTGACTTTCTGATTTCTGAGTTTTTGAAAAGCAAATCCCTCTTGTTCTTAGTCAGCCCTTTTTGTAATGTGGAGTGCATATCTCAGCTTGAAGAGTGTGACCTTGTGTGACACTGGACACAGTGGCTGGGGGCATGTTCAGCCCTTCCTCACCAGGGCAGAAGCAAGCAGGGAGGAAGGAGCTGTTATTCCAGGAGTGAAGGATGGACTTCCATCTCATGATCTGATGGAAGAAGGTGTCTTGTGCTCCAGCATGAGCTGAAGGAGTGGTGGGGGGATAAAATCAAGAAGGCTCCAAGACCTCTTACTGCTTCTGTGCTTGTGCAGATGTTCTCCTCAGGCACGGCAAGCCCTGGGACAGCAGCGCAGTCCGAGCCGCAGCCCTCTGTTCCAGCTGGCACTCTGATGCCAGTCTTGCACTGGCTCATCTCACCTGAGACTCTGTGGCTGGGAGGATCAGCCAGGTAGAGGATATAGAGTGGTAGCACTTAAAGGTTTTCAAAAAAGGACCCACCCTGCTACCCCTTGTCTTGGACTAGTGGCCAGTGACTAGACTCCCTGAGATTAGCATGTGCATAATGACTGTCTTGCTCAGTGGCTGTGCTCATCTCTGTGTGCTGGTGCTCAGCCAGGTGTGAGAGGGACTAACGTGGATCTCGTCAAATGTGTTCCAGGCCCACTTGCCATTTGCAGTGATTGGGAGTACGGAGGAGCTGAAAATAGGAAACAAAATGATGAAAGCTCGTCAGTACCCTTGGGGCACAGTGCAGGGTGAGTTGAGCCCTGGGATTTTCGTGGCATGAATGGTGACACTTGTGCAAGGAGGCAGTGGGCATTCATAAAAAGAGCAAAGGCCTACTGGACGTGATTACCCATGGGGAATTACCCTGTGTTAAATCCTTGTGTCAGGCTTATAGTGCCAGTTTTTCTCTGCTTGGAAGGGCTGTTAAACCTGTTGGAGGAGTGGACAGTTGAGGAATGTGGGAAGAGATCTTAGTTTCTGTCCCCATTTTCCTCCTTCCCATGCATTCCTGCAGTGGAGAACGAAGCTCACTGCGACTTCGTGAAGCTGCGGGAGATGCTGATCCGCGGTGAACATGGAGGACCTTCGTGAGCAGACCCACACTCGCCACTATGAGCTCTACAGGCGATGTAAACTGGAAGAGATGGGTTTCAAAGACACTGATCCAGACAGCAAACCCTTCAGGTGAGATCCCTGGAGGAGACAGGAGGGCTCAGGAGAGGCATTGTTGGATGTGCTGTGTGCCTCTGTGTGTGTGTGTGTGTGTGTCCTTGGGGGAGCACGGAAAAAACCAATGCAGCAAGAAAAACTGCCAGGTCAGATAAATCCAGACTTCAGCAAAGCTCTGACTGGGAGAAGGTGAAAATACAGGGAGGATGTGCAGGACTGACTGTGAATCTGCAAGGATGGGAGTAGAAATGTCTGTGCAGCAGAAAGACAGTGATGCCTATTTTGAGCTTACCTAGAAACAGAGGCCAGAAAAAGTTAAAAGGATAAAAGTGGATATTTTAATGAAGGGCCTCCAGGACATTAAGGGCAGATGAAGCCTCCCCAAGGGGCTGCATCCAAAATGGACAATGGTCACGAGTTTTTCAGACAGATGTAAGTTTGGTCTATTTACATATCAGGCTTTAATCCTCCGATTATGGCTTCAGGTAATAAAGTCATAAACTCTCAGTTTGCTCCCCCCAATTCACTTTTGATTATACATTTTGGGGCCTGTAGGGTGTCCTTGGATCTCAGGTCCAGAGGGATTGTTTTGTCTGACCAAAATCTGAAGACAATTAACAAACACTTTATATGGAGTTTAGAATTATGCACTAATACAGTACAGGATTTAAAAACATAAAGGTTGAAACCTTAAGGCATCAACAGCAATGTTCCTCTGAACTAGAGTTTGTTGCCAGCTGGTCTCTTTGAATTGCCCAACACTGAACATACAGAGAAGTGCTGAAAGTCATTGGATAAAGACCTTGGGCACACGTGGGTAGTGAGCAGCAAATGTGTTGTGTGCAAAGCAATAGTCATGGTGAGGGCCTGATTTCCCAAGTCTTATCACTGGACTTTCCTTCCTTTTCAGCTTACAAGAAACTTACGAAGCCAAAAGAAACGAGTTTCTGGGAGAACTACAGAAAAAGGAAGAGGCAATGAGACAGATGTTTGTCCAGAGGGTCAAGGAAAAAGAAGCTGAGTTGAAAGAGGCTGAAAAAGAGGTAAAGTGTCTTGTGTCTTCATGGCTGTGAGTGATGGATTCACTCCCAAGTAGGTAGTTGTTGCAAAGCACTTCCTGCAAGGTGTGGTTTAGGACTTTCTTACCAAGGAGTCTAAGGTTTAACTTGGATGGGGATGTTATGGTGTTCAGTCTGTAGGACAAAACTGAATCACAGTGCCTGTTCTGTACAACTTACTGCACCAGGGAAGGACCAGAGTCTTGATTCTGATGGAGAGGTTCAGTGTGCTAAAAGTCAAGGAGAGAAGCAGCCCTTGAGATAAACTTGTTTTACAAAAAATACACCCATACAATTTTCTTAGCATTGTGAAAAATCCATTAATTTACTGACCTTTAAAGAGGAATAAGGCAGAGACCCCTGAAGATGGATTAGGGATTTTTTTTACACTTATGCTCACCCAATCCTCTGTTCTCAGTCTGCACAATGATGCATTACTGGAACACTGCCTGTAAGTTGTTGTGGAAGGAGGCTGCTCCCTGCCCTTTGTGGCAGTGCCACGTCCTGCTCACCTCTCTCCTTTCCTTTTAGCTGCATGAAAAGTTTGATCGCCTGAAGAAATTGCATCAGGATGAAAAGAAGAAGCTGGAGGATAAGAAGAAGTCTCTGGATGATGAAGTAAATGCATTTAAACAGAGGAAGACAGCAGCTGAATTGCTTCAGTCACAGGCTCAGCAGGCTGGAGGATCACAAACTCTTAAAAGGGATAAGGAAAGGAAAAAGTAAGTTGCTAACCCAGAGGTATTTGCTTTTGGTAATGGTTCTCCTTTACTATTTTTCTGGGTGTTCATATCTCCCTCCAACATAGCCAGTCCTTATCAGGGGCAGGCTTGCAGCCAGATTTAAGCCCCAGTAAGGCTGAGCAGTATCTGGAAGCATGTAACATTTGCTGTCATCCTGAAGAGCAGGGAGCAGTACTAACCTCCCTCTTTGCTTTCTGACAGCATGGGAGAGGATGAACTTGTTTTTATTCCCCAAGATTCCCTTATCCTCCCTTGGTCTCTCAGTGCTTGCAAAGGAGTGGAACTATACTAGCTGCCAAGGCTAGGGTGTGGGTAGCAGGGGTGTCCCATTGCCCTCAGAGAGAAGTGTGTTTTAGCTCAGGTTCTTGCTTGTTTAGCTTGAGAAAATTGTGGAAATTATTCAGGGAGACTAAGTCTTGAATTCTGGAATCTGCAGAATGTAAGACTGCAAAATGAGGGGACAGGTCATAGCACCTTGTTAACACTGGTACTCTTCTCCTGTCCTAAATCAGCTTTTTGCCCTCCCCAGAAGCAGTGGGAGATACTGCATGGCTGTAGCAGGGAATCCCAGTGCCAAGGACTGGTGTGACAGGATCCAGCCCTTCATCAGGGCCTGGGTTCTGGGCAGTCTGCAGTGCCTGTGCTGGGCTTCTGCAGCTCTGCAATTGCTCAAAAGTACCCAGTTTTACAGTGAAACAGATCTCACACTTGTCTGAGCAGTTCCCTTCCTTCTCACTGTGGCACATTTCCCAAAAGGAGCACTGTGCCACCTGTGCAGGTGCGCAGAGAGACAAACAGGGATCTGGTTTTTTGCCACTGCCATAATCCCCCCTCTGCACAGCCCTGGGGAGTCCTTGCCTGCTCTGTGCAGTCCTGAGTGCATGAAGAAGTGCTGTTAAATTGGACAGTATGGGGCATGCCCAAAGTGCTGGCAGAACTGTTTGTCAGGGAAAAAACCTGTGACTGTTAAGCTTGGGATCAAATGAGACAGAGGAGGAAAGACCCTATTACAAGAATGAGATCCTGGGTTAGTCTTTTAGTTTAAAGCTGAAGCTGCTTCAACATGAATGTTCTTTTGTGATGAGCAATTAATGCTGCACTTTTCTCACTCGCCCATTCCTTTTTCCACTGCCTGTTTTGATTTGTTCATTTGAATCACCTTCAGGGGTTTTAATATCTTTTCATACTGAGGAGTCTGAGACTGACTGGGGACAGACTTCTCTCTCCAGGCTGGACTGTGTGAGGAATACCCAGCTGAGTTCTTTCATGCTTGTAGCCCTTACACATCTGTTCACTCAGGACTGCGGATTTCACCTTGAGATCAGTCAGGGTCAGGAATGCAAAAAAAGGAGGCAACAGCCTTATAGTATCAGCAATTAGTTGCTGTGGCCCAAGTCAAACTCTTGGTCCTTGAAGTGGTTCTCATCTCAGAACATCTTCTTGACACCAAGCATGTTGATGTGGAAAAGCTTTAATACTGTCCTTATCAGTTAAGGGCACAGAAAACTCCATGATAGAGATAGGTCAGTGCTTCAGTAAGGCTTGGGAAGATAATAGGAAGTTTCTTTGGCCTCTGGGAAAATTGCTGTGCTAGAAATGGTGCTGCTTTCTTTGCTCTGTAACTGCTCCAAGTGTCCTTCATAGTGGATTTCAGTACTTAGATCACATTTTTTTCTTTACAATCCATGAATTTTGCAAGCTGGAGCTTAATTGTAGCTTGTTTACTACTGGCTGGCAGTACAATAACCTTTTTCTTTCACAGGTGACTTGTTTAAATCCAAGCTCTGTAATTTGCACTAATCATGACTCAGTTTTTTTTTTTTTGTTGTTGTTGTTACATCATTATCATCATTATCAGGCCTCACATGTGTGCTGTTTTACAGTTAGCTGCTGTTTGGCTGCATGGTGCATGAGGCACATTGTCCTGGTAAGCGTCATTAACTCATAGAGCCTCACAGTGGGATCACTTACCTTTCCTAAAAAAAGCAGACCCTGTGCAAGTCCTGAAGCTTATAAGGATTATCTCTGTCTTCCCCTGCTTTCACCCCACTATATGTGCTCTACCGGTCACTCTCTACATGTGCAGTTGTAGAAAAAGTATGTAATTATCTTTAAATATTCTGCAAAGTTAAATTCAGAGACTCAGAATATTGAACATAGAAAATTAAGGATTACATCTTCTTCTTCCTTTTAAATCTTCCCAGTACTTCATTGGCTCTGTTCTCTTTATTCCATCTCCCGTAAAAATAAATTATATTCTTTAATCACACAGGCCACGTTGACACTATGGCAACAATTGCTATGGAGATGTGGTGCTGATGATGCAGCCCAGCTAGCCATGAAATGTCTCTCTCTTTCCTTGCTCCTCCTTCCCTCCCACTCCTCCAAGCTGTAATGTTAACTTGTGGTTACAGTGAAGGTAGATGCAAGACTAGTTTCTGTCATCCTCCTTAGAGTTATTAGTTAAACTGCTAATGACAGTGGTCTACTTACAGCTAGGTTGAGTGGGTTTAATTGAGCATTTTTAATTTGTGATGATTCTCTGGTGAGAGGAAGAGGAAACCTCCCACAGGAATGTCTTGCTTCTTGACAGAGCAGCAATATTCATTATCCAAGACAGTGCCCCAGGGGCTGAGGGGTACAGGCCTCTCAGAGAAGGGACCCTGTTGGAAATAAACTATAAAACACCCTAGAAACTCATCCTTGAGCCCACCCTGCCCTGCAGACAAAGCTAAGACTTAAATGCTCTCCTAGATAGTCCAAACTAAACTACAGTCTACCCTTCAACTGGGTGAAGCTGGTTCCAGGATTCCTTCCTTCTTAACTCCACCAAGGGAAATGGCAAAGCAAGTAAACATTATGCTGCCAGTGAGAGGCATTTGAATGTATTTTAAATGGGACCTTCCACTTAACAGAAGAGCCTCAGAAGGGTCTTGCACTGCCTCGAACTGGTGCTTGCAGTCATCTTGAGCTGCCCAGTTGAGTGAATGTCTCTGCTGCCAACGGTAACTGTAGAACAATGGGAAGAACAATTCTCTGCTTATCAGGCTCTGAATGTGGAAAAATAAGCTCAAAGAATAACAGTGTTCATTCTGGTGCTGAGTACGAAGGCACAGCTAAAGTGCAGCTAGAGTGAACATTACTGATTTTTGTTGGTTTTGGATTGCTTTTGGCAGTCCTCATAACTGTACACTGTTGTGTGCTGGGCTTTGAATCAAATGAAGTTCTTTGTTCCCACTACACAAATGCAGACAGTGCCTTTTTCAATGGGCATTTGTCATTGCTAAATTAAATATGTATATGTGGTACTTTTCCAGGATTTAGAAAAACACTCTCCATATTGATCCATAAAGTGTTGCAGGGCTTCACTGTTTTGCAAGGATACAAACAAGTCACAGTTGATGACTCCTGCAGCTTGCAAAACCGTGAAAGGATTGTTTTAGAAAATAAATTTGGTTCATCCCACTGCTGAGAATGTGTGTGTGTGTCTGCATAAAGCATGTTTTGTAGTCAGATTAAACCTTATTAACACTTAGCAACATTTTCTTTTGTGTGTGTGTGCGCGCATTAGAAAAACTTGTATTTTTATTTTGTTTTTTTGTCATTAATCCATAAAACCATTAACCTGCCTTTTCCTTTCATTTTCAGTTCGGGTTTCCTGTAGAACCTTTCCCTTGGCCCCAGAGGCGAATGCCCCACCCTCGGCTGTGCCTGTTTGCTCACCTTTCCCACTGCCCCTCCCGCGCTCACCAAGGGCTCAGAGCAGAGCTCTTGGCTGCTGAGCTGTTCCTGTGAGGGGCCCTGCTGGCCAGGGGGGTCATGCCAGGTTCCTCCTGCCCCTGGGCAGCAGAGGATGCCCACAGCTCCTGTCCCATCGCTCAGCTTTTCCCTGCTCCTGTTGTCAGAGCTGCTCGGGGGGTGCATTCAGCTCCTGCTGGGGTGGGATGTGCTCTCTCCAGACACTGGCTGCCCTCTCCCCATGGTAATTTGCTGTTCCTAAGCCCTCATTACCCCCTGTGCTGCCATGTGTGACTCAAATAACTTCCAAGGACTTTTTGTAAAAATTGACATCCTCACAGGCATGGGCCTGAGTCCAGACCTCTAGTTCCTAGGCTTGAGGAAATCTCAAGTTTGGATCCATGGTTTGCAACTAAGTGTTCTCTGAATGCTGCAGGGGTCATGAAGGATCTTTTGCCTGGTCTCCCTCTCAGTGTGCTGACCTGGATGCACATCCTGGATCCAATCTCAGGGAAAGCTGGTCACCTTGCTGTACATATCAGTGTTTCTGAAGAAAGACCATGCTGTTTCATTGACTTTCTTCTCAGTGATTCCAACAATTGCTGGTTTTAATGCAAAAAAAAAAAACCTTTATATTTTTTTATCTGACATCTCTTTAGAACTGTACAGATGTTGACAGGTTTCTTATATTTTCTATTCAGCAAAAGCCTTGTTTTTATTGCAAGATTTGCACTAAAAAGGAGAGGGTTTTGCTCACTGGGCCAGGAGCTCACTCTGGCCAAGTGCAACTGTGGTTTGCCTGCAAGTGTCTTCTCTCTGTATTTCTGGCTGAGTTTTGTTTTTAAATAAAGAGTTCATCAGACAGTGAATTCTGGTTAACATTTACTTCTTTTGTTTTTTGTTTTTTTTGCCCTTCTTTTTCAGTAACCCATGGCTCTGTACTGAGTAATTACCCCTGAATACAAGGCCTGGAATGGACCTTCATTTACTTGTTAAATCGGAGGGTCTAATAAAACATGACAGCATTTCAGCTGTGACCTTTCCAGGGTGTTATCCTTGCTCTCTCCTATGTCCTCGTTGTGATTTTGTCTTTACTATGTACTGGTGGTTATTGCTTTTATTAAACAATGTAAGATTAGTCATAACAAGGTTCTGGATGCTACAACTTTAAATATTGCCATTCCCCCCCCCCCTTATAATTAATGGATTCCCCTTTTTCTGGTCTCGTTCCACCCAGCTAAATAAGGGACATGGAAATAAATTCTGTGAGTTATTTTTGCTGGCGAAATAACGATGCAGTTTAAATATATTTATTGATGACATTAAAATGACAACACCATCTTAGTTTAATTATCACATAGTTCAGAGATAAAACACTCATTTCTCATTCTATTTGTTGTCATTTTCATGACATCATCTGTCTTTTTAAATTTGCTTATTTTCCTTTTGCTAATTCATGCTATCTGAAGACTAGCATGTAAATCCTGGTTCCCATTTCAGACTTGTTGTGGCCCCATCCTTCAGGGCTCTGTGTGTGCTGAACCCACCTGTCCTGCCCCTGCTGAAAGATCAGTGTGCTGCCAGCCAGCCTCCAGAATCCCCCAGATCCTGGGCTTTTAGAAGATGAGCACACTCAGGCCTAGCCCTGGTGGTGATGCTGTTCAGTGCCAGTTGCTGCTGAGGTTTTACCTGCTGGGGTTTTACTGAGCAGAGCTCTGTGGTGCCAGGGCTCAGGAGCAGTCTCAGCTCAGGGTCAGCCCAGTCCTGCTCACAGCAGCAGCCCCAGGTCAAACCCCTTCCCAGCAGTCAGGGCAGCCCCAACTTTTGGTTGCAGTTATTTTCTCAGGTATTCTGTTTCACCATAAATACCATTTTATTTCTCATAGAGCTCTTTGATTGCTTTGTGGTTTGTTTGGGATTTTTTAGCAAGTTGAAATAATTTGAATATTTTCTTCTTCCTCTGCTTTTGAATGTTTCCCTGCTCCCAAAACCAGTCAATATTCATCTGTCAATGATTTCTAATTATCTGCTAAAAGGACAAATGAATGTGACATCTTTATAATACTGCAGGTCACTGTCTGTTCTTCCTGACCATTTGCCTTATTAGAATGTTATTTAAAGTTATGTGAAATCTTTTTAAAAGACTTTAAGAAAGAAAGGTTTTTACTTGTGTGATTTTGCTGAAGTACTTGAGATACCACAAGGAGGTTTCATCTCTCCTCTGTCAGCTGTTTCCATGTTGCATCTCTTTTTCTTGCTTTTTGAATGTCTTTCTCTTTTTTTGCTAATCTTCTGTTTTTTCTCTTTTTTCCCCTTTTCTCTCTCTGTAGCTTTTTTTAATCTGTCTTCGCCAGCTGCACTGTGTCTGAGGGAGAAGACTGCCACTTCTAGAAGAGTCTAAGGGTCTTATGTCTGGGGAGGGGGGAACAAATCTTCAGTGTTAGTGTCTTGGAAAGAAGCTCTTTTACTGACTTGCATGATACTTAAAATTGAAGCGTCTTGTAATTTGTGTGACAAGACAGGGCGATGCGGGGGGAACCGATGACCTGGAATTTTGAAGAGCTACAGAAACGTGATGTTGGGACTAATGATGTAGCGAATACATTTTCAAACGTTGTTATGGGCATATGTTTTTTCTAATGTTGTCTTTAATAATATAAATGTCACGGGCTTCCCTGAGGTGTGAAGCTTAAGGAATATTTTCAATATGCTGGTGGTTTGATTGGTTTTGGAAACCTTGCATTCAGAGTCAAAGCAAATACAAACATGGTGCAACTTGCTCTGTTGGCAGCCACGAAATATTTAATTTTATCAAAGAAATAAAATAAGAACTGTGTGTTCTCACTGGTGTCCTGCTGTGTCTCACCATCCTGTTAACGGAGCCGCATTGGCTGGTGGACGTGAGTCAAGCGGGTGCTTTCTCCTTCCTTACCCGACCCGCTCTTGTTTCAGCCGGGGGCAGCCGGCGGGGCGGGGCGGGCTGAGCTCCGAGCCCGCCCTGCGCGGTGCCCCGAGCCCCGGCCCGGTCTCGTTTGCTCCGCACGCACAGAGAACGGCCCCGCTGAGGAGCCTGCGCTGTTCCGCTGTCACCTTTCTAACTCTCGTGTACATTTGAAATAAAAAACACGGAAGCCAGCGCGGCTGCTGTGTGGTGTGTGTGTTTGTGTCTGTGTCTGTGTGTGTGCGTGTGTGTGTCTGTGTGTGTGCGTGTGTGTGTCTGTCTGCGTGTGTGTGTCTGTCTGTGTCTGTGGCTGTGTGGCGCTGCCCGCTTGCCCGGCGCTCCGCACAGCTCCGGGCGGTCACGGGGAGGCCGGAGCCCGGTGGGGATGGCGGATCCTGGCCCCGGGCAGCGCAGCACCGTCCCTGGGGCAACCGCGGCTGTTCGGCAAGGCCTGGGGCAGATCCCCGGGGACCGGGGGGGACACCGGGGGGACACCGTGAGGCCCGGGGGGACACCGTGAGGCCCGTGGGGCCCGGGGGGGACACCGTGAGGCCCGTGGGGCCGGGGCCGCTCCGTCCGCGCCCCCCGCTCCCAGCAGTGGCCGCCAGGGGGCGCTGAGGCCGCCGCGCTGGCCCCGCCATGGCGGCTGTTTTCTCGCGGCGTCTCGCGCGATCGTGACGCGCGGCCACGTGACGCGGCGCCGGCCGGGCCGCGCCGTTCGGCCCGCCGCGCGAGTGACGGGAGCGGAACCGGGAGCGGAACCGGGACGGCGCCTGCGGGGCGGGGGCCGCCAGGGAGCGGGGCCGGGCCGGGGCAGGTGACGGTGGAGCTGAGGCTGGGCCGGGCCAGCGCTTCCCGGCGGCCCGCAGCGAGCCGCGGCCTGGTCCACACGTGGGGCCTGGTCCCGCCGTTCGCGCCCGGGCCCGGCGGGGTGCGCGCCGCTGGCGGGGTTGGGCCCCGCGGCCTTTGCCCGCCATGCCGCCCCCGGCAGAGCCGCAGCCGGAGGCGGAGGCCGAGCCGGCGCTGGAGCAGTGGCGGCAGTACAACGAGACCGACCGGCAATGGGCGCTGCGCCGCCGCTTCATCCTCCGCCACCTCCCCGCGTACCCCGGCGGCGCCATCGACCCAGCTGCTGGCGCTCTCCGTGCTCTGGACCAACCACGTCTTCATGGGCTGCAGGTGAGCCGCGGGGTCCCGCCGCGCTCGGGCGGGCTCGCTGTCAGCCGGGGTGCCCCGCAGGACACCGGGGCTCGGGGCGCTCGGCAGGACGGGGCGTGCTGCGGGCAGGAGCCGGTGGAGCCAAACGGGACGGGAGCCCCGGCCGGGAGAACGGGCTCAGGCTCCTGCGGTGGCCAAACTTCGGCCCCAGATGCGTTTTAGAAAGGAGCCGCAGAACAGCTGGGATGGAAGGGGCTGAGGCAAGAGAACTTCTGTCCCTGGCCGGTTTTGTTTGCTCGAGTGTGCCGGTGTTTGTATGTGGAGGGGAGCAAGCCGCCGGAAAAGTTGATGTGTGTTTTGCCAGTAGTTCTCGATGTCCCGCCCCCAGGACTCGTTCAGCTTGCGGTGCTGTGCTGTGTCATTTAAATGAGCAGAGAGCTTCCCTGGGAGCACAGAGCAGCCTGTGCAGTCCCCTGAAGGCTCAGCTTTGCTGGGAGATGTAAGCGTGGAAAAGGGAAGGGAAATCCTTTCATCCAGCCGTACGGACCGTAGCCAGGTTGTGGAGATCTGCAGAAACTTCACCCACGTTCACAGACGCCTTTAATGATGAGATTGTTTTTAACTGGACGGAAGCAGTTGCTTAACGACCAACTTCTGCAAACTGTGGCACACAGATGGACTTTTAATAATGTTCCATCCCACAGCCTTGTGGGGGAATATTTTGTGTCATCTCTGCAGGGCAGAATCAATATCTTTAAATACGCATCTGCCTGTTTCCTTTTTCTTTTTTTTTTTTTTTTTCCCTGGGTCAAGTACTAAACTGTTCTGCCCTGCAAGCACCAAAATTTAACATATATTTTAAACAGTTTTAAATTCCAAAGCTTGAGCAATATGTTAAAATTGAGTATATACATACATTCTTCATATACAGTCTGTGTGGTCCATCTTAATGTGTTCGTGTGCTGTCTTAACAGGGACCTTCTCTGTGCCAGGGCTTTTGGGAATGGTGCAATAATCAGCTACAGAATGCTGCTAATAGAAATGAAAACTCTGTGGGAAGGTTTCAAATCCCAAACACTGATTCAATTTAAGCCTGTCAGTGCACATACTTTCTGTGATGGACTCCTTCACCTGCAGCTCTCAGGGGAGATGAGATTTGGGCAGGATGGAGTCTGGAACCATTATCAGTGAAGATGTATCCCCAGAGCTGGTGTGCCTGGCTGGAGCACTGCAGGGAACATTCTGTACTGTTAAAACACAATTCTAGCTTTACTTACAGTTGCCTGGGGAAGGAAGGGACCTGCAGCACTCCCTGGAACTGCCTTTGGTGTTTGGGAAGAGATGTTGTTGATTCATCAAGTAAATAGCTTCAAAGTTTGAGGGATTTTTGTTTTTTTTCCCCTTAAGTTTGTTGGCAGGTGTTCGGTTTGGGGTTTTGTTTTGTTTTGTTTTTTTTGTTTTGTTTTCCTAGTGCTGGTTTCTTGCCAGCTGTTTGTCAGAGCAGCTCAGCTGGTTAGAGCAGGGTGCTGATGGTGACAGTGATGTGGGTCCAGTCCCTGTGTGGGCCATTCACCCAAGACTTGAACTCGATGATCTTTGTGGGACCCTCCCAACTCAGACTGTTCTGTGGCTCTGGGAAGAACAGATCAGAGTCTTTGCTATGAAATCTGAGTGTTCTGCTGGCACATGATGTGGAGAGCATCCAGAAGGCTCAGAACACATGGTCTGTGAGGAAAGGGTTAAGTAAAAGGCTTCATTAGTTTAGGTGTGGATGAGAGAAGGTGCTCCTGTTCCCAGATATGTTAAAGGTGGCTGAGAATGGGGGCAGTGGTGCAGGAAAGCATTATGCTGCAGAGTTACAGGATCAGGGTAAGGGGTAACCTGTGAAAGTCACAGCAGGGAGAGTTCAGTTACTGGAGGCACTGGGTTCCTCTGGCCAGATGAGACAAACACATGTGGAGAGTGGCTGATCTCCTCCCTGCCCCCAGCTGAAAAGTGAGTCCCAAAGGTCTCCATCCTTTGTGAAGGATGGCAGGTGTCAAATCTGGCACTGCTCTTGCACCCTGCTGGAAATGGACATTGCCCATCACAGGTAATGTCTGGTAACAGCCAGAGAGAGAAACAGATTCCCACTGCTCTCCCCTTTGGCTGCGAGAGTTCGGGATATGTCCTGGTTTGAAGGAAGGCAGGAACCTCCCTTGGAATGGAAAATACGACCCCCATCCCTCTGAATTATTATAACTTTGAAATTGCAGGGCTTTCAGGCAAAGGTATGGAGAAAGGAGCAGCAGTTCTTTACTAGAATGTGTGTGCACAGCCCAGAGTGTGTGTGCACAGCCCAGAGTGTGTGTGCGCATCCCCAGTGTGCACACCCCGTGTGTCCGTGTGCAGCGCTGCCAGAGCCCGAACCCCGCCCAGCCTCCCCTCGGTGCAGTTCCGGGCACGGCCAGCAGAGGCGCTGCTGGCTCCTGGCCGGCAGGGGGGCAAAGAAGACAAAACAAAATAAAATAAAATGTAACAGAAACTGCTTAGCCCTAACAGGAGCTTCGGGGTTGGGTGGACCTGGAGTGCAGGGTTAAAGTGTTGCAAAAAAGCCCGAGGCAGCGCAGAAAGCACAGGGGCTGGGCTGTCCTCCTCCCATGCCAACGCGAGAGAGGGAGAGGAGCTGAGCCCAGCCCCTCACCCCCTGGCCAGAATCTTTCCCCTTCCCAAGAGAAAAAACCCCAGGTAAGAGAGTAGCAAGCTGCACACTTCCCCCACCTTGGCCATTTCTTTAGTCTCTCTTAAGTACTGGTCATTATTTTCTCTTAGTAACAGGTGGGACAAAATTCCATGAGAGGAAGAAACAAAAGGAAAAATCCTAAACCCCCAGCAAGGTATCACCACTATCTCATCTCCCTTTGATCCCTCCTGGAATTTTCTTCCCATTCCTCTTCCCAGTTCTACTGCCTCCACTGAGGGCTGAGCTGTGCTGGTGAAGCAGGGACTGCAGTAGTCTGTGCTCAAGAGTTCTCTCAGGAGTTTATATGGATCTAATTTCTGCCTGGTCCTTTAAATCAGGAGCAGAAAAAACCTTTCTTGAGTGGAGCTTGAGTAGATTTCCAGAGTCCTTGGAAGAGCAGTATTTAGAAGCTGGTGGAAATAAATCACTGCAGCCCTGGCTGTTGGGACAGCTGTGGGCTCCTGTCTGTGGGCAGTGCCCAGAGATGCTTTCTGACTTTGGAAGGTGAGCATACCATGGAACAGGTGCAGCATTGCTCTTCCTCCTTTCTGAACCGTGGTGTGAAGCTGTCAGAGGTTGGTGTCAGGCTGTGTTTGCAGGCTCTCCTTGGACAGAAAGGTTTGGGTTTCTTTCCTGTTCAGCCTCAGCCTGCAAATGGCTCGAAATGATGTGACAGATCAATGGAAAACTGAGCTGGTGGGCGATGTAAGGCCTAGAGGGATGGGACAGGGCTGTGCCATGTCTGTCCTGCTTGTGTGGAACTGTGGGTCCTGCAGCAGGGTCAGGGTTTGCTCAGAGCTTGTCACAGCCACCTCACCTCTCTTGTGGTTCAGGAACCTAAAACATTTGAGTTACAGCACCCAGCCAGAATTTAGTTTGGCTTTTTAAAGAGTGGTCGATGAAGGCTGAGCAGTGCCTGTGTGACCTGACGTGGCAGTTGTGGTGTTTGCGACGTGCAGGCTCTGCTGCTGCTCCACACAGGACTCCAGTGCCACTCCGAGCTCCTGTGCTTGGTTCACTGAAACTGCTGCTCCTCCTTCATACCCCAGTGTTCAGTAGTGCTCCTAGCAGCTCTGCCAAATTCTATATTTTGTCAGATAATGTATTTAAATTTCAGTTTAGAACACTGTTGGTGTGGTGGCTGCATGGTTTAATGAGAAGTGAGTTCGTGCAGAGCCGGGTCAGTGTGTGTGTGGCTGTGTGCCCGTGGCAGGGGGACAGTGGTCAGTGCTGTGCTCTGCACAGGAGCATCTCCCTTGCACAGCTGCTTTAGTTCTTGTTTTACACAATAGGAGCTTGTGTGTGCCTGTGTGCTGCCCCTGAGGCTGGCTCTGAGGTGTCCTGCTGTTGGCCCCCCACAGGTACGGTGTGCAGGTCATGGAGAAGGTTCTCAAGATGGCTGAAGGCATCGACATTGGGGAAACGAGGTCCTACGAGCTGGTGCCCAGCAAGAAGCTGAAGAGATACCGCTCTCCATCCGACAGTGAGTACATCTGCAGTGCCAGTGACCCTTCCCTTCCCTTCCCTTCCCTTCCCTTCCCTTCCCTTCCCTTCCCTTCCCTTCCCTTCCCTTCCCTTCCCTTCCCTTCCCTTCCCTTCCCTTCCCTTCCCTTCCCTTCCCTCTCTCGGGGGCCAGCCCTGGGAGCAGGGGGACACCAGTGTGCCACAGGGCTGCCTCTGGGACAGCTGGCACAGCAAACTGGAGGGAAGTGCCCGTGGTGAGCTCTGCTTTTGAGTTACAATGTGCTTGGAGCTTTGAGGGAATGGAGAGTAGACACGATGTGTAGTTTTGGAGTTTTTTCCCCCCCTGCTGGCCCTGGAAGAGTGCTGTATGTGTCAGCCCAGTCCATGGTCTTAGGCATCAGTGTTCCAGCTGTAGTTTTTCCAGTGGAGGACATGCAGCAGGCAGGGAGTGCTGGCAGTTTGGTGGCTCCGTCTGCTGGCTGCTCCATGGCACCTTCAGAGCTCTGGAGAGGGGCAGGAGCTGTGCCTGGCTGCAGGCTGGCCCCTGTGTCAGTCAGCAGAGCCTGTGGGAGGCACAAATGGCCAGGCAGCACAGGACTCCTCTGGGCTTGGGTATAATTTCTAGCTCTGCCAAAGTTGCTTCTCTGACTTTGGTCTTTCCATGCTTCCACGGGCCAGCTGCAAAACTGAAGAGATGCTGTTCTTCTCCTTGTTTTGTCTGTCACAGGCAGCAGCCCTGAGGGTTCTCCAGGGCTTGTTGCACAGACGGCATAATGAGCTGTTCTGCTGGCAAGAGCCTTTAGGTGCTGCTGCAGTGCAGCCATCAAAAACAGACGGGGGGAAGAAATGCAAACCTTGCTGGAATTCATCAGAACTGATGGGCAAAGGATTTAATGCATAAGAGCTTTGTCACCTGATTTCAGTAGGAAGGAAGGAAGGAGGGGCTGTTTGTGCTGTGTGCAGGTGTTGTTTCCACCTGCAGTGAGCTGGGTGGTGATACCTGTGCTGTGGTGGTTGATGTCTAGACAGCCTGACCTACAGCAAGCCAAGACATTGGCACTGGATTAGGCAGCACTTCCCAGCACTGAGCTGGCCTTTTGCTCCTCCGATGAAATTACACACATGTACCACGTCAGCATGTGGGTGCTGAATCTTCCACAGGAGAAGCCTTGTGTAACCATCTCTTAGATGTAACATATTTGCTTGTCAGCTATTTGATTCTCCCCTTCTGCAGTAGCTGTGCACGCCGGGATAGTCTGTCTCATTTGCATTTCTTCTGGTGGAGAAACAAGAGGTCAGTCAGTAATGGGGCCCTCAGCTGCTGCAGCTGTCCCTTGAGGCTCAGACAGATTTCTTCATGTTTGCTGCCCTTTAGCCCAAAGCAGTTACAGAGAGAAAATGTGCTTCTATCAAGTCAGTAACAGCCCTGTGTGTTTTGGAAAGGAGGGTTTGGTACCACTGTGTTCTACCTCAGATGAGGAGACAGGATGGTAAAGAACTTTATCTGACATCATCCTGCAACCCTACAGCAGAGTCAGAGCTGAGGTACTAGTCCTGCTGTGGTGTTCTGTCTTGTTGACCACAGTTTTACTTATTTTAGTAGATTTGAAGGGATTCACTTCAGAAATGACCAGATGGGTCAGTGGGCAATGCTGGAAGGCAACATTGTGTGACTAAATATGTAGAGATTTTTGTGTGGTAGCTGTGGAAGTGGAAATACCACTGTAGTGACCTGCACAGGAATGACTGGCTGTCTTTGATGAATAGTGGATGTCTTTTGGAAGGAAACCTTTTGGGCTTTGACTAAGGAATGCAAGTCCTGTGTTCAGAGCCTGCAGGCTCCTCTTGCAGATCACTTTCTGAAAACACTGTCTCCCTGTCACAGCGCATATTGCTAATTGTATAATATTCTTCCATGTCATAGGTCCAGAGCCAGAAGAGACTCCTGAAGCCACCCAAAAAGGTGGTCCCCAAGTTCCGAGTGCGACCTCGCTTTGAGCCCATACATTTTGTCACCAGCGCTGAGAAGGATGGCAAGAAGGACAATTCTCTGGATAACCAAAGGCAGGAGGTGAACCAGGAGGCAAATACAAACAGCATGGCACAGCCAGCTGAAAACTGTACAAATTCTTTTGTGAATGCACGAGAGGCGAATCCCCCGCTCTCCAGCTCAGCTGGGCTGGGCTTTACAGGCCCAGCAGCAGCAGCCAAGAAGGCTGTGAATAGTGTGGGACTCTACCACAAGCAACGCCGTGCAGGTTTCTGTTTCCCCTTCAACTGCCCCATCTGCATCAGAGACTTTCCCTCCATCAGCAATAATGCTGAAGCAGAGCTTTATGGAGAAACTGTCAGCAGCTGTCTGGAAAAATCTTACTAATCCAGATGCAAACACTGGGACGGATAAAATTAACTTCACGTATCTTTTGACGCGTTCAATTCAGGCGTGCAAGACAAACCCTGAATATATTTATGTTCCTCTGAAAGAGATTGCCCCCTGCTGACCTGCCCAAGAGCAAGAAGCTCCTGACAGACGGCTTCGCTTGTGAGGTGCGGTGTCAGAACGTGTACCTGGCCACCGGCTACGCCGGCAGCAAGAACGGATCCCGGGACCGAGCTGCGGAGCAGGCAGTGAAGCTGCTGAAGAAATCCGTGGAAGTTCGAGTTGTTCAGCGGAAGTTCAAGCACACCTACCACGAGGACCTGGTGGTGTGTGAGGCAGGTGTGTGTCGCCCAGATTTCCCTCCCGCTCTCAAACCTCACGAGGAGTTCGTAGTTGCCAACAGGGACTGTGTCCCAATGCAGCCCGGTACTGAATCCATGAAGGGTTCCGCAAATGCCAACAAAGATTGGACTAGTTTTGTCCTCACGGAGAATGCCAGCGATGCAATAGGAATACTTAACAATTCTGCCTCATATAACAAAATGTCTGTTGAATATAAGTATGAATTAATGCCCAACCCGCTCGTGGCGTTGTCAGGTGTATCTCCAAGATCACTGCCTGGCCGAGGGATTTGGCACAAAAAAGACCAGCAAGCACGCGGCAGCTGAGGAGGCACTGAAAATCCTGCAGAAGATGCAGTCAAATATAGCATCCCTCAAAGTGACCCAGGTGCAGAAAGTGGGCTGCTCATCACGGGGCTCTGGGAGGAAGAAGGACCTGAAGGACCTGGTGATCTACGAGAACTCCACTAACCCGGTGTGCACCCTGAACGACACTGCCCAGTTCAACAAGATGACGGTGGAGTACGTCTTTGAGAGGATGACAGGCATGCGATGGAAATGCAAGGTGATGCTTGAAGATGAATTCATTGCAGAAGCAGTTGGAGTGAAGAAATCTGTCAAGCATGAGGCAGCAGAGGAAGCCGTGAAAATCCTCAAAAAGACTCAGCCAACTGTTGTTAATAACCTGAAGAAAGGCACTGTTGAAGACGTCATCTCCAGAAATGAGATTCGAGGTCGATCAGCAGAAGAGGCTTTCAACAGAAGATCAAAGAAGACAACATTGGGAACCAAATTTTAAGAAAGATGGGCTGGACAGGCGGTGGCCTAGGGAAGGATGGTGAAGGAATTAGGGAGCCTATTTCAGTAAAGGAGCAGTTCAAAAGGGAAGGACTTGGGCTTGATGTGGAAAGGGTGAACAGAATCGCTAAGAGAGATATTGAAGAGATCATTCGAAACTATGCACGTTCAGACAGTCACATTGACTTGACTTTCTCTAGAGAACTGACCATGGATGAGCGGAAGCAGATACATCAAATTGCCCAAAAATACGGTCTTAAAATAAATCCCATGGGCAGGGGACACAACAGATACTTGGTTGTGAGCAGGAAGCGGCGCAAGGAAGATCTGTTAGACCAGCTGAAGCAGGAAGGCCAGGTTGGGCATTACGAGCTTATCATGCCCCAAGCAAACTGAGGTGAGGTGTCCCCTTTGACCGGAGACTGAGTTTCCTGGACACTCGCCTAAAGAAAGAGATGCTGCATTTTTCTCGTGGGTAATAATGACATTAAAGTCTTTTACTTTGGCAATATAATTTCTAAAATGTTGTTAGGTGTTTAGAACCGACCGAATTCTGTTCAAGCGCATTAGCACAACCCAAAAGCAGTAGTGCTGTTCCTGTATGTGTCTTTGATATTACTTGTTCCTTCACATTTTACTAGTTTTGTAATAGCAAACACACATGTCCAACGAGAAGGAATTTGACATCATTTGAAATTATAGGTCCCTTGCTCTTCTTGAGCAAGGAAGGAGAAAAAAAAACCTTTTAAAAAATTTTAAAAAGCAAAGGAAATGCAGTCTGGGGGCATAAACTTGTATGTAAAATTGGTATTAATTACAACAAAAATAAAGTTTTATTTCTGGAAAAAAAAGGTTTTGTCACACTTTGTATTAAAAAAGTGTGAAAACTGATTATTCTTGAGAAATACATACATCAAGGTCTTGTCTCTGCTGTGTTTATGTACAGTATGTAAACCTTAACCAGTTTAGTGGTAGTTTTATTCATAGATTTCTACCTTGAGTCTCCCATTCTGAGAGTCACTGACGGCGCCTTCATTGTCAGCGAATGGGACTGAGAGAATTCCAGCGTTCCTACCTTGGAGAACGGTTGACATGTGCAGATACCATGGTGAAGTGTGAAATATAAAAACTGGAGGTAAATGCAGAGCCCACGCTCAAAGATGCTCATGTAGCTTGTGGGGACTGTTATATAACTTATTTTTTTACTTGGAATATCAGCTCTTTAATCCTGAACAAAACTGAATCTGTGCCTGGTTATTTCTCTGCTCCATCCCTGTACCGGTGCTTGTGTCTGGTGAGGGGGATTCCCCAGGAAACTTCTGGCCTTGCTCTGAACGTGTGAGTGTGGAAGCTCTCCAGGGCTGGCATATGCCACTTGGAGGCTGGAGTGCTTCCCTCCTTTATGGGGAAGCAGCCTCTGACCTCCATCTGCACTGCTCTTCTGGCAGGGTTACAGGACACGGTGCTCTGTGAGCCTTGGAGAACACTCCCTTCATGCTTAGGAAGCTTAAAGGATAGCAGCTGACCTTGGAAGAGCCAGGAGTGAGGCATGCCTAGAGATGCTGGTTATTCTGTCAGCAGTGGGGTCTGCAGATGGGATTTTCATCCCTGCAGGGTGATGAGGAAGAGGAGAGACTGCCCTGGCAGGTGAGACTCAGGAAGCAGAGAGCAAGAGTCCTCTCCTCTCTGCCTGGCTGCAGCACAGCTTTTGCCTGCTTGGTCTGCTGGGTAACAACTTGCTGCTGCTGTGAAAAAATAATATGGCAGTAAATTCTGAAAGTAGGGTTTTTTTCCCCTTTTGTTTGGGGTTGGTTTTTGTGCATTTCTTTTCCCTGTGTCTGAATTCTGCTCTCATGAACACTGGACTGTAGCAGATGGTGCTGTAGGAGTGGAAGAAGCCTGGTACTTTCTAGGGAAAGAAGAAGTGAAGCTCCTCCTCCCTAGCCTGGGTCTGCACCAGGTGCTTAGAGCTTGGTGCTGCCAAGGAAGGCAGCAAGAGTTCCACTGCTGTTCAAGATGCAAAATGCCTCTTTTGGGAGAGCTGGGGCCTCGCTGTAGCTCACTAGGGGCAGCTGGCCCAGACAGGCTGTGCAGGATGTTCCTTTCCTGTCCTGGGTCGTGGCTGTGACCCCTCTGCCACTCAGGGGGCCTGTGCAGGACCTGGTGGGGGCTCAGCCGTGTCCCTGTGCCCGGAGCCTGCAGAGCCTCAGCCTTCAGGAGAGGCACCACAGGGCCATGGTGGAGGCTGTGGATAATGGCCTTGCCTGAGCAAGGCTGAAGGTGGGATTGATTGGCAGCTGTAAAAGTCTACTCTGTTGTTTTGGGTTTTTTTTTTTAACTAGTGAAACAAACAAGAATGGAGGGAATGCTGCAAGGGCCTCGGTGGCCTTAGAGGGACTTGGCTCCTTCAGAAGGGGTTGTGGCATTGCAGCTGCTCCAGGTACGGCACAAGGCTGTTCCAGTGTACAAACTGTTACTGCAGGTAAAAATCTGCATTAATTTTTTGAAAGAGCCCAGCTACTTGTACAGAAACCAGCTTTTGTTATATGCCACTCATCATAAATGCTGTTCTCCAGCTGCTAAGACAGGAGGAAAGGAAATGCAATTCCTGTAATAACTGAGCCAGCCCTCTCTCCGTCACTGCCCCGCCCCTGCACTACCCCAGGCAGGCCTCTGCCCACAGGAGGAAGTAGCACAGTGCTGGAGCTTCCCCCCACACCCAACTGCTGGCAGCCCAGTTAAATAAGCACAGTTAAACACTTCTTGCCTATTTATACAATAAGCACTAAGGTTACACTTTATTTACAACTTTTGAAAAATGTACAGTTTCTTACATGGGTTACTTGTGCAAAGTTATACTTTTCAACTAACAGACCAATGTGCACACAAAAGACACTGGAACAGTGGACAACACAATTGCAGGTTCCATCCCACACTGCTGCTTAAGGTTCTGTATCCAAAGGTACAAACTTGCCTTACAAAAAAAGTGACTGGACTTACAAATGTTTTTTTCAGAATTGAAAAAATACTTCCATAAAACTGAAGGGAACGAACTCAAGCATGCAGCAGTAGCTCACACAAACCACGCCGTCATCTACGAAGAGCAGAAACTGCAGAGACTCGAGTGCCTACCCTGGACTTAATTCAAACTTCCCACAAGACAAAGTTAGATCCCAAACAACTTATCTTTCTCAGCTAAAGATAAGGGGCAGGAGAAAGACACCGAAGGAGAGTAATTCCATCGCTGGAACAGGTCAGGTTTTACCTCTTCCTTAATGTGGAAGGTCTTTTGCTGAGTACCACAGCTCTGCCTGGTTTTGTCCAGTAATGCCTCGGTGACAGGACTATAGAAACTGACAGTTTCTGTAGGCATGTCCTTTAAAATAGTAATAAAAAAAATAAAGGGCTTGTTTCTCACCCTCAGCAAAGATCCAAGTACCACAGCCGTAGTGATTTATGTAGATCTGTACATAAATCTTGCATGTGAAGTGCAGAAAGTAACAAGCATTCCAGGGTCTTACTAAATCTTTAAATTGGAATCAATCGAAGAGTTGATTTTTTTAACATGAGTAAAGGAGTTGATAAACCAATACAAAAGGGAAACAAAAGATGATTTCTTCACCCAGTACTTAGAAACGCAGCGGGGTCTAAACCAATAGTAGAGGTAAGTGACCAGCCTGGACACATCAGCACTTTAGTTAATATCAGTTAAAAAATGTGTATGTATATAAACATCCCTTTTATCAAGCTACACATAAGCATCACTGTGTATAACACAATTACAATTAAAAGCTTAGTGTACACTACAGAAATGCACAATACTGCCCTAAGACTGGAGAGGGACCACAGAAAATGAATTCAGCATCAGTAACTCTTTTGCAAGTAACCCAAGTACAGAACGTTTGACTTCAAAGTGGGTGCGTTCTGATGTCCAAGGAGAAGAAGCTTCAGCAAGGGAGGGTGGCAACAGCACAACAGCTATTTTGCTTGCAAAGTAAATGCTAGGAGGAAAAAGATGACTCGGACACTTTGTTTATTTTCCTCATCAACAGAGTGTTCATTTGCATCATCCTGGGTCAACAGTCACGCCAGCTCTGTTCTACTATTGCAGAAACCCGTTTTTCATATTCCCGCTTATTCTCTTGGTATAGCTGAGCTGCCTGGCTGTTTGCTGGACTGTTCGGATTTGGCTCATCCAATAGGGACTGTGCAAAGAGAAAAAGATCCTTAGGCACTGCCAAGTACAGTTTCCCAACACACCCTCTGAACTGCCCATGCTGGTCAGAGCAGAGCTGTTGGTCCGGGTGCAGCACTGCATGCCTGCAGCTGGAAGGCTTTGGAGGCTTTGGCCACCAGTGTCACCCGTGCACAGTGCAGGTGACTTGCAGTGACAGCCAAGCATTGCTGGGGGGCCCTGCAGTGACCACCTGTGTCACTGCCTGGACAGTTTACACCTGGGAGGGATTCACGCTTTGCCCATATTGTAGCTGCTATACTGGCTCTTAGGAGAGGGGGAAAAAAAAGTTTCCTGAGCTGTTTTTGTCAAAGCATCCTAATGTAATTCTGTCTCTTCATGCAGAGTTCTTTTACCTGTATGGATGTTAAGATGGAGGAGACATCATAAGTGGGGCTCCAGCGATTCTGAAGGATATCCAGACATATACTACCGTCTGCATAGACTGGAAAGAGTCAAAAAAACAGCTTAAAACACAACTTGTACAGCCACTGGCTCCTGAAAACCTATGTACAGACACACTGCAACAGTCCATACTGCAAACGGCCCTCTAGGTAGGAAGCACTGAAGCTCCTCACCAACAGAAACCTGAAGTATTTAAACTCAACCCCTGGTTATTCTCTCACAAACTTCTGTGTCATTGCAACTACTGCTGTGGAAAACCATGAACAGATTTTAAGGCAAAAAAAATATTTAGTTATCCAGAAGTGAACCAAACAAAGAACACCCACAAACAGTTGTTCACACTCAAGGTTTCCCCATAAAGTCTCTGCAACAGAGTCCAGTCACCTTACAGCAGCTACATGAGAACCTTCCCTCCCTGCACTGTACCCACACTTGCCATGGTGGAAAGTTTCTGGTACTTCTGCACAAAGGCAAGGAATACCTCTCCAGCCTTTAGTTAGCAAGGAAGGGGATTAATTAAACAATCTTTCTGTCACTGGCAATAGCTGGACCCTAACACTACATTTCATGGTGTATCATTCTTACAGGCATTTTGGGGAAGTGCCAGATGACAGCTGCATTCACTGGTGTCACTATGCTATGTCTACAATACATACAGACAGAAGTCCAAAGCACTGCTATTTAAGTACAAAACATTCTTCTGTAAGGCTTAACAGGCAGTTGAGTGTCTCATCAGTACTGTGCTGTAACACCTGAAAGGTAAGAGGCTCCTTTTATTGCCCCTTTCTTTTCAAGCCTGAGCACTGCTCACATATCCATCCTCACCAAAACTACACAAGCACACTGGAATTTTGCTGCCTCCTTTTATACAGCAAGCTATAACAAAAAACAACCCAGCCCTCTCTTCCCCCCCACCAAACCTCCAACAGAACAGCAAAACTAAACCCAAGCACTGTCTAAGTACTTACCATTTGGATGAAACATTTTAGAGACAAATCTGACAGTAGGTGGCTTATTTGGGTATTCTTCTGTGAATTCTATTGTAAGCTTGAAAGTTCCTGGAGTTGAAAGAGAGATAAGCAACCTTTATTCAGCATGAATTTACACAAGGGATGAGTAAGTAGCATTTCCCCCACAATACACACTGACAGTACTGTGCTCACACAGGCACAATGGACATGGAACACACATTGTGCAATCCCACAGCAATTCCTTTACTCTCGTGGAGTTAATAATTAACACTCCAGTCCCAGACAGTACTGGTACAAGAATATTTCCTGTTACTTACTTTTATTAAGCCAGTCAAAAGGTTTATGTAGGGAAATAAATCTGCCCTTGGGGTTTTCTTCCAGAGAGCCTAATCCCAGTACACTGTACAAACAACAGCAGTGGGTGTAGAACCATCTGTGTAACATAATGTCATTCGGTGAGTCCTATCTATGGAATATGCTGTCATAGCAAGGACCTGGGAATTTATTTCCTCTAAATTAAAAATAAAGGCATATTTCTCAATAAATGTAAGGTAATCAGGTCTTGCAGAAAAGTAGTATTGAATGCAGCATCCAAATCTGACACTTTCAAATATAAACCTGACCATTTACTTCACGTTAATTGGTCATCCTTAGTGAAAGGCTGATTGAGCAGAAACAGAAAACTGTAGCTGAGTCTCAATCCAACCATTTTAACAGCCTGCACCAACCTAAGTTATTTTAGCCCTTCTCCCCAGGCTATGACAATCTGAGAATAAGAAGTCTGTCAACTAAGCTGCACATATGGGTTCAGGGGATTAAGGCCTACTCTGGATTCAGCTCGGTAGCCAAGGAACTCAACCTACTCCACTGCAGACCACGGGAGCTGCTCCCAGCCACGCTCCCAGCAGGAGCACCCAGCCCCAGAGGCAGCCTGGGATGTTCCTGGGTGTGCCCAGAGAGAAGAGCTGAAGCATGCCCATACAAACACACAGCTCTCCTGCAGAAGGACAGCACCTACACTAACTGCTGGACAAGCTGCTGGTGGGGCTGTTGCCTTTTTTGAAAGGGCATCCTTACGTGTCAGTGACGGATGAGTCAGGTTCCCCACATGCCCCCCACGCTCAGTGTCCTTGCTTCCTATTGTGAGGGAGTTTTCCAGCCCTAATATAATGAAGTTATTCCTTTGGCTAGCAAGCATGTGCCAATAACTGGTAAACCAGAGAACAGGTTTTTTGTTTTCCTTTTTTATATTTTTCCACATCAGCAAGGACCTGCAAGATTTCCCAGGGACTCCTTTCTTTATAAGGAGATAAACTGTAACACTGAGTTGCAAGAAATGAAGGTCATTGCTTTGACGTTCCAGTTTGCAAATGAAGACACAGCACAGATGCTTTAGCACTTTCTCTACAGCAGTGGGAAGTCTCAACACCCTAAAAATAAGTTTATGCATGTTTGGTTTTTTTATTAGCAGCCTAACAATGTAACAGCAGAGAGCCAACACTGTGCTATCTCACTGTGAAACAAACGAGCCAGAACAGTAGAGTTAGGATTACTCAAATTAGTGGAAGTCTGCGGTGGGGTTTTCAAGTTTACTCCAGCTTAGTCCAGTGGCACAGAGCCAGGCCTGAGGTCAGCCTGAAGCCCAGGACTGGGAAGTTAGGAAACACTTCTACCAGCTGCAAACATCAGCCCCTTAGAACCAAATGCTTAGAGATTTGACTCTAGATATTCTCAGCTCTCCCTGCCCCAGTTTGGTTCTCAGGAGCCTCCTCCTGAAGGAGGAGTGACTAAGCAAGCAGTAGGCTGAAAAACCAAGCACAAACCACCACACAGGTTCGACAGTAACAGCAGCAGTTTGGTCTTAGAATCTATTTAAAGCCACTGAAAGAAAGGGAAGCTATTGTCCCATCAGTGACAGGACAGCACCACTTTTAACACAGATCTGAGCAAGGGGCTCATCTGGAGCTATATCCAGCTGGAGTATTTATCTACCTACTGGGATTTCCAAGTCAGGGCCCAGAGTGGCAATGGCTCTTTGGAAATGCTCCACAGTACGCAAACCCCCACTACTGAGCTTTATTAAATGGGCAAATCCAGAGATGTGACGCACCAAAGTCCAAGGGTCACCCACACTGAAAGCCCACAAAGGGATCACAACACACTGCTGGGGATGAGGCCTTCAGGGTCCAGTCCCTTCTGTCACTAACTTTAATGCTTTCAACTGGTATTTCTCACAACTTACCCTAGACAGACATTTTTAAACCATGAATTATCATATTTACTGTCATTATTGATTTTAGGATCACCACAAATCTTAGACAAACATTCTCTTTTCTGCCCTTACTTACCTTGTTGATCACTCCTACCTCAGGATTTGAGACCCTGACACAGCCAAGACAGGTTTCTGCCCAGGCTGTGCACCAGCCCCAGTGACTCTAGCAGAGCCTGTGTCCTTGCAGGGCCCCCTCACTGCAGCCCCTGAGAGCAACCCTCTATTCCACTGCCCTAAATGGAGGGAAGAGCTCTTTCACTCCTGATACAGGATCCATATTCCATGAGCAAGGCATAAACCACACAGAAGACAAATGCCTTGCGTTCTCTGCTAAGCCTCCTGCACAATCCCAGCAAGGCAGGACACAATAGCTGGGCTACTTAAATCTCTCTGAGCCAGGAATCCTACACTAACCACAGCATCATCATCCAGCTTCAGAGAAACAGGACTGGGACAGCCTGGGTCTCCATGGCTGTGCCAGCATTACCACTTCAGATGCCACACACAAAGATTCTTAGAAACACGGTGAAGGAAGGATAAAAAATATCCCCAGGGTCCTACTGCAGACACCTGCAATCGAATCCTCTTAAACCAGAAGATGGAAGTTATGCTGCTGGTCTAAATTAGTGGTTGCTCCTAAGCTGAGCCAGCCTGCACACCGAGTTGTGAAAACACCCTCCAAGTCTGGGGGTGGAGAAGGAGGGATATCAGCTGCAGAATGCTGCACAGCAAGTAAACAAATGTGCTTCAACTTCAGGTTTGCAGCCCAGACAAACTACACCACCTCAGAAGCTGCAAGCAGAGAAGGGCCTTACCAGAAGGAGGATAAAGAACAGTAACTCTCACAATGTTGGCATCATTACACCTCTAGAATAACAAACCCCCAAATTTCACAGGGTACTTTTACAAGAACTAAGCTGTCTGAAGTTTTACAGTATCACCACAGAGTGAAAGAGCCTAAAAATGAAAAAGAACACTGACTTGCAAAGGCTTCATGTGAAAGATTATAGAGTTTCAGTCTATCTTTGAGTCACAAGGGCCTGTGCAGTTGCAAAGCCAGTCCAAACTAATGTGCTGTTGAATTAAAATTTCCTTACTCTTACCTACATGAAGCTGAACTGCATCTGGACTGCACTACCATGATCTGAACTGTGCTACTTCACCCACTGAGTGGGAAAGCACAGCTGAGGCACCAACAAGCCGTATCTCCAGGCTCCACTTAGTGTTTTGCTATCTAGGAAAGTAAGATCCATCCAGAGGGAGGAGATAAGCAGGTATCCTGCTACACAAGACACATCTGTTTTCCTGAGCACACAGTGGGAAAACACAGACTTTGCTAAGAAAAGAGCAATCCATCACATCTTGAGGGTACAGTATGGCATCAGCCAAAGCAGCAGGACAGCAGCAGCAGCCTCCAGCACCTGTCTGAACTTTAAACTGCTGTGAGTGCAACATGTCCTCAGTATCCAAGATAAAGACACAATGCTGCCTCAGGAAGCACAGAGGAAATCAATATGTCAGGGCTCTCAAAAGCAGTCCTCAACCTTCTGCAACTGAATGGAAACACATGGAAAAAAGCCCTTAGAGCATCTGTTAACCACATGCTGAGCTGGAAGAGCCTGAGCATGGCAAGAACCTGCATTTCAGCACACTGCAAGGAGACAGCTTTCTGCTCCAAACAGTGAATCACTCTATTAGCAGCAGTGCTCCAAGAGCCTAAAGCAGCTCCAGCAACCCCCACAGAAGTTTAAGTGAGCCCTTCTTAAAGGGTTACCAGATGAGACAGCAAAATACATTTAGTCTAGCTGCTCTATTATGCAATGTTTTAAGTCCAAGTTCTAAACATCAGCCTGCTGAAGCAGCTACTCCAGCAAATTTCTTAACTAATGAAATACATTTAAAAAGTGAGTCTTCAGAGTTTTCTTAGGCCTGAAACATTTGAGGTCTTCAAAACGTTCACAGAGAAATACAGTCTGCAATTTAGAGGCACATCCACAGGTGCCACCTCCACGGATAAACAAAGACAAGGGAGTTAGCCAAGAACAACATAAGAGTTAAGGAATTTTTCCTATGCTTTTGTCATGAGTCATGGAGATCTAAGATTAATTATAGCCTACACTGAAAGTACCTTAAAAAATGCATCACTGATTTCAGTTAGACAGTATTTCATGTCTAACAGGTTTTCACAAGATGCTGAAGTACTCATACAGCATCAGTAAACCTGTCAAAGTCAGTAAGGCCGGAGGGAAACTACAGGTATGTCACCAGGACCCATTTAGTCAGCTTTTAAACTTAAAAAGTCTTTTTGATCTTAAGCCCTGAATGATACCAATTGTAGCAGAGCAAAATAAATGACAAGAAAAAGCCACTCTTCTGAACTTCCTCAATCATTCAGCCCATTTCCTACTTCAGCTGACTCACGTTGGAACTTGCTCACAAAACACTTCCAGCATCAGAAAAAAAAACAGAACTCAAGCAAAAGACAACGGTTCTATGCCAAGTTATTGATGGTTACCCAAACATAAATGTCCCTAAAAAGACGATCCAAAGTTCAACAGAAAAGTTTGAAAAGACCCTTAAAATTACTTATAACAGATGTAGCAACTACATACAAGACTGTACGAGCTAATTTGTATGTTTTTGTAAGTCAACACAGCAATCTAAACCTACAACACTTTCTGAGAGTAGGATTAGAAAACTAATATTTACAAGAATCAGGCACACATGTGTGCGGTCAGGTGAACATGCACCCGCCCCCCCCACCCCAGACCCGCACCTGTTGCAGAGTCTACGGCAGTGACACCAAGGCCGTGTCAAACCGCAGCAGTTTACCCCGAGAAGCCAAACACAGCCCCGCACGCCCCACTTACCGTCCTCGAAAGGGGTCCCCTCGGGCCTGGAGAAGGGAAAGCAAAGCACAGCGTTACCCCGCTGGCAGCCCGGCTCCGACCCCCCGGCGGCTGATCGGCCCCCGCGGCCCGCCGCCCCCTTCCCCGCCGACTCACCCGAAGATGACGGCGTTCCACACCATGATGTTGTTCTCGGAGGGGGCCCCGCTCACCCCGGCCGGGGGATCCTCCTGCAGCCTGCGGGGCACAGGGACGGTGAGCGCGGCTGCGCCCCCGCGCTGCGCAAACGGCGTAACCCGGCCCGGCAGCGGCCGCTGCGCAAATGGCGCAACCCGACCCGGCAGCGGCCGCTGCGCAAACGGCGTAACCCGGCCCGGCGGCCGCCGCTGCGCAAACGGCGTAACCCGCGGCAGGCAGCGCCGCCCGCGCTACGCAATCAGCGGAGCGCGCCTTGCCCCGCCGCCATGTTGTGCTGCCCCCTCCTCCCCCGGTAGCGCTCGGCCCTTCGTCCTCCTCCCGCCCGCCCGCCCCTTTCCCCGCGGCCCGCGGCCTCGGTACCTCTTGAAGTCCCGCATGAGGCGCCTACGGGCCGGAGTGGACATGGCGGGCTGAGGGTTATAGCTCAGGCATACACTGCCGGAGGGAGCGCCGGGCGCGGCTGAGGTTCGAGCTCCGACTGAGGCGGCGGCGGCGCTGACGGACAGGAGCGATCGCGGCCTCTACCACTACGGCGGGCGCGGGGGGGGAGCCTGGGCTGCACCGACTCCTGCGCCGGCAGCCCGACGGTCCCGGGATGTACCAACGGCGCGGGGAGAGAGGGGCGGAGCCGGATGTGGCTGAGCCCCCGGCCCAGCCTCTACCACCACGGCGGGGGGCGGGGCCTGGGGGCGGCACCAACGGCGGCGGAGGGCGGGGTGTGACGTCAGCAGTGGCGTCACGGAGGGGCGGTGGCGCTGCGGGATCAAAACAGTTCAGTGGGGAAAGCGAAGGCCGGGCCCAGGAGCGAGCCAAGGCAGGGAGCGCATTCCCAACTCCCCGGGGCACGCAGGGCTCCCTCACACCTAACGGTGCCTTGGGAAGCCAAACACCGTCACTCCGAATGCCCCCCTTCCTCCTTCTGCCCCAGATTTCTGTGCTGAGGATGAGGCCCCATGGTCTGGGACATCCCTGGGGTCAGCTGTCCTGGCTGTGTCCCCTCCCAGCCCCTTGTGCACCCCCAGCCTCTCGCTGCTGGGTGGGCTGAGGAGCAGGGAAGGCTCAGCTCAGGGTAAACCCTGCTCAGCAGTAACAAAAACGCCTCTGAGTTACCAGCACTGCATCCAGCACAAATCCAAACCACAGCCACACACCAGCTACAGTGAAGAAAAGTAACTCCATTGCTGTCAAAACCAGCACAACCTGCTACACTGCATTTTCTGCTTCCCCAGAGAGTGTTTTCAAAGGAAAAATAAGTTATTTTATAAGTTTCTTTTACAGCGTTTGGAAATAAAGAATCTCTCAGCTGTTGTGTAAAACAAATAAAAAACCTTTGCCACCCCAGACTGGCTGGGCTGTGTTTCTCGAGTTTATCCTCACTTGTAATTTCATATAACCCAGCTGTGTGGGGAGGCGGCTGAAGAGAGACACGGCAGAAAACCCAGTGACAGAAAGTTAACATTGTTATCAGGCCGCACTGCGAGCCTGTCCTTCCGGACCTTCCCCGCTGCGCCGGCCTGTGCGCTCAGAACCGTGCGAGCTCTGGGTGCTTGTCAAGAAGGACTCTGAGCAGTTTTGCCCGGCCTTTAGAGGGGCAGGAGCTCCGGGAGCCGCCGGGCCCTGCGCTCCCCGGAGCCGCCCCGGCGGGCGGGGCCGGGCGCGGGGGCCGGGCCAGGCGGCTCCGGGCCCGCCGCCGCCATGCCCAAGGTGGTGTCGCGCTCCGTGGTGTGCTCCGACACCCGCGACCGCGAGGAGTACGACGATGGAGAGAAGCCGCTGCACGTCTACTACTGCCTGTGCGGGCAGATGGTGCTGGTGCTCGGTGAGCCGGGGCCGGGGCAGGCCGGGGGGGGGGCGGGCAGGCCGCGGCCCGACGAAACAGAGGGCCCGGGAAGGCGGCGGCGGGGTGCGGGTGCGGGGTGTGGGATACATGTGTGGGTCCGGAATGTGGGATACAGGTGTGGGTTCAGGGTGCGGGATGTGAGACACGGATGCGGGTCCGGGATGTGAGATGCGGATGTGGGTTCGGGATACGGGGTGTGGGATACGGCTGTGGGTTCAGGTGCGGGATGTAGGATATGAGTGTGGGTTGGGGATGCGGGGTGCGGGTCCGGGTGGGTGTCCGGGATGCGGGTGTCCGGGATGCGGGCGCCCGCCGGCCCCGCCGCCAGCCCGGCCCCTCGCTTCCGCAGATTGCCAGCTGGAGAAGCTGCCGATGCGGCCCCGGGACCGCGCCCGCGTGATGGACGCGGCCAAGCACGCCCACAAGTTCTGCAACGCCGAGGAGGAGGAGAGCGTCTTCCTGCGCAGGTGGGCCCGGCCTCTGCGCCCCCCGTCCCTCTGAGCCCGGCCCGGGAAGGCGCTGCCCTCCCGCCCGGCTGGGAGACAGACCCTGTGTTGTGTCCGTGTGCTCTGCTCAAGCGCTGCCTCTCTCCCCCAGGCCCGAAGGCATAGAGCGGCAGTTCAGGAAGAAGTGTGGCAAGTGAGTGACCTTTTTTAGTCTTTTGAATGATTTTTATAATCTTTTTTTATGAGGAAACCGTAGGAACCTAGAGCCTGGGTTTCCTCTCAGCTATGTGTATTTCTGTTTCCAGGTGTGGACTGCTGCTCTTTTATCAACACCAACAGAAAAATGCTCCTGTGACCTTCATTGTTGATGGTGCTGTGGTCAAATTTGGCCAGGGTTTTGGGAAAACGAACATATATACTCAGAAACAAGAACCTCCCAAAAAGGTGATTTGCTTTAGAGAACAAGGATACCTTTGCTTTTCTAAAAGTGTTGTGTATAAAATAACTTAATGGTGAGGGGAGAGGGGAGAGAAAAGAAAAAGAGAAGGACCTCTGAACAGTAACTCAGTTTGGTGTCTTGTCCATGTCTCCCTTAAGTTTTCCTTGGCAGTGGTCACTGCAGCTTGAAGTCCTAGCACTAAAGGAGAGCAAAATCAACTCTAAAATCTAGACTGTGCCTGATGTTTAGGCTCAGTTAACAGAAAATTTCCAGTTGTAAGTAGGTCAGCTTGGTAGTTTGCACAGTGATTCTCAAAGTCTGGCTTATCTACTGTATATCAGTGAGCTGGCTTCTGGTAATGACACCTTTAAGCCCAGAAATCACTGAGCATAATTCCCCTTTGCCACCCACAGAGTTCAGGTAATCTTGATGGCTTGCATAAGAAGCCTTAAAACTTTTGGAAGGAGGAAGCAATCCCTACTGGCACAACTGTTGCCAAGGTTTAACAAAATATTCTTGTTTTTCACCCAGGTGATGATGACCAAACGGACCAAAGACATGGGCAAGTTCAGCTCTGTCACAGTCTCCACAATTGATGAAGAGGAGGAGGAGATTGAAGCGGTGAGTTCTGGATGCCCTTAGTGGGCAGAGCCAGCAGTGGTGTCACTGTTTGGATGAGATGTTCCTCTGGGGTTTGCTGTTGCAAGGTGATGTGTGTGTATTTCAGAGGGAGATTGCAGACTCATATGCACAGAATGCAAAAGTGATTGAGAAGCAGCTGGAACGCAAAGGCATGAGCAAGAAAAGGCTACAAGAGTTGGTGAGTTTTTCTTTGGTGCTGAACACAAAGCTCTGAGATGTGTTGGCTTTGGACACAAAAGCTATCTTGCAGATCAGACTGCAAGTGTAGAGAGGTCCTGGTATAGTCACAGGCAGCTTGCAGCTTTGTGGGATGAGATTTCCTTTAGAGGTTTTATAAAGATGTTCTAGTCCCCCTGAACTTAAAATTGCATGCCATTGCCTGGAGAGCTAATGGAAGAGCAGCCAGCAGAGTGCCTGCAGGGAGGCTTTCTGTGACCTGTTGGATGAGGACCAGGAAGGAGGGAAGGAGAAATCAGGCCATGGCTTTGCCAGCCTGTGCTCCCATGCCTGCTTGGCAGAGCAGGTCATTGCCATGAGGCTCCTGGGGAGGATCTGCAGCTCAGCTGCTGCTGCAAGGGGCACTCAGAGAATGAATGGCAAGAACATCACAACTGATCTTACCTCCTGTGGCAGGAGGGGAGTAGATGGAAAGGAGGAGGAAATGTGCAGCTTCCACCTGAGGATAGAAAGTATGAAATTGCCTCTTGGGCTTTTTACAATTTTAAAGGTGGTCCTTGTTTTGTACATCAGCAAAGTACTTGAGCTACCCTTGTTCCTGATTTTGGAACCGAAAAATTTGCTTGGTCAGACAAGAAGAGCAAACTTGATTGGAACACTGAAGGGAAAATTATCCGGACATGATTTAATTCTACCTTCATTTTCCTATTCAGGCTGAGTTGGAAGCCAAGAAAGCCAAGATGAAGGGAACCCTGATTGATAACCAGTTCAAATGAAATGCTGGGTATTCGGAGACAGGAGAAAACTACCAGAGCTATCAAGCAGACGTAACAGACAGTGTTCAAGAGTTGCACTGTGCTGCATCCAGCTTGGAGGATGAGAACCTCTCTGGATCCCTCTGTGTACTCTGGGTACCAGTCTTAACTCCAGTGGCACTGCAGACTGTTCAAACTGCACTTCTCCACAGACCCAGTGTTATGAGCAGGCTGTTCCAGGTAGAACATTTACTTTCAAGAAAATCTTTGCTGGGTGCCTTCCCAAGTTCACCTTTAGATACCTGTCTTTTTATTTTGTAGTTTTCAAATGTGTTTCCTTGAATACATTATGACAACAGGAACAACAAAGAAATCCTTACAAAAGTAAGCTCTATGCCTGTTGTTTATTTTAAACATTTATTTTAAACATATCCAAAAGGTGAGCCATGCCACTCCAACATGGTCTGGAACAACTGGGATGCAAGGCTTGGGCCTGGTGCTGCTGCTCACCCTGACCTGCCAGCACAGACTGGGCTGCTGCACTGCAGTCTCAGCTCCTGCTGAACATCACAAGGCTGCAGTTGTACAGAATTGCACTGTCACAACAAACACACACCAGAGTGTAAAATCCAAGCCTGTTTTAAACTACTGTAAATAAAACCTGCTACTAATGAGTTCAAATATGTGGTTGGAAGTTACTGATACAGCCAGTGATCATTAAAGAATACAACTGCACATCTGAAGTAGCCCATTGGGCAAAACAGTATCAGTATTTGGAGTTGTGAATGTTGTGAAGGAAAATTGTTTTGAATGTACTGAGCACTAGGCCTTGGATAGACAACATTACACACCAGTTTTTAAAGTACCTTGTTTGGGTAGTGGTACTTTGTGCCTCTTGCATGATGTAATAACACTGCTCTCTAGCCCATGTCTGCATTGGATTAAATATCATGTTACAGAATTGAACTAAAATACCTCTCCTGAGATATTGTTCTACCAATGCATCATAAAATGCAAGCAATGAACAAGATGCTTCCATCTTCCACAATTATTATGGAAAAATTCCTATAATCACTATAATTCCTAAGGATTTTCCATCTGGCTTTATAGCCCTGACTGGGAAAACTCAGAGCTGTGTACCGAAGGATCTATCCTTTCTTTCTCAGGAAAACAAGGAGTAAAAGAGGGAGAGGGAGTGAACTCTGCCCAGAGCTAGCAGAGATGGGTTGGTAGATCCTGGGACAATTTAATGGCAGGCTGGTAACCAGGTGTTCACTCAGGCAGTGCTAATCTTGTTCCCTGCTCATCACCTGCTAATCTGGAGCCTATTTTCAGCAGCCCGTGGTGGTGTGCAGTACTCGGGAAGGGCAGGAGGAGTGTGGGTACACAAAGCCCTTTCCCAGTGTGGTAGCACAGTCCAGCCAGGCGAGGGCCTCAGGCTTCCTCTGGGAGTGATCCAAGCCTGGGGGAACTGCAGGTCACTCTCTGTAACAATTCAGACTTTTTTTCCCAAGCAAGAGTAAAAGACTTTGACATCTGAAAATAGGTTTTGAACCATGTGAGAAGTGCTGGGATGCAGCTGCTGAGTCTCCAGTTGTCCAAGGATGAAGTGTGGTCTTGCTTCAGGTGACACCAGAACAACAAGCTGACTTGGGGATGGTGGGATTTACTGTCAGGGTTAAGGCTGGGAAGGACAAAAGGCTTCAGCTTGCATGGGCTGTGAAGGGGCTGCCAGGTGGGGATAGGACCATCTCTGCAGTTTGGTGAGGCACAAAGAAAATCTGGTGAGTGTCCCAGCTCAGCATAAGTTGTTCCAAAGTAGCTGTTACCAACTGCCATCAGTTTCCTCAGCTGCCTCCTGGAACCTTGTGACAGCACAGCACAGGCTTCGGGAAGGCCAGTCCATGTTCAATCAGTGTTTTTCATTCTTCTTGTTGGAAATCTGCCTTGTGTATGGACCCAGTCAGAAAGGTGAGTGCCTTGTATCTTCTGAGGTGCTTTTGATATACTTTAGTTATGCAGGCCATGGCTGAAACAGCTCCAACACAGAGAATCTGATCCAATACATTATTATGTATTTCTTACTTCAACTGGAGCTAGTTCACAACAGAGTAAATAAAGTTGGGTTTTTAATTTCTAGATGTAAATGAATTAAAATATATTAGCTGACTGTAGCAACAGGAAGCAGGGTCACCAAGTTCCAACAATTGATGAAATGTCCTGTTAAAATAGATAAAACCAGCTGTCCTGCAGGGTTTCCCATACCCTGGTAGCAAATGGGCAATCTGTAGCAGAGTTCAGACCAAAGTCAGATTTCATGTTACAGTCAGACATGTAAAAGTCAACATTTGTTTTTATAAGTCTGTAGATACAGGTAAGTGGTAGATTTAATGAGCACCATATTGTATGTAAGAACTTGTCCAGATGCAGAGGTATCACAAAATGTGAAATAAAGGAGGGAATCTGTTCCAAAAGTAATGGCACACATGGACAGACTTACCTTACAGTATTTCATTACTTACTTCAGACCAGTTTCCAAGCACCTTCACAAAACCCTTGTCTGATTTACGGTGTCAGAACAGCTCTGGATGCAACAATGCTGCCTGGCTCCCCATAACCTGTACAAAACCTCCACACAATTTGTAAACACTCAAGAGAAGTGGTAACAGTGAATCCAACCTCCTCCCTGTTAACACAGCTGTGCCTGGGGAGCAGCATGGAGCGAGGGGAAGTTTGAGGGTCAACCCTTAGAGCTCTCCTTGTGCTCCATGTTTGTGCTATTTTACTCAGAGTGTTGCATTGATAAATGCACATTGACAGATACACATCATGTGTATGACAAAGTGATCAGCTTGGGAGCAGCACTAACTGATCAGCCTGAATCTCAGTCTCAGCTTTTGCTGGTGCTATCCTAAAGAGGCCATGGGGCTTTGCCACATCTAGACATTTTAAAAGTATAAAATTATGGGCTTGTTTAAAAGGCTTCAGGGCTGGGCTCCAAGGGTGGAATGCAAACCTTGTAACTCCCTGCTGAGGAATCCTTATGACCCTGGCTGGCCACAGCACCCTGGGTTTTTGGGTAGATTTCAAGGCACAAACAGCCAATCTCTCTTTTGTTGTCAGCCAGAAAAACTCCATCCCCACGCCAGCAGCCAGGGCTGTAACTCCTGTCAATCCCAGCAGGATCAGAAAGCAACAACCAGCAAACCACTGGTGGGATGACACCTCACAGAACCTCCCTGGTGCTGCCAGTCTTGCTGTGGGGTCTTGGCAGGTCCTGAGGACTCCTTGTTCCCAAAACCGCCCCCAGCAGCTCGGTATGGCTGCAGGGTGTGCAGAACTGGGGCTGTGTCCTTGCAAGCATGTGAGCACAGCTCTGTCCCCACAGCCAGGCCCCCCATGCAGCGCTTGGGGCAGCTGATGGGGCCACCCTGCATGGCTGGGCAGTGGCAGGAACAATTCCCACTGGGAACAGCTGATTTTACCCTGCAGGACAAAGCATTGCCTCTTCCCCTGCCCCTCTGCACCAGACCCTGCCAGTCATGCAGGCAGCACATGAAAGATGCTGGGGCAAGGGTGACAAGAGTGACAAGGACATAGAGGCAGGGGCACTCCTGGCTCCATCCAAAGCCCAGAGATACAGCCTGGAGTGACCAAACAATTGCTGAAGGGGACAGTGGAGCGGATGAGCTGGCACGCTGGTCTTTTACAAGTCAAGTCCTTGGGGTGGGAATGCTCTCCACTGCAAGACTCAGCCAGGCACAGCCCAGCTGGGGCAGGCTGGTGCACACTGAGCCATCCCAGCCATTCCACACCAGTCACCACCTGCCCCAGGCACTGACAAGCTTGTCACACGATCCCCTGTGCAGCTCTGCTGTGTCAACACCTCCTAAGCCTGGATTTATGGCTGCTGGGCCAGGGCTGAGACAGAAGCAGCATTACAGGCATTCACCATCCCTATTCACCAGCTAAGGAGCTGCTGCACCAGGCTGGACACAGCTCCTGTGGAGGAAATCACAATGTGTGTGATGTTCAGCCCTTCCCACAGGAGAATCACACTTAAAAGGAAAATCCACTCCCACCCATGCTGTTCTTGGGGCAGCACAGCCCAGTGGACAAAATGCTGTGTCAGAGGGACTGCACTCAGCTTGCTGCCTTGCCACTGGTGGGCCCCAGTCCTTTTCTCATGCCTCAGTTTCCCCACAAGAACAAAGCCCTTAATCCCTGCACAGTGTGCTCCTGTGGCAGGTAACAGCAGCAGCTGAACCCCCAGCCTGGTCCCCAGATAAAGCTGCTCCCAGGGAGCTGCCAGGAGGGGGCAGTTAAAACCCCAGGAGGCCTCCCAGCCTGTGGAGCGCAGGAAAAACCCCTTGTGGGCTCTGCCCTGCATCTCCCACCTGCCAGAGCTAAAAAGAGCTGTGAAACACATTCTTGTTTCCTGAATCCCCAAAGCAGTCAATAGGGCAGGCAGCTAAAACCTATTTCACTCAGTGCCTGCCCTGCACCCCAAGTCCAGCGCACAATCAGTGGGTCTTAAGAACTTAGGGATGCCCCAGCTCAGCTCCTTGGCAGCCTGGCACAACAGCCCAGCTCAGTGCCTCAGTCACCCACCACTGTGTGCAGGAAGAAATGATGCACTTACCTTGCCTGACCATGCAACCCCTGTGGAGGAAAGGACAGGAAAAGATGCCCCATGCTCAGCAAGCAGGAGCATTTCAGAACAGCCCTTGAAATCCAGGAGAGCTTAGCAGCAGGAGGCTGAGAGCCCTTACTTAATAAGCTGGCACTTGTACAACAGGAGAGGGCTCCCTGGTAAAGCTGCCCCGTGGCACAGTCCCCTGCCAAGCTGCTGCCTGTGCCAGCACTGCCCACTGCTTGTGGCATTGCTTCACCTCTCACCTTGACAGCCTGTTTCATTGCCACAGCAGGCAGTGGGGGATCTCACACTGCAGCAGCCCAGGGGCACTTGAAAACCATCAGCAAGGACAGGTGGCTCAGCTGTGAGGCACAGGACTGTCTCCCATCAGGAAGGCCCCTGCCCACTCACAGGGACCCTGGCAAGCCAACCCCACCTGCAGCACAAAGGTGCTGTGCTCTCATGCCTGGCTGCCCTGCTCAGATTCCAGCAATAAAAACAACTCTCACCCTTTGCAACACAAGGTCTTGTTTAGCTGCCTTGGGCAGTGGCTGAGATTGGTTTCAGTGATTGAAATAAACTGCTTTGAGCAGGCCTGGGCAGCCAGAAAGGACCAAAGGCATGGGGGAAGTGAGGAGACTCACTGATCTGAAGGGCAGAAGACCAGGAGAGCATCCCCTGACCATTCCAGATCTCCAGGCAGCTTTGCTGGGGTGACTCACAGACCTAGAGAGATACCTGGGTAAAGGCCACACCACACACCTTGCCCCATCTTGCAGTTTTCCCCAAACTGTCCCAGCAGCATAAAGGAATTTTCCCCTTCCCCTGGAATTTTGAACCTTAAGTTCCAGGGGTAAGGAATGAGCCTGGGAATGCACCTCCCTGCCTAGCAAGCACAGCTGGTACAGGAGCTGTCTCTGCTCAGCTGCTGCACGCCCACAGCACAGCACCCTCTGTGAGAGCAAGGCTAGCCAGGGAAGCTGCAGAGCAGCAGCAATTAACTGCACTTGTGTCCTGTGGCTACCTACATGCCCAATTAGGTAGCTCAGTCTCTAAGGCAGAGAACATGACGCCAAGCTCTGCTCCTCCAGGGAGCAGGAAACACCCTTAGACATTCCTCCAGCCACCCAGGCATTCAGTGCCATAGGGAGTGCTGTGCTTTACAGACAGTTTAGGCACTTGGCACCAGCAAAATCAGGTTTCAAGGAGCAGGCAGGCCAGAGGCAGGACTGTGGCACACACTCAGTCCATCATCTCTGGTTAGTGGAGTCTCAGGGAGGTCAGCTGGGCGAGCCCTTCAGAGCTGCCAGGCCCCATTCCAGCCTTCACCACTGGCTTTCCCTGGGGAGGAAACACTGCCTAGCTTCCTTGGCAGCCTGCACCCTGTTTACCTGCCACTACTAGCAGGTACCAAGGCTTGCAGGATGAAGGTGGTTCATCTTCCTCCTTCTCTACAACTGCTGAGCCTCCCAACCCCCTCATACTTCAACTGCTGTAAGAACAAACATGAGATGAGGAAAATTGGTTTCAGATTTTTATTTCTCTGTACTTTTTAAGCAGGAGTGACTGAAATAGAAACCATCATGAGTCCCAGCAGGGGGAATAGTTTGATAAAGACAGGGCAAGCAGTCACCCCTGCCCCATGCCAACCTGTACAAACATCAGCTGCCACTGTTTAGTAACTAGATGGTTTTCAAACAAGTCCATGAACAGTCATAGACTACATAGAACAACATGCCAGTTCACAACAGGAAACAACTTATGTATACTTCTTGATTTCATCATACAGGACTAAGACAAAAGCACCACCCATTCCTCGGAGTACGTTTGACCATGCACCTTTGAAAAAGGCCTTGGAGCCCTCATCCCGGGCAATCTTCCGCCAGCAGTCAAGAGTGCCAGAGTACATTATGTCAGCTGCAGGAGACAGACAGCTTTAGGAACTGGATGCTCACAACCCCCAACATCCAAGTCAGAAACAGCCTCATCTATCTACTAGCTTTACAACCTCAAGTGCATCCCATTTCTTGGCTGACTTTCTCCAATACCAGCACATCAGAGGACTGCCCAGGAGAGACGGTGCTGCTGCTGCATTGTCTCTGGGAGACACTGGAAGGACCAGTTCAAGCAGAAGGCAGCAACTCCTTGCTTTGACAGCAACACTTCCAAACCCAAAAGCTATTGCACAGTTGGCCAGGCTGTGCCTGCTATGGAGGCTGTCTTTTCTTGTCCCAGAGACACTGGCTTGCAACATCTAAGGGCGAGTTCTGCTGCTCCTACCTACTGACATATACCTGACTTGTGCATGCCACCTTACAGGTGTGCTGCACATGCCAACCCATTCATGCCCCTTCCTGTCACCTGCTTCTTCAGCCCTCCTACACCCCTCCTTACAAGAGATGAGGATATCTACACAGGCTGATGAAAGCCAAGCCACTCTGCCTTCACTTCAGCTCCACCACCAGCTATTGACTCAGGGATGCCCAGTAACTCTTATACAGGAGGAGGAACTCACCTCCTTTCCGGCCAGACTGCATCATCATGCGACGACGAACCGTATCAAAAGGGTAGGAGACCAAACCAGCGACAGCAGTGACGGTCTGAGCAATCATCCAGCTGACAACAATGTGGGTGTTCTTTGGGTCTGGAAGCATGCCTGCAGGAGAGAGGCTTTGATGAGAACGGCAGGTAAGCCACCAGCACTATCGAAATGCACTTCAGGCCTGCCGCAGCCGAGCATCTCCGATTTTGTGCCGTTTGAGTCAACCTACCCTTCGCGGTGTCGTAGATGCCAAAGTAGGCGGCTCTGTAGATGATGATGCCCTGGACAGAGACACTGAAGCCCTGGTACAGGCCCCGAAGGCCATCTGAGCGGAAGACTTTGACCAGGCAGTCACCGAGCCCACTGAACTCCCGGTCGGCCCCGGCTTTACCCACATCCGCTGCCAGGCGGGTTCGGGCAAAGTCAAGGGGGTAGACGAAGCACAGGGAGGTGGCGCCGGCGGCACCCCCGGATGCCAGGTTACCGGCGAAGTACCGCCAGAACTGGGTTCGCTTGTCCACGCCGCCCAGGAAGATCTCCTTGTACTTATCCTTGAAAGCGAAGTTGAGGGCCTGGGTGGGGAAGTACCGGATCACATTGGCCAGGTTGCCGCGCCAAAATGAGAGGATGCCCTGCTCCCGCGGGATGCGCACCACGCAGTCGATGATGCCCTTGTACTGCTTGTCGGCGGAGATCTGCTTGCTGGCGTGCTGCACCTGCAGGGGCCGAGATGCCGCCGTCAGCGCCGCTCCCCCGCGAGCCCCCGGCCCACCGCCGCCCCCCCTCTCCTTGCGGCGACCTTGGCACGGCCCCGGCCGCCGGCGCTCACCTGCAGCAGTAGCTTGACCCTCTCGATGGGGGCGACGGCGGTCTTGGAGATGGCGGCCGCCACCCCGCCGGCGAGGAAATCCTTGGCGAAGGACACGGCCGCATCGGTCATGGCGGGAGCGGCGCGAGCGGGAGACGATGCCGGGCGAAGGAGGCGGGAGGCGGCGCTGAGGGGGCGCCGCAATGGCCGTTAATATAGGGGCTGGGCGCGAGCGTGGGCGGGGCGCACGTCCCGCTCGCCCATTGGCTGCGCCAGGGGGCGTGGCCGCCGCAGGGGACGGGGCCTCCGTTGGAACTGGTGGGGGGCACATGGCCGCGGCGACGGGAGCGGGAGCGCCGCGCGGGGAGCCCGGGATGGGGCACACCGGGACGGGACAGCCCGGGATGGGGCACACCGGGACGGGACAGCCCGGGATGGGGCACACCGGGACGGGACAGCCCGGGATGGGGCACACCGGGACGGGACAGCCCGGGATGGGGCATACCGGGACGGGACAGCCCGGGATGGGGCACACCGGGACGGGACAGCCCGGGATGGGGCATACCGGGACGGGACAGCCCGGGATGGGGCACAGCGGGACGGGACAGCCCGGGATGGAGCACACCGGGACGGGACAGCCCGGGATGGGGCACACCGGAATGGGAGATCCGGGATAAAGCACGCCGGGACGCGGCATCACGGCGTGGAGGATGCCAAGCACCGCGGGCAGGACGCGGATGCGGCCCCGGCCCGGTCACACCGCCCATCCTTACCCCGGGCACAGCACATGGCGGTGACGGGGCCGTCCGGGCCCTCTGCGCCATCCCAGTGCCATGGCGAGAGCAGCCGGGCTCAGCACAGCTGGAGCGGGGCGGGCCCTGAGGCTGCCCCATCCACGGACACGCTGAGGCCCCATCTCTGGCCCCGCAGCCGAGACCCCGCTCGCAGCCCTCGGGATGCTGCCACCCTGCACACACAGGGCCCGGCAGTGACCGAGCTCCTTGTGCAGTCCCAGCGCTGAGCTCGGCTGAGACGCTCGGCACAGCCCAGCAGGTACCACCCGCCCCCATCACACAGTGGCAGCCAAACTTCACTCGAGTAGAAATTCACCTGTCCGAGAGTTTAGCCTTGCTATTGACTGGTTCTTCATGGTCATACACCATTGCACAGTGATCCACTGATAAAGGTGACAGTGACATCTTAAATATTTTAGTGCTGCCTTTGGGGATTTATCACGTGTGTTTGTGATTACAAAGGACAAGCTTGCTTAAAAGGTAAGTTAGTGCCTGATAGGTCGTAGGAGTGCACTACAATACAAAGGTGGTAGTAGCACATCAGAAACAAGTTAGAGATAACTTTTTGACTCACTTGACTCTTACAAGGTGTGAAGAGTTGATCAGACATTCATATGTACCCATTCAATATTTAAAATCTATTTAGAAATACAGTGTCAATATAAAACATACAGGTACGCTTGGACAAGGCAAGAAATCCTTTCCTCCCCAACATGCTTACAATTCACATCTCCACATCCATACATGTCCAGTAAGTCTCAGTATTATTACCTGTACTGTGCCCCTGCAAAAACTGAGGCACAGGGAAAGAAACATGATCAGAAGTCAGGTTGACTTGAACCAAAAGCACTTACAGCCTCAGTGTGATGCATGAGCCACCAGATCTGTTCTCTAGCATCTTAATTTTTTGCTTTCTATCCCTGCATTTCTTTGCTGAGAAAAATATCAGTATGAAGCACCACTGCAGCAGAACAGAGCTAGTCCGTTAAGAGAGATACTGCAACAATTAGTTGCTGTAAGACATATCAACAATTAGTTCTAGGTGCAAGGCAGGCCTTAAGTTACCCCAAATCTTTCTGTAAGTTTCTCTCCACAGTTACAGACTGTTCCTGCATGGATTTGCCAATGCCTCATCCCGCTGTGACACGTTCTAACCAAGCACTTTCTGAGATTTACTTATTTTCACCCACTGGGGGCTATAAACAGTGCAAAAAGACAGCTGAGGAGCTGTGTAAAGCAGCAAATGCTGTGCTGAGCCCAGGCTGCTGCAGCTCAGGCTGGAGCCAGTGTGCACACACCTTTGGAGCTGCTGTGACTGCTGTGCTGTCAGGGGCACAGCCAGCTTCCCACATGGACGTGGGCTTTGGGTTTTCTCTCAGAAGGCACTGGGATGGGGCTGTTCCATAGCTGAACTTTTACACAGGAACTGGAGCAACACCATGGCTCCTCAGGTATAACACTAACATCAAAGATGATCTTTTGTTGTGCAAAAGTTCCCAAGAGGCCCATCTCTGGCAGTGGCACTGGCATTAACCTGGTGCTCTTGCAGAGGTTCCTTCCTAGAGGACCTGTCTGCAGCCCCTGGAGCACAGGGTTCCAGTGATCAATCACAGGTGGTGAGCATGGTGCTATTCTCTGTGCAAGTTCAGGGCAGCATAGTAGGCTTAGGTCTGTGCACTGGAACTAAAAAGTGGTTTAATAAAAAAATAGAGCTTTAAAAGTACCTAAACAACATGACAGAGTTTGTAGCTCTGCAATATCTAACACATTTAAGAACTGCATTTTCCAGGAAATATTTCAGTTAGAGGACTTCAGGAAAATTAATTTTCAAAGTGTGAAGTAATTCACATACATGCAGTAACAATACATGAGAAAGGGAGGAATATTTTTGAGTATGCACTTAAGTTTGCAAGATTGTCATTCCAGTGTATTACAGTCCATTTTGCACATTACAGTTCTGTCTTAGCAAAAGCACAGTTGCAGCAGCATCTTTATGCTGGAGATTCAGACAAAAATATTATTCTCAAGTACATCTCAAAAACTAAGGAGTGGATTTGGGAGTGTGACTGAACTAATTCTGACTCTGTAGAATGGCATGTCCACACAGTATCACTAAAAAACCTGAAGATTTCAGTAGAAATTCTTGCATGTTGCAGGTGTTTTATTCTGTTTTATTATTTTTGGCTGACTTGGTATCTCAGATTGCTTTAAGAAAAACCATTTTCTTAATGCCTTTGGAGACAATTTATACTCCCATCTCTATTCTCTTGCCTTTCTGCACCTGGTTTAATCTCAAATGGCTATTCAAGAAGCACCTAAATAATGCCATTTCAAGTTCAGTAATACAGAGTTTTCAAACTAGTTGCATCTTTCCTCTTCAGTATGTGCTTCCCAGACATATTCTTTAAATCCATTCAGCAAATGCAATACAGATTTATTTTTTCCTGTCACAGGTGTCTCACTACAAGAACCAAGCAGTCCACTGAAATGTCAGTACCTGTAGCTCAGCATGTCTTTCTTGCAAAGGTATTTCTGTATCTGCAGTGGACGCTCTGATGTCAGTTTTCAAGTGCTGATTTCCTCGGCTCAAAATTTTCCCTTCGGAGGAGCTTTAATTCTCTCAGTTCTTGTGGGTGTAAGCTCTGGTCAACACCAGGTGTTAGCTTGTAATTTAAAGGAGAAAGAATATAACCATTTCTGTAGAGACAAACCCGCTTGCAGAATTCAAAGGTGCTAAACATAACACCGAAGTATGGCACAATCTGATAAAAAAGCAATATAAGAAAAAAAAAATTAGACTCACTAGCAACATCCATAGCTTAGAAGATTTAAAAAAAGGGAACTTCTAGGACTTCAGATCTGATCTAATAATAGACCTTGTCCTCATTTATATAAAATCAGAGTCTCATCTCAAGCTATGCTGGCAGCTGCAATGTGCTAAAAGTAGGAGTTTATTGTTGTTACATAACTAATTATAGCAATATTGTGAGGAAGAAGATCTATGCTGCCCAATAGATTACCAGAACTTGTCAAATACCCAAGCACATCCTAAGCAATCTCAGCAAATCCTGGCAGGAAATGTGGAATTTATTCCACACACACTGGAGTGACTCCACAATTTTCTTCTTTTGCCCCATGCAGAACCAGCAGCTGCAGGGCCACTGGCTTTGTATCAGCCAAGGTAAGGCAGTCACAGGCAGGGCATCACAATCAATCCTACTGTCACTCAATTAGCACTCATTAGCTGACCTGTAGTACTCTATGTGGGTAATCCTCATCACAGCACTATAAAACGTATTTATGTAAATTAAATTACCTTCTGTTTAAGCTACCATGCTTTATTTCATGCTTTCAACTCAGCAAAGGCTGCAGTAACTGATACACATGCATTAAACAGCTGGCTGAAAGCACTCCTTTGCACTTCTGGCCAAGTGGCTTATACAAGCACACTTTTTTTACAGCTCACTACAACATGCCAAATGACTGAAGCTCAGGTCAGAAGGAGAACTTGTTTAGCTGCCCTAAGTGGATTGCTTGCAATCCCCCATCCACTCCACACCTTGTGTGCTAGGAGCACCCCCTTCTTCAGAGATATTGAAATGAACTTTCAAGTGGTGACATCTAGAAACCAAGCTTGAATTTGGGGAAATACAACAAACCAACTTCCAAGGCTGGTTTATAACCTGTTTTGTCACTCATTCTGTCATCTGTAAGCCACTAAGTACAAAGGTATGTCATAAGCTTTCTATCCCCAGCTGCCCAAAACTGTCTTGATTCCTTCAGGATAGTATTTGACTGGATGAAAGCAAAACCTCACCTTGAGCAGACTGGGTGTGAGTCCTCTCCAAAGTCCAAGCACACCTTTGTGCTTCACAGTCTGCCGGAAGCAGTCAGCCATGCCAGTGAAATGGACATCAACTCCTCCATAGTGGGGAAGCCAAGGACTCTGGGCCTGTCAAGAGACACCCAGAGGGATTTAGAACAAGCAGAGAAAATGAAAGTAATTATTTTCTCCATCCTTGTATATAAGGAACAGTCAGCACCAGGTTTCAACAGACAGATCTGGATTCCTCCCAAAAGTATCTAATTTGCATTAAAATATAAATTAAAAAGGGAAAGAACGCACTCTTTGATAGGTACAAAACTGAACAGTAATTTCACACAGTGCCTCCTTTTGTACCATGTCACTACTAGAAATAAATCCCACCCTTCTGAGGACAAACCATCTGAACCAGAGCCACATATCCCATCGGCCCCATGCCAGCTGCTTAGGTCCAGGCAGAGATATTTCCCACTCCTGGCAGTGGAACACTATGAGAGAGAAGGTTGGAGCCACATGCCTTCCTGTAATTCTGATGGCTTGTCTCTGGCTGCTGAGGCTGTGGCTGCACTGCTGTGACCAGCATGAGCTGCACTACAGGCTGAGGAGCAGCAGCCCAGCAGAGATGGAAGGATGGAGATTTCATCCAGGCTGTTTGGGCCCACCAAGGGCTGCAGGTGAGCAGTTGGTGCCCCTGCTCCCACATCCATGTGCTGAGTTGATAGGGACTAGCTAAAGTTACCTGGGGAGAGTCCTGCTGGCTGGCAGCTGAACTTCCAACTGCAGTACAGTGTCTGTTCACATGGAAGAAGTGTAGTTGGTCATTTTTAACAGCTAAATCCTTTCTTCATTAATCTCCTAGTGCGTTAGCACAGACAGGATAACCTGACCTTGAATAATCCCATCCTCATCCATCTGTACACATGCAGCCATGGATTTATTTTGCATTGACAAATCAGGGTTTCACTCAAACACATGGCAAGTGACACTTAAGTGTCAGGGGCCCCAGGACACAGATTGATGCCTTGCAAACTGACTATCCTAAGGTAGAAGTTTGATAAAAATGGGGCTTGTACAGTTAATTGATGGATGAATATAGGTATCATGATCTCCACATTGATCTGAAACACCACATAGTGTAGTGATTTTTCACTCCTGCTCTAGACTAGCCTGTAGCTCCTCAGAGCTGCTAAGCCTATGACAAGCTTCAACTGGCAAGTGGTGATGAGATCTTCTAGGTGCCTTAGCTATAGCATTTCAAGTACTTGGCAAGGGAGATGCTGGAAAGGCCAACAGATCAAAACTCATACTCTACATAAGAGAAACTGCTAATCAAATAGTTATGGGCAAGTCTACTGTTAAAATTTAAAGGCTGAAAAAAAACCCCTGATAATCCCCCACACTAAGGGCATGTCTTCTTTGTCTAAAAAAGCCACAGATCATAATTTTTTCTCATTTTTTTCTGCCTGATTGAAATGCATGTGAAATACCTCTTATGGCAGGTAACAGGTAAAAACCTTCTGCACAAAGACTTTCATGTCTGTACTGCAGAAGATGCTGAGTGCTCAAACTGAGACTTCAGGAACCAGTTCCATAAGAATGGTGACATTAGCACCAGCAATGCTTAGAAGAAAACTAAAATGATTAAAGTATCCCTAAAAATGCAACAGCAGTCATAGGAGAACTGGATTCAAAACCCTGTTCTGCCTTTTCAACTGTCAGTCAGGTTTCACAAGGCTTTTTTTTTTGTAAATGAAGTTATAAGCAGCCAAGCAGTAAAGAAAGACAGGTTTCTGAAATGTTTCAAGAACACAAGAATGCTATTAACATGTGATTCCCTTCCTTTTTTAGTCCCTTTGAGGTAGGCAGGACATGGCCTGCCAGAATTTAACTGTGTGAGTTTGACTTAATCCCCTTCATTACTGTACACACTGAAAGGCACAGATCTAAGGTTTGATTACAGAACTCCTGCCTGCAGCACCAAAAGAAGTGACAAGGACAGTGCAGGTTTCAGTAACACAGTAAACACCTCCAGAAGGCAGTTTAAAAGGAACAGGTAAGTCAAGCCTCTAGATTTCCAATCTGCCCATAGACGCTGACCTTTTCAGAGATTTACTGAAATTATTTATAGTACCATTCCCCATAGATAGAACTGTTTCTAAGATTTCAGTCTGTGGAGTAAAGTAAGTGCTGCCAGCCTTTCTGCTTTACAGGAGCTCTATGCTTCTAGGACCCTACACACAATAATTAAATAACAATTGTTCACAGAATCTCAGAATCACCCACTGCAAGGGGAAAACTAAAAACTCTCAGTGTTGTAGTTAAAACATCAGTATTTTGGAACATAGCTAAATGAAGTTAAAATATTAATATTACTAAAGCATTAATAAAAGAATAATACTGCAAATGTGTTTCACTTGGTACTGTTGTTCATGAAAAAGAGTAGCTGTGGGTTTTGGTGGTTCTTCATCTAAGCATGTCTACCACACTGCAACCCTCACAGCCACCCTATGGCACCAGAGCCAGAAAATGGAAGGAACAAAACAGACCAGACTGGTTTTTCTACCTCTTTTGCAGAACCCTACCATGACATACAAATCAAACAGCTAATCTCCTCCCAAAAAGGTCAGGTTTGTGACAGAGGATTTCATGCACCTCAAAGCAGCTGGAATTCCTTGCTTTTGACACCCCCTGACACTATGGGCTGCTGCATGGAATCTGTTTCTTTTGAAGACTTCCTTCCTCCCAGCTGCAGCTGTCTCAAACTGCAGGAGGCTGGGATACAGCTCCCTGTGCTGGTAACAGAGAGCCAAGGTGTTACTCACAGTAGTAGCAGGGCTAAGTTGCTTCTTTTTACCTCTGATGGACAGTGGGCTCTCTAAATGATTAAAACACATCAAATGCAGAATTGCCTCCACCTGATTTCTCTCACAAACACAGTATTTTTACATCCACAGCCCACCAAGTTGATTCTGTCACTGCAACACTTCCACTGTTCTACTGCAACACCCTAAACCCAAGACAGGCATGTACAAAAAATGCCCAACTACCTGCACACAATATTCTTTTAAAAGAAACAAAATATTTAAATAAGGGTGCAGTGTCATGACTGCAGGTTAATTGTTAGAGGTAATTGTTACCTGAAGACTCTTCAGACACCATCTCTCCCATTGTCTGCATTATGAGGTGACTGCCAGAACAACATAATCCCATTTTGGGAACTGATCTTACAGACCTTTTCAATGACCTCCCTCAGCCCCTCTCCTGCGCAGATAAAAACTTTTCACTTGCTTTTTGGGACATTTTAGTTTGCAATTATTTGTATTCACATGTATCAGAGACTATGAATTCATGTATTTAATCCATGTACTTCCCCCCTTTTCCCTGTTCATAAAGTTTGTTAGTACATATATTCACTATTTATTTTTGAGTAGGCATTACTCTTGGCACAGAGTATGGAAGATAACTAACAGTGAGTAGCTGTTATCAGTGGTATGCTACCCTGATGGTGGATAGAGTAAAACTGCTTGTTATTTACCTATTTTCAACAGATTCAGGTGTCCTACATTTCTAGTTGCTTAAAAAAAAAACACAGGAAGACAATTTACACACAGCTCAAGAGTTCACATTCTTAATCTGGAAGCTAAAAAAAGAAATCTTTGCAGTCTGGGTTAATAAGGGCACATGCAACAGGCAAGTGCAGCTGTAGTTCAAAGGAAACTGAAGGTCAGGGATTCAAGTTAATACCACTCCAGTCCACAGAAATTTCACTCAGCTGAAGACTGGATGCTTGAAATGTAGTGGATTTCATTCCACTACAATGAAAAAAAAAAGTGTAAATATGTGTTAATATTTCGGGGGGAAAGGCATCCTCTTGGGCTTAATCAATTCTTCCTCCTAAAGGTCAGCCTTACTCAGCAGTCATTCCCTGTCAGTGGTTTAATAATGCTGACTTACCCCTAGTTAAAGTCCACCCAAAGGTATTCAATCACAGAGGAAGGTAAACCAGGGCAAGCTATCAGGAGATCAGTTCAGAGCAGCACAGCACAGCTGACCTCCAGTGTCCTGCACTCCAGGAACACCTTGTTCCTTCCTCTGTAACCTGAACTGGGAACAAATCATGCCTTTCTGGGAAGAATGGCACCAAGTGAGCAAAACAGCTTCAAGCTTGGTCAAAAGCTTGACTCTTTGCTTTAGATATACATCACCATGCCTGTTGTACCCTGAGGCTCCACAGTTTGTTGCAGAATTCCTCCTTTACTGCTGAGCCTGCTTCCTCTGCTTTAACACCTGCTGTGTGAAGAAGTCTTTATAGAGAATATAAAGTCTTGTTCCTCAAGGCAGTGCAAACCCCTTGCACGAGCAGCTCTGGGTGGCTTCCAAATGCCTCATGATGGTTCAGTTCAAGCCCTACAAATGGGGGCATCATTTTCATGCACATTAACACTAATTAATTTAATGGTGCAAACCCTAGGCACACTGACTTGGTCCAACACTTCACACAGTGAATGGCAATGCTAGTTCCTGCATCTCCTGCTGCCTATCTAGGAACTGAGGAGAAAATTTTTAACAGGACTGGGGCTTTTCATAGGTCACACTTTCATTTGCCTTATGTGGATGAGGTAAGGATTTACCCAAAATCAAAATAAATCACCTATAAAAGCATCACAAAATGAACTAGGTTGGAAAAGACCTTTTGAGACCATGAAGTCCAACCTATGATCTAACACCTCCTCATCATCCCATGGCACCAAGTGCCAAGTCCAGTCTTTTTTTAAGCATGTCCAGGGACAATGACTCCACCACCTCCCTCGGCAGATTATTCCATTGCCCAATCACTCTTTCAGTGAAGAATTTTTTTCTGACATCTAGCCTAAATTTCCCATGCAGAGGGGAAAGTTTAACTCAGTCTTAAGACTATGTCCTCTTGCTCTGTCAGTTGTTGCCTGTGAGAAGAGACCGACCTCCATCTGACTACAACCCCTTTAAGGAAGTTGTAGAGAGTGATCAGGTCACCTCAGAGTCTCCTTTTTCCCAGGATAAACACCCCCAGCTCCCTCAGTTGTTCCTAATAGCTGTACCTCCAGAGACATTATTGCATTAAAGTTATGCCTGTAATAGCTGTGTGTGAGCAGCAGCAAACCCAGCCTGCGTCAGGTCCTGTCTGCTGGGTGACCTTATGGAGTTTCAAAAGGTGGGCTGAGTTAACCCATCTGATCTGTCCCAAGCAGATTAAAGAGCTCTCACTCACACCACACTGATGACAAAGCTGAGGCACTGTAAGGGGCTGGCAAACATGATCAGCTGGCACTACCAAATCTCAGATTTGGGGGCATGGTGGCCGCTTTAGTGGCTGGGGAGATCACTTGGAGAGAATTGCATTCTGCCATCCCTCAGACTTCCTGCACTTCAAACAGATGCAATGTGTTCTCCTGCTTTTTTTCAGCAGGTCACTGTGTTGCAGTGCAAAGCTAATCTACCTCAAGGTATTACACAATTATCAGACCACAGCTTCTTGGATGAACAGGTTTAGAGTCAAGGCAGACCTCACAGTTAAAGCAGCCCAGTCCTGCTTCCAGATCTTGATCTACAATTTCTTCCTCTTGTCCAGTTTTCCTACTAACACTGTTCAGTGTTCCAACTTGTCAGACAGTCAGTCCTCATGCTTTTCTCCTGTGGAAGTCTGGGGATCTAAGAGAAATGCTTCTGAGATTTGCTCAGATTCATAGAAGCTGATCTAGGCTGTTACAGAAGGCAAAGCCTACATTATGCTCCAGAGCTTTTTACAGGCATTGTCTCAACCATTTGCCAGACCAAATACTTCCCTGAGCAGCAGAGTAGCATTCTGCAGAAATTTCAGAAAGTGGTATAAAATATCTTTGTAATAACATCAATGAACCAATAAAAATTGCAGGCAGCTTGAAGTATTCAGATATAGTAAAAAAGGAAAGAAGGGATTTTGTAGAAACATTACCAGTGCTTCCTTAGACCCAGACTCATTCAAAATAAAATTTCCCTGCTGAAGGCGGGGAAAAAACCCTCAAAAACTGAAAGAGAAAAAACTGTTCTTGTATGCAAGTCTGCAAGGTAAAAAGAGCAGTACTTGAACATGGCTTAGAAATTGGATTTAACAAAGAACACTGTATTGTGAGGTAAGGAAGGAAAGCCAAGAATAACAGTCAGAATGATATAAAGATCAGTAAGATTTTGTTCAGAAACTGAAACATCATAAAAGTAAGTCAGGAAAACACTTACTATAGACATAACCCTCTCTTTCATTAATCCCGTTCTACAGATGCACAACAAAAGCCATATTTCCATGCTGAAACATGCATACAGTACCTCTGAATTCTCTAACATGCCAATCAGGAGCAAAGTGAAAAAGGGAAGACAAAGGAATAAAATTAGGATAAGCACAATACAGAGGACTCAAATATTCAGTAAGACTCACTCATATTAATTAACATTTCTTTTAAGAAAAGCAGTCAAGTATGTATAGCAAACACAGCATCTTTTTTAAAAAAAATAAACTTGATAACAGCAAAGGTGGAAGAAGCCATGGTTACAGAACAAATCTGACATCATAAAGCATCACCAAAACACAATTCTTCCTCAGAAGAGCTGAGGAAGCAGGAGCTGACAGACAGCTCCTACTCCCACAGCTGCCAGTGACAGAAGCAGCCAACGTCAGAAGTGTAGGATTCAGATATGTAAAGTAAGAAAGGAGGAAACAAAATTATTACAATGGAGATCAAAAATAGCATCTTATTCTTATGAATTCTTCCATAGCAGAATTCATTTCCTAGTCTATGCAAACAATTCAAGCATTGTCCAGATGAGGAGATGAATGGAGCTCACTCTTCTAAGACTGCCTAGTACACCAGGTAAAGATCTGAACAGGATGTCCTGGTCTCATGCTTGTACTCTACTCCAGAATCAATGGAGACAACCTTCTGTCCTAGTTTCTCAGCTTTTGAAGCTCCTGAGATTGTCTTACAACTCCCTGGCTCCCCATCACCAGCAGCTTCACTGGAAAAATCTTTTTTAGCAACATATTCCCTCCATTTATCAGAATGGTGGAACAAAAGGGAGGGAAAAGGAATCTGATACTGACTTCCACAGTGTGCTGGGTTCCTCTTCATACACCATAAACCCAGCATTCACTGCTTCAAAAGAAGCCCAGCACTTCTCCATGTACACTGAAGAGCACATACAAGGCTCAGAGGTAGCTGAAGGCTTTGGTAGCCCCCTCTACCTATCAGACAGAAAGCTGAATCACTAAATAGAGGCTGCTTAGAATAATATGTCTGAGAAAAACTGATCAGAAGTATCTGCTCCCCCATTTTATACAGAACTCTGAAATGTCTTGAAGTTCTTTTCCTTTTCTTTATTCTCTCCTTTCGAGGTCCATCCCTTCTCATGATACTTTTCCTGGTGCTGTACTAGGCATTTCTCTCTTCTGACCAGCACCCTACAAGCTGCACAGACCAGCAAGCACAAAGCAGAGCAGATCTCTGCAAAGCTGGGCCATACCCTGGTGCTAATTGGAAAAACCAAACTTCTTGGATAACCTTGCAGGAGTTCCAGTGCAGTCTTGGTACCCATGTGGGTCGCAATTTCCAACAACAGATCTCTTTTCTGGACAACCTTACATGAATTAAGTAATTTCCAGTACCCAACAAATCACAGGACTTCACACCTAGGGAGCTTGCTCTTTTGAAATATCTTTGCTTTCTCTCATGCCTTCAGAATAAATCACTGAACAGGAGGTGTTTCTCTAAGCTCAGAGAATCACTATTCAGTGTTGCAATGCACTTATGAGGAAGAACCCTCTCTGTTGATGAGCCTTTTGTTTTCACACAAAGTATTTTTAGCCTCTCCAAGTCCTACGTATTTAGACAATAAATCCAGTTCCCCTACTGCTGGAAGTGCCGAGCAGATGATTAAGCTCCCCTCGGTGGAAGAGCACGGCCTGGTGGCAGGAGAATGAAACGCGGGCCTGTCCCACTTCGCATGCCTGTCACGACACAGCCCGACACTAAACATCGCACCAGTTACAGCCAAAACCTGCTTTTGAACTGATTACAAAAGCTGAATGTTCAAGTAACTGTTGCATCGACAGCAAATATTAAAAGGGAAACAGCACAGTAAATGCCTTCATTTTCTTTTATTCTTCAGGGCAACAGTATTGCTGTGAGCCTAAGGAAATAAAGTAAAAGAAGGCTTGTAAGGAGTATTAGCTTTTCTTAGACCCACTGGTACAGCTGGATAAAATGATCAAGTTTTCGTGCTCAGAATCTTTCTTGTCTGAAATATTTTATAAGATACCTGATGAAGTGCTCAGTTTAAACCTTGACTTCAGCTACATGAGCTGGTCTGTTAAAAGCCCCTTACTCCTGCTGCTGAGGCTCTCTGCTACAAGATGGAGAGAGGGCAGTGAAGGCTTCCGTGACAGCATCTGCACCCTGAAAAGGGGAACTCGGGGAGCAGGAGAGGGAAATGCAGAGTTTCACTGACTTGCCAACCAGGCTACCACTTGATGAAGAGGGCAAGGACCTACATAAGGCGGCCACAATTAGTGACTGTTTTTCTAATAAGATCGCAAAAGCTTCCCATAAATCTGCATTCCCAGGAATTAGACTGAAAACCCAAACTCATATGCCCCTGCCAGAGAATGACCATATGATGAAAGCTATTCACTGTCTCTCTGCTGATGAAGTTCTAATGAAAAGTCAACATCAGCAAGTGAATTATGTCAGTGAGATGGAAGCTGTGCGATAGTGGTTGTTTTGTGGGGTTTGGGTCTTTTTTAGATCATTATTGTTAAAGTTCTGGAGAAAAGATCAGGAACATATAGTAACTCTAATTTTGCTGATGCTCCAGGAAAACAGCAGCACCTGCAGCTGGTAAGTCGCTTGTTAACCAGAGGAGTCAGAAATAAGAACAAGGATAATGATCCTTCAGACTTCATACTGAGCAAGTTTGTTTTGTGGTGAGGCATAAATGGCAGACACACAGGCTTGGAAAATCATATGGACCTCATTCATCCTGCCTACCACCAAGGGGACTGAATTTCTTCAGCTGGCAAACTTCCAGCCCGTATTTCACTGAAGGTTTGCCAGTTCTGAATTTTGAGAATTTGATGGAACTGCTATGGAAAAGGAAAGAAATAAAGCTACAGAGATGGAGTCTGAGAGCATACACATATGCCATGATAGTACTTGAACTCACATTAAAGGTATAACAGCCCATTTGTAGCAATGATTTCCAGAGTTTAAAAACAAAACAACAAACAAACAAAACCCCACTATGAGCAAAAAACCCAACAAAACCAAAACCAAAGTCTCTGTAGTCTACTGGTAAGGGAAATAAAGTGGCACCCATGATCACCTGTCTAGTCTTGTCCCAGGCTCTTGCACCAAGCACCTACAACAAAGTACTGGTAACATGAATGTTCCGTACCTGCATCTTCCTCTTCACAGTTTCAAAGGGGAAAGAAAGTGTCTGTGCCACAGCAGCTGCTACACAGCCATTTACAAAGTTCTGAAGAGGAGTGAAACGAACTACGGGTTCTCGCCAGATTGTGTCCAGATTGATGTAAACAAAGAATGAGCCTGCAGAAAATGGAACAGCACCTAGAAAGCAAACCAGACAGGATTATATCAACACACTGTACACAAAGAGAGGAGAGCTGCCCATCACATAACTAGAAAGATGGGAGGAGCTGCTGCCAAGTTACATCTCACACTTCACAAACTCAATCCAGATTTTGAAGAACTTTACTCTTTAGTCCCTGGTTTACCACCAAACACCCATATTGTACCATCTCATGACAGGTCAGGTGTTTCTCCAGGTCCTCTCCTGTGACAAGCTCTTTCCCAGTCCAACCCAACCCTAGCAGCTGCACAGGTAAACAGAGCTATGTCTTCAGTCAGGCTGATGAGGGATACTTCTGGCCTCTTTTGCTTGTTTCATGCTCTCATCAGTTTTATAGTGGGATTATACATTTATTATTATTGTTATTACACATTTTATATAATGTCATATTGTGAAAACATGGACTCAGTTAAATGGCATTTTCACAATCTATGCAGAGTAAATAGATAATTAAAATTATTTTCAAGTAAAGAGAGAATATAATTAGTCTTCATTTTTCACACCTACTATACACTACAGCTCACACTGGTTTCACTGAACAGCTCAGGAGACACTCTCACACTTGACAGGAATTACAAGCACTCTGTGTGTGTGTGTATAAATGTGTTTAATGGTGAAAATTGTGCATCCAAACACAATGAGATAATCTATAAAAGAAGGAAAAGAGTATTTGGCTGAACACTTAACCATATATAAAATGCTACACACTTGGTCCAGCTGTAGCGAAGGTTATCAGTGTTGTAGTGCCTTGCAAATCTCCACATCTTCTAGAAGAAAACATTCTTATTTGCTTTTGAAATCAAATGAGCAAGTGAACACACTCCACAGCTGCAGTGAGGTATTTCACCCCAGTGCTGTCTTACCTAATATTGCTGGTGAAACACCCCGGTAGAGTGCACGGAGCCCCTCCTGGTGATAGATCTTGTAGAAGGCGTGGAGAATCCCTTGATAGGACGGCTCCAGCCGGTTCTGCACGATGAGCCGGGTTTTAACCACATCACTGGGGTATGTCACGGTGGTGGCCACCATCCCAGCCAGGCTGCCTGCCATGATGGCTCTCCAGTGGGAAATATGGCCCAGCTCATCCATGAAAAGGGTAACAAGTCTAAAGCAAACACATAAAGGAAGTACTATTAATGACACTATGAAGAAAACACATGAAAAATTAAGGCAGGTGATTCTTGATGCAAATGTTCTTCTGTCCACGAGCCACTTCAGCAGCAGGAATTGAAATTCTGGCACGTGATTCATCCAAGATCTTATTACACGTAACACCACACAAGCATCCACCTACAGGATGAAAATCTTTCTTTTGTATTTCCACGTACAGGATGAAAATTGCCATGATTCAAAACACATCTGCAAGAAATTATCTGATCATCAGTTGAAGACATTGGTCCAACCTGTCAGTTAAGGTTATCATGTGAGAGGAAATACACAGATAATGACATCAGCAGGCCTTCTGAGAGCAACTGAACCTTCTTCTGTTACTTATCTTGGGACAGGAAGGTTCCCAGGGACACACCTCTAGAGAAGACTTATGTCCAGGCACTATTATGCGCAGGAGTTTAAGTCTCAATTTGAAAATTTGAAATTTAAAAGCTACACAACAAGTCATTTGTGGTGCATTGAAGGACTTTTCTATGACAGGAAACTCCTACATCAGGGAGCAATGTCCTGGAGGCAGCAAGAAGCAAGGAAAACACCAGAGTTTTAGCTGGAGGTGAAAAAATGTATTATTCTATTTTGGTAGCATTAACTGAAACATCTAAACAGCACATCTACATTTAACCTGTATGGTGTAGAACAAAATAATGTGCAAATATTTACAAGTCACTGCTCACTCAGTCAATGTTTTTTCATTTGAATGTGCATGACAAATCCCTGCATCTACTTGTCTCAAGCCCTGGGAGTGCCCAGGGCAGAAAGCCCAGCCAAGCAGAAGTAAAAGGGCACAAACCTTTCTTCCTGTGTGTCTTATGCAGTTCCTAAAGCCACACAGCTGAATTTTCCTGTGCGTGGACAAATGCTTGGGGAAGGTGGTGGGGTGTCTCCAGGCACTACCTGATAACATTTAAAACTGCCATGGAAAGACAACAGTGTGCAGAGTAATTGCTGAGGGAGCTGACTGTGCTCACTCCTGCTCCTCCTGGGACTGTTTACCTAAGCTGCCCTGTAACGTTTATCTTTTTGTGTTTCTTGGCTTTATGTACACCGTTCTCCCAGCCGAAAAGACTTTCCCAAACCCCCAAATGGTGTATCAAGGACTAAGCACAGGCACCTTGTATTTAATTTCCTGGTAGCCTACTTCCACCCTTAATTCAGAACACCCTGTACAAACTAGACACAAGCTTTAGCCTTGCAAAAGGAATACACTGTTTCAAGCTGAACAAACAATGAAGTTATTTTGCTCAAAATCAACTGCTGTATGTTAGTGCAACACACTGCCTTTTCTGTGACCTTTAAATTACATTTAAATTACTGTTTGTACCTTGCTCTTTGTTTGACCACTGCATCTATTATGGCACAAAAAAGCTGCCCAGTTTTAGGGTCACTTCCCATTTGTGGTCTCCTGAATGTCTTAGGCAGTCATGGGCACATGACTGGCTGGGACAGATGAGTGACAAACCCAGCAGGTTGGCAGGACCAGCTGGGCTGTGCTGCTGCCCAGAACAGAGTAACTCAGCACCCAGCTGGGTGCAAATGTCATGTGCTACCATGAACAGCTGACTGCAATAAAAAAATAAATAAAAAAAAGAAGCCCAGCCCCCAGAGTGGCAAAACATTCTGGTGTGCGCAAACAGTCAGGCACTCCCTGCAAAGGCTGACAGATACTGGCAGTGGAAGGGAATCCTAGGAAACAAGCACGGCTGGCAGAGCTCCATCAGCACTGCTCCATGTTCATCCTGCTGCAGTCCTACCAGCACTCACCTTAGTTTAATATCGGTGTTTTATCAAAAACAAGGTCTCAAAACAAACAATGTCACATATCAACGCCAAAACCGATCAAATTTGCTTAACAACTCATGCATGATAGGGTAAAAATATCTGACTTGTGATGTTGTTATTTTTGTTATTTTCTTTGATACAGACAACATAAATACTTGAAAGTGTATAAATTACTTAAACAAACGGGTTGCAAAGAACAGATGTGATAGCCACACCTGAAGGTTGCACTGTAACTTCATTTCTAAATGAACCGGAGCAAAAGAATTTTAACAGACCATCAACCCTTCCTCATGTGAAGAATACCTATGATTTTAGAAGCAACTGCTGGCACATCGCCAGGCACTAACAATCGCTAGGCGTTGAACAAATTAGGTAAATAAAATTCCAAGCGAGGATCTTTGGGCAGAAGGGGCGCACCCCCGGCAGAGACACACATCAGAATAACCCGGCGCTCTCCATCCCTCCCCCGCTGTTCCGAGGGCCGGCGGGGGAAGCGCAGCTCCCGGAGCCCCCGAGCCCCGCGCGGGCCGGTCGCTTACCGGCGGGAGGCGGCGAGCTGCAGGGCGCTGTAGGGGCAGAGGCGCAGGCAGGCCGTCAGGTTCCCCTTCCAGAGGGCCCGCACGCCCTCGGTGCGGCACAGGCTGCGCCCGGCGTCGCGCAGCCCCCGCCGGCAGTGCCAGGTGCCCACCTGCGCCAGCACCGTCAGCAGCTCCAGCGGCGCCGTCAGGCTGAGGCTCAGCGCGCCCGCCAGCCCGGCGCAGCCCAGGCGCTGCAGCGCGGTGACGCGGCCGTCCCGGCGCAGGGTGGCCATGGCCCCGCCGGAGCGGAGCGGAGCCGAGCGGAGCGCACGGAGCGGCCCGGCCCGGCCCGGCCCGGCCGCAGCGGCCACAGCCACAGCGGGGCGGCGCCGCCCGCCTCCGCCGCCGGGGGGCGCTGTGGCCGGGGCTCCGCGCGCCCTGGGTGCGCGCTGCGGAGGCGGAAGGAAAACCCGGAGCGGAGCGGAGCGGAACGGCCGGAGCGGAGCGGCGCTGCCCGCGGGTGAGCGCGGCCGGTGCCCCTGGCCCTGTTCGCCGCTGAATTCAGGGATTATTACATTATTGACATTTATGTAGCTGGAAAAAAGCGCCCTCGCAACAGTGACCCAGCTGCACTCAGGAGACACCCCCTTCTCTTTGCAATTAAATGTATTTCCACGGGAGCGAATGCGGCAATGGCACGACTACACAAAACCACTGAGTTCTCCTCCTGAAGCACTCTGTGTTGATGCTGGAACTGAGTAACTGAGTGATCATCATTAATAAGATTTACAAGGTCAATTAGTTCAGGTTTTCTTGACGTGTTGCCTGAGGAACAAAAAAAAGGCACAGGGAGGAGAGACACGAAAGTGGAAAGGCGATACAAGCTGAGACCAGAATCTGTGGGGTGAGGAGATAACAGCCAGGACAGAGGCAGTAGCAGAGATTTGCTTCAAAACAAGATGTTCTGTTTCTCGTAACAAAAAACCTCAAACAAACAAAACAAAACAAAAGAAAAACCCCCTCTCCCCTAAAACAAAAACAAAAAACCGCAAACCAGCAAAAACAACCAACCAAGAAATTCCAGTCAAACTGAAAGCTATGTTCAGTATCTTCTTACAGTGCAGCCAACAGAACAGCGTCAGATGACTCAGTCTGCATTCTCTGGCAAGAATGCTCTGCTGCTGATCCAATGGACTATTCCTAGATCAATAAAAGAGCTAAAAGACATCTCTCTAGAATTGCATCTCTTTCCAGGAACTCAGCTACTTATGGTGCTTTTTTTCTTGGTGAGAAGAAAGCATTTAACCATTAAGGAGGAGAAAATCAACCATCGATAAATGGGTATAACTTGCTATACATGTTTAGTGCTTGGAAACAGAAGATTTCAAACATTACTTCAAGACTTAAAATTAAAAAAAAAGGGTGATATTTCTTCCAGGGTTTTTCTTTTGTTGCTCATCTGCACAAGACAAACCTCAACTTAAGATTCTTACTGAGCACCGGTATTTTCCATACAGTCTTCCCATTTCCATTACTCATTTTGGGGCAACTTTTTCCATACTTGTTCTGGCTGATAAAATGAATCCGTTGACCTCAAAATAAATAAATCAGTTGACCTCAGCCTCCTGCAGCAATCCTTTCAGAAGGAGATGGTTGGTGTGAGTCTGTTGTTATTTTTTCTCCTTTGTAAAGGGACCTGCTAAAATAAAACCAGTCATATACTAAAAAACTGGATGTGTTCAAGGTCAGGTTGGATAGAGCCCGGCTGCTGTGGTGCTCTGGACGGGGCTGGGTCCACACCTGCCCGGGGTCCAGACCGACCAAGGCAGTGGGGACGGAACCGTCAGGAGCACATGGGCTGCACCATTGGGCGCTGACAGCCGCACCGTGCAGGGACAGCACAGCGCTTTCCCGCCGGGAAAACACCAACAAACCAGTGTAAACCAGGGAAAGGCTGACATAAACCCTCACACACAGACCACTCGTGAGCAGTGGTGAATGAACTACCTTTGCTCCAGGACAAAGGAAAACACGGCATTGCGCACAAGCCTTTGCTCTGCCTGAGCGAGGCAGCTCCGAGGAGTAACTTCTCTTTGGCTTATTTTGAATACAATGCACACACACGATGCCCACGGGGCGAAGATGCCGGCAGCAGGCGGCTGCAACCGAGGCCGGGCAGGTCAGGGCCGAAGGGCCGGGCAGGAGGAGCAGCCCCGGGCACCTCCTGGGCCTCGCTTCGTGAAGAGCCCCGTGAGACCGCCCGGAGCGCACGGCGGGCGGGCAGGGGCCGCGCTGCGGAGCGGGCGGAGCGGAGGAGCCGCGCCCCGGGGCGGGCCCGTGGGCGAGCCGCGCTCCGCCCCGGGTGGCGGCCGGAGGGCTGGCGGTGCCGCGGCGGCCGGAGGGTAAGGGCGGCCGGCCCGGGGAGCGGGAGCGGGGCGCTGCCGGCGGAGGGCGCTCCGGGCCCGGGTGGGGCGAGCCGGGCCGCGGTGCTCGCTCCGCCAGGGAAAGTTGTCGCGGCTGCTGGGGCGGTTCCCGGCGGCTCCGCTGGGGCTGCCCGGAGCCCGCGGGCCTGCCGGGACGGGCGGGCCGAGCCTCCCGCCGCTCCGGTGCTGGGGGGGGCGGCGGGCTGGGCCGGGGGAGCCCGGCCCGTGCGGAGGGCGCGGCGGGCCTGGGCCCGGGGGCTCCTGGCGCGGGGGTTGCCCGGCACGGCCCGGCCTGACTCGGCTCGGCTGCTGCGGCGCTCGGGCAGCCCGAGCTGGCTCCGCACCCGCCCGGGGCTCGCACCGGGGCGGGGCAGCGGGGCCCCCGGGCCGCGGCTCCCGCTGAAGCCGCCGAGGGCTGGGCCCTGCCCGCCGGGTGCCCTCGGCCGGCGCTGCCGGAGCTCGGGGGACCGCGGCCTTCAGCGGCTCCGTGCATTGGGCTGGGGGTTTGTGTTATCCTCACCTCAGCGTTGCTGGGAGTGTTCGCTTCAAAACGCTGCTTTATTGCAATGTTCGTGAGAGCAGCAGCGCTTCTGATCATCGCTCCTTTTCAGTTAATTTTGCATAGAGCGGGCTGGATACACTCATTTGTTAAAAATCAGTTTAAAGCTCTTCTTTAGACTTCTCCAAGTGAGTTTCTGGTAAGTGCTTGTCATAGAATCACTAGGGTTGGAAAAGCCCTCTAAGATAACAGAGTCTAACCTGTAACATTTACCGTGCTTACTGCTAAGGGATACCCCCAAGTGCCATAGCCACAAACCATTTGTAGGCTTCCAGGGATGGTGTTTACAGCCTCTTCCAGTGCCTGATCACCATTTCAGTGGAGTTTTTCCTAATATCTAATCTAAACCGCCTCTGATGTAATGTGAGCCTATTTCCTCTCACATTACTTGAGAGAGGTGACCGACCCCCACCTGGATCCAGCCTCCTTTCAGGTGCTTGTACAGAGCCATAAGGTCCCCCCGAGCCTCTTTTTCTCCAGGCTAAACAACTCCAGCTTTTTTCCCCTGCACGATGAACTCTGCTGCTGGGGATCAATACATACAGTTGCCATGTTGCATTAGCTTATAGTGCTCCTACATAGTCACCTCTGCAGAATTAAAATATTTCCTCTGCCTTGAGCTTGCCTTGACCTCTGCTGGTGGGATTGCTCATGGGCTACACTGTTGGTGAGAGCATGAAAAGTAACCTAGGAAAATATGATTCTTTTTGTCTCTTTAAGATAACCCTTTATCCTGACCTGGCTGATGGTATGGTCTCTGTTGTGATGGCCCAGGGCCTGGCATGAGTGACCAGCTGGGAAACTGGGGATGGTGGATGGTAAGAGCTGTTTGAGCTAGCAGTACAGTGAGCAAATGTGAGGGGTGCCTTTGGAACAATCATTCCCAGTACTTGTATGTTGCTCATATGGACTATGTGAGTGTTTCAGTTTGACGTTGCCAGGTTGTTTGTTAATTTTTCCCAGAAGTGTAAGTTTGTTTTAAAGTATGAACTTAGATGACACAATTTAGGGTGTTGTAAGATAAGGACAGTTTAGCCTTCAGTTATTGTAGTAAATCCTAGTGCAAGGGCAGATGTGTTCCAAAAGTTTTTACCATGGCAGAGTGGCCAAAATGAAATAATAATTTGATAAAAGGGTTGAAAGTCAAATTCCTTGTGATTTGTCAGTTGCAGCAGTTAAGATAGTGGGTTGATTCCAAAAGGCCATGCTGCTGAGCAGCAATTCAGTGGATCAGCCAGTACATAATTCTATGCCTTGTTCACAGTTACGTAGAGAGAAATTTCTGATGCTTGAAGAGCTCCTGGCTATGAGCACAAGTGGGGAAGAGCAAGGGTAATGGTGTGCACGAGCAAACCACAGTAGCTTACTCAGCTCTATGAAGAGAGTTTAGAGCTTTTAGGTGATTTATTGCAGTAGTAGGAAGATGGTTGCAGCTGTGATGGTGTAAGGATATAAGTGAAAGAAGATTTGCAAGGGCAGGATAATATATCACTTGGTTTAATAGAAGATGTACTTGCAAAACAGAACAAGAATTTTGTGTACACCAGGTGGTCTGCAGGCTTGACATTCATATCTCTGCAGGCTGTAACAACAGAGTCCTGGAGGTTTTAACCTGCTGCGCCACAAATCTTAGTGGGGTGGCAGAAGTTTGGTTGGCACTAACTTGGTGGAAAGCTTTTTATCTTAATGCACAGTGGGCAGAAAGGATTCTAGAGATTACTCACTGCATCAGTTTTGTAGAAAGTGCTCTGTGTATCTGCTTTGCTTGTATGAGACACTGGAGGTGTGTCTGTGTATGTACACAGCTGTGTGCAGAGATCAATTCTGAGAGATTCAGCCTTGCCTGACAAACTTAGAGTTAACTTTCAGTTAATTCTTAGTGCATTTGGCTGCATTTCCCTAAGAGGAGTGATTCTGTGCTGCACTCTGTGCTGTAGCTGCTGCTGCCAGAGATTCCTGGTTATTTTATGTTAATGTTAATTGCACTTGCTTTTTCTCCAGTACATATGTGGGTTTTTTTCTTTGTCATTTTCAATAAAGTGTAGTCACCCTCTTTTATCAACCAGTTTCTGTGCTTGTCTTCCCTTGTGCATTCCCATGCTGAAAGCAAACAGGCATTTTTCAAGTAATAAGATTATAGTTTATAACCTGTGAAAACCATCTTACAAACTTTTTTTGTCGTGTTTTTCCAGTGGAAGCTTTTATGTGGCACTCTTGCAGTTCTCTTTGTATATGTATCTTTTTTTTCTCAGTTTGATTTAGTCTGTATTTATGTTAAAACGGTGTCTACAAAATAAAAATACAGCATATGGACAGCATTAAAATACACTAAGCTTTACTTGTAACTAGGTGCTGAGCCTTTGTGGAAGAAACTGGCACAGCTGGTGTTTTGCCAACTTCTGTTTCTTTTTCCTTGAATTTTGGCCTGAAAAGTCCTTGATAACCAGTGGAAGCCTCTCTGTAAACTTTTTGTACAATTAACCATATGAGGGGCAAAAAAAAACCAGTGTTTTGTACTGTTTGTACTAGACGTAGGTATAGTGATACATGGAGTTCAGGTATCTGAACTTAACTCCTTTAATCAAACCCCAGCATTATACTGTTTAGATTTCCTGAAAAATTTCTCTGGTAAGCTAAAGCTTGTCCATATTTTCAGTGTAGTTGCTGCTGAAACTGGGAGATGATCTCAGGAGCTGCTGAGACTCTGAAAGATACTTAGTTTCTTATTGTTAAATATAAAGTAGGTGGAGCAGCTGCCTGATGATTATTGGCTAGAAAAGGGTACCTATTCTCTTCTCTGTACTTTTTGTTTAAGTGTGAGAGGTGAATCCTCTGAAGTGTTATGCCTAGTGTGGCATTATAAAAGAAAATGTGCAACCTGTAAGCTTAATTTCAGCAGCCTATTGATTTACATCCATAAGCACTTATTAGGGAGTACCCTGTTTCATTTTTTCTCCCAGCTGGTAATTTCTAAACTGAAATAGCCCTCTATGCTGGAAATAATACTTCCTGTTACTTTTTTTTCCCATGTAGACAGACCTTGATGCAACTTGTTTGTTTTCTTTTAATGTGCTCACATCTGGGCATTTGAAGCTGATGAAAATGCCCAGATGTGAGCACATCAAAAGAAATGCAGCACACATCAACAGAATCCATCAATTTTTAAGCAAGCAAACAACATTTGATCCAAAATATGTTGCTCTAAGGGTCAGTGAACTCTAGTTTTGGCAGAACTGCATGACTCCTGCAACTAGAAATGCTGTGCTGAACATGCAGAACTTTGAGCCCCCAGAAGAGCCTACCAGGAATGGGTTTGCTCAAAGGTGTGATGGCAGATTGTGAGCCCTGAGTCACAGCAGGAGGACATATTTGAGAGAGGGGTGTTTGAGCTTGGTTGACAACCCAGAATGAATTTCAGAAGCTCTGCTATGTCAGGATAGAGAGAGGCATTCTCAGGAGTGTAGTGGTATTTTGGGGTCACCTGGGGTCTCTCATTTGCTCAGCAGGTTGTCTGTGTTTGTATAAATACACAGCAAACTGGGCTAAGTCTGATTCTGCTTCTTCTGTGACAGGTGGCTTTTAAAACAAACCAGACATTTTTAGTGAAGGAGCCATAAGACAGAGAAGCCTGGAAAGACTAAAGCTGCAAGAACAGGAGCACATTCGAAAAAGGGGGAAAAAAAGAGAGGGGGTTGAAAGGTGAGAGTATATTTTTAGAGGATGTCCCATTTTCTTGAGATTTTTTACACTTCCTCATACCAAGTAAAATACAGGAAGACTGGCTATGTAAAAATCCAGGCTTTGAGGAAACAGGAATTGGAGAAATTGAAATGATACTGTGTAGTTGTTAATTTATATATTGGAAGGAAAACCATAATGATAATTCTGCACGTAAGGCATCAGATGCAGGGGTCTGGATTATGAGAAAGGTTGGACTGGAGATATGCCAAAGTCCTTTTGAGATTTGATTATTCTGTGATTCTTTGGGCCTACAGTGAAATCAGAGAGCTGTTGCTCTCAAATTGTTCTGAGGATTGATTCCTTAAGGTTCTGCATGTGGGCTTTTTGTATTGCTCTGTGCTGCAACATCTTAAATCACTTATGCCCTTAAATAAAATTAATGTGATGTACATTTCTCAGTACCTCCCAGCTGATGGAAAGTCCAAAGCTATGAAATGAATACTTTTCTGTCTTTACCCATTTTTAATGTTGATATCTTTAGTGCAGTGCTCTTAATTTTGCATATGAATAATAGTAGTATATTGAAGTTTTAATTCTTTTGATATTGTGTTTGGATGGCATCCTAAACTGTCATTAGTAATCAGTCATGTTATGCACCTTCTTGAAAAAAACACTTAGAATGCAGAGCATGGTGAGTCTAATGCTAGGTCTCTAAAAGCACTGCTATGCATTGCTAATTCTTCCTTGTTCAAATACTTCTTTAAAAACTGTTTTTAAACACTCATTTGTGTGAACACTGTTCCTTGAATTTTCTGGAGGTTTTTGTGATGTGTCATGTTGGTTATTTGGCAGAGCTACTTCCTACAGGGCAAAGTTTCCAAAAAGTGGTGATAGCCTGTTGAGGTTTAACCCCAGCTGGTAATTAAGTCCTACAACAGCTGCTCAATCCCTGCCCCTCTCCCCAGTGGGATGGGAGGAGAATCACAAAGGTAAAAGTGAGAAAACTGAGGGTTGAGGTCAAGACAGTATCATAGGCAAAGCAAAGGCAGTGTACACAAGGAAAGCAAACCAAGGAATTCATTCCCCACATCCCCAGGGCAGGCAGGTGTTCTGCATCCACAGGACAGAAGGGCTCCATCCCACATAACAGTGACTTGGGAAGACAAACACCATCATTCCAAATGCCCCCCTTCCTCCTCCTCCTCCAGCTTTATTGCTGAGCATGAGGCCATATGGTCTGGGATATTCTTTGGGTTGGTTGGGATCAGCTGTCCTGGTTGTGTCTCCTCCCATTTCCTTGCTCACCCTCAGCTTCCTCACTGGTGGGGTGGGTGAGGAGCAGAAAAAGCCTTGGCTCTGGGTAAGCCTTGCTCAGTGATAACCCCTGAATTACTCTTGTAATACCTCTTAAATGGGACCCTCCTGCTAATCTGTAGGGGAGATTTGTTAAATTAAGAATTAGATCCAAATGATTAGTCTCTAGTTGTGTCCTTGGGGACAAACAATCACGTGATGCTGTTGTCTTGGCAGTGCTTATACAGAAAACCCAGGAGTACGGACCATTTGAAGAGACAATTTTCTAACTGTGGGGATCAGTTGGGTGTGTGTAATTTATGTTTTTTTAAAAACATGTTTTTTAAGCAAAGGCCATTCCCTGTTAGCCACATGTGATTCTTGATGACTGTTTGCTTATTATTAGCACTTCAAAGACTTACATCCAATTCCCCAGGACGTTATGTAAAACAAGTGTCATCTAAATTGTCCCATATTGATAATTACCTAGAAAAAGACGTGGTGATGAAAAGAAGTTCAAGAGAGAAAAAGGAAAGCTAAGCACAAGAGGAGAGAAGAGAGGCAGATAGATGGAGATGAGGAACATCCCCCAAAGCAGCAGAAGGAACTGCCTGAAGAACAGCACTGGCCAGAGAATATGCCTGAATGGGAAGAAAGGAAATCCCTGCTAGCTCAGAGGAGAGTGGAGTCTGTCAGACTGCTTACAGTGCTGTTAAATCGTGTGAAAGTAAGATATTTTAAAATGTATTTTAAACTTTTAAGGATGTCTATTAGAGCTTGAATAATTCACTAGACATTTGATACCTTGATGCTGTTCAGGAGACTGCTTTGGGGCTGACTGGACACCGAGAAGGCCTGAGGTCCATGTCTTGTGACAGTCTGCTCTCAGTCCTGCCCTGAGAGCAAACATAGTGCATTTGCACCCAGAAACTTTGCCTTTGGTGCTTTTTCAAGACCTTGTCTTTACTGAGTAAAAAATAGGGCTGGAATGGCTGTTTTGGCTCTATTAGACTTGATCCAGTGTTGCAAGCAAGGAATTTTGGAGTGGGGACATAAGTGATGCTCTCTCTGTTTGTTTTGGTCTCAGGTCTACAAGTGACTGAACTAAAATTGGCACAGATTGTACCCTTTGGATTTCTAATAGCCTCTTCTTTTTTCCTGGCCAGCACTCATTACCAGGCTTATTTGATTCAGATAATGTCTTGAGAAAGTCAGCAGAGAAGTGATAAAAATTTGAGTGTTTTGCACACAGATTAATGTTTGCAAGTTTAATTTAGTGCTTTGGGCAAAAAAGGTTTCAAATGAAAGCAGGGGTTTTAATTTCTAATATGGCTTTGTCTCCACTATTTGCAAAGACAAAATTGCATCTTTTAACAAGTGTGTAATGTAAAAGATTTCTAAAGGACTGTAATTTACTATGAGTTGAAGTCAGAGGCTACCTTTGCCATTCTGTGTGAATTTTAGGGCCCCATTACATCTGACATTGGCCTTCTTAATTAGGAATGTGATGTGTTAAATAAACTTCTATTTTCTTGGTTTCGCAGTTGGCAAGTCAAAAAGTGGATCCTTCACTGGGTGTAAAGAAGGACAATTCATTTTCTGAACCAGCATTTAAAGACATACAGCAGGAGCTGATTAACTCCCTTTATCGTACGCACAAAGAGCTGAAACACAAGGAGTTTAAGTGCCCGCTAACCCAAAAAGGTAGTGCTTTATGCTGTGAGGAAGGAGATGTGAGTAACTTCCATGCACCTGCTTGTCACATAGTCAGGACAATTTTAAATGATCCCTCTGCAGCCCCGAGCTCTGATGGACTGCCTGGCAGAGATGTGTGCAACTCCTCCCCCAGAGGCCACGCGCCCCTGCTGATCACGGTCACCCAGCACGGCAGGGTCATCCAACCTCTCCATGGAAGGCACCACCCAGCACTGGATGTAGTTCACACCCACACAGTGTCTGAGCAAGATGATTGCAGAAAGCAAAAGGTTTACGAGACTGATGAATTCATCCATTATTTACTAAACTACTATCAGACACCACACTATGCACGTGTTTGCTTAGAGCCAAAAACCACTGTGAACAAGTGCCGGTGGAAGCGAGTGGTGTCTGATGATGGTGGTGGGTTTGACAGCAGCTTGAGTAACAAACATGGTCAGCACTTCAGAGAATTGAGTTCTGTACAAAGCCTCCACAAGAGAAATTGTAGCAGTAATAGTAATTATAGGCTGGTGATCACTCTTGGGGAACTTGAGTCAACAGACAAAGTGTTAGAAAGCAAGGTCCATGGGGGCAAGCTTGCAAAAAAGCTGCAGGTGCAGAGGAATGACTCACTCACTGTTGATACTGTACCACATGCTGGACTGAATCATTCTTTGGAGTGCACTACTGTTACTCATAATGAGGAATTCAAACAAGAAGATGGTAGAGATGAAGGCACTGTACCATATGGAACATGTAGATCTGCTTGCAGATTAAAGGATTTGCTGGAAGAGATCAGTGATTCTGAGTGCTTTAGAGAGGCATGTGGCGGCTCAGTGAAGAGAGCAGAAAGAAGGTATGAAGAAATTTACAGCAGTTGTAATAAAGGGTGCTTGTCTGCAAGAGCTGGGGAAAGAGAATTACTGGTTTACCATAAAAATGTAGCTCTGGAAGGTCAAGAGAAGGAAATCAGCCCATGTAACTCCTGTTCTAATTCTGTCCATGAGGGCTTGGCAAGGCAGTGTGAACGTAAACTTAAAAAGTCATGCAAGAGGTCTAGTAGTAAATTAAGATATGAAGGAAAGAAAAGTGAGAGACAATCCAGGGAAAAGGACAAAAATGCTCATAAAATGAAGAAAAAGCGAAAAAAGCTTTCTTCTAATCTTTTATCTGATGAATGTGGCTTTTCAGAGATGGACAGTTGCATGCAGCTGGAGTCGCTCAGAAAGATACAGAGAAAATGTAAGAAAATGTTGCACAAAAAAGTGAAATTCAAGACACATCACACCTCTATGGCTGCACCAGTGGTTACTCCTCATGATGGCTCACCCCTTCAGGAGACCCTCCAGAGGAGAGGTGAGAGAGGGGGACACCACAGCTAAGGGGACTGAATTTGACAGGTCTGTGGCAGGTGAGGTTGCCACAGTTCTTACAGTCATGAATGGTTTTTGGTTTTAAAAGGTATAAGCATGGCATAAACAAAAGTGCAACTTCCCTGCAATTAAGGGTTTGTTCAGTTTAGCTCTACAAGACACAGCTGCAGCTCAAGAGTAATATTTGTCTAATTAACTTAGAACAGTATCTGTCCTGGGCATTAGCAGATAGTGGTTATTCTGGTAGCAACATGCTTTAGACAGCTAAAACATTGGTAGACAATTCAATGTGTGGCATGGCTGTGTAGGAAGTACTGTCTCAGTAAATTTTGACATGGTTAATTACATCTGATGTTCATACAGGATTGCTACTGGCTGTTCTTACAGCCTTTTTTACAATTTACTATACTTCCAGATGGTTGGTGGATACCCTTAAAGATAACAGCCTGACAAAGTAATTTCAAATAACTTTTTCTTATCTACAGGAGATGAGAGGAAATTAATGTTGAGAAGAGAGATGGATGCAGATGTCAGAGGATGCCCTCTATTTCCTCTTGAGATAATTCAGACAAACCCCTTCTCAGATACCTTCTGTGGAGGAGAGCCCAGAAGAGGATGTTGAACAGCTACTGTATTATAGCTCTGAAGTTTTTATAAACAAGTGGGAGAAGAAAGCCCTTTGATCATTAAAAGAAATATGAACTACTGGGTTGGTTTTTGATTTTTTTTTTTCCTTCCATAATTCCTTTGGTTAGAATATCTAACTGGTGAAGTGAGCCACAGAAGCAGAATTTGTGTTTGCCTTTTGAATAACTTCTGGACCAAAACTTTCCCCAGAGCCAGAACAAACTTTCATGGACTAGTGGCTAAAGAACTTGAAAGGACACGGACTGAGATCTTGGAGCATTACACTTTGATTGAATGCAGAGAATCATGTAAATTACAGTATTTATTAATAATGAGTCATTGGGAAAAAATCTAATTGTCAATCCTAGAGCAAGCATATGAAGTGCCTCCTCTATCAGATTGTTGTATTGGTGGGACTGGAAGGTGGGGGAGACATTTATACTCAATTTTGAGAAGTAATAGATTTCCAAGTGTGAAAAAAGTCCCATCTTATGGAAAAACCACACTAGAAGAATCCTTGTTTTCTATTCACAATTCTAGAGGTGTTTCTGAAAACTTGCTGGCTTTTGGGAGGATTTCACTGAATTTATGCTCAGTGTAGTGCTCCCAGGAATCTGAATGCTTGTCCAAGCAAAGCTCTGGGTGCTAAATAATGAAAGGGCAGTGCATCTCAGCCTGCTGACAGTCCCCATGTAAGTGCAGGGTGACAGTTCACAAGATTTTGAAGGCACATATAGTGAGGTAGCTGTTTAGTATGAGTTTGCCTACAAATGCTTTCCAGAGGAATTGTGAAATGTTGTCAGAGTTGTGCTGCATGTAGATAAAAATGGGAAAATGCAGTCTAGGAGCTTGAATTATATCCATATATATCTAGAAGACAGCCACAATTGCTTTTGGACAAAGTCCCGTGGCAAGGTACAGAGTTTGAAGTTCAATACACTGATTATTACAGCTTTCATTTTATTATGCTTTATTTATTACATGTCAGTAGACGAAGTTCTTGTGAAAATGTTGCCTTCATTACGTAAGATCTTACCCATGTTTGTAAATTCTGCTCTAATAAATAGTAATAAAAAAGAACAATTGTAATTGTTTGTGATAGATATGTTTTCCCCCAATCTTCAATTCTGGTGATTCCTACAGGCTTCTAAGCCAGGTTTTATCAGTCCTTCTGTTCATATGTTTAGATGTTGAGTGCCTTTTCAGGGTCATGAATGACAAATGGTTGCTACTCAAAGTACTGTTAATCTATTACTTTTATCTTAAAAAAATGTTATTTTCTTGACAGAAATATTTTCCGACTATTTTCGAGAACCTTTATGCCCCTCTAAAGTCTCCCCTTTAGTATTTTATACAGTTATAATGAAGAGGGACTATTGTATTTGGTGACAGTGTGAAATGTTTTCAGTTGCACTGATGTGACATACCAAGGGTGTTTTTTCTCTCTGCAATATTTGCAGATTGAAGATAACAAAACTTCCCCCTCTGTCAATCTATACACAGTTTGTGTCCATGAGTACCCATTTCCCATGAGAGAGGCCTTTTAGTGACAGGTGAGGAAGTATTTCTTTTTGTTAATCTGGGGAAGAAGGAACTAAAGATTTCCTTCAGTGTAAATTTCCAGTGTTTATCAACATGCTGTCACAATAACTAATAACAAATAAATACTCAATTTCTGTAACTGCTTCAGACATTCACCTGTATTGACTGAAATTGACAGAGGATTTGCTTTGTCTCCCAAGTCCTCATTCCATGTAAAATATTGTTAGTTAATAAAATATGCATGCACTTCAAAATGTGAGACATCATTGTAATCTTCATACCCAAAGAGAACTTTCATGTTCCCTATTTGACATTATTTAGAACCTGATTTCTGGTGTTTAAATGATAATTTTACTTATCACAAAATCATAGAATGGTTTGGATCAGGACCTTAAAAACCATCTTGTTCCAACCCCCATGCCAAGGGCTCAGGCACCTCCCACCTGCTGCAAGCAGTGTCCAGCCTGGTCTTGAACGCTTCCAGGGCTGGGGCACCCAGTTTCTTCTGGCAGCCTCTGCCACAGCCTCACCACACTCACAGGGAAGAATTTCTTTTTCCTGTCAGCACATTTAATATAAGCCCCACTTTTTCATACACTGGACTGCTTAATATGATTTTATTATCCTGAAGGCTAATCTTTAAAGATAGATGTAACAGCTTGCTTTAAAACTTTTTAAATGCATGGCTTTGTAGATTGGATTTTAGTTATAGATATGTCACGTCCTACGTATGAAAGTTACAGAATGTTTTGGCAATTAAAACATTTATTAGCTGAAAAGACGCATTAAAAGCAGCACTTATATAATTCAGCAATGGAAATGTAGAACATTTCTGGTATAATTTCACACCTTTCAGTTTGAACCTGACATGTGCTGTTGTGCCCAGCTGCTGTTTCAAGAGGCTGGGTGCTTTTTATGGAACACTGTTTATTCTGACATGTATGAAGTTGGGCCTGAGACTGCAGATCTTGCCATCAAATCTAATTTTCTGCACAGAACTCGTGAAAATGCCTCCTCATAGAGCTGGTATGAAGAGAAGTGGGCTGAACAATGCTTTGTACTGAAAGTATGTGACCTGTGGGTTGTACCTTGTGCTGAATGCTGAAGTCAAAATCCTACAGGCTGGTTTGAAAGCAGAATTACACAAGGCCCATTATTAAATCAGTCCATCTGCTTGAAATACAATACAGCAATTATGATCTAAAGCCTTTTCTTCTTAATCCAGGGATTCCAGGCAATGCATAGAAATGCCTCACCTTTCATAAAACCCCTTACGTAATTTTCAACAGAAGCATTCAATACTGAACTTTTTTTTGTTTAACTGAAACAGCAGGAAGAGCAAGCTAATAAAGGTGGTTACAGGCAGGTGAAGCCCAGGTGAAAGAATATCTGAATTTTACAAAGCAGTAAACAGTATGGTTGAAAATAAGATATGACTCAATTGTTTTGATTTGTCCTGGCAAAGATCTTTGTGACAGGTGGTGGAGACGTCAGATGAGGGAGATTAGTGATATTGTCTGCCTTGAACTGGTCATGTTGTCCTCCCTGGTTAATGTACAGCCTGATGAGCTGCCTGGCATGGTTCTTTTTGCATAATCATTGCTGCTAGTCACTGTTGAAGGAAGGGTTTAAGGTGTCATGAACAGACTAAAAAAAAAAGCTAAATCTCATGCATTTTCTTCAGCACTTTGGAAGGAAGTAAAACCCATGCCTGATGCTTTATGAGCAGCTTTTGTGACACACTTTTTCTCCTTTCACAAGAAATTCTCTGCTTTCCTTGAAAAAGTAACAGTCTTACCAAAGTTTCATACTTCCTCCCCAAGAAGTATTAACAATGAGCTTTTCTTGTGTTACTGCATGTTTTCTGCATAATTTTTGTTGCTATTTTTCTTTGTGATTCATAACGTTCTGATGTACAGATTAATGCCTAAAATAGTTTTCAGTTCCTCAGAAGATGTTACAGAGTAACTTTAGAGTCAGGTGGTTGGGTCCACTTAAGGGTAGGTTACAGCCTTCCAAAGCTCCAGCTTTTGCTCAGTATTAACAATTACTTGGGATTTTTTTCTTCAAGTGAGCATGTTCTCTATTTAATATTCTGTCCAAATTTTACTAGCAAACTGCATTTACAAGCATTCCATTAGAACATATTTTACTCAATCTATGCATTGAATAATGTGACAGATCAGAGAAAGACAATATAAAACTTGAAACATTAGGGGAGTATTAAATGTAATAATAAAATATAACGTTTTGTTGCAGTAAATAAAAACAAACTCCACCATTATGCAAGAGTATTTTATTTTCTGCCTTAAACAAATAAAAGCACATTTCCAATTTGAGGTAAACCATTAGTAGTAGTTTGCAAAGAGTATAAATGTCTCTAAAAATAAAACAGCAACACAAAGGTCATGACAAGGTCTACGTGTGTCTCTAGACCTTTGTCAGGTAGTTCATACAGTACCACTTTACACAACTCTGGCTCAAACAACCTTGCTCTTCATTGGAAGGCCCAGTGCAGCCAAAAGAAAATCCCAGGACGGTGTTGGGACTGAGGGAGAGTCACTTGTTCTCACCACAGATGGTCTCAGGCACTTTAATATATTGTGTCAACTCGTTTATGAAAGCTGCTGTTGTGCAACACACTCCACTTCTGAACACTTCTGCCTAGTTTGCACCTTCCCACCCAGGACTCAGTTCATCATTTTGGGCATGTTGCCAAATTGAAACAACCAGACAGCTGAGTCAGAGAAATGAAACAGAGGGAACTACACCAGACAGGCACCCTGGAGATTGTGCACTAGCAGAATCACCTGGACAAGAAACAAGTTCACATATGATCAGCAGATCATTAGTACTCTTGGAATTTTTTAAGTTTTACGGAAGTATTTTGGATGATGAACGTTTACATTTTTCCTTGGTCATATCCATTTACCAGCCCTCTCTGGTAGAAGGGAGGTCACTTAGATAAAAAAACCTAGTAATTAAGCATAGAGGTAAGCCAAGAGAGCAAATAAGTAAAAAGCAACTCAAAGGTCAGGCCCACAGGTATAGCACTGCTGGTTATGCATGAGATTGTGTCATTTCTTTGAATGGCAACATTCCAAACAAACAAAGGCCTCAATGCAGAAACAGCTTACACTGTTTTACTTTGTACAGGAAATTTATGTACACTACATTGACCAGTAATGTTCTTCTGCTAGGTAAAGGTGCATGTACAAGAGCACTTGCTAAGCATGCCATTCCAGCAGCTTCTTGTTTTTTAGGCCTAGGAATCAAGAGCAGCTGATCTTCCATGTTTAATATAATTCCATTAACATTCATAGGAGCACTTTTTGCTGAGAAGAAAAATCAAATGAACAATAGTCAAGTCACACTCCATGGCGTACCTTTAGGGATGCCTAGTTCCACTCATTATCTAAACTTTTGTAACACTATAGATGTGCTTTAAAAGTGAACAGACAATGTTAGTCTATGCAGAATTATGCATGTTGAATACATCAAGCATTCATCAATCTTTACTAAATACTTAAAAGTGATTTAACCTCACAAAAATTCTTAATCTTTTTTAAAAGCAGTTAGTGATTCATCTGTAAGTCACTAATGCAATGACTCAAAAGCCAAATTATCTTACATAATAATGAATTACACTGCACAGCAAATGAGTATGATGCTTTGTGAACAAAAAAAATATAGTCCCTTTTCTAAAGGAATTACAACCCAGGTAAGATCTGCCAGATCCTGCAGAAGCTAACACAAAAGAAGATTTAGTGGTGTTTGTGTTGCATGTGTGAAGTGAGTCATGTGCTTGTCTCCACAGTGATAGGTTGGTAATGAAAAACTTGATTCCAACCTACTTTGCACTAAATGGTGATAGCAGGAAAACAGTCCTTTATTGCCAAAATTACAGTTTACTTTTGCACAGACATTTGTCATGCATACTTCTTATTATGTGGGTTTAAAGGAAGACAGATCATAGACCTTCAGAAGCTTCCCACTGAATTTGAAAAGGAAATCTTTGAAAAACCATTCACTGTACCTCTGGACCTTTTGTAAGCCTGGCTGCTGCTGCACCTTGTGAAACAGAAGTGGAATGTTACAAATGATCCATTATGGTTCAAAAATAGATTGTTCCACACTGCAGTATCTACTCTTTCTTTGCATCCTGGGCATCTTTCTCGTCTTCATCAGAGTACACAGTGGGTTCCTCCCCCTCCTTCAGCAGTTTACCAACATGATGGTACTTAACTGGGGAAAAAAAAATCCAAGTAATTTTTCTGCCCTGAAGAGACACATTTATAAACTCCTCCAACTGTTTTCTGAATGAACAGGATGACTATATTTCAATAAAACAGCTCTGAGCAACTTGTTCCAAACACTGGGGGAAAGGAGAAAAGCTAAAATCAACTACTACCTGAATTACTATTACTGTTGTCATAAGAATCATGTGAAGTGAATGTAACTCTCATTTTATTGCCTAAGCCAAAAGATGAATAAACACAAACTGAGGGACTCACCCAGCCAAGGAAACAGAATCCTGGATTAGATTATTTCTCTTGCCAATGTTAAAACCAAAGGCATTGTTAGAATATTTACGTTATTAAACATGCACATCCATGTGTTGCACACATATACACAGCTTGGAAGGGGTTTTAATTTTTGTAATGTGTATTACAAATATTCAATAGGACAGAAGGGAGATAATTTCTCCCAAAGATAGAGATGGGTCTGTTATCCGATTATGTGATTAAGCCTCTGATTTATTTTACATCTCCTTTTGAGCATGTAAAAATGCCAAGACATGTAAGGACTGAGAGCTTATTATGTTGCCTATCTGTCAACTTCAACAAAGCAAAAGAACCCCCTGATTTCAGGTATTTCAGACTAGCAATGTTGTTATAACAATTTAAAGCAACTATTTGCCATATTTAATACGAACACAGTAATAAAAAGAGTGGATTTGTCTGTCAGAACTGATGCTCCACACTTGTAAATGTAGATTTTAACAGTAGCTCAAGTCATATATTTGATAGCACAGTTCTGGTTTCTGCAACAAGCTTGTTAGCATAATAAAACAGCCATTCAGTGTGGCGTGATTAACAGTCTTAATTAAAACAGGAAAAGGGCCAAAATAGTAGGGTCACATCAGGTCAGGATGGAGACTTCTAATGACATCACGTGGAGAAAACCCCATTGTAGCTGGTTATAGTAAATCTTTCAACACTAGATTTAAAAAGAAAACACATTTCCACTGTACTAGTTATTGGTGTATGCAATTTCCATCATATATATATAAAATATATATATATATGCACATATATAATATATATATACATATACACACACACACGCATATATATATATATATATATATATATATATATATGATGCTTCCAGCTGGTTACAGCCTTTTAACTATTGCTTCCCCTATTACCAGTTAATTACTTCTTTGTGAATAGGTTTAAAATTGCTTACAAGTGAACTGTGACTCCCAGTCCCTCAAGGTCTCTTGCTGTGTAGCGTTGAGGTCAGAGAGGTCATCATAGGTATCCCTCAGTGCCTCCTTATCCAGGCAGAAAGTGGCAAGACCTCGGGATGCATCTCTTCCAGCAAAAATCCCGTATGGGCCCTCTTTGAAATAAAAACATAAGCAGCATTATTGCAGAGGCAATGGAAGCTATGTTACCTTCATGGATCAGAGTCCCCCAACTAAAACAGATGATGAGTTTCTACCCTGAGCCATGCATCAGATGCCTCAAGCTTCTGAAATGCTTTAAAGTTTTACTCTAATAAATAATAATAAGAGAAAACAGAGGAAGAGAACAAGAAACAAAATAATGGAGAAAGATCCTGGGGTTTCCTGAAACATCACGACAATGAACCACACAATGGTGCATGGAACATAAAAACAGGGTAAGGATAAGCATACAGACTGGGACACACATCCTCAGAATAAGGAACAGAGGAAGGATGTCTGTGGGGTAAAAGTTTTCTAATGGATACTCCTGATTTGAGATGAAAGGATGGCTTGACAGAAAATATAGTGGAGCTATGAGAAATTACAAAGTTGGAGGAAACATCTATTAAAACAAAATGCAAGATGAACTCAAATGATCAAAACATTAAACTCACAGCAGATAAGAGACATCAAGATAAACTCTTGCTAAACTTCATTAATGATTGACTTGCTTGCATGACAAGCCAAAAACTGAGATACTGCATGTTCAACTAGACATTCAAAGTTCTTCTAAAAGGAGCTCAAAGAAGTTGGATGTGAACTCTGGTCATTGTAGAGCACATGCCAACTTCCAGAATGTGCTTTTTCCTAAATTAATCAAAAGAATCTTACTTTCCCATTAAAATGAAAATCAAACCAACCAGACATTGTGGTGAGCTGTTCAGCAATTACCAAATCAGATGCAACAGACAGCTTTTACTGTCATCAAGGAAGGCAGCATCTAAAGCTTGGACCTTATGTCTACTGGATTTCAGGTTGAGCAAATACAAAACTGCACATCTAACTCACTACATATCAACCTGACTGCTGCAGAATGCAAAGTTACAGCCTAGCATCATTCAGTGACAGTCTCATCTATGTTTGGCCCAAAAGCAGTAACTGATAACACTTCCAAAAACATGGTGTCTCCTGCATTTTTCTCCTTGTCTCTGAAGTAGCACTGGCAGCTCACTCCTGCAGGTACCAGGCTGTCTGGACAGCTCGAGAGTGGTTATGCCAGGCAGATCCTGGTACAAATCAGCAAGCCTCAGTGAGCAGTTTTAACAGGCAATCTCTGATAAAAATAAAACCCCATGGCCTCATGGAGGTGATAAAACTCTTTCATCTGGGTGCACATAGTCCCACCCACCTCATCCCTGGCTGCTTTACGAGCATAGGTTATTCAATCTTTGCACGTTTGAACTATGCTCCTGGTAGAAAGCTGGTTTAATCTAAATTGCCAACTATTTAGTATAACTATTATGCAATAGAGTGATACACACTAAAAGTTGGGAATGGAATGTCAACACTGAGAGAATACTTCGCTTCTGCCGCCTGTCAACAGGCTAAAGGCAACCCAGGCCGACAAAGCCGCCCAGCCTCTTATGGTACATGTAGATTGCCACGGGAAAACACCGGGAATAATGAAACAACGTAAAGCGGCAAAGCCGGAGTTTCTACAACACCGGGGCCTGACCGGACCGCGGGCGGCAGCAGCCACCGTGCCCGCCGCCCACCGGCACGCAAGGGCGCGCAGCCTTCCCGGCGCCAGGCACCGGCCGAGCCCTTCCCGAGCTCCGCACGGGGACCGGGCTGGGGCCAGCGCTGATCCCCGCCGAGGGAAGGCGCTCCCGGCCAGCACCGGCCCCGACCCGCCCGCGCTTCCCCGGCCGTGGCCCCGAGCGCAGCGTGCGGAGAGCCCGGCCCGGGCCCGCCCCGCAGCCCCCGCCCTCACCGGGCCCGTAGAACTTCCTGGCGCGGGTCACGTCGAAGACTTTGCCGTTGACGGCCATGAGGATGCGCGGGTCGCTGACGCCGTCGAAGGGCCGCAGCTGCTCCAGGGTGAAGTCGCGGCGCTTCATCTTGGGCAGCGGCGGCGGGTCCGCCTCGCCCGCGGGCGCCGCGGGCCGCTCGCCCCGCAGGATCTGGTAGAGCAGGAAGAGGCAGAGGCCCAGCAGGCTCAGGTTGAGCGGGGAGCCCACGATCTCCAGCAGCAGCCCGCCGCCCTCGCCCGCCGCCGCCTCCTCGCCGGCCACCGCCACCTCCTCGCGGGCCATGGCGCTGCACTGTGCGGCGGCTCCGCGGGCTCGGAGCGCAGCGCGGCACGGATCACGGAGCACACGGAGCGCGGAGCTCACCCGGCCCGGCGGGGCGGACCGAGGGGCGGGCGGTGGGCGCGGCGGGGCTGAGGCGCGGGCGCGGGGCCGCCTCCAGGCTGGGCTGGGCGGGCTCGGCTCGGCGCGGCTCGGCGCTAGGTGGTGGTGCGGGATCGGCCGTGGCCGCTGCTCCCCAGGTCGGGTCCGGCCAGGCCGCTGCGGCGGCACTCGGTTCCACAGAAATTCCGGAAAAAATAACCTCGGGGTGGCGTTAGAGCCGTGTCGGCTGCCGCGATGCGCTGTGCGAACCACGGTGCTGGATGGAGGATGGAGCCCGGCTCAGCTCCGCGCTGCCAAACGCTGAGACAAGAGGCAGCGGGCAGAAACCGATGCACTGGAAGTTACACCTGAACACGAGGAAAACTTCTTTGCTGTGCAGTGACTACACAGTGGAACCGATTGTCCTGAGAGTTCGTGGAGTGTCCCTCATTGCAGAGATTCAAGAACGGCCTGGATGCGCTGCTGCGCCCCCGGGCTGGCCCTGCCTGAGCAGGGAGGTCGGGCCCGCTGCCCCACTGTGCCCCCTTCCAACCTGACCCGTTCTGTCACCCCCTACACTCGCTCCACCTGTGCACATCACTTTCTTGGCAAGGCAGTGACTTTTCCGAACACTCTAGAAATGTCAAACTTAACATAGAAGGGAAGAAATTACCAAACTTCTGGGTTTTTCTCATTCAGGTATTACCTCCAGTCCCCACAAAACTACAGAAGCAGCAACCATGATGTACTAATACAGCATGAAAAATAAAATTATCCCATCACAGAGTACTGTATTCGTGTTTCTTCTCAGTGTAGGCTTTGGTGAAATAAAACTTAAGCTGAAGGAAATACAAACTTGGATGGATCTACTTGGTATGGTGTTCATATGGTGGAGCAAATGGAGCCTCAAATACAGGTACAATACACCTGGTGACACCTGCTCCTCGGTATCAAGTGTGAGAAAGCACAAAGTGATGCTTTGGGTCTGAGTAGTTGCCTCTGCAAATTGTATCCTTCAAAAAGAACATAAACCGATGCCCTGCCAGAATATCATCATTCTCTCTACACGAGTCAGTAGCTCAGGGTACACCTAGGGAAGAAATGCAGTGTACCAGCCTTGATCACAGAATCATTAAGGGTGGAAAAGACTGCTGAGATCACCAAGGGCCAACCTGGTCTCCCATTACAGCTTGGCAGATGGTTCCTATCGCTGCTTCAGGGGAAGCAGGCAGCTTTTACTGAACCTGGCCCTGGGACATGTAGTTACAGAAAACTGAAAGACGTGCATTTAGTTTACTTTCTAATTCTCAGAAGGAATATTTTAAATAATAATAATTCTCAATAAATTTAATAATAATAATAATTATTATCAGGAATATTTTTAACTCTGTGGCTCACTGCAGATATGGATAATATTTTGTGATACGCGCAAGGACTTGAGTACTATGTTTAGACACGTTGGCTCTTGGTGTTTGGTTCCACCTGCTGTCTCCTTTGGGAAGCTCCTTGTTTTATAGATCAGCTCTTGAACTTAGATCTGTCCTGTCGTGGTATGCACTGACATCTGCTTCCAGCTGCTGTGTAAATTGAAAATCTCCTTGTTTCATTGATCTGACAGCTGAGATTTGTACTTGTTAATAAAGTAGCTCTGCATTTTGACCCTATTTCTAATACTAGAGAAATCTCTTAAACTTCAGAAGTATTCAAATTCTGAAGCTGTATTACCTAGTTAATTCTGCTCAGTGTAGACCTGACATTGTTACACTTCATTGTGTTGCTATTATGTTGTAGAGGAATAGATGTAGAAAAAAGGAAGAAATTTGGAAGGATATTTTACATTTTTTTTCAACAGCGAGGAAAAACCCCAAGACTCCAAAACAACGCCAACCCTGAATCTGACCTTGAACTAGACACTAATCTGGGAAAAGAAGCTTTGTTTATGCCTAATATCCAAGAGAAACGATTCAAGAACAGTTCATTCTTAGATTAAGAAGGGCCAGGAAACATTGCCAAGATTGATAGAATCTCAAGTTATTTGCCATGCAAGTGCTGGTACTGGAAGTGGCCCAACTTTTCAGCTCTTTATAAAAAGAATTCATATGCTTTAGAATGAATCTTAAGCAAAAAATAAGAACAGATATTTAGAGATAAAAGGGTATGCATAAATGATAATACATTCGTTGGAAATACCTAAATTCATGAACCTTTTGTTATGCATTTCCCTCTAGCAAGCCTACTTGGCAATTCCTTTAAGCAGAACTGAGGTTCCAGTCAGAGAGGACTTTGCCCCAGCTCTAGTTAAACACCACTGGCATTAGCTTTGCTCCCACACATGTTTCCCTCTCCATTCTGTAGACAACAATACCTTTCTCCTTGAAACTATTCTGCTTGCATCCATGAGATGGGTTGATAGCCTCCAGCACAGTGTTCTAGCATAATGCTCTCTTCTTATTAATTGAAGAAAACACTGAAACTCAGACAGCTTTTGTATCCGTGCGAGTCAGGATACTTCAAACAGTTTTAAAATTCTCCTACTTGTATTTTTAATAAGCAGCATTGATCTGTTAGAGATGAAGAGAAATTAGCTCTGCTACACCTCATCGTTCTTCCTACTGTGCTATTTCCACTTTGTATCTTGTCTGGTAGATTTAGTGCATCTTTTAGAGCAAATGTAATGACTCTAAACAAAGTGTGCTTTGCCTGGGTTCCCCATGATACTGTTGTTGCCATGTTGGTTTTGGGCCTTATGTTCTCTCATTGCTCCTGTGGAAGCCCTTAACAGGAATTCCTTTCTCTGACTTACCTGATTGATCATATTAATTTAACTGAGGCTGCAGGTTTGCATAGATGCTAATGCCTTATTTTTATTACTTATGATTCCCAGAAGTGTGGTAACCTGGAGCTATTGCTGGTTTTATTTGACCTGCAAGGACCCAGGGTTTCCAAAGCAGAGAGAAGGTATCTCAGACTTTTAAGTTACTGAGAATTGGTGATGAATAAAACCACTGGCAAGTTAGATCTTTGCTGCCCAGACTGAAGTTTGATTTGTAACTCCTATTTGAGAATTTGAGACTTCAGGAACATGTTGTAGGACTGCATTACAAACAACTTGTGATACCACGTAGCCAAAGAGAGCTGATTTTTGCTTTGTGGTCCAATGGCCTTCTTTACATGGAGTGGGTCTGTTCCAGGTGTGGAACAGGCACCTCACTCAACAATGCCCTGAATTACACCTAGTCCTCACATCAAAAGCACAGACCGTCTTGTTGCTGGACTTGCTGTATTTATTAGTTTTTATTTCCATCTCCATCACATTTCTGTTTCTTTTTTCAATTGCATCTTCTGAGTTTCTAGCTATGCTCTCCGTCTGGTAATGTGCAAGGAGAAAGGGCTGTGGAATGTGAAGAAGACACTGCTGAAGGCTATCAAGACCCTGTCCATTATCCTGGAGATAAATGTGTAAACATCTGCAGCATAAAACAGCTCCAGATGGAACTTTTTACCAAGTTTTAGAAAATGTGTCAGAGAGGGGTATTGGAAAGACAGACTGTTTGTGCTGGGGAATTGCTTTCCTCAGAAATGTCCTGTTGTGAACTTGCAGCTAAAATCTTTCCCTCACTGGCTTCATCTTCCCCCCTTCCAGGACTGTAGGTTTCATTTCAATCATGTCAAACAGTACTGACACTCACTGTGACAAGAAAGCTTGATTGATCAGTATGTACAGCAACCACACTAGGAAGTTTTGGAGGTGTATTTTAACTACAGATGAAAATCCAAGAGTGCATTCTCAGTATTGGTTCCTTTATTTTGAAAGGCAGCAGATGTCAAAACCAATCTGCACAAGCTGCAGAGACTTCTGGAAGAGGTGAAGAAAAAAGAAAACATAAATCCACATGTGATTCTTGCAATGTAAGAGTCTTAGTATCCCTAGGAAGCACACTCATTGACACTGAAAGAGTAAATGAAATCCCTGACTTCCTGAAAGAAACAACTTGGATTTCCTTCCAGGTCTAATGAGCCAGAAGGATTTTATATATCAGAAGTAACTGGGTGATGTGAAGGAAAATTGGTGCATGCCCAGATCAGGTCAAACCAGTAGCCCTGTTAGAGGGATTAGGAAATGTCGTCTCTCCTCCATTAGTGTTGGATATGGAAATGCTATTCATGGCAGGTACACATGTTGTTCACAAGCACCTGTTTTTACTTACACTGGAGACATTCACTTTGCATTTTGGAGCACATGAGCTGTCTTCACTCGTGTCACTGCATCCCTGAAGGAGGGCCTGTTACTTCTGTGCCACTTCTGCAACAGAGCAGGTCAGTCTGTTTCAATGGGAATTGGAAACCAACATTAATAGATTCAAAGGTTAGAGTTGTCAATAAACTCTGCATTTTCCCAGGTGTAACCTTGCAGTGTTTTAGTTGCAGAAATGCAACAAGATGGAAGGATTCTCATCTCATTTATTGAGCTGAGATCGGTTCAGTCGCTGAACTTGACACAAACTGAGACACTACATAGTGATCCAGTAGAATCCAGTTTTCAACAGGCTAAGGAAGCACTTCATTGATTTCCCAACCTGATGCATTTCTAGTCATACAATGCCCTCAAGGGAAAAATCTTTCAGACCCTCAAAGCCATCTCACAGCATGAACAGTGTTACCTGAATCATGTTGCTGAGGGGATGCCTCTCATTGTGCCTTGAGCCCTCCAGGGAATGTGCTGAGTGCTGACTTAGGTCAAGATGAGTGTTTTCCTGAGACATTGTGTCTCAGCTCCTGAGCCCCAAAAACTGTCACTACCATCACATGAAGCTGAGTCAGGGAAGGTTTAGATTAGATACCAGGAAAAGGTTTTCCAGCCAGAGAGTGGCTGGGCACTAGAACAGGCTCTCCGAGGAAGTGGTTGCAGGACCAAGCCTCTGTGAGCTCAGGGAGTGTTTGGACAGTGCTCTCAGGCACATGATGTGATTCTTGGGGTGTCTTGTGCAGGGCCAGGAGTTGGACCCGATGATCTTGATGGCTCCCTTCCAACTCAGCACATTCTGTGATTCCGTGGTCACGCCATGGTTGTGCTTCACAGCTGGGTTGTTACAGGTGTCTCAGACTGGAGCCTGTACGATTCCATGGACAACAAACCAGTAGGAAACCTTGGAGGCAGCAGGGACTTCCCAGGGCAGAAAGGCTTGAGAAAGAGCCAAAATTCCTTCGGCGTCAAAGGCAGCGTTCTGTGTAAGGCGCTCTCCCAGGCCAGCGCAGCCTTCGGGCGGAGGCAGCGCGTCCCGGCGGTGCCGCTCTCGGCGGGGCTCGGACCGGCCCGGGGTGGGTGCGCTCCCGCCAGAGGTGCGGCCGGTGCTCGGTGCCCGGTGCCCGCTGACGGGAGGTGCGGCCGGTGCCCGGTGCCCGGGGCGGCGGGAGGTGCGGCCGGTGCCCGGTGCCCGCTGGGCGGCGGAAGGTGGGGCCGGTGCCCGGTGCCCGCTGGCGGGAGGTGGGGCCGGTGCCCGGTGCCCGGTGCCCGCTGGCGGGAGGTGGGGCCGGTGCCCGGTGCCCCTGGCGGGAGGTGGGGCCGGTGCCCGGTGCCCGCTGGCGGGAGGTGCGGCCGGTGCCCGGTGCCCCTGGCGGGAGGTGCGGACGGTGCCCCGTGCCCGCTGGCGAGAGGTGCGGCCGGTGCCCGGTGCCCGCTGGGCGGCGGGAGGTGGGGCCGGTGCCCGGGGCGGCGGGCGCGGCGGGGCGCGGGCGGCGGCCGGTGAGTGGCGGTGGCGGCGGGGCCGGGGCCGGGCGGGGCGGGCGGTCACCGGGACGGGCGCGGGCCCGGCTCCCGGCACGGGCGAGGCTCCAGCCCGGCCCCTGGGCAGCCGCCGTGCCGGGCAGCTCGGGCGGGCGCTGCCCCCGCGGAGCCCGGGCCGGTGGCGGGGCCGGGGTAACACCGGCGGCTGCTCCCGGCGGAGCTTCCCGTGGGGCTCTCTTGGTTCCAGTGCTGTAGTCTCGGCTCCCTACGGCTGCGAACGCAGAGGCTGGCGGCTGCATGGGCATCCTCATCCCGAACTTACAGGCTCGCAGTCTTCCAGTGTCGGACCTCGACGCTTTATGCTCCAAATCAGGTTTTTAACCTATGTTAGGTAGCTGTTTCTTAGTATGAGCTGGACTTTATTTTGTCTCTTATGTCGTTAGTAGAATTGCTGGAATTGGTGGCTGTCTCCCAGGTGTGAGGACTTAGCACTGGTGTGGGGGACTGGGAGGATCCCTCTGATCTAAGAGCTTCTGTGAGGAGTGAATGGAGAGAAGCAGCAGGGGCTTGTAAAGGGTCAGATCCATAAAGTGTTGTAGAATGAGAAGACATTGTGTCATTTCTTTCATGATTATTTTGCTGTCATGCTTAATTGCTTGATATTAACAAACAGCAGGAATAACGCCTTAATAGTGTAACAACTTGGATGAATTTTCTGTGATAACTGCACTTGTACAAGGCAGAGTGGTTGAGGTAAGGGCAGGTGCTTTCACCCAGGTGATGAGCTGCGGACAGGCTACGAGCACAAAATATCCCAGAACTCCAGCAAACCACCTGCAGTCTTTTCCATTTTCTACTTCAACTCCTCTTTTAAAAATACCATTCAAAACGACCCTTTTCCCTTCCAGCCCTTGTGCTGTCCTTACACCACATCCTGTGGAGAGCTCTCTGAGTGGACTTCTCTGCCTAGAGCTGTGTACTGAGCAGAGCTCGTCTGATGCACATTTGGATGGAGTCCTACTCATTTCAGACCTAGTGTAGCAGACTGGAGAAATTAATAGTTAGCCTATTAATTGTTAGTACGCACACATTCTGATCCACTTGGGATTACAGACACTGTGGATCTTTTACACTTCATGCTGTCTTTCTGGTATTTGACAGAAACGGAAAGCAGTTACAGGTAACTTGAAGTGAACTGTTTGATACCTTTAAAACAGAAAGGCAAGCTTGGTGGCCTTATCTTTTGTTAAGAGCTTCATGAATGTGAGTTTTCTATTTCTTTTTCTCTCACACAATATAATAGATGGCAATTAGGACTCCAATACCTTTGCAGATCCATTGTAAGATAGGAAATGCAAATATATATTTATCTTGCTGCTGTACAACAAATACAATGAAAGCTTAATCCAGCACAGCATAAATTTTTGCACTGCTTGCTTGCTCAATTGGTTTATAGTTTGGACCTCTAGCTCTATAATACATGGACCAGTACATTGCTAATGTTTCAGGCCAATTCCTGAAGAATATTGTACCAGAAAAATTATGTTGACTTAGTGAAATTGCTCATCTGTTTCCAAAGGATGTCAGTAGATGACTTATCATAGGTAGACAACTTATCAAGAGGAGCACTCTACATAAAAGAAGATACACTTCTCCAGACTGAGCTCCTATTTAGTCACAAGAAAACACAGCCCTTTCACACAGGCAGTGTGAGGTTTGCAAGGGTTCCAGAACTGTCCAGTCCAATGTAGAATTTTGGTCTATATCTGCAAAATTAAAAGTTGACTTGGTTCTCACTGTAGTACAAGAAAGTGCAAAGCACTTCTTACCTTGGACTTGACCTGACTTGACACTCAAGTTTAGAATATATTTAGATATTTGGGGGATTTATTTATGTATATAAATGCTTTTTCTAATATGCAAACCCAAATTACTTGGATGCTATATGAACAAAAAAATAAATCCCTCCATTTTTTCCAGATCACTGTGAGTTGGAAGGCTTTTCCACATAAGCTGTTTGCTTATGATTCTGTCAAAGATTTGATGGAAGTTTTCAGAAAATGAAATGTCAGATTCCTATGACCATAGAGATGGAGACGTGCCTAATGCAGATTTGATGATTCAAAACTCTTTGTCCTTTGGAACCCACAGTACAGGGTTTTTGACTGTATTCAGACATTTGGGAAGTAGATCCCCTTTTAGACTTTCTTTTAATTTTTCTGGGAGCAATTAAGTGCAGACAACTATCAAAAGTTAAATTTTATCACTTAAGAAATTTTACTGGCACTGGTTTCTGTTTCAAAGTTAATATTTTTTCCACTTTTAATGGATCTTAATTTGCGGGTCAGGGAATTTCCTTCAGACAAATGCACAGCTCTGTTTTCTTTCTCCAGAAGATGATGTATGGCAGAGAAGAAACAAGAAGTTGTACTTGGTCCAAAGACTTGCTCAATACAGGCCCATTTATTTAAATTCTAAACACATTTATTTAGAGATCAGTGGGTACTTAGAATATTTCACAAGAAAGCAGTGGCTGCAAGCGCAAATACTGGAATATTGCATAAGCATTAAGAAAAGGGCTAAGATGTTACTCAGTTTTGAACAGCTGTGAAAATGGGTACTCAGGGAGCAATGATTTGTGTGTGTGTGAATATGATACATTTAATACAAACAAACACATCTCTAGTTCCTACTTAATATCTGCAAAAATCCTCTAGAACTTTGGGATGTTTCCTGTATCTGATACTGTTGAAGTGTGTTAGGCATTCATTCATAGGTATTTATTGATTTGTATGAAGTCTCCTTATATATAAATGAAAAGGAAGTACACATGGTATATATTAAACTGGAGAGCTGATTTTTTTTTCTGCTGAGGATTTTCAGTAATCCTTATGTTTGTGCTGTGGACAGTGTGCGTGGTGTGGTTGGTCTCAATATCTTTAGTTATGTAACATAAACATCAAGCTGTGCTCTAAGTCAAACAGGGGACAAAGCAGTGTGACTGCAGCCTCTGTGGTACCTCAGTCTGCAAGCTGACTGCTGTGATCTGAAGAGCTGGAAAGGGTGTCATTGATTTTAATGAGCTCTGGATATGGCCCAAACTCAGGAATCAGTGGCTTGGTTTTATTGGAGTGGCACCAGCATCATGTTGAGTCATGTGTGCACAGGTACATAGACATCCTCATAAAGTTTAAAAGGAGTGCCAATGCCACAAGCAGAGATGCCATTGGTATTTCATCATTTTCTCCTAAATGAATTCAAACACATTGCATGAGATTTTGGTACTTGACACTGGGTTTAGTGGAAAAGGCAGTTCTCATCATTCCCTCAGATGAGTTTCTATGCCAGTTCTTCTGTCTAAGTTCAATCTATTGTGTAGTTTAAACATAAACAAATTTCTCTCCATTTGGAGAGGTTTATCTCCGTGTCTTCAGCTGACAGCTTCTGTGTGCAATGGGAAGGAGTGCCACAGGTTAGAACTTGAAACCACCTCTTTGGCGACCAGCAGACACTCACTGATGTTATTAACAAGGATTGTTTCAACTGCTACTCATCCCTGACTCCTGCTGACTATTGCAGTTCTCCCCCAAACCCTTGTAAGATCTCATCAGGTCATAGCTCTCACAGCCAAGTGATCATGCAAGGCTCTGAACATTATTCTGAGTAACCAAAACTGCAGCAAAACTGCCAAAATACAGTCACAAAGCTTGGAAGCAGGATCTTTAATGATTCAGAAACTCAAAATGAAGAGAGCACCAAATATTATTTCCACTATACCTGCTTGTTTAAGCTGCCTCATAGTCTAGCTGCCTCAGGAATGCTGAATTTGGGGTGGCTGCACTATTCTAAGCTCTTAAAACTGCAGGAAGTAATGAGGATCTTGAAATTGCTGCTTAAAAGCCTGTGGGGGGAAATGGAGCTTAGTGTGCCTACTCATTTTGCTTACAAATTTGACACCCTCTTTAGGGCTAACCTCAGCAAAATGGCATGCCAAGGAATCACACACCATCCTGTCATTTCACTGCCATTTTTTTCATCTACTGTTCCACTCAGTTTTCTTTCTGCTGAATGTGCATTTCTTAGAATTCACTGATATTTACCCATAAAAAAGACTGCCATCATTCATAGGAGTCTGTTAAATATTATTGGTAGAATTTGCAGCAAATCACATTATAGTGCCTTGTGGTTAAATGTGTCCTTTCTTTTCTCCCAGTTAATGCTTCATGAGACCATTTTTGTATACCACTAGGTTAAGTGGGAAGGGTATTTGCCAGCACACAGGGGGTTAATGCTGCTGCATTTGGCTGGTTCTTTGCCAGTCTTTGCTCTTTTGAGTGCCAAGACTTTTCTTTGTGACTTTTTTTTTTCTTTTTAAAATATGTGTAGCTTGGTTGAGTTGAGCTGTAGCCCTTACCAGGCAATATGGGGACATTTGTGTCTCCCAAACTGACCTTTTTCCCCAGTTCTGTCACTCACTGCATGTGGCTGCAGCCAGGTAACAGAGATCTAAGGCTCTTCCTCACAATGTCAGGATAAATTTTATCCCATTGTTCAAGAAGCTATTTGTATTTTCCTAAGCACTGGTAATGAGAGGAGGGAGAAGTTTTGGAGAGGATGCATTCTCTGATCCTGTTGTCTCTCCAAGAGTGTCAGGATTTCTGAGCTCTCCTGAATTTACCCTGGTTTTTTATATGATAATGATTTCATTATCTCAGGAGGAAGAAGTGAAAGGACAAGTGAAAGGAAACAGTAGAGGTAGGCTGTGTGGTTTGCTTGACATTTGAGAAATGATCCAAGAGTTTCTCTATAAATTTCAACTCTAGACCCATAGTATAACTTCCCAGAAACCTGTTAGGAGCAGGCAGTGTTTATCTCCAGGCAATATGTAGAGTCCCTTGAGGACTCAGTCAGTACCATGCCAGGAAGGATCAGTTCTATTGGCCTCTGTGTATGTCCACAGCAACTGTTTCATGAGAGAAGCTGAGTTTGTGTTCTTGGGTGGGTGTTGATAAAATCTGTAGAAGGGGTAGGTGACTTTTCAGCATGGTGACAACTGCTCCACTTTCTGTTTGGACCTGCAGTGTTGGCTGGCATTTCACTGTATGAATACCTGGGTGGAAAGATCCACTTAGTAGCAAGGATGATTTAACACCTGATGCCAATACCAGTGGATCTGAAGTATGTTCTCTCTAAAGATTAGCTGTAGGGGCTGCAGTGGTGAGGCTGAGAGTGGCATTTATCCTAGGAAAGCTGCAGGTATTCCCTGAACTCCATGGTAAAGCAGAGAGATACTACAACAGTGAACTTAAATTTGACATGGCTCTTAACTGCAGGTTTTTTGGCTACCACTGATCCTGGGATGATCACACATCAGACACACCCATCAGCTCAGCAAATAGCTAAAGTGTGTGCCAGGCTCTGTGGCTGGGAAGGACCAAGCAGAGATTCAGTTTAAACCTGTGATGATGTGACTTAGTGACAGAGAACTGTGGTTTATTCAACACTTTAAGGTAAAATTCTTCTGCAATTAGCTTATTTCCTGCCTCTGGGTATATATTAGATATTTTCCCTTCCCACTACTGTGAGGACAGTGCCAGCATATTTAAGAGACAATTGGGAGCACAATGAGACATTTAAAGATTGCCAGAACTTGTCTGAGTAATATGTTAGGCTGCTGTGTAAGAACTCTGATGTGCTATGTGTCTACTCTGGTGAAATTGGCTCAGTATGAGGTATTTTTTATTATGTGATGATTTTAAAACTCTTGACATGCGGGGCCGAATCATGTTGTGCAGTCACTGATTTCTAATTGAACTCAGCATTTTGATGCCAGTGTTCCCGTACGAGTTCCCATGGCTGAAGGCTGGCTAGTGAACTTAAAGTTATCTTGGATATTTATAGGGTGGCTGTTCTTGTAGGGTCTTTCTGGCTGTGCTTATTGAGCGGGGAATCATGAGAAAAGGCTCTAAAATACAGTTTCAGTCACCAGGAACTTTTGAGTTCAGTTGCAGTTTATGGATTTTGGAGCAGTCACTGAATTACTCGTCCTCAGCTCTCCCCACTGTATCTGCAATATGGAATAATGCATTCTGTGCAGAGGGGCACAGGTCTGATATCTCACAGATACCAAGTGGCAGGAATGAATTTATTGTTACTCAATATTTTCACTTATTTTGCTGATTGAAGAATGAACCAGGTGCTGTATTCATGTCTTTATAGAGAGGAAAGGTAACAGAGAAAACACTATGTTACCATTGCATACTCATTTCAGTTAAATGCCAGAAGTATGCAGTTCTGAGTTTTATTTTTCTGTTTATTTCCCCTTGGAGAAATAAAGCCTGCAGGCAGGACATTGTGAGACTTCCCTGCCTTTCTCTGAAGGTTAATGGTCACCTTATCTTTAGCCTTGTGTTTTCAGGCACTGGAGCCAGCCAGCCTTTTCCCCAGAGCTGTGCTTCCGTGCTTTCCTGTATTATTGCTGAGATGGTATCAGAGATGACCTTCACTTTTAAAGTTTGATTTCAGCTGCAGCTGGAATCCAGGATGTTGATGATTTTAGGAATATTATTCCAGATGTGTGAGTCCCTGGTTCTCCTCTTGCTTATACCTGTACAAACAAATCAGAAGTAAGTCTGTTGGGGAGGTGGGCCTACATTAGTGTTGAACTAATATACATGGGAAGTCATTAAGCTTGATTGCTGCTCACAGCACAGGCATCTGTGGCAGCCTTGGTCTGATCTGTCTCCAAGGGAGCTTGGCAAGAGTGTTTGGAGGACATTAACGGGATCTATCCCTAGAGGGGAATTTGGGAAGAATGGTGTGTAGAAAACTCAATTCATTATTCACATCATCTCAGGATATTTGTTTAGACTCAGTAACTGTTACCTCTGATGTTTGACACTCAGAGCAGGCACTGCTCCATGTGCCTGTAGCTACACACTGTGTTCTCACATTTCTTTCCAGATGGTCTCGTGTGTTGGTGCCTGCCTGGACACTGACAAGGAAAAGTTGTGTTGTTGGAACTTAATATTCTCTAACACGATATTTTTTTAAAGTCAGAATGTGCAGAAATAGAGCTCCTTTGTTCAGCTTCTGCACCAACCCCACCAGGACAAAAGAACCACAGTTTCCCAGTATATAAAATATTGACCATGCTAGTATTTTCACAGGAAATACCAGCTCTTCTACTGTGTCAAAAATAATCTGGTTTTCATTCAGATTGTTTAAAATCTTAGATTTTAGATTTATGGTCCTGGATAAAAAAAACAGAGATGTGAGAGGTCTGGTCTGTGTATACAGGGACGCTGTTACTTATCTAAAAATAAATTGCATATTTATATGCAAATAAATCCTTCTAGATTGTAAAATGTCAAACAATTCTATTTCTGGATTTGTATTATTTTTTAGGCAATTGATGTTTTCTGTCACTGAAGTCTGAGGTTACATCTGTGATCCTGTTGCAAATCTAGGGGAAATTACCTTTTGAATGACACATGGCCTGACCTTCATCTCCAGTTAATCCAGGAAGAGCTCACATTTGGCTGGGGGGACACAAAGGATAGATTTAGAGTGCCAGTATTTTTCTGGCCATATTTTAGAATTCAGTAATGCACTGGATAGCCCATACCAAAGTTTTTCTTTGCTTCTTTCTCAGAGGAGAAGACAGTGTGTTAGTGGTAAACTGCGAGAAACAATGAAGACTCAAAATTACCAAACACTGGAATCAAAGAGATTATATTATTGCTGCAGTCTTTGAAATATTCTTATTATTGAAGGAGATTGCAGGAAGTCCCTCTAACAGGGAATGACAACAACAAAAATCCCCCAAATCCCACACATTATGCACAAAGTGTGAAAACACGCATAATCAGAGCAGCAGAGAGTAATTAGACTCCAAAGTAGGTATCATGGCAAATTCTTCTGGCATGAAGAATTTATTCATCCATGTATAAATAAATGCATGGATAAAAAGCTGAAATAGTGCATATTTGGATGCCTCTGACTGCACTCTTGACTTTCAGTTTCACAGATAGGCTTTGACCCTCATTTCCCTCATAATATTAATCACAGATGGATGTACAAACTCTGCAAGGCAGAAATCCTCTTATCTCCACTTCTTTGTTGTCTGCAGACTACTGTGCTGTTTCCAACCCTGTTTGTTTAAAGCTCTGATAGTGCAGCTTTTAACAGTGGTGCTGTTTAGTTGTTTCTTTAGAACTGGAGAGTTTTCACAGAAAATTTCCAAGCCTGGCCAATTTGCCAGCCTGTAAATTTCACTTGTAGGAAAGCTGAATCCCTTTCTTTTTCAGCAAAGTGTTTTTTGAGAGCTACATTTATGTTGGCACATTGCTGCAAAGTGTTGCTAGGGGTACAAACGCAACATGCTTGTAAGGAACACACAGAATCTTCATGCCCTAAAACCCAAGTGGCTCAAGGATCAGTATGTGATGGCTCACCCTATCACAATGGTGCATTTACCTTGCTAAGAAGTCATTTCAGAGACATCAAAATGTACTGGAAATCTGAAATGCTACAGTTTATCACTTTGGTGTAGGATTTTTACTCCCACCCCTAAGTTTGTTCAGTGAAATTCTCAAATGAAACTTTCGCCCCTTTCTGAAAATAAATTTTAAAAAATTTAAACCAAACGCCCCTGCTTAAACACAGTTTGTGAAACGTGTGATTTCCTTATTGTGTGACCTCTGGTCCCTTGCTGCTGCTGTGTGTCCTGCTGCCATGCAAGCTCTGGATGAGCCCTTTGCAAATGTGAAGTGTTTGCAGTCAGGGAGCTGGGGAGGGGTTTGCCCTTAGAGATCCAGCGCCAAGAAGCTGCAAGAAACACAGTAGCTCTGTTGGACATGAAATATATTCAGGATTGCTGGTTGTGTGTGTAGCTCCTTAAACCTCAGCTCTCAGGCTGTTGGCATGTACCCTGGGTATTTGTAATATTTGTGTATTTGAGTTTCCTCCATTGGATTAGTGATTGTTGTTGGTTACTTCAGTTGAAGAGGCCTTTTTGCAATGACTCAAGTGCGTGTGAAACAAAGAGCTGGATGATTTTAGGAGCTGTATTTTGGTGCAGGGATTTCTCAATGGTTGGCTGGCTGGACCTTGCTCAGTCTTGCCTCCCTTATTCCTTTGGAGAAATTAAGAAACTTGTTGGGAAGTTTACCAGGCTCTGGGAGCTTGCTGCTGCTACCACTGTGGGAGGGCAGGTTGGCCCTGGGGCTGCTCCTTGTTCTCCCTGCAGGGGAAGTGAGGCAGATTTGGATGCACAGTGATTGGGATGGGCAGTGATGTGGATGTGCAGTGATTGGGATGGGGAGTGATTTGGATGTGCAGTGATTGGGACATGCAGTGATTTGGATGGGGAATGATTTGGATGTGCAGCGATTGGGATGGGCAGTGATTTGGATCTGAGTTGGTTTAGACGTGCAGGGATTTGGATGGGCAGTGATTTGGATGTGCAGTGATTTGGACGTGCAGGGATTTGGATGGGGAATTATTTGGACATGCAGTGATGTGGACGTGCAGTGATTTGGATGTGCAGGGATTTGGATCTGAGTTGGTTTAGACATGCAGTGATTGGGATGTGCAGTGATTGGGATGTGCAGTGATTTGGACATGCAGGGATTTGGATGGGGAATGATTTGGACATGCAGTGGTTTGGATGTGCAAGGGGCTGGTGCAATGTTGGGCTGTTGAGGGAAAGCCATGACAGTGAGTTTGAAGAAAGCCATGATTTTCAAATGAAAGTAGGCCTAGACTGGGTTATTTCAATCAAGCCAAGCCACAGACTTTAGAGGAAATCCAGATCTGATTGAAATTTCAGGTGTTTCAACTTGCTCCCTTCCCTATCTTGGAAGAACCATCTTTACTCTGCTGAAGTCTGTGGTTGTTTGGTGTTCCTCTGCCCCCCAGCTGAAAACAGTTTCAAATAATGAACTGGCAGCAGAGCAGCCCATTCCCTTGAGCACTTGACAAGTGAGGAGCAAATGTCAGTGCAGGGATGTCTGGCTCTCAGAGCAGGTACAGCTCATACCTGCTTGCTTGCACTGATTTGCCTGTGGACACAGAGCTGTGATGTTTATCAACATCTAAGATTTCAGGGCTGTACCCAAAACTCTCAGTGTGTAGCCATTTGAAGCTGTGCTGGTGATAAAGAGGCAGAGGAGTGAATAATTAATCTAGCATGATGTGCCTTGGAGGGTGATATGAAGATAGAGAATCAAAAAGTATTAAATCCCGAGGTGGGATAATTATTTTTAATGACTGTTTACTAGTCTGTGCTTCTTAGAAAGTAAAGGGGTTTTTGAGATGGTGCAATGTGTGTTGCTAGCTGCTGGTTGCTGAGAACGGGACTATGTTTGACCTAAATGGAAGCCAACAGATGAAGTTTTGCATGTTCAGGTAAGTAACTTCAAGACAAACATGCATGAAAGAAAAAAGCAATATTGAAAGAAAGCAAAGACAAGCCATCTGAGGAGGTTTGGAGGCAGGAAATCTGCTTTATGTTAGCAAAAATGCTGATTTTTTTAAACTTCCAGGCTGTGTTCTATGCCAGTTAAAATGATGAAATTCTTCCAAAGTCATCAGGATTACACCCTTCCACTAGCTTTAGGGACTGTGCCTTCCCCACTGGAAGGCCATTTGATCTTTCTTGATTTTAAAAATAAATGTGAATTTCTCATGAGGTCTCCTTCATTTCTTACAGTAGTACAAGTGTTTCTGTTGGCAGCATTTTTCTGAACAAAATGCCAGGCAGATTTCAGATGCAGTCCTACATCCAAGGTTTTGTGCTTTAAGCCAGTCAGAATGTTTCTCCAGTAATCTCCAGGAATTCCTTCCTGGTGGTGGTTGCCCAATAACTGAAGCCTTGATTTTGCTGCTTTTTTTTTTTTTTTCTTTTTTTCCTGTGGGCTTTGTCTGATGGATGGAGATTAATGCTCTCTAGTGATCCTTTTTCTGCTGGGATTAAGGGTTCAGTGTGAAGTCATGGTGACAAGTGCAGTAATTCCCAACAGTGAAACTCATTCCAATCAAACTTCCTCTAGTGCTACTGTATTTTTACTGCTTTTGCTTTTCCCAAGAGACAAAAATGTGTTATATCTGCTGGAGGTCAGCTTTGATCTGCAGATGCAAATGCACTCTGTGGATGGCTCTGAAGTTGGCTGCTTGTAGAGGCTTTTGCTTTCGGTTAAGTGGGAAACCAGACTAGAGTATGATTTGTTTTCTGTTTGTGATGGCCCTTGCACTTGTTGTCATCTGATCTGATATTTGTGTGGCAAGCTTTCCTTTGTGTAGGGGCCTTTATAGACAATTGAGAAATGGAGTTGTTCATTCACAGATGTCAAACTTCTGCACTGTGAGGGAACTTCTGTAGCTGAGCCACTGATGGGACTCCTCACCAGAGGTCCATTTCTCAAACTACATGTGTCTCTCATGAGAAAGGCATTAAAGTATTTCTTCCAAGTGTTCAAAAAGGACTTCTCCACTGTAGATCTGGTATTTCTACTAAATGTCTTTAAGAAATTCATATAAAAATATTTAATAATACTCCCTCCTACCGGCTTGCCAGACCCAAGTATTCAAACACTCTGTACCAGATGAGAAATACAAATAAATGTGGTTTTCTTCTGATCTTCTAGGAATGACTGTAAATCTCTGCTTTGCTATTATGAGAGTTATGAACCTCCTACTTTGAAATAGCCCTGCAATTTTTAATTAGGAGCTGATATTCTTAGCAGGCCATGTGACTGCAGGAGCAGGCTCAGGCTGTGGCACCGAGCTCCCTCCCTGCGTGCAGGCAGCACCAGCAGGGTCCTGCCTCCTCTCTGCTTTTACCCCAACAGAGGCCATTGATAGCCATGATGCAAATCAATTTCCATATGAATTTAATGCAATGTAATGCTAGAAATGTGTAGTACAGCTACATTGTCCCCAGGACTTGGGTCACCCCTGTGAATGAGGCTCCTTTAGGTTTGTGTTCCCCAGCATTTACCTGTTCCCACACCCAGTGAGTGCCTCCTTAGCTGTGACAGTAACAACTGTTGGTAAATTGGCAGAGACCATCACCAGGCAGTAGTTCTGCAATATTAGTGTGCTGGCTAATTTAAACTCTTAAGTGTTTTGCCTGACCTTGCAATATTGCAGGAATGTAGTTGTTTGGGTTTTTTTCCTGTTAATGTGCAGAATAGCTGGTTAGAATAGATTGTGATTTACAGTGAACTGTGATAATGCCTCTTTTGAAAGATTCTGTGCACCCCTTTTGTGCTGGAGAATAACTACAGCTTTTAGTCGTTATTTCAAATATGTTGCAAGTATTTTGTGGTAGCTTTCCTCTGTCTAAAAAATAACAATAACAATTAATCTCCTCAGGGCTTCTTCACATCCTAATTATAACCAAGCCCCTCATTAGTCCCACAGGGGGATGGAATCCAATGCCATATGGTATTTTACACTTCGGATGCTGTGCGTACCAATAGCTGGAAGGAGACAGAAAAGGGGGAGTTAACAGTTCATATCCATTTATGGAGCAGGCACAGCCCTCCTTGGAGCCAGTTCAGCAGAGTCTGAGTGCCTCAGATCAGGAACTTTATCTGGCCAGGGGTTGCTGCAGCACGCCGGGGCTCTGGGGAGCTCGGCACAGAATCCCTGGGCTGGCATCCCCGCCCTGGAATGAATTAATGCACACACACCTCCCTGGGAGCACCATGGCTGGCTTCTACGGGTGCCTGAAAAGTGAAAAGTAAGTGCCATGCTGAGCCCTCCCCTGCACCTTCCCAAAGGGAGCTGAGGCTGGTGGGTACTTTGAAATTCTGTCTTTTTTGTGTTGCAGCTGCAGCGTTGAACAAAGTGGGTTTGCCTTGGGTCTGAAGTGCCAGCCTGAGCACAAAAGTGAAAAAAAAAAAAAAAAAGTCCCTGGCTAAAATATTTGTTTGGTGAAAATTGGTCATGTTTTTTTTCTCCTTCAGAGGTATAAAAATGAAATATTGGAAAAGGCACTAAGAACCTTTTCCTGTTTAATTGTAGCAAGAGGGGAAAAATTCCCTCTTCCCTGGTGATTAGCTGTATTGTTTCTACATCAACACATAAAAAGGAGAAATACAGAAATTCACACTGGCTTTTAAAAAATGTTCAGCTAGAAGTCTGGCAGTAAACGCTCTTTAAGAACTTGATGAGCTCAGTTTTTCTATAAGCAGTCTGAGGTTTGTTTCTGTAATTGCTCCCTGTTGAGAGATTTGATTGTACTTAAAAAATAGATATTTTTTATTGCTTCGCTGGCATGTTCTGTTGAAGTAGGCTATCAAGGGAAAATAGAATGAGAGAATCATATTAGTATTTGTGCTTTAAACCACCATGAAGATGCATTCTGTTTTTCCTTTGACATTCTCCCTGCTGAGGAATTGAACAAAATTTCCTGCTACCAAATCTGAGGAGTGGTTTGATCTTGTTTTGCACCAACAGACTGCAGAGGGCTCTATTCTTGCACCCGGTGAGAGATTACAGACAGGGAACGTGCACAGTGGAAGGCAAGTGAAATTGTGTCTTGAGGCTTAAGAAGTGAATACTGATAGTTGAATGTGTGGGTAAGTCCTGGATAGCAGAGGGAGGAAAATAGTTCAAAAGCAGAGCTGGCAGTTGACTCCTTTTCCTTCTCCCAAAGGTTGGATCCCTGACACCAACAGTTTGTCTCACATTACTCTGGTGGAAATGTGCATTTTCAAAGGCACACGACTCCTACTGGATTTCTGTTAGCTTTTCTATCCCATATTGACTCCTTTCCTCCTTTGGAATTTGTGACAGGGAATTAATATTTGGCAGAGAAGTTTGATTTAGATATAGGGAGAGTGTGCCATCAGAACTAGCAAGAAGGAGTCCTGATCAAGGTAGGTGGATTGGCACTTGAATTGACAAAAAGCAGTAAAATCACATTGTTTGATTCCTCCCCCAAGTCCTTCAGAATCTAATGCACTTAAAACAAATTTGTAATTCAGAGAGAGGCTATAAAGGCTGGACAGATGAAGCTTTTTTGCATGTTGTAAACCATCTCTTCTTTCCCGGTCAATCTCCACCTGATGTATGAGGAACAGGGATTTTTTTAAAATTCAACAGATTCTTCTTTTTTGATATTCTTCAGTTAGGTCTCTACACTTGATATATGTGCACAGGTTCTATTCCTCAGCCTGTTATTTCAGCCCTGTGACGTGTTCCCAGTGAATTAATGCAACTACTAACCCTTTGCAGTCCTCACAGATTTTATGTGCTGATTTGGCTGTGGTTATTGGCACTTAAAATGAGTTCAAGACACCAGCTGCAGAAATAGTGATGTTTTTACCCTGCGATTAATTTTCAATGAAATTTGTTTGGAGTTTAACATGAAGTATTTGTCTTTCTGGACAAACGTGTCCTTGGAACAACTTCCCCAAATTCTCGTGTGGTCATTTGACCTGTAGAAGTTAATTTGCTTTCTGAATGAAAGCTCTTTTGGAATGAAATTAGTTTTATGCTTTAAGCAATTGGTTTGGACACCAGTAGGAATTTGGCCAAAGTGACTTGGAGCCCAGTGCCTGCCAGGAAAGCTGCCATGGACTTTGGGGAAGGGTTCCCCCAGGGCTTTGAGCTGCTGGGTCCAGCTAAAGCACCTGGGGTGTTTTAAAAGCTGCTTCAGGGGGTGCTCTCCTGTGCTGCTGGCACATTTACCCCACTGCCCCACATTTTACAAGAGGAAGCAAAGGCTCTGCCTTGGTACACTGTAATAATGTGTGGCTGGATCTGATTTTGTACACAGAGTCTTGTCCCTGTGCTTTGTTAATGTCCTCTTATGAAATGAAAAAAAAAAGAACCCAAAGCCTAATCCAGGTAATTCTTCATCACAGTCCCAATCTTGGCTGCTATTTCACTGAAATAAAACTTCTAAATTGATTTCATATTTCTCTTTAAGCAGCATATGCAACCTGAGTAATCTTGAATTGTTCTGCTAAGTTTTTCATCACCCTTGTTGCAGAGTTCTGTTTCTTTCTTCCAAGCATGGTGCCAGAAAAACAATATTAAACCTGAATAAATATGATAAAGTTCCCTAAAGCCTGTGGAGGAATCTTTTCATGTGCTCCTCAGTTTTTGGGACTAGCCAAGTGTGTTGTTATGAGCTGAAAATGTGGTTGCTTGAATAGCAAGGTTCACTGATGGTCAATGCAAACTGCCAATTTCCAAAGATAAATATAGTGTGTTAGAAGCTATATAAAATATTTGGCTGAAGGCTTTATGTGCCAGCTCAGTCTGGTTTCTATAGGAGACTATAAGAAAATGTATTTAACTGTGTTTAATGTGGTCACTCAAGATTTCATGGTGCCTTTCACAAACAGTCCCAGAATTATGGACATTTCAGCTTGAGTGTCTTCTGCTTTGCCAAGCTTTGCACTTCCAGTGGGGTATTGTGTTCTTTTCTTATATTCCATAGTTGTCAAAAAATGCTGATGTGCACTTTTATCCTGCAAAGAAGTTCAGCATTTGGGTAAAGCAAGTTGATCAAGGAATGCATCAGTAGAATTTTCAATATATTTCTAGATTGTTTGAGATGAAAGCAATTGCCAGTCTAAAATGATGTTATGACCATGAAATTGAGTAAAATATATTTCCTGGGTTAGGTCCTGTTGCTGTATTTTGTGTTGTTGCCTGTTCAGATAAGTGTCAGGAGGACATGGTGGTGATTGCTAGGTTTATTCTGAGGATGGCTCAGAGCTGTCCCCCAGGCTGTCTGTTCACTGCCCCTGTACCTTCACCCCAGCCTTCTTGTTGAAGAGCCTCATAGGGGATGGGGGAAATCCCAAAAATCCCTTCGTCTTTGCAGCCAGTTGCACTTTTTTTTACAACTTTGACATGTTTGTGTGGTCCTTTGAGCCTTTGGCTCCCCATCCACAGCCAGCAGCTGCTGCTTCAGCTGGGACAGTGAGGAGTGGATGGGAAGTGCTTTAAAGCTCCTCCAACTGCTACTGCAGGAGCAGCTTGGCCGGGGCAGGCTGAGCCTGCTGGCTCCTCTCTGCCAACAGCTCATCCCCCCTGCCTCCCTCCTGCTGGAGGCTGCATTGCTGCAGGGCTGAGGAGCAGCACTGCTGACTGCAGGGAGGGATGCAGTGCTGCTGCTGACTGCAGGGAGGGATGCATTGCTGCTGCTGACTGCAGGGAGGGATGCTTTGCTCTTTGGCACAGTTTTAGACATGAAGAATCGCTCCAAGACTCCAGGGCTGTTTAAAGGGAGACACTGAGTTCCCTGGCCATCCCTGCCTGTGGCATCCCCCAGCATCATCTCGGCTCAGCCGTGGTCCATGGGCTCAGCTGGCAGCTCTGGAATCAGTGACGGCTTCCTGGGAGCTGTGGCAGAGCCACTGCCCCTGTGAGGATCTGGGATTTATCTGTCTGTGTGGCTGATGAATTCAGGAGAGGTGAAATTCTTCCCATAAACACTTTGATATTCTGAAATATGTCTGTTTGCATGTCTTTTTATTGTACATCACTTTACATCACTATTGTCCATCACTATTGTACATCACTTTAGCATACTTTTTCATAGCAAGAGCAAGAATCCCTCATTAACAGCTTTTCAGTGTTGGGGGATTTTGAGATGAAACTATCTGAATATGATAGGTGCTTTCTGCCCAGCAAAGCAAGTTCACCTGTGCAGAGACAATCCTTGGATGAGTTTCAGGAAACAGGTTTTATGGAAGGTGGAGAGCTCTTCCCACTAAGCCAAATCAGAGAGTGTGAGCTGAGGTACAAAGACTCCTCAGGCATCGTGAGTCTCTTGGAGGAATCTTTCCCTGCATAGCCTATGAGCATGTTCCTGTATTAGGCAACTGTAGTGTTTGGATACTTGTGAGCATTTTGTCTTCAGCCCACAGGAGTCATGCAGTGCTCTGTCTGGTATTAAATGTATAGAGACTTGAGTCCTGTTTTCTTATTCAAAAATAGCAGAGAGGGTGAACAAAAGCAGTTAGGAGTGTCAGAGCCACGGCACTGCAGGCAGTTGGGCACTGTTAGTACAATGGTGCTGTATTATTAACCAAAAAATCAACTAATTCTCTTTGTGATTCACTCTGTTTGACTCATCTTTGTGCAAGAAGTTCAATTCTGCTTTAATCCACCAGTGAGTCACTTCTATCTCCTCATTCTGTTCGTGCTTCTCTCTGGATGTGTTTGTTTTTGCAGCCACAGTGGTACAGTGTGTTTGCTGGCTGTAGGCAGAGGAATTCCAAGCAGTCCTGTTTATTTGGTTTCAGTAGAACAGCCCTTTTGCTATCACCAAGGTTCTGAGTATTTGGCTGATATGCTGTCAAATTGACCTCCAGTGCTGCTTGTCCTACATCCCTTGCAGAGGAGCAGAAGCTTGGGCTAAATGTGATTCTCACTCTTCTGCATCCTTTCACCATCAGGTTTTTTGTCTACATGATTTTGTCAGACTGAGCCATGAAAACATCTTGTCATAATTTTCCCTTGTGTTCTCTTCTTAGACAGAAACTTCTGCTGCTCCAAGTATCTAGCTTTGTACCCTTAGAGCCAATTGGTGAGATTAATTTGTCATTTCCTCCTTGTGCAGACTTCTACAAAGTTTTAGGCTTTCATATCTGCTGTGATGTGAAGGCCCAGAATTGGATGTAAAAGCTGAAATCTGATGATATATGGGACAAAAATGCAGTGGGTTCAAGTTGTGCTTCCAGTAGATAACCTACCTGAGATGGTGTGGGGCAGCTGGAGCTGATTACCAGCCAGGTTTGAGGAAATCTGAGATAAGTCTGTCCATGGGGAAACAGGAAAAAAACCCAAGGTAATTCCAAGGTTGATTCTCTTCCACCCCCATATTTCTCCTGCTGTAAGAAACCAGTTGAGCACAAGGTGTTCTACATTAATGTGATTCAAGCTTATAGTTCTGCACTAAATCTGTTATAGTCTCAGGGTTGGTAAAACTAGTATGGATTAAGTAGTTTTAAATATTATTTTGAATACAACAAATACTAACTGCAAACTTTCATATTTTTATTTTATCTTATTATTTTATTCATAATTATTTTTGTCAAGTTCACAAGTGACCTCCCACTCCATTGGGGGAGTCACTGTATAAACAAAGAAAAAAACCCCAGGCAGTTGATATCCTGTCTGATTTTGCTTGCAGATGCTGAGCTGTCCCTGCTCATCACTGTGCCAAAAGTCAAGGTTGTGCCAACAGCCCAGTGTTTCTGACACAATGTGTGTGAAAAAGCCCACACATACCATTATTCATTTCTTTAGCTGTTACACCTGTGTGTGCTGCTGCATTTGGAGAGGTGTCCAGGGACCAGGACACTCTGTGCCGTGTTGTGTCCTGTCTCCATGTTGTAGCATGTTGGTATCTTTGTGACTGTTGTGCTTCAACCCCAGCAATTCAGCCCCACAACAGCCACTCCCTCCCTCTCCTGTGCTGGGACTGGAGAGAGAATCAGTAATTAATTGGAGAGGGTAAATGTGAGAAAACTTGTGGGTTGAGATCAGGACAATTTAATAGGTAAAGCAATGTCCTGCACACAAGCAAAGCAAAACAAGGAATTTATTCCCCAGGGCAGGCAGGTGTTCAGCATCCCCTGAACAGCAGGGCTCTGTCACATGTAATGGTGACAAGAAGACAAAAACCATCCCTCCAAATGCCCCCCCTTCCTCCTTCCCCAGATTTCTGTGCTGAGGATGAGGCCCCATGGTCTGGGGGTCAGCTGTCCTGGCTGTGTCCCCTCCAGCCCCTTGTGCACCCCCAGCCTCTCGCTGCTGGGTGGGCTGAGGAGCAGGGAAGGCTCTGGGTAAGACCTGCTTAGTGCTAAAGGAAGCATCTCTGAGTTATCAGCCCTGTTTCCAGCACAAACCCACACCACAACTCTATACCAGCTGCCAGGATGAAAATTAACTCTACCTCAGCCCTAAGGATGCTCTTAGAGGGAATTGGAGCTCTCTCAGTCAGAGCAGGGAACCCTGGCTGTGCAGACAAAGCTGCCTGATTTTGTTTTCTAACCATCCATCCACAGCCAGGGTGGCATTCCAGCTTCAAAATTTTGTGGTGGTTTTTGCTTTTGGCCTCTGAGATTCAAGGATCTGGTGTTAATGAGTGAACTAAATGTTTGACTTGTATTCATGATGAATTCATTTATGCTTATACATTCTCAGGAATATGTAACTGTGCACTTCTGCTGGGGCTTCCAGGTATCACTCATCTTACAAGGCACTTGTGATCCACAGAGTAGCTCTGATCCAAATGAGATGTATTTCAGTGGTCCAGCTCAGAGTTAGGATGGAGACATTGGGATAACCATCCAGCTATCTCTGTACATGGGAAAATACAGACCTGACAGAGGTGTGGAGGAATTGTTTGCTGGTTCACTCTTGCAGCCACACTGCTTTCCATCATTTCAGTTCAGTGAAAAAAATGTTTCAAATGCTTAAATTTAAAAGATGCTAAAAGAATAGTCTCATTTCTTCCTTTCTTGCAGCCTTGGCCTATAAAGATCTTACAGAATGTCTGTCCCCATCTGATTCTCTCCCCCATGTGCCTGCTTGCCACTGCCCCATCTTGCAGTTCTTGTTGTCTTTGGTGTCATTTTCTGCTGTCTTGTACCATCTCTGCCCCCTGATGCTGCTGTACCACTGCCTTAAAATACAGTGGAATTCAGCTTGATACTCCATTGGTGCAAAACAGCATTAGCTCAGATAATCTTATTTTAGATGATCCTGTTTTAGAGAGGTATTTGTGTCTGGAATCCCAGAGAAGTAGGATCCCTTTTTAGTAGTTGCTCATGCTAGAGCAAAAGGTCAGGAGTTGCCCTTGGGACAGAAATGGCTCAGGAACTGCTCTGAGCACATGGATGATCTCCCTTGGCTCCAAGAGTTCTTTCCCCATGTGCTTCAAGACCATGGTACTTCAGGAGCTGCCTAATTTGAGGCTTTAGAGAGAGCAGAGCAGGGACAGCAGGAGGTTTTCTTTAGGATAGAAGAAGGGAGGAAAACCAAACCATCAAACTTCCCTCCCACACAGCTCCCTCTGCAAGCACAGAGGCTGCCTCTGGCCTTCCCTGATCAGGAGCCAGGATGGGCTCTGAGCTGCAGAAATGCCCAGGGCAGTGGGAACTCGGGGTGAGCCAGCCAGACACTGTGTTTCAACTGGAAAGGAGCTGGCCTTGTTTTTATTTGTTGTGTGTACAGGCAGCAGATACTGACAAATAGATTTTGGGACTTCACATGAAGAGAGATTTCCTGAGCTTCCTGCCAAAGGCAGCTTCTGAGACCACAAAGCCTGTGTTTTATTTGCTTCTTTATAGCCAAAAGATGGCTGGCTGGTTTTATGGCATTTTGATCTTCAGAGAAAAATTGTAACAGTTTCTCCCAGCATTTTCTGTTTTCCTCCCTTTTTTAAAAAAAAATTATTTTTATTTTTTTTAAGTGCACTTTGAATTCTAGGCCATTAAATGTCTTTATTATGTCTTATCCTGGGAAGTTTCATTGTATCTGAAGATTTTTCCCCCTCCATCTTTAACCAAAAGTTGAAGGATAAGTGACTATTTTGAAAAAACCTTAAAAAAAGAGAAAGCTTTAGATATAGCCTGAAGTTCCATGCTTCAGTTCTCTATTGTTTCAGCCTCATTTTTCCTGCAATAGTCAGACAGCTTAATTTGGTGAAAATGCCTCCAGACTCTTTTCTTTCTGGCCCAGGGTGTAATGATCCTTCCCAGTTTCTGAGAATAACATACTGGAAATCACTGTGACTCAAATATGGGGGCAAGGCAGATATACAGATTACTCCTGTGAAATTGTAGGGTTTATTTTGTGGTTTACCTTCTATGTGTTTTTGGCACTTGTGTCAGTCCATGCAGCCCCAGCATGCTGTTCTCCTGCAGCAGAGGTGATATTTAACTCTCCCACAGGGCTCATGAAGCTTTGCAGGAGTTCAGTGTGACCATGGTGATTCCACAGGTAAGGAAGCTCATGGCTGAGTGATAAATAACCTGGCTCTTGTTAGAAATCCAGTAATTTCCTGATAGAGCCAGGAAAACCAGTGAATTTGCCCAAATCCCAGCCCAATAGTCTCCATCTGCTAGAACAGGTTTAAAAGACAAGCTCTGTCTCATAGATTTTGCTGTCCAAACTAATACTTGTCACCTTCAGAATCTGCAGATATTGGCAATTTCCATGAGGTTTTCTCAGGCTCACAGACTTTCAAGCCCCTGTAGAACATGTTGAAGCCAGCTGATGGCAAACCTCTTTCCTTTGCCACCTTCTGCTGATCCCTACGAAGCAGCCCATGGACTCCCAGGCTCTGCACACCCCAGGTCAGATCCCAGTCATCTGAATTTATGCTTGAAGGCTCCAGGGGAAACAAAATTAATTAGGAATTTGGAGAAAGGGTAAAAAGCTCATACACAAGCTGGAAAGCAGTGGCTAAATATGCCCACCACAAGATGCGGGATGGAAGATTACACTCACTTGTGGCATTTACCACTTGGAGAGGCACAGACAGTGAGCTTGACTTTTATTCCCATACTTGACTCTCTGACACCTTGACTCTGCTTGTCTGCTGCTCGGTGATAGTGGTTGACGTTTCCTGCTGCTTTGCCTTTTCCAGAGGCAGTGATGCTCTCTGGGAGCAGCTCCCAGCTGGCAAAGGAAGCCTTGGTTACATCCCTGATGATTTTTAAATGCATGTTCCTCCTCCTCCACAGCTACTTCAAATGTATCCCTGTCAAGTGGATCTGAGGGTGTCTCCTGCTGCTGGCAAATGGTTCCTTTAGTGTGGTTGCTGGAAGGCTTTGCTATTCCTTTTCTTCTTTTTAGGAACAGTGGGAGAAGAGCCTCATTCCAGCTGTTTCCTGAAATTTCCCCAGTGTGTTGGTGTGAAGATAAAGAATTACTGCATGGGAAAAGCTTTATCCTATGCTAATGCCAAGTGGTGGAATTTAACTGGGTCATTTAATGACCATTTCTTTAAAATGGAGACAGTCTGGGGCCAAAATCTTGCTGTGGCTTAGTTCATGACTATGTTAGAGCCAGTCTTGATTTGGGCAAATTTCTGTCACATTTCTCCTGATTGGTACTGACCTGCAAATGCAGTGTAAAATCTGTGATAAATTATTATTAGGGATGGGCTATCAAGAACCATTTTCCTTGGCTTTTGTCTAGCAGGTAGATATTTGCTGTATTGTCTGAGCTGATGCAAACTTGCCGCAGAGATCTTGCACAGGCAGCAGCTGCCCAAGATCATGCTAATAAGCACAGCAGAGTAATTGGGGTCGTGAGGACAGCTTGAAGTGGCACCAAACCAAGTTAATCTGTCTGGCAGTGGTGCCAAGTGTTGCAAAGCTCTGGGACTTCACTTTGGCCTCCTGAGCTGAGTACAAACCCTGCTGCTGGTACCTGCCTCAGGTTTAAGGCACCAGGGCTGTGCTGCAGTCAGTGCCCACATGCACGGACACAATTCCCTAAATCACAAATGGCAGGAGTGCAGGGAGTCTGGGGAGATGGGGCAGCACTGCAGGGGTCAGAGGAATTGACACTCTCGGTTTCTGGACTGGTAACAGGGTGCTTATGAATTTTTCCCATTTACCCTTCCCCCTTCTTATCCTCTTGGCTTCTCACACAATTACAGAATGAGTCTGTGTGACTGTATGAAAGGCATTTCCTCCTCTTACTTTTTTTTTTTTAAAGTCTGCTTCAGCCCACCAGCTGCTTTCCATTAGTGTTGCACACACACTCACTAGGAGGGCAGGACATAATGCTTCAGGCACTGTTGAACAGCAGAAATCCTTCAGAACTGCTGTCAGGCAGAGGCTTCTCGAGGCAGATTGTAGCAAACGAGAGTTCAGCACATTGGGACCTGTCTTCTGGAGAGTCTTCACAGAGGAGCCAAGGTGTGGGGACACAGGGGGGTTGGGGGCAGTGTCTGAATGCAAGGTGTGAGAGCTGGGACAGATCTCTCCATGTGCATGGTTGCTGCTCTGATGTTTTCTCAAGGTTAGGAGCTGAATGTTGTCTGTTGCTTTTGGGAATTATGACCCCCTGCTTGATTCTGGGAGGATATTTTATTGATATGAAATATTATCTAGATGCTTAACCAGACTTCCTGGTGGGTACTACTGCTGTGTTTATTATCTGTGATCCTTGGAAAAGGACCTTAAACCTTCTTGAACTATCCCTCCTTCAGTGAAAATTACAAGACCAATACTCTATAACTTTATAAACTCTTCCCCTCCCTGTTACCAGTGGGGAGAGTAGAAAGAATCCTGGTGTAAACTGCTCTTTGTGCCACTCTTTTACACCTGCATTAAACAGCCATGGGAGGGACCCCATGGGAGGGATCCCATGGGAGACACCAGCTGGGGGCTGGCACAAAAACCCCTGGGAATTCCTTCCTAGAAACACTCCATTGTAGAAGAGCACAGTGGCATCAGCTGGACAAGGTCAGCTCCTGGTTCCCCTCTCATGCTGGATTGTACCCTGTTTCAACAAAGCTGTTTTGTTGAATCCCACACTGTTCACCATTTTCTGTGACCGTGGGCCTTGAAGTGCAGGTCACTCATCTCATGGAGAGCAAAGGGAGCTTTGGTTGCTGAGTTTCTGATATGCTCAAGGGATGTGAAAATTGAATAGAAATCTGGCTGGCTTTGCTATTGCTATGATTGACTCTGAAATCCTGGTCAGTGAAGTTGCAGAGGGTAAGCTTTACTTCACTTAGCTGTTATTGGATTAATGAGGTCATTGATTGCTTGTTGGGCTCCCTGAGAGGAAAGCCATTCACCACATTTTGTCAGAACAAAGTCCTCTAATGTGCTTTAATAAGAGAGAAGAAAATTTAACCTCTCATTCACCTTTTGCTGCAGAATGTAATCTGAATATTAAACCATCCTGCATTCTGTGTTTTTTTGAACCTTGGTTTTAAGGAGAAATAGAAGGGGCTTTCTCTGAGGTCCTGCAGTAGCTTGAAGTGTGTTCTGGGGGAGGCTGGCTGCAGGGTGGTGACCTGGAGGACCAGATGAGGTCCACAGGCTCCATTTTCCTGTGCTGATGCATCTTGCTCTGGAAAGTGTGTGTCCTGAAATCTGGAGCATAAGCTTGATTTCAAATAATTTTTGTAGCATGGAGGAAATTGGTCTTTAAAAGCCCCAGGCAAAAATTTCACCTCTTTCTCTTGGCTGCTTGACACTGTCTGTCTTCTATAGGCCATGGAGATGCTAACTGAATGCAGTGCCTTGCATTCTTGAGGCTTTATTTCCTCAAGCATTTATTTGATGAGAAAGAGGCTGCTCAGGGTTCAGCATCCCCTTTGATCTCTCTGTCATAAGGCCTTGTGGGATGCTGATCAGAACCAAGAAGCACTGAAGGTGGGCTAGGAACTTGCCTGCTGTGCAATTTCCAAGTCTTCTGCTCCACTGGAGAGCCAGCAAGGAGGTTGTGTCCCTTCTGAGGCTGAGCAGAGAGCATTTCTCTTGAATCTTTGTTGAATGCAGGAAACTTGAGTCCTGTACAAAGCTAACCTCCCAGGAGTCCTTAAATACACAAACCAAGCAGTGAAAGGGAATTGTCTTTTATTCATTTGGTGAGATTCTCTCACCCCTCTACCCCCCATGTGCATATTAAGTCATGTGCAAAGCAAATGGCCAGAGCACCATCCTGGAACTTTATTTCTTTTTTCTATCACTGCCCTCCCAGAGAGAACTCCAAATATTTGTCCAGTTGGTTCAGTTTGCAAAGGGGAGACAAGGACATTTCTCCTGTTCCTGGAGATTTCTTATTACTTTTCAGACTCATTAGTTCCTGTAATGAGTTGAAGGGCTCTGAGTGAATGCAGCACAGTGGGGTTATCAGTGGGAATGTTGTATGGGATAGCAGGGGTAGCCTGGATCTAAACATCAAACCAAGTGAGGGTAGTGGTGACTGCTAAGTTCCATTCTCTGTTTTGAAGGTAAAGCCAACCCTGCAACTTTGTAGGGGTTTAATTGCTTTAAAGCACACCCTAGCAATGTGAATGAGGTCTAAAAATGTCAGTATTATTTTTGTGATTGCAGCTACATGGGAAGCCACTCTTTGCAAGTAATGAATTAATTCACATTTGTGGTAATCCACCCCTGCTGTGCAGGGAGAGGCAAACATTGTGCTTTTGGTAAACTTTCAGTCTTTCCCATGGCCCTGCATAGGAATTGATGCAGTGGATTTACTGGCTATGGCTGAGTCTGGGTTTGAAGGGTGTGGCAGAGACTCAACATCTTGTGTGCCCTGTACCTCTGCAGCAGGAGGTCTGTGCAGGTGCAGGGATTGCAAATACTGTTAGAGAGAGGACTAAGAATATTAGAAAGCTGTAGACTGGGGAAATGCACCCACTGTTCCACACTGAGGAGAAGTCTCCTGCATCCCTGTGCAAGCATCAACTCCCAGCTGTCCTGTGGCATCTCAGGAGTATCAGAAATACTGCTCTAAAGGCCATTTATTTAACCTGATATTTTTATCACTGAAAATCAATACACAGACAGTATTTGTTGAAAACTTTGTCTCTAATGGTGTAATGCTCTGGGAGAGCTCACAGGGGGTCAGTACAGCCGATTGCACTGGATGTACAGGGTATTGATACATCCTGACACTGTGTCTGTCTGCTGTCATTAAGGCCTGGCAGTGGTGACTGTCTGGAGGTTTGATTGGTTAATGCCTGTGCACTCATGTATATTTCTATTGATGGGGTTTTGTCCTTTTTTTCTCCATTACACTGACCTCCAGGCTAGGGCTTGTGGCTCAGAACATTTGCTAACTGTTCTCTGTAAAGTACAACTCACTGCCACCAGAATTTGAAGTCTAAATGGCACCTAATTGCTAAATTTCCTCCAGGTATGTAATCAGGTTTTTAATGATGGAACCTCCACTTTGCTGGTGGAAAATATACACCATATTATATGTGTCTTTTCCCTGTAATTCAGCTACTTCAGCTGACTCAAAGCTTGAGAAAATCTGTGATGTTCAGTTCACTGGAAAAAGATGATGAGGTCCTAAATGGGGCACCCTTGTAGTTAACATTTGAGCTCCATGTGCCCCAGAGAACTCAACTATAAAATTGAGTTAATGCTGGAGCTGATTTGACTGTGAAGAAGCTGCCTCAGAGCTGAACTGCTTTGCAGTTGAAGCTCTACTTGTCTAAAGATATACCAGTTGGAAATATATGCTTGCAGTGACCATAAACACTGCAGTTGAAATTTCTTTAAAGGCTGGAAGGATTCTGAGTGAGCAGCTGAGATGATTGAGTGAGTTAAATAAATGTTGAACTGATGCAAACAAAGCTAGATCTGAAAGCATCAATTTTATCTTGTTTTGGTTTAACTGAAGATGGAAAAGCAGAAGTTAGAGGTCTTGATGAGCCAAATTCCAGGTCCACTCACATTCTGTGAAAATAAACTCAAGTCTAGAGACTTGTCAGTTTGTCCTTGTAAATTTGTTGAATACTTTCTCATTTTGTTCGTTTTATTTCAAATGCATTTCCCTTTACCTCAGAAAAATCTAATACAGTGTGCATGGTAAAGTTGAGAGGAAAAATTGGAACCAAATTTCTTTTTAATATAGAGTCTATAAGAAAGTATACTGATGACTGCTTTAAAGAAAGTATACAGGAAATGCAAACATTTTCATAGATAATTGTTGAGACAAGGGGGAAAAAAGATAAAAGCTGAATGGTTATGATCATCCTGAAGGAAACTTAGAAATCTTATTTTTTATTGCTTGTCACTATTTTCTGAGAATTGTTTCAAGAACAACCTCAGAGCATCTCAATTAGGAAAGGTGTAATCAGTCCTGGTTGTTGCAGTGACTTTTTCATTGGTTTTTAACAAGTTGAAGTGAGATTATTTGGAACTAGATTGTGTTGGTGCTCTCCCGTGCCCAGTGCTCCCAGGGGATCTGTTTGACTGCACTTTGCTTCTCTTTGACACCTCCCCAGGTCCTCCCCAGGGTCCAGCAGGTTTACAGCTGCCATGTCTGTGTGGTGAGTGCAGGGAATGCTTTACTCCATGGCCTCTTTCGTCACAGGAGCCCTCCTGTTTCACCTCCATGAGCTGCTCCTTTCTTTCCTCTGACACACACCTCTGCCTCTGAGTTTGTGCACCCCATCTTTTAAGGCTGTGTGAGGATGTGGGCTCATAGAAAGGTCCCAGTGCTTTTGGTCATGGCAGATTTTAGAGTATGTGAGTGATACAGAAGAAATGGAAGAGTTTAGTGATTGGCCAAACTAGTACAGAATGACAGTCTTGTTTACTGTTGAGATACTTGACTTGGCTGAATTGTTACACCACTTAAATGTGGAAAATTGTTAGATGTGATCTATGCAGAAAAGAGAGCAGGATTTGGTTGTGAAGATGCTGTGAGTCCTGACAGCATATGGGAACCTCTGCTTATTTAAAAGCATCACTGAGGTACCTTCCGTAACAAAGGACAGAGTTTATGAGCTGCCCTGCTAAACTGCCACGTTTCCATTGTTGCTTGACATTTGTAACTCCTGTGGTCTGCTGCTTCATTCCTTTGTCTGTGACAGACACCCTTTTGGAAAATACAAAGTGGAGCCAGTTACCATTGAATGATGTTAAAATTAGGCTGGACTTCTGTTTTCATCAGGGAGGAAGATGATGCCATCTGCTAATTTGGTTGATCAATAGCCCTGCTGGCGATAAGGTTTCAGAGCTTGTGCTTAAAAGCTGATTGCACTGCATCCAAAATAAATTTGATCTATTGGTTTCCACAAATGTAACATAGCCTGGAATGATGTTTCAGTGCTGATGCTTAACTGGTTTTAATAATGATGACAGACTAGACTGGTGCCTGCTGTGAGGACACTGTGATGCATGAGCCCTGGGCAGCTGAGCACTTACTTCTGTTTTTTACAGTGGTGTGGAGCTGTCACTCCCTAGCAAAGGTTCATTATTCTAAACCTGGGAAGCATTACAGTGTTTGCTGAGCAAGTGTAATGACAACTTTCCTGAAAGCAAGCTTTGATTCTGGTCTCTTAGCAAGACAGAGGTGCTGGCAATGATTAGACTGGATTGTTAGCTGTGGCTGGAGAAGTAAGTGTCACTGAAAAAATGAAAAGTTCTGTGGCCAAAGTGCACAAAAGTGTGCATGGTTGTGATAGCCATTTGGGCATGTAGTTTTAAAAAAGATTCAGCTGTGTTCTTTCTTCATGCTGGGTGGGACCATATACTGCTGGGGAGATGGACTAAAACTAAACTGATGCTTTCATCTCTGTTTCAGTGACTGTATCATGGCCACGAGGCCCACAGCGGTCACACAGTCATCTGGAGGCACAGTGGAAGAGTGCACAGGTAAGCAGCTGTTCTCTGAATGGACAGCTGATTTGGAAGATTTGTTTTCTTCAATTACTCAGGTCTGTAGTGACCTGTTTTGCAGTACTGCTTTCTGGGGGCTTCTTTTGCAGTGTAAAGAAAATTCTGTGTGTCTCTGTCAGCTGTCAGTATTATGGAAAAGATGTTTTAATGTGTAATACTGGAGTGACATATCCTGTTGGAGGATATTCCTTTTGATTCTGACCTGAGTTTTAAAAGCAGGATGTCAGAGCTTGAAGGGCTGATTGTTGTGCCTGCATTGATGGATCCTGCAGAGGTGGGAGCTGAGCCTGTTAAAAATCCTCTGTCTGTGGGAGCTGTATCAGACCCCCAGCAGCCTCTCTCTGTCTCTGCCTCTGGCCACAGGCAGCCATTTGTTACTTAATCTTTAATCTGTGGCATGGTCTGATGCAAACAGTATGAGGGGATGGAATAACAGGCAAGAAAGTAAAATATCTTACTTATGCCAGACTTGTTTACATTAAAGGATATCCCCTTTGCCAGTTTGAATATGAGGAATAACATCATGTCTGAAGCATCTCTGGAGAAGAGGCTGTCACACCATTTGATTTTTCTCTCTTTTCTTTGGCTAATGTTTTGCAATAATCTTAAATGTTTGTGTTTTAAAGGTCATCTTGCTTTATCCTTTAGAAATATATTTGCCACTATCCAAATATTGTTAGAAGAGATAAGCAAATGGCAAAGAGACTGTTAGTTGAACTCTGCTTGGCAGATGGATAGAGGTGAAGAAAGTGTAATGATGGATGCTCAGCACTCTCTGTTTTCTTAGATTTACAATCTAGTTTGTCACACAGTCTGGTGCTATCCCAGCAATCTGGTAAGCTTGTGTGAAGCCCATGCATGAAAATTTTGTACTCAGGTTCACTAAAAGATTCAGAAAAGAGATCAAATTCTGACCCGGGTGATAGGAAAAGCAGGACATGGCTCATGATCTGAAATGCTGCCTCTAAATCCACCAGGAATATTTCTGGCCCTAAATGAACATTTTAAATAGTTAAGGCTGCTGTGCTGTTGCCAAGGAGTTCAGGAGACACTTGGCTGGACCTGGACAAAGCCATTTTAGATCTTCTGTTTGCTTCCAAAGGTAATGGAGGATTGTCTCACCTCTCCCTCTTCACAATTAGCTCATGATGGGAGGGTGAAATCCCCTCCTTCACAGTCCAGTCAGTTACACTGATTTCTTGAGGTTTACCTTGCTGTCTGTAGTGCAAGGCTCCCAGTGCATGCTGCTCCTTCTCTGTGGCAGGAACCAAAAACTGTCAGCCCCCAATGTTGGTGATGCTGAATTCCATGGTTTTATTGCCTGTCTGCCAACATCTGGTATTTGTATGAAGCTAGAATCATGACACTTTCTGAGAATCTTGTCTATGGGTTGGGAGTTTTTTCCAGGTGTTGAAACTATCTGGTCCTTGGATTTGAGGGAAACAAAAGATAGAAAAAACTTCCTGACTGCACCCTGGAAAGTCAGAGACCATAGAAGATCCCCAAAGGAATGGTTTAATTTGACTATGATCACTGACCTCCCAAATCAGATGTTCCCTATGCTTTTTGCAGTTTCTATTTTTGCCCTGGAAGAAGCAACCTTTTCTTTTCTATCTTGTTATAGGGAAGAATGACTCAAAGAGCAGAAAGCCCTGAGTTAATTTTCTCTGTGCACAGGAGACACGATGAAATAGGCAATACACATACAGTAAAAAATACAGAATTCCCAAACTTTACAGAGAAAGGAAAATGCTTATTCCTGCTTCTTATCTGTTATAGTTGGGTAAAACATAGCATAAGCAACTAATTTTTGGGAAGGTTTTTCCTTTTTAGGGCAGTAACCTAGAAGTTTAGTATGTTAATTTTAATGCCATAAAACTGAAGATTGGCAACCATAAGATTTCAAAAATCACCAGTGGATGAAGGGGAAATAAGCATAGTTGTTTGAGCTTGGATTTTTGCTATGAAATGATTTTTTTTTTCCATTTTAAGTATTAAGGTCCTCTTGTATTTTATTAGTTCAAGTATCAAGTACCAATTTATTGTTTCACAGTGCACTGAGGTGTAGGCACCTTTAGCTTAAAGGTGGCATCCTTTTAGTGGTGTGCAAACCAGAGCACAGCTGTTCCCAGCAGGAAGCAAACAAGGGCATTGTCTTTCTGAGCCATGTCTTTTTTGCTGAGTGCTCTCTCACAGAACTGCCCCACAGTTTTCATTTGCACCCAGCACTAAGTGCCCAGTAGGGATTTGATCTTTTATTACATAATAATACGGCAAGTGCCAGTCTCTGGAACTGCAGGGAATCTCACTGTCTTATTCATCTGAGGCAGCTGAATGTTTGCAGCTGAGCAGAGCATGGCTGAAGAGGAGTAACTGCTGGAGGGGATGTACCCCACACACCAGTAATAAATTAGAGTCTAGAGGAGGCACTGAAGTGACTGATGTGTCTGCATCAGATCCTCTCTGTTGCACAATGGTACGAGAGTTGTCCCATGCCAGCTGGGGATTGCTCACTGGCAGTGTTTGGAAATCCTTTCTGTAACCTCCATTCTACAGTTAGCACCACTTCTGATTAGACAAGTACTTGGGGTGGTACTTTGGCAATGTTTGCTTTTGTGGCAAGACTTATGTCTGTTTCTCTCAAACATCCTTAGGATCACTTGCTGTTGTGTGGTGGGTTTTTTGGTGTGGGCTTTTGGTTTGGTTTGGTTTTTTTAACAGTCTCCTGGTGCTCTGGAAATACCAACATCTAATTAAGCTCATCAATAATGCCTGCACTAGAATCCAGCTTGCTTTCTGTCTGTACAGCTGACAGGTCACCAGTGTACATGACCAGTGTACATGTTCTTGTTTCTCATTTACATAGCTTTTGAGTTGCAGAGCTCTTTGCCCATCTCAAAGTTTGCCATTTCATTCTTGAGTCATTGACCGTGTTAACAGACATTGCAGAATTGATAATTCTGGGGAACTGCTTTCATTGAACTCATTAAAATTTGTTTTGCCTATCTAAGATAAACCAGATCAGCTTTGACAAGTTTCCTGGGAGAATACCCCACACATTGTCTAGTTGTGGATAGGAAGGACAGGAATGGTCAGGATGTTCCCAAGGCTCTGAGGCACACTCACAATGCCTGTTTTACTGGAGTCTTAACAAATCCCAAACCCTTGGGATCAGCTCTGGGCCACAGCACTACAACTTGTGTGTTTTCTTTCTGTGACTGTCTCATTCACTTATTGCCTGATAAGCAGCAGTGAAAGATAAAAAGCCCTTCCACTGACAAACCCTCCCTAAGAGCAGCCACATCCCATTGTTATTGTGGGACTGCAGTGAGAGTTCCCTTTCCATGGTTTGGAAGATGCTTTGGTCTCAGGAGCAGCCCAGGTCACTTGGACAGCAGCTGCAGGTCTCTGGGGGCTCTGCACAGGGGTGGCCGTGTCACCAGGCATGGGGACACTGTGGCAATGTCCTCGTGCATCCTGACACGTGGTGCTGGCACTGGGCTGAGGAGCAGGGAGGAGGCAGGGGGAGTAGATCTCAGTATCATTGTTTGTTTCTCAAAGTGGCCACTGTCTGCTGCAGCTGTGTGGTGGCACTTTCAGCCCAGATAAGGCCCATTGGCAGAGATCCTGCACGTACAGGGCACACGTTGAGACAGAGCATCACCAACTAAATCATTGCTGGGAGAGAAAATAATTGTCTTGAAATAATGCCCTGCTTATGAAGGAATCCTCCAGCTGTGGGCATGTGTTATGCCAACTGCTGTAAAGTATTATTTCAACAATGAAGTTGGCTCAGATATGCAATGATGTTATTGCTCTGAGTATGTATTTAAGTCAATCACAGGGGTCTCAGTACAATAGTTTGGCCTAAACCACTCAAAGTGACCCCTCAGTGTAAGGGTCAGGGATAAAATGCAGGACTTGTGTGCTGAAAAAAAATATACATAAGAATGCTGAATTATCTTGGCTCTTATAAATAATAAAAGATCGATGATGTTTCATGGTGGGTTTTTAAAATTCTTTTTGTATTTTTATTTGGACTATGGAAAATCTGAAACCAAATTAACAGTTTTCCAATTATGTTCTTAGGGCTGCTCTGTTTGGGGCTTTCGTGTCCTGCAAGACAATGTCTTAATTTAAGTTTACTTCTTTGTCCCTGGAGGAGTTGCTGATTTTATTTTGGGACAGCTGATTAATGTGGAAACAGATATTTTGTTTTTTGGAGTTTATTAATTCTTTTTCCAGTTTCAATTTTTTTTGCCAATATTGAATGTCCTTCAGGTGCTGTCTCCTTAGAGCACTGAATAAAGAGTAAGCAGAACTAAACCAAACTAAGAACATTAATACCTAAAGACACTGACAGCAATTTTTATTGAAAATACACCAGGCATGATCAGTGTTCAGTTGTAGATAGATACATTCTCTATATAAAGTATATTTTTGCATAGACTGGAACCTAGGTAGGCACCACTATTGTCAGCTTAATGCCAGTGTTGCTCTATAGGAACCAAATGTAAGAATTGAAGCTTCACCTTTCACTGGACTCCAGCACTAAATTATTTACAGAGGAGCTGACTGAAAATGAATGGGCTGCTCTGGCTTTGAGGCTTCCTCCAAGATTTAAGAGATAACATTACCCAAGCTAAGCAATACCACCAACTTTCATAAATTTTCTTTTTTTTTTTTTTTTTTTTTTTTTCATGTTGCAGGGAAGAAAAAATCCAAATTTCAGACTTTCAAGAACTTCTTTGCCAAGAAGAAAAGGAAAGAACCTCCACCTCCCAGGGGAGAGAGTAATTTAAAACCTTGCCAGTCCAGCAGCGATGTCAGCATCACTGTGCTCAACACTGCTGCGCTTCATTCACCGGGGGAGGCTGGGTAAGCTGCCAGGGAAGGAAAATAAATAAAAGTGGACCTCTCACAGCAGTCGGATGAAAGCATGAGTTGGCCCCTTAGGAGCAGCCTCTGTCCAAATTTGTGCAAAACAAGCCCTAATGCTGATGAAGGAATTCCAGGAATTTCCTCTTTCTTTGCTAGAGCTTGAAGAGTCAGCCTGGAAAGGAGGGGGAGGGCAGCAGGGCAGGGTGATCCAGCCTCTTAGTCCAAGAGTGCAGATAGCCCAGATTGCCTTGATTGTTTTTAGTGTTTGAAATCTGTCTAGGAGGGTCTGATCAGCAGCACCTTTACAAGAAGAGGATGGTGACTGAGTACTGCTAGTACAGAGAAGACGTGTGAGGCTGTGTGGGTGTTTTTCAGCATCAGTGATGCCATGTCATGGCTGCAGTAAAGAGAAAAGTATTTCTGGTATATTATCAGTGTGTGACTGCTTCCTTTAACTTTCTTATTTAGCCCTTTAGGCACAGATAACAACTGAAGGGCCCTGGTTCTGTGTCAGCCACCCCTGCAGGGCTGTGCATGTAAGTGAGGTTTGCCAGTCCTCAGTAGCATCTCTCAGCTCCCTGAATGGTGTTAGTGCAAAACCATGTCAGTGTGATACAAGCTGTCAGCTTGCACTGCAAACACTCCTTCATTAATAATCTTTAGACCATCAAACTACACAACTACTGCCTAGAGAGTCCCATCATTTCCTCTGGTTTGGTGGGAAGCTTGAATGTTGATACACAGGAATGAATTGAGCATTTGTATAGGGAAATCAGTATGGACAGGCAATGGCTGAAGCATCTGGGCTTTAGTTAGTGCACCTTTAGCTTCAGCAGAAATATACATATACATATACATATATCATATACAGCCTGGAATTACAGAGGAATGTAGATTTGCACATAAGGGACTGATCTGTACTAAAGCTGCAGTTAATTCTATATTTAATCCTACGGTTTTTGCTTTTTTTTTATGCTGGTGACTGCCAGAAGAAAACACAGTAATTCTCTTGCCAACACATCTGATACATATGCAGAGAGAGAAAAAAAGACAGAGATCTTGTACTGACAGTCTCAAGAACAAGGAGACCTCAGCCCTTATGGGTAAAGAATTCCCCAGATGGAAAGGCAAATACATCCTAATGCACATGCATTCTTTGCAATAAATAAAATATGCCAGCTAATAGTGAACATACATTGCAGTAAGTAAAAGCTGTATGACTGTTTTTCTTAATGCAGTAAAATTGTGTCTTGCCCATAAGGAGTACCTCTCATGCTGAAAAGGACTATAAAATCAAACACAAAAGGATGGGATGGCTTCATTAATGATGAAATAAGGCAAGTGCCTTGCTGGTGTGTAGAGCTGCTGTCCTGTAGACTGACACAGACATTAACCATGATGTGCAATGGGAGGAAGCACAAACTCTGACCTGTGCTGTGACAAACAGCTCTGATTGCCTCCAACACAACATAAACTTAGAGCAAATTTATTTTGCCCTGCTGTGAGGCTGTGTATAACTGCAGACTGACTGACTACACCTTTGGGGCAGCAGAAGGGTTAGTCCAGCAGCTAGGAGAGGTGTCTCTGGAGATGTGAAGAAGGGGGATGCAGGAGGAAAAGAGTCATTTGTTTGGGGTTTTTTAGTGCATTTACTTAATGAATGTTCACAGTCTTTCTCAGCTTCTAACTAAAGAGAGAATCTATGGTTAGGCAAACGGCAGAGACTTCTTCTATTTTATTTCCTTGCAAAAGAGCTTTGACATACTGAGTTTCTCATGTCAGAGGGTGTTCCTAATCATCCTCTGTTCCCCAGAGTCAAACTTTCTGAGGCAAAGCATTGCCTGTGCAGCATCTGAGCCAAGGAATCCTTGTAATTTGTATTTGTTACCAGTTTCATGGCCAACAATGAGAAAATATTCTATGATGCTTTCCAGTTCAAGACTGGGATGAAATCCTGGTAGAGGCTATCCTTGTTGTCTTTTGGACAAAGTAATGTACAAATAGTACCTGCCTGTGCTGGTGGAACTTGGTTACTAAATGATTTGGAGCCTTCCTTGTTGTGCCACTCAAGTGCAAAATTTGCTCTGCATAATTTAATAACCCAAGCCAATCAATCTCAGTTAATTACAACTCAGTTAACAGCAGCTGTGGGAACTCATCATTGCTTCACTGGGCTGAACAGCCAATGAGCACAGAAACAGAGCAGGAATGGCTTATCCAGGCACTTTCACCTGGCCATTGATGGGTCTGTAACTGTAGCCATGGACACTTTCCCATCGATATTTTTAATACACTTGGGATCTGATCATATTTAGGATATGGACGAATGCAGCTGCTTTTATTGCTGGACATGAGAGGATTCGAGTCAAGTTTGTTAATATACCAAAGTTAAATTTTCTGCCCACATTTACAAGAAGGGAAAAAAACCAATCCAGCATCTTTGGCAGGTATGACACACACCAGGCTGCAAAAGCTGTATCCTGAATGTCTCATGTTAGCCACACTGCCACCAAAGGAGGACAGGAGACTCCTGTCGTCCCTTTCTGCTCTGTAGATCTTTCTTAGGGTGGTTTGCATCCACCTAACTCCTAACATGGGACCTAATCACACTGAACTCCCTCTCTAGTCAGGAAACTGAGCTGTGTGTTCAATGCAGATGCTGAGGGCATTGCAAAGGGACATCTGCATTTGATCAAATGTGTTCCTCCTCTCTTCTGAGTACAAAAGAAGCAAACAGTGACTGTGTTAAACATGCACAAATCTGAAGTGAAGCATGATGCACCCCACTCTGGCCTCTTTATCATCCCTGGGGGTGTGGGGATGTACCCAGTGCATGACCACTCATTCCTTCCATTCCAGGCCCAAGGGTAGCATGGGGAACAAAGCCTTGTCCCATGACAGTGTCTTCATTTTGGAGTCTGCACCAGGAAAGGTGACAGGTGATGTCTTGTCTCAGGAAAACAGACCTGGAAGAGTGAGAACTTTGCAGGTGAGAACATCATCCCCTCATCAGTAGTGCTGCTTTTTGTCAGCTGTCTCCCAGAAAAGTCTGTTGCTTGATTCCTTTTGCTGTGTGCCTTAGGATTTTGCTGACTGAAGTGTCTAAAGCCAAATTTGCTACTTTTGGATCTACTCTTCCTCTTGGAAGCTGAATTTTTGAGCAGTCCTGGTGCTTTCAGCCTTGCCCCGGTCTCATAGTGTGTGATGTGAACCAGTTCATGAACTCTTGGAAATTTCTTTTTTAAGTGTGTCTTCTTCCAATGAGATTTATGTTCTTTACTTCATAGGTGCTGCTTTTGGGTTAAGGCCATTTATTTATATTGTAGTGTGTCCCTTAAACTGTTATCCTTTAAACATTATTTGTGTTACTCTTTTTGGCAGTTCTGGCTCAGATGTTTTCACTATTCATGGTAGTGCCGGTGGCTGTGTAAGTGTGTGGGATGATGGATGTGTCAGGATGCTCTGACAGCTTTATTTATGTATTTATTCTCTTGATCTCTGCTAGGAAAAGATACAGTATTCTGCTGGGTCATTTCCTTTTTCCAAGGCAATACTGAACCCTCCTTGACAGCTCCCTTATGAACTGTTGATTATATTAATTGCATTTCACTAACTGCCCAGCTTGGAACACTCAGATAAAAGTTTAAGGTTTTTCCAGAGACTGAATACAAATGGTTGATAAAGGAGCCAAAGGTCATTGAAATTCCTCCTTTGCTCAGTGTGAGCTTCATGTTGCAAAAGACAATTGAGTCACATGTTAAGTAATAGAAGATGCACAGAGGGACTTGTTCCTCTCTAAGGCTGCAAAACAGGCAAAGCTATTTTTTATATAACTAAAGGAGTAGCAGAAGAAAACATGTTTGTATAGTACAGAACATTGTTGGGGGGAAAAAGCTCTTTTCATGCTGTTTGCAGTCCACTGTGCCCTCTCCCCATCCATCATGCTGCACAGTAATGTAATACTGCCAGCACTATTTTTGTAGCTCTGACAGACAGGCTTTTTCTGTGAGCTTGACTCTTGTCAGAATAAAAGCCAAGCGCTAATAAAAGCAGTTACTTTCTTAGCAATGTAAATTAACTTCTACCAGTAGAAGACAGAATGCAAATTCAGTTTCCCCCACACCACTTTGCTGTCTGCATGTAATAAATTTAATAAATCAAAGAGAGGAAGTTGTGAAAAGAGACCAAAGCAAAATTGACTTTCTGTCTTTTCCTTCCCATTAAGTGCACACTTATGCTGTATACCTTGTGTTGCCCATATATCAGAGTATTGCAATATATTGCCTATAAATTGCAAAAGGAAGCTGTTTGAATGGGGGATTGGTGTTCTAGATATTGTGCTACCCTGTGTGGCAGCTAGATCTATAGGAATTATAAATTAATCTTGCTGAATAAGAATTGCAGCTTCTTAAATCTATTTTACAGAGGTGTAAATGACTGCATATACTGCAGGAAAACACAAAACTAGACTTAAAATGATCCAATATGGTTTAATAAGCAAAGAAACAGAAAAATTAAGTCTGCATGTTTATCTTGGGAATATTCTGTTGAGATGTTTTCAGTTGAAGGACAAAGTTTGTGTTCAGACCTTGTTTCTATTCCAGCTTTGTCACAGCTGACAGACTTAAGCCAAGAATTTTGGTAATGGTGTTTCCTGAGATCTGAACATTTTTAGTTTGAGGGAACATCTGGCTGCTTCTGAGTTTGCAGACTTTGTTGAATTTTTCTAGGGTCAGGGCCGGCCAGAGCATTCTTTCATGAATCCTGGAAAAGAATCCCCACACTCCTTTACAAACAAAGTTGTTCCTGGCTGCTGTTACCATTCTTGCTGTAGGCATCACCAGGATGTGATGGTGGGGGAAATTAACAAGCAATTCATTAGGGTGGACCAGAAATGAAATTAGTTTGATATTGTATAAAAATTGTGACTCAGCGACTTGTGTGGGAGAGGGTTGTACCAAGCTCTCAAAGTTGGAAGGGCTTTGTGAGGAAAAGGTGACTACATAAACCTGGGATTGGGAATGCTGACTGGCAATACTTTGTGTGGCTAAATACCTAAATTTATGTGACTAAAGAATTAAATCTGGAATTTGAAAGTTTTTAATTTAAATTGAGTTAATCTCTAGTAAATTTTCTGGAATGGTGAAATTCCTGTCTCCTTTTGTTAAATTACTGAATAAAACTGATTTTACTTTTAATTTTATACCAACACCAGTTTAAATGATGGGTCCTTGATGAATGTAGCTGGATAAAATTTTATTAATGGCTCTTTTCTATAAATGGTCTGTTACTTCAAGTTTTTCTGTTAACTAAAACATTCTGCATATCTAATAAGGGCATCTGGGTTACAATGTCCAGAACGTCTTTAAATTTTACCACTGAAAGTTTATATTCTATATTTCAACCACAGCTTCAGTTGCAACAGAATGTCAAACTTGGATCACCTCCTCTTGTTATAACTGGGAAAAAACTGGAAGATGCAGGTGCTGTTTCTGAAGATGATGGTTTACCTAGAAGCCCTCCTGAAATTTCAACCCTTCATGAAGTTCTGACAGATTCAACAAACAAGGTACAATTGACCATCCATACAGAAAACAGAAAATCTGCCTAGAGAAGGGGAAGACCATTTGTTTGTTTGTACATGATGGTACAGATCAGTTAGAACAGAAGAAATTGCCCAGATGGATTGTGGACTTTTCACTCTGAGCTATACCTAGAAACTGACCCTACAAATACCTTTTCTGTGTACAATTTTCCATGCTTTTATATAGACCAGGACTCTGACTTCTATCACTAGCAAATGTGTGATTTCAGACTTCAGGGAACTTGTGAGAATTTGTAAATCTGATGATTTTAAAACAATAACCCAAAATAACTTTATAAAATGTACTGCCTCCTGTGGTCAGCCTTCCTGGTGTATCTCGATGCAAGAGAAATCTCCCCTGCTTTATGTTTGATGCCAATGAAGAAATTAAACCTAATGTGTAAGGCAGGGACCCAGTGACTCTTCCTTTATTTTTCCTCTTGTGTTTTGTCATGATTAGCACTGGATATCCAGCTCAAGATAATTCAGTGTGACTCTTCCCTTGACTTACCCTCTTCCTCCTTTTATCCCACAGTCCTCCAACCCTGTTCAGCGTCATAGCTCTTTGAGTTTAGGAGGGACAGACAGTGAAGATGAACAGGTAAATTGCTCCTTTTCCTGCTAATAAAATTCCCTGAGATGGCATATGTGGACTCTGTATAGAGCCAGTACAGTAATTTTATTTTTTAAAATTTATTCTGGGTACAGTGTATCCTAGGAAACAATTCTTTAAGAGTCCAGGGTGAGGGAAATGGTATTTAAAATGTACCTCTCAGGGTTTTCAATAAGAAATAAAGACAGGCAGAAATCTATTGGAAAGTGGGTTGTGTCAACAGCACAGAGGCAGCTCTGTGACAGTATGAACTTCTAAAGCTACACAAAACATCGGACCAGGCAAAGCACTTCAGTATTCTGCTCCCATGTGCCAGGGCCCCCATATCAAATAATCACACCTTCCCATCAGGAGCAGCTTGTGAGCAATGCCCTCCATCTCTCTTATCATGAGAAATGATTGCAGGACCAGCCTTTCCTGATGGCAGGTATTCCACAGGAAAGGGTGTGTTTTAATTTGCAATTTTCTTTGGATGATAAATGACCATGAGAAGCAGCAGGTTCTGCTCTCAGAACAACACAGTCCTTGACCAGATTGGAAAAATTTGCAGAGGTCATATAATTTTTGAAGTACCTTGACAGTTTTTGTAGATGAGATGTGAAGATGTTTTCATGATCTTTAAAACTCCATCAGCACATGTGTTTGAAATGCTGTGTTACATCCTAAGCTTAAACAAAACTAAACTCCAAATGCCAGGCACAGTGCAATGGCTGAGTGTCACCCAGCTTTATGAATGAAGCTTCTTTGGCATTTTGCAAATGATCCAGAAAGTTTGGTCTGCATTTCAAAACAGTAGCAAAACCACTCAAACTTCACGTTCAGGGGGCTTTTGTACAGACATTTCTGTAAACCCTTTATTTTGATTGCACAATCTAAGCTTACTGCTGTTCAGTTCCCCAGAGCAGCATTGCTGTGAGGATGAGATCCACATCACTGTCTGGAAGATGGTTCTGATATTCTAAAAAGCATTGATTTTCCTGAAAGTTGATATTGAAGGAGTAAAGTGGCTATGGCAGCTTTCTTAGAGATACTGAGGAGCAGGCATCCGTGCTATTTCTGTGGCTTTTAAATAATGTATTTGTGCGGTGGGTCGCGTTACTGGGATGAAGAGGCAGCTGTACAAACGGCAGCAGTGTCTCCTGCTGGTGTGTGCATAAACTGCAAAGGGCTTTGCAGATGAGACCTGGGGTGGGGACAGGCTCAGGCTCTCCCTGTGGCAGAGACAGCGATTTCTCCTTCTGTGTCACGTACTGTGTGCTCAGCTGAGCACACAGAACCCAGCAACCTCTCTGCACGGATGACTTTAGGCATGCATTTTAAAATGAGGATTTATGCCCGAAACTAGAGCCATTTCAAGCTTCTGAAATGGAGCGAGCTAACAAGGGAAATGTTCCAGAGATGTGGGGAAGTAAAACAAAATACATACAGCATTTTATTGCAAATCAAAGGCAACTCTGACAAAGGGGACAGAATGATGAGGAGGACTCCAAAGATATCAGAAGGCTAATTAATTACTTCATTATGCTATATTAATCTATACATCTAAAACTGAATCTGCCAAGCACTCAACCCTGCGCACAACTGCTCACACTGCACAGAATCTCATGGCTGTCAGTGACAGCCCTGACAGGCCAAGGAAACAAAACACCATCACTGTGGGTGAGCAATCTCCATGTTGCATTCTACTTTGGCTCAACACAGGCACAGCAAGTGATAAGAATTGTCTTTTCTTTCTTTGAGGTTCAGAGAATGTGAATCTCAGAAATCCTTGGGAGGAGTTGTGCCTTGCTTTTCTCTGTGAAGAGCAATGTGGCAACAGCATTGTGTTTCTGTTTTCCAGATCCCTTCTGGAGCTTCCTCCAGGCCCATCAGTCCTTTGTCCTCTGCCCCCCAGGGGACCCCCATGTCAGGGGGCAGCAGCTTCCTCCCTGTGGATTTCACCATCCCTGCCAGTCCCCTGGGCTGCCTGGACACCTCAGCAGCCCGGCACAGGATTGCCATCAACCCTCGCCGACAGAGGGGCTTCACCAACAAGCACCAGCTGCCCCTCCAGGTGGGTGCTTTCTGCAAAAGGATCACTGGGCAGAAGGAAATTAGTGTGAGATTTTAATTGTTATTTTAAATATTTTAATTTCTTTCTTCTTTCCTATCCATGTTCCTTTACTTCTTCCATTGGAGGAAGGGAAGACACCTCTTTTGCACCAACCAACCAACCAACCAACCAACCAACCAACCAACCAACCCACTCACCAAAAAAAACTCTGAAAATTTAAATATCTTGGAAACTGAAAAAACCACAATTTTTGGTTTTCATTATTTAGCCAAAAATTGTGGGTTAAGTTTCATTTGTAAAAACACTTCTGGTGTTTGAAAAGCTAAATGTCAGTTTTATAGAGGCCTAAGTCTGTTTTTACAAATCTAATTCTGGAATAGTACATTACCCACAGTGTTGGTAAATTACAGGAGGGAGGCTTTGTTTCTATGATTTGAGTATTCATAGAAATGCATGTGTATAAACTGCAATTTTTGTGCATGATTCTTTAATTAAAGCATCTTTACTTCTTTAGGTGGAACAGCTGGAAAATGAAGCTTGTCTTCCTGCAACTCTAGAAAGGAAGGGAAATTCAACAGAATTGCTTGAGAGTGACAAACATAAAAGTGATGGGGAAGGTAATGAAGACAGAGGTATTGCTACTTTGGGTGCTTGAACTCTTCTGCATAACACTGACAGGACCTGTTTGAATTGTTAGTCCTTCCAAACTAAGCATCTTTTGGTTCTATAACATAAAACTAATCCTGGCTGCTGAATTGTTGTCATGGAAAAAGTCAAGTGCACTCAACAAAGTGATGCTGAAGTGGTGAACTTTGAGGGCAGCACTAAAAAAACACACGAGCTGAGAGCATCATGTTCAGAAGCACATGTCCTACACAGCTGGCTGGACCTCAATGTGTGAAACTGAGTTCCTTGACACTCAGAAAAACCTTAACCACAGCATTTTATGTTGTGTGTGTCAGGTGACTTTGATTGGTTTCTATTTACTGGATCTTCCTTTGCCACTCACCCAGAGAGAATTTTCCCAGTCAGTGCAGATGGATTTTCTAGGCACACCCATGCAGAAATATCTAGAGAAATCTGGCTAGTAGTCTTACAGATAAGGATATGCACAGGAAACAACTAAACAGCAACTAATGTGTACACCTGAAACAGACAGCAACTTTCAGTCACTCCCTGGATTAGGTATGTTCAAAATAAAATTTATTTTTTTCTCTTGTCTCACTTGGACAGCCCATTTCTAAATAGGCTCTGAACAAGCTTATTTATCAGTCAGCAGTGCCCAGACATGGGGCATTCCTGTTAAAGGACTGCATTATCTGGAATGCATACAGATGGTGTCTGAATTGTCACCTTTAAGTGCACACTCTCTTCCTCTGTCTAATACAGGATTACCAGCCCAGGTGGGACCCTGTGCAAAGGGAGGTGGTTTTAAGGAGACTCCAGGTGTAAAAACTCCCACTGATGCTGCCCCTGACTCCTGTGATCCCACACCTGTGGTAGAGGACCCCTGTGCTTTGCTGCAGGAGGATGGGAGCCTTCCTGGTGTGGGCCATCCCCACAAAGGAGCCACACTCCTCCTGAGGCCTGAGCCTTCTCCAGTGAACCTGCAAGGACACCGCAGTGCAGGAGTGATGTTCTCTGCAGATGGGTCTGCTAAAGAATCAAAAATTCATCCTCAACGTGCCAGTGCTGAAGTACCTGCACTTCCAGAGCTGCAGCAACTTGAAGGAGAAGCTGCTGTGTCTCCAGACTTGTTTAGCAGTGGTGTGGAAATATCTGGCATGGGTATATTGCCAGATGTTGCACAGAGTTCCTCAGTAAATTCTGTGGATCTAAACACTGAAGCCCAGGAAAAGGGGGAACCACTGTTTAGTGGCAAAGAAGAACTCTGCTTTGGTACTGCTGGGAATCATTCCAGCCATGCTGTCTCAGATACTCCACAAGCTGCAGCAGCTGACACAGAGTCTTGTTCTGACATCGAGACAGTGGCTGATTTGGGGTCTGAAAAAAATTCAGTAGCAAAAAATGACAAAGAAACTTATGAAATTATGGAATTTCAGTTATCCAAGGACAGTGTAGAAAAAAAAATAGACACTGCTGCATCTGTCTCAGAAGCAGTTTGTGTGGTACCTTGTGGTAAATTGGAAGTATGTTTTAAAGCAGAAATAATTCCTGTTTCAAAGGGTAACCAAGGCAGTCAACCGGCCCAGGCCAAGACTTCATGCATTTCTGAAAAACTTTCCATTGGGTGTCTTGCCTCTTCAAGTTTGGCTGGCTTGAAGAGTAATATATCTTCTGATACTGACATTAAGGAGTACCAGGTAAGCACTACAGCTTCTCACAGAAAAAGAGCAGAAGGCACTCAATCATCAGATGAAAATGTGAAAAGTCCACTGAAGGCTACTTCTGCTAAACCAGTCAGATTTACCATTGCACCAGCATGGCAAAGATCTCTGTCAGGGGGTTCAAATTCAAAGGAAGATTCCTATTCCAGAAGTTCTCCAACATCTCCTATAAGACCAGAGTTCTTTGAGGGAATGACAAAAGAGCCCACATGTTTTGATGCAGTTCTGCAGGAATCAGCAAAAACCAACTCAGATAGATTTCATCGAGATTGTAAGGACAGAGATCTGCACTTGAATTCTTTTATGGAGTGGGCTGACCATGAAAAACAAAACTTTGAGAGCCCATTTGGGGTCAGACTAAGAAGAACATCATCTTTACTAAAATACCAGAGTAAAAGCCGTGTAGAGCCTCCAAAGCTGCTCCCCCCAGCTGCTCCAGCTGCTTCTTCTGCTTCAGTCAAGGAGGATCAGAAACTGACGGGCACTGGGAAGCCTCCTCCAAGCCTTCCTGTCAACACAAAATCAGTTGTTAAAAAACCAGATCTCCTAGAAGACAAAAATCCTGCCAAGGCAAGATCAGAAGAAGTGGCAAAGAAGCAAAATGGTTATAAACCTTCAGGTATTTATGCTGTATTTGTATCTAAACATTGTAGAAAACAGTAGTCATGTAAAGAGCCTTGGCAGAACAGCACACACACACACACACACACACACACACACAAAAAAAAAAAATTAAAAAATCCTCTTGGCTAAGGACCAAATTCAGCCTTAAGTTCATCACCACTATAATTTAATTGGCTTGATGATTTGGCCAGTCAAGAGAATTCTTGGTTTATCTTAATGAAGGGTGTGTTCCAGCAAGAAGAACAACAGAATAATAGCTTGAATGCATCTGAAACATTTCTGGTATGAGGTATTTATGCATATAGTTGGAGTTTCAACACAGATTTTTAAAACTTGCTGCAGTTTTAGTTAAAAATTCAGACCGCAGTTGCTCAAACCTTAACTAGGAATTGCATTAGGTGAGATTATTTTTTTTAAACAATTATTTAATTTAAAATATTTAAAAAGTGACCAGGAAGTCTGTATTTTACTGCCTACATGAAAAAATCATTACTGTAGTACTCATTTAATCTGCAGTGGAAGGATGTTGTTTCAAAGGCAAAATCCAGTTCACAGTGATCTCAGTGGGACATCTGCCATTGACTTAGACAGAAGCACAGTTGAGTCAAACACTGGAGAATAAACAGAAAAACAGGTATTGCCAAGGGCAAAATCATCAGGGAAGGTAATTTTATCTCCACCGTGTTCAAAGGGTGTTACAGATGCTGAAGGATTTAAAATGTGAAGCACTACCTTTAGACTGACTTGACCTAAATCCCTTCTTTACTTCAAAAATGCTTCTCTTGTAGAAAAAGTCTCTCCACATTTGGAAACTGCTTCCTCTGAACCAGCTTGGGTCTCCATGGCAAAGCTGAAACAAAAGGGTTTCCAGGACCACCCTCTTGCCAAAGAACGTAAAGATGAAGACAAAGCTTTGACCAAAGTGGATCAAAGGGAGGTAGGGTACCAAGTAATGCTGCATGGGTGTGAATCCTGCCCCAGCTCACCTGGGTACTTCTGCAAACTCTTCAGTATTGTCTTCATGGGAGGTGTGTTGTGAGCACCACTCAAAGAGAGCTTTGCAGGCCTGGCCTCTAAGACAATGGGACAGAAAAGTGATGCAAGTGAGCAAATGCCTGGGACTGCACTGTCACAGGGATTTGTTTCACAGCTGCATTTTCCTACATGTTCTTTTCCTATATGTTCCTTTGCACTGCTCCAACCTGAACATTTCAGAGCTTTCTTATTGCCCAGAGCATGTTTATGTAGCTGCTTTGAGTTGCATTAAGTTCCTCACTGCCTTCTCCCTCCCTCCCTCCTGCAGGATGTTCCCAGCCATCCTTGCCTGGCCTTTGCTGCATTTCCACAGGCAGGTTTGAGAGCTGCCAGGGTGAGCTTTATGAGTGCCCATGGCTGGCAGTCAGTTGCATTCTTTTCTTCTCTCCTCACTCTGCAGCCAGGGATCTGTGCTGCTGAGAACACTCTGAAGAAGAAGATGCCTTCCAGCTCTCAGGACAAGAAAACACAAAGAAAGACTGGTGTGTCTGCAAGAGCAGGTATTCTTTTCTTTGTGTAGGGCTACAGTTTGCACCAGTGAGTGGTGTGGGTGGCAGGGATGGGGGAAGAGAGACACCATTTTTATAATCAGCACACTTTATATAAGGCCTATTCAGACCATGTTTTTGTATAAGTCAACATAATGGCTTGTTTGCTCAGCAGAGAGAGCAAGTGAGGAACTCTTATCTCCACTGCCAGTTCATGAAATGGCACATAAACAGTCTGGTGATTTATTACTGGCCAAGATCAGTACTAAAGAATAGAAGCTGAAGTTGGAGAGTGTCCAGAAGAGAGCAGCAAAAAAGGTCAGGTCCTCTAGATCTCCAGTCAGCCAGGAAATGCTGATAGGAGTGGAGTTGTTTAGTCTAGAAAAGACAACTAAATTTTCTGCAGAGGACAAGACTGGTTTTTATGGACAACGTGAACTTAAAATGCACCAGGGGATGTTTAGCTTAGATGTTAGGAAATACTTTCTAACAATAAGAGCAGTGAGGTGCAGAAGAGCGTGGCTTGCATATGGAGAGTGTGCAGTTTCCATGGCAGGACGTGCTGGATAGATAAACATGTATCAAGAATAATTTGATAAACATGTATCAAGAATAATTTATGTAGAGTCAGTTTCACCCTCAGGTGAACACAGAGGCTGGAGGGCCCCTCTCCTGAGCACTTAGCTCTGTTTCTCTGTATTAAAGATGCAGGGGAAGTGTGTGACTCACTTGGTGACTCACATTCCCTCTTCCAAGGCTTCTGCTGGGCTGCAGCTTCTCCCTCCCTGCTTACCCAGGGTGTGCCAAGCCTCAGCAGCACACTCCAGCCAGACACAGAGAAGCCAGTCCTTCAGCTCTGAAAGCATTTTGTGCTGGCTGAGAGCTATTGATTGCAGATACTGCCTCAGTAGGTAAGAATTGCACCCCTGTGCCAGACCTGTGGCTTTCCCATTGCAGATTCCTGCAGCTGACACGGTGAGAGATGCTGTCTGGAAAGAGCCCCTGCACCTGGCCCCTTTTGTTCCCTGTGTAATCCAGCAGCACCCAGAGCTGTTGTACTGGAGATATTTGGCAGTACCTCGGTGCTACTACCTGTAGTAGTTATTGCTAGAACTGATTCTGCAGGCTGTACAAAATTAGAACCCTTACCACAGTAGGTGACTGGCTCAGGGTGTTTGCACCAACACAGAAGCTCTGATGTTGGTTGCAGCTAATTTTGTGTGTGTGTATGTGTGATTAAAATACCACACCTTCTAAAAAGGATTCTGCTTGTCTTATGGTTTTAGGTGCAAAGTGAGGGAACATAAACAGGCTGATTTTTGCTCAGATGAGGTCTTCCTTTGAAAGGCTGACTGGATTTCTGTATATTGCATCATCCTAAGCTTGGAAGCCCAGCAGCCTTTGGTCAAAATTCAGAACTTCACAAATTTCTCTGCTACTTGTATACTAGAACTTGCAGTCTTTGTGGTGCTTACAGCAGAATTACAAATTCTCTGATTTGTTTCCCATTAGCCCAACCATGACTTTGAAAGTGCTGGTGGTGGAAAGGATGTAGAGTTAATATCCAGAGGAGTTATTTATTTGGATTGTTGTGCTTATTACGAAGAAGGTTCTCTTCCAAAATGGGAAAATTAATTTTCAAAATCAAGATTTCAGTAACACTTGAGTTCCTACCTTGTCTTAGATACTTCTGAAAATTTCTTGTGTATGTAGAGCTGCAGCCTGTTTAGTTGACCTCCAGCATTAAGTATAATTTGCCTCCTGCAAGAACTATCAACCTGCCAGAACTTTTAAAAGACCAGAGACCTCATACATGAAAATGAGAACTACTTTAGCTCTGCTCATGGAGTGTGACTAATGGAGCTGATGGATATTTTCCATTGATTTCAGTGCAAGCAAGATCAAGCTTCTTTTACCTAACATGGCTTAGACATTAATTCTGAAAAATTTCAAGCAAGGTGAATGGAGCAGGACTTTGCTAGATAGAAACTCAAAGCCATCAAAGGAGCATTATCTGTGTTCCTTCATCCTTTGTGAGTATGACAGGCATCTGTTAGGCTGCATCAAGAGGAACACATCAAAATCCTGCCACCATGGCTTACAAGTGAAAGTACATAAAGCAATGGTTTGATTCCTACCTGGTATTTAATAATATTGCTGGAGCAATATTTGTGTTGGCAGTGAAGACTAAAAGAAATCTTTAAGAAGTCTTCTCAGTATTGGAGAACATAAACTTTTAACTCCACAGCAAGCCTGGGGTAATTCTTATCCTGCAGCTATTTTGTTTCTGTTTTCCTGCATACCAGAAGTCTTATTCCTAAATTTTCTTGCTCTTACAGGGCATAATTAGCCTGTGGAACTCCTTGCTGTGCAGTTTAATAGAAATCAAGAGTTTGAAAAATTAGGAGATAATTTAACCAAGAATCTGAGTTAGACAAATAACTGGGGCTATAGTCTTCACATGCTGAAGAATTTTGAAAAATATCCTTCATTTATCTGGGTTTAGACACTTGCTGTTTGGACTGAGGAGATGATTTTTTTATGGGCACATTACTCACTGCTTAGTATCAATTTTCCTGTTGCAATAGCTGTTCCTCATTATTGCTGTAGCTGGACCAGAGATGCCTGCAATAGCCAATTAATAATTCTTTTGCCTTATTGGTGAGTCACAAGCATTTTGGGCTGTAAAACAGTTTTGAGAGAAGAAAATAGTATTGGCAGAAATTGACTTTTTAACTCTCTAGACTTCTGATGAGTGATGTGTATCTTCTCATGGGCAGGTAAAGTTGGATCAATTTCTCAGGAAGCATCTGTGGTTCCTGCTGCTGAAAAGGAAGCAAGGCACTCCCCTAACCTGCCAATGACACCCTGCAGTCCTGCTGAACCACCCTGGCTGTCCCTGGCCAAGAAGAAAGCCAAAGCATGGAGTGAAATGCCCCAGATTGTACAATAGCAAATGACAGGACCATCCTTCTTTGCATTGCCAATAGCTGTGTTAACTCCACTTAATCCCTTCTTTACTGTGACCATTTTTTTTCTTTTGAGAAATAAGAGCCTTAAAACTTTTGATCAGACTGTTGTATATAAAGACATAATGAAGAAATGCCATTGTGGGCTTAATCTGATGTATTAGGAAGCTGAGCATTTCCTACTACCAGACACTAGGAAAATTTGATTCATTTTTATATCCTTGTGCATCTGATGGTGATGTTATGAAAAGGCATGCTTCAGGCTTTTGAAACATTTCTCTAGAAAAATATGTTTTTAAAGTTTCTTTTAAAGAAACCTGTTCTTTTAAAAAGACTGTCCAGTGTTTTGTAGGGTTTGGCTTTGAGCTAAGAAATTAAGGTATGTTTTAAAATATTCCCAACGCTGGGCACTGACGCACTGTGAGTCATGGACACTGATGTCATCACACTTCTTTCTCTGGGGCTCTATGCTGGGCAGCCTGACTCTGCTTCAGATTGATAATGATCTCTTTTGTGATAACTGTGAGATCTAAACACATTTGAGTTGGAGTGGTTCTGGCTTTTGTGTGATTTGAAGTCTCAGTGCTGTTGGTCTTGTGCTTGCTCACAGACACCCCCTGGAATAGCCCAGAGCTGCACACCCATTCTCTGCCATGCACTGGAAAACCACCACACTGTAGCATGTGTCTGCTTTTAGTTGTACCTTTAGAAATCTGGGTAAATTAAACATTCTACTAAAAAAAAAAAATCATTCCTTTCTTTAATTATGGCAAACAGTGATTTTTTGGTGAGGTTCCTCAGCCAATTGTCTCTCTTAAAGAGTGTGTTGGGGGGAGAACTTGCTCCTTAGAAAGGGGCATCTTCTTTTCAAGAAATGCCACTCTCCATGTTCATCCACATAAGGATGTATATTTAGTCAATTGTATGTGATGTTAGTCATAAAAGGGTTATCTGCTTTCCTTCTTGTCTCATCAGCCTTTAACCATTGACTCAACATCAGTCTGAGAATATGCAGCTGGAGCAGGATTATTCTCTCAGGGCCTGGCCTTGCAGTCACTCAAACTCAGAAAAGTTTTGCTATTGACTTTGAAGGATGCAGACATTTGAAAAATAAGCTTTGTGAAATGATGTCAGTGGCTTAAGAGACAGTGGCACTTACTGGTGCTTCCAGTTCTTGCAGAATTGCACGTTTATGTAGTTTTTGTTTACAGTCGGTGCAAACTTTGAAAGCTGATTGACTGTTTTTAGCTGGAAAGTTGGTCAGAATTTTTAAAGGAAAATATTATCTATTGATAGGATCAACTGCAAACCAAAGAAAATTGGTTTCAGATCAGCTCAAGCAAGACTTTAATCTTCAAGTTTTGGCCTGAATTTAATATGTAGTTTTTGCAATTTGAAAGCAGTATTAACTAGGAGCTAGACTGTGATTTATTTTATAAAAAGGTGAAAACTTACTTGCCCAGGAAGGCTCAGAATCCATAGATACTATTTATTCTGGATTAACACCAGAAAGAATAGGAGTTTCACTAGATAAGGAAACAAGGAGTGGCTTGGTAATTAATGCCTATTTTGTAACTTCTTTCTCTCTGCTTTAGGAAGCAAATATTTCCTTACAAAGAACTGAAACTTTTGTATTGCTTTGAAACTTTTGAGTGTAATGTAAAAGAATTTACTCAGCTTTGATTCCTGGAGTTTTGTACAGTTTTCATCCCACCACAAGCTTACTGACCCTGTGTAAAACACAGGCCTTTCTATATTTAGGGAACTCTCTTCTCATTCTGTTAATGTGGATTGTGATTCTTCACCCAAAGCACTGCAATGGATTCTATAATCTCTCTTTCCCTGTGTTTTCTTTTTATCTTAATTTTGTTCCTGTCTTTTATGTTTGGTATGTATATATGTTTTTGTAATCCTTGTCTTGAAGGAACCCCTTTTGTATTCCATCCCCCTGTTTGGTTTACTATTAAATGCTGTTGCCAGTGATGATGATATCATTTCTGGGAAGAGGGATGGATGGCCCTCATTCATTCAGGAAGAAATAAAAAGAGGTCTTTGGTCAATATTGACTCTGTACATGGATAAACTGCATAGATTTTGTTTTGGGGTCATTTTGTGTGACTTAAGACTGATCAACACAGCTGGTCGGACTAAAGAACTTTTCTAAATCTAAGTTTAAAACATGATGAGAGAGCTGATAGCTCTCCTGTTGCTCTGGAGTTATTGCTCCTTCAGTGCAGGGTTGCTTTGAGGGCAGGCACTTGTGGTCATAGGAAGCCTTGAAAATACTTGTTTGTGTGTGTCCAAAGAATCTGCTCTAGGAGGTTTTTGGAGTGCTTGAACAAAGAAGGAAAACACTAGAGAATCATGTGATGTATGGTTGAAATTCACTTGCATTGTGCATTTCTGCAGTTAATGTTTTCAAGTCTCTGCAGCTAAGAGAACAAAAAGCATGTAGAGAAAGCATCAAAACTGAGTCTCGTGTAATCACAGGAGGTTAGAAAATGGGAATGAATATTTGATAAATGTTGAAAGATCAGTGATTTGTTGTTGCATTTACAGAAGTTGGTAACTCTATCAGCATGGTTTTGATTTCTTGTTCTAGTGCAGTTTTTAGGCATTCCTCGAGTAAAAATCACAAATATAATAAGCTCATTTTGGGTGATTTTTTCTAGACACAGTCACTGTCTATGAAAATAAGCTGTGTTGAAGTGCAGAGTTCGTTGCAGAATGTCACTGTGAGGTTTTGGGGCTCGGAATCTGTAGTGGAGGGTGCAGGAAGCTGTCTCTGAATTCCCTGTGCCTGCTCCTTGGCTCTGTGTGACAGCAGAGGGTGCTGGTGCCATCCCTGAGCAGCGCAGGGGGGATTTCAGTGGATGTTTGCACTCTTACAATGAGGGGAAAATACTAAACACCAGCTTTCTCATGTAGAAGTTTGGATAGAGAGAGCCCCCAGTTGTATTATATTGTGTCTTCTTAAGGGCTCTTGTCTAAAATAAAAGATGTAATTTGTTTTGCAGTATTACAGTAGAAACTCTCAGCTCAGAAAAGCTGCAGTTCCTGAGTGTGTGCCACCTGCTCTCCTAAGTGCTTTTCAGATCAATACAGGAAGGATATTAGCCTGTGAGGGTACCCTGTCCTTTAGAACTGTTCCTGGAAGAGGATAGATCTGAAGGGCACAGGTAATGAGAGCTCTCATTTTTAGGTTTTTTTTAATAAAAACCTAAAAAAACCATTTTATTAGGTTTTAGCAGCCTAATAAAAAAGGCAAACCTTTCTCTTTGTCTTTTCCTCCAGTGTTTGATAGCTTACCTACAATTTTCGTAGAGATTTATGCTGGTTATAAGATTTGACAAATTTGTTGCATCAGCCATCACCAAAATATTAGTAATGATGATGTGGAACCTCTTGGGGAATCTGAGCATCTGTTTAAGATTCTGACCATGATTTGCTTGCTATACTATAGAATTCTGTCTCCTCTGTGTTGTCAGGAAATATTGCACCCAAAGTATCAATATTTGTTATAGGCTGCAGCCTGGGATAGTTCTTGGTGCAGAGGTTCACTGAAACCTCTGTTTGTGATTGAAAACAGCTTTTTATGTCTTTTGTGGAAGTCGGCAGCTGAAATAAACTGTAATTCTGGTTTTGGAGCACAAACCCATTCATCTGCCCAGAACAAAAAGGTTACTCAGGTATTTCCAGCTGGGTAGTTAAAGGAGCATGGCTTGATGAGGAGTGAAAGTTCAGCTGGAGAAATGAAAGGCTGAGAGTGGGAAGGTGCAATTCAAATTACCCTTCCATAGTGGGATGGATCAAAGGCCAATGAAGGGCACTGAAAGGAATCTTTAAATAGTGATTTTTCCTGCATTTCTCCCTGCGTGTAAGGGATACCAGAGCTCATTGCTTTGAACCACATTAAGCAGGTGAGCACCATGACTGCACTGCAAATCAAAACCTGTTGTGAGCTGCTGATCAAGTCCACACAGAGCAGCACTTTAAAAGGAATTGCTGTATGATCTGTGCATTAAAAATGCAACTTCTCAGGAGTGAGCTAAGCTAAACATTAGCAACTTCCTCTGACTTGAGGGGCAGATTATTGACTATGGAAAATATGAGGTGCTATTTTTATTCTCATTGTGCTAGGATTGATTTAAAAAGAAGCTATTTTAATAGCTGTTTATTTTTTAGAGGCAGTTCAAAGAAGAAGAATCTAGAGGCAGATTATCTAAACAGGATTATTAACTGTCAAGTCTTGGACTGATCTGTAAGCCAAGTTAGTCACTAAACAAGAAACAGGTATGGAAATGGGTGAAGCACAGAGTATTTAACTTATATAATTTTGTGTGATGTAGAAATAGAAAGACAGAGGAAGAGATTGATTGGCATAATAACCTACATGGAAAAGGTTGTTTGGTACCTGGAAGCCTCATTCCAGCCTTTCTTCTCTCTGCCTCAGAATATATTGCTTCCCTCTCTAAGCATTCTTACTTTTCATTTGGGGGATCAATTTTAAACCTCTTTTGTAGTCAGTCCAATTTTTACTTAACCTGTTTTGTAGTCAGTCCTATTTTATGGAATTTGGATGAAAAGCTGACAAATGCAGGATCACCTATCAATACTGGCAACCCTTGTCCAAAGTTCACCCTATCTGTGTGGTTAAACTAATGCTTCCTTGCATTTTCTCCATTATACCATTCTGACTCCAAATTAGTTTTGATTTATGGGTGTTTTTCCAACACAGAAGGGTGGGATTAATGCTTTAAAATTAGAGCTTTTCCACATTACTCAGGAATATGTTTCTGTGGCACTGAGGTAACTTCCTCCAAGTTACACAATGAGCTCCCTGCAGCCACTGCAGCAATGTATGGGAAAAGGTCGAAGTCCTGAGGCTGTGTTGTGTTTCCATAGAGCTGAAATTCCACGAGCAGCCTGCCCTGGTGGTGTCACTGGCAGTGCTGGGAGCTGACAAAGCAGAGGGGATGCTGCTGCTGGTTGGCTCCCCCAGGGTGGCACTCAGGCTCTGCTGAATGTCCCCGTCACCGGTGACGTGGGCAAGGGGTAAAGGGGCAGTCACTGAGCAGCAGTGCAGGGGTGGCTGCACCCCAAAGGTGAAAATTTACCAGCTGTGCCTGTGGGGTGAAATAACTCCCCTGGACTTTGTGAGCTGTAGAAATATGTTTTATTCATACAGGAGTAAATAAAGTGACATTTCTGTCACGGCTAGATGTACAAATTAGGATATGTCTACATTAAACTAGAGCTGTGTTTTAAACATAAGAGGCATTTTGGACTCAGTTTGGATCCTGAGTCATACATATTTCAAAGAGGAGGAATAAATATATGTTTTAGTACAGCATTCAATTCGTAAAGGGAGTTCTGCCCAAAGATGAGTGACCTCATCTGTGGTTGCATGAAAAGAAATCAGAACAGAGCCTCATTTTGTGGGAGTTTTTCTTCCACTTTGACAGAAGAATTTATTACATAAGCATCCTTAGTGTTATGATCCCTATAAAAAATTGTCTCCTTACTTTGCATTGTTTATAAAATAAGAGCTTTGGCTTCATACTGTGGTAGAATAATCACAAAATAATTGCATTGTAAAATGCTAGAAAAATCAATATCAGTTCTTATTTGCTATTTATTTAATAATTTCAGAGCATTACTTTCTACTAAAGCCCAGTTCTGCAAGGTGCTCCATCATGGTTCAGTGTGGTCTGGGGCCTGTCCAAAGGCAGATTGTGGTTCTAGTCCTGCTCTTCACTGGACAAATTGGATTAGACCCCTTTTTGGAGATGTTTAAGCAAAGTGGAACAAAAGCTTTCAGGAAAGTGTGATTTATTTTTAATAGCAAACCATGTCATGCAAATTCAAATGATATAACTCAGGGGTTGATATGGCATGGGCTGATGTGACAAAGTGTAACGTTGCAATCTTGAGTCCAACCATACTTGGATGGGAGAAAAGTTGGGTCGTAGCACTTCCTGTGGGGAATGCAAGCCTGGTAACCAGGTTAGTGGGGCTCTGGGCTGTGCTCAGTCTAATGCCTCTGGGATGTGTGCTTGCCTTACACTTGCTGGGTGTGCTCTGTCCCTTATTCCTAGGTAATGCACCCCAAAATGGGATCTGAAGTGCTCAGAAGTTCCAAGCAGATGCATCTTCACTGAAGGCACATTCTCAGTCACCCTGAGAGTCCTTTAAATCCCCACGAGCAGCAGCTGCTCTGTGCAGTGGGTTTGCACCTGTGCCCAGAGGGGCCCTGCCTGTTTGGCTTTGCATTCAGGCAGCAGCAGGAGTGTGGGTGCAGCTTCAGTTCAGGGGCTCTCTGCAGAGAGCTCTGGCCAGTCCTTACCCAGACAGGTAAGTGGCATGTTGGATTCATCTGCCTCAGTGGGTTTCCTGCAGTACAGGTGGCTTTATGGCTGTAAGCCACTGGTTCGGCCCAGTGTGCTCAGTTTACATGCAGCAACTTCACCAAAGTCACTGGAATTGACAGGAATTGAGTGAGTGTAATTTGTTTATGTTGGTTTTTTTATCTTATTAAATCTTTTTCTTATGGTTCTGTCCCGTTTTTCCCCGTTCTGTCCCGTTCTGCTCCTCTCTGCCCCTTTCTGCTCTGTTTTGTGCCTTTCTGTCCCGTTCTGGCCCTCTCTGCCCCGTTTTCCCCCGTTCTGCCCCATTTTTCCCCGTTTTCCCCCCCTTCTGTCCCGTTCTGTCCCATTTTTCCCCGTTCTGCCCAGCTCTGCCTCGTTCTGCCCAGCTCTGCCCCGTTTTTTCCCCGTTCTGCCCTGTTCTGCCCCTCTCTGTCCCGTTTCCCCCCGTTTCCCCCCGTTTCCCCCCGTTTCCCCCCGTTTCCCCCCCGTTCTGTCCCGTTCTGTCCCGTTCTGTCCCGTTTTTCCCCGTTTTTTTCCCCGTTTTTCCCCCGTTTTCCCCCGTTTTCCCCCCGTTTTCCCCCATTCTGCCCCAGTTTTCCCTGTTTTTCCCCGTTCTGCCCCCTTTTCCCTGTTCTCTCCCGTTTTTCCCCGTTTCCCCCCGTTTCCCCCCGTTTCCCCCCGTTTTTCCCCGTTTCCCCCCGTTTCCCCCCGTTTCCCCCCGTTTCCCCCCCGTTTCCCCCGTTTTCCCCCGTTCTCTCCCGTTCTCTCCCGTTTTCCCCGTTCTGTCCCGCGCTCCGCCGGCGGTCGCTGCCCGGCCCAGCGCTGCCCCGGCGTTTGTTTCATTGACTCTGCCCGGAGTTTCCCTCGCCGCTGATGTAACCGGGGCGTTGCATAAGAGCCCAGCCCTCGGAGCCGCTTTCCCTGGGCTCCTGCCGTGTGCGAGCCGCGGGCCGGGGCTGCTGGATGGCTGATCCCTCTGCTCGGACCCGCTGCTGGTCAGCCCCGTCACTCTGTTTGATAATGGGAGTTTCAGAAGCGTGTGCACACACTTGTGTATTGACCGAGCAGAAAAAAATGACAATTGTCCAGACAACTCATACTTTTCCTAGACTTCTGCATTTGTTTTTATTAACAGTGTGGGCCCGTCTCCGCAGAACTGCAGTAAAGGTTTTTTTATTTTAGGGAGTGACCTAAGCAGCAACACTCTTTATGCAATTTTCCAAAGAAATGTAAAATAACAGCAAGGATTTCAGTATTAAGTAGCACTTGGGGCTTTCTTTTAGATCTGAGGAACAGCTCTGTCAGACAGGAACAAATCTGCTAAAGCCAACGGAATTAGTTTGGTCTAAATAAGATTATAATTGGGCCTTTCTGTTTCTGCATTGCTCAAAAATAAATCCCAGTAAACAACTCGAGGTCAAACCTCCTCTTAGCTACGCCAGAACTGTGTTGAAATTGGGGGAAATTGCCCCAAATTAAGACTGCCTGATAGCCTACAGCATAAAAATGGTTGAATATATATCTGTATTTCCTAGGTAGCCCTTTCAGAACTTGACTTGTAATTAACAGTTCTAGTCTCTTACTGGAAACACTGTTCTGTTGGCTTCTTTGACTTCCTCAAGTTTACGTGCAGCAGCAGCCTCCTTTGCACCTTCTCCAAAGTCACTGGAATTGACAGGAATTGGGTGAATGTAATTTAAGTTGTCTATCACTGCCCAAGGTGGGAGATTTGATTCACTGCCTGACCACAGCTGAGTTGAGGTTTTGGTTCTTTGTGTTGTGGAACTGTAATGCAAAGATGCTGCTCTGGTCTGAGTTTGGATCTGAGCTCTCTCAAAGTGTGGAGGTATTTGGAGGATTGTTTTTGTTTTTAAACCCACAGAATTTTCTTGTTCTTATAAGCAGTGTTAATTTTGGAGTCACCCTATTAATATACAGCCTAATAGCAGAATAGCTGCTACTATCAACACATAATCATAAATATTTCTATTAATAGCCCAAGCCTGACGTTCTGACTCTAATTAATCTGATTATGTTTAATAATAAATTATATGAATGCTTTGGACATATTTTTTAACTGGCGAGGCTGCTAATCAGTTTTGCTAAAATGGCATTCTTTGGGCTAGGGATTTACCTTGCTTGAAGGCAGTATTAATCCCTGGCTAAAAAGATGACTGTCTTTGTATTTCTGGAATCATCAAACCAACCTTTTTCCCCTGTTATTCTTTGTAGTGCAGTGATGTGCATTGAAAGAAATCAGTTTATGGGAAACAGTCTGTCTACAGCATGAAAAATAGTTTTGTGGTAGGTCTTGGTTTATTTTTGCTTTCTGGAGTCTTTGATGAGTTAACAGCTGTGTGCTTAAAGCACAGAAATGAGAGCTAAACTGAATGGCCTGTGACCATTTATTGTCACAGAAGCAGGGAAGTGCCTGTGTCTAATGCAGGTCTATGTTTGGAGGCAAATTTTCTCTGGCTAGGAAGGGCTGAAGATAGGAAGCAGGTTTCAATTCTGGTTTCCCAGAAGAGTGTGTGTGTTTTGGCTCCAAAGGAAGCAGGGAGTAGACATAGAGCTTTTGCCTGTTTTCTACAGGATATCCCACTGCACTCTTGCCTGATACCCATTTCGTGGAATATATTCTGCAAATTTGCCTTCTAGCACTGGTTTGCTATGGAAGCTTGTCCAGCATCTTTTATGTTCTGGTGAGACAAGGCTTTGAGAGACCTGCAGGACTTGTGGATGGTTGACTTTGACCAATGTGAAATGATGGTTTCACCTTCAGTGCCTTTGCTGAACTAACACTGATGCAAACTGCCTCCACAGAATAAACCCAGTGTAAACTTTTCTTAAAGAATTGAGGAAAAAAGTTGGTCTCTGGCAATGAAATGCTGTTTTTATTTTAGGCATCTCAGTGTATGAGTGAGGAAGTAATCTGATTAGCACATTTGCTAGAGAAATCAACCAATGGGAAGGTGAAAATATTAATAAAAGATAGAGTTGATTTATACTCAAACTGGCCTTTAAATTTGCAATATATGCTGTAAGAACATGCTTATATAACCTCTATTTCTATTCATAAAGGTTTATGTGGGTCTATATTGAATTATGCATTTAAAATTAATCCACTGAGGCAGCCCACTGAGATGCCACTTCTCATTTAGTAACTGCATTAAGGACTCTGTGCTTCATTTAGAAACTGTGAGAAGCTTGCTTTGTGCTGTGGAGAGGAACTGGCCTGCCAGATTCAGACTGGCTATTATAGGGTCTTTAAAACAACCATCTCTCTGTCTGTCTCTCTCCAAGTTACCAGTAAAACTCTATTCTTGACTCAGCTCAGGCAGCTTGGCTGAACCTGACAGACCCAACCGACCCGTGTCAGATTCCTAGAAAAGATTCATGAAGGTTTTCTTCAGGGGTTGGGAACAGCTGATTCTGCCTCTGCAAGGCTCTGGGGAACCAGAATGAGCAGACAAACATATTATGGGTTTTTTACGAGCAGCTGTAATTCAGATTTATTGAGTGTTTTGTTTGTGTAGCTTTCCAGTTCTTCAGACATTGCAAAAGGGTCAAGAGCTCTTCTAGATGTTTACATGGATTTTATTCTAAGAAATCTTAGACTCTTATTTGTCTAATTTGCATTCTTCAGAGCGCAATTATGCTGCAAAAATGGCATTGTGAGGCGCTGGGTTGTGTCTAAACTGAACTTCTTTGGCTTAAAAATAAAAGCTTACTAGTTCTGCATATGCACACTAGTGAAAAATACAGATTGACACACCTACAAAGCCTATCTTGTTGATTACAAAACATGACTTGTTGTGGGAATGAGTGCCCAGGTTTGCCTGGGCAAACCTTTTGTCTCCTTATTCTGCTTTTGGTTGCTATTATCATTAAGGCAGTGCTTTGTGGCCTTAGTTTAAAAACTTGTGCAATACCTGGCAAGGCTCAGTTTGTATTTCTCATTCTGGGAACTGTGCTTATACTGCTAAAATATTCAAGTGTCTTCTGAATAATTAAGAAGTTAATTCTGTGAATACTGACACTGAAGAAGTTTTCTCTCATACAGAATTGTGTATCTTCTCTTCCGTATTTCCCACCACATTGTTCCCTGTCCCTCGTATTCTCCACCCCACCTTGCAGATAGTCCAGAGCCACCTGGAAGTTCACCAAGTTCTCTCTGTGTGCACCTGCATGTTGGGGGATTGGCAGGCTGAAATTTGAAAAGAGGTGGTAGAAATATAAAAAAAATTGGTTAAAAGTCTTGTTCAAAACTTCTCAGAGATGATGGACATGCAGGACCATAGAAAGCCAGGCTAAAAGTACAAATATTTGTAAGAACATTCCCTCATTTTCACATTGTCTCCACTTACCAAATGTGTTTTGTTTGCTGCTTTATTTCTGTGTGAGTGAATTAATATGTGTGATTTACTAGAGGGAAGCTAAGTTGGAAAAAGGGATTTTTATGTAAGTACAGAAAGTGCTTATTCCCCTGATCATTTTTATCTGCTAAAGGATTAAATTCCATAGTCTAGATTCAGCTGCTAAAAAAAATTTGTCTCTTGCATGTGTGACTGTGCTCTACTAGATGAAGGTTTCACTGCTGCAGGGTGTCACCCAGCCAGTCCCAGAGAGGACTTTGAATATCAGGGTAGATACTTTAAGGAAAATGCAGAAGGTAAGATAAATAGCATCTATATATAATAGACATCATTTTAAAACAGTCTAGCCTTTGGCAGGCAAGTGACAAAATTAAGACTGAAATCCTCAAAGTTATTTAGGTGTCTCATTAATGCAATGGAGAACTGGATGTCTGAATATTTAGGGACCTGAAATTGAATCAGAAGATAATGAAAATCTTGAGGAAATTATTATCAAAGATTAAAATAGATCAGAAATATCTTCTTTTAAGTCTCACCATTTCAAGGACTCCTTACAGGTTTATTTGTGTTTAGATTAAGGGTAAATAAGATCATGAAATTAAGTGTTCGTTTTGATATGTGAAAAGCAACTGGTTGCATAACTGCTGAGTTATGAAACCTATATTTTTGTCCTCTGCATTCTGAACATCTGTGGCCTATATTTAATTGTAGTTTTCATCTTCAGTTTGAAGAAACAATGTTTAGCCTGAAGACAAAAGTGATCAGTGTAGTGAAATCAGCTAAATAGTGTGGCTGAGTCTCACTTGCTAATGGAAAAGGCATTTTTATACATGTTCTAACTTAGAAATATTATTCATTTGATAGCTTAAATACAGTTAAGACTATTCTGCCATTCTGAACAATGTAAAGAATGAAGGTATTAAGGCATGGAGGGATTGTACCTCAAGAGGAACAGATGCATAAGAAGAGAAACATGGGGCCATATTGTACCATCAATTTTTAAGCAGAAATCTGTACTGATTCCAGTAGGAAGTAATTCTGGTAAAATATTGATGAAATGATGTGATATGACCCATGGGCAGGAAATAAGGAAATGTGCAAAGTACAGCAAGCCAGTAGAAGTAGGGAAAATAATATGAAATGAAGAAACAAAAGGAATGAGCAACTTCAGAAGTAATACTCCTGAAAAGTCTGGAGAATGATACAGAAAGAACATTTTACATAGGGTGGCAGTATGATAATGTCATCACCTTTCCCTCAGCAGTCCATACAGCCAGAAAGCTTCAGCCCAGATTTGCAGCTGTGATCTGTGTTTTGCAGTTGGTCCATATAATGGACTGGATGAGGTTTCTGTTTCAGTCAGCCTCCTTTTTTGACATGTAATTCAAATCCAAATTCTAATCTGCATTTGTGACTCAGAAATCTCTAAGTGACATCCTTACCAAAGAAAGAAAAGATGGAGCCTTCATGTAGAAATAGAAAGGTGATGTTTGAAGGATGTTTTTTAATTTTTAAAATGCAGGTAGTCAAGAACTTCTGTGATGTTTGTGTTCAATTTGCTTCCACATTATTGCAGCTGTTAGATTAAAGGTCTCCATAGGCTTCTTAGCCCATGTCTGAGTTGCAAATCAAACTGTCTGCAAGTATACACTGCTGAAATCAAAGCAGGTTAGGAAGTTTTAATTTTAAAACCAATTCTGTTGTTAGATGTAAATCTCAGGTTTCCCAGGTGCAATCTTCAGGAGAGATCTGGAGGTAAAACTAGAGTTTTCTCCCAACACAGTATGGTTTATTTCCACAGAGGTAAGGAATTCTAAACTCCAGTTTCTGCCTGCACATCTCAGGAAATGGATTGTTGGTTTGTCTGGGGATGGGCTGCACTATAGTGAGGTCTTGTTCATAGCCATGGCATTAAAGAGCCCTACCAACAAGGTGTCCCAGTTAGCTGAACTGAAGGTGGAAATATTATCCTCTGCTATTAAAATGTAACTTCTCATATTCTGCCAGAGACATAATAAGCATTTTGAGAGTTTTCTAACACATTGCCATTCATTTCCCCACATTGGATCTGTAGATTGAAAAGAACACAAAAAAGGAGCCCTCGAACATACGCCAATAGCACATGCATATTTATGCAGCCAGCAGTTCCCTTGTTTAAGAAGAATACTCAAAGAATTAAATTTCATAATTTTCTGAAATAGCAAGTACATTTAAAGAGCATCTGTAGATTAGTCTGAGTAAGTTTGTTCTGTGAATTGCTTGAAAAGAAAACAGACTCTTCCTAGGTATTGCAGCAAATTGTTCCCAGCATTTCAGCTTAACACAGTAAATGAAAATTCAGAGGAAGCAGCACAATATTGGATGAACCTGCTTCAGAACATTGGCTCAGGCCACAAAGCAAGTAATTAACAAGCTGAATGAAGCATTTAAGCCCACGCCTTATCATTTATGTAACTAACCTTTGAGTTTTGGACGCACTGGTATGCTGCAGTGAAGCCTACACAGTGTTTCTTTTATGTGTGTGTATTGAGCAAATGGGAAATGCATACCCTGCCATTTGTTTTTCACATTTTCAGCACTTATCAGAGTTCTCTGGCTGAGTGATCTTATATTGCAAAAATGTACGCCTCTTGGTCCTTTTTTCTGTAGTGCAGTATGAATCTAGACAAGCCTCAGCCTTGTTGTGTGTGGGGAGATGTATTCTACTTTTAAGGGTGCTTCTGAGCTCGTTTAAAGCATCATTAGTAGCACTAGAAAAGAATTAATTGAATGTCACTTTTCACTAAAGGAGTGAGCAACAAAAAGACTGATGGGGATTCTGCAAAATCCTTATTTGTGGAGGCAGCCTTCAAAAACAGCTTTGAAAACAAATCAGGAATGCTGTGGGCCAATGAGGTCTCAAAAGATGTAGTGTCCATCCTTGTCACACATCTGTTTTTCCCATCCTGAGAAATACTGGGCATGTTAGGAATGCTGAGACTGCTGATGACAACATTAGTTTCCTACAGAGTCGTGAGATAGAAGTGGAGTGTAACATCACCTCTACACTTGGGAAATGAGTCATTTTGCTTATTAATGCTCTCACTTTTGTCTCTCCCTCCTGTTCTTTTCTCCATCACTTTATAACCAGACTTATTTGGAACTCTTGTGAGACAAATACCATTTCTCCTTGGCAGGAGGAAAATAAAATAGCATACTTAACATGGTTATATAACACACTGCTACGCATGCCTAAAATGAGGTCATTTTGATTAATATATTTATCTGGTGTGCAGCTGGAACAGGACATGCAATTGTGATTAAAAGACCACCGTTTTCTTTAGTCTCTTTGCAATGGCCTTTGGTTTTTGTAACTAATATCCCTGAACCTGATGGGAGTTAGCTGCTGGTTATGTCATAATTTGTGCCCTTGGGCTGTGGTCCTAGCTTTCCAAACCTTGGAAAACCGTAGGGTGGAAACACAATTTCCTTCCTCTCTTCTTTCCTCTGTCAGAAGTTAGGTAAGAATTCTGCACTAATTATGTTTATTAGAAGTAATCCAGCAACATCTGCATAGAATGAGGAAAGAGAATGGGGCAAACTGTGGAATTCCTTCAAGTAGGAAACATTGCTGGAGGATGGAGAAAGTAAAAAGATGAGATGAGTGATAAAGCCAGTTACAGTGAGCCAGGAGAAAAAGTGGAGCAGCATGCTGCAAATGTCTCTAGTATCATCTGTGGGAAAGAGAGAACCGGTAGAATCTGCTTTTGGAACACAAGCAGATGTATTTTTCTTTTGGGATGTTGAGCTGCCATTCTTCAAAGTTCTGACGCATCCGGTTCTATTTCGGTGTGATGACTCCTAACGAGACACGTTAGGCGGCTGCTGCTCAGAAGCCAGCATTTAAAAACACTGTTTTTCTGTTCCACTCTTTCTGGCAAAAAGCTCGTTATTCAAGTACTTGCTCTAACCTTTAGTTACCCTGGTTGCATAACTGGAAAGCAGCATCCCACCATGCACTTCTGTGACCCAGTTGTGCCTTTTCAGTAGTGACTTTATGAGTTATGAAAGGTGTGTCTGCCACATTGCTACAGAAGCATTTACTCTACTGACCCTGATTTCCTAAATATTATATAGTCATTGTTCACTAAGGAGTAAAAACAATGTAAAAGCACGTGGAAAAAAACCAATTCTGCTATGTTGAAAATCCCTGTGTTATGCTCTTTAGCCTTGATAGTGTTTGGACTTCTCATTGATAAAAAAAATACTTGTAGAACCAATTTTAAAATCATTAATGCTTCAGTAATCTTTCAAAATGAATTTTAGATGGTACATTCAGTACTAATAGTCACAGTACAAATCATTGACTCATCCAAGGAAGAGCCTGAATAACAATTGCTTTGTTGAACTGATTTGCAGTCTAAATTGTCATGTGCAGCTTTCACATTTTCTAGACTGTCTGCAGACTTGCTAAAATCCTTCCACATTATTGTATCATCTATTACCCTGTACTCTACTCATGATAAAACCTCCCTGTGGATGAGAATGAATTTCTAATGTCTCATAGAGAAAACTGTTTATTGCTAGCATTACTTTCACAAAATCTTTCTGTAGCTCACAGAAAACACAAAAGAGACATGTGCTTGGTTTTTTTGCCATCACATAATACAGCATAAGTCAGTTATATAAAGTCCCTTACATAAATAGCTTAATTCTACTTTCATTTATATGGAATTATAAATCAAGAGCAGATCTACTGAAACAAAAGATGTTACACCAGCATAAAACAGGTATTGACAGCATGTGCATACTTTCATTATATAGATTCTTCCAGCCAGTGATTTTTGGGCTTTAGCAACTTTAAATTCATCCTGTCCTGAGAAGTAAAGTATTTAGTATGTGTCAGCTGAAGGCTGGTCTCCATAGCAAAGATTGTCCTTTCCATCAGTTTTTTAGTAACCTCTGCATATGAATTTTTGGTATCAATATACAATTGATCTGTGTCGTTAAAATATAACATTACTCTTGTCTAGTAAGCATGATGTAACCAGTTCTTCTGTTGTGTAGGTTTTAGAGAGTTTGATATTAGTGACTGATGATAAAAGCCTGTTTGAAAATCAGGAAGACCTTTAAAAACCCATCCTAGCCCTACAATAGTCTCGTAAAGCAGTTTCTAGTCTTCTTTCATCTGTACATGTGCCCAAGAGGCTGAGAGATGGCATTCCTTACCTTATCCTTGGTTTTGAGTAGTATGGAGCAAAGACCAGGCAATCTATGGCTCCTACAGTAGGGGCTAAAGAATTGTTGAAATTAAGAAGTCAGCACCTCTTTTGAAGATAAAAACTCTTGCCATTATACCTTTTACCCAGTCACACAGAGAACCATGGCACATTAAGAGAAGTTCCAGGATATTGTGGCATCTCAATTACAGAATAAAAGCATGTTACTGACAGTGTTCTGAAGCTGTGGCAGGTCACAGCCAGTCTCATGTCCCTTTGCCCAGCATGGCACAGGGTCCTGATCCCATGCACGGCAAAGTCAGCACAGGGTCCTGTGTCAGGGAACTGGGGAGCAAAGGCTGACTGGAGGCAGTGGCTTTCCTTTAACTGCTTTATAGGATAGAAATCATCCAAATTTGCTAATGATCATTTTAATATGAAGCATTATGTAAGTGTGGATGACTTTAGCATATTTCAAATACCATTTGAATCAATCTGTGTAGGTACAGTTATAAAACGAGGACATAGTGAGAAAGTAGTTGGGAAATATTTTGCTATCCTATATTTGGGTTAAATCCTGTTTCATATTGCATCTAAACCCCTCTTTTTTATACCACTTTAAAAACTTTTAAAACTAAAGTTATGAATTAAAAATAATCACTTAAATCAACATGTTCCCAAGAAAAGGCCCAGCTTTTTTCTATTATTTCCTGATGAAAATGCACTTCAACCAAAACTTCTTCTGATCAGACACAAATCAATTTTGTCATAGATAACAGAGACCTTGACATACTGAGCTGTAGGCTCACCACAGGCCTTAGCCTGTGCCCTGGCTTCTAAAGTAGATGCAGAGTCTGAACAAGCTTACGTAAGAGGCCAGCAAGGCAACCTCTGCCCCCAGCAGTGGCTGGGGCTTAGGCAGCAAGTCACAAGCATGCTACAACTTGCTGAAATGACAAGGCAAAGGAAGCAGCCCATACATATGGAACTTGCAAAAAAAAATTCCAAAATTTCATATTTTTTGTAGAATAAACTCTTAGTATTAGGTTTATGAATAAAGGTGTTCTTTAGCTTTCTCTGTGGAGTTTGATGGAACTTCTGAAGTGGTCATCACTGAAAATAGTCCTTTCATTACCACACAGACACAGCTTAAATGTGGCTGGGATGCATTCCTGCCTGAGACAGAACATGAAGAGGTATCCTGGTCATAGGTTTAAATCACAGCAAACTGAAAAGCAAATAGTAATGCAGCAGAGGAACCAAAGCCCACAGAAGTGCAGGGTAGTGCAGTAAGCCAGGCCTTCTTCAGCTCCCATCCTTTTTACTTTACCACAGCAACAAAGGAAGAGAGAAGGAGAAATAAAACCAAGCCCAAAACCCCCCCAAAAAGCAGCAGCACCTGCTGTTCTCTTTTACAACATTTGAGGTTTGAACAACTTCATTTCTGTGGTTTGGCTTCTCGACTTCAAGTGTTGTTGTGTGACTGCAGGATAGAGGAGTTGTTCTTTGTTCCTTTATCTAAAAGACCTGCAAAAAGTAGCTCCCCTGGAATATTTGTTTGCCTCCGTAGTTGTTATGCAAGCCAAAGAGTAAAGAAGACAAAAATTTTAATTAGGAAACAACTCTCCACACAGACTTTGTTGGTACAACATAGTTATAAGTACATCTACAAACACATACAGGTTCTTTGGACTATGATTTTTTAAAATATATTTTATATGACAATGCAAACAAATCTGGAAAAAAACAAATTACTTCAAACTTATGTAGAGGTAGCTGAACAGTATTCTGTCCAGTGATATGAGAGTATAACTTAAGTTTCATTTCAAGTTCATTACAGTGCACAAAAGGATGTTTTACAAACAAATAGGATATACAAGTCCACAAAACATTTTATTTAAAATGGCTTGATAGATATATTTCTGGCACTCTTGTAACCACATAGCTTGATGGAAATAAATTGGACAAGTATATGGTTCCAAATTAAGACATCTTACACAGATAGTCTTTTGCTCCTCATTTTTGTACTTCTCCCGTTCCTTATCAGGGAATTATAGAAGCTATTACATTGTTTTTGCTACACTTCTGCTCTGTAAACCTTTGTTCCGCAAACTGAATGTAAAGATTAAAAGCTGCATATGTTTCATATTTATAAAATATATGGCTATGACTATTAAAAAGCTCAAGAATGGCAATAACAGAATACAGGCACTTCTATGTGAGGGTTACTTTAGACCTTATGAAAATCCAACATCAGTAAGCACTTCACATGATACCTGGATGAGTAAGTCAATGTAATAGTTCAGGTTTTTATTATCCACCATTTTAATCCTGTCTAAGCAGATTAGTTTCTTTCTTCTTTCAGACAATATTTATTTAGCAAAGTGTTTCAAGAGAGTGACTTTGCTCAAACTACCATTTTGCTATTGCCATAAGACTTCCAGTGATTTGCTGGGCTTTGGAAATAAACCCCAGCTCCTAAGCTACATGCTGCACTAGTTACAGTTTCAGTTGTGAATTAAATGCGAACTAAGCAGGGGCTGAAAAGAGGGATTGTGTTCCTGATGTAGGACTTGGGGGAAACAGGGAGCACTACCCTAAGTGCATATAGGTCCATGGGGTTTTGATGCACAAAACCCCTATAGATAACTTTCACTTTCTTTTTTAAATAAGTGTTTGTGAACATGTTCTCCATTCCTAAACACTGCATTTAAATACAACTTCTGTCATTGATTTAAACACCAGCAAAACTTCAGCACCAAGTAGAAATCATTAACGAGAAAAATTTTCACAATGAGAACAATCAGCCATTGGAGTAATCTTCCCAGGGAAGTGTTGGATTTTCCAACATTGGACACTTGTAAGATTCGGCTAGATAGCCTGCTGGACCATCTTGTCTAGAGCGTGCTTTTGCCAATAAAAGTTGGACCAGCTGATCCTTGAGATCCCTTCCAACCTGGGATTCTGACTCTGTGAAAAGACCATCTAAACCAGAACTCAACTCTATGAAGCTCTTTCTCTACAGCACAGATTAACCTGCTACATCCAAATCCACTTTTTTTTTAGATTAAAACAATCTTTGGATTAATAAATCCATGGTTGAGGTGTTCTGCCAGCGAGCAGTGGTGCAGGACAGAAGAATGGCGAGCCACACATCTGACAGCTGGTATCTCTTATTGCTACATTGTCATGGAAGATAGCAGCACTTAAAGTAATTACAGAAAAAAAGCAAGAGGAATTTTTACAACTAACACCAGAATGTCACTCAAGACTTAGCATAAAGGCCTATCACACCATTTTATCATTTCATTATTAAAACTACTGAACTACTGTCTAAGCAGCCTATGTCCCCATAACAATTAATCAATACTTCTGACCACACAGAAAATGCAAGTTTGAATCATGATTTGGTTTGTTGGGTTTTTTGTTTTTAGTAGATGAGCAAGACTGGTTATAAAACTGGGTTTGGTGTCTAGAAAAATGTGAGCAGCTTAAATAAAATATTCCCCCAATTAGTATTTTATCTGATCAATGCTATTTCTATAATTAAACTGAAGGTATTTTTAAATCTGTTCAGCTGTTTATTCATGTCTGTGATAAATGTTGCATTTACATCCTTGTGCTTATTTATGCATCTGAAAAAAAAATCAGTGGTAGTGTGGCAAACCTAGATTTTTTAAATTTTAAACATCATTACTGAAACTTTACCACCTCAGCATAATCAAAGCTAAAAGTACTCCTAGTCCAGTTTTTCCTGGACAGGTTTGTGTTCATTAGCCCATATCTTTCTCAGTATTGGTTTTCATTTCTGATGGAATTTGCAGACTTTAGCCATTAATCCAGGACATGTGGCCATAGAGCAGCCCCAGCAAGAATGCTACTGTACCTGTACAGATGGAATTTTGGTTTGTTGTGCATGCAGATCACCTGTTTGCATTACATGCAGTAGGTCCAGTGTTTCCAGGCTGCAACAAATGCACTGGGTGCTCACGATGCAGGGCATGTACACAAATCTCTGCTTGGAAATTCTGGCAGCTTTACTCAAGGCTAACAGAAAAGACAATATTCATCTTTAAAATCAAGGATTCTTTCCATGACATCTTTTCTAAAACAACAAAATAGGCAGAATGAGTATGTAGAAGACACAGTGTGCAGGATAAAAAAAATAATTACATCAGTGAGAAAACAGTTTAAATTAGGTATTTAAGCTCCTTTTCTCACAGATAAGAGTAACTAAAGTGGAAGCTTTTTTTTCCTGTGGGAGCAACATGAGACACTTATGCTCTGCAATAGTACCTAATGGTTTGTGGAAGAATTGCATTTAATGCAGCTTCACTTCCAAACAAGTAGAATCACTTTGTTGACTTATGAACACAAAATGCCATAGCAGGTGTCAGCCACCATCCCTTGGTACTATTCAGAAGATGTAGGTGTTTTTATACATTGTTTACAGCATGCCAAATACCACTCATGGAGCAAGTGCAGCAATCCAGCAGTATGGAAGTTACAGCATTTCCAAAGTAGCTCAATGCAAATAGGACACAGATTCCATGTGCACCACAAGGGTGAAACATGTTTGTCTTCTATTTGTTTCTTTGGTCCCTTATAAAAAAGTTCTACAGAACTTAACAAAAGGGGAACAAAGGTAGCTTTATGAAAACTACTTTTAACAAATATTTCTGATGAGATAATGGAAAAACATGCAGAAAAGTTACATTAAATCCTACTGCTTTTTTTTTTTTTTCATAAAGGCATGAAATGGCAGTGCTATCCTGCATAAAAAAAAACCAAAGAAATTTATAGCATTCCATAACATTCTCACTTCATTCTAGTTTTTGCCACTGAAAAGGAAAACAGTAGCTTAGAATAAAGGCTCAGTTTAGCTCACATTGAAATCAGTTAAAGTCAGAATCAGAAGGAGGTAAGAGCAGTCCCAGAAAGTGGTACACTGTAAGCAATACAAGCAGCAAAACAAGTATATGATCTGTTGATTAGAAAAAAAAAAATCAAAACCAAGATACTTCCTGTTCTCATTTCTGCCCTATTTTTACCTGCTTTATAGCTAGAAGTAATCATGCTAAAATTCACTTGCCTTCCTTGGGAGATAACTATTATTAGCAACACTACCCAATCTCTTAAGAGAAAAGCAATGGCTGGGTAGAGATTTGAAGCTAACAGAAACCTGAAGATTGGGGTGAAATAAATAGCATTTATTACAACATATTCCTTCTTATGTGACACAAACTACCCTCTGAGTCCTACAGTTCCAAATAACTCCCCCCTCCCCCTCCCATACACACACTCCAAAGCCAAACCCCACCAAACAGTTAAAAGAAATAAAACTCATCTTAACAGCAACAAGAGTTGATGGAAAAAAAAAACAAAAAACCTATGTATTAACCTACAATGAAATGACACCAGTACTTCCAGTTTTCTCTAGGATAAGCCACTTTCCATATATTGCAGCTCTTTCTTCGCAGTTGTTTGTAGCCATTGTCCATTTTTGCAAGAAAGAGTTCAGATATAAATGCAACTTCAAGTTATTCAACTGTGAAATATTAGGGGTTAGATCCTTCTGTCACCACTATGGTCAATTCCCACTGACATCAACCATCAGTACTTGAATTTACCCAAGAACATAAACACATGCTTAAGCAGGTGCTTGACTGTTTGGTTGTATCAGGAACCTCTCCACAAGCATAGGATGAACCTTCAACAGCTGTGCTTGAATTAACTCAGACAATTTGTGTAATCAAAGACTTCAAGGCAGGATGTTTTAGGGGCATTCTTAAGCTACAGCAGAACTGGGGATGAGTAGAAAAACATTCAAAGTATTTGAACACAAATAACTGAAAAATTATCAAAGCAGTTGCTTGTGCACTGCAAGAATCATAATTTTTGTCCCCAGTCATAAATACAGGGTAAAAACACTATAAATAGAGCAGCTCACTTTCCTTTAGTGAATGAACACATAAATAATATACATTTTGAAACAAAAAAATCATAGTGCAAAAATAAATTATCAAACAGAAGTTGTGAACATTATTTTACACAATGCTATATAAAACCTGAACCATTTGAATAAAAGACTTTGCAGTTCACTGAAATAACGCATCAACCTTATTATTTCTGCTTCACATTAAACTGCACAGTTTATCCTTTATCCACTAAAAAATAAAAATAAAATAAATTAAAAAAAAACCCTTAAGATTTTTAAAAGGTTTATGGCAAACAAGATCACTTTTTGCTCTATCACATTTGTTATGAATTTAGCAGTGCAGCGATTGAATACTCGTCTCAGTTCCGAATGGAAACTATTGAAGTATCCATAAACATCCCCTGCTCTTTTTAAGTCATTCTCTTTGAAACTCAGGGCTTGAAGCATCCTGACACACTCAGATCTGTAAGACATTATTGCAGTTAGCTGGAGTGACAGGGGGCAGTGGGAGCTGCCCAGCTCTGGTGGCGGCCGTCACCGCGCCCGGGCGCGTGCCATGAAGGTCAGCACGCGGCGGATGCCGCTCAGGCGCTCCCGCAGCGACTGCATGGCCAGGAAGGGCAGCTGGGCTCTGTTCTCCAGGGGCAGCACAGCCAGGACCCACCAGCACCAGGCTGGCCCGTTGGGGTTAGCCTGCAGTCAGGGGGAAAAATAGAAATTAGAAGTCAGGTGCTGACTTTGAGGATTTAACTCTGAAACGTGGTTGTCGATAGCAATGTAGCAAGTGGATTATTTCACTGCCAGCCTAATGGCTTGTGATTACTGGTTGGCCCGAAACACGTTACAAACAAGTGGCACCTTTCCTAAAAGCAGAATGTTAAAATAGGATGCATTTTCTATTACTAGCAACAATTTATAGTCTAGGCCTTCTGGATTTTTAAAAATCTGTTTTCTTCCCATGTTATTACTGACCCAGATCTTTGGGATTCCTTTTCCATACTTTATGACACTACCTCATATTTAGCTCTTGTTATATTCTGTTATTTTAGGACTCCACCATTTGCAGTCCCCCACTGTTTGCAGTCCTTTATCAAAAGTAAAAGTTTCCAGTTGCCTATTTACTCTCAGTCATTTATCTGGGGAAGTAGAGCAGGCAAAGGGCAGCTCAGTCTCCTGGGATTACTGCAGTGAGATAAATAGTCTCAGAAAGTTATCAACATTAAATACGAAATTTTCTTTGCAACTGTGCTACCACTGGTGTGTGGCAACAGAATTTAGAGGCTCAGCTTATGTGGGGTAAATGCAGAGTATTCATATTTTCATCTTAAAACACAGTGCCTGCCAGCTTATCGGATATCCCTGTTATTTCTGTCCCTAAAAGTTACATAAGCCACTGATTGTGGATACCTGTGGGTCAGGATCCTTAGCTGGCATTGGACCAAAATGACTGAGAATTCGACTTTTGAGTGCTTGCTTGAGGGAGTTAAACCACGTATAGGCCTGATCATAGACAGAGTCATGGAGAACAAGTAATGCAGCATACTCCTGTCCTTGCACCTGGAATGAGAAATGAGAGGGGGAAGGTTACTGTTAGCTCAGGCTGCATGCTGGGGAAGGCATAAGATTTTCAGGATTGGATAAGGGAAAGGAAAAGAAAAAAAAAGCATGCCAAAAGAGTTCTGGAATAAATAGTGAGAGCTCATTTGGTGTTTCCCCTTCTGATGACCCTCCCCTACCCAAATTCTTCCCTTTGCCTGTATTCTAAATCAAAAATATCTATTTGTAGAATTTGCAGTTTCTGGATTGTTGTACAAAAAAACCTTTACAAATATCACACAAAAACAGGAAAAAATTGTGCAAAGCTTTTTTTAAAAAGAAATAAATCAGTAGAGCCTCAGAGTAGACATTTTATCTTCCCATTATATACCAAAAGCTCTTAAGAACTAATGCAAGGAATTTTGAAGGTTATGATGCATCCAATCCTGCTGCTTCTTACCTGAATAGGGATTTTTAAATTGGCTCCATACAAATGGTGTAGGGTTCCCCCTCCACCCCCTTATAAACTCCAGTTATTCTGTTTAGAAGAGCAGTAAGAGCTCATACTGGATTCACTGAGTCTGGTCCTCTGATAAATACCTCCAAGAAACTCTTCAGTACCTGGGCAGTGTTTGTGCATGCTTGTGCTGACTAGTATGTGTCCCACCTTAACCATGAGCAGTTATTAAATACCATAAGTTTGTTTTATTAGAAACTACTACAACAACAAAAAAAAAAGAACTCCCTAAAACCCTACATGCTTAGAATTTCACACGTGATACAGTTTAAATGAAGTATTTCTGAATTTACCTTTTGATCCTCAATGTACTCAATATCTGCTGTATTATATCCATCACGCTGGCTGTGCTGGATCACCTTAAACCTCCTCTTGCCAATGCTGTCTACAACAGAGCGACCATCAGCAAAGAATTCAACATTTCTTATCTCCAGAATGCAGCCATAATCTGCAAACCTATTGAAATCAGAACAAAAGCAAGTAAACAAATCTTATTCTCTCCACCCTGAGTTCCACAGAGCTGCCATACAGCCAGTCCCTGCCACAAAGGTATTTACCAAGGTCAGCTCATTTCTATTGTTCATAGCACTGACCTGCTCTAGTTCAAATTATTCCACAATTGTTTGCAAAACTATCAGGAAGATTCAGACTGTCTAATCTAATTAATGCTAACTGGATGTTTTGGAATACAGGAAACATCTTATGAAACAGAAAGATACACAGATCAGAAGCTAACTTTCTCCATAGTCCTAATATGTTCAGTCAGTTTGTACAGAAGGTCAAGTGCAATTCAGAATATTAGCATTATGAAAGGACTAGGAAACCTATGAAGAAAAAAGTGTTTGCACAATTTCATCAGATTTTACTATGCAGGTGGGTATTTTCTGTAAATCATACTTTACACAGAGTATACATACCCAGTAAAGTTTAGAAGCATAAAGAGAAGGAAGAAAAGCTAAATAGAGAGTCAAACATTGAAGTCAAATTACCTAAGGCTGGCATTACAATGGCTCAATGTAAATGCTCATCCAGTCCTTATGAATGTGTTAGAATTCAGAAACACGTAATCACAAGAAATGATTATGTGGGTGATTTTATTGAAGAGCTCTGGGTGTCAGGGGTATGAACCCAAATCTGACTCTGACCATACAGCCGAGATGAACATGTTTTTATATTCTATAGTTATATAACTTTCATGTTAATTATTAAACTTCTATTGTTCTATTGTATACATAGATTTCAGCTAAGCATAGCCCCCCCTTTAAATTTCCAACATAGTTTCCCATTATTCTTCTTATGGTTATATAATAATTATATTTAATTGCTAAACAATCATCACATCGAACAATTATATCATTTATCATACTGCTTACGCAGGTGCAGTTGATCTGGGAAAGCACAAAGCCTAACATTTCAGAGTCTATTTTAATATTTTCCCCAGGCCCCACTATCCAAGGTCCTGTTATACCTCTGCAGCCTCCACTATAAACATATAAAGGATATAAACATATCCTATAATTTAAGGAAATTTAGCCCAAGAACACACCTTACTGCCATTTTGATTTCTTGTGCCAAAATAGTCAGCAAATTTAAAAGTGAGAAAAATACACTTCTTTTCATGTATTACAGGGGGTCTGCAGCTCAGTCACATGTGACACACATTCAGTTAAGAGTGTTGTGAGAGAACAGACCATCATATTAGTCAGAATCCAAATCCTCAAGAGAAAAACTTCTGTCTCCTTAACCTGCATGATTAGGAGGAAACTTTAACCTGCACGATGAGGAAGAAACTTTCTCTACTGGAAAACTACCACAGATATTACAGCCATGGACCTTTCTGCACCTCTCCACCAGCTCCAGACTAAGAGGGTGCCTCAGATGGTCCAAGCTATTCACTCACCCCTTGACAGGGTCACTGATGCACATCCCAAACTGTCTGGTGCCCGTCTCCATGCACCTGCGGATCATCAGCCGGTAGCAGGGCTCGAAGATGTGCAAAGGACAGGGCACTGTGGGATAGGCCATGGTGCACACAAATATGGGAACATTCTTATTTAGGCTGTAAGAAAGAAAGGAAAAATCAGGTATGACGTTTTACCAAAGTACTGACACACAAGGCTCATATTGTTTAAAATTACAGCATCTTTAAATAGAAATTATAGCATCTTTAGAATAAAATTCTTAATGGAATAAAGAAAGCTAAAATTATTGGTAAAAGCTTAATTTCATTCTTAATGGAATGGTAAAAGCTAAAATTATTTTCCCTTTAACTGACTAAATACTCTAGAAAATTATATACCACTTAATAGCAGACAGTTTGTTCATTAAGCTTTCTGGATTTGTTTGTGAAAGCATTACTTGATCTCTAGTATTGCTTTTATTAATTTTATTTCCCTTAATCCCATTTCTTCCCTATCCAGTATATTCTAAACCCCATCCTGTCAGACTGCTTCTCACTCTGTGCCTTTTATAGAGGTCCACTGAAAGCAGACACATTGCTTTTTACTTTGTTTATAAAGCAATTTCTGGATTTCTTCTACTTCTCTTTATTCTTTAGCACAGTGTCCAGTTTTTATGCTCACTCAAGCACAGTTTCCTCTGGACCCTGTTCTCTGAAATCACATGGTACAGAGAAAGAAGCTCCATCAGCATCTCAGCTCATGTTCCACAGCAGCCAGAGCCACTCCCAGCCAACAGCAGCAGAATTAGATAGGGGATTTTACATAAATGGATTACGTACTTGGAAAGCTCTGCTATTTCCTCTTCATAAATCTTTCTCCTTTCAGTGAGTTCTTCTGGAAGATATCTGGCTATTAGCTCCTCCATTAGCACTGTTTTACAATATTTCCTCATAGCCAAGCACTGCAGTAAGAACACACAAAGCAGTTAGAGAGAACATCCAGCACTTCCCAGTTTGTAGTGCCTGTGCAAAGGACATCACCCATTACCCTCATTTTCTGATATCTGTGAGTCTATCATCTGTCAAACCTGCCACTGAAGAGTTGTTTTATTTAACTATTCCCAGTGTTACAGGCATTCACTTAGGAAATCTGGAAAGCAAAAATCACCTACAGACTTTCTAAATACAGGCCTGGTCCTAAGGTTTTAACAGAGATTAGCCATGCTTGGCAACTCACAAGAGCATTTTAAAATTCACATTCTTCCTGAGTTATGTAATATTTCATGTCGGGAAATATCAAGGCTGTCTGAAGGTGAAGTGGTTCCTATCACTTGCACTTGAACTTATGCTGAAAAAATCCAAGTATTACCTCTGAGAGCCCTTCCTTGCACAGGGGACATTTTGGGTTGTGATCCAGGCATCTCTCCAGACATTTGAGACAGAAGGTGTGTCCACAAGGTGTAGTGACAGGTTCATAGAAGAGCCTGGATTGGGAAATCCAAGAGCAAAAAGACAACAATATCGTGTACTAAAGTAAAAGAAAAAAGTTGCTACCTAAAAAAGCTGCATTTATTCACTAACTTAACTACTGACTACCACAGGGATAAAGTCGCATCTTGCTTTTAATTTCTTCAACCAACTTTTGTATTTATTCAGCCTACAGACTTTGTTATTGCCACCTAACATGAAAGGCGGCCCATGAACTCTGACTTCAGTGAATGTGAGGGACAAAATTGTCACAAACTTCCAACAAGCCAGCATTTAATTTTCCTCTGTGTGAGCAATAAACAGACCCAGAAGCTGGACCATCTGACTTCACTAATGAAATTGAGCAATACTTCCACAACTATTACTGAAATTTTATGATTACTTGTATGTGTAGAGCTAAGCACAAAATACCTATTTGCAGTAATAGCCCACATGAGTAATTACAATAAACTGGGACTTGGCATGATTCTATTATTGCCAGCTCTAATGGGCATTTTTTTAAATAGAGCCCTTAACCTTCAAGGGACTGCTTTTCTGGAAATGAGTGACAGGAGGTTCATATTTTATCTGGAAGAATATTTAAATATATAAGGCCAGGTATTCAAAGTATCATGGTACTTATTCTTTACCCGTTTCAAGGACCTCTATGACACTTATTTTCATATAAAGATTTTTTCCTTATTATGATTATGCAATACTGCAAAGTCATGTTTCCTTGTCAATAAAGACCTTAAGGGGATGTAAGTAACACAGAAGTTTTTTTTAAAAAATAGAAACAATTCAAATCTAGAAACCAAATTGTCTGGAATATACTGTATTTTATAACATACTGTCTGAACATTTTAAGGTCTTAAGTACTAGTCTCATTATAATTTAAGTGAATTAATTTTTCTTAAAAGTATTAGTTTATCCAAACAGTACACTGTGTTCTGTTAAATATGTGGAAATTAAAATACGTAAACCCACGTTTTATTAGCATCTTTGACAAGATGAGTGTATTTAAGAATGCAATTGGCTTTTAACAAGACTGCTATAAAGAGCTCATTAAATGTCATTAGTTACTGAAAACATTGACATTTAAGCAATGGAACATATGAAATAGTATCTAAAATGCCACACCTATCTTATTGCAACTTCATGGTGTAATTGAAAACACTTGTTAACTGTTTCATGAACAGAAACCTCACTTAAACTATGGGAAACACTGACTTCTACCCCATGTTCCAGTAAGCACTGCATTGCATATGTAATTATTTGATAGGGACTGACTTCATCTGAAACACAGCATAAAGACAAGATACTCCTCTTGAGATTCCTGAGCCTGCCCTAGCTCCAACAAAAGCCAGCAGCAGCTTTTCCTAACAACTCTAAGAGGACCTGGACAAGCTCCATGACTTGCAGAAAGAAATGCTACACACCGAGACTTGCCATGACATTATTTTGAGCTACTGTACCACAGAAACTAAGATGCTGTAGAATAACACTCCTTTTCTCACTAGTCCCTTGCTTTGACTGCTTTGTATTTTCTGCTTGCTGCTGGAGCAAAGGTAGATCAATAACATTTTTGCCACTCCATCAGACAAACAGGTTAATAATAGCTCCTGCAGTTAATTGTGAGCAGGTCAGTAGGTTACTGGGTAATTAGACCAAAGCACTCTGGAACCAAAACCCCAAAAGGCTTCTGAAGAACATGGCAGGAAGTAATTACAATGGGTCTGCATAAATAACCAGAAAGATCTTAGGAGAGCTTTCCTGAGCACAAGCCCTCCTTGTGCAGTGATGTTACAAAGCCAACATCCTTCTGAAGGCAAAGCCTGCATATAGGACTACAATTCCAGGCACAGCACCTGTACATCCTCTATTCTAAAAGGGAAACAGCAATCCTTGGGCTAATTCTTTTACAAATGTCATGTAGTCTGGCTGTTTCTGATTTAACATAGAGGATGAGAAAGTAGGATTAATTAATTTTATTTAAAACATCTGAAAAATGGCTTGTGGACACAATGATAAACAAGCAGAATCACCAAACCATTTAAGACTAATTGTGTGGCTTTCTGTTAGAGGAAATTTTTGCTCTTTGCACTATTGAGTGTTTTGACAGCTGCACAAACTTTTGGAACATATTTCAGCTGTAGACAGGCAGAGGGAGAGGGGGCAGATCTCATTTATTCCAAGCAGAAGCAAATCAGACAATACAGCAGTTGGTCTTCAAAGCTTTCAGTTTGTCTGAAACAAATTGAAGCCTCCTCCTCTGCATACAAACAACAAAATCCAAATTTCTCAAAACACAAGCCTTCAGAAGTAAATCCCTAAAGAGGATATCTGCTATTTAAGAATTTTAAAATATTGTGCAAAACCAACCCCAACATGAATTATAGATAAATCTGGGTAATTAAAAAAAACCAAACCTAACAACCTAAGCAACACCCACTGCAGCAAGCAAAACACCTTCCCAATATTTCTAAGTCCCCCCCCACATAATGCATTTGCCAAAGTGAAAATGTTTTGTACAAAACAAGTAGTAAAATAGGTGCGGTTGACAACTCCTACTTGATTTACTAAGCCATTGCTGTTCCCAAGAATAACTGCTGTTTTATTAACAACAATTTTCTTTACTGGAAGAAGAAATCTTCAAGCAAATGGAGTGGCTGCCTCAGTAAAGTGAGGAGCACATCTCTAAAGCAAGAGTTAAAGCACACTCTTGCTTACTCACAAGATCCTCCTATTGCAATAGCAGCAACACAGTACTTCACATGCAAACTCAGAATATTCACTGGATGAGGTGTCTTTAGGAATTTTATGCTTTTCTGACAAACAGCTCCACAAATTCCCAGGTGACAACTGTGGGTTTGTGCACTGTGTCAGTGGTGAGAGCAAATCTTTCAGACACCTTCACTAAGAAGCTTAAGCCCCACGTGAGTTTGTGTGCCCTTTCCAAAGCAATCACTAGCCCAGAGAAGATCAAAGAGTGCCCATTCATCAACAGTGCTCAGAACCAAAGGTCTAGAAATGCATCACTGGAGTAAAAATCACAGTCAAAGCTAATTTCATGTCACAGGCAAAAATAAGTACCAAGCAAGCTAGAAAATCTCTAGGTCATAAAAGGGAGGAAGATACAGCTGGAAAGCTATAGATATCTGTGAGAAAAGAACACACCTCATACACAGGGAGCAGTCCAAATCTGATGGATCCACAACTTCAAATGGAATATGTTGTCCAGTACTATTTTCCCTAATATCAACTATGTCTATCAATAAGAAAAAAAAAAAAGCAGTTGAACAGAACCATGCAAGCAAAATGCCATCTCATGTATTTACACCAGCATCTGATATTTAAATGTGGGTTGTATATACTTGCAACTTACTGAAACATGAAGCATCATTACAGTAATTTCTAATCAAAGCTTCAAAATTCAAACCCTTAGCACAAATCAGCACATCTCCCCTTAATTTTGGTCACATTACACCCACTTACAGAGGGATCAATCTGGCCTTGCATTGGCAATAAAAGTCAAAACAGTTTATTAGCGCTGAAAGTCTAAAGTGAGACAAACTCTTCTCTCATACCATTGTAAATACATCCCACAGCATGAAAACAAGGCCAGATACCAAGAATAGAGTTTGTACTTTTAAACTTTTAGAATTATTATAGAAAGTGCTAAGACCATGTGCAACACTGATGTTCTTTAAAAGACTCAGAGCTCTGCTGAGAAAAGCACATGACCCACCTTCTTTGCCCCTGCTTTGACTTTTTCTCTCTACACAGAGTCAAGCTTCCACAACATGCATCCCTTGATTAGACAAAAGAGAAAATACAAAAGGCAAAGTGGAATTTGGTCTCTCTTTGTCTGAATCTTATAGAAGAAAAGATTCCATGGGTGGCCTGCCATGGAACCTGTCCTGCAATTAAACATACCTTTCTTCAGCAGCTTGCAGGGCACCTCAGCATTTCTCATCTCCTCTGAGCAGCACTTCCTTTTCAGGAGGCTGCATTTCTCAGACAGGAGAAAAGTAGACTCTGGCATGGAGGTGAATTTGTTCTCCTCCTCTGAGCAGTCCTTTTTGCTCTCTGTAATTTGTATAGGTTTCCTCAAACTACCAGAAGTAGTTACATTTGGTTCCTCTTGAATGGAAAAACCCTTTTTCTGTTCCACGTTGACCTGTGTGAAGAGAGGACTGACATTAGACCAATCTTCCAACAACTTGGTAAGGAAAAAACTCAACCTGTCAAAAATCTTTAATATTATAGATCACCAGGAAGGACTTTGTAGGTCAAGAAGCAAGAGTTTGAGAACTGCTAATCCTAATTAAAAGAACACAAACCCCAAAAAGCAAGCAACCAACAAACTTGATTTCCCCTCCCCACCATTGAGGGTTTTCAGCCCTTTTGTGTGGCTTTAAAGCTCAAAGGTTGTGAAACTGGATTCAGGCAGAAATGTGGCTAGATCTCATGTTAATCTCATGTTATTGTTGTCACTGAACCTATGGGAAAATGCATATTGTTTACATCATGGTGATGGTATTAACCAACAGAAAAAACAAAACAATTAATTTCATTTTAAGGAAGCAGTAAAACTACAAAATTTATAAGAGAGAAAACACCCAGAGCTTCCTCTTGCAAGGCAGATTCCTTTCTCAGAGGATAAACCATTCAAGATTTATCTGCTATGGCCACAGGACATCCTGTGAGCAGCCACTGCACATCACTTGTCAGCTTTGTAACATCACCTCCCTGGATGGACCCAAAACCAGACACACTGGATTGTGATGTGTAACATGCAGGAAGATGAGTGAACTGTCCCTTGAGTGGCTTTGTGAAAGTCATGCAAAAGGGTTTCTTGTCAGAATATCCTGACAGCCTTTCCATGGGGCAATGTCACTGATTGTTTCTTATCAGTCTCAACAAGGCAGCTCAAAACCTCCACCTTTGTTTGTAAGGACTAGCCAAGTTTTCTCCTAAATATATAATATATAATATATATGCAAACCCCATCCCAAAGTTCAGGTTTCAGTGAAGCAGAAGTGATCCTTACAAACCTATGAATGTAAACTTCGGCAGCCATTTACAAAACTGCAGCTGCAAAACCAAAGTTATGAGGTAGCTAACATATCTTAGGTAGCCCTACAATAACCTGTAAGTATTGTACAGACTGAATATAGAATGACTTGATTACTGGCATCACCAGCTATAGCTCAAGTTGAAGCTCTGGATTTTAGCATTTCACAGCATTTGAGGGTATCTAAATCCAATCTACAGGGGCCCCTTTCCACTACCAACTACTTGGAAGACTTAAAGACGATTACAGGAGTAGAACCCACTCAATTCTGACATAAAATTTATCAGAACAGAGGACTTCTCTTAAAGAAAAAAAGTCAAATAAGGAGACTTCAGTAAGTTAACACTGTTTTGTATGTTCTAAAACTCAGTAAAAACTTGAGAAAATGTATCCTCCTATCTCCCAGAGGCAAAAAGGAGAGAAGGCTTCCCAATGTGAACACAAAACACAAAACAAATTAAGAACCACACATCAGACTTGATCTTTACCTTGAGCAACCTTTGTAGGTTATGGCTGGTGCCTCCAGATCCCACTGAATTTAGGAGATTCCCCTTTAATCTAGAGTGATGTGACAACAGCTGCAGGATATCGGGTAAGTGTTCCTGAGCATTTCCCGGGATGAGTGAAAACAAACTAAGTAGAAGCTGTGATATAAAACAGAACACTTCACTGCTTAGTTCCTTCCTTGCAACCTCTAAATGAAAAAGCAAGTAAGGGAACAGCTGAAAGAAGCATCCAGGATTTTGTTAAAACCATTTAAAGAGCCCTTTAAATGAGGGTAGGAACAAAAAGTGCAAGAGCTAATGCAATACAGGCCAAACAGACAGCAAGAACCTTTTCAGAGTTAAACAAGCCCACAGAGTCATTAACCATTCTCTGTGATGTGACACACACATGCCTTTGTCCTCTTCGTCCTGCAGTTCAGGGCTCACCAGAAATTGTTAATATCTTTCTTAAATGTTTTTGGGTCGTTGTTTTGGTTTGGGTTTTTTTGCTGCACATCTTTCAGTGGAGTTTACTAGTACAGAAAGCACTCATCTCACAGGCTTAATCCAAGATCAGCTGGGTAAATGTGTCTGATATTGTAAACTGTAGCTATTTTTAATTCACTTATGTGAGAATACAAAAAAGGTAGGCAGTAGAAAAATGCCATTTTTTCATTTTCTATAAGAAAAGTGAATCTGTTTCAAGTAGCAGCTTGAAGCCTCTTGTATGGCATAGATTATCAGATGAATATTTAAGGAAAGAAACAGACATGAATAGAAGATTCACACTTCAAAAACTAATTTCAACATACTACTGAGGTGATCCTGCTGATGCCTGAGGAAGCCACATGACAGCTGAGATTTCTATTTAAAGCCAAAAAGGATTTCACAGGATCACACTATGTCCAAACTAACACAGGCAGACAGTTAATACAAGCAGAACATCACAACTGCACCCAAATAATTTGGTAAAATGTAGTATGTCACTGTTCTGTGACCAGCCTTGGAAATGACCCAGTAAAATATTGCATCATGGATGAACTCTGTGTCTGATGAGTGCACAAGTAATTCTTTCAGTCATAAGAAGCCTAGTTTTTCTCAGAGCCTCACTGCTCAGAAATTAAATGTCTTGGAAATGGCTATTTGGAGTCAGAATTTAGAAACATATCTGTTTGTTTCTGGTCTTTTTGCTCTAGTGCACAGAAAGTCCTCCAGCATGACTGTGAGCACAAATCATGACATAATGACAATGAAAGACTGCATGGAAGCCACTGGGGAAAAAAGCAAACAAAACCCTCAACCATCAATGACAAAAAAACCCTCAGAGGCTGAAATCTCAACCATATATAAAATGAGATAGAAATTTGATTTCACTACAACCATTCAGGTTATACTCTGTTACCTTTGTGAATAGAATTTTACTGTAAGAATTCTACTGTTCTTAGAAAGCCTTATGTGCTACAAAACATAGAAACCCTAATGTTCCCATCCCATCAGTGATTGAGAATGGCATAAATACACTGCCATAAAGGAAAATAAAACTATTATATTTTTATTGCCATAAGTAATCACTGCAACACTGAGCCTTTTAACTACGACAGCAACAAAAGAATTATCAAATGTCAAATTACTGATTTACAGGATATCAGAGATTGGAGGGGTGGGCAAAACAGGAACATTCACAAAACCCATCTAAGAATTCAAACACATTGTAAATTTCATCTGAAAAAAAGCCTCACTGCAGGTCCATATTTTTGCTTACTTAGCTTTAATTATTAGCAACCCTAAAAAACTATTTTAAAATTGCTCTTCTTTTGTTGACTGCTTCCTCTTCCACACCTCCTGCACACGCTGGCACTGGGGCAGCATGACTGGCAGTAGGAAGAAAGCTGCTGCTCCCAAGTGGAGTTTGATGAGTGCTGCGTGTTGTGCTCCGCCAGTCACTGGCCTGATGCATCATTCAACAGCAACTCCCCCTCTTCTGCACTCCAGCATTGGGAACAGATTGCCAGGCTAGGAATCAATTAGAAATTTGAGAATCACAATAATCTGTGGGTGGCAATTATTAATAATTCAGTTTTCCTTCAAATTTTTTGATGCTAACACTGTAATTGTTTCCACTGAATGGTTGCTGATTATACTTTCTTGCTACCTTCCTATCTTCAGATCAGCAATACACGACTCAAATGTGAACAACAGTCTGGATTTGTATCTCCATCAGCTCTCTGCAATAATGAGAGAGGGGAAAAGAAAAAAAATTGTATCCTCCTTTATGAGAGGCTCCTGAAAACAATTGTGCAGATCCAGATGATTTAGGGAACTCACCTTTTGTGCCTCAGACTTGGCTGTCTTGTTCCCAGTATCTAGAGCAAGGCAGAATAGAAACTCCCTTAAAGCTTCTTCTGTTTTCCCCAGATTAGCTAATGCTTGTCCTTTCCTTAGGTGACCCTGCAAGGAAACACATCCACAGCTGCAGCTTTTGTCAAGAGAATATGCAATAAAACCACAGTGGAAGTACAAAAGATCTTTCTGAAGAAGGAAAAGTTAGACAGGAAAAATCACTCTAACCATGTCTTAGACACAGACACCACCAGCGCCTGGGATTCTAAACACAACAGTCCTGAGAACTACAAGCATAAACAGGATATTCTCCCACTCATGCAAGTATGATTCTCACAGCACCTGAGCTCAACTGATATTGGAAACATCTACTTCCCCTGCATCCACCTTCTAAAATAGTAATTTTGTCCTTAGCACTCAATTTTTAGAGTTTACAAAATTGATATTCATCTAAGTCAAGGATAATAGCCATGGCTCATTCTCCAGGACTAGCACTGTTTTTCTTCACCCCAGGAAGCTCAATAATGGTTAAGTGTCTGTAAATTGGAGGAGTGCAAGAAGTTACAGGACTTAAAGCCTCCCTCAGATTCCACTGTCTGACCATTCCAACTGTCTTCTATCAGGGCACTATCAAGGCTTAAAAAAAGCACAACTGGAGTCAGAACTTACTTTCAACCAGTATGGCTGGAGCCTGCATGCTGTTTCTGCATCGTGCAATGCATCTTCACAAGCTTTCAAAGTGGAGTTAATCTGGGACCGGTTGCTATATAGTAAGTGGTCATTTGGAGCTGTAGGAAATAGAAAAAGTGCTTGATCAGGTAAAAAGAAATTAGTTAATAAGCTTTATTCCTTAATTTTTCATTTTTTTTAAACACGTGTTGGCGCTTCCAAGTTGCACAAACCCACAGAACATCCATGTACTAAATTAAATCTGGAAACCTCTTTGGGCAACTCCAGACAAAATGCCAGCTATGTCTTATATAACTGCAGAGAACATTGCATAAATAAATGCTGAGACACTCACACAATAAATTACCAGCACTGACTGAGGATCAGATGGTTGGTAGAGAGACACAGGAGACATTTAAGACAGCAGGAGGGATGCTGTCATACTGTAGGGTGGAGCTTCAAAATTGGTAGCATCAAAGTTTTTAAGTAATAAATTAAGGTCTTTTCATGCCAGAGCTCAAAACACAGGAAAGTAAGAATCAGGTGGGGTTACAATGATCACCGAGTTACACCCACTGCAGCATCAAGACACAGCCTGTGCTGGGGGAAGGCCGGGCACTTTTCTTGGGAACATTCTCATTTCAGTGAAACGCTTCCCTATAATACCTTGCCTTTAACTTCTACTTAGTACTTGCAGCGTGAGTCACTTTTTCTCAGGAAAAACTGCATGAAAAGGACCGCGTCAAAAGTTCTCCCTGCGCAGCCCCGCAGGCGCTTCCCGGCGCTGGGGCGGGAGCGCGGGGCCGGGCGGGCCGGGGCTGCGGGACACGCCCGCGGCCCGGACACGCATCCCCGGCGCTGCCTGGGCTGCTCCGCGGCCGGCGGTGCTCGGCGGGGCTCCCGCGCCCGGAGCCCTTCCCGGGGCGCGGCGGGATGCCCAGGGCGCGGCGCTCCGCTCCCCCCGGCTCCACCGGTTACACAACGGCGCCGGCCGGGGGGAGCCCAGCCGGACCGCAGGCTCGGGCTTACGCAACCGCTGCTCTCCTGACCCAGTTTCACCGCAGGCCGAAGAGCCGAGACCCCTCCCTGGGGCTTCCCTCCGGACACCCGCCCCAGGACCCGGCCCGGGGAGCCGGCGGCACGCTCCCGGACACCGGGGTATCCCCGGCCGAGCTCGGGGCTGGGTGGAACGGGAGGCGCCGGAGAGGCCGCCAGCGAGCCCCGGCCGGTGGAAAGTTATCTCTGCCCCGGCGCGGAGCCGGGGACCAGCACCAGGGAGAGGGAGCCCCTACCTAGGCTGACCGCTTCGTTGTACTTCTGCAGGGCGGCTTGGAGCTTCTTCTCCTTGTAGAGGAGGTTCCCTTCGTGCCGGAGCTGCGAAGCCTTCACTTGGCAGGGGAACCACTTGGTCAGCAGGTTGCTGAGGATGACATTGACCCGCAGGAGCTGCCCGGCCGCCGCGCCGCCCGCCTCCTTGCACAGGACGCAGCGGGGCTCGGGCGCCCGGTCCCTCTCCAGGCACTTTTTGCAGAACGTGTGTCCGCAAGGCAAGGAAACGGGCTCGAAGAGGAAGCCCTGGCATTTGCGGCACCTGAAGACGTCCCACTCGCGGGGTGCCGCGGGCTGCCCGGCGGCGGGCAGTCCCTCTTTGATCCGGACGCTCTGCGCCAGGCACTCCACCAGCTTCTCCAGCTGCTCGGCGCGCAGCTGCTGGTGGCGGGACGCCAGCTGGTACAGCGGCAGCGCCTCGTGCAGCCGCCCGCCGAAGGCCAGCGCGTCCGCCCGCCCGAGCAGCACCTGCCACTCGGGCCCCAGGCCGCCGCCGGGCGCCTCCAAGTTCTGCGCCTGCAGAGCCCCGGCCGCCAGCTGCAGCACCAGCTGGGGCTCGGGGCGCGGCGGCAGGTGCGAGCCCATGGCGGCGGCTCCTCTAGCGCGGCGGGCGGCGCGGGACGCCGTGAGGCGCGGGCGCGGCGCGGCCCCGCCGGGCCATGGTGCTGCTGCTGCCGCCCCGCGCCGGGAGCGCCCCGCGCCGCCGCCGCCGCTTATATAAACCCGGGCACGTGACGGCGGCGGCGGCGCTCATTGGCCGCGCCCGCAGGTTGTTACAAAACCAGGCGGTTTTGTAACGCGCCGGGCCCGGCCCGCACCGGGAGGGGCCGCCCCGCGCCGGGCCCGGGGCTCGCCGCCCCCTCGGCCACCCCGTCCCGGCGGGGTCTGGGCCGCGCGGAGAGCCGGGGCGCCGGGCTGGGGAGCGCCGCCCACCCGGCACACCGGGCGCCGAGTTGGGTTTGACCCGCTGGTCTGCACCGGCGCCCCGGTGAGACGCGGAATTCGCTCCAGGGTCCGGTGTTTTGGTACCTCCGGTAACGCGAAAGGAGCATCGGCTCGGGGTGATTTTGGAAAGCGACAATGCCGTTTCCTGCTAGAGCTGGGATCGCGAAGCTTTGTAGCTGCACAGTTAATCATTCTCTTTAAGGGAGTAGTGAAGCTATTTTAATGTCAGGTACTCCTGGTTTTAGAACAACTAAGGAAAGCATTGGTGTGTTTATTTAGTTTTGCAGTGTGGCATGTTGCACAGCTCTACCTGTCTGTGCTAGATTCTCGAAGAAAAAGCACATGCCTTCTGATGTATCTTTCTTTTATTTAAGAGCAGCCCTGTTGACCGTTTCAATCTGCATGTTCCCACCAATTCTTGTTAGATGAGACAGTTGCACTAGTTGTGTAACTTTCTGTGCTAAATGTAGTCTAGGGAGAAAATCACCTGTGCTACTACAGAAAAGAAGCAGTTCTAAAAGAAGTTGTGTAATGCTTTTTGTTTGCAGCTTTATGCATATTTACAGTTACCAGAAATGCCCATGTTATGTATACGTACACTTACACTCTAAAAATATAGAGCACTTTTCACACTGTCTTAAAATCCACTGCAGAATTTGAAATTTCTGATGATATCCTATTACTGATATAATCAGCCTCCTCACGAAGCTCAAGAGAGGGGATGAAGGAATTAATTTCCATTTTCTTACTTGCAGAAGTGTCTGGACTCCCCAGTTTAGACTGTGTGAGCTAAGCAGGCATAAAGGAACAAGCCCTGCCTGTGGAGATTGAATGGACAGGAGAAAAGATGAAAGAAAGGAGAGGCAACTGGAGTTTTGCAAGACCTTGTTTAGAGAGGATACTTGAGAAAATTCAGATTACCTTAGATTTAAAAAGAAAATTAGTTTAAAGCTGCTTAAAATCTGGATTTTAACTTTTAATTATACACACTAATTCTGTGATGATTGTGTCCATGTATAGGCAACATTATGCTTATATAGAAAGCAGATCTGTACCTGGGAACAGAAGCCAGCCATCAGACCCTCCAATGGTCTTTTGATTCCTGTGATGTGAGGACATTTTGCATCTGCCAAAAATTTGGCCCTTTTCTCTAGGGTTCTTGAATCTTTAAAAAAAAGAAAGAAAAAGTTTAACATCTAACTGCTGTTCTCAAGCAAGTCCTTTAATTAGAAAAAGAATTGAATAAGCACTGGTTTCAGTATTTCTTTCTGCCATCATTTAAATAGACAATAATCCAAAGTATGGCACAGGCTGCCAGCAAGTAAACGAAAGAAAGGTGGGACAACTAAAACACTTAAAATTTCAGTTAAGCAGTGCTTCAGAAGAGTTAGAAAGAATGAGCATTTGTGCTCAGGAGTGTGGGGTTTTCCCTCCAGCCTCCAGCTTGCTAACATAGACTTCTTGTTTTCCAAACTTCCATGCAAGAAAATCTCATGCTATTAAAGAACAAAACCCTTTAAGAAAAAGAAGAAAAATGTTTTCTTGTAGCCTTGAGGTCAGCAGTTGTCTCTATTGCAAAACTATAGTCTCGGCAACCCTTCAGTGTGTTATTTTATAACCATTGTCCTGAAAACCACTATGAGTCAAAGCCTATTCAAGCGAGGGAAAGTGACATAACCACTGGTTACCAGTAGCAATGCAGTGACAATCTCTATCAGAGAAACGCCACCAGTATTTACATAGTTACATAGCAGGCACTTAAAGAGATAAGTCATGGTAGAAATGGAGGGTTTCTAGCGGAACATGAATTCAAGCTAGGGAAGGGGAATAGATTTATCATGGGAAATGCAATCAGCATTTGTGCTCTGCAAGGAACTTCCACAGTTCCTATTCTCAATGTAGGAAAGCAGCTGCAGAGCTGGCTGGCAGTCTGAGCACTCTGGGCTGAAAGGAGTCTCAAAAAGGCACTGGGAAAGGCACTTCTGGGAATTCTCTTCTACCAGCAGGACATGGCTGAAACATTTCAAGGGAAAAGAGCAGCTGTGCTTATGAGCTACTCCCCGTGGTGGGAGCTGTGTGCTAAGGAGGGTTCAGAACACAGAGCTTTATCTCAAGCCTGCAAATAGTTAAGACCTTATGACAGATGGCCTATGGGCAACAACTCTGTGACCCTCTTTTTCAGGGGAGAAAGCAGCTGGCTGTGCCTCTCCTAGTTCCTGGTATGTGTGGTGTTTGGTAAATGTTAGTACTTGGTGGGGTGTGACAGGTACAGAGTGAGCTGTACAGTCACTAACAGCAAAATACTTTAAAGCCAAGATACTAATTTACTGTTCACTAGAAGTCAAACAACTACTAAATATTTGATTCTGATATCAGGCCTGGCTCTGCAGAGACTTTTTTAGCAAAAACAGCTGTGTGAATTGATCATACAGAATCTAGATATGCTGGGGTGTTTTTATATAACACATCCTGAAAGCATAGAGTTTTCATACATTCATGCATATATTCATGGACTTGGAGCAGCAGTAGGTCATGAGGTGTACTTGATTAGAAGGCAAAAAAAAAAAAAAAGAAAGAGGCAAAAAAGCACCCTCCTGCCTACCTGCATTGTTCATGAGATCAAGAACGGATTTATCCTTTACTTAAACACAAAAAGTTAAAGTGAGGAGGTGACTCACTCTGCAAAAGCACATCTCCCTTGTACGATTTCTCTGCAAAGGGAGGTTTAATTTCTTCCTTTTAATGACAATGAGCACAATACTGATCTTCTTCCAGCAGTTAATGGCTGGCATAACAAGCAGCATGAGAGCATGACTACATTCTTCAGCCTTCTTCTGAATCCATAAAATGCATCAGGCTTTGAGTCCACAAAAGCCACCAATAAACCTGCATTTCTCCCCTCTCAAACACAACTAATTCAAGTGTGAAATTCCAAACAAGTCACACTGACTGAGCTCCTTCTCTAGTGGAAGAAGGGATGTGAAAAGTCACATCACAAATACAGATGGCTTTTTATTTCCAGGTGCTCTGCATGTGCTGTAATAGTCCATAGCAAGAACAGATTTTGACTGATGGCCCATGCAGTTGAGACAATTTCAAAAAAGCACCAAACAGGAAGCCTGACCATTATGTCAGGAAGCTGCACTAACATATGCATAGGGAACAAGAGGAGAAGATGTGTGTGTTCTTCTGTGTTATTTTGCCACTGAACCTCTGAATGACTTTTGGCAACTATCTTTACCTCTTCTTTTGCATTCTGCCTATTGTGACTACTCCTTCATGTACTGAACATCCTTGCTATCATACACACATGACTTACACTGAGAAACTATCAAGTCCAAGTTTTACTTTAAATCTGTTTAAAATTAATTAATCTTGAAAGAAAAGGCATAGTGTTCTGTCCTCTATAAAGGAAGTTAAAGAAGAGGCTTAATTGAGAAGTTTATGTTCATATGTCATGGTTAGAAAATCACTACGATTAAGACACAAACACATGATCCAGTTTAAATAAATTCAAGGCACCAATAGAGAGAGCAATGCTATCACAGGGTGTTGTTTCTCAAGGAAAAAATACCAACAGAGCCTGCAAAAGGTTCTTGTTACCTACTGGTCCATGAACTGTGGAATAAGAAAAATCCCCAGTGCCCTTCCCACACAAACCCCTGCCTGCCTAATTGATGACTGGCTGGTGATCAGCTTGACAAGACCTCAGGACTGACAAAGCAAGCATCCCACTGTGTTACACTGAAAGGGGGATTCACAATGTGCCCTTGAAGCATAACCAAACCTAGAGTGACTGGGATAAAATAATTTATGTTCAGACATACCCAGATTCTTAGAAGGTTACTTTCGTTCTGCATTGGAATGAAAGGGCTACAGCGAGAAATTCAGTGAAATTCAAATTCCAGGGTATTTCAGTTGTGAAGAAAGAAGATATTTCAGCATTGAACAAATATTTAACAAGTAATTCATTATGAATTCTGAAAAACCTAACAATGCTTTGAAGACTCTCATTTTAGCAAAACTGAGGAACTATCTGCTATGCACTCCCACTAGCCATTTTGGTGACAATTTCTGCTTTACTAATCTCTCAGGAGGAAAGGCCAAATTAATTCTTAAGTACAGAGGAGTGAACACCCCAAATTTTCAAGCACCCATCAGCATACATGGTAACCCTCCAATTACAGTAAACTGCTGCTTAATGTGTAGCAGGACAAAATTAAGACTAAGTGGTCCAGAGAACATGACAAATCCAGCCAAGAAGCCTTTCCAGTTCTGGAGAACATGAGCAATTGTTGTTACAGAACCACCAAATGAATATATTCTGTCTAGGAGGTATTCATGGATTCCTCTGCTCTGAGCAGTAAGAAATGACTTTGCAAATGCCTTGAGCAACAGGTCATTTTACCTCCATGCAGCAGAACTCCCTTTGTCTGAAATGACTTAGGCTCAGCTGAGAAATATTTTCAGTTTGAAACAATGCAAGTCTAAGCAGCCGGAAGGGAAATGTTGTAACAAGGAACACAAGGATGTATGTTTTGTTTCACAGCCTGTGGTAAGATACAAGGAAGATGAACAAGCTTCATAGAGGAATTAATGCAGTCTGCAGTCCACTGGGAAGTTAAAGGACTAAGATGCAGTATGGATCAAAGCTGGAAGTTATTGATGAGTCCACTACAAAGCAAATGGAACAGGAAGCCTCTGAACAATTTGAAACCCTGCCGATAGTTTATTTGAAACTACAGGACACATTCTCGCACAGGTTTTAAAAGCTTTCTGGACCACAGCTATTCAGCTATCTTTAGACTGGTATGGACTGCTATCAAAGAAGTCTCTTCTTTAGAAGTATGACAAATAAGTCTTACTATGCTTGTTGTGATTTTTTAAATCCAAAAGGCAAGTCATCCTTTCCTACACAAACATCTGTGGGAGTGTAAAAGGCCTCCTTAAACCCACAATTTTAATTTCAGTAATTTTCTGCAGGGAGTGAGGAAGATAAAGGCAAGTTCTACAACCATAAAACATGAAAGAGACAAACATGGGTGGTATTACTGGGATAGAAACCCTGCAATTAGCTGGAACAAGCCAATGCTTAACAGCAGCAGTGGCATGTGCTTTCTGAAGTACATCTGACTTCTGACAAACTGAGTTCCAGAGCCACAGCCTGCTGTCTCTGGGCAATTGCTCACAGCCTCCCTGTCTTTGCTGCTGGGGAAAATTCATTCAGGCAAGGAGTGAGGAACTCATCAGTTTTTTGGCAAAGCTCTTAGGGACATACATGTGGTCCCACAGCATTTAAATGAGACTTGAAACATGTTTCACATTAAGGGAGTCCTTCCAAGGTAAATTCACCAAAGGAGTAACTCAGAACAGACTATTCCAGTACAAAGGGAAGGACCTACAATGACCATCCAGTCCAACTGCCTGAGCAGCTCAGGAAACTTCAGCCTGTGCTGAACTGCTGTCTCAGCCTGGGGGCTTGGATATCCTCCTACCTGTGACTTCCATCCCAGCTGTAGGCAGCCCCTTCATCCTGGGGCCTGGCCTGCAGGACTGATGAGCTGGAGTGGGTTGCAACACCACTGCCTCCTGCTCTTACCACCACTGCAGGGCCAGAGGTTCCTGCCTAGTCATGGCAGCTGATTTCATGGGATCAAACACACAGGAAACACATGAAACAAGAGGCAGGCATCTCCAGTCACAAAACTTGGAGATTACAGCTATTTAGCCCATTCTGATCAAACAGATAAAGAAATAGATTTCACCTTTCCACTGCTGTAATTCCATGGAATTAGTCCTGGAAGCCCAGATGATACTTCTTTCCCGATCCACAGTCTTCCAATTTTCTTCCAAATTAGCCTTTAACTATCCATAGCTAAGCCATAGTCACTTAGTAAGAAATGAGGCAACAATTTTATGCAACACTCAAGATCACATTTGTCATACTACCAGGCAGGAGTGGGTTTGTTATTTTATTTTTTATTTGAAATATTGCAGAGCTTTCTTATGATACATACACATTGATAGGGCTTCCGGTAGCACACTTTCAAAAAAAAAAATAGAATTATGAATCATAATCAGAAATAAATGACTCTAACATCTATTAAGATGGTTATTTAAAAATGTTTTGATGAATCATGCAAAAATGTTCACAAAGAGCATTATACTTTTTCATAGATAAATGTTTTGTTTTTCCTAAGTCTTAAAAAAAGAGCTTGTGCTTTAAACACTTGAAATTGAAAAAAAAATATTTACAGCAGACATCATAAATGCCACATTGAAGTTCATAGAGGCAAAGTGGTGATGGTCCCCTGTTTTGCGTTCACCAAACATGCTGAGGATTTCAGATCTTTTCCATAAACTTCCAATTTAAAAGTGCTCAGTCTTGGATCTTCAGTATGCTCCTCTTCTCCAAATCATTCATTTCCTTCAGTATAAGGGCAACATTGTATCTCAGTTCTTGAAACTTTGCAACTGGCACCTGAAACAGAATGCTCCGGTTAGAAAACACAAGACACCTCAGGAGCCTGACTAGGGCATGCCTATGGATATGGAACATTCTGCAGTGTAAGGCAAATCTCTCTTAAAATACTTAATTTTTCCAGACTTAAGACAAAGGATTTAAGGTTAATAAAATTGAGGTAATTCAACTAAATCCACATGGAAAAGGAGAGTGGGAAAAACCCAGAAATAACACCTAGATTGTACATTTTCTGTACTGCCTGATGAGAGAAAGGAAATACTCAAGGATGTAAACTGAGAGCTGCTTTGGGTGATGTAAAAGTCATGGACTGGAATGAAAGACATCTGGAAGGTCGTGGAGACTACAGAATTCTCAAGCAACAAATTCAAGATATTCTGCTTGTCCAAACTTGCAAGACAAAGGAATTGAGACTCGAGGCCAGACACTTGGCAACAACCTCAAGAGCAAATGGCACTTCCACTATGTGTGGAAGGCAAAAGATTTAGGGTTAAACACACAAAGCATTTTCAACTGTGCAGGAGACTCATGGGCTCTCCTTTCCCATTTCAAGCCTGAGAAGCCCAGTGGATGGAAATTTTATCTTTTGTGAAGACAGAGACCCCAGCTGGGTGCAGGCACAGCTGGTGACACAGCCTGGTGACACCAGTGCAGTGCACAAACTCATGCTCACACGAGTGCCCAGTGCAGTCTGGCTGGTCCCACACAGTCTGCACAGCACTGCCTAATTTACTTTGACTGCACTGAAGACAGCAGTGCTTTTGGCACAGGCCCTTGTCATCCTCCTGCCCACTCTGGCACAGATACCAATTATATGAGAGGAATCCAACACCTGATTTGCATTTTCCACATACATCAGAAATGCATAAAAAGGCACCATGTCCTTTTCACTTTTGACATATATACAACAAGACTCAAAATGCTGCAATTCCCACTGCTTTAAAAAAAACAACTTCAGTCAGAAGCCACACTGTGATTAAAATACCAAATGGAGACCAAAGAGTGTAACTTCTCCCTGTGCTATACACATTTTAAAACTGTTCACAACAGAATTATTCTCTGGACTTACCATCTTACATAAGCCCTGTTAGTTAGCATGACATTGTGAATGTGTTCAAATAAAGGAAAACTGAACATCTGAGGACTATGTTTACTTGCATAAATGTACTTACTCAAACCAAAACACAAGTTTATTCCAAAGAGCTAACTGTGGGAAGACCTCTCATCAGATCTAGAAATCCTGAAATCTGAAGCCACACCTTTGGCATTCAGATCCAAGAGGCAGCAACAGCAAAGAGCTGATTCTAAGAGAAGCACACTGTTTGTTATCAGATATCTGCACTCCTGCATGTGCTGGACAAACACATTTTCACTGAGAATAACTAAAGGTCTTCCACATTGAGGAAAAAACCCACGAAAAACAAACCCTAAAATCAAACCAAAACAGTCAGAAACAATGGCACCAAGACCAACACTGGACATGATATGCCAGGAAATAAAGTGGGAATTAACTAGATTTTATCCTCACAAGTGAAACTTACCCTTTTGTAAAGGGTTAACCTGAAGTCCATGGCATCATTTAAGTTCCATGGAAGTCCTCAAATACAGTGTATGGGATGCTCTGAGCTGGACTGTCCAGAGGGGTAAATTTGATCACCTGTGAAGTGACACCCTCAACAGTTTGCAATGTAGCACAGAATTTATGCCCTTCTATACAGACGCTTTCTTGCAAAACAATTCAACAGTAAAATCAGTCTACCTCTTTCAACCCACAGGGCTTTGGTGCTTCTTCCAGACTACTACTAATGAGGGAACTGAAGCCAAAATCTGTACAGAGTTCAAATGTAACAATGCCTGCTGTGCATTGAATTCCTGTACGCACCACCGTGCTATTTATAGAACAAATAGCATTCCTTTTCAAAGGTTAAAATTATGGAAGAGTTTATGCCATCTTCTGGCAACCTTTAGGTACAGTGTCATAAATACTGCCACTGACTAATCCTGTAACAAGCAAAGAGGGTTTTTTTTACTTTCTAGAAGCCAGAACAGTTTTGAAGAAAAAGAATAAAACTACCTCTGCCACAGAAAAGAATGTTACCATTCTCTACCAAATGGAGAAGGTTTAGAAGTGTATCATATATAAACATTATATAAACTACCCCAGTAATTTTCCTGCCCTCAAGAGCCAGCATGAGGTCTGAAGGTTACAGTTCATAACAACCCCATAACTTTTAATCAAACCAGATATTACGTAATAGTGCTTTCCAGTAATTAATATTCTTCTAATAAATTGCAGTTCAGCAGAACATGCGCAGGAACAAAGTACAAAATTATTTTGATTGGTATTACATTAAATACTTTATGTGGCTACACTGAACATGAAGGATACCAAAGCAAACCAACCAATGGTAACACACCATTTACAAAAGCTTTAGTGTTTTAAGTAATAATTCAACTTTCTAAATAAAATTAGAAGTGGTTTCCTTACTATTTATTATGGCAATCAGACTTACTTCAAAGCGATGAGCTGTCCCATCTGAAAGCTTCATCATCATCAGAATGGATGGCTGGAGTGCACGGGCCAGTGAACTGAAATTATTTACATCATTAGGATTACAGCAGTACAGATCAGCACTGTGATGAGTACAGCATTGCACATTAACAATTTTAGATGTGCATGTAGGCTTTACACAGAACATGAGTAATTTCAGTCACAGAGTCTGGCTGGAAACTCACAAACACAACAGCTCTGTCCAATTAACCTCAGTATTGAGACTTAACATTTTGTTAATAGTTTAGTAACTGCAAGTTTAGGAGCATTTTCATTTTTACATAATTGGTTTAGTGGAACTATGATAGGGATAAGAGCTGACCAAGTAGGGCTAATAATAATGCACAGTTTTCTTATGCAGTTTACCATGCTGCATTAATCATTTCCATCCCTTCATACGTTCAACTGCCACCTCATTCGGGGAATCAACCTCTTCCAGGCTTCATCCTAAATTTGTGTGTTATTTTATTTGATGACCCAAAGAAGGGAAGTGAGTCATTCTTGTGCAGCTTCCATCAACTGACATTGCCAAAGCCTGCTCAGGTACAGACAGGCACTATAGCCCAAAGCTGCCATGCCTCCCTGCAGAGGCTGTTGCTGGATGATAAACAAAAAATCCCAGGGGGAAGATTAACTGAAAACAAAATTAAAAGGAAGGAAAACAAAAACTAGTTATGTATTGCTCCTCCTCCTGCGTAGTTTGGAAAACAACTCATAGGATTTGCTTTCAGCTTGCAAGCACTGTGCCTGAGGATGTTTACCTGGACATTTTGCTCTTGTATCAGTATAGACTCTTTTTTTACAGTGATACCTGTGTGGTGCTTACAGCACTGCTCATCAGAAAGTCACCTGAACTAGTAGCTTGTGGCCATTCCAATTTTCTCTTAGGAGCCTTTTTTCTTGATTTCAGGAAGACAATCCTGATCAACCATGGGCCTCCCTGGCAGCAAAGAGACAGCACTCTCTCCCAGATGCAGGTGTTCAGACACACAACATGAAGTCACTCGTGCTAACAAATTACACTATTAACAAAGACTGGATCATCTAATTTCTTTCAGCTTGGTCTGTCCTGGTTAGGACTAGACAGAGAGCAAACAGCACAGACAACAGATTTCTGTTTCCTTCTGGGTCTAGCAAAAGATCCGTCCCCCACCTGCCTCTGTTGTGGCAGATGGTAAGAAGCTGTTCACTGCAGGCATAGGCAGGATGATCTCAAAGGCTTTTACTCCTGCTGTGAAAGAAACTAGGAGGTAGTTCAATGACCAGTTACATAACTATGGCAGCGTAAAGGTGCTGGCCCAAAACTTCTCTTTGTAGAAGTGGAGTACAAGAGATGGAAATTCATTTAACATGTGCAAAAAATGATGGTCTGCTTGAGAAGTTGAATAGATGAATACTCTCCCCTGTTCCAGTAAAACTAAGAGCTTGCCTAGCTTCTTGAGGCTCAATCTGACTAATTTATGCCATCATCACCAGAACCTGTGGATTTGTATCAGCTCTGTTAAGTTTTAAAATAAGAGACTTAAACTTTGAAATGTTACCAGCAGTAAAGTCTATATACAATGACTTCTACACTGTTCAGAAAATTCCACCCATATTTTACTATTTAGGGCTCCCTGCCAATCCCTAATAGCAAGGCACATTTTGACCCCATTAAAAGCAGCACAGTAAATCAGTTTAATCTTAGGTAATTCCAGGGATGTGCATGATTCTCTTTTGTACCTTGTGGATATAGCTACATCCACTCTCCACTTGAAGTCCTGGATACTTGGCAGCCGACTTCTTTGTATCAGAGCTGTGCCTTCAGAAGGGGGACGCCTGAAGAGTGAATCAGAAAGAAGAGATTGCAATGTAAATCCATAGAATTCATCAGTACAAACCTGTCCAGAATTTATTTCTCTCCTACATCTGTTCTCACTTAAAGAGGTCTGAATAAGCAGAGTTTTTGTGGATTTAAGACAGTTGTGCTCAGATTATCCCCTTTTTCTATGCTTAACTATGGTCCATGTTGAAAAAAAGACACTAAGTGACTGTATAATTCTAGTAAACTGATGTCACTATAAAGTTTAGTAAGAGTCATTGGCATACCTATTATTTCAATTACATGCCTCTATGTGAGGCATAGAAAGGGACCTACAAACATATCCTTACCTTCATGCAAATCCAACAGGAACAAGCAAGCAGAGACAAGACAGATGACTTAGGCAAAACAGTTGCATAAGGTCACTGTTCTTCCACAGCAAAAACCATCTAGTATTGGCAAGCAGCAATGTTTTAAAATATAATATTAGTGTTTTGAGTGTATTTTGAAGCATATTTAAAAAACCCCACAGTGGTTCTTGTTGATCCAACATCATTTACAAACTTTAAGTTCCTTACATAATGTTCACTGCCAACCCCAGCTCAGCCTTCAAGATTTTTGCCTAGTCTAATGTGTAAGAAGCCAAGCATTTCATTTGTTACTCATATTGCAGGAAGAATCAGGCTGACCAAGTCCTAGTTTATTTCTGTGTGGGAATACAGTTAAGAGCAATTAAATTTCAGATGGTTGACAACTTTCAAAATTTTAACAACATGCTAAGCTCTGGATAACTAAATGGCAAATCTGATACAAATACATAATAACATTCACTCTTAGATATACATGCAGAAATAATTTCAGAATGAGGTCACTGTACTGGTCCATTCAGGAGGTGGATTCTGGACTTTTGTGTTATTCTTTTTTTTTTTTTTTCCTCTAAGCATTCCTGGAATTTATTTAAGGTACATTTCAAGGCTACTCCAGTACTTCCAACAAGGGCAGGATAAGAAACATTACATCCTTTATCCATGGTGCTAGACATAATCTAATTACAGACTTTGCATCAGAAAGGAATCCTCTCTGAACAAATCAAGCACTGTAGGAATGGCAGTCTCACATCACTACTGAGATTCTTGGGTGCAAGTTAGCTGGGCCTTCAGAAACTGCTCAGAAAGATTAATGATCTGATAAGGTACAGGGACTCACAGGCTGAGATCCTCCAAGTGTCCTGCATTTTGCAAAGGTGATATAAGAAAGAATTTATCTCTTTGGTGAGGGGAGGCTGGGTGGTGTCAGAAGTGAGACACATTCCTAATAGCATGGTAAAGAAATGAGCAAAAAAAGTAGATCAGCTGGTTCTTACTCATTGTCAACTCCTGGATAGGAAGTAGGTCACCACAGCTGGGTGCAGCCATGAGGAGCTGGAGTCCAGAACAGTCATTAGCAGGATTAAACAGTAAGAATAGGCCTTTCCCTCAGCTGCTGCCAGAGTACTGCTTAAGTCGGAGACTTCCTAAAAATAGCCACACTGCTACTGTTTCCTTAAGACATGTTAACTCCCATCAATGGAAGTCAGTCCATTCAGTGCAGCACCAGCATCCTGGGGGAAGAAAGGAGTTTTAAAAACAGAACGACATTCTACTTAGCAGTGGTGGGAAAGATCAGAATTGGTGACCTCCAAAACAGAGGGGAAGCTTTGAATACTGTTGAGAGATGGCATTTCTGTGGTTAAACACAAAGCTTTATTTCTGGTCAGAACTGCACTTCTGTACCCTTCTCCTAGGAAGAGTCACAGCTTCTATAGCTTAGTTTAAGCTTCTGTCAGGACCTTCCCAGCATAGACAAGACCATAATGGGAACTGCAAGAATCCTGCCAAGATGACAGAATGTGCATAGTGGCCAACATGCACACAGAAATTACACAGGCTGCTAATGAAGCCATTGATTTCTGAGAGGAATAGCAAAATGGAGCAGAAAAGACTCAATGAATCTTACATCTAAAACCTATAGCCTATAATTACATTTTTTAAACACTCTGTGCCAGCAGCTACAATATACTGTCAGCACACTGTACAAAAGGCAGAAGTCAGAAAAAGCAAAAGACCATAAGATCAGGCAGAGACCATCCTGGAGACCATATAAGCTTTGCTGGAAAGGAAGATACACCTGATGACAACAACATCATCTGCTAAAGGATGCTACTTGAAACTGAAAGATCAGAGAACTTGGAGCAGCAGCTGATCTACCAGTATCAAAACTAGAGACAAGTTCTGGATGGTTCCCTATGCACATAACAAGACATGCCTAGCAGGCCACTGAGCTGGAAGGCTGAACAAACTTGTACGTGTGAAATGCTGACAAATAGCACACAGAATGCACCCTCCTGGTAGAAACTAAAGGTACATCATTAGAAAAAAACCCCAGTGCATTTATTATAAACATTCAGAGAGGGTGAAGTTAGTGTTATCCTTTCCCTTAAAAGACAGTTTTAATTTCATGTAGTTATTTGATGTGGCATGTTTTTCTTTCAGTCTACATAGCTTGGTGGAACTGTGGGGACACAAATACAAATGCCAAATACTTCAGAGCTGCTGTTTAATGAAAAGAACTCCAAAAATAAGATAAGATGCCAGGAAAAGTATTAAAAATGGATTGTTCTGGGTTATCCAACTCATACTGAATTACTGAATTTTTGATCACATGCTAATGCACCTCTTACCATCCCAAACATATATATTTACAACTCAATAAGCATATGTATGATTCAGTGTTACATTTAAGATTCTGGAAGCAGATCTGTCAAAAAATCAAACCTGAGGTGTTCTTCTCTGGTCTCAAAACACAGAGCAAGATTACACTGGATAATCACAGCTTTCAAAATGAGAAAAAGCTAAATTTTCCAGCATCGTGATTTCACAGTTGAAAACAGACAATCATGCATGCTTCAAATTACATCTAAATTTATCTTCCTTCCCTACTGCAAGCAGTATTTCCACTTTGCAACCATGAATTTTGCATTCTTAACACCTATAATTCAAAGAGAAGAGCAAAGAAAAGACGAGATGACTGAATTTATTTTTACTCCAAGAACCTTTATCTGTAAGCCAAGATCTTAATCAAAGAAATGAAAAATATTTTTAGCTTTGGTAGCAGCACTCAGACCCTTGAGGGTAACTGAAAAACCACAGCTATGATTACTGGGATTCCATGCAGAACATCTGGAGCAGCATTGGGTTAGTGATGTCACGTGTTGTCAACCTCAAGTTTCAAGAAGGAAAGCTGGCCCACAATGATCATCTGAGTCCAACTCCTCGCCCTGTACAAGTTTGCATATTCAAAATGTTCAAGATTTTGAATTTCTAGATGTAGAATAGGCTAAATATGGTTGAGCAGAGAAACTTCTAGAAAAAGGGAATCCCAAGAAGTGACAAAAGAGACAGACAGTTCAAAAAGCTCCCAATTTAGAACTTACTCTAGAGTTACTGAAGAATGTTGCTTAAAAAGTGAATTACAGCAGGCAGAGCACTTAATATCTCATATGTGTTGTCATCAAGTCACCCAGTGTGAATTCCCAACTGAACTGTACACTAAGACTTGAGAAATGCTATCTGAGAAAGCTGCCATGGACCAGAGCAGGTAGGGGGCTTATGTAGCCTGCCTTGCAATGATAACGATTGCAAAAATAAGTAATTCTGCACTGCATTTTTCATCTGTAGGTATTGATCAACCTCACAGTCTATAGAGCATTATAAAAACTGAAGAACACAGAAAAACTGAAAATTGGCAAGAAAGCTACTTAATGCATGTATTGCTATGCATGATGGACATCGTACTGTGCTGAATCAAACTAACAGGACAAGTCTTGTTCTCATTAATTTGGGAAATACTGCTGTTCCTTCAATACACCAAGGATTTGTGTCAGCAGAGCTCTGTGCAGCCCTGCTGTCTGCACAATGAAGACACTAACCTGTTACCAAAGACTACACTGGAAAAGTCCACAATGAAATCTTCTGGTATTCTGAAAGAGAAGAGCAAGACAAAACATTAGGGATTTTTTGTAACCATAGGTATACAGCCTTACCTGAAAAAACCCTAAATCTATTACAGAACACAAAAGATGTGCCAACATTTTCCATCTTCCATCGCTTAAAATTGCCAGCTCTTATGTAAGTACTTCAGTATTGATTCAGTCAGGACTCTCAAAAGGACAACCTGTGTTTATATATCAAGAACCCTAAAAACTGCTACATCTGCCCATCCTACCTTGTATGGCAATGGTGTATTTCAAAAGAACCCAGTATTGGCTTAACTTCTCTCAGTAAAGTCAAGAAAAATTTTACTGATGGCTCTGACAAGCCAGAAGGCAGGTCAGCAATGCCTGCTTTCAAAAATCCAAAACGTAAATGTTTCATTTCACTTTCACCTCAAGTGTAATGAACACAGAACCAATTGCCTCTCAACATTCAAACAGAGGCCCTACTTACAAAAGGAGCATATGTGGGGACTGGTTGAAGAGACTAATACACTTCATCTACTCTACATCTCTCCACTCCTTCACCATTCCTCTGACACTGCTGTTGCCTTACAAACAAGCTTCTGTTGATTTTCAGTTCAATAGATCAGGCTGTGAATTGCAAAGACCACAGAGCAAACACTATCCATTGAGCTGCCTTTGCCATAGGGACAGTAACCTCCTACAGAGAGGCAGGTTGGACAAGTGGGAGAAGTCACTACAGCTGCTGCCACAGTTAAATCCTGCACTCACCATGAATCAGTGCCCAGAGACATTACTCACCGGTGGCTTGAGACACACAGCAGTGTATCAAAGAAAAATCAAAGCAAACAAGGAAGTTATATGTCCTAAAGAGCTTACAGTGTCTAATGACCAGAGGAAAAACAACTCATCAACTCACACAGTGGGATGATGAAACAGCAGTTACTACAACTTGAATTCAGAAAGGGAGAAGTGGGGTTAAACCACATTTTTAAATAGTGCTTGGATAAAAATAAATTCATTTTAGCAAGCACTAGAACAGTGTTTTTTGGCTGCAAGAGTCTGACTTTCAGAAGAGACAAGACTATTTCTGCAAACGTTACTCATACTTTTGTGCAAGTGTATCATTTAGCCCATCCTGACACTGACTGGATACCCTGACTATGTAGTGGAATAGCTGGAGACAGGACTGTAATATGATTACTATGACACCTACCACAACACTCACTTGACTCAAGAGCATTACTAAAACAGAAGCATTAACACCACCTTTGAGTTTGCATTATTTTTGCTGTGCAGTCAATGATCTCACTGAAAATTCTGTTCCTGGCTCAAGCAGCACACTTGAGGCCAGTCACACACAACACAGATAAGATAGAACATGGCACAGTTCACTCTGAACTACAGATAGCAATCACTTGTTATTGGAACATTCTGAGGAAGGGATTCAAAGGGCAAGAAACGTGTGAAGATGTCTCAATCCCATGTTATTCGCCTGAGTCATAAAGTTATTAAATAATCTGCGAGGGGAGAGAAAAATAGCCCATAATTTAGTGTGAATTTATTCCCACTGGCTCAGCCACTCAGGCTAAGAAATAGGGAATTGCAACTCTTTTAAACTAGTGATATTGATGTAGTTAACCAGAATTGGGCATGTATTCCAGCCTCTCTCTTCATCAAAACTAGAAGCCAAGATCAGGTACCTCACCAGAAAATTGAGAATTACAAGATATTATATGGGCAGAATTATAGAGGTAGAAGTTAGGAAGAGTCCCAATACCGAGAGAATAATGGGAGCATAGCAACAACTAGCAGTACATAAAACACTCAAGTCTGCAAGCAGCACAAATGCAGTTACCTAATTATTGCTGCTAGATCTGCCCAATTAACCAGAACAATAAGATAAAAAGAGGTACCAAGACATAAAAGATATAGAAAAGGTCATCAAGACTGAAAAGCATCTGAGTAAAATGTATGAATAAACCATTAAGTGAGGAAAAAACTCACAAACACAACTACAAAAGTGTAAGTCATTGAAGTGTGGTCAAATGACAAGGACAGGGACCTGGGAGTCTCAATTTCTGACACAGCCAGCCCAGACAGTGACTTCTGACACTCCTACACCAACTTTCTCCACTGCTCAGAAGAGGAATATTCACCCAGCCCCAGAGAATTTGGCATGGAGCTTTTGTGTTCTTCATTATTCCATAATCAAGCTTGGCACATTCTGTGTGCACCTTAAAAGACACCAGCTCCCACTGGGCCAAAAGCAATTCATCAGTTTCTTACTGACCTACTTTAACCTGGGTGTGAACTCCATGATGTGGCAGAGGCAGCAGCTTGCATTTGAGCTCTCAAGACAAAAGGCAGGCCAAACTCCAGCACTGAGCCACAGACAAAACTGTATCAACTTGCAAGGCACCTTTCATTATGGCCCAAATGCCACCTTTCATTGATTACACCCCAATTATATCTGCAGTTTTATTTTGCCTGAAGCTGCTCATAAAGTTAATCGTGCTTATGACTTAACTGTTATGAGAAGAAAGCCAATGTACAGGTTGATGGAAAAATAAGGATGAAAAAAGACAGAATTAGAAACATCTATTTCTCCTAGGCAGCAATCAGAATGTTAAAGAAATGTGCAAAAATAGTGTTTTAAAATAATTAAGCCTTGGTGCAGAGGTTTCACTACAGAAGAAAACATCAGCTGCTGTTATTGTCTCATTGCTACTGAATATAGAAATAAGGGAAAACCTATAAATATTACTAGCATCTGACCTCTAGCTTTTAGGATATGATCCCTTCAGATATACTCATGGAAGACTGATATAGATTTTGTCAAAGGCTGTAACAAAGGTCATGATTTCTTGGGTAATGGGCAGGAGAAATCATAGCTGAACATGGTGGTCGGGTTTCATGAACGTTATATCATTGACCTTTCAAAGAAGGAAAGAAGTAGGGCAGTTCTTAGCTTCTGAAATGCTACCACTGTCTTACCAAACACTTAAAAAAATATTGCAGGGCAAGGTGGGGATGGCAGAGAGAAGGTCACTCATATTTGCATAACCTACATTACAGAATAAATCAGACCATTCTCCTCAGCAGGTGAAATAAAACTGCTCATGCTCAGTGCTAAATCAAGTCTTACACAACACCTGTTTTTTTCCTCTGGCTTTACATGATGTTTGGCAACAGATGCATTAAGAGGTATTTACAGGTAATTTTTATACCAACTTTTTTGTTTAAAAAAAGTTAATTTGGAGAAGCAGTTACATAAAAGCCATGAAAAAACAAACATTAAATGAACTGGTGTATACAGGCATACCTGAGCTCCTTCAGGTCTTCTTTAAAAACCTGAAAAGACAAGGAAGACAAAATTTTACATGATATAGCCTTAAATGATAATTTTTTACTGACTGACACAATAGTGGTTACTTATTTGGTATCTCTCCCCAAAAATTTTAGACTTCAGTGCCAGTAGTTTTGAAATGACTGCTAATATTTTGAAAAGAATTTTCAGAAGTGTTCAATCAAGTTGTGATTTAAAGACTTAAATATCTTGGAAGCCTTTATTTTTCAAAACAACATCTCTGCCACTTCTTTTATGTAGCTATTCAGAAATATTTTTCTTTTCGAGTGACTATATGCCCTTATTCTCAAATACATTTTGCAGTAATTTGTTTAAACTATGACAAGAAAAAGGAAATGGCAGAAGATAAGGTCTGAATATTAAAAGCATGCTTCCAGTACATTTCCTGAAATATGGGAGCTTTCCCAGTATGCCTGGGTAAATATGAAGCTGTATCTTAAACAACTGGAAAACTGGAAACCCTGAAGTGGCTCACTCACACAAAAATGAGAAAAGAAAATTGTAAGGTAAGGGAACATGAAAAATTAAGAATAGCCATGAAGAAGGAATAGGGGTTGGGAACATGGTGGGTGTGTGCATATTCACACCAAACATCCACAGCATAAGTGGAAATTGCACTTTCTTCCAAATTCCACTATATTGTTCTGGCCTTAATACCTTCCTTCCTCTATGGAAGAAATGTGAACAAAGAAGGCAAACAAATATGAGAAATTAAAAGCATGGACAAAAATGAGTGGTATGTGTGAACACCCAGTAAAAGAGAGTGTTGATGCCTGTGAAATAACATTTTGCTATGATTTCTTTGGTGGTTTTAATTTATGAGTGAAAACAAACATGCACAGAGAAGAAGATGCTGAAGCAGAAATAGATACAGGAATCTTTTCCCTAAAGCTTAAATATTTTTTTTCAAAAAGCTCACTCTAAATCTACCCAAAAAAGTGAAACAATAAGTTCCAGATTTTTAACAGTTTCTTCCAACAACCTTAACTTGGAGAATCATTTTTATGTGCAGTTTCCCATCCAGGCAAATGAGATTTAGATGGTGACTTGTGTCTGATGCAGCTTTTACCTTATCAAGGTTCCAAGTACTCCCAGAACTTACTTCTTGTTTGAAAGTTGATAAGGGGAGTCTCAATGCTTCTCGGAGGAGGGTGTACATGCCAGAAATGAGGAAAGCAAGTTGCTCTTCTGAGAGGTTAGCACTTTCTGCAATCAGCCTGACAGATTCCCTGCAGTCCTTTCCTTCCAATGCATTAACAGTGACTGTGAATAAGAAAGTAAAGCAAGATCCTTGATTTACTCAACGGTGTAGCTCGACTTTGACGGTCAAAGGTGGATTGAGAAAACTCTCACCACTGGGAGAAGCCTCACAGACAAAAATTAAATCAAGCATTGAGACAGTGTAGCAGAGCCTGCAACACCACTGGCTGGATCACCTTCAGATACTGTTACATGCAGTTTTTACATACTGAACTGACCAGGTACAAGAAACCGCATCTCATTTTTAACATTAGTCTTTGTTTAGCAATAGAGTAACAGCACCAGCCTCAAAAAACAAACCTGGCACAAGCCAAGAGCGATATAGATAAATGGTGTTGAAATCCATCACATCTTCAAAGATTACAAAACCTTCAGAGGAAAAACTGCAGCCCTGCAAACTGTGAGTCACAGGCCAGCAAGAGCAGACAGTGATGGGAGATTTGTGCCAGCTCTGCTTAAGCAGAGGCAAACTGTGCCCACCCACTGCCAGGGAATCTGCACTGGGGTCACTGCCCTGGCTCCAGGCACTTGGTTTGGAAGGACAGTCTGCCCCTGCTATGGCAGGAAGCATTTATTGCACACCTGAAAGCAGGTGATAACTTACACCAAAATTAAACCCATACAGTCAGGCTTCCTGGCACTGAAAAGGCTTTTCACTCTCTATGTTCCTGCACTAGACAGCAGATGTAGTTCAACATGTGTACTTCTGTCCCAAATGCCTTTGCCTGTACACAGCTTTATTATTTCAAGTATTACAAGGAACCCCTGAATTAATTTCTCATTTCTGCTACTGTGCAGCAACACTTTTAGAGACAAACCAGCTACCAGATGTTTTGAGTCCTTCAAATGAAAAAGGAAATCCCTGACAAGATGTTAGCTGAGAGAACATGCCAGGGTCACACCATGGTGGGCAGCAGCTACCCTCCAGCAAGCTGTGCTTTTACTCCACTAATCAACTCTTCCATGATTGTTTTACACACCCTAATTTATCAAGTGTGTAACTCTTGATTTTGATGGTCAAAGGTGTCTTGAGAAAATTCTCACTAGAGGGAGAAGCCTCACAGACAAAAATGAAATCAGTCATTGCAAATCTTACAGCCTCAACCTCAACAGGACACCTGCTCCTGGGAGTTGCTGTATTGTCTCCTGCACGTTCTGTAGATGCCCATGGGGTCTCTGACTGCCACACACAGCCTGACAGGGACTGGGCTGCTGCCTCTGGGACACAGGGATGGGAGAGGAATGACTTTAACAGCACTCAGCTGACTTTGGGGCCCATCCACAGCTGCAGAACTCTGTTCCTCATTATCACAGATTTCACAGAATTGTAGAATACAATGAATCAAGCCCCTCATTTTATTTAAAGCTCAGCTCTAGCTTCCTGTTGGGAAAGGCAATGGGAAGTGCTCCAGGAAGCTGCAGCCTTGCAGCTGCAGCCCTCCAGCTGTCACATAATCACAGAATGTTCTGAGTTGTAATGGACCCAGAAGGATCATTGAGTCCAACTCAGCCCTGCACAGGACACCCCAAGAATCCCACCATGTGGCTGAGAGAATTGTCCCAACACCCCCTGAGGTCTGTCAGGCTGTGACCACTTTCCTGGGGAGCCCGTTCCAGTGCCCAACACCTGCCAGGGAAAGAATCTTTTCCTCCTAGATGAGCTGAAGTGCCCTGACACAGCATTATGCTGCTCCCTCGTGTCCTGTCACTGGTCACCAAAGAGGGCATCAGTGTCCGTCTGTCCGCAGCCTCTCGAGAGGAGGCAGTAGCCAGCTTTGAGGTGTCCCTTCAGCCCCCTCCAGACTGAACAGACCAGGCGACCTCAGTCCGCACTGTTTCCGCGCTATGGCCTTTCACCACACTCTTGGGTGTCCTTTGGAAGCTCTCGAAGAGCTGTCCTTGCCTTCCCGAGAGGATCCACGGCTTCCTCGGGGAACGCGGCTGCTGCCCCCGGGCTCTGCCTGGGAACCCCGCGCGTTCCTGCGCGGGGGCAGCGCGGCCCTTCCGCGCCGGGGCAGCGCCCCGCGGGCCCCGCGCGGGCCCTACCTTTGAGGAGCCGCCGGAAGGTCTCCTTGCCCACGTCCTGCACGCCCCTGGCCATGGCCTCCACCTCGGCCGGCACTCGCGGGCCCAGGAACCCGCGGCCGCCGCCGCCCTCGCCGAGCCCCTGCGCCGCGCCGGCCGCCATGGCCGCGCCTCCCGCCCGGCCGCCGCGCGCCCTCCCCGCGGCAGGGGGCGCTGTGGGGGCGCGGCGCCGGAAGGAGCGGCCGCGACAGCGCGGCGCGTCCCGGGACCGGCCGCTGATGGCGGCGCCGCCGACGCCGTGTGCCCGAGGCGCTCCCGCCGCCGCCTGAGGCGCTCCCGCCGCCCCCGCGCCCGCCGCCATGACCGAGGAGCCGTACGAGAAGTTCCTGACCCCCGAGGAGCCGTGCCCGCTGCTCTCGCACCAGCACCCGCCGCGGGGCGGCAGCTTGAGCCTGAGCGAGGAGGGCTGCCTGGACGTCAGCGATTTCGGCTGCCAGCTCTCCTCCTGCCACCGCACCGACCCTCTGCACCGCTTCCACTCCAACAGGTCCGCTCGGCGCCTCGGGGCGGCCGGGCCGGGTGATGCTGAGGGCCGGGCCGGGGTGCGGGGGTCGCGGCGGGGTCGGGGCCGCCCCTGACAGGGCCGCGCATCCTTCCCCGGCTCCTGCCTGAGGCGGGCCGGGCACGGCCGGGCTGCAGGTGCCCCCGTGTGCGCTCCACGCCCTGCTGGGTCGCCCTTCCCTTTGGCTGAGCCTGGGTTCGGCTCATCACGTTACGGTTGACGGTGTGAGCTGGGTCGGTTTTTTAAGATGTGCTTTTTTTGAGATGTGCTTTTTCATAGAACCACAGAATGGTTGGAAGGGAACCTAAAGGTCATCTAGCTCCAACTCCCCTGCCCTGGCAGGGACACCGTCCACTTGGATCAGGATGCTCCTAGCCTCGGTCTGAGTTTGTTAATTTATGAGATTTTGAATTTTTGAGGGCTGTAGGCAGCTACAGAATGGTGTGTATACAAGACTTAAAGGCAGGCCTTGCCTGGTCACCAGGCAGACCTTCAGAGATTCAGAATGAGTTAGGCGGCGTGGTGACTCCACTGACTCCTGCAGAAACACCCCATGCTGCTAATTAAGGGCAAATTATTCTGCCTGTAATTTGTAGAAGTGCTAATACAGCTCTGCAAAGAAATTCCAGTTGTGTTCATAAAATCAAAATCACAGTCCTGCTTTCCTAAGAACCTAATTCTGCTAATACATAGTATTAAGCTTGAATATAGCAATAGCTTTCTTTGAGAATACTCTATGAGATTTTAGTCTCCAACATACATGTCTCCAACATTCCTGTTCCAGTCTTGCAAGATTCTTGTATGGGATATTAGTATTTCTGTGGCACAATTATGAAGAGTGAATTTGTATCAAGTCATGAAAATTGCACTTTAAAAGTGTCATTCACAAGGGCAAACTTTTAATTATACACTCTTAAATGGTTCAGCATGAAGAGCCTTGATCAGACATGATACACTCTCATAGTACAGTTCTTGAGTCATAAGACATGAGCAGTAAGATATATTCTTAGAATGTCTGTAAATAAATGTGTGATAGTCACCAAATTTGCATTTAATTAATTTTGTGCATTTCTCTGTGTTGTCTTCCCAAGTGTGTTGCTCAAGTTTGCTCTCTTTACAAGCCCAGGTTTGTAACCCAGGCATCTCGAGGTGTTGTTTGACTTCTCTGGAAAAGGACATGCCCTGTCTTGCACTGATCAAGCCTTTGCAGATGTGCAGCTCAATCTGTGGTGTTCACATAAGGCTTTCTATTTTTTGAAGTTAGTAGTAATTTTAGTGCAGTTCCCCTTTGTTGTTAATGCAGTTCACCCCAGGGAGCACAGCAGCCCCCCAGCCATGAGAAGGCAAGGCTGGCTGCCTGCACCTCGAGTATCTGTGTAGTTTGTTGGTGCTAGAGCCCCTGTACCTCATCCTTTGTTTTGATATGTCTGGGAACTTGGTCCATTCTATCTCTCATTTCATTATTATTTCATAGATTCTGAAATTGTATTCATGTTGAGTAACTTGCTGTGTCACCACAGTCTTGTTCTGCTCATTACCAATGGATTGTCCTGCCCACAGGAGTCTGTACCAGCAAGGCTTTGCACATCTATAGGGGATGCAGAAAGGGAGGCAGGGCAAGAACTCCTGAATCTGCTACAAGGAAGGTTTTAGAAATGTCTTTAACATTGGATAAATTCACATCTGGCCAGGTAGGTGTGGGAGTGAATCCATCACAAACATATTTAGCCAGCCTGGTATGCAGTTTAATGAGATGGAGGACCAGCCTTTCTGGTGATAGGATTGCTCAGCTGGATAGAAGAGTGTTTTCTAGTTAGCCAGGCTGAAGTGGACAGGCTGATGGAACAGGAGTTGATTTGTGTGGTTTGTGTGGTGCATTTTAGAAGCCCTTTTCAAATTGTTTTTGCCATATTGCATTGCTGTGCTGACTCATATTTGTCTCGACCTACTTTTCTCCAATATGTAAAATAAGTTCCAGATATGGAGACTGATTTCATGAGCTTGTTACATTCTGGCTTACTCTCATTAGAGTAAAAAATCTGTTCTGTGAAAATAGAGTTCTCAATAGCTTTCCTTTAGCAACAACTTCAACTAGCTTTGTAAGGAGGCAAAAAAAGTGTTTAGTTTTGGCATGGTATCATTTTCACACAGGTCACTTCCCCATCCTACACTGTGCCATGTCCAATATTTTTGACATTCAGAGTTGTGAATAATAGATCCATAACGTGTTTCCTTATTAAGCCTTAATTTTGTGGGGGACCATCAACCTGGAATTTCTTCTTGACTTCTATTTGTCTTGAAGTCAAATTGATTAATTACTTACTTCTCTTTATTCCAGTTTATATGGAAGTTTAAATATCCCGATACATGGAATTTTTTTTTTACATCAGTGTGTTTTAAAAACCCAACCAGCAGCAAAACAGGGTCAATTTCCATACTACAAGAGTCATAGTTCTGGGGTAGAAACTGACAATATATGAAAATAAAGGTGTAATTGTACTAACTGTATATGGATTTTTGCCTTGATATTTGTAACACTGTGTTCCCTTTGATGTTGTTGATGTACTTTTAAAAATACTTAAAAATAGAATACTTCAATTTACAGAATTATAACTTATTTAAGTAAAATCAGTGTATATCAAAGTGGAGATAGTTTTACAAGGCTTAAAGGAGTTTTCTTGGACACATGATGCCAAGGTTTGCTGCTCTAATTGTGTTGTCCTGTTTTGCAGGTGGAACTTGACATCTTGTGGGACGAGCGTGGCCAGCTCCGAGTGCAGCGAGGAGCTCTTCTCATCTGTGTCCGTGGGGGATCAGGATGATTGCTACTCTCTGCTGGATGACCAGGAGTTCACCTCTTTTGATCTGTTCCCTGAGGGCAGTGTCTGCAGTGATGTCTCCTCCTCTATCAGCACATACTGGGATTGGTCAGACAGTGAGTTTGAGTGGCAGGTAAACTGGTTCCACTGGAAATGTAAAATTTTGTATGGACTATTGCATGCTGGATTTAGATGTAGTTGAAAAGTGATGGAAAAGAATATCCTGAGTTGGAAGGGACCCACAGGGATCACTGAAGTCCAGCTCCTGGTCCTGCACAGCACAAGCCCAGGAGTTACACACTGTGTCTGAGAGTGTTGCCCAAACACTGCTTGAACTCTGTCAGGCTTGGTGCTGTGAGCACTGCCCTGGGGAGCCTGTTCCACTTCCCCAGCAGCCTCTGAAGGAGGAACCTTTTCCTGATACCTAACTTTAACTTCCCCTGACCTGGCATCCTGCTGTTCCCTTGTGTACTGTCACTGGTCACCAGAGAGGAGAAATTGCTGCCTCCCCCTCCTCTTCCCCTCTTGAGGAAGCTGTAGACAGCTATGAAGTCTCCCCTCAGTCTCCTCTTCTTCTGAACAAACCAAGTGACCTCAGCACTTGTTTCTTTGTAACTACTGAACATAGGAGCACATATCTGAATCTTGAATGATAGAAAAAATGTTTTGTTTCATTTTATTCCAACCTCCTTAATCAGGAGGGGAGACTGAAGGTCAGCTCTCCAAAGAAGGTCGCTTATGGTTGTTTGGTTTTAGGGACCAGTGTGTGTTTCTTGTAGCCATGAGCTTAGACCCTTTGTACTGAGGATCTGCCCTGCTAATGAAATCTAGTTATAGATATCTGGTCCTACTGATACTTTCTAGGTAAAGTGTACAAACTCTTGCCATAGCTTATTTCTATAGTATTTTTTCTGTGCCAGTAAGAGTACAGAGCTCATTTTGTCTCACCAGAATGGGAAGGTGAATCACATTATTTTCCCAAGTCTGTGCTGGATGCAGTCCTCATTGGGTATTTCTAATTTGTGATAGTCTTCCCTGTTTAGCAGTTTTTCAAATGTGATATGCATTTTTAATGTACTATAGACCTAAACTGACTTTTTGTATTAAAGACTTAAATCACCTATGAATGTATACATAACTTTGAAATAGGCGACATAGGGCTTCAGAATTTATTGGGGAATACTTGAAAATTTTGTCATAAAGCTTAGTCAGAGCATGTAGAGAGTCTTGTAAGGACAGTACAGGAACTGAAAACTGATTTCAAGAAAGCTCAGATCCTGTTCCAGAAGATGCAAGTGAACTTGAGACGTGTACTGAGATCAGCTTTGAATTTCTGACTGGTTTAGTCCAGCTGCTGGTCTCAACAGTCTATGTTATATCACTGCAGTTACAAGTGTGTGTGTATAATGCAGTCTGTAGGAACAGCTCAGGTTGGATCCCAAAGATTCAGAGCTTTATTGAGTTGTGAGATTTCAATTGCCTGATAAACTTGGCAGTTGTTTTGAAAAGAAGCCATTTCCTATGCCTTAGCTAGCTGACAATATGTTTGATTGGTAACCAGTTTTTTTATTACTCTTAAAACAAGCTTTTCTTAAGAGTCTTACTTGATTAGATTTGTAGGATTTTGGAAAGGCTTTTTGTAGCTCTTTATGGTGTTATCTGGCAGAATCTGAGCACAAGTAATCCAGCCGTCCCACTTTAACTGGAAGTGCGTTCAGAAATCACCTATCATTTGTATAAATGAAGCTAGCTGAAGTTCTCATTGCTTCCAGGCAAATGACAGTGATTTTAATTGAATTTTCTTGTGTAATTATGGAGTTTGGAAGGAATTACAGACCTACTTTAAAATTATCTTCCTTAAACTAGATATGCTCCAAAATGGGAGGTTTAGATTTAGGTTTGGATTGTAATTGACAGTTTCCACTGATGGAGAAGGGAAATAGTTGAAATGCAACTTCAGTCTGTGTTTTCTTAAACACAAATTTTTAAAGAGGATTGATGAGTACGGAATAATGTGAATTGGGTTTGCTGCACTTGCTGTTTATGGGAAGATTCAAGGGAGTATTGCAGGTTTATGAGTAATTAGAAAGAGTTTGTTAAAGTACAGAGATAATCAATGCTTTGCTAATTTGATGGTACGTTTTGAATTGTTAATAGTGTTAGAATAATTTACAATCTGCCTACTCTATTCTAAAGCTTTGTTCTTCCTTTTGCATGTTACAAGTTGCCTGGCAGTGACATTGCAAGTGGGAGTGATGTGCTCTCTGATGTTATACCGAGTATTCCAAGCTCTCCCTGTCTGCTTCCCAAAAAGAAAAACAAGCACAGGAATCTTGATGAGCTTCCATGGAGTGCAATGACAAATGATGAACAGGTGACTTTTTTCCTATGTGAGAACTGCAATGTACAGAGGAACTTACAATTAAAAGACACAACTTAAAGGCCATCCTGTTTGCTGTAGGTGTAAATGCAGACCTGTGCAGTGCTATTTGATTCCTAAAACTAAACCTTGTCCTTTGGATCTATAGGAGGCAGTTTAATGCCTACTCAAGCTTTCACCCTAAGTTTTTAAGGATACCCAAGACTAGAACCATGATATTTGAGCATGTTTTATTCTGTCAGTTCTTTTTTCTGTTTCTCATTTAGAATCAGTAATACTTCAAAATGACCTGCCTTTCTTTGGGTCCTAGGTTGAATATATTGAATATTTGAGTCGTAAAGTCAGTACAGAGATGGGCCTTCGAGAGCAACTTGATATTATTAAAATTATTGATCCTACTGCTCAGATCTCACCTACAGATAGTGAATTCATTATTGAATTAAACTGTCTCACAGATGAAAAACTGAAACAGGTGAGTTAAGGTTTGTATATTTGACTTCAAGGTTTCAGCATCTGGTTATATCTTGCAAAATCTTATGAACTTGTGATCAATTTTTATGCATAATCATTAGATGTTGACAGAGACACTAGAGCACAATACTGTCAGTGACAGAAAATAGAGTTCAAAAGCATATTTGTATGTATTAAACCTTGACATAAGACTATAAGGTTGTATATTCTCACTGTGTGTTAAGTCAGAGCTGGTGAGTGTGTAATGGGTCATGTTGTGGACCTGGTGCTGCTTATGGCACTGTACTCCATGACCATCAGCTAGCTGAGAGTCTGCATTTGCTCACTGTATGCAAACTAGCATTTAAAGCTCCAAAAGACTGGAATTCATTGGGGAAGACCATAAATTTCATCTAGAAAGAGATAGAGAATAATGCATTTTAAAGATTTTACCAGATGCAAATTATAACCAAGAAGGGTGCCTGGCTGATAGGGTAGATACATCCTACTGTCTTCTCATTAAATGAATTATTGAGATGTGTTGTTGGGAAGAGATGCAGTGTCCATACAAGCTGAACTCCTCAGTGTTGCACTGATAATGATGAAGATAAAGTTGAAAATGGAAAACATTAACTGTTTTTATGGGCTTGGTCCATTTCATATTTCAAGCATTTTGTGTCATCTTAAAGTAGAAAAGTGCTTCTTTATTTACACACACTTTTGTTTGAGTATACCTGCAAAATAAAGGGGTTTGATACACTAAATAAACAACTTAATTCAGTTGAACTTGACTGATGTTCCTGTTTGTTGTTAAAATAATAACATATTGGTACATAGTCACAAACCTGACAGGCAGAAGAGTAAAGAAGCTTCCAGCCCTTGCTACATATTTTTCTTCCTTCCATAGTGAAATGTCACAAATGTTAACATAGTTAAGTTCTCTGGGTGACTCCAGATTGCTTGTGATTTAAGCAGCCACAAGAAAATGTTTTAAAGGCCTAACTGAACTGACCCAATAACTTCATCATTATTAGATTGTGTTTTTTTCCATGAAAAGGAGTATCTCAGTGCAGCATTTATCCAACTACAGTAATTTTGCTGCCTCTGTTCTAAAGGTGAGAAACTATATCAAAGAACACGGACCTCGCCAGCGGTCTGCAAGGGAGAGCTGGAAAAGGAGCAGCTACAGCTGTGCAAGTACCAGTGGTGTGAGTGGTGCCAGTGGCAGCAGCAGCAGTGCCAGCATGGTCAGCTCAGCCAGCAGCAGCGGCTCCAGTGTTGCCAACTCCGCCTCCAACTCCAGTGCCAACATGAGTCGAGCGCACAGCGACAGCAATTTGTCCACAAGTGCTGCAGAAAGAATCCGGGATTCAAAAGTAAAGTTTCTAGTTATGGGTATCTGTGTTAATTAAGCTGTCTTAACTCTGAAGCTTGCTCATGAGATCTTACCTGGGATGTTTGTCCTAAAGGAGCAGAGTAGCTGAGTTTTCTGTCTTAAGCCAATGATCATAAGGAGTTTAAACTTGTGCTCTTCCCATCACTGCTAACCAAAAACTGGTGTTTGTATGTAGTAGATATTCTAATTCCTTGTGTTTAGCATAAGTTGAGCAAGCCTGAATAAGGGCTTATGTATCTAACTTAAGAAAAAAACTGTTTAAGAGTGATCACCATAATCTAGGCATAATTTCTGGACAGTAGAGATACCTGTGATGGTTTTTGGTTTTTTCTCAACTACAAGTTTCATTGGGCTTCTTGAATCTTCTTTATTTTTTGAGTTTGTCCCATGAGATTCCTTGGTGAGAAGGGACCCTCTGAAGCATGTTTCATTTAAAGTAAAACTCTGGCACTACTTCTGTCCCCATAATTTAAATTTCAGGTGTATGAGAGGAGCATTTCTTTCTTGCTCTTCAGCATCTTAGGTTTGTTAATGTAAGACTGTAACATTTCTCCAGCAATAAAGATTCCTCCAATCAAAGACTTGACTATGCAACATCACAGGTTAATGTTGTGCCTCAGAATTCAGTTGTGGTAAATGGTCTTGGTATTTTAAAATTAGATATGATTTTGGATGAATGTTTACACCACTGCTGAGAATTCGTATTTGTTATTTTTCAGAGCAGATGTTATTTTAGAGGTTAATTTATATTTGCCAGCTTTAGAGGTGTTTTTTTCCTAATTTACAGAACAAAATCTTATGTTTTGTCTCTTCTGTATTTTGACAGAAACGTTCCAAGCAACGGAAACTCCAGCAGAAGGCCTTACGGAAGAGACAGCTGAAAGAGCAAAGACAGGCTCGTAAGGAAAGACTGAGTGGATTATTTCTTAATGAAGAAGTGCTGTCTTTAAAAGTGACTGAGGAGGACCATGAAGGAGATGTGGATGTTTTAATGTGACAGGGGTGAATTTATCAGTGTTCTTTCTAAGCCTTAAATGTATTATCCTTATTGTTTACATATATTTCTTGACCAAATTTTGATTAGTATTAACAATACAAACCAGATCTTTTCTCAAGTGTAATTTTGCTAAGAAGGTCTAAGAATTGAGTAACTTCAGCTTTTTGAGACTAATTTTGCAACAAAGAATTCAGAAATTTACCTGTCTTCTGAAAAGCTGCTGAATAGATGGGCTTTTAAGGAAATTTGAACTTGGCTAACTTGGCTAACTTACTTGCACATAAGTCATGGGGTACTTTTGGATGACACAAAGCATGCATTACTATGCTTCAGCTTTTTTAGTTTTTTTTCCAGCTTTGAGTTAGTATTACACTTGACTTTTTCTGTCCTCCTTTCCCATTATTAGGGAGATTGTTTAGCATGAGGAAAAATCATTTGCTCTATGGGGCTTTCTTCAGCCTTGCTCTTGGTTTGTACAAAATCAAAGTACTGTTGATACTTTTCTAAAAGTTGTGATTTAAATTAAACTACATAGAAAACAAGAAGGAGGACATCTGATGCAGAGAATCTGTAATACAAATACTGCCTAATAATGTAGTTCTTAGGAACCAACTAAAAATTAAAAAAAACCCTCAGAATAATTGCAGACTTAGTCTTCAGAAGGTTATTTTGTTGCTCAGTATCTTATGATTTTTACTAATGGTTCACCAGTACATCCCTACTATTTCTGTGAAAAGATTCCAATAAAAACACATTTATGCATTGAAAATACACTAACCTGCAATTAAGTTGTCTAGGACCCTACTTAAAATAGTTAAAAACACGACTGGAAACAGAAGTGTAAACAAGTGGCACACAACTTCAGAGGTTTTCTTCTCCAGAAGCATATTTAAATATATTTGATTCGTATTGTTGACAGGAGAACTTAATTAATGCAGCTGTACTTTTTAAATTGTATGTTTAGCTGAGGTTGTCTTCTGTGTGGGTCGTTACACCATGACATGTATCAGAATTCTCCTTTTGTTGTCTATCAGCTTTTGAAATTTCTCATGATAAGAAAATTAGGTAAAATTGTGGCTTTCAGGTAGGGAAGTAGTAGTAGTTTCAACTTTTTTCTTAATTCTGACAATCTTTAAGCTGATTTTAGTTTTAATCTTGGAACTACTTTTATAGAACTCCTTCCCCCATGGCTGAGATAAAAATGATAGTTCTAAATTTTAAAGGGAAATTGAACAGTGTATAAAAGTATTTTTGAGTTCTGAGTTTAGGAAATAATTTTTTATTATGTTGATGCTTCCTTACTTTAATTTTGCTCTTGAATTAAGGAGTTTTACAGTTTAGTGTGGCCACAGGTGTCTGTAATTGCAGGATGTAGCCCAATCCTGCAGAATGCACGGTCAGCTTTAGGACTACTGACATTAATGTTCTATGTCCTGCATAGACTTATTAGCCCTGACAGCTGAAATATTTTTCTTTCAGAAGTGGCATTCCTTTTAGCCTCAAAATAAACTGACCAGTAAATTATCTGAACAATGGCCTCTGAAAGGGTTTTGATAAGAAATAAATGGGGGTCCATAGTCAAACTAATATATTTCAACTTAGTGCTGCTCTACAACAGGTCCCCAGGCTTGGCCACTGACTGACTAAAAGCCAGGTAATGTCATTTTAAGCTCAAGTTAGCTATCCCATATGGCCAGTTATCTGTCCAATAACCACAAGTGACTGTGACTTGTCAGTATTTGCTTGTACTGTGCTGTTGCTGATTGATGCCTCCCTCCTGTCTAATCAATACTGAAAACTTCTTAACAGTATACACTTTACTGAGAATTTAGATTGACTTAAATCTGGAGCTTCTTTTAAATATTTTGTATGGAAGATAAAATTCAATTGCTATCAATCTGGCTAATTTCAGGGTGAGGTTGTTAACGTCTTCCATGGTAATGGATGAATTCATCATGCAATACTTCACCATGTGTACACTGTCACAGTTCAGTACAACCTTTATTTTCTGCAGTGACTTTGAAATGTGATTGAATTTTTTTTCTGAAGAAAAATGCACATTTTCTACTGTAGAGAATTGAAACTCTGAAGTGAATTGTAAGGAAGGTGCAATATCTCAGTGTGGTGGAGCATGAAAGTGTGTTCACTTTATTCTGTTTCAGCAGTTATTCAGAGTTTTAAATGCCTCAGGGTTTTGTTGAGAGAAGACCCCATCATTTTGATGAGGTACAGTTCATTCTGGCCACCTGTCTACTAGCTTCCAACATCCTGAAGTGAGGGAGGATAGTATTTCCATCATAGTGTGAGCATGTAAGTACAAATTATTCTAAGTGATTAGATGAGTCCACTTGCTCATCTGTTACATTGGACAAAAAGGTCCTGGGTGCCAGAATAGCTGATTGTGCTGTGTTGTCTCCCGCAGGTACTTCAGTCGTGTGTGACAGTTAAAATGATAGAAGAGAGTGGATTTCCAGGAATTCCATGCTAATAATTTATAGCTCTGTGATCTCATAGATCCAGGATGCTCATAAGAATACAAAGAATACAAAACTCTGAATGTTCTGGTAAGAATGCAGAACAACATCTTGCTTACCTTGAATGTTCTTTGCCAAGTACTCAGAGGTACAATGTTGTCTTTCCCTGATCTCAGAGAATCAGGCCTGAAGTGACTCTGGCATTCAGGAGTTCTCATATACTTCTACACATTTGGGTTTTTTTCCTTTTGCTTTGTCATCCTCTGTAGTTGCAGTGACACACTCATTTTGTGGTGGGGGAAGGTTTTTTGTCAGATTCATGTTTTTCCCTGCAGCATGCTCAATGCTTACTCAGGAAGACCCCGTCCACGGTGGTTTTAAAAGACATGTAAATGTGGCACTTGGACATGTTTTAGTGGTGGGCTTGGCAGTGTTAGATTCAGGGTTTATGATCCTAAAAGGACTTTTCCAATCTAAATCTATTAATTTCTGTGAAATACCTGTGTTAGTAGTCAAACAGTTGCAATGTCAGTGAAATCTGATCTTGCTGATACAAGTTATGGCCTTTGTGGCTATAGGTGTAACTACTGGGTTCTGATGAAGAAGAGTAACTGCTAAAATAATGCATCCTTATTGAGTTTTTTTCTTAAAAATAAAATCCCTGCTTTTTATTAGAGAAAAAATGACAAGCTTAAAAGCAATACAGAGACACCCAGGAAGAAGCTCAGTTATGTGACTTCATGGTACTGAAACTGTATCTGTAGGAACTTTGTACCCACTGCCGTGTGGATATAAACAGTTTACACTCTGTAATGGTAACAGTTTGCTTCCATGGTAACTTTTTCTCTAAAAAGGCTTAGAAGGAGCACTGAAAGTCTGACTGCAATAGGACTGTAAACAAGAGAGAACATTATTTTCTAGTATGATTTTAAATATGAGGAAGAAAGCTGCCTGACAAACTTGGCTGATTTCTGTGTATCTAATGTCATCTTTTGTTAAAATACCTAATTTTTTTTTTTTAAATCTGGGAAGCTGATAAAAAGATGGTTAATATGTGCTCAGTATGCGGTGCTTACTTGGAAGAACAGGAAAAGTCTTTACCAGACTTTTCTGGGCTCAAATTTTAGTTCTCATATTGTGGTTTGAAACCTGTGAAGATCATTCTCTGGGGAGAAAACAAACCAACCAACCTGCTTGAACTTCCTTACATGCATTTACATCAGAGTGCATATACAACGCAGAAAAATAAAAATGGCAATATTTCCTGTTTATCTATGCTGAATGGCCTGAAGCCATTTCTTTTCTCCTAACACTCCTTCAACTTTGAAATCAGTTGATGCATTGGTCTATAAATATTAATAAACCTGACTGTTTGGGGAGCTTTTAAAGTTCATTCATATAAGCCAGATTTTCATGGCAAATGTTGTTAGATTTATTGGTCTAATTTTCTTAAGCTTACTGAACTTGCATTTCTTGGGCACAGAAAAGTCAACAGTTGTCCATTTAAGGATTGCAAAGATTAGTTTATTAATCTATCAAGAGCAAATCTATGTAATATTCAAAGTTTGTCTATTTTGACTGCTAACTCTGATGAATTATATTTGCATTCTCTCTCATCTGGCTAATTTTAAAACATTTCCAAATTAGAAATAAATTGCCCAGTGTAAAAAAAAAATAAAATTGTAATATGGAAGCCTTGAATATAGTTAATAACCAAAGCAAGGGGAAGGTGGGGGGGTTGATTTTTTTTTCTTTCTTTTTGTGGGGGGGAGAGAGGAGGGTATAGATTAGAGTATATGGTATTGCTTAAATTGATTTTTTTTCAGGTTCTCTGCTAATTGTATTGCTAAAATGCACTTTTGTATAGAAAACTGTTCTCTGTACATTCTGTATCTACTTTACACAATGTTTATAGAGATTTTTCTGAAGTTGTGAAGGATTTACTGAAAGCTCTGATGCTGTTGAATTTAAGTTTTCATTGTATTTGAAAATAGTTATGTGCATATTGAAGTACAGGTTGGAATTAAAATTAATGATATAGCAAAGATATTCTTATGAAACGATGTGGTGTCTTCTTCAGAGCAGAGGGATTCATATACAGGACCTGTGAAGTCACTCTTCAGGCAGAAAAATACAAATAAAGTGGCACATCTTAATTGTTTTTGATGGCAGAAAACAAACTGGTCCCCCCTGAGCTAAAGGGGTTGGTTAACTGCAAAATCTGACAAGAATGGTTTCATATGGAAGCAATTAATTGTGGTGAATTGTGTAACCCAAGGTCATGTACTTCAAGCTGTCTGTCCTTGTTTTGATTCCTGTGCCAGAGGTATTTTTTATATATATGTTCAGCACCAGCAAGAATATGACAGACTTTGAATAGGCAAGAGTGAGGACACTTGCCAGCATATAGAAGTTGTGTCCCTGAACAAAATTTGCCTTCTGCAATACTGAAGTTTGAAGTGTAATATGGCAAAACCTCCTTTTCCCCTTTGGAATCCAGTAAAAAATCCTGAAAACCTGAGAAGAGGATAGCTGGCATAGGGATGTATTCCTCAGTGTGCAGAAAGTTTCCTGCATCTTCTCAGGGATCTAAAACTGCCTTCTTTGTCTTGGCTATGGCTCATCAAACACTTCTGGGAGTTGATTCTCATGAAACGCTGACAGAAGTTAAAACTGACCAAGTGTTGCTAAGCCAGTTTCTATAGATGTCAAGGGATGGAGAAGGACAGGGTGAAAAATGCTGCCTATCACAGCAAGTCTTGTCAAACTGTGAGAGATCTTTACTTGTTGTGAACAGAAAAGATCTTTACTTGTTGTGGAAGCTCTTGCGGTGCTGTGCCTCCACCTGAGCAGCCTGTTTGTGTGTTTTTTCTGTTTTCGCCCAAAGGTGAGTGACAGTGTGGAATGTTTTGCAACAAAAACCAAATTGAAATGTTTCCAAGGACCTTGACCCACTGGGATGTTGGCTTGTGAGGGCTGACATTTCCTTGGACAGCACCCAGGAGCTGCAGGGAAGCTGATGCTCACACTGACTCCCAGAACCTTCCCAGTCTGTCCTGTTGCAGCAGTTCATTATCAGGTACCAGCTGGGTCTGCTCTCCTGGCAAACCCTGCCTGTCACCAGGGTTACATGGGCACAGCCAATGATGATATCAATCTCTTATCAGCCATCCTTAAGCATTTCTTCATTTCTCTCTCAAGTGTAGCCAGTTTCAGTGTATTGAGAAAGTTTCATTTGATGGCCAAACAAGGCACAAGCTGAATGAAGATTTCCACACTGGCAAAACCAATTGAAAAGCTTGCTTTACCTAATTGACAGGGGTATTGGCTGTGGGCTTACTGTCCTCAATCCACTCTTACTATACTGGCCTGAACTGTATACTTCACCCAAACATTTTCCAGTACAAAACTAGTTACAGTTTGGTTTTCTGAGATCTTTTTATGTGTTCCTAAAGACCCCATGCCCTACTGGGTAGAAAATCTCCTTTTTTTCACCTTCTTCTGGAACATTCTTCCATTGTAAATTGTTTCTCCAGTGTTGAAATCAAATATTAATCCAAATCCACATTTCTCTTCTGGAATCTCATTTCATGCTCTTTCCTTCACACTGCAGTGGCTTACACCTGGCAGCATCACTGGTGTTAGAACTTATTTCTGCTAATGTAGAACACATTCTTGAAGCTAAAGCATGATAATTAATCACTGCATGAGAGTCTCTGATCCTACTTCAGTGGAAGTAACTGCAGTATTGCTGCTAAGTTTCTTGAAGGAGGAGGATTTATTGAGGTGGCTGATTCTCACGGCAGGTACCTCAGCCCATCTGTTGTCACCAGGGGGAGCACCGTGGTCATTTACTGCATTTTCAACTCCAGCTGCCAACGTTGCTTTGCTACAAACGCTTTCCTTTATTCTGTTATGTCCTGGTAAAAGATTTTAGGGGGATTTGCTTCTCTTATGCTGTTTTTGAAGTAGGGATCTGTCTGTTAAGGGTCAGTTTTACAACAATAACATTTTCAGTGACTAAGGGAAAAGTTAGCTTTTTCTATTCAGGCTGATTGCTAATTCTAATCTGATCCTGCTTATTGGAACTGAAAGGTGGAAGTACACTCCTGTTTAGTGTTATGTATGCACTGCTTTGCTGTTTAAATTCCCTGATTTCTGTTTTGAGTTCAGACTTCCTCACTGGGGGCTGAGAATTTTGCAGTTGAAAATATTAGCTGATGATAGAAAACAAGCAGCCAGCTTGTAATGTGCTGAGTCTCATAAAGTACATAGCTGTCAGTCCCTGGGAGGCACTGCAGAAAAGATGTACCTTGACTAGCTTTATTTTTTTTAATAATAACCTCTGATTTGGGCTTCCTTTGGAGCAAAGGAAAGAACTGCTTCAAAGGGAGCTTTTCTGTAGTGTTTCTTTTTCTCTCGTCACTCATCTGACAGTTATTGCTACCTTTCAAAAAGCTTACTAACACATATAACTGCAGAGAACATGTGAGGAGTTCTCCCTGGTATCTTGGGTTCCTTCTTGGAAGTCAAGCTTTTAATGGTTCTGTGCAGAACTAGGAGGGCTTTGAGCACTTCTGTGTGATTGCACAGCCATCCTCTGTTGTGTCATTAGCTGTCATAAAACAGTAGCAGATTCTAAAGTCTTCAACTGTAGGATATTTCCCCTAGGGAAGATGTGTGCTCAAATAATCTTGAAAGGAGGGAATAAAGTTTTAAATCATAATCACAGAGTAAAGAGATTTAAAATGTGGCAGATAGCTCTTTATATCTACATAGCTTGTTTTTCTTGACACCTAGTTCCTGTCTATACCTCCTGAGAACAGTAAGCTGTGAGTACAACATGGCAGTTCATTACAGGAGTTGCTGAAATAGTTCTAATTAATTACAGACCATCCTTGTTATTTAGGTAATTCTCATTTAATGATATTTGTTTCCTTTCTTAGTAGTTTAAAAGTTGATTTAGTCCTTGCTTTCTTTGTTCAGTGTAGAAATAAATAATTAGTCACAGGGTTTTGTTTTACTTTCCATTGTGCCTAATAGGAGCAAAGGAAGAAATTAGTTCATTTTAATAGCAGGTCAATTTTCAGGTATGGACAGCATCTAAACATAGTTTAGATAATTTGTAGGTTTCATGTCTCCTGTGTTGCAGATGTATTTAAAGATGCAGTGCAGCAGTTATGATCTTGAGGAGCACTGGAGGAGTACAAGAACTGTGCTGATGGGCTTATGCTTTGAGCAATAAATGCTCTTCATGCTGGGCAGGTTTGTGCATGTCCAGAGATTTTGTTCTTGCTCTTGTTCCAAAGCCAAGCACAGTGGTGTGTTCAGTACCTGGCTGGTACTTTCTGGCAAGAGCAGTGTCAGCTGCTTAGCAGTTACTGCAAATTCTTTTTGCTTAGGACCTCACAACTCCTGGCTGATTCTGCTTGGCAACTCCTCTCTGCTCTTCTAGAACACAGACCACCTCTGTATCCCATCTCTTTGTTACTGCTGAACAAAGCAAAATCATTGTGTGTTAGGATCTCTCTCTCTAAAATTTGAGATTATGGTGCTAAGTGACTTTCACCACACACTCAGAAGTATTTTTATTATATTCAACTAATTGCTTCCTGCTGCAAGTATAAGTGAACATTAAAGTTCATCAAATTGTCATGTATTTATTTCATGTTCTTTAAAGCATGTTTTATATTCAGCCAGCTCTGCTTTGGAATAGTCCCTCTCTAGGGTAGTACAGAAGACCAGGGCCTATCATGTCTAGGACTGGTAAAACCTTTTGCTCTTGGTACATGGAAATGATCACTTCAGTGACAATTTATATTGACTGATTTGGTAGGCAGATAAAAAAATACATGAGTTTATGTGAGTATTTAATTTTATTAAACTCAAGGTGAGGGAAAAAGCACCATGGTGCTACCAAGCCTTTATGAAGTTGGAAAGAATTTTTTTCTGCTTAATTTTTAAATAAGGTGAGTTTATTTACCAAATAGAAAGTATTCACAATGTGTGTTTGACTTATAAACATGTTGCTCCACAAATGCATGCACTTCCTCCTGAAACAATTTAGGTCATAAAACTGTTTGTAGAAGTTACAAATGTTAGCCAAGCAAAAATGAAGCAGTCTGAAATCTTAGCACAAACCCATTTGTGAAATGATAAACCCATTTGTAGACTAATAAAATGAGTGTAATTTATGGTCAAGATACCTTACTGGCATATGTATTAAAGTTTGGGGATATGTCTATTTTTCTTAGTATTGCATTAGCTGTAATTTCTATGTAATGCTTCAATTCATTTATATATTTGCACAACAGACTGTCAGATAAAAAAGTGCCAAAATGTGTATAAGGAGGTCATCACTTTAGCTTAATTGCACACAAATTTCCTGCAGACTCTGATGCTTAAGACCAATAATGAGACTGCTACAGCTAGAATAAACGCATTAGCCTATAAATTTAGAGCTTCTACCTGCTTTGTGAAGGGAGAATCATCTCTAAATGAGCCTAGTAACATGGATTTGTGATTAATCATTTTACTTGGTGACTCATCTATGATCACAGTACAACAAAAATGTCATGTTTGCTTAGTGGCATTAGCACAATTTATCTTCTCTACATTCAGAGAATTGCCTTGTTGTCAATGTGGGACTGGGAATACAGCTGAGGAGTACTTTTGTTAAAGGACTTCTGATGTCACTTTATCTAAAGCAGAGTATAAACAAACAAACAAAAATTTTACAACTGCTCCTTTCCTTGAAATGTAATTATTCTACTTGGTCAGGCCAAACCATTTGCAGTAATTATCTTGAATCTGTAAAACAAAACTAATTTAACCTTGAAAACTGGTATTATTCAAGTTGTCTCTGAATTTTTCTTTTTAAGGCCATCCCTGCAAGTTAACTCCGTTTTTGAGACAATTTTGCTTTCCTTGTTGCAGAGTAAACCCTGCTCATTACTAGAATGCTCAGGGCCTGTGGATTTGTGGATGTCAGGTTTGCATAGGTATTCTCTAACCCAGTCTTTCTTGCCCAAGGGAAAGTCTTCCTTCCAACATTCCTCCACCCTGGTTTCCTGAGTCAGAGATTCCTGAGGGTTGGTCTTGTCAGTGAAGACAATGCAAAGGTGATAAAATGATTCACTGTGAGTATCAGAACTGAGAAAGAGAAAAGCCAACCCAACACCCTCAGAGGAAACTTTGGTTTAAAGAGGAAAATGTACAACCAGAAGCTTTGGTGAGAATGAAGAATTCACACCTGCCCTGTATTGCCTACTCAGTGTCTAAAAAGTCCAAGTTAAATCTCTGCACTAGGAATGAGGTTAAAAAAAATCATTAATACTTGCATGTATGCATAAATATAGCTGGTCTTTGGTTATGCATTTACAGCTTCATGGTTTCTTGTGACCATGGAAGCTGAAAGTTATCTTGAAAGGAAGAGACACAGTCCTGCAATTTCATAATTGCATTGGTGAAGCTTTAATAAAACCACTACCTACAGTGAATGCTTGCAAGCTTGGAAAATACATCTGGAGAAGGGCATATCTGTGTGATAAAATCTGAATTTAAAGAGGAGCCAGGGGCTTGTTGCTGCTCCCATGAGAGTGTTGGTTTTTTCCCTCACCTTTACAACTGAGCCTGCTGCCTCTGTGCTGTTCAGTGGTGATCGATGTGAACATGCTGGAACTGTTTGCATGGAGTGATCTGAATCATTCAACCCAATATTCATTTGTTTGACTAAAGCCTCTTTAGAGCCACTTGTGATCTGATGACTAACGTGGCACAAAGATGCTAATGCTCAGTGTATACATAAATCATTAACTACTTAATTTGGATTTGGAAACCTGAGGCAACAGAATGCTCCATGGAGAAACAGCTATATTTATCTCTCCATCCTGAACCACCTGTCTCCAGAGACCTGGAATGCATTAGAAAAATTAATGTAGTGACTGAACTAAATCTATATCCTCTGTTCCAGAAGAAAGCAGCATTTTTTTGCAACTAGAAAAGCATGGAAATCTAGGATCTGTTCTGCTGAGACAACAAAAATTAAGTTGAGCAGTAGAGCCAGAAAAAATGTAAGAATTGAGAAGAATCTGAGCCCAGCTATAATTTTTTAAAAAGTATTTTTGGAAGTGGTCTAGGTAAGAGTGTTTGTGTAAGAGAAAAAGGAGTTTTGGTCCCTCTTTAACTCCACAGAATAGAATTTAAAGTCTTACTTTAAAGGGAGACCTGAAAGCCCCACTTCAGCAGTATTTTAGCCCATTCCTGAATGCATATTTAACTACATTTCTTTGGTGAAGTGGTTTGGCACTACCGGGGAAAGTATATCTTTCAAACTGATAAACTCACATGCTGGATTCAATTTTCTCCCATTGAAGTTCCTCTTCTTGTCACTCTTGTCTCGTTCCTTCCCCCTGGTTAGTTAATGAGCTGTGTTTCCCTGACTAAAATATCATAAAGAATATTATTGATAATGGAGCCTGATGGAACAAGGCACCAGGCTCCAAACTTCATAAAGGGAAATTTTGAGACTAGTTATATTTTTAGATATAAATTGCCAGTGAGAGACATTTCATAGTATCAGTGAAAGAATTCCATTCTCTGAAGCTTTTGTTTATCTTGTGTTATTTAAACAGGTTAGAGACTTGTATCTAAGTATGCATAGAGCAGCAAAGCTGCTTCTGTACCAAAGCAAGTTGATCCTGTATTCATTCCTGTAAGTTCAAGATGTGTTACTGCCCAGTTCTTTGAGAGGAAAACACAATGTTTTGAGCTAATCTGGATTCTGTTGAAAGGGAAGCAGGACCTTCCAACATTCTTCCTGACTTAATAATTTTGCTCCTTTAATGATTTTGCTCCTTCTTTAGTACTACACTGCTACCAGATTGGACCTGTTTTCTTCATTTGAGTGTTAATTTGATCCTCCTTTTTGTGTAAAAGTATGGTAAATGAGAATCTACTGGCATGTTATTATTTTTTTTTAAATTTGAACCATGTTGTCACTCCGTTTTGTTAATGCTGAGTGAGTGTTTTCAGAAACAAGGATTTTTTTTCCTATTTCAATAGAATGTGTTTTACCTGAGTGGAAAGCTCAGCTCCCCAAATCTGAATGTTAGACACATTTTTTATTTAGTAAAGCAGACGTTAAAATAATTACTTTGTTTTTAACATCAGGTGGCCTGCCTTATTCCTAGAGAATCATTATTTAAATATTTAAGGCAGATTCTCTCAAAGGGTTTGATATGTCCTAGTTAAAATGTTTGCTTCAACTTTAAATATATAACATCTAAACTCTACTCCTCTAGAACCTTATGGTACTATAAATTTGGAAAAGTGATATGTAAATAAAAAAAGTGTTGGAAGGCAAACAGGAATTATCACATGCTTTAGAGAAATCAAAATCCCTTCAATATAAGGATTTTACCAATATGCTTTTATTTAGTTTAAAATCTGGAAAGTCAAGCTTAAGGGGCAAGTCAATGTTCTCACAAGGACTTGTTTTACTTTATGATAGAAAACTTGGAGATTACTTGTCAGCTACTTTAGTTTATAATGTCTGTTTTTACACTGAATTATTTATACACTTTAGAAGAAATAGTTCTTTTCCAGGGATAGCATTTTAATTCTATTTCAAATATTGAGTGAAGAAAGCTCCAAAGAACATAGTACAATAAACCTTTGATATGTTCAGGACTGTAATATAAGGGTTGGGGTTTTTTTTGTTTTTTTAGAGTTGCTAATAGCAACTTATGTGGCGAACATAAGTACAGCAATTTGAAAGGACACTGTGGTAATGTGAATTTCTTCAAGTAGTTAAATACTAATGTCTTTCACCACATCAATGTCAGCTCTGCTCCCAGTTAAAAAGCTAAGGACAAATGAACTTACCATTTCCATTTGCTTTTTTGAATTGAAAGGTTTTCAGAAAACTGACAATAGCCAGTCTAGTCTGTAATTTTAACTTGATTTATTTGAATTAGTGAAATCTTCAGTAAATACATCTGGGTACACTTCTTAAATATTTCCCCAGTGAGATTAAACATCTATTTACTTTAACTCCACAAGTGCTCACAGACTTTTAATTGCAGTGCTTGACAAACTCCTCAAGAAGGGAGAAGTGAAGAAAGAGGAAGAGAAGGTCACTCCTGTGGAGAGCTGCTGCCCTGAGTGGGAGCACTGGCTGCCATGCTCCACCTGCTCATCTGAATGCCAGGCAAGTGTGTTTGTGTGGTGGGAAGTGTAGCTGAATAATTTACACTACAGGTTTCTTTTGTACCTATTGATCAGGAGGAGTATTTGTGTTCTTCTGAAGAACTTCCTTTCTCTGTGGTATTCCTAGCTACTTGCTGCATCTGTGTGCACCTAAGGGTGGCTGCACTCATGTCCTCCACCTTAATCTGTATTTGAGATGACTGGTTAATAGAAAAACATTTAAAGCAAAATATTAAATGGGAGTCCCATGTGTAGTGTCAACGCAGATCGGACCTGTCAGAAGAGCTTGGCAATAGAATTGAGTAATTGCAATGTACATCCTTGAGGTGGAGTTCTACCCATGTTAAAATCAATGTCAACAGTTTAGTTGATTTTAGCCTTGGGTTTATTTGCTCCTTGCTGCTGGTAACCATGGTATGGCATGCATGGTTCTTAAAGAAGAATATGTGCTGTTGTCTTAGCTTGAGGCTTTATTGCAAAGGCAGTGGAAGTTGACAGCAGGATTTTTCCTACCCACAGCAAGGTCTGGACTTGGTGATGTTGAAATGGAAATAAAAGGCCTGTGCTCTGTCCTCCTTCACCTCTGTAGAATCTCTCACTAACTCTCTCTAAGCCATCCTGCTTGAAATGGCAGAGACAAATTTAAGTTATCTCCCCCACCACTGGCACTGTTGCCCTCTCAAAGATAATTCCACAGGCCAAACGTCGTGGATTGACCCAGATGTATTTTCCAGAGTCCACCTTTAATTGTCTGTTTCCTTCCATTGACTGCTTCTGTTGTCCCAGGAATTATCCCTTTAAAGAAGTGGTATCCTGTCTGCCTGTTCCCTGGTAAACTCAGCAACACAAGTAAAGAACGTGAGACACACAAAAGATGCCTTTTGAAACAGAAACAAATTGCTTAAGAAAGAATTCTTGCAGACTGGAGGCTTCTCTATCAATGCCTCTTGTGCAATGCTCTCTCCCTGGTTTTTGGAGGCACATTTACAGGCTGGATTCAAGGAGTGAGGAGCTGGCCTTGCTGATTCAGTGCACCAGTGTAATTGTCCTTGAGACATTGCTTGGCTGCCATAGGCTCAGAATTGCCTTCGTGCACCCTTTCAGTGTTTCTAAACAAATCTGAGCTTAACTGAGAATATCATCCCCTACCCTGGTAAAGTATCTGGGAACTTTACAAAGGAAAAGGTATGGTCACTATTTTAAAATATATATGAATTTTCTGCTATAATTAGATGGAATATGGATATAGCATTAGAAGTTCAATTAAAAGCATGTCGATAAAAGGCAGTTGTGTGCTACATAAAAGATTCTTTTGTTGAAAACTGGCCTGAGTTACGACTGTTTTATACACATTAATTTGCTTTGTACATACAGAATGGAGCTGATTGAACAGCATGATTGTCTGATGAGAGCTGAAAAGCAGCACTTGCTGTAGGTAATTTAAATTGAGCCCTATTATCATTTACGGATTTATTCTGCTTAGAATCAATAAGATGAAAAAGGGTCTGAAAGCTTTACACTAATGCTAATCACTTCTGGGTCAGTAACTCCTTGTGTTTAAGTTATGCATTTCTTCCCTGTATTCACAGAGCTACTTGGAAAGTGAAATATTTTAAATATCTTCCACTGAAGAGAATCTTCCCACTTCTACTTCACAGAGCATTCAGCATTGATAAATATTTTGTTGTACTGAAAAAGTTCCCTGAGAGGGAAGTGACACCAGCCAAATGAACAAAAGAGATGCTCTGGAACAAAGCTCAGCACAGAATGCCCTGAAAAAATTGTTATAAAGCAGCATTCTTGGTGGCTGGAGATTCAGCTTGACCCTAGGATGCAGAGCAAAGCTGGGTTTGGGTAGCTGCAGTCATTTCACTTTCTTTTACAGGAAAAATTTTATTCCTGGATAATTTATCTTTTCCTTTTAGAGAGGTATCACCAGGCCCAAGGCAAAAGAGAAAAGCCAAGAGACACCAGAAACATGAGTCTCTCCCATGGGCAAACAGTCCTCCCAAAACTGCCATGGCGTGGGTCATTTTAGTTCATGGGTGTAATCTTTCAAGGATAAGCTGCTCTAGTTTGGAATCAAGAGCTCTCTTTCTCTATCTCTGGAAGCAGGGGTCTTCTCTCTGTGTTTGAGTTTCCCACTAGATTACAGCTTTTCAGCATCCACCCACTCCAGTGTGAGCAGCTTTACTCACAGGCTGCAGGTGGGTCTCTGCACCCCCATGGCCTTCATGGATTACAGGGACAGTTGGTTGTGTTATATCCTCACCACAGCTTGCAGAAGAATCTCAGCTCCAATCTTTCTCCAATCCCCCCTCCTTCCTTTCACTAAGTGAAAGTGGTGCCATGTTGTTCTCCTCATGTGTCTTCACCTTTTTCTTTTCTCTGACTCAGGAGAAAATTGTTGTCCATAGGTTCTTTTGTTATCACGTTTTATCAATTGGAAAGTTCGTATGGGGTTTTGCAGCACTGAAAGGTTGATTTCATTTGGGCTCCACATTGGGGAACTACTCGCCAATACTGTGGGATGGCTGTGGCCCCTCCCCACCCCTCAGAAGAGCTATGTGTGGTTGTTTTCCTCTCTTATACTTGTCCTCATGGAGGTGTGACCAGCTTCTCTAATTGGGCCAGCAGCATGTCCATCTTCAGAGCCATTAGGGATTGGCTCTGCGGGACATGCTCGGAGCTTCGAGCAGCTTCTCTCAGAAGCCACCTCTGTTAAACCAATGCAACAACTTGTTTTCTAGGGTATGTAACTTGTTTTCTACTATGCTGTTCATGATAGGACAAAGCTTCCCGAGAGTTCTTCTTGATGAGCAAAAATGACAGAATGGAGCAGAAGTGATCAGAGTCCTAGAAGGCCCTTATTCCATAAGATTTTTCTTATCTGCTACAGGAGCTGATTGCCAAATCTCTGTTGTTTCATCAACCACGTGGCTTTCCCTCCTTCTGCTCAGTTTCTCCAAATACCTGAGACTACTACTTTATAGGCTTAACTTTTTTTAAAAAGTGTTTTAAAAAACACATGATAAACTTTCCTCATATTAAAATGGGCTGGAGCAGCTAATACAATCTCTTGTAGTAAATAGCTATAAAAACATCAAAGGTTTTGGTAACTGTTAGCTATATATTTTGTAATGCCTATTGTATTTCCATTTTGTTAGTTCTATTTAAAGAGCAGTATTATCATGCCCCATTTCCTGTAAGATAGTTCTATTTGTCTGCTCTACAGGAGGTAGGAGATTTTAGGTCCAAAAGAAATTATCTCTCAGTAAATTACTCCTAACTCCATTACGGAATACTAAGTACTTTCCCCTTACTGTGTGAGCAGCTTGAAGAGATAACACTGCAATTTATTTATTTGTTTTGTCCCACATATATAGGTGACACACGAACTCATCTGAGCAGAGACAGTGATAACTGACAGGTACATTAGATCAGACACATATAGCAAAGTTTACTTTGATTATGTAGTAAGTGTCAAGATGTACAGTAGCCGATGTCAGTTTGATCTCCCTTATAGCATATAATGGCTTGTCTTTTTCATGGTTGAATGGACACTAATTTTTGTCTAATAAGTAAGCTATCAGTTGAGTGTTTCAGAGAGTAGACAGAGTTTTTTATCCTTCTGAAAGGGAAACCATTCGTGAAATTATTTCAAAATTTGTTTGGATTGCTTGTTGTATTCATTTCTCTCCTTCCAAAGTCGCCTGTTTACTCAAAGGTACTAAAGGTACAATATTTTCTAAAGACCTGCTGTGAATCTGTTGCATTGTGTATGAGACCTTTCCATATTGAAATAGTAGCAGAGAACAGAATATTTTCTGTTTTGCTGCCAAACTGCAAAGTCTGTATGTAACACCTTCTAAATTTTAAAGGGAGACAAACAACAATATCCTGACATTACAATCCCCATCATTCTCCCCTGCAGATAATGCAGGAATTATCTAAGACTGTAATTTTGTATGTTTGTTTTATTGTGCAGCCATGATTTCTGTTGAGTTGTGTTTATGAAAAGAACTTTTAAAAATGAGTTTTGCAGGGCATATTAACTGATTAATAATGGACTTAACAAACCTGAAAGAAACAGACCCTCAAAATAACACTGGCAAGCTCTGGAAGTGAAGGGTAATATTCTGAGGTGTCTAACATGGCTTAGCTTCCTGGCACAAGGCCAATTCTGGGGGAAAAAGATATTTAAAGCAAAGAGTAATTTCTAAATTTTGGGGAAAATGCCACTCAAAACCCCAACTTTCTGGCTACTAAAAGTATGACAGAAATTTTTAACATCTCTAAACCCTGTGCTGTTCACAGTATACATCAGTGGGACCAGAAAGTCTCAGTTCAGCATGGTTAGATCTCCTCATTGAGCTGGTTTAGCTCTAATTCAGGTGATGTATGGCTCTCATTCCACAGGCTGCTGAGGCCTTTGTTGCCTTGTATGCATGGAGCTAGGTGTTTTCTTGTTCATTTTTTTTTGCTTTTCAGTCTAGAAGTAGATCTTTCTTTTAAGCCATTCCTAATGTAGAGGAAGATTCTGTAAGAAACATTGGAGTGGATGCCAAGAAGATATAACAGTGAACAGAGACCACCTAGTCAAAAGCAGGATGTGTATAATTAGTTTTTAAGTAGTAACAGCGGGAATTTTGAATGTGCTTTTAAATTCACTACAATAATCAAAATTTCTTTCACTGTCAGGTGTGTTTTCCCTAGATATGCATGTCTAAGAAACAGACTGGGGTTTTTGAATGGCCTTCCCTGCATTTTATTTCTCTGACCAAAGTGCTCTTCCACAAACAAAATTGCTGAACACTTCAGTGTTAAGGCTGTGGATAATTTCAAATGTTTGACTGCAGCATAGCCATGCATTTTTGTCTTGGGAACAGTTAGTTTTGAAAATATTTGAAACGGCACCTTCATAAGGCAGAATTCTGTAGAGTCAATAGCAATGGCCATGTCTGTGCTGGAAATAATAAATGAGGTTCTCTGCTGCCTTCTCTTAGACTCAGGATGAGAAATTGAAATGCAGATTTGGTTCTTTTTAAACTGAGAATTTTGTGAATGCTCTAGTAATGCTTGGTGCTGCTTTTTTTTTGTCTTCAAGGCTGTGTCTTGGCAGTCCTTAGTACTTGCCATCCACCCTGCTTGGGGAAGGTTATTTGTTTTACAGCCAGGGCTGAGCTTAGAGCTCAGCACAGTCCCAAAGCAGAAACCCTGCTGTTGAGCTGGGAAGAAAGTAAGAATCTCTCCCATTTGCTCCTGTGTTCTCCAAACATAGCCCTCTCCCTGTTTTGCTTTCTCTTTGCTCAGCTCTGTACAAAGAAGCTGAATGTACTCAGTGCCAAATATCACCTGCAAACTTTATTGCTGCTGTCAGCAACTTCTCTACTAGTTCAGTTTGAGAGAGCACAAACAGAGGTAAGACTGAGATGTTCTGATAACTTACTGATGAGAGTGTCTCCAGGCTCTTCTCATACATTAACATTTCAGCCTGCTTCACTTCTCTTCCTATATTCACTTTGGGATATATAGAAAATAAGGCTATAATAATGCTGTCCTTTCTTGTCTTCTTTCACAAACATTAATCCCGTGATTTTTTATCAGTACAAAATAACCCTGGAGATAGGGCAGTCTGTGGATCAGCTTCTATGAAACTAGAAAACTGAAATTATTGTGTTTAATTGCGTGTGAAAGTCAACTTTTGTCAAAATCTCTAGCTGTGACTGGGTACTTACAAAATGCAATGTATTCTTGTCTTTAGCAGATCCCGTAAATACATTTCACTAGCAACCCTTTTGAACCAGATGAAACTGTAATTCAAGCTGTCTTGTTTGCTTCTGCTTTAGTTCACAATAATGTCACTATGCTGCTCACACCAAAGGCTGAAGTTTTTATCTGTAACATCAGATATTTTGTCCTAGTTTTCTGCAGGTCATTTCTGATAAGGTAGTTTTTATAAAATAAAGAAACCCAACCAACAACCCAACCAAATCAAACCAACAATCCTCCCTTCAGTTATATTTTTAATGTAAAAGTTTTGTTACTCAACCAGTGTGACTTTGCAAGATCATCCCAATCTTCCAGTGGCTTCTCACCAGCCAGCACAGAGCAATTCTCCAGCTGAAGTATAGGAAACATTGCTGCAGCCAACAAATGAAGTTAATAGAGAACATGATGTTCTTTCTAGATTTTCCTCCCATTTTTTGGTAAACTCAGTAGTTAATTGGTAAGGGCAGTGTGACCAGAGGCTGAGGAGAAGACAAGCAGCTGCTGTGAAGTAATGCCTGAGCTGCCTTGTGCTGTGGCTCCTCCACCTGCAGCAAGGACAGCCCTGTTCTCAGGCCTGGATGGGGCAGGAGGGATATCCAAAATCAGAGCAGACTGTGACACAACCCACTAGCTCAGTTTCTGAAGAGTCCATGTGTAGAACTGCTGGACTATAAGGTCTGCAGAAGTGCCCTGTCCTTAGCTGCCTTTTGTGTCTTTTGGGCGGCAGTGCAGCTGCAGTGAGTGAAGTTCAGGTGTGTGTGTATTACCACAGGCATTTCCCACATGTGCTCTCATACAGCTTCCTGGGAAGCCATAGGTCAGACATTTGCTGTTAAGTAATTATATTGCTAGGGACACACGGGACACAATCTCTTCCTCCCTCCCTGCTTTTCCTTTTCTTTTGGCAGTGTAGGTTTTATCTGGTGATCCATGGTGTTTTATGACAATAATATCAAAAAGGGGAAAAAAAGGTTCTACTTTGAGGAAAAACATCTGACGTTTGGGGATGTTTCTCCCTTATGTTCCTTTTTCTTTGATTTCAGGCATCTTTTGCGGTATGAACAAGCAGAGCAAAACTACTACCTGGCTGGAGGAGAGAAATCCTTATTTACCTGGTTTAGCTTAAATTCAGCAGATCTCTGTTTCCAAATGGCAGTGCATTGTACTTACTGCTCAAGCTGAGGAAAAAAGTAACATCCCACTCTATGGTTGGCAAATTTGCAGCAAGGACCCCATTGAAAGCTGGTGGCTTACATCTCATATAACCTGAAATAAAGGAGTCACTCACACATTCATAATCAATACAATTACTTCTACTTTACATGAATTAAGTAATTTGTATGGCATTACTGTTTGGGGCATTTGTATCCCTATTCAGAGCACTTCTTCAGTATTTCAGTCCCACTGATGGTAAAGGCAGGTGCATGCCAGTTACCCACAAAACCAAGGCAAAGCTCTATGGGGAAAGTCTTTTATGTCCATCTAGATTTGAATTTGTAGTCCCTTTCCAATTACTGTGCTAATTGTTTAAGAGATTGCTAGACTAAAAAAGTTTTTAATCACTAATCTGTTTTTGAAAGGAACTTATGGGCTCAAAACCCGAACTACATACTTCTTAAATTAATTTTCTTCATGAATACTTCTTTCTCAATACAGATTTGTGAGTCAGAACACCCTACTGTGCCTGTTTCTTTGTCTTTTCTTCAAACACCTGGCCTATTATTCTACTTTTTTTTTTTTTTTGCCCCAACAAAATCACTCACTCTTTGTAGGCAAGGTTCTGATGATATAATGTCATTGGAAATACGGAAATTTATCCAACATCCTCTGGCACCAGAACTGAACTTGAACCAGAGAACAAACTGAAAAAATTTGACAATTCAGCCAAATGAGTCCTCCAATAGAAATATTTATCAATGTTTTCTGAAGAGATACTAATATGCTTGCAGGATCTTCCAGCAAAACACCTCAAAATGTGATGTGGAGAGGAAAGTCAAGAGATTTAATTTGAAGAGAAAAGGTTTTTCCTCAGTAGTTGTAGAAGATGGCTGGGGCGGAATTATATTCAAATTTCTCTGTGGCTTTGGAAATCCTCCCATATATTTTTGCTTTCAGGAAAATCAGATAAACCCAATAAAACAACCAGGGCTTCAGGCTTGCTTCAGTTGAAATCTGTGCCAGGAAACAATCTTGATGTCACCCAGAGAAGGTTTAGGCTGCAACCTTTCTTTATTCAGAAGAGAGGCATAGGGGCATATCCTGCAGTCTCAATCCAGGTCAGTGCAGGCTTTGCCTAAATTAGGACTAAATAATTTATTGCACAAGGCAAGATAAAATGTCAGGAAATAATTGCAATGTTTAGTGTGAGACATACTCTGTAAGATGGCTGACTTGTTCAGGATATGGGAGGCTGCAGAGCCCATTGCCCTGGGAAAGACTAGGAAAGCAAATGTCCCTGCTTGATTAATAGCAAATAGTTGACCCCATGTGCAGCTATGAAACTAGGCTGAAGGTTTTTCAGTTAATAGCTCTCCAAATTTTTTTAAAATGTAATTTTAGTACTATATCCATAAAAGCTGGTAATTAAGCCTCTTTATTTAAAATTTAAACAAATTGAATAAATAAGCCTTCTTCCCTTGGTGTGATATTTCATTTTAAGGTAGTAATAATTAACACATAAAGCCTTCTGAGTTTTGGTTATGAGCACTCTGTGGTTCCTAAGCTGATTTCAAGTGTTGCCCTGCATATTTATTTTCATAATACCATTAGCTCTCACAGCTGGATTTCAAGTCATATGGAAGAATGGACGTTTCTTGGAAGGACTCGTTAAAGCAGAAAAAATGAAATCACCTTAAAGAAAAACTCTTAATTTCAAAGTAAACCCAGGTGAAACATCAGGAAGCTGTGTTCTCTACCTGTACCCATTGGGAGCTGCTGATGATTGCAGACAGTGGCTTCTGCCCAGATGGCACAGGGCTGACAGCTTCTCCTTAACCAGGAACAAAACAGGCAATGCACTTACCAATGCCATCTGTCAGATTGGGCACAGTAGCTTGAAGCTGCAGAGCCATGCAGGAGTGTACACCAAAGGAGACAGTCCTGGCCTCAGTGTGACACTGGGAAGAGTTCACAGCTGGCAGGGAGTGGTACCCAGCAGGCTGTGGTCTCAGCAGGAGAGGAGGATGTCTTGGGGAAGCGTGCCCTCTTGTAAGGAGGACATGAGGACAGAGCAGCACCCAAACTGGCAAGGCTTGGGAGCCAGCCCTGCTGTCCAACCCTGCAGTTCCCATGCTGCTGCTGAAGGGTGGAGGTAGCAGCTCCCAGCTCTATGTGCAGAACCTGTCATGCACATGAGTGAAGTTACTTGCCTCTGTGTGTTTAATTGCTGTCCATGAAATCATCTCTAACCATAACTATTGGAAAAGCTTTGTTGATAGATAAATGTTATCTCTGATGTAACTTCTGAAATTTAGCTTGTGAATTTGATTCCCCCATACCTGAGTGAGATAGGCCCTCTGGTCAGTGCTGAAGATTTTGATAACACAGGACCTACTATTTCATGCAATGTATTACATCAGCCTTCAGCTCTTATTTGTCACATGCTGCTTCTTGTGAACTTGTCTAAGAATATAATTTGGCAAAAATACTCAGGTTTTATTATTATTGCAGAGTTCTTTTCTTGATGACTTATGGCAAATGCAGGACAGTTTCTGATACTTCAGATGAAACAGTGAGTCTCCTTTCCTGCAGAACCTCTCTGCATTGCAAGAGAGAGACACTTGTGGCAAGGAACGATACCACAGAAGCTTGTACAGAACAGGAGTTGTGTAATGACAATTTTCAAGCCATTAACCTACTTAAAAGGTTTATTTGGAACAAACTCAGCACTTGAGTGTTGTGCTGCCAGTTGGCAGCCTGGCCCATGAGAGTGGACTGGTGGAAGCAAATAGCTGTTGTGGAAGAAACACACTCAAACTTTGTGTGAGAGGTCCTGCTTGCTTCGCTTCCGCAATCTCCTGCTGCTTGACACACAGTGCAGCCCTGCTGTAACTCCAGTAGGGAGCTGGCTTTTCCCAACAGCTGTAATACCGCCATCTTCTCCTGCCTGTGCTACCAGTGAGGTCTATGAACCCAACAGAAATACTTCCACTCTTGTGGAAAGTGATGGGTATTTGTCTTTGACCCAGCAAACTTCCTTCTCTGTCCTGGAGCTAAGCTCGGTGCAGTCTCCAGAAGCCGCAGTGCTGTAACTGGAGCTCTGCACCTCAAACTCTAGCTGAGAACTCAACTGTGTAGTCTTAAGAGTAGGCCTAGAGCTGCCTTGAGAAAGAAGTTCTGAAATACACAAAATATTTTCAGTGTTTGAGGACAGTTTTGAGAAAACAGGCAGCATCAGTGGAGGAGTTCCATGCTGTCCCGTCAAACACAGGAACAGAGTTTGCTTGGACCTCTGCTGCCGGTGGGGGAAGGGTGATCTCCATGTGCAGCCAACTATTGCTCTTTCTTTTGTTGCTGTGAAGGAAAAATTAGCACTTGTATCACTCTGCCATTTGCACAGTGTTGTGTTTGTTTAATGAGTCCTCACAACAGCCCTGTGAGGTAGGCGAGTGAGCTGCAAAAGGAGCATAGGATGACCTGTCTTTGCTTTTCTCTACAGCACCAGGAGGATACTGCATATCCTCACTTTAGACTAAAGCATCAGACCTGTGGAAAGTTGTTCTCAGTCCCATGTCCTGGATGGGGAAGTTCAGCAAAGACTTTAAAACGACCTGTCGTGGAGTCCAGGATTGTGATGGAGTGCAGACTCCTGCTCAGTAAGGCCTCTGTTTTCACTCATTTCAACATTGGTCCAAGGAAGAATTGAACACTTCACATTGAGTACTCATTTACATTCTGAAACTACTCAAGGCATGAAATGTCTCAAAATATACAAGTAATCTGTTAATTTACTGCTCTGGTAAGTTGTGCCAGAAATCTTGCTAAAAGTATTCAGCAACCTCATATTTACAGCTATAAGCTACTGATTGACATGTATATACATACACAGAGACCTACAGACAATTTACTGCGCACTGCTAACCTACTTTCACAGGATACAGTTCATGTACAGAGGTTAAACTTTCTTAGTGACACCCTGAACATAAAGGAAACTTTTTTAAAATTTGAAACAAGGTACTCTTTACACCAACCTAGTTCTGAATCAAAAACCCATGCTGAAAATAGTCCCCATCTTGTTCCTGCTAAGTCTGTCTAGAATGCAACATTTCACTGGCATTTGCACTTCAACATGAAGCATGGTCTCCAAGTTAATAACTGTGTACTGATTCTCAAGTACTGCATGTAAGAGTTCCTCCTGAGAAGTTAAGAATTGCTTAGAAAAGTGGTTATTCCTACAAAGAATTTCGAGCCTTTGGACTAGCTTCTGGTGAGTTCGATGATTTCAAAGCTTCAGATACATGTTAGCCTGATTTACACAGATGAGATAGTTCCTGCTTCTGTTTCTGCAGTGCAAGAAATTATACAAGCCAATTTACTGCCTGATTTCATGTTGTAATGAAGGAAAACAATATTTAGCTGGTTTATTTCCTTTCAGTCTGTTACTGAAGCTGCAGGAAATACAGCTCTGTGTGTGTGTGTGTGTTTTCTTTTTTTAAATGTGTCTCTCTAATGAGAGCTACTTATTGGAGAAGGCATTCACTTTCCCCTCCGTGGCTGTAGTCTGTGGGAGAGCTCCTAACAAAGTTCTTTGTTAGTGTTTGTAAGACTGGAGATGAGGTTTAATTGAGGGATTTGTGCTGAATGTTCTTTCGCTTTGAGTCTTAGTGCTGCAATGCTTGACGTTTTCCTTTCAACTGCTGCTGGATCAGTGAAGGCAGTGAGAACAGGGTCTGACGGGGGTCCAGGAGCTTTCATTAGTACTGAAGCTGTTGTCACGAGAGGATTTAAAGCATTGAGGAACCTGTATTTGAAAGAAGTCAATATTATCCAAATTAAGAATTGTTTTGGAGAACAAATACTGAGTTGCAGCTTCCCCCCAGCAAAGTATTAGGAAAAAGAGTTCCAAAATTTCCAATTTTTTCCAAATGTACATTTTTTAGCTTTATTTTGCAGTATAGTGTCTTGCCATTAAAAAAAAATAAAAGCAGAAAATCCCACCCTAAATAAAAAGCCAAAACACTTCTAAATAAAATGAGCAAGAGATGATCAGACATGGCATGCAAATATCTAAACCAGCAACCATTTGCTGAAACCCTCATGCTAAATCCTTTCTAAACAAACCTTGGATGCTGTAGATCAGCCTGTTCTGTGAAAGCAATAAACCACCTCATAAAAAGGCCAATTTATATAGCTGTTTATGCAGACAATTTGTTCAGATCAATTGATTTCATGTGAAAAGCATTTGTTTGTCTGTTAATGTAGTACTAAGATACAAGCTCTAATTTCAGCAAGAATGCTGTCTTCTATTTTTTAATATATATATGTATACTTACATATAATATATAATGTATTCATGTATTTTATATATAATGTATTTGTACTTGAGAGAGGATGAGAGAGAAGGATGGAGCTGCAGCCACATGGGTCACAGCAGTCTGTATAAAGACTAGAGTTCAGTGACACCAAAATTGCAGTAAGTATGCACAATTTGTCTTCAAAAAGCGATTAGACATTAAGATTTTATTAGCATGATTTAAACTCAAATCTAGCTGTTCCTAATCAAGTGATCCTACACAGGAACTAACCCATTTTAATAAGTTTATTGAGAACATGCAAGTAGCAAAATAATATAAAAGCAGCATTTTTAACAGTTTTAAGATTTAGAAAAAAAGAAAATTATTCTATACCTTCCAAAATGTGGATTTAATATAGGATTTCTGAAGAGAGAAGTCCAGGTAAGACTGCTGAGGCCAAATGGCCCTAAGGTTGAAGGACTAAAAGCTGGGGACATGGACGGCACAGCCAATGTGGAAAGAGGCATTGACCTCCATGTGTGATCCAGGAGGGGAGAATGGCTCAATGGAACATCCAAAAATAGACCAAGTGGGTGTGTTAAGGAGATTCCCGGAACAGTCCCCAGAATTTCATTTTTTTCACGTTTCCTCCACTTTGCCCTTCTGTTTTGGAACCAGACCTTCAACAAGAAATTATAAAGGCATTAGCTGAACTTACTCTGCAGTTTGTCTTACCAGATACTACAGCACGTATTGATATGGATGGCAAAATAATTACTGTTAAACCAAACCCACTTTCTTAATATAAAAGATCTTTCCATAAAGGCTTTAGTTGGTTTATTAAAAAATAATTAATTTTTAAATATTGTAAATTTGACTGCTCTCTGATGAAGAGTCACATATGTTTTTAAAGCCATAGTCATATATTAACCTATCACCTGCAATGCAAGAGCAATTATTAAAAATGATCATTCTTCCTTTCATAACCCATTTATTGAAAGTTAAATTTCAACAAAGCCATTCAAGAGTTGGCAACTATAATACAGTACAAAAATTGTTTTCCAAAAGTTTTTAATAGCATCTATGGTATTTAAAAACCAGGTTTTTTGAGGTTAAAAACCAGCTTGCTTTACCTCAGCCATGCCCTATGACCATTTCCAGCAGTGTAACTTACCTCCAGGTGCTTGAATGTCATGAATTGTGTCTGGGAGAAAAGCCCTGCACACACTGAGGCACTGATCCCCAAACAAGGCTGCAGCACACCCCAGCCTTGCTGTCCTGAGCCTGATGTTGTTTCTCTCTGTCAATTGACAGAGACACAATTGACTCTTTCAAAGCACTTGCTCTGGGTTCTCAGGATCCAGCTGAAGAAGTACAGTGCCAGTCCTTCCGTTGCATGCGGTATATTTACACTGGAAATCTGCTGTTCTCATGGCACGGGGATTTACACCCCCCAGGTTGAGTGTGTAACACAGAACTGTCTCTCTCACAGGCAGTCAGCAGAGGGAGGTGAACTCAGCAGAAAATCAGAACATCAAAATTTTGAAGTTGTACTTGAAATTCTTGAGTGGCAAGACTCATTCTTTGGTTTTTCCTCCAGCAGCGATCAGCTTTCAATCGTCAGATGTCTTATAAAGGGGTATCTGAACCTATGAAATGCCAGGCAGCTATGCCTAGATACTCCATCAGTATTAGTCCAAGACAGGGGTCTGGTATGGAAAACTAAATTACTGGGATCAGATTAATTTAAATCCCTGTTAACCAGTAATCCCAAATATTTGTAAGTGGAGCTTACCTAAGATATCACAGAAGACCACCAACTCAAAGGTATTAGTGTTTTCTATGAAAAATATCCAGTTGAAAAGGCAATAACAGTCTCACACTGACATATGCAGATTCAGCCTTTCCTAAAAAGAATAAATGCTGCAAGGGTGTTCATGTCCTTATTAAATGGTAGCACTGTTCTTCAATCTGTTCTTCATGAAGAAGCCTAACACAAAATTAAATGCCTGCTTTTCTGCTTTCTCCATCCTAAAGCAAATCCATTTGATCATTCAGACATGCACTTTGACTACAAAATATTTTTTTTAATGTTACAGGTAATCTTAGGCTTAACTCCAAAATTTAATTTTCTCTCGGATTTTGTATTTCTTAAACTGGAAAGAAATACCGGCGTAGATATTTTATAATTACCATTAGCAAAAAAGCTGGCTTTCCATTCCTTATTGATACAAACCCATCAGTTCAAGTGGTAACAGGAGTAGACCAATGCCTCATACCTTAGACTGACATGACAAACACCTTTCAAAATTTACTGCACACACTATAGTCATTAACATTCAGATTAGTCATCTTGAACCATTTGTTAAGCAGTTTTCTTTTGCTTCCAGTAAAAGCCTTAACTTGCCTTTATTCTATTTTCAGACACTGCTGAAGTGACAAACTAACCATAAGAGAAATTGCTATACCAGTCTTAAGATTTTTATGACTGTAATATCAATGGCAAAATACTCTAGAAAAGAGTATTACTTAATACTCAAGAATGAGTTTTAAACCATTAAGTTTTGAATTGCATGCTAAATATTACCCAGATTATATTTGTAATTAGTAGCATCATGCATATCTGACAAGAGATTCAGGTCTTTTACAAAGGAAAATGTGAGCAGGTAAAATTTGATTGCTTTCTTGCTGTAATTTTCTGTAAAAATATATCCTATTTAATTGATGTAATACCTAATGATGCTAATACATAGATGTGCATAACTGTATCATGTTTCTGCTGTAAGTGAATAAGAGGATTGTAATGAGAAAATATGACAAGGATTTCTTGATCAATTATATCTATAAGCCAATGTTTTAAAACTGATGCAGTTTATGGCAATGAAATAACAACCATGAAACCTTTTACTCCTCATGGTAAACAAGATAAAAGATTCCTTTTACTTTTTCTTATTTTCTTCCCATCCTAACAATATGCATAATGAGAAACATGAGTGGTAACAACAGATGCAAATGCTATTGAAGAGCAATCCCAATGTGGCTCTAGGTTATGAAAATGTTTTGCAGACTCTCTGACTACGTCTTTCCCAAGGTGAGGAATCTTATTGGGAAGGAATTCTCCCTTATTCTGTAAATAAGGGGGGTGTTGGATGAGAAAGATCTCTTTGAAATGATGATGGAATGAGCATATATTTATACAATATTTTTCTTATTTGTTTATTTTCATGCAAGACTCAAAAGGAGGAACAATGCAGTGGCTGGTACCCACTTCAGCTGGTTTTCTCCCTAGAGAAGCAAACCTCCATTTGTAAAACACACTGAGGTGAAGAAATGGTCTGACTGCATTGGGTAAGATTAATTTCTTGATCTTACACTTGACTAAGTAAAGAGACACCACTTTCCATGTCAGCTGATTTAGCCAGGTACCATGGGAGAGGATTGCAAGTCTTCATTTCACACAGGATGCCTTACAGAGCAACTGTGAGCATGGGCAAGTATTTAGTAATCATGGTAGTTTAAGTACAGTACATCGCTGTTATTCCTGCACATCCCCTTCCCTCCAGGCTGAGCCCAGCTTCCCACAGCACAGGAACTGGGGCTTGGCTCTGTGCACTGCAAGCTGACAATAAATAACTGGGCTGACTCTGTGCTCCATGCTCAGGACACTTCTATTAAAACCTAACAGATTAAGGAGGGAAAGATGTACCAGGAACAGCTCTTTGCTGCTCCTTCTATCCCCTGGGGATGCATCAACTCTTGTTAATTTTCTTGTTAATTCCTTTTTGGCTACATCAAACACAAATGTTTTGGTTTTGGTTTTTTGGTTTTCCCCCCCTAGATGAGTCATTAGGAGATGAGTTCCTCTTTGCCATATACCATTTCACCATTCCTTCGCAGGGTCTAAAGAGTATGTACCCACAAAGGGAATTTGACAGTAACATTTAAAGTAACATCTTTTCACCCATGTCTTTTTCACTGTTAGATGCCATGTGCAATTGTCAGAGATTGGGGCATGTCAGTGACTGGAGGTTTTAGTCATTGTTGGTGTTAGGAAGAGTGGAGGGTGCGTAATTTCCCCCGAGTCCACAAAAGAGAGCTGAAAAGCTCATCTAAGTATTCTTTGAGTCAATTATAAAGTATCATTCATACTTCTAATGCCTTTTTTGAAGATGGTGCATATTAAAAAGCTAAAAAAGTTACAGTTTTACAGATTGTAACTGTGGTGTGAACCGTCTCAGATTCAGTGACTGGAGTAATGACAAAGTATACAAACAAGGATCTGGCATTAACAGTATCAAAGCTATGCAGTAGTAAGCAGGACTGTCACGCTGAGCAGCTGCGCCAATTCTCAGTCTTTCACAAGTAGGCACATACCCAGAGTTGTGCTGGAACAGTCAATATCTGATCTACAGCACAAGCCAAATTTAGTACAATTGTCATTTGCAGCTTATAAATACTTGAAAGCCTTCACACCTTTTGAAACATTTTTTGGGCTATAATTTCTGTATAAAAAGGGGATTTCTAGGTTATCAAGAGATGAATGTAAAGAAAAGGGGTTTTAAGGGATATTATTAAGCAGGAGTGCAGAGAGTCAGGAAAAGTTACTAAAAGTCATTTGTAGTTTAGGCAAACTGCAGCCTACAAGGAATTAATGTCTGTCTAAGCATGCTGAAGTTCTACAGGCATTGCTGCAATCACAGCCCAGCTGGGCATAAAATTCTCCTGGACAGGACCTTACTGTCATATATGAATGTCAAATTCATCTTTCATTTGTTTTTACCAGTCATTTAGAAGCGTTTTTAATTTTAGTGAGCTAATTTGGACCAAGAGAAGGATGTTAAATCTGCAGCCTCAGTAAATAACTTTTCTGTGAACAACCTAATTTATCCTTTTTTATTCCTGCTTTTCGACCCATGAGGGCGGCAGCCCAAGCGGGAGTGAAGCGCAGCCGGGGAATGTCCCTGAGCCGCCGCTTCCCGTCCAGGGAGGTGCCGCGCCCCGCGCTCCGTCCCTTCAGCACCACCCGCCGCGGACAGGACGCGTGCCCGGCGCCGCCGCTGTTCCGTTCTCGCCCGGCGGAACCAGAGGGAAAACGCGCTGTGTTCAACCCGCTCCTGCCCCTCGTCCCCTCCGGCACTCACCTGCACCCGGGCTTCCGTCAGGTCGAGGCGCAGGGCCAGTTCCTCTCTGCGGGAAGAGCGCTCAGTTAGAGCCGGAGCCTGCCCGCCGCCCCGGCACGGCCGCGCCCGCCCCTCCCGCCGCTACCTGGTGAACACGTCGGGGTAGTGGGACTTGCAGAAGGCGCGCTCCAGCTCCTCCAGCTGGAACGTGCTGAACGTGGTGCGGTACCGCCGCTGCTTCCTCTTCACCGGGCCCGGTGCCTCGGAGCCGAGCGGGCGCTCCTCACGCTCCTCCGCCTGCGGCTCCTCCGCGGGGCTGCGCGCTCGGCCGGGCCGCGGCGTCTCCGCGCGTTCCGCGCCTGAGAGAGACAACCGCGGAGTTAGCGGGGCGGGCGGGCGTGGGGCGACACCGCCGCCCCTCACCGTGCCGCCTCCGACCGTGCCACCCTCCCCGCCGCCCCTCACCGTGCCGGCCCGCGGCGGGGCCCCGGCCCAGGATGCTGTCGATGAAGTAGGAGGTGAGGAGGTGCAGGGCCGGCGGGGAGGCGGGGGCCGCGCTCTGCATGGCTGCGGGCAGGGCCCCCGCGCCGCGCCGCGTTTTATGGGCGCGGGCAGCGCCCGGCTCCGCGCCCCGGCATTAGCATTTCATTAACGCGTGGCGTCAAGGCCGGGGGAGGGACGCGCCGTGCCCCGCTCGCCGCGCAGGAGCCGGGCCACCTCCCCCGGGCGGGCACAGAGACCTTCACTGCCCTGCGGCCCTATTGCCCGCTCCCTCCGCTCCCGCAGGCCGGCGGTAACTTTTTGAAGCCCCGTTCGGGGGCGCGGAGCGGCTGCGGTGAAGTTGTGCCGGTGCCCGCCGCGGTGCGGGAGAGCCGTGCCCGGCTCCTCGAGGGCTGCGGTTGGGTCCGCAGTGAGGGCTGAGCGACCCGGCTGAGACCCAGGAGTGATGGAAAAGAGTCACTAGTGTTTACCTTTATTGCTCCTCATGACCTTACACTTGTTGAATTCAGCTTTTTAAGGCTGACATTGCAAAGTACCGTGTGCCAGCAGGTGAAGGAAAAGTGCACAAACCCGAGCAAGACTGAGTCCTTTTTCCTGGAGATTCTCTAATTCCACTCCTGCTGTAATTATGCTGTCGGTGCTGTTACAGCAATGGTTCCTCAACAGGAGGCCTGGAAACGATTTCCTGTGCAGGGAGACTTCCAGCAGTTCGATGATCTTACTGTAGTGTGCTGATAGAGACTGTCATAAAGGAGATGACAAAATTACTTGAGCCTGAGATCTTGATTTTGGGGGATGAGAATGAATTACTACTTTCTAGAGAGTCTTACAGAGAGTACAGCACAAAAGGGCTAAGAACCCCCAACACCCAAAACTAGTGGCTGAAAGCTGAAGCCAGAAAAATTTAGATTAGAAATGAGGCAATGATTTAAAAATCTGTGTGTTTATAGCTAAGTTTTGAAACAAGAGTGGTGGAGTTCTGTGTTCTCTGTCTTCATATCAAGTCTGGATTAGTTTACATTCTAGCTGAAGACATAAAGGCTGTCAGTGCAGAAATGCTTCCTGACTCTGTGACCTGTCAAAAATCTTTTGGTTACTCCTGGCATTGCCAGCCCACAGGCAAATTTTTTTCCTTCTCTCCTCTCACCTCACTGAGGCTGTGTGACTGCTTTAGTGGTTTTATCTTTGTACTGACAGAGCTCCTTGCTGTCTCTCTGTTCTGCTGCAGGGCTCATCTTTGACTCAGACCTTGACTTCATTCCTTTCACTGCCATTTGGTTTGGCCTGGAGCAATACCTTTGTGAACCTTTTCCTGTGGCATTCTCTATGAGAAGGTTTGGGACAGCACTTTGTGATGCTAACTCTTGAAAAAGTAAGGTGTTGTATGAAAGATGACTCTGGTAGCATTTACAGAAACTGGATTTTTTTAACATGGTGTTTTCTTGACATTTCCTAGTTTATTGCCCTACTCATATCCTGATCCTGAGTTCTAAAGCTCAGACTGCCACATTCAACCTTAATTGTGTTCAAAGGCCTAGGGACTCATTTGTGTTGGGAAAAACAGTGATTCTATGCATCCTATGGACCAAATGCTGTCAACTCCAGGAAACAAGATTTGAGCGATCTAATTTCCTCTGACTAAAGAAACTGTCAGAACTTCATAAGGAATGTCCTGGATGTGAAATGTTTGTTTTATAGTTACAAATGGGTTACAGTTGCACATGTGCCTATGGCCAAAGAGAAGCCCCTGCATCTTGGAGAGCATGCCCAGGAATTCCAATGGGATCTCCCAAGAGCCAGAAGTGACTAATTTTTGTTACTTCTGTCTTCCATACAGATTTGTATTGTGTCTTGTCATGAGCTGAGCAACCTATGTCATAGTTGCTGCATAGTAGCATTGAAAAATGCCCTAAGACAGTGTGATTTAAATACATTTTCATTACTTTGTGTTTAATCAACCTTGTTTCTACTGCTTTCTTGGTTTTCTGTGGCTCCCATACAAAGAAAAATGTGACAGATGAATCATAAAGCTCACCTTGTCCATGGAGTGTCGGAAAGATGAAGGGAAGAATATGCATCTGTTTGTGGATGACAGCAGAGCTCCAACTGCATGAGGGGCACTGGTGTTTGCTGTGCTTGAAATGTCTCTTGGCATGTTGATAATGTATTTCAGCATTCTTTATACTGCCTTAAATGTAGAAATGTATGTTAATGAAGTTTAATATTTAGGCTTAGAAAACAATCCTTTCCATATCTACATTAAAAAGAAGTTCTGAGATGAAATATGTGATGAGGTTAACAGGAAAAATTTCTTGAGTGTGTCCAAGGAGTTGGTTTGATAGCTCAGCATGGATCTTTATTGGCTTGAAGAAGGAAAATAGCTACCAACTTGAGAATTAAGTGCAAGACTTGGATAAAGCAGAAGTGATTCTGATGAGAGCTCTGCATTGACTGTGGTTGATGTCCAAGGAAGCAGATGAAAAGTGCTGAAAACCTTTAATATCAGTATACCTCTTTGGATTGTTCATGTTCTTATTAACACCACTGTTTTCTCATTCTGTTTCTGTTTTACACAGAGGCCTGAAGATCTGCATGAACTTGATGATCAGCACCTTTCTTTCATTTTATGGGATTAGATCTAGGTTGTGTGTGGCAATCCTGTAAATAGTGGGGAAATGCAAGACTGAATGTTGTGGTACAGCCTTAGTTAGTTTTTCTCAAGCCAATTGATACTTATTATACCAGCTGCACCAGAGTGCAGTAACTCTTTTGTAATGGAATCGCAGTAAGCTGGTTTCCCATTTCAGTTAATAACTTGTGAAAATAATGTAAGTGCTTTTTGCTGATTAGGCATACGTGACTGCTTGGAAAAGAATGTGTGTGCAGTACATGGCAATTCAGCTTCCCTTTCTGTGCTGCATATTCAAAAGCACAATAAAATATTAGTTGAAAGAAGAATAAGATAAGAATTGGAATGTTGCTGACTATGGAGAAGGCATTGTATTGGGATGGCAGCCACTGCTGTCACTGTGCTCATTCTCACCAACCCACCTGGAGCAGATGGCCCTCTCTTGTGTCCCCATCCAAATCTCTTAGCAGTCTCACTTCCAGATCTCTTCCTTCTCTCTCTGCAGACCTTTGATTTTATGCAGACAAATAAATGGAGAGCCTCAGTTTTCCTTTATGTAGTTTGTTCTTGAAGGAGATAGATAGATAGATAGATAGATAGATAGATAGATAGATAGATAGATAGATAGATAGATAGATAGATAGATAGATAGATAGTTCTTTAAAGGCTGGTATGTAAGAGGTTCCTGTTGAAGTGACATGAAAGTGTTGCAAGATACTTGGAACAACCTAAACATACTGCACTGAGTGTTCTCCCAGCAACTGCTATAGTGCACTATTTCTCAAACCCTTCAGGTAAAAAGTGAAGAGCTCCTTGGTGCACAGGTACCTCTAGTAGTTATGATAAATTAATATTTACTGGATCTGCTAAAGCCATCCCTTTGGGGTCATAATTAAACGAGGCTCTCCTCTCTTCTAAAAGGTAAAAAAAAAGGGCCACATTCCTTCTTCCTTTGCTGGGTCTTGACAACAAATCACCACTTCTACATGCATCATTTATTCATATGTGAAATTGGAATAGTCACACGCTCTTTGCTGCTAAATTATCTCTGGGAAAGCTGGTTCTGTTTAGAATAATGTTTAGAATAAATACAGCTGATGTTTACCCATTTACAATCGTAAAATGTGTTGTACAAAACCACTCTCAACTCTTAGCCTGACTTGGGTCACACTTTGTGACTATATCGAGCAGTTCACCTCTTCTTTGGCAGAGCTTCAGGAAGGTGAACTCTGCGCTCCCTCTTGTGGCGCATGTAGAAATGTGAAGAAAGTTTAGGGAAAAACTGCCCGTGACAGTGGAGGGAAGTTGAATGTGTTCGTTTTACTTAGCATCTTGTGACAGAATAAAGTCAGATTTCTGATGTTACCCGAAGTGGTGTAAAAGTAAAAGGTTTTATTAGGTCAAAAGACAGACCTGAAGCAAATAGCTTTCTAAAGCAAGGTTAAATGCTGGATTTTATCATAGCTTTCCAATAGTCAGGGAATGCAGAATTGTGGAATACAGTTAGGTATATGCTCTGCTGATTGATTTTAACATATACACATGAAAGAACAGCTTAGGAGTGTTTACCTCACACTAGTTAAATTTTTATGTCGCTTTCTGCAAATCTTTGTGCCATTTCGTGTATCTTCCCTTTTCTATTACTTCTTTGGTATATTTCATGTATTTTTCCCTTTCCCTTACTTCTTCTTCCGGTTTGTGATCCAACAGCAGAAAATGCATTCATTTCGTGATCCATTAGCCTGCTTGGCCCTAGATTTTACACAACATTTACATTAGATGTGCAAAGATACTGATCCCATAAGTGGAAATTATCTGCACTCTAGAGATGAGAAGAGGAATAGCAACAGAGATTACTACACCCCAGATTACTGCAGGTTGCTCTAACTCTGTAAAGATGCTGTGTTTTCTTGGACCCCATAATTCCACTTGTGATAATGTGTTTTTCTAGAAGTATTTATGCCCTCAGGGAAGAATTTTTTTAAACTTTATAGTGAAGCATTATGCAAAGTCATCTGCAGGGTGAGAGACTGGTTTGAAGGGCTATTCACTATTTGTTCATGTTTAGCTTCATGTCTTTGCCATGGGCTGAAGTGTTGTTGCAAACACACGTGTGGGAGTGCCCAGAGCTCCAGGACCCCAGGTACCCTGCAGCTGTGAACTGGTGCAAAGTCTGATCTTCAAGTTACTGAGAGGCAGGTGAGGAATATCAGAGAGGTGAGTAGTTATGTAGTTGTTAAAGATGCAACTGGTGTTACACAGTTACAGAAAAAGAGAAGCAGGTCTGGCTCAATTATACTGAACTAACACCACAGAATGATTGTGGTTTTAGCCCAATAATAGTTTTAAGGAATGATGGTATCACTGCCTAGAGGCTAATAATATTCTGCAGGTTCTATCATGACTTCCCTTCCCTGTTTACCATAATTCTATCCATTAAATGTCTGCAGTCTCCAATGTCACCCAATATAATCAATAGTCTTGTGAACAGTATGAGCCATTGCTGTTGGTTAGATATAGTGGGATTTTGAGAAGGTGAGAGGGAGTTAATTTTCTCCACAGTAGCTGTTTTGGGCCCGTGGTTTGGATTTGTGCTGGATGCAGTGCTGATAACTCAGAGGTGTTTTTGTTACTGCTGAGCAGGGTTTACCCTGAGCTGAGCCTTCCCTGCTCCTCAGCCCACCCAGCAGCGAGAGGCTGGGGGTGCACAAGGGGCTGGGAGGGGACACAGCCAGGACAGCTGACCCCAGGGATGTCCCCGACCATGGGGCCTCATCCTCAGCACAGAAAGAGAAGGATGAAGGGAGGGCACATTTGGAGTGATGGTGTTTGTCTTCCTGAGCCACTGTATATGTGATGAAGCCCTGCTGTCCTGGGGATGCTGAGAACCTGCATGCCTTGGCAAAGTGGGAAATAAGCTCCTTGTTTTGATTTGCTTGTGTGTACAACTTTTACTTTCCCATGAAACTGTCTTTTTCTCAACAGGGCACTCTCACATTTCCTTTTCTTTTACACTTTCCACTGGGTGGCTGTCTGGTGCTTAGTTGCTGTCCAGGGTTAAACGGCAATAGTGGTGAAGAATTTTAACATTGATGAAAGATTCTGTTTTTGATGTGGCTCACTTGGCAGTTCTGAGCAAAACTGCTTTGCATTTCTCTTTGCTGCAATTTAAAGAATTTGAGCTTGACTCAGAATGCTTATGTAGATATTTGTAGTTTTACTGCTGGGTTGAGGAAAAACCATGCAAAGAAATCAATAATTACCTTATCTGGATTGGAAACCCTAAAGTACACTAAGCAATGCTATAATTGAGTGAGCCACTGGGATTTATTTTCAGGGAGTACAAGCTGTTGTAAATGGGGAACACCTGAAGTATCTTGATTTTAAAAGACACTTAGGAGCATCCAGAGGATGTTAAAGTGTGTAGGTGTATCATACTTTTCCAAGGTGCAGCTGTCATGAACCTGGGGATTTGCAGAGATATAGAAATAAATATTTCAGTGGTGTGAAGTTTTACTTAATGATGGGACACGTTTCAAAACATACATGAGATCTTCTGGAGTATTCATTGCCCCCTTAAACCCTTTCATTGTATGAGCAGTGGGAAATGGATGCTTAAGTAAAGAAGTGGACTACCTACAGAAGTGGATGAAAGCTCTCACAGAGAATTGGAGCCACAAAACACAATGAAAGATGTTCTGCTTAATTAAAAAAAAGTCAGTGAACCAGACTGAATTTAAATAGTTTCTATGAAAAATCTATCTCTTGGGTGTTAGAGGGGTGAGCTGCTGTTTGCCTTTGTGGTGCAGTGGTTCCAGTTACTATGAGCTTTGGAACGTGCTAACTACAATTCGAAGTCTAAGGTACAAATCTCTTTCTTTCTTTTCATCCTTAAATGCCTCACTGATGCTATCCCCAGGCATTTACACCTCAGGGGGAAGGAGCCAAATGATTAAAAGAGTGGCCTGTAGAACCCTGAGGTTAAAATAAATAACTGGTGTCATGAGCTCCTGTTTCAATACTTTCTGTCTTTTAGCTGTTCAGGAAACACCTTTGTCCAGTGCTCCCAGTACCTGCAAGTAATATATCTTTTTTTCCTCTTTAAAATGAAAACCTGAGCTTCTGATGGGATCATGTGAGTCTTGTAATTGGATCTTTAAAACAGACCCATGAAATAGTGCAGCACTTGTGGTGAGTTATGGGAGTGCTGACAGTGCCTTAAACAAGGGCTCTGTTATAATTCTTGCTGCCCATTTCCTGGTGAACATGGACATGTGCTGCTCTCCTTCCTAGGATGGAGGCGAGGGTGTTACAATTATTGAGAAATGAAGCAGAGATTTATTTTTACATTAACCTGCTACATAAATATCTTTTATACTGTTCGGCTGATTCACAGTCCTCATTAATGGATTAAACTTGCTGGTTTGTCTCTTTATCATGTTGATAGACCTGTTAAATGAAACCCTGAGAAATCAGACAGTTCAGTCCTGTGGCCAATGGCAGCTTTTCACAGCAAAGATTTCTGGCTGGGTTGTACGTGCCAAATGTTCAGGCAGCTCGTGCTTATCAGCATCCATTATACTTTTTGTTGACTTGGACCATTAATAACCTGTCAGATTAGGTAATTAGGCTGTCTCGAGTAGCCAGGGAAAATTGTTTTTCCTAACTGATGGTATGGGTTGTGCAGTTGTGCAGATAAGCACTTGGTCAAACGGCAGTTCAGGCAATTTTTAACTGGCCTTGCTGATGAATGCAAAAGTAGTGCTGAGACATGAGGGCCAGATAACAACAGAGGGACAGGCACAATATAAAATTACCTGCCTCTTTTGAAATTCTCTCCAAAAAAGACACTGTTTGCTGTTCTGGTTCTAAAAATCTGCATGTAGGAGTAACTGTTAATTTCAATGCTGTGATGGTTTAACAAACATTGTTCCCTTACTCTGAATTAAAACTCACTCCAGACTTGGTGGAATTAGAGGGATTCTCTCAAAAAGGTGTCATTTTACCCCTGTAGTAAAGCTGGCTGCTGGTAGTACCCATTACTGTTCTGAGATTCTCTTTCTTCAGTGACCTTTTTTCTTTGGCACTGATGGAGTCTGTTGTGCCCAGGGTATGCTTCAGCAGTTAGTAGGTGCAGGAAAGGTCAGTTTATTCTGTTGAAGCTGGGACCCCAGCTCTTGGTGGAAGGACATTTACCTATTTCTAGGAGCAACCTTCATTGTGAAAAGGCTGACTTTTTGGCAACATCCATCAAATAAGTTTAGTTATGTGAAAACTTTCTGCTGGAATACACAAGAAAATTAATTTTCCTGAAAAGCCGTTTGGGTTTTCCATGATCAAGGGCTTATGTTCTTGAAGCTTGCAATATTTGGGCCAACTTATAAGATGGGTGCAAGAGTCATAGAGGCAACTTTATTCTGTAAGATGAATGAATACATGCACGGAAAGCTGTTTTAAAAGGGAATTTAATATACTCATTCATCTGACTTGGAATGATGTCTGGGAGGGAAGTAAACCAGCACAAAACCAGTGATTGTTCCGATCTGGTTGTACTGATGCTGACAGAATGCCACAGTGGCTTGAGATGGTGGCTCAGCTGCCCTGTCCTATTGACTCACAGGGACAGGGAGAAAATTAGCTGTGCTTGTGTGAAGGAGGTGGATGGATGAAGTGGCAGAGGGCTGGAACAACCTCTACACTTTACATACAATGAACATCTTGAAAGTAGTGACTTTTGGCTAACACCAACCTCTGTGTGCTCATCTTGCAGCCCAGGTGGGTGGAGTGGATCTGCAGCCTGGCTGCCTCTATTGAGCCTTGTTCCTGCACTCCAGATGCTTGACAGAGACTCGTAGCTGTCTGCCATCCTTTGCCAGCTGAGAGACCACTGAGATTTATGTGACATAAATTTAACCACCTCAAAGTAAAAGTACTTCCGGACAGCCAGCCCTGCCCAGGGTATATAGTAGAGGAGACTGAAAGCTCCTTCCTCCGGGGAGGGGTCACTGAAAACTGTGTGTTTTCCTTGTTCCCTGATGCTTCCTCAGTAGAAATGCACAGGGCAGCAGCCAGGGCAGGATAGGGCTGGTCCTCGCCTTGCAGAAATAGTGTAGGAACCCTAAAACGAACCAAGTGTTCCCTGTGTGAGTGCTGGCACATGCCTCAGTGTCCAGGCATATGCTATTGCGCGTTTTGCAGCCCCTGATGGGATGATGAAGATTTCTAAATGTCACTGAAGAAATTTTGGTGAACTTCTGGCTGATAAAAATAGATGTGTTTAAATGGTCTCATTTTGATTTACTTCTGAGATTTGTTGGTGTGGGCTTCAGTGCAGCATTAGGTGTTTAGAGTGGGTTAAAAGGCAGGAGACAGTTGATCTGTGGACAGCAGCATTAGAAGCTAGCTTTATCCAGCACTGAGATGGTTTAAACTATGGTTAATTTATGGAAGTGAATGGATTGGGTCTATTGAACTTTTTATTTAGAACAGGATGAAAATCCCCTTGCTTTGAAGTTCAGCAATTGGACTTAAACTCCAGCAGTTTCCTCTTTTATTTTCAGGATGGACTTGACTTTTCAGTGCATTTTTTTCTTAACAAAGAAACAGGATTTGAGCAGCTAGCTCATTCATACAGAGCCTGCACTCCAGCTTCTTTTGCCTTCTCTCCTCCCCTTGCGCAAGGAGTCCCTGCCCATCTCTGAGATCCCTTCAACCCAAACCATTCTGTGTGAGTCCCACTGTGCGACCTGTCCCTGCACTGGTTGCTGGCGATGGAGAGCTAGGAGAGCCCGAGCCCTGCCCGCTGCCTTTGAGGGGCCGGTGGCCGTGGTATCCCAGCCGCGGTGTCCCTGTCGCGATGTCCCAGTCGCGGTGTCCCTGTTGCGGTGTCCCAATCGCGGTGTCCCTGTCTCGATGTCCCAGCCGATGGCGGCGGTGTCCCTGTCGCGCTGTCCCTGTCGCGCTGTCCCGTTCGCGGTGTCCCGTTCGCGGTGTCCCTGTCGCGGTGTCCCTGTCGCGATGTCCCAGTCAGTGGCGGCGGTGTCCCTGTCGCGGTGTCCCTGTCGCGGTGTCCCTGTCGCGATGTCCCAGTCAGTGGCGGCGGTGTCCCGTTCGCGGTGTCCCTGTCGCGCTGTCCCGGTCGCGGTGTCCCTGTCGCGCTGTCCCTGTCCCGGTGTCCCTGTCGCGCTGTCCCGGCACCGCCGCTCGCGTTGGGCACCGCGCGGTGTCGCCGCCGGCCGCTGCGAGCACCGGAGCCGCGCGGTCGCTGCTGCCCAGCCCGGCTCCCATCGAGCCCCCGGGACTCCCCAGCTCTTGTAAACTGGTTCTACTGATGTAAGTCCTCTGTCTTACACCGAGGTCCATTCAGGAAGTCAGCAATACCTTCACTGTGCAGAAAACCAACAAGATCACAGGGGGCTGCATCTTGATTGTGAAAGGTTAAAACTCTCCACTGTTAATTTCACATGACTTTGGAAACGGCTTCTGACCTGTTTTTTTTTTTTTTCTGTAAATAGCAATACATGTTAACACCTGATGTTTTTCTTGGCACCTTGTCTAGACATTTATACCTGTGAACTGGGAGGGTTGAGCTACCACTGAGGAAAAAGGAGAATTCTTTTGTCATTTTTTGCAGGCAGAAATGAAGATATAAGGGCTGTGGCAAAGGAGAATCAGACCTAGAAATCTTCTTCAACTTTATGAAAATGATCAGACAGAGCCTTTCCCCATCACAGAGCACAGCTGGCCTGCCATTGGTATGTTCACTGTATTCACCCACTGAAGGCTTTGCCCTGGGCAGCCAAGAAGCACCGCAGGGATATTTGTGCCTCAACCCTTGCATCTTTGTTAGTTCCCCTCCTTGTCACCCTGAGAATTATATGACATGTCATTTTCTGTCAGCTTCTTTTCTCCTTCTGGGGCACTGAGGCAAATAATTAACTTATCTTGTTTTAGAGAACGTCATTTTGCCATCTCGATGAATTTCCCTGGCTGCTGTGTCCCTCCGAGCCATTCTGGCTGCTTCACTACTAGCACCCCATGTGCCTTCTGGACTTGATTTTTTTCTTTATTCGTCTGACTATCTTACATTATCTTTTATTTATTTTACCCCTTTGCTTTTCCTCTCATTTGTTCACAGCTGATAGGCTTTAAACTTGCCAGTCAGCAGCATCTGATGTTTTAGTGTCCATATGCCTCTAGAACTTTTTATAGCTTTGTATCAGTCTATATTGTCTTTCCCAATATGCCCAAGGAAAGCTCACAGTGAATCCTGTTCTTAATATTGAGCCCAAAACAGTCCTTGCACACCACAGAGCCTGTAAGCCACTTTTCTCTGTCTGCCCTGACAGTCTTATTTCCATGCAATTTGTTCAGTTCTCTGTGACTTGGAAGTCTTCTCATCTTAGCAATCTGAAGATATGGAGTCCCATGAAATCATGATCTCATGTTCAGAATATCCCACTGACCCCTTAGCATTGCAGAAATGCCTGGTCCAAGTTTTGACATTCCTCAAAAGGAAAAAGAGCAAAATTTTCCCATGAAGATCCATGAAAACTTTGTACATTTGCTGCTTTCCCACAGCTTTATTTAATGATTTGGAAGACAGTGGAATGGGCAGTACTATGAAAACAGTGGCCTCCACTGATGGAAGATGACATGTAGGGGGATAGAATATAAGAAAATAAAGGTAGTATAGAAAGTAATCTTACACCTAAGGAGTTGCAGCTGAGCCAATTATTAGAGTTTAGGAACAGGCCTGATTGTAACAGGCCACAGCTGTAACCAGAGAGAAGAAGAGGGCTATAAAAGAGTGGGTTGGTTGGTTGAGGGGGAACTGGAGTCAGTTGGCTGCTTTGTGAAGAAGAGTCAGTGCTTAGAGAAGCTGCCTGTGAGAAATAGCAAGGATGTATGAAACCCTTGCAATAAGGAGACAACAATATGGAACCTTTGCAATATAATGACAGCAGACAGGCAAGAGATAAGGAAGAGGAGAGAAAGAAGGCTGAGGTAGTGGTAGGTATCAGATATGGAAACCAGAGAGCAGTTTGTCTATAGACAGCTTCTAACAGCACCATTGGGTTTGGGAACTTCCCTTCTCTAAAGGGAAGAAGATAGATGTGGTTAGGATGAGTTTTAGGATTAGAGAATCACCAGGTGAAACAGAAGGTTTAGGTCCAGTGAATTTACAGCATGATGGCTTTGGTTAATGTATTACTGCTTTTTGTGTCTGTTCCCTGTGCCTATGGAACCAGGTCTGAGGGCTTTGGTGATGCCCTCATTTTGGATTGGATTTTGGCCCTGCTGTTCCTGTGAACAAGGTTGAGAACAGTGGTATCTTGCTGTTCAAAATGCCTGCTTCAATCTGCAGAACACTTTGAGGAAGGGAGAATGGCAGCCAAACTCCTGAGCTGTCAGAAACTTTGCTGCATTTGGTTCTCTTACCTGCACTTCTCTTCTGAACTGAACGTGTCCTATCTGGAGTCACTCAAAGACAATGAGCATAGAATCCTATGCAAGGTTTCATGTCACATTTCAAAGTAGAACCCTAAGCCTGTAAAAGACCAAAGTGTGAGTAAAGGATTGAGAAGGCAGAGTGAAAGGTAACTATACTGGGGGAGGTGATGGCAGGTGAGGGTTATGTGGGAGGAAGAGAATGAATTCACATTTAAGGCTCATCTGACGCTTCATGCCCTGACCTGTGCTGGGTCTAAGTTTAGAGTATAAAGGTAAGGACTTAGGAGAGGGGAAACAGATAAAAGAAACAAAGCAAACAGAGAATGTGCTACCCTGGAGGCTATATTTCCATAGTATGGAGCTGTGGTGCAGCCAGCAGCTATGACAGTTTAAAGGAAATCACTTGGAGGTACCTGAGTGAGCTTTCCCCAGAGCAGCTACTCATTAGTATCACCAGAGAGACAGAATTATGTAAGTCTTTGTTTCAGGTGAAAGAGATGTTACCCTCCAGCAAGGAAGGGCTGTGCTGACAAAGAATTTCTGTTTTAAAAGCTCTGCTATGGACTTAAACTAGCTGCTATCCAGACTCAGCAATTATAGGCATCTTTCTGGGATGTGACTATTTATACTGTAAGGTAGCTGGTGAGAGTAGGGCCAGCACCAGCCTGGTTCTCCTCTTTGCCTGCAGAAAACAAGTGAGCTCTCCCTGTCCCAGTTATGCACAGAGGATTTTAGGCTCTGTTCCCAGGAGGAGCAGAGGCTGTTCTGTCCCTAGGCAGTGAGGATCAAAGAGCTGTGAAGAGCACAGGGTGCTCTAGCCCACCATCCTAGCATAGCAATAAGGTTCTTGGCTGGGAGGTACTCACAGGAGGTGGGATCACTCCCCCCTCCAGTATTGCTTCCTCAGCCATGGTTACAGTAGGCTTGATCCCATGTCTTACATTTAAAGGAGCGGCTACTCTCTAATTCTCCCTTTCTAAGTACTTCCTTCCCTGAAACATCATTGTGACCAACCTTTATGAGGGTACTAGTCCTCACAGCTTTGCTGTTTTGAGGGAAACCCAAGGTTAACACTGTTTGGCCAAGGTAATTCTAGTGAGAATTCAGGTGTTGCAGTTTTAACGTGCACTAGTGGTCTGGATACATCCTTAGCTCTGCCACAGCCTTAACCCAACTGCCCAAGGCCATGCATTCGAGCCTGTATTAGCAGCCTTGAATAAGGAGTTTATCTGCGGTGTAACACAGTGTTTAAAGACTTTGACAAGAGGTATGAAGAAGGTAGCCACTCATTAGAGCTTTCTCCTGCCTCTCTCTGATTTCCTGCCTTGTTTCTTAATGGGCTGGGAGAAGTTATGGTGCTTGCATGCTCACAGGCATGGCAAGATAAATCTGTCTGCTACATAAAGATGTGCTGTTATGGAAGAATTTTCTGAGATTTTCTCAGCAGAGAGCATATAACATTTTCCAGGTTTTTCTTACACTATGTTTTGGTAGGTTATAGACTGGGCTAAAAATTGGTTTCAGAATTTAGTGGAAACTTCCTTTCTTTTGTTGCAGCTTTCATTGATACTTGCAATTTTGAAAGAAAAAATAGTGTGAACAATGAAAATTCTGTGTTGTTCACATCATAAATCAAGAAGCGACTGGAAAGAGCCAATACAGAAGATTCCTGCTTATCTGAATCCTGAGATTCTGCTTTAGTTAGACAGACTGAGATACCCAGCATAGGAAAGGTCCCTTTCAACCTTCTGTGTGGAAAAGGAAGGGCTTGTTTGCACAGAGTGAAATAAAATGCCTGAATATGCCTGACTATGACTGTGACAGGACAAAAGACTTGAATTCATAGACTCATTTCTGAGCTGTTCCTCACTAGGCAGATCCAGACTGTCATATGCTCAGGATGGATGTGGATATCTTGGCTTTCAGCGAGACAAGATTTAGGCCAATATGTGCTTGTTCTTTGGTCTATGAGCATTTGGCACAGAATATGTTGCAGTAGTCTGATCTATCCAATGTAATGGGATTTCCATAAATTTTTTAAATGTAGACTTCATAAATACAGTGTTTGGCCAATGCAGCAAATGGATCTGACTTTCCCAAAGTTAAGAGCTTGAGGGTGAGCAAACAGATCGTTCCTGGCTGCTGTAGCATCACACAGGGACTATACAGATCCAAGAGCAGTAAGAAAAAGACAAAAGTCATACTGAAATGAGGAGTAATGAGGAAAATAATATAAAACCCTAGTATACAAATTCAGACCATTTGGCTTTGATCCTTCATGAGAAGTGTTTATTCAAGGACTGTGTTTAATGCTTAGTGATGTGAAGCAAAGTAGAGCAGAAAAACAGGGGCCATGAGAAAACTGGGTGCACAACCACTTGTGCCTCTGTGCCAGGCTGACCCCTCTAAGTTACTGCTAGGGCTGTGAGTATTTTCTCCAGCTTCCTTTGCTCCACATTTGTGTGGAGGTAGGAGTATCTTGCCCTGTAGGAGGAGAGAATATAAGAAAATAAAGGTAGTAGAGAAAGTAATCTTACCCCTAAAAAGTTGCAGCTGGGCTAATTATTAAAGACTAGGAGCAGGTCTGACTTTAACAGGCCACAGCTGTGACCAATGAGAAGAAGAGTGCTATAAAAGAGTGGATTGGTTGAGAGGGGAACTGGAGTCAGCTGGCCACTGTGAGAAGAGGGAAGAGTCAGCGCTCTGAGGAGCTGCTTATGAGAAACATCAAGGAGGTATGAAACTCTTGCAATAAGCAAACAGCAATATGGAATCTTTGCAATATAATGATAACATTGCCCAGTGCAGATTGGTAGCATGAACAGGCCATGTTGGTCAGTAGGGGAAAAGTGACATACTTAGTAATCAAACAAAATTGATGAAAATGTCTAAGGAGCTACTGGAACTTTCTGAACAGGCTCAGACATTTGTTTTCCCAGCAGCTTTTATTGACTGGCCTTATTGTAACATCTTGCTGGAACAGTTGTAAAGATTATTTCATCATGGTGGTGAGTTAGAGCTTTTTTTGGATGAGTTGAGATTTCAATGATTAATTTCATTGCTTTTGAAAACATTGCAGTGCAAGAACAGACATGCCGGTAGTTTTTCTTCTGATTTCATGGCTTGCTTTGTGTTAATGTGGGTTTTCTAATCTCACATAAGCAACTTAATTATGGACAATTTGTGCTCCATGGATCTTCATCTTTCCTCAATGAATATAAGCAGTGATGGGAATTGGGCTAAATTACTTGCTACAGCATCTTTTTCTGCTTGACAACAATGCTCCATTCATCATTGCCAAAAAAAGCTTATGAGATATGTGACTACCTCAATGTGCATTTAGAGTTTGTCACCTCTTTATTACCTAGGTTATGTACATAATAGGAATTTGTTAAGTTGTTCAACCAGAGAGAGAATTTTATATGGAACATAAGGATAGAAATACTGGAGCCTGGAGTGTGTAGGATCAGGATAGAGCTAAGTGTTATGCCAGCATACAAGTCATTAATTTGATGTTAACACAAAACTTGAAAATATGCTTGATTTATATAAAAGAGAACTGGTGTTTTGTGAGTTTGTTCTGAGGAGGAAGGATATTTTATTGAAAAGTCAGAATTTGTATATAAGCATTAAGCTGCCTTTGGGGAGTCCAATAACATCTATACTGTGGTTAAGCTACAAGGCTGGAGATATTTTTGAATATAGGATTTTGATCATTAAAAACTGCTAAGTATGTAATGAGTAAAACCTGCTGTGGCTTTTGGAGGATTTTTCACTGACTCTCTTACAGGAAGTTATGGTTAAAAATAAGAAATGAAAAAAGAAAGGTTGGAGATTATTTGTTTTCATACTGTAATGAAGATGATGTTGTCTTCAGATTTGTGAAATGTTGCATTCAGATTTGTGAGCTTGCAACACAAACACAAGCTTTTATTTGTGACCTTTTATTTTAAAGACAAATAGAGCTGCCAATAATTTAGGCATGTTCTTAGACTTGTTGGAGCAGGCTGGGCAGTGCCTAAGAGTTCCTTTGATATGGAGTGACATAAGAAACAGGAGAAATTCTTCTAAATCAGAGCAGCACACAGCAAAACTAACTTCTAATGAGCTCAGAGAAAAAGTCTGTATTTCATAAACAGACCTAGTCTCTGTAAGATTTCAATCTCAATTGCTTTGGCTTTTCGTCTCTAGTAGAACTGTGTGGTTTTACTCTGCATGTGATACCTGATTATTCACACATATCACAGCACTTGTCATAACAGCATCATTTTCCTGTGAGAGTTTGATTCTTCATGCCCCTAATCTGGTGAAAAACAGCTTCCTTTTTCTACAGGGATGCAGGCATATGCAAAACATAAGTATTAAGTACAATGAGAGCTGAAATTCTTCCCATTTTACTGTAATTTCCGTGTGATTTAATGACTCATAATGGGCATATTAACCCCTGTTTTGTAAAGTATTTGTATTGCCCTTCTAGAATATATATCTTAGTACATTTACTTCCCAAAAGAGGCTTAATTACAAATTTTAAAAGATCAGTACAAAAGGTACAGATATAAATATGTCTTTAAAACACTTAGGTCAATTTAGTGCATAATGTTAAAGGACACTGTGTATTATGTAACAAGGTATGTAGTCAGGTTACAGAAATAAATTTTTAATTTGAAATTATGAGATCAATGAGCATTAACTGTTTTCCCAGTTTTAGTTAGAGGTTAGAGTTCATTTACATTTTGGGAAATCGTTACATTCAAGTCTCCCTCAAGCAAATCTGTTTTTTGTGGAGTTGCTAGAGTTTTCTGTTTAAGGGGAGAGAAACAGAATTTACAATGTATGGTAGCTGCTGTTAAATTTTAGAATCTCTTAAGGGCCTGGAGTGTCAGCTCTCCATAGAAGACAGGACATTTTTCTCTGGAACAGGGTGAGTCTTTGTAAATGCTTTGACAGATAAGAGCCATCCGTGAAGGTGGTCAAAGAGAGTGGAGAGCAGAAAGACTTTGTGGAAGTAGTTTTTTCAATGGTGGGGGAAAGTGCTTCTCTATTTTTGTCAGTGTTTTGAAAAATGTCATCAGCTCTCAAGGACTGTCAGCAGGTTTTTGAAGCTGGCACATTGGAGAGTGATAGAAAGAGAGCATTTGGCCTGTTCTTCTCACCTAGAAACCCTGCTCCTCTCGCCAGCCCCTGACAGCTGAGGTTTTACTTCTTCACAAGCCTGTGAGGAAGGAGGAAGAAGACCAGACCTGGAAGGGGGCTGCTGGTGCCTGCCCCTGGCAGGGGCTCACGGGCATTTCCCTGGGGAGGGAGCGAGGGGAGCAGCCAGTGACCCCCTGCCTGCTCTGCTGCTCCAGCTCCTGATGGGTACCAGCCCTTCCAGCCCAAGGGAGCCCATCCTGACCAGATCCCGGAGCCCATGGTCTGCGTCACAGCACACGTGGCCCTTTCACCTAGCACCAGGAGGAAGGGCTTCTCTTTGACAGAGATCCTCTGCAGGCACAGAGGGCAAAATTTGAGGCCTGACAGACTTAGTGGCATGTGAGAACAGAGTAATCAGACATTTCATATGGGGCAGGCACACAGGTGTCAGCTGTGAGTGGATGTTCAGAGATTTGGTCACTTTGAGGGTGAGTTGAGGCTGCCCTAAAACCAGGACTTGAGTGTGTTATGCACAGCTTAGTACATGGCCCAGGGTCTTTTGCAGGAAGATGTGGATGTGTGAGGGGTGGGGTGGAGGTCTTTGAGGAGCTGAAATCCAGATATAAACTATAACTATTTCTGTTGAAAAGGGTGTGTGATGTCCTGGACAAGAGTGTTATGAATTCAAGTGGCTGTTGTTGATTTAAGCTGAAGCTTAATCTTATGTGAGTTTCCACTGAGTATAGGTTTTCAGCAAGGTCTTTGTGAAAGAAGGGAGACTCCAGCAAAACATGCAAGGAGAGAATTCTCTTGCTCTAAATTTATTAAGCTGATCCCTGTAGGATGGGTCAAGGACCCAAGGGACAGGGGAGGAAGGGAACAAGAAAGCAGGTTTAAGCTGTAGCCAAGGCAAAGAAAGCCTGGTAAATGTACAGTTGTGGTGCCTTGGCTGCTGCAAGGTGAAAGAACTGCAGATCAGTGTATCCCAGCTTGGGAGGATGAGGAACAAATAGACTTGTGAGAGAGGTAGTGAGGTATGGAAGCCAACTTATTAAGTGTAGCAGCAAAAGTTTCCCTTGGATTGTTAAAGCCTTTACAGCACTGATTGATGACTAGGTGAGAATTTGAACTTTTTGAAAGACTTGGGGGAAAGACAAGGTGTTTGTGGATGTATTACTGTCAGTAGGAGACTGATTTTTTAACCTCTAAAGTAGGAGGGCCTCAAGAGCAATGGTCATAGAGCTGGTTGGGTCTGTTTTCCATGAAATGATTTTCCTGAGGCCAGATCTGGTTGGGATATTGATGTGCCCTTTTTGCAGGCAAGTAAATATGATCCTAAGCACTCTCAGGCAAGGTGTATTTTTAGGTTCCATGGACATGAATTCTCATTGTTTTGGGCTTTTAAGATCAGAGACAATGAAACTTTTACTATGGAAGTTATATTTTCTAGGGGAAATTCTTGGGTGGGACTGCTCATCAGTTGAGTATAAAAAAGCCTGTAACTAAATTTCAGAGTGAAAACAGCTGTTCACTAGTAACCTTTCAGAGATATCTCCCAGATTTTTGCCTGGCTCCTGATAAAATCAGTGAAGTGGTCTTGATACAAAAAGTAACCTATGCAGTTGGCCTCAGATTTGTGCTGAGGCTGCTGTATTTTGCATATGTTTTTTTAAAAAGTCTGTTAAACTAAAGCAGGGCATTTATTCCACCTTGTCAATGCTGGTTTCTTCTGGGGGGATGCAAGTGTGTTTAGCTCTCTGGATATTGAGTTAATCACGTACTCACTGTCACTCCACTGAAGCCATCAGAAATGAAGTTACCCTTTAATTATGGAAAGAGATGTGCCTTTTCAATGCTTCATCAAGCCTCACATTGCTGACATTGGACCTTCAGGCAGTTAGGAATGTCTTATTCAGAATGCCTCGGGGAAGGATTCTGGTTATTTTTATAAATACCCTTCATTTCTTGTACTTTTGAAAGACTTCCTTTTACAAAGTACACCTTTGTTGTAAAAAAACCGCCAAGTGGCACGCCAACAAGATTTCCAGCATTTACAGTTTTTAAGAAGTGTGGTTAGTATATGAGTGCCTAGGGGAGTGTCACAGGGGAGTGAGGCTGGTGTGGTAATTGCTGACCATGTGGAAGATTGAGGGTGATGATTTGAAAGGATATTAACAGGAGATTGCTGCTTACAGCCATCCAAATTTCCTCTCCTTTGCATCTTGGTGATGAGCAATAAAGACTTCCATTGCAGCTTTTTTGTTTGTGCACTGTATCAGAGTTAACTTCATCTTCTGCCTTCTCATGGGGTCTTGAAGTGTTCAGGTAGTTGCTGCAAGAGTTTTGCTGCCTTGGAGTGTTTGGAGAAGCCTGTTAAATCACAGTGTTACTGCAGAAGAGCTGGAAGCAGTGTAGTGAGGCTGTCACAAGATCTAGGACAAGGACGCTGACTTTATGGTATTAGTATGCACTGGAGGGTAGAGCCCCATCTATGGCCCTGCACAACAGGCCTGTGATCCTGATTCTGGATAAGAGTGGAGATTCCTTTGTTTGTCCTGCAGCAACTCTATGTACAGTGGAACCACTGAGTGACTGGAATGGAAACGTTATTTATATTTCATCTCCAACCTGCCCTCTAAAAAGAGTTTCCCAGTGCTTGGGTCTGTCCAGTCTCCTGCACAATCTGTGTTTGTGGTGAGCAGCCTCCCTGAGAGTGGCCAGAAGTTGCAGTTCTCTTGCTGTGTTCCCCTGAATTTTGCCCACTGGATGATGCTGAAGGGCAATTTGTTTCTCCAAAACAGAGGTAAAATTTCTACTTAGTAGGCAGGCACTGGGCAGGGATCCATAGTACCTGGCAATGCCTCACTACCGTGTGTCTTAAATCTGGCTATCTTCTGGTACAGCTTTAGCACATTACAGAGGAGGCTGAGTACATTCTGTACCTGGATTGCCATCACTTCTTGCCCCCAGATGAAGGACTTCTGCCTGTGAATTTCAGAGCAATACTGAAATAAGAAATCGTTTAGCACTGAGAATCTCCTGCTGCCTCTGTTTGGACATTCCTGTCCCAAAAGAAGAGTTCTTCAAGAAGTGTGTGATGGTACCATGAAATACTGAATTGAGGAGGTAGTCTTAATACTCCACCAGGTACTTTAAGGAGCACAGGGAAATGATTAATGAGACTAAGCCTTACCTCTGTCAAAACCAGATCTGTTGGGCTGCAGAGTTTCTTCGTTTTTGGAATATTCTGCTCGACAGCATGTTGCCACACAGAATCATCAGCAAATGAGTAGCAGATGGAGCAGTGACACATTTTATCTTGCAGCAGCAGGGACATTTTATGTGCTATGAGAATTCAGAGAAGTAAGTTTCATGCAAGTAGGTGATGAAAGAAAAGCTGCCTATAGCTTTTCTTTCTCTGCAGAATTGCAGATGGACAAACAGAGAGGAAAGTGGTTTTCTCAAGCAAGGCAGTAACAAAGAATGAAATGTTCAAGAAGTTAAAATTAAACCCCTGCTATGGCAAAGAAACACAGCTCTGCCTCCTGTGCCCAACTGTTACACCATGCCTTATTTTTTTGTTTCACATAGTGTTCTTTCCATCAGGCCTTTGCAAACTGATAGGTAAAGCTACTGTACTTTAAAAGCCCATACCCCGGGCTTTGTATAAATTTATTCCTCCCCCCCTCGTTTTCTATAACAGATAAACATAGTAAAAGAAAATCTGAAAAGTAACAGAAGCTGCGGCTTTTTCAAGATTGTTTGGTTTCTGTGTTCTGCTCACATATGCCTTTTTCTTCTCCCAGCTCCATGTGCCATGGTGTTTACGAGAATGCTTAGAGTGGATGTTGCTGATTGTGAAGTTGAAGCCTGAGGCTGCATCCTGAAGCTAGCTAGACTATGAGAAAGAGTGAAGAGACATTACAAAGCCAGCTCTGTGTTTATCCATATAATATCTAACTCTTGAAAATGCAGCCCAAGGTTTAACCTATGCTAGGCCTTGCAGTGGGATATCTTTTTTTCCTCTATTAGCAGACATGTTGGGGGGTGTTTCTGGCCTGGTTTGTGTGGGTTGTGCTTCCCTTTCATTTTCACCCTGATTCATGTTGCATCCAGGAATCTAGCAGGTATTTTTTCCCAATGACTATATTGATCTGTATGGAGACAGCATATGCAGTTGGCAGCATGCTGGGTGCCTTGCTGTTTACCAGGCACAAGGCTCATCCATAGTTGTCAATGTGCTGTGCAGTATTGGTGTATTTGGGCCAATGAACCCCAAAAATATCTCAGCCCTCCCAGGGTCTGTTTATCTTGAAATAGAGCTTGTTCAGACAAAGAGAGATTTGACAAGGTACTGATTACAGCAGGGAATGGGTCACCATTATCAACTGTCCCTTTTAATCCAAATCCCAGTCTGTGCTGTGTCTTCTACTATAATTGATATCCTCTTTCAGTGCATGACATAAGTCATAATTAAATAGTTTATTCTCCTCACCTGCCCTATCCTATGACATCCTTGATGCACAAAGGGCTGTGATTTACACATGTGCTGGTGTGCAAGCTGTGTCCTGCTGTGCAGAGAGGGAGATGCTGGCAGCTAGAGCCAAGCCTGACACTTCCTGAATGTAAAGGTGTGACTGCATTGCATCACCAGAGTCTCTTTGAAGCCTGCAGTGTGAAACATGGTGACTTACCAGGCGGGGACAGGAGGTAGCAGGAGTGGGACGTGCATGTCAGCACTAAGGCTTCTCAGACAGTAAGGATGCCATGCAGAGAAAGTGCTTTCCTCTCTCCAGCCCAGAGCCACTAATATTGGCCAAAGCAAAATTCCCAGTTCCATTTGGGACAGAGCATCCTTAGCAATATCTTGATGATTTTTGTGCTGATCCTGGTTTAGTAAGAAATAGTTGGATTTTATTCAAAGTTCAATACTTTGTTGAAGCACGCAGATTGTTAGCCAAAGTGCCTACCAGACACACAACACTGTGCTTGGTAACCATGAAACCTCATAGTCCTGCTACAGCTAGGCAGAGTGCAAATAGATGTTTTTCAAAAGTGCCAGCTCTTAGAAGCAAGTAGCAGAGACTTTGCTAGTGATGGACTTTTGAGTGCTGGAATCTGTTAAGTTCTTGTAGAAAAAGCTGGTGGAAAGGAACAGACAACCCTTTTTATCCAGAGAATAATGGGAAAACGGTAGCACATAAAACTGTTACATCAGAGTAGGGACAGTATGGGGGCAAAAGCTTAAACTTTCCTCTAAATGACCTAGCATATTTTGAGGAGCCATTTCTGAGGTTTCATTCTGAGACAAACAGTGTGTGTGATCAGGGAAGGTCTCACTCACTCCCATCAGTAGCTGATCCTTTCTGAGAATGGATGATGCAGAGCCCCAAAGAGCTCTGTGTGCCCAGTGCTTCCATAATGCTTTGTGGTGGATTTCATTCCTGCTTTGCAGGTAGAGAATGAAAGCATTGAACAGCAAGGTGCTTGGCTTGGTCACCAGCACAGTCAAGATTGCTGCCTGCCCCACTGGCAGCACTGCTAAGCAGTGGCCAGCTCAGTTCTGAGGGCAGGCAATCCTCCCTGGGATCCTCTGGAATGTCAGGCTGCCCACGGCAATCCTCAGCTTCCTGAGCAGGTCAGGGCAGGCTCCTGCTGCTGCCAGGAGCTCTCCAGCATTAACACAGAGAGCCCTTGGCCTCTCATCTTTGAGTTACAGCCTGGAAAGCCAACCCTGGAAACCCTCCTCTGATCAGTGTCGTATGTACAAATCCTTAATCACATAAAACTCTAAAAAAGGCCTTTCTTCCTTCCCTTTCTTTGTGCAGCCTGTCCCACCATCTGCTGGGAGAAGAAAAGTTGGTAACTGATGTAAAAAAAATTTGAATAGTTCCCTTTCTACTGTTTGTAACTCTCCTGTGCTGTAGTGACTGGAATCCTCTGCAAAACTAACTACTAACATTGTCATTAGTGTCTCTGGCATAGCTGGGAGGAATGAAGGATGAGCTTTAGCTGAACATTAATTTCAGAGTAGTCTGGTTTAGTAAAAAAAAAAAAGCAATTCTATAATTTCTGAAAACCAAAGGGAGACAGAAAACTATTAATTTAGCTGTAAATCGCTTTAAAATGCTTTCTCTGGCTTGGAATTTAGTTGATGTTAAAATTTTTGGTGTACAAATGAGGGAGAGAGAGGGGGGGAAGGGGAGGGCAGAGAGTGTTATTGCAGCACTGCTTTCAGAACTCTTATAATCTTGTATATTTAGAACAAAGTGAAATCTTACTTTGTGGTACTACTGAAGATTTCTCTAAAGGAAGAGGAAGGAATGTTTTCCTTCCAGTGCTTGCTTTGAAATTCTGAGCTCATTAGAACCCTGAATCAATATTCCATGCAATTTCATTACCAGTTGAGTGAATTTGGATTTTTCATTCAAAGTGATTATTTCCCTCCCTTTAGCATTCAGAGAGATTCTTAAATACCCCTTTCCTCCAGAGTGATCAAAATATTAATGGAGGTTGGTGAAGTTTAGACCTGCTGCTCAGCACCAGACATTAGTTTTTGGGGTTTCTGACAGATGTTAACCAAAAGAAGATGCATATTAAAACTTCCCTGAAGTGATCAACACATAAAAGTATTAGGAATGGGGAGGAATAACACAGAATATATTATGTGCTGTAAATGTGTAACTGAGACAGATAAAACAACTAGGAAATAAAATATGAAACTGCAGCTTGAGAAGATTCATTATAATTTTTGAGGAATATCTAACAATTTAATTTTTTTACTGATTATAGGGGTTTGTTCTGAATTTTTCTAATAAATATGCAGAGATAATACAAAGCTTAGTATTTTATATACAAGATTGGAATTAGTTTATACAAAATTCCTCAAATAAAAATAGATTTCTTTTATACTCCAGGCACAGATGCTGGCAGTTCTTTTGAAATTTCCACAGTTACCAAGAAAAATTGAGACAAGTCTAATAGATCATAGAGTTAGTCACTTAAACCTGCAGGAAACACATTTATTAGGGTTTAATCTGCACTATCAAGTAATCATAGGGAATTTGCTAATTAAGCATAAATCATTGTCAATCATGATCTCCAAAAAGCAATGCATGCTCACTGTGCTCTTTCAATGTTCTCTGCAGACAGAGCAGGCGAAACAAAAGTTCTGGATATGTGTGGCTTCAAAGTGAAGCTGCCTGGGAGCAGTCTGCATGGTCAGCCCTGAGCAGTGAGCAATCTGCTCACTTTTGGGGAATTTCTCAGCCTGCAGGGAGGCTGGGCCCAAAGGCAGCCTGTGGGATCAGGGGGGAGCTGTGCTGTGGTGGGAATCACACAGAGGGGTTGGTGCTCCTGCACAGCTCCCTGTGAGTGCTGCAGGGTGGAGATGCTGCCCGTGCACTGCTGTGTGCCCCCAGCAGTGACCAAGCACTGATGGTGATTGTCACTTGATCAGTGGGACGGGGGCACTGGCAGTGAGACACGAGAGGGGTGTCTCTGGGTCGTGTGTTCTGGGCTGGGGGAGAAGGTGCAGTTGTGAGCCCTGATAAAATACGGAAATACAGCCCCTGCCCTCATGTGCAACATGTGTCTGTTCATCAGCCCTGCAGCAGAGCCCCTCACAGGCAGGAGGTTTTGTGCTTCAGACCTCCTTCTGCATTATAAAGTCATTATTTCATTATTGGAAGGCATCATTCCTGGAAGGGCCTCATTTCCATGAGATATTTGGCTACAAAAACCAGTAATTTTCAGCCTGTGTGTTAATGAAGTGATATATGTCTTAATAAGTATTTTTCTTTGGAGACATACTGAGTTCTGGTCTCCCTGTACTTCTGCATGTTATGAGGATGAAGCAATTTAAATGTCAGTATGAAGAAGGGTTTACAAGAGCAAGTAACTGGGCAGCACTAAGCAGTAAGTGGCAGTGTGAGCTAAGGACAAAATGCTTTGACCAGTGTGTCTTTTTTGACAGCCTTACTGGCATGAGTTGGATCCTATTTGACAGCTGTCAAGGGCAGCATAACAGGGAAAAGCCTTAAAAATCTGCTTGGGAACAAGCAGAAATCTTCAAGAGGGACAATATATGAATATCTTGCTGCTGGCCTGTCCTGAAGGATGGAAATTGGCATTTATGTAATGGCATTCAAACACCCTGAGTAATGCTTGAGTTCTGTCCCTTAGACATGTTATAAAATCAGAGGACCATTGAATTTTTTAAGTAGGAAAAGATTTCTAGGATGATAAAGTCCAGCCATTAGCACAGCACTTCCAGGCCAAGCACTAAACCATGTCTGCAGGTGCCACATCTACACATCCCTTCAATACTTCCAGGGATGGTGACTCTCACTGCTTTGGGCAGCCTGTTTCAGTGCTGGATTTTTCCTAATATCCAATCTAAACTTCCTCTTTTTGTAACTTGAGGCTGTTTCCTCTTGTCTTATTTCTTGTTACCTGGGAAGAGAGACCGACCCCTGTTTGGCTGTACCCTTTTGTCAGCTGGGACTTCCTTGGTTAGCCAGGCTTGCTGGTAATTGTGATGCCTTAAGTTTTAGCTTTTATAGTTTTCAGATTCTGTACTGCCTTAGTGTGTGACTCTCATATAAAATGTTAGCAAGTTCTCTTCACAGATTAGTTAAACAAAACAGTCCTTTTCCAGCCTGAGAACCAAGGACACTATTACAGCTTCAGGCCCAAGAGGTGGAAACAGTGAATTGAGGAGAGCAATCTGGGAGGGTGGGACTTCATAACCTGGAGCTGTAATTGGACAATTAACCCCAGTATGTAAATGGACCAACGTTTATAAAAGTGTGAAAACTTGTGGCCAGCTGTCCATCTTGGGTCCATCCTGGGTAGAGCCATGGCTGGGCTCTTGCACTGCCCAAGGTGTATCCTTTAAAGGCCTTTTAATAAATCCCTATTTCATTCCTCTAACACTGTCTGGCCTCTGTTCCAGGTAGCCTCTTTAGGCACCAGTTGAAGGGAAGTGGCTAGGACAGCTCAGCTGCCAGCTCCCTCAGTATTCATGGGTGGATTCCACACAAGTCATTCTTTTGATGGCATTTTGATTTCATCCTTGTTTGTTTTAATATACTCTGAATTCAATTCTCAATTGCACTAAAGTATTTTCCCCTTCTTTGACAGCATGTCAGAGGCTACAAGGCATGATCATATTAAGTGCTCTTACTGCTGTCAGAATGACATGAAATGTCTTAGGTTGAGTGAGGAGAAGGTCTTTTCTTGGGGGCAATTTGGTGTTCAGGATTCCACAGAAATAAAGTCTGCTGAAATAAATGTTTCTTTTCAACAGTGTCTGGAAAATAAATATCTAGTGTGATCATTTGACTGTGGGTGTAATTTACATTTAATTCTCCCACCAGATCCGGGGAATTGGAGACAGAGACTGAAAAGTCTAATCTGCAGCCTTTCATCTACAATCTTTTCATTGACTAATAGCAGGATTAAAATCAGTCTGTTACTCCTCCTCTCTCTATTTCCTACAGCCTTATTAAATCTTTTAGATGGCTTTGAGCAGAAAGAATAGTTTTTTTTGTAATAAAAAAGACTAATTCAGAGTTAGAAAGTATAACACCATGTAATGTTAAAAATAGACATAGACTCCCCTGTCAGTTTTATTTCCAGTTCAAAGCTCTACCCCTGCATCTTTCAGAAGAAACCCTTGGTTTAGCATGGTAGGGATGTAATATATTGACATCAGTGACATGAGCATAACTGAGATGAATTTAATTCTGCTCCTTACACCACTTCTTTCTTCAATCTATATTTCACTTTAGAAACTTGATTTGGTGTCAGGCAGTGTTACATGTGGTTAGGGGTTCTGGCATTTTATTGTTTCTGCCTAGATGATATTACTAATGTTTCAAGGAGTGCTGTAAGGCATGAAAGCAAGACATAAATCTGTAAAAGTAGCCTAGCTGCTGTAAAAAAAATAAATGCCAACCATTTGAATGTCCTGCAACGATGTTAGAAAATAACTTGACTAATTGACTGCTAATTCTGTTGATTGAAAATGGGATCAGATCCACATCATACTATGAAATGTAACAGGTGAGTTACCTCCTTGTTCTTACAGTTGTGCAGTGCAACAAGGAAATACAGAAGGAATAAACACATGCCTAGTTTTTTTGTGTTGACATGGGGCTATCAGTTGGAGCTGGCCGAAAGGCAGATTTCCCGTGTTGTTTTACAACTTTTTTTTAATTGTATTTTGTGTCAGTTTGAATCAGAGTGCTAATAAATATTTTGACACTTCCTATGAACTGACTATCATTCTGTAAATGCTGAAATATGTCATTGTAAATTTACTCCCCTTGGCCCACACGCCTTTTGGGAAAAAACGTGTTTCTCTTTCTCAGCATCGGCCCTGCTGACACAAGCTGTGAAACAGGCAGGAGTAGCTGGGGGGCTGATGATGCAGTGTTTGTTCCACAGAATGTGCTGTGAGCCAGGGCAGGCTCCTGGCTATCAGCCAGGCAGGTGTCAAGGCAGAGCCACTGCTGGCTGAGCCTGCTCCATCTCCTGTGCCTCCCTTCCTCACTTTGCTGCTTTTGCCTGTTTGTCATTCAGGGCCCTTTTTTGAGATAAGGGCCCCTGAGTTGCTGACTGTAGGCCCATCCTCTGCATGCACACTCAGTGTCACCTTGACTTGCAATGGTCCTTAGTGTTTCTGGCCAGTCCACACTGAGCAAGTACCTTTGCACTTCATTGCAGCCTAGGTTTCACCAATGGACCTGTTCTTGGGGTTGTTTCAAGTCAATCAAACCTGATTTGAAAAAGATGTATTTTAATTGATAGTATATTTCAGGTGAATTTTTTTTCTATGGAATGTTTCTGTCTACATGGTGTGCCATTTCTAGGAGTTGTATTAGATTAGTGTTGCTTTCAAACCTACTCTACTTTTGGGAAACCTTCTTTCCCATGGACTTTGTTCCTTGAAATCCAATCTCATCTCAGCCTCAGGTTCATCTTCTGTGCTTTGTTCATTCACATGTTTCCACTGACATTTTAGGCTCTCTCAAGAGGCAAGGGTTGTGGAACACTTTGTTGTTTTCATTAATGTAGGTACATAATTGTCTTGACCATGCTGGTGACCTGTAGAGTCTGATTTCCATGGCAGTATAATCTCCATTTATGCCCATTTGTATTGTGCAGTCTGGCCCATTGCAGCTGGAGCTAAAGGGAAGGTTGGGAACTGTAGCCCTGAAATTGAGACTAAAATATCTGACAGGCAGGTGCTGCACTTCACTTCCACTGGTTCAAGGCAGAGAGATTACTTCCTTACTTTCCTGAACAGGCTTGCCCAGCTACCTGAAAAAAAAAAAAATCCAAACCAAACACCAAACCAGTAGAAAGAGCCAGACAACATCCTGAAACATCTGTTCATGGGATAGTTTGCTGTGTGTAAGGCTAGCCATGCCCTCAGGGCATGTTGGGAATCTGGCTCACAGAGGGTCAAATATGGGCAGTGTTGAAATGAGTGAGAAGCAGGGCAGTGATTTTGCCTGGCAGGTGCTGCACTGGCCTGGGAGCAAGGAAACTCCCCTCTGCTGTTCATCAGTGCTGTGCTGGGACTCAAGAGTTCATTACCCTTTGTGTTCTGCCTCTCTCCCTGGTTTCTCTGTTCGCGTGGCAAGGGAGTGTTCATTGCTGCACAACAAAGCCATGACCTTCACTGCTATCACTGTATGATCCCACTGGTATGAATAATGTATATGGTTTATAACAGCCCTACCTACAGTAGTCAGCAAAGACAGGCACTTTTTAAAGCCTAAAACATGAGAAGATACCTTCCCTTGGATGGGAAGCTTTTCAGAGCAAGAAGTTGATGTGCTCCTGGAGTAGGCTGCCCTTAAGGGATAGAAGTGGATCCATATGAATTATATCAGAACCATAATGTGACATTTTAGCTCTGTATCTGTGCTTTGAACTTGAGCCCAGGGTCATTATATGTGGTTCTGGCATAAAATCTCCACAAAGAATGGCACATGTAGTATTGATTTGAGTAGCAAACCTATATCATCATTGTGCTACCTTGGTGACTTTGCACAGAGAACTGTTGAAACAGAGCTGTCAGCTTTCTTCACGATTCAAACTAATGCTTGCAGTAGTGTGAGTCTGTGTATGCACACACACATATTTATATACATATGGATATTAGTCCAAGGCAGAAATCTCATGGGTCAAGAAATTCAGAGAATAAAATCGTACTCATGTCAGCTGGCTCAGCAGTCAAGCTGGGAAATCAACCTGTCTTCCCCAATACTTCTCAGAACCATGTTTGGTTATTTCTGTTGCAAACTCATGCAATTGCAGGGAAGGGTAAGGAAAGGAATGACAATTCCATTTTACACTTCAGTTTCAACAAAAGGTCAAGGGCCATTTTCAGAGTGCCTGTGCCTTCTGGAGTCTGTGCTTCAGTCACTGGGCTGGTTCTTCCGCAGCTGGAGATGTAAACAGACAGCAATCAATCATTTAATTTAACTTTGTGGGGCTGCATAACTTTGTGATTCAGGGGCAACTTGGCTGCCATTAAAGGGAAACACTGATTTTTAAATATACATTCATTCCAGCAAATGGCTGGAGGAACTTTTTAATATTTATAGTGCAATAATTGATCTTTTGTCACTGTCAAAAGCTGTTAAAGAACTATCAGCTTGCTATTTCAGCACCATATGTTCTACACAAGTTTCTCACCATGTGTCTTTCCTGCACTTTAGAGGAAGAACATTTGAACATTTGTTGGGCTATTAGAACAGACAATTGCCTCTTCAAACTATGGTGCCTGTGTAGACGTGTGGGACTTCATGATAAACCCTCATCTGTATCGTGACCCCCTGAGTCATGGAGAGGTTGGGGGATGTACTGTTGGATCTTTTTTTAGTAGTGTGGTAATAGTATTTCATCAGAAAAAAATTGTATTTGGATTCTCTTTAATGCTGGCTACAATAACTTAAGGCAGTGCTGCAGTTCTGAACTGTGGCCCTGGATTAAAGCAAATGCTCTTTGCACTGCCATGTTATCTCATTTAGCTTCTATTGTCACTGCTTCGGTCTTGATCTCGCACATTGTTTCCACACTTCCTGGAGTTTTACCTTCCTCTTGCCTGTTATAAAGTGTTGTGTGATGGTGGGAGCTCCTGGGGGCCCATGGGGCAGTAAGGAACAAGGCTTTCACAGACCACTGAATCCACCTGTAATAAACACTTTACTTCTTGTCTGAATTTATGCATGCAGATTGATACCCAGAGTAAGGGATAAATATGAAAAATTATGTGCTAGGTTAAGTCTTTGGCTGTTTGCACTTCTGTAGACATCAGGCATTAGGCTTAATTTGTCCAGTCAGAAATCTCCTCTGGTAAGGAGAACTCATGTGGGGCACATCATCTACAGAAGTTCAGTGGGGAGAGAGTCTGTGCTCTGAAGGTCTCAGCCTGGGAATATGTGGAGCATGTAGGGGTCTGCATTGCATTTTTGCCTTCTAAAAAAGTGCGAGAAAGAAGAAATAGTGGAGAGAGAAGAAGAGTTAATTAAAGTAACTTTCTACTTATTTTATTGTACAGTAAATTTCTAGAGAAAGAGGGATGGAATTAGTTGCTGTAGTTCATTAAGATCCTGCCTAAAGGGTCAACCATATTGCAGTCAGGAAAGAGGAATAAACGGAGCATTTGGTGAGTCTTATGTCCTGTCATAAAATAATCATGGTCTTTCTAGAAACCCTAAAATATTGAAGAATTACAGGACTCCTTCAGTCGTGGCCCTATGGCACTTGAGAGTTTGGGCTGTGTCCATTTTGTAAGGATGATGATTTTGCTTTTCACCATGACTTGTGAACTCTGGGGCAGCAGAAAAACGCCTGTGGATTTTCAGAGCACCCACCACCAGCAGAGTCCCTGCAGGATTTAGGTCAAGACATAATTTGTTGGGACTCTTCATAGTCCAAGACCAGATGATCTTGTTAGGGATGGCTAATTGGATTCTTCCCTCAAAGAAAGCTGGGAGACACTCAGTTCCTGTTGCTTTTTATCTGTGTGATTTGGTCCCTTTCCTGTTTCAAGCTCCTGTGAAAATCCCTGCCCAAACATTTTAGATGGAGGATTCTGTGGCAACCTTACCTCTGGCTTTCTTGCTGTGCTGCAGATATCGTTGTGCCTTATTATGAGGCAATCTTTGAAGATTGTGGAGCTTTTACAAATCTGCTCATTCTCCACAGGGAAGAAGAGAAGTTCTGATGGGTGGTAGAGTCTGCTCCAGCAGCTCCATCGAATTCAGAGCGGTCCTTTTAGGTGAAATTACAGCCCTCCTTCATTTTGCTCATCTTTCATCAGGTTTTCTTCCTCTCCCTAACCTCTCAGTGACCTCTTCTCTCAGAGAGCATCTAAGAGCATTTATAGACCTCCTGTAACTCAGCAGAGCCTTTGAAGACTAGGATGTTAGACTGTGATTTTTTTTTTCCCTGCTGATTTTCCTCTTAACCTTCCTCTCTGATTTTAGCCACGTTCTCTGCATGCTGCTTTCCTCTTTTGCACAGCCAGCTGTCAGAGACAAGGGACACTTTGGAATCCGCTTGGAAGTAGAAGTTAGCTAGGATAAGCTTCCTGACAACAGTCTGCTGACTGATTTTTCAAAGTCATATTTTGCTATGAGGACTCTTTTGAACTAAATTAGATTATCTGAGTGTGAAACAATCTAGCATGATCCTTGATGGATAGTCCAATTCTGTGAGTGATAGAAGAGATGTAACACTACCCAAAACTGTTATGTGTCTATGGTTTTATATTCACCTGTAAATGGTTGGTGTTTATTTATATGCAGGAAAACAAAATGATGCAAAAGTTCTGAGAAAAGGCACAAATAGAAAGATCCCAGCGCAGTAGTGATTGTGGGCTGCTTTCTAACACAACTGGCAAGGCCAGAAAAATTACAGAAATCTGGGAGGAATTACCAGGACACTTTTACCTCATATAAATTGAGGTAACACCTGACATGAAGACTGATAGGCTTCAGACTGCAGCATCTGTGTGTCTGGCACAGTGATGTGGTGCTGTAAGCAGAGCTGGGAGCCAGGACACCTGGTTCTGTAGCCAGCCTCTCTACTGCAGCCCTGAGGACATTACTCACCCTTGTGCTGTGCTTTCTCCTCAGAGTCTTGGCTGCTTCATCTGCTCAGACTGCTGACTTCCCCCTGCAGATGCTGTCCCCTGCACCTGACACAGTGGGGATTTGCTTCCTGATATAAGATTCCTGAAGTTCAGTAATGGCATCTGATGCTGAAGAAATGCCACCCTTGAGTCACTTTGATCTGGGGATGAGTCAATCTTTGTAATATTCCATAGGGTCACAGCAAAGCAGTTGGTCCCATCCCTGTTGCAGTGGAAGGAGTTTGGGAAAGCAGAATGTTGTCAGGCTCCACATTGTCACAAAGAGTGCCTGCCTCTGCTTAAGAGATGAGACCAATAAAAAATTTCATGGTTTTTTCCCTATTCTCTATTAATAACCTTGCTCAAAAAATAACATCTACTCTCTTAGAAGTATTGTTTTAGAATTTAGAGCACATGGCAAGTGACTCCCCAAGGCAATTGTTTTCTTCTTATAACATCTTAAATATATGTTCCTAGGTTTGTACTAAAATGAAGTAGAGAATTTACTCTAGACAAGTTATTAGATGATGTGCATAACATAATTACTATGAAAATTGCTATAACCAGAACAGCTAAATATAAAGTTTGTTTCTTGCCTTTGGTAATTTAAAAATATTTTCCCCACTAAATTTTATGATTCTGAATTAAAAGAATTAGATTCAGTTGAACAAAAAACCACACAACAACCCCAAACCTCTACCCCAAACCTAATAGCATGCTGTCATTAAAAAAAAAAAAGATAACAAAATTATTTTTTTCCTTAAATAAGCTCTGTCATATTTGCTCACTCTTGTAATATTTTTCAAAACTGCTAATACTGTAAAGTCAGTCTGAGTTTTAAAGAAATGAAGGAGCTGTGCTCCTGCAAAACATCATATGTAATTAGGAAAAACTAGAAACACACTGAGCACTGGTGAAAGCTGTGGAGTGAATCTCAGGAGCTTTTTCCTCATTCTTTCCAGAGTGCTGCAGTAGGTCTAATTTCTCTGGAGCCCATGTGAATGTCACTGATAGGGAGTGTGAAACCAGCACCTGCATTGTATCAGTAACTCTGAGCAATGAGCAGGTTTACATCAGAATTAAATTTCTACTGACTGAAAAAACCCAGTGTATTAATTTTTATCTATTCAGTACATAGTCAAAGGCTTTCTTGGAACTGATGGTGAATTTATTAAGATTTGTAGCTGGCTTTTGTTTTTGCACCTGTATTCTAATTCCTAAAAATACTGGCTTTGTCTGTTGATTGTAGAAAAGATTGACTTTAAAGGTTGGCAACTGATAAAATCTGTTACAGAGGAGAAAATGATATTCCTATCATTGCTTTGGGGGGTAATTTGTGCTAAAAGTTGTCTGCTTTCTGTTGGGGAGCAGCAATCAGATTTATGGTAGTTATTTTTGCTCACTGCATCTTTCAGATATCCTGTTTAAAGCCTTCTCTGTTTAGACATCTGTCTTTGTCCCATTAACTTGATGAGTTTCAGTACTCCATTCATCCATTTCTGCCATAAACAGCTCCATGTCTCATTTTCCTGCTGTCTCCTATTCATAGGATACATCCTTATCTTCCAATTCTACTCCTTCTTACCTTAAATCTCACATGAAAATTAATTAAGGACTGCCTTCAATGAGAAAGCAATAACAATCTTTGTGTTAGCTCTGCCTTTAATTTTCTTTTTTTCTTTTATTTTGGACTAGATCCTCAACAGATGAAGTCCAAGGATGGGAATGTTACTGTGTGGGAGAATTGGGAATGGGGATGCAATAAAAGACACTGTGGAGGTGCAAACACCTGGCCTGGCCTGAGATGCTGCAGGAGATGATGGAGGTAAAGTTACCTTGGTGGGGAGCAGCAGAGGCAGAGGTTTGCCATCCTCTCATCCTCCCATGGCCTGTGGCACAGTCACTCAGAGAAGGTCCCATGGCTTTGCACAGGAAGATGTTACTCTAGAGCTGAACTTTCACCTCAGACAGATGCTAGATGCAAAAGCTGAGACTCCAAGATCTGCCTGTGGTCTCTAAGATGTGCTGTTTTAACTGAGCCCTTTGTGCCAAGTCAAGCCTGGAAGTCTCCTCTTTTCTGATGTTTACTGATGTTAAGTCATGCCCAAGGGAGATGTAAATCACATCAAGAAAAGCTCTGGGCTGAATTCTTCCGATGGGCTATCACTGCTAAATGATAAATCTGTTACATAAGCAGGAAAGCCCTGAGAGACAGAGGATGTTCAATGAAATTTGTACAGATAATCCATAAACTCTGTCCTGCTGGGAAACAGAACAGAAAACACTGCTGCTTTGGCCATGAAAGATCTGAGAAGAACACACCAAATCCTGTAATTAAATGACTTTTAGTGTTCCTAAATGTTATGTTTCATCTAGACTTCTTAAATAGAGTTAACTAGAAGCTAATTAAAAAAGCCTTCTGCTTTCTTGCAATGTATCTGTCTGGTACTGACTGTGGAGAGTTTATCTATTCAAAGAACACCATGAATCACTCCCCTGTTTAAGAAAAAAATTGATTGCTGTTCTAATACTTATTGAACACCTATAACAGATGTTTAAATCTCTACAAGCTTGAGATAATTAAAATAATAAATCTCTCCCTATTTGACAAGACTGTTAGCAGAAATCAAAGATATAAATAATCTGGTGGAGCCATGAGACATTATTCTGCCAAATATTGTGATCATATTCTCATGGAAATTTCAAGCCTGATTCTACCATCCTTATTTAGGCAGTGCTCCCATCAGGTGTTGCTGTTCAGAACAGGGCAGTGCTCAGTAAAGATGCCAGGATCAGGGCTCAGGACAGTACAACAGCAAGGACCTCCAGGGCCTGGCCTTCCCCCACAGGATTAATGTCTCAGCACTCAGCTGTCCTTGCCTGTGTCTTCAAGAACTGGACACAGAGCTCTTTTATCCTCTTCTTGGAGTTTGTTTTGCTTCAGTGAATTAATTGTAGTAGTATGTGGGCACCTGCATTTGCACTTTGCAGTGCTTGGCTGCCTCACAGGCTGGGAAATGTCAGCTTACACCTGGCCCATGGGAGGTGAGGTGAGAGGTGAGAAGGGACTCAGCTTCCATCTCCCTTCCTCCCTTTGCAGCAACAAACACACACCTCCTGTTTCATCAGCCAAAGCTCCCGTGGTCTCCAGCCCTCAGGAGGGGCTGGCACAGCCCCAAGCTACAGTTCTGTGCAGAAGAATTCAGGACTCACTGTGTCCAAGAGGAAGAGATTATTCTCCCAAAGCCTGGTCCTCCAGGACAGAGCAGTTGTGTGTCCTGGCCCAAGGCTTTTGCATCGTTGACTATTTTGTGACCAATATCTGAATGGTTCTTGAAACACAAACTGAAACCATCTCTTGCTTCTTGCAGCTGAGTACCTGAATATCCCCAAACCAAGGGATATTACAAAGATTCTTGATTGTGGTGAGGATTACTTTCCCTGAAATGAGTTTCTGAAAAGGAGCTAGGTGCCAAGGTCAGCACAAATACCAATGGGTTATCCATGGCCTTGGATAAATCATGGGGGTGACTCTGACATGGCCTGGGTTTGCTTTGCAGCCTGTTGGGGCAGCAGCAGTGGAGTTATGTACTGTGGTTCATTCCCCAGTGCCATTGCCAGAGGGATATCAATCGCTGTCACTGCACCAACAAAATTAGTGAATTATCCTGCTGGGCACTGACAATGAAAGCACAGAACACTGCAAAGGCAGGAGGACACCATTTGTGCACATGGAGAGGAGTTCCCCTCGTTGCTTCTCTACCCACGGTCTTGGAAATCGCTGGTCTCAAAAATTTTGTGTGAAGCCCATGAAGACAGCGGAGTAATATAAATTATTCTCCCATCCAGCCAACCCCTGATTATTGAGCACATCTAACAGATCTGACAAAGGCTGGGAGAAATGGATATCCATTGGGAAAATGAAAAAATGAAGAGTGATATTCATCCTAGAGGAATCTGTAAAACTGCAACTGTTTTTATAAAAGAGCTACAAGACTAGAGGTCTGGATTCACATAACAGGATTTGTATGACAATAACTAGACAAGAAACACAAAAAGCCTCAGCATCTAAAGAAAATCAGTGTTTTCATCTCACAACAGCCTTGTGTAGCCTTGTGATTAGCTGTGGCATTCTCTTGTTCTCACAGTAATGAGTATGTAAAACTGTGTTCTGTATATAATTTCTGGGCACCATGTCAGCTCCTTAAGATCACTTGAAAGGGAGATCAGTGGGAAGGATGCCATGGCAGTGACTAGAAAATAACTTTGCAAGTCTTTCTTGTTTTCTCTCTCTTTCAGCCTTCTCACACTCCCCCCAGAACCCTGGCTGGCAGAGCAGACACAGCATTGTTAAACTCAGGCAATGCCAGCCTGGCTGGGGTGAGGTGCTCACCTCGGAGCTGCAGCTGGGCACGTCCTTGTGCTCAGTCCCTGGCAGCACCTCTGTGCTCCTGTGGCTCTTTGCTTTGCTGTGTATTTGTTCCTGCAGGTGCTCCAGTAGCACTGCAGCTTGAGGTTTGGGTTTTTTTGACCCTTTCCCTGTAGCTCTGCTAGCAAAAGAAGCTCAGCAGCCTTTTGTTCATCACATTTTTTTCCTTCCATGGCAAATATTTATAAGTAAACCAATCAGTCATTGTCAAGGGAACTCTAATGTTATGCTCCTATGTGGATAATTATTACTTCCTTGTCAGCAAAAGGTTATAAATTTTTTTCTTTTGGGAAAATGAAGTAGAGACTTTTTTCCTGGCAGGCAAATACTGTACAAATGTTTTTCTCTGGATAATACAGCTGAAAAGCTCCTTGTAGGATTACCTGACATAAATGCTTCTGTTAGGTCGATTTCTGTGTCACTGAAAGACTGTTGACTCTTTTCCTAGGAAGAAAAAGAGCTTTCTGTGGTTTCTTCCTACTGGGAAACCATTTTTCCTGGTTCTGTCAGGAAAATACAAATAAAAACCACCCATGTTTGTTGTTTTTTTTTTTTTTCTTTTAAATGCATCAGAATCTTGGTTCAGAAAAGCTGTTAAATATATGATTAAATCTGTGTTTACTGGGACAGATTCTTGCCTGCTCATCAAGGATTGCTCACCTAACCAGGTCCTTAAGTGCTGCAAGTACAAGCTTAGGAGTGAAGTTGAGGAGAATTATTTACTATCTGACACTGGCAGCACTTCCAGCTGGCTTGGCTGGATGGACTTTTTCTTGGAAACAGCTGCCTAGCTTTGAATCAAGGCAAGTTATCTGACAGAAACATAGAATTACAGAGCTGTTTAGGTTGGAAAAGACCTTACAGATCACATGAGTACAGCCAGTGAAAGAACACTAAACATGAAGGATACTTAAGGTACCCATGGCAGTCAGGCAAAGGGGGGCCCAGAAAATGTGTTGGTCCAGGGCAGTGCACCTGTGCAGGCTGGCTGCTGTCTCTGACACCTGTTTCTTGGCCTGGTTTTGTCTAAATTTATAGAAATATATTTTAGAAGGTGTGAGGGTTTCTTTTTTTTTTTTTTTTTTGCTTTTTAAATTCCTCCCTTTTTTGATGGTGGGGAACGTTTCTGGCATTTCATATACTTTTGACTATCAGCTGTTGAGGGAAGTGTTTGAGAATAGAGTAGGCCTTCACTGCTGGCATGAATCAATGTGTGGTGCATGATGTGTGTACAGGAGTCACAGAATGACACACTCCAGAAAATTATTGCTTTTCACCCTCTTAATTACTGCTGCTCTGAGGTCTAGGCTGATGTCTAAGTGCTGTTTCTCAGCTGCTTTTCTGTCCAAGACAGAGTAATATGGTTCTGAGAATTAAGAGGAAATGGAAAATGATTTGTAGTTCAATAGGTCTAATTCAGCCTCATTCCTTTCTGTCAGTCTGTCCCCTCCTGCAGATGGGGGGGTGGCGTTTCTGTGCTCCCAGCAGAGCTGAACAGCAGAGGCTGCTCTGGGAGATTGCTGCGCAGCTGGACTCACCAAACTTGGCATTGATCTCTACAAAATCTTGGGTGTGACTTTGTGAAAGCTGCAAAGGTGCTGCAGTCTCATCCTGGTGCTCAGCAAAGCTGTGGCTGTCCCAGAGGAAGGGTAAAACTTGCTGCTTCCTCTCCTCACAGTGTGATGAAATTGGGCAAATGTTGGAGCCAGTGGAGCTCACCTAGGACAAAGGTAACACACCTACTAGCTGGGCAATTTCCTGGACAGGCAGACAAAGCTGCTTGTTTAACATGGACCCTCATGTAATGAACAGATTTCTCTGTCCTCTCAGACAATTTTTTGTTAGTTGATTCAGAGAGGGGGAGGAAGTGCTGGAATGGTGATCTTTGGGCTGACCCACGAGCAGGGGTGAAGCATGCTCAATTAGAGGGCATTTGGCTGAGCAGAGCCAGCAGGATTCCTGAGGCTGCTGAGCACATGCAGTGAAGACAATTTATACCCCTGAAAATTAAGTGGAAAAATTTGCCTTTAAAGGAGCAGCACACTAGGGAGAGTGAGGAAGGTTGATGGACTCATGTTGCTTTCCTATGATTACAGCAAAATAAAACCCCCAGAGGCATTGGTGCTGCAGGGACTGAGGCTGTTGAAGCAAATGCTTTTGAAGCTTCATGCTTTTGAGGGAAAATACTCTGTTGGTGCAAAACATTAGTTTGGTTTTCAGAGTGACCATGAGGTCAAGAGGTAGCACAAGGACACCTGAGGGCAAAGAGACTGGGAAAAGGACATTGGAATTCCTGTTTGTGGACTCTTGCTCTATCCCCAAAACTTAGAATGGGTATAAACTTGTTCCAGACTCTTAAATTCTCCCACTTCTAAGAGCTGCCTTCTCTCTCTTTCTCACTAGAAATACCTTCCTGCAGACAGTATAAAATTTGTCTATGAATCCCTGACATCTTTACTGGATTATCCTCCCCCAGCCAGCAGTGGCATATACGAACTCCAACACATTTGGGTAGTTGTAAATGAGTAAAGTTGAACTTGGAGGAGGGAAAAAAACCTACTAAATTTCAAGCAAATGGGGAATCCAAAGTAAAATATTTTCCCAGGGTTTAAGCCTTTATTCTGTCGATGGGAAATGTCTGTGTGTCACAACACCCTGACTCCCTGGCCACCCACTGCAGGGTCACATTCCCCTTGCTTGTCTGTGGCAACCCCCCTTTTCAGAGCTAATCTGCCACTTGAAATAAACTTTAAGATACTGGCAGGTCCTAACTTGTTTTTGTAAGACCCTTTCAGTTTTCACGTATTTCTTTCCAGCAGTAGATGGCAGCAATTTTCTTAGTCCTAATCTGATAAGATCTGTGTGCTAATTACTGTAAATGACTATATTTCAAAAGGTAAAGCCTTCAATTGCCCTTTTCAGCAGATATTGTTAACTAAGCTATCATTCCTGCTGTCCTGCAGTCGGTGCAGTGCTGGGCAGTAGCAGGCAGTGTGTCCCAGCATGTCTGTGCTGGAGAGGCAGCAGGGCACCAACCAGCCTGGCCCCAGGCTCTCAGCCTGGTGAGGCCCCTGCTGGATCAGCCTCAGCCATCCCTGGGGTTATTCTCTGGGGATAAAAGAGATATGGGAAAATTTGGGCCCACATCCTCACCTTCATCTGGGAGGGGAAGTGAAAAGCTTGGCAAATAATGAAGTGCAGAAATGCTGCGATGAATTGACTAATTAAAGTCTGAAGAAAATGAAAAGAGCAGAGATGCTTTGGCTCAGAAATAATCAATCTGTGCATATTGCTCTAAACTGAATTTTCCTCTTTGTACAGGCTGTACATTTATTTCCAGAAAAGGGTCATTAGGAGACTCACTTTAAAATAAAATGTTTGTGATCAGTATAAAAGTTTGCAGCAAGAGACAGAAAGTGTGAGAAATGAATTGAGCAACATTATTATATGAAGCTAAAATATAATGACATCTGTTATGTTAGCATAGAATAATGTTGAAATTAGGGAAGCTTCATCAACTTCGAATGAATAACTGATCTCCAGTGGACAGAGAGAAAACTGATTTTAATGACTGTTTTAAACTAACATTTGGTGAAATAAATGTTTAATGCATTTGTTCTAAACCAGAATTAACTGCAGTGCCATGTCTTTTTCATAGCTCAAGCACTGCTTCTATTCAGCTGTTTTTCTATCCTTTCTATCTCCCAAAGTGTACAGGAAGCTGGGATTTTTAAAGCTTATCATCCATTTTGAAATGACTGATAAATATGTCCCTTACTGCTGCTTTTGATGATGTGTCTGGTAGATTTGGCTCTGTTGTGGGAAATGCAAGTACAAGATGAAGAATCTGACAAATTTGTGATGGGGTAATTGTGTTAAAACCATATTAAGCCCTCTTCATCTTGAAACACTGCAGGAATTATTGTTACCTGTAGCTTTGCAGTCACCTGTGTTTCATTTCTCACTGTGTGTTTGAACCCACCTGCTATTTCATAATTAAAAATATGCCTGTGGTATCAAACAGGCAGATAAAGGAGACCGATATGCCCAAAATCAGAAAAATAGTTAGAAAGGGCTGGGCATGGGGTAAGAGAAACATCCTTGAATAACCTGGACATTGTCACCATTTAAATAATTGTGGATGCTGACCTATTTAGGAAGCAAAGTAAAACTTTTCCTTAATCATCAAAGAAAATTTGGTGTAAGATGTGAGCTTGTTGGAACTCGTAAAAATTCCTTATTCTTGCCTGCACCTTGGGTAAATGACTAGTTAATATTATGCCTTTAATCAAAGACAGATAATCAAGGCCTGACTACCTTGGTGTGCTACAAGGTCTCTTTAATGCCTCAAGGAGAAAAAGAGTTTCTGCTCTTTTCCTCTGCCTCTTTTGTCCCTAAGTGTACTCCAAGGGCAAGGGCGCTTGTGGGACTGGTGCTCCTGTGTTGTTGAAGATCTTTGTCCACTTTTATGTGCTCCTTTTTGACCTTGCCCTGTTTTCCCTGCTGAAAAGAACACGCACACAATGAGCAGAGCTGTTGTAGAGCCACCTTCATGCCTGTGGAGCCAACACCCTGCCTGTTCCTGTGGCAGCAGGGCCATTTCACACACTGGCCCTGGCAGAAAAAGGCAGGCAAACAAACCTGCCTGTGCTCTTCCAGGGGCTCCTGCAGGGTCTCCAGCACAGAGCAGGGGGGTGAGCAGGAGGCAGCCCCGGGGCACAGGACAGAAGGGCTGGCTCAGGAGGAGCAGGGTGGGAAGAGGCAAAGCAGGAGCCCCTGCCAGGTGGGAGGAGAGGGATGAGCTCAGGCACTGACATGGCTTGTGCTGGCAGCCACAGCTGGGGGCAGCAGAAAGCAGCAGAGGTTGTGAGCATCAGGTTTTGTGTCCAAGTCAATGAGGTGTTTCAATTTTTACATTATAATTGAGATTCAGATCTTTTATTTATCTGCTTGATGTTTTAGAAACGTTCTCTCCTGGATGACATTGCTGAGGTAAGCACTTAAATTTTCTGGGAACAGTCCATTTAATAGCTAATACCTTCTCCCCAGGGCCTGGATTGGAGTGATTTTGGTCAGTGAAATGCTTCATGCTTTAAAATGATGGCTCCATGTGACAGGGGGTCTGTGCTTGTGCTCTCCATGACCGCTCAGCAGGCAGGCTGCTCCCTGGCGTGCTGAGATTTTCTACCCCTCCCTACTGCCAGCAGTGGAGTTCTCTGGTATATGATGGCCTAATTTTTGACCACGTGCAGATGCTGTGAAGGGTTTGTTTGTAGCTTTGTGGCAAATGTTTTACAGGGATCTGTGACAGCAGGGACCATCTCCCTTTGTAGAGGATGAAATGAAAGTGCTCTTGTTATCAAACACACACCATGCTCTCACTGAGTGCAGGCTGCATCTGCTGGGACATCAAAAGGTGATGAGTTTGCATTAGACAAGTAAACTTGCAATAGGAATTCTCCCTCTCTAAGATCACTGCATCCCCCATGATGCAGTCCTTTGGGCAAGGACTGTCATGCATTACAAGGCTCTGTAGCTTATCACAATAGGACTCAGCTGATGCCTCTGGATACCAACATGAAATAAATATTAATAACATGGCAGCCTCCCTGCTTATTATATTCCTGTTTCCAGCCTGCTTATTACTGATCATCTACAGCTGGAGAAATGGATGCAAAATCATCTTATAAATAAGGCTGAGCTGAAAGTGGAAGAGGGCTAAAAAGGGCAACTGAAATAATTACAGGCATAAGGGGGCTTTGATTTGAGACAATATTAGGCAAGATAAAACCCATTTAATTCTCAGAGCAGACTAATAAACAAAAGTATGAGGGAAGGATGTATAATATTGAATGGCACACAGAAGGTCAGCAGGGCTATTCCTCACTGTGTGTTTGCAGTGTATGAAAGGAATGCCCAAGGAAACTGAAAGGTGACAGGCTTGAAACAGATAAATGAGTTATTTTAATGCAGTGCAAAACTTAATCTGTAAATCTCAATTCCACAAGATGCTGTGTTGTTATGAGATACCCTTAAATACAGAGCTGGTGAGTTTTTTACCCACCACTCTTATTAGAGCTATTCAGTTCATTTAAAAGGAATTCATCTTCATCTTTTAGCTAGAAATCAGAGGTGGCTGTGTTTCAGGAGCAAGCAATTTGCTTCAAAAATCTTACAAAACATGAACTGAAGACTATACCAAGAACAACATTTAACATTCAGAACTATATGTCTTACCCTTATTTCTGCTAAGAGGTGCTAGGTAGGGTAAAGGTGAGTGAGCCTTGTTGAACCATGTTTTCTGAAATGACTCTGCAGGCTCAGAAATACTAAATTCACAATTGATTTTTGTCCTTTCCATGGCATCAGCTATCTTGAGAAAGCAAGCTCCCTGTTTTGTTATGATATAGCAAGTTTTTAACTCATTTTATCAGAGAAGATTGTGCCTAACTAAACCTTGTTCCCAAGTCTTTATTCTGGGTGTCAAAACCATTAACACACCTGGTGATTTTTTTTCTTGAGTGTTTGGTACTAAATTATTTCCAGTCTTTATGGCTGAGAAAATGCAAATAATGATCCAGTGATACTCACTGTAGTCTAGCAGTTTATTTAACTTCATCCCATAATACAATTAAATCTGGGGTGATGATTCCTGCACTGGGCACTTGATAAGGCAAAAAGTTTGTCTTCTCAGACAGGTTTTGGGTGCATGCAATAAGACAGAATCCTTTCTGTCTCTGGAGATTTCTGATGCAGACACAGAAATCCATGTTTAAACCAGTAAAGAATGTGGTCCTCTGGCTTATTTTGAGTGAAGAATCTAACTGCAATACTAGTGGAGTGCATACTTCTAAAGCTATTATAGAGAGAAATTTTGCTCAATGCGATGTCTTCAGTCTCATAGAAACCTTTGAATGGAAAGCTGGTTTTTTTAGCTTTTTACTTTTTTTTAGCTTTTTATTTTCTTTTTTTTAAGGGGCAGATAGTCCCACAGGTGCTTAGGAGAAGAAAAGGACCAGATCAAGAGGAGGAAGGTAAAATGTCAGATATCTCAACCAATCCTTCTCAGTACCAAACATGGGGATCTATTGAATACAGAAGGCAACAGAAATAACTCTGGTGTTTGTTTTACAAACAGCTAGTTTACACACGGGAGGAGGCAGGGAGTTCATTGTGCTGGCATTTTTGGCCATTTAAATTTTCAAATGCAGCTGAACACTGAATTTTGATAATTGATCTCACTAACATTCTTACTAAATACAAATTAAGTCGTTCAAAGGGCTTGGGTTTGCCCCTAGTTATTAAAATCACTGAATTGTAAACCAGTTTTCACTCACAGTTTTGAACCTCTTGCTACACATGAGTCATGTCACCCAGAAGAGCCATCCCACAGAGTATTCATCTAGTCCATCTGGTAGTGCAAATAGTGGAGGGACTCAAAATAACAAGAAAATTGTTTACCTTTCTGAATAGGATATGAAATTACTTTCTTGCCTTTTTATAGCAGCTCAAACATTTACACAAACTTGTTAAGCTGCTTAGAGAGAGGATTATTTGTGCAGGTAATGCTTCTTTCAGTAAGTTAAGCTGCAAGGAAAACAGATGCTTGACTTCAAGAAATTTGGAGAAATTGCCTCTGGGAGAAATTTAAATAAATTAATAGAGAGCTTCTGCTCTCTTTCCTTCTCTGTCTTTATTCCCTCTCTGTGAAGATGGGTCTGTGCAATACTCACAAGGAAGTTAGTTAATTATGTAAAGCTGCACCAGGTAAATGTTATTTACAGATGGCTAAAAAAGTTTGTATTACACTCATTTGCCAAGAATAACCTCCCTCATTTCACAGCTGGTGGAGAGGTGTTTTTAATTGTCATTAAGGTAAGCTGCAGATTGTATTCTCCTGCATATTTTTACCCATTTTGACTGTTCTCTTTCTTTGCATTTTTTAATTGTAGCCCTGCAGGCACTGCACACATAATTGAAGTAACCAATCTGTTTTTGTTTATCTGTGTTTTCCATTAATTAGATATGTGGAATCTAAATTTCCTACTGCAAAACAGGAGGTGACAGGCTAAGGGACCAAATCTGCATTTCCTCACCAGGCTGCAGTGCCAGTGCTGGAGAAGGTGTTTCCAGAGCAGGATGCAGCAGTGTTGGTAGTCTGGGCTGGACAGGGAGTGGAGGGGGAGCAAATGGCTCTGGAAGGGACTGGAGGAGGGATGTGAGAGACCCCTGCCCTTCCCTGGGAGTGGGGCTGAGCCTCCCTGCACCGTGGGTTTGCTGCAGGCTGGGTGTTCACACCCAAGGACAGGGGAAGCTGCAGCCTTGGCCCTGGGCACAGTGAAATGGTGCCCCAGGAATTTCACCTCCTGCCTGAGCTGGGCTCACAGCAGTGCTCATGTGGCTCCTGGATGCTTTTCTGTACCCAGATTTCCTTTTTCCTGCTGCTGACACAGCAGCTCAAAACTTCACTTTTATAAATAACCAAGGTTCACACCCCGACCTGACCCATGGCAGCCCAGGTATGACCTAAAGCTGCTGCTATTTCTTGGGGCATCTCAGTGGGTCTCAGAGAATTTTATTTAGAAATGGCCCAGCTCTGTAGTGCTCACATATTCAAAACAGGCTACTGATCAGCTCTCAGGTTTAGCCAAGAACTGGAGAATTTGGCAAGAGTGAAGTTCTTGGGAAGAAATTGAAGTGATCTTCATGTAACAGGCAAAGACAAACTATTTTCAGCCTGCCCACAAATGACCACCAAGAAGAGAGGGAATAGCCTCAGTTCTGGGTGTGCAGAATGGCAGGTCCATGGAGAATTCCACAGAGGAATGGGTCAGTAAAAATGAAGCTCTAATGTAAATCCAGAGGCAATCATCAGGGAAAATCTTTGGCGCTAAAAGCAACTTATTGCTGTTTTTTAAGGTTCTTCTGACACTTTGTTATGGATTGACAACATTTTCCTATGTGCTTTGTGAGCTCAGGGTTTGCTGGTTTGTACTGAAAAGGATGAGTAAGTGCTTCTTTGAAGCTAATGGCCTCTTTTGCCTGTATATCTATGCCATAATTCCAGCACAATCCTGTAAGAGCCTCCCTGATGTCAGACTGGCCTTGTACACACATTAATGACTTATCAGGTACCAACTCCCTTCCCAGCCCACACCTTTTCCCTCTTGCCTCCCCTCTGCTGCTCAGTCATTTTTCTTTGCTTGTTGCTTGCCTGCAGTGATGGGTGTGTGCCCTTTTCCTCACTTGGAGTCTGGCCGTAAATCATTCGTCTGCTTTTGCTTTTTTTTTTTTTTTTTCTTTTTTACATTCTGGAGCAGCTGCTCTGATTATTTTAAAGCAGAAAAAAGACCAATAAATGGGGAGAATCCTGAAGGTAAGTACTTCAGTGAGGACTTAATGTCAAGGTACAGTACACATAGAAGCTTTTACAGGGACTATTTAAAAACTGTTATCTGCTGTATATTTTAAAGGCAGGACATAATTCAGACATCTGATTGACTGCCCTTGAACGTTGATTCTTGCTCTGCAACTTTTATTTTTCCGAAACCTTGATTTAAGAACTTTTTGAAGGCATCATATATTGCATTCCTCACCCTTAGTGGATTACTTCTGCTGCCTGAGCTGCACCAGCTTTGTGGGGACAATATGGCAGAAGAAGGAATGTTAAGCTCTGTCAGAGCAGAAGTGGAAAAGTCACCTGTGTAAGTTCAGGATTGCTTAAGAATTGTCTTCCCTCTTCACTTGCAAGTACAAGAGGCGCCCTGGCCCTGGGCAGTTCAGGTTTGATGAAGGTGAAGGCTGGAGAGCACGAGCAGTATGTGCCTGTGTGGAGAGGAGATGTCTGTGTACTTCTCTTCCACCTGTTTTTTGACAGGGAATATTAATACTTCCAACAGAAATTAAGCAAGTAGTTTCAGCATGCATGTTTTTTTTCCTTTAAGACAGGGTACAGCTGTAGTGTGCTCTCTATTTCCAAGTACTGGCATTTTTACATAGGTAAGAAATAATCAAGTCTGAAATACACTTAATGGCTTCTTACAGAAACTCAAGCCAATTTTAGAATATTATCATGTTATCTCAAGCCAAAAGCATTGGCAATCAAAGGTGTTTTTAAAGCCATTAGCTCCAGTTTCATTGACTTGTTTTAGTTTTTTCTCTTTGATAACATGTTGTTTTTGAGGAAATGAACTCACTGACAGTTTGGAAGGCAGGACTGGCTCAGGCATAGTGAGAAAAACCACAACACCACTGTTTAGTCTTTGAGTCTGAAATTAAATCATATCCCTTTATTTCCATAAATGTTTCTCTTCACAGATGTACTGGGAGAGGAAAATTCAGTGCCTTGAAATGTATGGACAACTGGGGATGACAAAGCCTGAAACAAATGCCCTGAAAAGAGTTTATTACCAGGCATTAAAACAGGTAAGGCTGTAAAAAAATATTTTAGCTGCCAAAAATGTATTTGACTGCTACCAATATATTGGACTTCTTTCTTTACTTTTTTTTGTTTAATCTCATCTCATTTATAGGACATGCTCACTAGTGCTTAAAGAGACATTGAAACACTGACACCAGAATTGAATTACTGATGGGCTGAGCTGGAGAACCACTTGAACAGGTCATGCTGGAGCAGCCTGCCAGACAAATGGGTGGATGTGCAAGTGTAGAGCACCTTGGCCTTGCCAAACATAATTCTTGTGTATACCCCTAGAAAAACAAAGCAAAGCCCCTTCTGCCAAATACTCTGCTGCATAAAATCTCAAGGATCTTCACCCTCATGATGAAGTGAGGGCTTGAGAAGGGGTCTTGGCACATAAGCCCCTTTGCCATGGCCTCAGAGGGATGTGCTCAGAGGAGCCAAGCCAGGCTCCTGCAGCTCCTGGCTCCAGCCCTCCACACCTGCAGCTTGGCAGGAGCTGTGCCAGGGCTCAGCACGGCTCATTTCACCTGCCTGGCACTCCCTGGCAGCCCCTGTGGGTGTGCAGGGCCAGGGAGGACCCTTGTGAGGCATAAGTGGGAACAGGAAATTCTCCTTTTCTACATGACAGGCCAGCCTGCTGCTTCTGCTTGAGTCCAAACACAGTTGTCTTCTTGGGAAGCGAAAGAATCAGGCTGTAGAATTTAACCTTGAGCTTCACATTTTAGTAATGGAGCTGGTCAACTTCAAAAAGAGACACCTGTTCAGTATGGGATTGAGGTATGTAGGTTTAATACACAATTTATCTGTCTGTGAAACAGCGCTTAAACTTGATCATTATCATTTTTTCCACATAGCTCCCCTGCCTTGAAACTCCATTTCATTTTCATCTGAAACAACATTTTTCTTCTCCTTTTGTCACATGACCTGGAAAATCCATTATTCAACCAAGTATAATTTATCCCAAATACGTGTAACTTCTGTCCAGAAAAGTAATTTAGGCTTTTGTGCCATCAGTCCAGACTTTCAGACCATTTGTGGCACTTTTCCTTTCATACTTATGGTTTGCTCTGTTCTGCAGCCTGAAATATGATAATCTGGGCAGAACAGAAATGCAAAACAGGACGATTTTTACAACCAGATTTAAAACTTCTGTTTTGTGCTACAAACACAAAGAAGTAAAAAAAAAAAGTGCTGTACTAATTTCTTCTTTTCTAGAAGCACCAGCAAAAATGGAGAGGGGAAAAGAAATCTGTAACAGAAAAACATAAATCAACATCAATATTTGTTGATTTCTAGGTTTTATTTTCTTTTGGTTTTTAAATTAGGATTTTCAAACCATTCACTTGCAGAAATTTGCATTTTATGAGAACAAAATGTGATGAGATCATTTTAGGTAACTTACCTCTTTTTCCTCAGTTTGTGGCATCTAAAACCAGCCATGCTTGTCATTGTCTCAGTAATTTCTCATAATTGAAGTTAAAATATATTCTAAGTTTGCACCAAATGAGTTGTTCCAAGATGAGTTTGCCAAACTCTGTATTGCAGTGGGATTTCTGCAATCATGATTAGATACAAACAAAAATGATCTCTGGAATACCACTGAATGCAGCATCATTGAGCTTCTCTCAGTCCCACAAGAGGTTAGGAGAAGCACAACTTGCATTTTGTCTCTGTAGCTCTGCCTCTGCCAACCACAGTTGTGCTGGCAGATCAGCACAATGAAAAGGGGATGAAGGGGGGAGAAGCAAGGAGCTGATGAAGGACTTGTATATTACTAGGTGCTGATGTGCTTTAGGGTGTTGTTGGTACTCACCAGAAGTCCCAGAGCTGCTGGATTGATTGTGTAGCTGCATCCCATCTAGAGGACAGAAATCACCAGTACAAGAGTTTGCGTTTGCTTTTACTCCTCCCCATGTTTTTTTTTTTAGCTGATTATTGGTTGTCCCACCAAAATATGAAGTAAACAGGCAAAGGCAGCATTTCTCTTAGTCGTGCCTGAGAAATTCCCAACAGCAAATAGAAGCTTATTTCCACTATCTATCAGTGGATTTTAATTTTACATCTCTGCTCCACAAACTATTCTGCACATGAAAAAAGGCTCCCTATTTGAGCAGTTCCCCTAGCAAGCTGTTTGCTGGATTAAGGCAAAATCAGGATTTGTGTCAGATTTTAATTAATCTCAAACAGTGATTCCCTTTCTGCTGATGGCAGCCAAGAGAAACAGGTAAATAGTCAATATGTTATTCTTTTTGCTCTTCTACAGAAATATAATGACTACTGCAGGAAGATGTTACCTGTGCTGTAAAGCTGTCATGTTTTTCTTTGGGGAAGGAAATTCTTATTTTCCTATCCATATACCCATGCAGAACAGTTACTCTTACATGCAAAACGCTTAATAATTTTATCTTCAGCTTTCAAACATAAAAGTGAGAAAGTTACCCTATTCCAAACTTAACTACTTGTGTATGTTGTTGGTATCAAACAAGATTACTGCTTGGAAGATACTGCATTTATCTTTCACTTGAAATAACCCAGGAGAATGTCAGATGCGAAATGAATTTTGAAATCTTGGCATTTACTGCTGCTTTATACTCTATGTGTGCAACTTCAGTCAAGCGCAGTGACATTATTGTGTGAGTCCCTCCAACTGAAGGAATTGGCACTCTATTAACAATCCCTCTTTGCAGAGCTGAATGGGAAATGCGTTACTACTCAGCTCTGTGCTTGTCTCCCGAAAGGTGGTGATCAGAATCATGGCTGCTACCAGCCATGTAGGATTCTTTCCTTGTCAGCTTCTTCCTTCCTGTAGCTAATCCCTCATCCAGCATTATCCAGCTGTTGATGTCTTCCTCCCTTCACAACAGGCGCTCTTTGCTTTGGCTTTTGTCCCATGTAAATGCAGCCCTGCCCAGTCCCTCTGTGATGAGCTCCCTTCTGTACTCTGCTGCTGCAGCATCAGCATCTCCCCTCTCCTGGTGGCTCAGTGCTCCCACCTCTCCCTGCTCCAGGGACGTGGGTGCTGCTGGCAGAGCACAGGGCAGCAGGACACACAGGGGCTGGAGATGGTGGAGGCAGCCTGGGGATACCCTGGGGCCCTGCAGACCTGCAGCTTTCACCTGGGCTGAGGCAGGCTGGATGCTTGTGCCCACCTGCAGTGGGGTTATCTATTGGCTTTGCATCACTGCTAAAATTAATGGCTGGGAAGGGTTGATGGTGTTTCCAGAGATGGACTTGGCTTTCATGGGGTGTCTTGTGAGCAGGAGCATACACACACACATGCATAATTTTCATGTGTGGCCACGTTTCCCAAAGATCAGACCTGAATCTGCGCTGCTATATACGAAAGACTAGACATAAAGTCAATAAATGTGACTCTACACAGCTGTAAATCCTCTCATCCTGTCATCTTCCCATTCAGGCAAGAAAGATGTGAGAATTGTGTAGACTCAGAAGCAGAGGTTCATGGCAAGGCTGGGGCTCTCCTGATCACAGCATAGAGGATGGCCCCCTCTGGAAGTAGCTGTTGGTGGTAAAGCTCACAAGGGCAACTCACATCCCCTAAATGACCTTCTTCCTGCTGGAGTCTGCTCACTGTACCCCAGCAAGCTGCTCATGTGGAAGCTCTTCAATTTCTGCTGTGTAAAGTCAAACCAAACCTTTCCTATTTGACTGAAGAGGAGCAGAATGCAATGCACGAAAGCAGCAGATCCATCAGCCCTTGGGGGGTGAAAAAAGAGCAGCTGGGAGAGCAGCCTCAGCTGGTGGCTGTCTGATGAGGATGTTTGGCTACAATCTAATTGTAATGGATGTGGGTGAGTCCACACATAGATTGATTTAAATTGATTAAGAAAGTCTACCTGACTCCCTCAAAGCTAACTGAAGTCAGTGGAAAACAATCCTTTTCCCTGAATTCTCTGATATTGAGTTAAAGCCCTAGAATTCCACCTCATGAAATAATTTGATTGGCAGAAAAAATGAAGAAATTTAGTACATTAAGGATTGGAGAACTAAATTCGAAATGATGCATTTGGTTCCTGGCTCTTTAGAGATTTACTGCTTGGCACTGCTGAAGTTCACTGGTCCTTTTTGTCATCCCTTCCTAGCATGGACAGATGGATTAGAGATGAGAATAATTCTTCTCTCTCCCGTTTTTATTGAGGTCAACCCTCTCTTCTTTCAGTGTGTCTACAACACAGTGCACCTGGGAGGTCTTAGCTGGGTTCCCTGACCTGCTTTACCAGACATGAAACAACAACAAAAGAGGTCAGAAACAAAGGCCAAAGCAGGTCTCTTTACTTCTTTAGTGGCACATCAGAGACAAGTGTAAGGCTTGGTGCATGGCAGGCTGCTCCTACAGCTCTTCTGAACGCTGATCTCTTCTGCTCTGTACTCAGCTCCATGAATACCACATTCCTCTTTGCCTTCCTACATTATTTTCCACAATAGGCTGAGAAAACATCAGAATAAGGGAAACAAAGTTACCTTAAAAATGGATGATCAGTCAATGATATGTTCCCCTACTTTTTAAATGGATAATATATAAATTCATATAGTGACCATAATAATTTGTTTTTTGACTTGCTATGAAATGCTGAAGAATGTCTAGTGATACCACTTTAACGTTCAAGTAAAATTCCAAAATATTGATAAATGCAGCTTCACCCAACTGTATGTTTCAAAGTTCATGGGATGTTTTATTTCTAAGCTTTAAATCTTTTAATTCAACTAAAAAGTGACTTTAGTAAGTAAATTGGGAAAAAATAAAAAAATAGCACTCTTACACTGTAATCATGCCAGGAGAAGTGAAAGAGTAGCTGACATGCCAGAGGTTATGAATTGCAGCAAAGGTATCAGTGTCTTGGTAAAGTCTGTGTCACCTGGACAAGTGAGGTATCCTGGCAACATTTTGTCTCTTTCAAATTATTTAAAAGATTTATACAAGCAGTAAAATGTTTATTGGTCTTTGTCACATTCCTGCTCTACAATAGTTTTGCTCATTTACTCTATGTAAGAATACCTTGAGCATGCCTGAGCCCTCCCCACATCTGAGACTGGGAAAAGTCACCACGTTTGGTTGTTCTTGGCCTTGCAGGTCAGCGTGGCTGAACATTGTCTCCTTGATCCTACAGAGGCTTTAAAGGATGGTTACACTCAGAGAAATGCCAAAGTATGTTACTACTTTTGTTATCCTCGTGTGGTTTCTAGTTCAGATTTGCTTTGCCTGTAGGTAACAAGACAATGTTTTTAATTGTCAGCTCTGCATATGTGATAATGACCCAAAAGCAGAGCCAAGTGTTCTTGACTTTGACAATAATTGCAAAGATGCTGATGCATAGCTGAGGTGAGCAGCGTGCAATTGAGCAGGATCTGGCTTTTCTCATCTGCTCTGGCTTGAGGGCAGGGGGATGAGGGGAGGCTGATTTCACTGGTGAGGGTCTCCTGAGGAAGATGCTTTTCTGTGGCTGGCTTGTGTTTAGGTTTTAAGCTTCTCACTGTTCTGTTGCTCAGTGTTTGCAGCTTCTCAGTGGTCCTGTGCACATTGCATGCCCTGTGACACAGCACCAGTCAAGCCAAGCAGTGGTGCTGTAAAGTCCTAAAGTGCCACTTACAGAAATCTGTCCCATGGTTTTTCTGCCTGTATCTCAGCTACCTGACAAAACTGTCCTCCTCTGAATCTGAGTAAAATGCAGTAGATTGTAGTCTACATGGAGCTATTCCAAGATATTTAAAAGTGAATAAAAAGCAGCACAGGGAAACTAAAAATAACACTACCATTCTGTGGAAAGCATGAATGTGCCATGACAGAAGCAGAGTTAGGGAGGAGAAACGTAGCTGGTCCAGTTAAAGGCAGTCTGGTAAAATGCATGCTAATGATGGTGTGAAAACACGAAGTGGGTTTGAAAGCGGCTTCTTGGTTCAACACAGATACTGAAACCCCTGGGGCGAGCTGTCCCTCTGCAGTGAAACCTCTGTGAGTTTTGTGGGCAGCCCGGGGCCAGGGCACTGCCCGGAGCAGGGGGAAGGGCCCCTGGTGATTCTCTCGGTGTCAGCCAGTGCCTGTGAGCCACGGAGAGCCGCAGCTCTTCCTCCAGTGTGTGCTGCTACCGGGCACTGCCTGCAGCAGGGACAGCTCTGCCTTCGCTGGTTTTACTGCCCTGCCTGGGGTTAGAGTTAGGGCTGCGCCTGGGGTTAGGGATTTGAAAGCCACAAACCCCGGAGCCACAGGCACACTGCAGCTGCAAAAGGCAACCCAAGGAGAACACAAAACTGCCAAAACCTGGCTTCCTCCACAGTTTTTCCTTGGGACCAGCCTTAGCCCAAGGCTGCTTTTACTGCTATGGTTAGCGTTAGGGTTACGCCTAGGGTTAGAGTTTTGAAAACCACAAAGCCCAGAGCCACAGGCACACCGCAGCTGCAAAAGGCAACCCAAGGAGAACACAAAACTGCCACAACGTGGCTTCCTCCGCAGCCTTCTCCTTTGAACCAGCCTAAGCCCAAGGCTGCCTTTACTGCCTAGGGTTAGGGTTACTCCCGTTCTGCTCCGAGCCAGGTTCCCCGGTAAGGCGCGGACCCCTTCTCAATGTTTTGCTACCGCTCCATCCATCCCTCTGTTGGCTGCATCTTCTGCAGAGACCAGAGCCACGTGCGCGACCGTAGATGTCCCTTGCTCCTCGGCTCCCCGCGGGTTCCTGTGGGGCCTCTTTGGGCGCGGTGCGGGCGGTGCCGCGGGCGGTCCCGGGTTCCTGTGGGGTCTCTCTGGGCGCGGTGCGGGCGGTGCCGCGGGGCGGTCCCGGGTTCCTGTGGGGTCTCTTTGGGCGCGGGGCGGTCCCGGGTTCCTGTCGGGTCTCTCTGGGCGCGGTGCGGGCGGTGCCGCGGGGCGGTCCCGGGTTCCTGCGGGGTCTCTCTGGGCGCGGTGCGGGCGGTGCCGCGGGCGGTCCCGGGTTCCTGTCGGGTCTCTCTGGGCGCGGTGCGGGCGGTGCCGCGGGCGGTCCCGGGTTCCTGTCGGGTCTCTCTGGGCGCGGTGCGGGCGGTGCCGCGGGCGGTCCCGGGTTCCTGTGGGGTCTCTTTGGGCGCGGTGCGGGCGGTGCCGCGGGGCGGTCCCGGGGCCGCGGCGCTGCCGGGCCGGGGCTGCAGGGCGGAGGCGATCCCGCCAGGGGGCGCTGCTGCTCGCGCGGCGCGGGGCGGGCGCACCTGGCGCGCGGGGCCGCGGGTCCCGGCCCGCTCCGCGGACACGGGCACGGAGCGGGAGCGGGGCCGCCCCGCCGGCCGCCGCTCCGGGGACACCCGCAGCCCGCCGGCATGGAGCCCTAGAGGGGAGCTGCCCTGGAGGTGAGTCCTGCGCGCGGCGCTTCTCGCGGCGGTTCCCTTTTTATTAAAAAAGAAAAAGAAAAAAAAAATTTCCTGAGAAAAAGAAAAGTTCGTTTCTTCTCCTGCCGCCGCGCGCGGGACGGGCCAGAGCTGCGGCTGCTGCCTCATCCCTCACGGAGCTCCGGGCGGGCGGAGGGGCCCCGGGGTCGCGCTGGTGCCGCGGCGCTCCCGAGGGGCTCCGGGCAGGGACCGCCGCAGCTCCGGCTCTCCGTCCCGGTGCCGCTGTCCCGGTGCCGCTGGCTCGGAGCGGATGCTCGGGGCCGGATCCGTCCGTAGCTGCGCGGCCGCTCCACCGCTCCTCGGACTGAGCCCTGCTGCTGTTGGAAGCGCCGGGAATGTTTTCTGTCACGAAGGGGGGAATCTCGGTTGGTACCGAGGGTCTCTCAGCCTAACCAACGCGTGTGGGGCTTACCGGGAAAAGTGCTACTGCCGGGGATTTAAAATAAAGCGCTGGAGCAGTTTCCTTTCGGGATGATGCAGCGCGGTGGAGTCTGCTGAAGTGATGCCGGTGCTTTGGAGGCTTGGCTGCTCTGAGTTACCGTGGTGGGTGTTGGACTTGAAACCTCTGCCTCTGAAAGTTCCGTGACAATAAAGCTGCTCTGGTTTCCTTTGGAGTCCGATGGAAATCTGCTGAAGGGCACCAAACATTTCTGAAGTGGCTCGGATTCAGCCGCTGTTTTCAGAGAGCCTGTCCCTGGACTGCTGTCTCTGCTAGGATTCAAAGAATCAAAAGTTTCTGGCGGAAAATTCTGTAAGCTGCGGTTTCTCAGAGTTGTAGTAAGGTTTGTGTACTTTTGGCAATTTCTGTGCCTGTTGTGTTAACGCTCAAACTTGGGTTTGTACCGCGAGGGGAAACCCATTGTGGCAGGAGCCAGCAGTTTGTAGCGCTCCTCGGCAGTGTTTATAGTCTCTGATTTATACTCCCTGAGTTTTTACCCTGATTGTTTAAAAAACAAGAACACATTTTTAGCGTCTGTGTAAGGTTTGTGGATGTTACACATTACTACCAGCGGGCAGGTAGGTTTGGGGTTTTTCAGGGGATTGTTAGTGGCAGGCAGGGTGGGCTCGGGAGCGGGGCAGGGCAGTGCCCCGGTGCTGTGCGAGTGTGCGGCTGCTGCATTAATGCCCGAGACCGGCTCTCATTCTCTCTCTAAACGCTTCCCATCCGCGCCGAAAAGGGGTCGTTGATGCTCACCAGGGTCAAACCTCTGCAGCTGCGTGGCTTTCCGTGCTGTCCGTAGGAGCAGGGGGATGCCCGCCCTGCCCCCGAGCAGCGCACGGGAAGGAGGTTCCCTCCGGAGCAGGAGCCCAGCCCTGCTGGGGACACGGTGCCTGGAAAGCTTTGCCCGCGCCAGAGCCGGGGCGGGAGGTGAGCGCGGGGTGGATCTGAGAGAGACCGAGCGCTGGCTTTGCGGTGGAGTGACTGCAGAGGAGACCGTGGGGCACGCGGGGGTTTGGGCTCCCCAAGGCAGCGGGTGTAACGCATGTGCAGCGAGCATGAGAAGTGAGAGTTGTGGCAGGTCACCGAGGCACCGCAGTGGTCTTTGGGGGTGAGCCTGTGACCCATCAGGGGCTGTGACAGGCGATGTGCAGAGCGGCTTCCTGAGAAATCACTGAGGCTCGCATCCTTCTGAGGATGTTCCTCTGGGCACAGGAGACCCCTTGCACTGGGAGGACGGGGCTCGGGCCGACCTCCCTGCCGAGTGCCGGGGTTGCTAGGCAGCAGCTTGCACCTCCGGCGTGCTCCAGATCCCAGCCTGCGAGGGGAGACCTCCCTCTCCTGAACTAAAGCTTTCTAGCCGGTGACCGAGGCTGGAAAGTACAGACCCTGTGGGTGTGCATGCACTTCTTGCTTGTTCCTGGCCATTGGGGAGGGGTGCTCAGCTGGGAGGGTTCAGGGTTTTTAGCTGACAGCAGCACTTTATACTCACCCACCTACTTGGGCTGCAGGTGAGCCCAGGAGAGAGAGATAAATTTCTGAACGTTCCATTTGTAAGGCTTAAGAGTTCTCTGCATAGTGCCTTTTTCCTTTCACAGTACCTGGAAGCTCATTGGAGGTTTGTCTTCAACTTGTGTGGTGATTGATGCTTTAGCAGTTAAATGGGAGGGGGAGGGAAAAGGGAGGAAGGAAGGCCAGGTGTGCCACATTAATGCACTTAGCCAGCATGAGTCAATTTTAGGGGATGCCACACAACTGCTGCAGCCTCAGTGCACGACTGGTATCAGCCAGTGCTGTCTGAACTGCTCTGTATCTCACAGAGCACTGGAAAGCCTTTTAATTTTCAGAGCTGCCAGTCTGGTGGCTGCACTTTGAAGCAGTGCAGTAGCTGAAGCTGTTGGAAGCTAGCAGGGGTGGGACTGACCACTCTCCAAACAGAAGTCAGATCAAAAAGGAGCCTGAAAGGATCAGGAGGGATTCATAGGCTGGTGTGGTGAAGGTGAGTTCAGCAGAAGGGCAGTTCTTGTGGCACAGATCACTTCTAATCAGGCAGGAATTGGTGGTGTGGCAGGAGGAGGAGGAGGAAAATTCCTGGTTTGATGGAGGCTGGAGGCTTGGGCCTCAGAAGAAGCTGGACTTGGCCCCTTTAAACCTGGCTGGGGCTGCAGAGGAGTGTGGAAGTGGAGGCAGGTAGGAGCACAGCTGCTGGTCTCAGGATCTCGTGGGGGTTGAGCTGTGCCACTGTGGGATAAGCCTGAGCCACAGAGGGCTTAGGAGTGGGTTTGTCTGGGGGTGTCAGGCACCTGCTGGGGGCAGTGTGTCTGTGAGGAGCCCAGCAGAGATGCTGAGAGGCTGCTGGAGAGCAAGGAGAAGGGAATGGGGACAGCAGGTGAAGCTTGTACCCCTTGGGATGCTCTGCCTGCTTGGGGAAGGCAGGGGCATCCAGGCTGTCTGGATGGGGTGTTCCTGTAAGGGAATTTGGTTGGTTTGCATAGGCAGAGTAATTTTTTTCGGTGACTGTTCTCAGCTGTTTCCTGGGGAGAGAAGAATACGTGTTACAATAATCACTTAAGGCTGTGGAGAACAGTGTCTCCTGTGTGGCATTTGGAAGGGGGAGGATGCTCAAAACTTTCTGTGCCCTGGGTTGTGATGCCCTTGTGGGACCAGAGGTGGAGGAAAAGTTCCAAGGAGCATGAGCAGCTAGTGATCCCTCTGGCTGAGGTGGGAAGTTGCCAGGGATGGCTGGGGCAGGTGCCTTGACCTGGGTGTCTGAGGGGAAAAGCTGAGGAGTTGTACTCACTGTGAGGAGTACAAATAAAGCATCTGTAGTGTATGGACTTTTCCTGCTCTCTGAAACATTCCTGCTCCTCAAGCTCAAAATATCAAGGGATGCTAAATTGTGAGCAATTGTTAAAGAGCCTTAAAGAGCTGTATGGGACACTGTGTCTGCTCTTCATTTCTAAGCCTTCCTCAAACAATGAGAGTCTGAGCTATTTATCAGGAGCTCTTTTAGTGCTGGAAGGGAAAGTGAACATTTAAAGTGTATCACAAAATAAAGAGGCACTTTAAGAGGCAATTTGCTTTTCAGGATGTCCAACTAAAAATAAATCTTTCTTTAAACAGCCTTGAAAAGAAAACAGAGAGAAAAGATCTTGCCCTTGCTGAGAATAAGGAAAATCTTTTTGCTGGTTTTGATGGTGAGGGTTTCCTCTGGCATCTGGTACTAGATCCAGGTAAAAACCCTCTTGGAACTGGTGGAGAGCTGAGGGATGTGTCATATTCAGTAACAAAGCTGGTGAGAGAGAGAGACTGTGTGTGAGAAACGTCTGTAGGGATTTTGGCTAATCCTTTCCACCTTAAAAGCAATACAGAGTGCTTCTTCCACCCCTCTTTTCTTTGTTTATGTAACAGTTAATTAACAAGGATGTCTATTTGACAAAGCCATTTCAGGGCACATGAAATATGTATTTTACTCTTATTTTGGCTGCATCAGAACAAAACTCCATTGTTTTCAAGATTTCCATAAAATGTGTTAAAGTAGCATTCTATAAGCAGTTTCTCATTGTTCTCAAATTCTGGGGGATGTTGTTTCTTTGCTTACTTAATTATATTTTTATTTTCACTCAGATAAATCTAGCAGTGCATATGTGTAAAGTCCAGTCTCTGGTTATGTAAGGGGGAAAAAAAATCCCCATCAGGAATCTGTTTATCACTTTAAGGAGCAGCAATGCTGCTGAGTTCAGTGAAAGCAACTTGCCTCTGCTGACAGCAAAGTGCCATGTCTGGCTTCTCTGGGACTGTTTCCTAAGTGGAAAACTGTAGATGAGTGTTTTATAAGGAGCCTGACAGCTGGTATGTCATATCTTTCTGTTAATTCTGTCTTTTTTGAGCATCATGAATTAGTTAGGAAAGCGTGTGGCCGTGGATGAGATCAAGGAATGTATTTCTAAGCACATCACATGCAGAGCTGTATTCTCACAGAGCCTGTTTCATTAAGGAGCAGGAGTGAGTCTGGACCAGACTTGCCATGAATAGTGCAAATATTGTTATTCTGTTAATATTGCAGAGCTATGGGTGTGTGTAAGAGCAGGGATAATGTCAATACTGCTGACAGTTACAGCTGGGTCTCTGCTGCGTGGTCATGGAAAGAGGCCTGTTTTAAAGGCTCTGTAAAAGCAGGGAACATTTCAGCATGCAGATGGCAGCCCAGTCTAAAATCTAGTTCTGTTTGTACTGAGCACCTCTGTAAGGAGCCTTGAGGAGCACAAGGGGAGCGAGAGAAGTGGTGGTGGGGGGGGAAGAGGAGGGATATGCTATCTTTCAGGATTGAGACCTCCCTTTGAACTGTCTCTCTCCATTTTTAATAGCTTTTCTGCAAAAGCTGCTTGGGGAGCAGGGTTAGAATGGGTATGAAAGAAGCAAAGCATCTAATCTTTTGGTTTAATAATGCCCTGGTGTAGGCAGCTGCAAAGTGGACAGACTTCCTTATTAATATAAGAGCAGAGAGCAGTGAGTGAAATTGGTGTGGGTGACAATAGCCCCTTCTCATCTCTTTTAATCTGAAAGGTCTTCTGCTTTTGTTGTTGAGGCTCTGCAGAGAGGACCTGTGATTGCTGGCAGGGCTGTCTGAAGCAGTCAGGAGAAAACAGCCCTGACCTGAGCAGTGGTGTTTGTTCTGGGTGTCAGCAGCTGAACAGCTGGAGTCAAGTGCAGCCATGGTTTTTCTGGAATTTACAGGGTTTATCAGTGACTCTGAAGCCTAACAGCAACTTGGTTTTTTTCACTCAAGAGCTCTGAATATCAGGAGTCAGAGTCCTTTTTTCCTGTGCGGGGCTTCTCCACAGCCTGGGGCAGCCTGGCTGGGCTGGGTCTGAGTAGTCTCTGAGCCTGTCTCAGCCCAGAAGAAATTTGCCATCCTGGGACAGTGCCCAGCAGCCTTCTCAGCTTTGAGAAGCATATATGATCACCCATGGCTGGGGCTCCTCTCTCCCTTCAGATGGCTGTGGTTGCTGCTGCACCTTGCTCTGCACTGGGAACTTCCCGCTGTAACCACATCAATTCTGGCACTTAGGCTGATTCAAGGTGATTCTTAAAATCTCTCCCCTTTCCTCAGTGCTAGTGTACATGTTTAGCTTTCCAAGTGTAGGTTGTCTTCACATTTTCTTCTCTCCCCCAGTGGGCTTTTCTGTAAGCTTTTAAGCACTTCTGCAAGGTGGTGAGAGGCTAAGCCCCACTCTGTAAACTTAAACTCTGGCTCTGAGAGACTTTACATTTCCTACAGTACTTCATGTTGCCTGAAGTACTGTATTGATTAAACCACAACCTGCAGGAGTAAATATATTTAGAATATTAATAGCTTCTAGTCTAGGGGGAAAAAAAGGCTGTAAATTAATTGATCCATTATGTTGACCTCATAAACCATGAGGGCTTGCAGTACAGCTGTAATCCTCCTCCCACAACATGTATTTCACTTTGAATGTCTGTAAAAGGTCTGGACTATTCAAACTTAAAACCTGGGACACACATATCTAATCTATCCATCTATCTATCCTAGGATGTGTAGTTAGAATAATGCAATGTTAAGGCTGAACAATATTTCTCTCTAGAAACCAGCACAGTGCTGAATCAGTACATCACTGATGGTGCAGCTGGGTATGAGGCTTAAACAGTAGCTAACTTTCCCACTCCTTTGTCATTGTTGTTCCTCCTTACAGTTGCTTTTTGTGTTTCCAAGTGCAAGAGCTGTTGCAATGAGGGGTGAGTACGATTCAGGGATTTAAAATCTGGTTTGAAGATATAATGAACTGGAATTCTGTGTGAGTTGCTTAGGGAATCAAGGTCAGTGTGTGGTGTGAGCTGATAGAACTCCATCTGCTAATCAGTGCTGTTAGTGCTAGTTCTTCTGGTTTGCAAACCTGTTAAGATGGGCTGCTTATGTTTTTATTGAATTGGCAGCAATTTAGATGCGTGTGTACATCATATGCTCCTCACTCTGTAGTGTTTGATGCTACAGATATTGTGATCTTTATCTATATTCAGAATATTTCAGGGGATTTTCCCGTTTCCTGCCCTTATTTTTTTTTTCCTCATAAATGAGCACCATTTTAGGCAGCTATTGGATCAGAAAATTCTTGTAAGAAAATGTTCTTGTGTTAATGCATGCAGGGTTTTCTCTACAGGGCAAGCCAGCAGTTTATTCAGTGTTGAGTCTGACTGCCACTTTACCATAGCTAAAATCACTTCTACAACTCTGCAGCCAGACATATTAATAGGGGAAGTTAATGGGGTGTTTGCCATCCACAGTATTTTTCTTTTGTGCTTGGCACTGAAGCCCATTTTTTTGTTTCTGTGTTATGCTGTGAGATTATTTTTGAAACTTTAAGATTCTGCACTTGTTGTCTTCTACAGTTCCATTTGGAAGATATTTAACCTTTTAGTGGAGGCATTAAAATATTTTCAAACAAAACCTGTGTGTTAACACCAAAGAATGTTTCTTCTGAAATAACTGGTAAAATTCTGAGTTTATTCCTTTCACATTACAGAAGATCTGTGAGTTTTAGGTTTTTATTCCTTTACACCCAGACATTCAGCCTTTAGGGGAGTCATTACAGGTGAGTATTATAACCTTGTCAGTATTTGGCTGTGGGTTCCCTTTGCTTTGTCAGGACAAGACCTTGCTTTTTCCTTGTTGTATTACTGTCCTATGGGTGATACACTGCTGAGCCAGTAATAATCCCAGACAGTTTAGATGTTGTCTTTTTGTTGCTGTTTATTTCCAGTTTGTGTAACACAAACACTGTGTTGAGCAGGCATAGCATGTTTCCCTCATGTCTCAATGTTAGAGGCAAATTTTAGGAGGAAGCACTCTGAAATGAGCATCTCCTCTAAAGAGAAAGGGCTTCAATAACTCCCCTTTCTTCTGCCAGTGAAAGAAATGGATACCATGGGATGAAAGTGAAAAAAAACTAAAACTGTTTATAAACAAAGCAAGATACCTGCAAAGCACAGGAAAAGAAATGGAACCTTCCATCTCAGCCCCACCTCTCCACATGGCTGAGAGGCAAAGATGGAGGCTGCCCTTCTTTGTCTCTGGGAAGGGAGGAGAAAAGGGTTCACAGCAGCTGGGAACCTGTTGGATTTCTGCCATGGGTCTCCTCCTCACAGCAGCCAAAGTTTGTGGATTTTTGTCCTTTGTTGTGTCGGTTCAGCTCCTCCGAGGTCTCAGGTTCCAGGTGGTCCCACTGGCTCCCTGATGGGTCAAAAACAAAAACCCAAAACAATTAAAGGGGAAAAACTCAGCCAAAACCAAAAAGTTGCCAAAAGGATTCCCAGTACAGCCTCCGGGTTGGAGTAAAGGAAAGGAAAAAAACTTCTGGCATAAAATCACCCTCAGACTCCTCACTTTAAAATTTCTCTTTAAGTTTCACCTGAACAAGGAGAATTAGGCAGATGTGAGTTTAGTTAAGGACCTGAGAGGTCCAGTGGAGAATTAAATCCTGCAAGACAAATGCTGAATGCACACTGCCTTGTAGAATTAATGCTCCTTGTGTATCTAGACAACTTAAGTGGCTGGTTATGATGGTGAAGATGCACAATGAATTAGGCAAAATGAAATATTCTTTGATGCTCATTGAGCAGCAGAGCGAAGAGCACTGCATGACCCATATCAAGTAGAGCTGAAGAGACATTATTTGAGCTAGCATGCATCTCTGATCTTGAGTATTTTTTCTCTGATCTTGAGCATTTTTTCTTTATGTTTGAGGTATCAACAAAAAGGAACTGGTGCCCATTATGGATTCCTTCCAACCAACATATTATATAGCTGAAAATCTTTTAGTAATGAACAGCTCAATGTGGTATGTTGGCAAAAGAGAAGGCCTGAGAGTGAGTTCATATTAAAATTTAAAGCCTTAAAAAGTGGGCTGGGGAAATGGTTTGAAAAGAAATGAACAGGACTCACCATCTAGCCTACTGTAAAAATAATGAAAGAATTACTGTTGCCATTTCATCCTTTGTGTGCGGGGTGAAAACGGTAATTTATTTTTGTGAGATATCTGAGCAACAAAACCTGACAATTGGAAATCACTAAAGAGGTGGGTCGCTGTTTTTAATGAGTGCCTTCTGCATCACAGCTTCTGTGGAGAAACCAGAACCTACAGAGCCTCGTGGTGTGTCAGCAAATCAGCCTGTGCACAGACGTGTGCCTGAGTGCACATGCACTGCTTTTCCTTTCTTGTTTTCTTTCAGAAAGAAGCACTGCGTGAACAAAGCTTGTAGTACAAATTAGAGCAAAGCTAAATTATATTTAAAGCGTGAACTTGGGAATCTCAGTGCTGGATTTTGTGCAAAATATGAATGCTCTGATTTTCTTCTGATTTCCAAGAGCCTCCTTCTCACCTTGTCCCTTGAAGTTCCTTTGAGTCCCAGAAGCCACATGAACTGAAGGGGTGCTGGAAAGACAGCAGGCAGTACATGAAGGAAATGGGAACACAGAAATTTCCCAAGCTCTGTTTCCTGGTGATTTGGGTGGAAGAAATAAGTTTTTCAAAAGAGATGAAGTGTTAGGCAGAATATGGGAGTCAGGGTGGTTTTTGTTAGAAGAACAAAATTTGTGCTGCATTGCAGCCTGGTCCCCTTGTAGTTTTGGGTGCCTATGGGGCACTGTGACACTTGCCTGAAGTCAGGTCTGTAGCACAAATGGGTGAAGAGGGAAGGAGAGACCTTATTGGCAGTGCAACGATGAAGAATTAAGTTGTCACACCTTGCTGCTCCTACACTTCTCCCTCCGATAGCAGCCACCTCCCTTTGCTTACCTGGATTCAAATACAACCTGGCTGGTCACAACAAGGCTTGGACTACTGACTTTTCCTTCTCTGTCAAGAAGCACTTCATTCTGTGTCTCTCTTCCCTGCTCACAGTGATTTTAGGCAAGTTGGCTGTAATTGGTATTTCTACGTCCTTATTGAGTGAGATGTCTTCAGATGTCTTCAGTCTTCTGGGAATGGCATGAACTTGGTTCCCCTGTTATGAGGCATATCCAGTAGAGCTGTAACATTCTTGTTACAGCTGTGAGCCCCTACTCACACCTGCTTGGAGTTTGCAGCAGCAGAGTAAGTGGCTCCTCAGGGAAATGTTAATCAGTGCCTGTGAGGGGAAAGTTTTGTCAAATGGCAAAATCAGCCCCTGCTTGCAGAAAAATGGCATTGAACTCTGGCTGGTTTATTCTATCTTGTGTTTCGTCAAGGTGGCACAGTTTGTTCATGTTCTTCATCAGACCATAGGCATCCACTCCTCATTTATTCCCAGCCTGTGGTCCATCCCCCTGCCTGGCAGGTGAGTGAGTGGCTCTGAGGAGGGAGTTGAGACCAGTCCTGTTGGGCGAGTCTTGGCACACGCAGCTCCAGAAATCTGAGCAAATTTAGAAACGTAGTCTTGAACTAATACAACCTTTCCTCTTCTGGCTGCTGGACATTCTTCTGGGGGAAATACAGCTTATTTTGTATCTTGTGTTCTTTGTTAACCTGAGTGTTTAAAAGCAGCCATCTCGGCTAGGGCAGTTTGAGCAGCCTGGTTGTCTGTCTGTGGCTGGCTGCTGTCCCAGGGCAGACACAGCTGACCCACTGTCACTCTGCTGGGACTGATCCCACTGCCTGCTGGAATCTCTGCCGTGGTGCAGGGGGCACCTCAGCCTCTGATGTGTATTTTCATGCCAGCCTCAGTGGAGTTGTGTCAGATGTGACAGGCTGAGGTCTTTGGACTTGATTATGAATGACTGGGTGATGCTGTGGTTTCTTGCCCTTTTGCTGCTCTATTTTCCTGATTTGTGGAGGTACAGAGACTGACTGCCTTGGTGAGGATAGGGCTTCAAAAACTACAACTCCTATCAATGCTGACAGAACCAAGAATTTTCTGCTCTGCCTAGCATTAATATTGGTTGGCAGAACTTGCTTTGAATTTTTAAATGTATTTAATGCTGCCTAGCCTGTTTGGGGTGGAGATGTACAGACCCACATGAAAAAGGACCTAGGAATTCCATATTTCAGCTGTAATTACTGAGGGAGGAAAAGTGGAGAAACTAATTTGTAAAGCTATACTTGAAAATCATTCTAGCATAACATCATCATTACAATTATCTGTCAAAAGATTTAGTTCAATTACTTTTTTTTTTAAGCTCTCTTGTCAAGATGGCATTACTGGTTTCAGGATTGTGTTACTCCAAGGAGAGGTCAAGGAAGAGTGAATGCTAATTCTGTCATTAACTACTGTCAGACAGCCTTCAGTGCATATTTTTTTCTTGAAAATGCCTTAGCATTGTTACTGTGAGGAATCAATAGGCATAAAGTGCCATAGAATTCAGAGAGGGATAAAAAAATCCACTGCCTGTTTATAGATTGTAGTAGAGTAAGGTGAGAGGAAGAGAACTTCAGTTTAAAGTGGTAATTTTGAAATAATTGAATAGCAGCACAATTCCTGTAGTGTAAAAGATTACACAGGGTTACTTACATTTTCTTCACACAACGATAGGCCAGTAATAAAATTACAAGGGAAGAATATTTGATGTAATAAACTCAAATTAAACTGAACAAGTGTCCGTGAACAGCAGGACATTGCAGCCTCTTGCTGCTTTGTCGTGTTGGGTAAATGCTCAGAGCTGGAGGGATCTGGGCTCCTCTGGAGTTGGGGATTTGGGACCTCTGAGTGAGCTGGGTGGGCTGAGGTCTTACAGCATTTATGGCAGGATTCTGTTCACTGGCCTCAGTTTTGACTGCTAATGCTGATGGTTTTGTGCATTTCTGTTTAATTGAAACTGCTCTAAAATGTGTGCTGAATCTTTTGGTGCAAATAACAACTTCATAGTGATTTAGATGGCTGCCAGCTTTATCTGATAATAAGGGTCCTGATCTAAAGTCTGTGTCTTATACAGAGATGAATTCCTGGAGTTTAAATGTATCAGGTCACTTAAAGGCTCATGACTTCAAGCTAAGCATAGATTTGAGGACTTTAGATGGCCTGGTACTTGCAAGTGAAAACAGAATTAGTTCCAGTAAATATATAAAAATAAAATTCTAAACTACATTTTCCCCTTTTCTTTTTAAATGTACATAACATAAAGTATTATACTTCACAGGTGAGACTCCTGAGACCTACATTCATTGACTTCTGAGTTCCTTTCACCTTTCTTTACCTCATTGTATAGGAGAAATTTCTGGAACAGCATTAATTGCAGGCATTGTAGGGGCTTTTACAGTGCCACCAGTGGGAAAGTAAGGTTGCTAAGAGAGATTGTATGAACTATTCTTTTCCTGAATAATATGATTTTTTTTTAAAGTGGGTGGCCTGTTTGCACAAGACAAAGCTAATTACGACCATCAGGGTTTTCCCGTAACATACAAAAATAACATACAAAATAAATAACACACAAAAATCTGCCAGATTAGACCCATACTACTTCAAATAAACTGTTACATCTTGTGATTTTTTTCTTTGAGAGCAAAATGATATTTTTGGGGTGTCATTTAAAAAAACCCAACCCTTTTGTGCGATAGTAAGAGGTAAATCGTTCATACATGGTTACTTTGAACTGTTATGTTTCCCTACTCCTGCCTAAACATAAACTGAGGAGTTTTTACATTAAGCCATTGCCCTGTTGTGGTTCTTTGGGAAATGTTTAACTGTAGCTGCTTCTTTGTTGTAGTGAAAAGCTCTGATTCAGACTCTGTACTATGTTTGCATTTCAGCTGCCACAGAAAGTGAAAGATGAAGCCTCTTGTTTTCTTGGTTCTTGTGATCTGTACTGTAGTCAGCATGAATTTGAAGCTCGTGTCAAAGAGAAATTCTGGTAAGTCACAGAAAATTATTTTTACTTTTGGATCTGGACCTCATGCTCATGCAATCAAGCATTTTAGATGGCTGCATTTTGTTTAGCATATATACTACTTGTTCTGTTCTGCCAAAAAAAGAAAGTCATAACTGATATGGTTTGCTTAGCAAATGAAAGCTGTTTGAATGTGTCCTTATGTTTTCTTTTGTTAAAGAAATTTAAAAAAAAGAGAATGTTGATTGGGTTGAAACTTCAACCAGAGGTATTACAAAGATGATAATGACTGGCATTGTGGCATTGTTCTAACATCCAGTGTTTTATTCATGCTAAGGGATTTTCTTAACTGTGGATGTGGTCTGTGGTAAGTTTTAGGTCTGGATGATTTTTTGTATGTTGAAAGGTTATCTTTGAAAACGTTATGCTGGCCTGATACGTGATCATTTATAGGGTTAACTGGCAAGAGCTCTTCTGAGCAGATAATCTCTGATTATTCTGCCAGTGAAAGAGAGTAGGAGTTGGTTCATGTTTACATCTGCTTTTGAAACCTTCTAGTAGTAACAGAACTCTTCAAAGAGGCATTAGACTCTCTCCTTCCAGGGTAGACAGCTCCTCTGGATAATGGTTATCTGTACTTGAGCCTGAAGTGATGTCCACTCCACGCAGCTTTGCCCTTTCAAAGAAGTGACTTCATGAGACTGTTTGTATTTCTCAAGTAATGTGGGGGGAGAGAATGTAAGAAAACAAAGATAGAATGTAAGAAAATAAAGATAGTGGAGAAGGTAATCTCACCCCTGAGGAGTTGCAGCTGTACTAATCAGCCAAGATTAGCAGCAGGCCTGCCCTTTAGAGGCCACAGCTGTGTCCAACAAGGATGAATGCTATAAAAGAGTGCCTTAGCTGGGTGAGGAGGCAGTTGGAGTTTGTTGGCTGGGCTGTGAGGAAGAAGGAGTCAGAGCTGCAAGGACCTGCCCGTGAGAAATCCCTGAGAAGGTTTGGGAGCTTTGCAATGAGATGACAACAAAGTAAGCTGTGAATTTAGGAGACATTGGGCAGACAAGTAGTGCTGTGCTACTCAGGGGTGCCAGTCTGCTGCAGCCTGGGCTGGGTGTAAGGGTCAATGTTGCGCTTTGAAACTTTTGATGGCATGTTGTTTTTCCACACTGTTTGTGGGCTATGCTTGCATGTGTGAGGGCTTCTACTGATCCTGCTGTCCTCAAGGTCTTCAGTGTTTTCAGCACTGCAGGTACAAACAGAAATTACTGGTTTCAGTTGGTGTGGCTTGTGTTAAGCTTAATTTCTGCATTTCTTGAGAACTGTGTATTAAAAAGAATTACATGTCACATCCCAGGCTGGGAAGTGTTACTCTGGGAACTGCCAGATGCTGGACTGAGTTCTTTCTGCTGGGATGGAAAGTGTAAATGGAGATTGCTAAACTGAACTAGCCTCTAGCCTTTTGTTGTGGTTGTTGTGCCCAGAGCCCAGTTTGTGCTGTGAGAGCAGTCAGGGATATTGGGGTTTGGCTACAGTGCAATCTTAGTCTAAACTCTGCTAAAGGTAACAGTGTTCCTGTTCTTCAAGACTGCTGTCAGTGGCCTGGATGGGAACCCTCTGTGAGATCCAGGATCAGTGTGCCTGAGCAGCCTCTGTTCACTGATGCCAGGAAACAGCACCTGCCTGCAAGCAAGGGTCTGTGCAATTCTTTGCCAGGAGCACACAACTGTAGAAGTGGCATGCTGGTGCCTGCAGCATTGTTCAGCTGGTAGTTTACCTTTAATTAGATTTACATTTTTAAAATCTGCTTTCTTTGACTCTGCAGAACTTTGGCACTTGTGGTTATAGCAGCTGTTGACAGTGTCAATTTAGGTTCAGTACTGGTGGGAAAAATACTTTAACATGTTAGGCTGCCTCTTGCTAAATATAACCCACTAGTGAATAGGTGGTTCTTTTTAATTTCATTTGATTGTGGCAGTCTGTGTTGAGAATAAGATGAAGAGGAAAAATTGCACATAAAATTATAGTTTCTTTGCAAGTCCATAATCATGTAGTTGGTTTTCACCTTCAGCACTCATTCTGGTTGCTGCATGGACCAAACTATTGATTTTTTAAATTTTTTTTTATTTTTTCCCCCACTTCATTGTGTGTGAAATAATTTTCTGTTCCTTTGATATCAGCACTTGGAGTAAAACTGATAATTTGCCTCCTTTTCTGAAAGGCCTTTACATTTGAAGACTATTGTTTGGTTGCTTGGGGCTTCACTAAATGTTATATGTTGTGAAGAGATGCTCCAGCCACTTCTGAACTTTAACTGTTGGTATAGTGTTAGTGGAAGATCAGGGACAGTGGGTGGATGCAGACAGGCAAATGCACAAAGAAACAATGTCAGCAAATTTTCCATGGGGCGACAGTAGCTCTAACAGGCTGGTGCTGGAATTCAGAGGGGGGTTTTTGTGTTTTTTTTTTTGTTTTTTTTTCAGTGATGTCTTGATGAAGGAGAGTGGAAAGGGAAAATGAATGTAATGATTATTTGTGGGCAGCTGCACTGCAGTGTAAACTGGAAGCAGGAATGGTGTTTTAGCTCTAGATTGGAGCTGAGCTGGGGGAGTGGATGAAGGACCCAAAGGATGCTCTGTGGGCAGCATCTCTGCAGCAGTGTCTGGATGGGCATTGTAGTCTTGGGTCTCACTGGCTGTTGGTGTGGGGATGTCTGTTTTTGGTGAGCATCCTTAAAAGGGAAGGGAAATTGTGCAGACAATTATGTAGAGCAGTGTGAAGCAGTGCATGGAAGGTGCTGACACTGATGAAAAAGACAGATTTGGGCTACTAGAACAATAAACTAGCAGAATTGGTGCCTTTGCTGACTTACATGGACTGGCATTTTTTCCAAGCAATGCATAGAATTATTGCATGAATAGCCAGAATTGTGATTAGTGTCAAGTACAAGAGCAATTATGGAGTTGACTGGCATGTGTGTAATATCACATAATGGAATGTATCTTGTTTAAGGGGTAGGGAGGATCTAAAGGGAGCTGACTTGAAGAGGAGCAAGGAGCAGGTGAGGGGTTGTTGTCAGGTAATACAAAGGCATCACACAACCAAGGCAGCCAAGAGTGGGTGGGAATGTCCATAAGGGCTTTAATGGTGAAACTGGAGTTGCCTTAAAGAGAGGAAAGGTTTGGCTAGGAAAGCATCTTCAGAGGCTGGTGCAGAAATTCTCCTTCAAAGTCAAGGAACGGAAACCCATTTCTCCCAAGGGAAGAAAATTGAGGATGAGAGCTCCAGACAGCAAGTGCAGGGAGTAACAGAGGCTGGACAGGCAAGAGCCATTAAAAAGAGGTCAGGAGTGGAGGATCTAAGAGGTTAAACAGAAGGTGATTAAATGGTTCTCCAGCTGCAAGCATAGAACTGTAGTTTGCTGAAGAAACAATCCTCATGGAAGTGAATAGAAAAACAGAACTGAAAGATTTTTCTCATGTCCTTTACTTGCCCTTTGTTACAGATTTAGGAGTCCATATTTCCTATTTGGAAAAGAGAAGCAGGGATGTATATGAAGACTGCAAATAGATTTAGAGTACCCTGCAACGCCGCAAAAATGACAGAGAAACTTGTAGCAAGACAAATTTGGCTGCTTCTCACTTGAGATGTATGCCAAAATAATCTAAATGGGTGAGCTAATTTAATTATGCTCATCAGATTCTTCTTTGGAGGCAGCAACTTCCCAATGCTCCAGAAGAAATCTGTCGTGTCTACAGAGTAAAGATTGCTGTTTGTGGTGGGAACAGAATAGTTTGTCTCAAGTGTGTGAGTGTTGGCTTAGGTTTCACAGCCATTTCTTAATATTAAGAAGCATTTTTGAAAACTGCAGGTTTTCATCCTTTTTGTCTGCTTTAAGAAGTAAAACTGAGCAAACAGCAAATGTGGGGACTGCAGCTTTAGTAATATCCTAGGAAGGGTATTTTACAGGTGGAGGTTATACAAATGAATTGAAGATGTGGGAGTTGCTAGGTTCCCAGCTGATAGGCGATTTCCTTTTAATCGGATTAAGTGACTTTTTCCAAAGGCTTGGTATATACAATGCTTTGAATAGCAGGGAATATAATACCAATTTAAAATCATTGCATTTTTTTAAGCAAAAGATTTTTCAGATTATGGATTCTGTTTGACTTACTAGACATAATTCCATTAGTGAATAATTGATGACATTTATTTTTGTTATATTATTTGCTGAGCTGAAATACCTGTCTGAGCATGCTAGAGCTCGGGAGAGCATCCCAGCCTTGTGTGCAGGAGCAGACATCTCCAGGGTTTCTGTGAGGCTGCAGGGCATTTAGGAGCCTTTCTGCAGGTTAACACAGCTTAGTTGGCTCAGGCTTGGCACGGTGCAGCAATGGGGAGCAAAGACACATGGACCTCCTTCTTGCTTGCTCTGAAGAAAACAGTTTATTGCAATAAACCAAGCCTTTTTATGTTCTAAACTGAACCAAGCCAAGCAGGCACTGGCTGCCTGCCACCACAGCGCCCCTGCTCACGTGTCCCTCTGCCCAAGCAGCTTTCTCACCTCGTGATGCCCGCACGTCTCGCCAGCCACTGCCTCACACACAGGGTGACCGCACCCCAGCTGTACAGCCTGTCCTCTGCTATAGAACCCACCCTTCACCTCACTGTTAGCTGAACCTTCCCCAGAGTGCTTGTGGTGAGCAAGGCTGAACTGAATTCAGCAGGATTTCTTATGTCCCATAGCATGGGTATGTCCTCCAAGCTATAGTCATGTCTTCTCCTCTCCTCTGTCAAATGGATTTGCTGTGGGATTCCAGCCTTCCTTCTCCTCCTTTTTACCTTGGGACCATCCAAAAGGCATTCATGCCACAGGAGCAAGTGTATCTCTGATCCTCCACCCACTTTGCCACCCTCCACCTGCATCTGACTTTATCACCATTGGCTTGGGAGAGACGGGGCTTGACTTGGCACTGGGCCTTGCTGTGTAAGGACATAGCCAAATTGTCTTAAATTCTCATTGACATTGCAGTGCCTTTTAACACATTAATTTAAAACCTATTGGCTTGATATTTTGTGTCTTTTAAATGTCACACAGCTGACTTGCTCTGGTCTGCTGTAGATGTTTCAGAGACCTTCACTTTCCTGCAGTTGTCACTGCTTGTGCCTACGATTTCTGTCTGCTCCCTTCTGTGAAGATCAATCTTCCTGTGTTGCCTGACCACTTTGGCCACAGAAACTGTGGCATACACAGAAGTGGAAGTGTTTGTACTTCAGAGATAACTCATGGATTTGTGCCTGGAGTGGGATATTCTAGATGAGCCTAACTCTGAAGTCCACTGCTCCTGCAGGAGGGGGCCAGAGGAGCTGCTGGATGTGTGCTCACACTTGCCATTTGCTTCAGTTTGCAGTTGCATCTGCCTGAAGAGCTGACTTCTGACCCTGATGTAAAATTCATGGCCATGAGCCCTCCTGTGTCTGAGATACAAGCGATGCAAAAGAGGCTTTTGACTTTTGCTGCCTGCAAATGCTGTGCAGGCAGAGGAGACGGGAGCTTGGCAGTGCTCATCAGTGCATGCTGATCTCCTGCTTTTCCCAGAAGATGTTAAGTTATTCACAGCTCCAGCAAACAAAGTCAGAATCACTGCTGTTCTAAGCTGTCATCAGTGCAGGAAAGTGCAGCCTCTCCTGCATCAGCTGTGTCTGCTCACGGGTTCATGGCTGCTCTCCATCTGTTCTCTTTGGATCAGTGGGAAGCAAGGAGCTGGGCTCCTGAGCTCGGTCAGGTCTCGGGGGGCTACCAGCAAGTCAGCTCTGAAACTCTGGTTGCACCTCATTACAGGGGTCTCAGCCTTAGTTTCTTCTCCTCTAGACAGAAAATGGCATTGCAGCTGGACAGACCTGTCTGGAAGACAGCTGGCAGCATTTATAGTGTCTGTGTGCAGGTGGGGAGGAAGGGACATGTACACAGAGGAACAAGAAGGGAAATAAACAGTCTGCTAGAAGTTTGGGGTTTTTTAATTACCTCAACTTGTCAAGGTTTAAATTTTGAACTTAGTTAAGCATTCATTTTTTAGCTATTGCAGACATTTAAATTAGTTCATATATAATTTAAGCAATTAAAATATTGAGCTGTTACTTAAATATTAAAGCAAGATTCCTCCCCAAAAGGGGGAAGCCTTTTGTATTTGAATAAAATAAATGGACACAGTTAAATTGTTTCAAGCTGAAGTAAATCACAAAAGGAAAATCTGAAGTTCCCAAATTACTTTCTTACATTTTAAAGTACAGTATTTTGGGTGTCTCTCTTGCCTGTGCTGGTATTTAGGCCTCCAGTCACCATGTGCACAGTTCAAATGTTTGTTAGGGCTTGAAACATGATGGTAGTATTATTTTTTTGACTTTCCATGTTCTAGTTCTACTTTTTTACCTGAGCAGCGTTTTTTAAAGTTTCATGGGACTGTTTGTTTTCAGTAAACATCTGCTGTCGTGGTATTTCATGTGAGTGCTTTTTGTCTCTAATGATTGCTTCATAGTTATTCCCATTTACAGATGGCATAGAATCAGCAAGAGAGAAAACTGTATTAAGATTGCCCAGCACACTGAAAATGATGCAGGGAATAACACATAAATTAAATGTTTCCCTCTGTTTTGTTGTGTTACTAATGCCTTAGGCAAGGACAAGGAAAGCAGTCCTGTCTTTTAAAAAAAATTTGAGGCTAAATAAGCATGTGCATAAAATGTGCTTCTATGTCCTTGGATACATAGGATAGAAAAAAGCTTCTTTAATTTCTGTTATTTTTCAGTAGAAGATAGAAATGTGTCAGCTGGAAATGGAAGAGGAAAAGAAGGAGGGATATTCGGTTATACCAGGTTTTGTGCACTAGTTTTAGGCTTAGAGCTTTTGCCTTTGAATATTACAAGTCTGTTGTGCATACTATTGGCTGTCCTTCCAGTGAGGAGTGGGGCACAAGAAGAGGAAGAGCCACTTAACACTGTAAAATGACACATGGAATACCTGAGGAACCCCAAGCCCAGGAGGTGCCAATCACATCTCCTGGGTAACCAAGTTTATAGAGGCCTCTGTGTGTGTTTGCTGCTCTGGCCTAAAGAACATTTGCTGCTCCTGAGCTGCTGGGACTCTGCAGGCTCAGCTGCACTCCAGCCACTCTGGGCTGCATCTGTGCTCACCAAGTAGCTGCCCTTAGATTTTCAGCAGTACCAGGAACTGCAGCTCTGTCCTCAGATGAGTGAGTAGCCTAAAACACCTTTGTCCAAGGACACCTCAATGTATAGTCTAACCAGATGTTCATGTCTATTTAAAGAAATGAAGGTCCTTTCATCACTCTGTACAAATACACATAACATTTGAGGGCAAAGTTGTTTCACAGATGTTTTGAGATTTTATTTATTGTTTAATATTTGAGATTTACTTTTCTGGGATGTTGAAGATAGAATTGACTCATTATTTGTGAAGACTGATGTTAATATAGCAGATCAGATTTTTCACAAGACAGCAAGGGTTGTTTGTTCTTGAATTTAAGCATTATGGTTTTGTTTCAATGGCACTCTTGATGCACCCTGTGTTCCTTATTTGGATCAATGTGCAGAACCACTTCATGCACCCTTATGCTGTGTTACATGCTCAGAGAAGTGTATGTATGGGTGGGCTTGGAAGGAGAGGTGTAATGAGAGATACAATCATTGATGTCCTTGAGTTATTGATAAAATGCAGAAATATAATCACACCCTACAGAACAGAGCTCATGAGAATTTCTTTTCAAGTGACACAATTTCATTTTGAACAATAAATTCCCTGAGGCTGTTACATTTAATAATCAATGGAAAAGTGCTGGAATGTGACTCAAAGGCAGGGTTATTCCCAGGCTCTGTACCCCTGGAGCTGAGCAGCAGCACGTTGCCATCCCTCAGGTGGGTGTCAGAAGAAGAAGCTGGAAGATGCACACAGAGTGGTCAGGCCTCCTCCACTCTTTGTGGGATTCCCTGAAGCATTTTCCTGTGTCAAATCCCTCAGGTTTACTGCAGAGGAGGTATGGAAACAGAGAGTGGGAGCACTTTAGTGGGGCCAGGTGACCCTGCAGGCCTCCTTGGCTTCATGCTGGGGGTGGATCTGTGGCCATCAGCTCTGCTCTCTGCAAGTCCTCCCTGGTAAAGAACCTCCTTTGGCCTTCCTCCCTTGTTGCAGGCTCCTATTGCAGAGCATGTTTTGCTGAGAAAATCAACTAACTTTCAGGTGTTTCTAAAATACTTGCTTGTTCTGGTGCTTGTGGTTTAGAAAAGAAAGTTTGAAACTTAAGAATGTAATTATTAAAAATTGTAGCTCTTGAATGTATTTGTTTTTGTTGTGACCTTGAAAATCTTGCCCTATTATATAAAGGCAGAGAGGTGTGAATAATGGTGTGGGCTTAGACATAAGGAAGGAAATTAGGATGTGTATCACTGATGACACATTGGATATAGTATTTCCATTCAAAATGACATCTGTAATTTTTGGGAAATTGGGGACTACAGTGGAAATGCACTTAGGAGTGGAGTGTTTCAGCTTTATTGGAGCAGATTGAAAGCTGAAGCTTTTTGGCTGACTTCTGATATAGGTCAACATAATTCCTATTTGCTGTGACTTTATATCATATTATTTACAGCATTATGATTTTTTCATCTGGATTGGATGATTAAATTTGCTCTTTAACCACTCAGTGTTTATTGCAAAGAGTTTTGTTCCAACTGTGCAACATACTTCTGACTTACTGCATGAGAGATAAAACCTAAATCCAGTGACCTGGGATGCCTGGCTGCAACTGTTGTGGACTTTACACAGGGAGACAGCTGTATTGAGGAAGAAAGGTTCATTATTAAATCCCATTTTAGAAGTGTCTACAAATGAACTGTTCCATTTGCTGTCCTTCATGAAGAGCTGCAATTGATGGTTTTCTCTGAAGGATACAGATCCCATGTGAACAGTTGGTTATTCAGAACGCTGTTGTGTGAAGTCACTTGCAGAATGTGTCACCAACTTGCTTCGCGTTGTAGTAAGGGAGACTCCTGACGAGCTGTAGTAATTATAGTAATTAGTTGCCTTTTGGAAAAATATATTTTTTTTTCTCCCAGAAATGAAATGCTGGGTAACTTGGTCATGAGAACGTAGATAATACAAATTCCACAATGTGATTGTAGAATGGCTGATGTCACACACAGCTGAAGTGTTCCATGAAGTCTCTTGTTGGTGGGTAGATATGATCATCCTCAAGAAAGGAAAGTGGTTTGGTTTTGCTGGGGGCTGCTGAGTCAAGCTGTCCTCTAGAGTATTTTCACAGCTGCAATTGGCATGTTTTTCAGGTTTATGCAAGACAAATGCATCCTTTTCTGCCCATAGGGTTGCCCCTGCAGAATGATGATGTGTAATATATTTAAAAAAAACAGATCTCCTTTAATAGTTTTATTCTGCAGATGAAAGTTGTGCATTATCAGTGTAGTTACTTAGATAATTTAATGCTCCTTCCATGCTTTTTTTTATGGTGCTTTCCAACAGGGAGCTGTAAAAGGTAATTTTGATCTCCTTAAACTTTGTATAGATTATTAGAAAGTATTTTCTTAATGGCAGAAGAGGGAATTCTATTTTTGCAAAATCTAAAAACCCCTTAAGACCCACCTTTTAAAATCACATCAAACAGATAAGGGGAGAGATGGGAGCAGTCAGAGTGGTCAGGTCTCCACTATTTGTGGGAGCTCCACAAATTTGGTGACAAAGCATTTGGTGACACAGTGTCAGGTGTTTCCAGCTGGCTGGGAGTGAGAGGGAATAAAACCATCACTGGTCCTGTGCAAGTGTGGGACTGGCTCTTCCACTCTGTCCTTTGAGATGCTATTAAAGGTATTTTTGTGCCCCAAACACTTTAGGGGAAGGGAGGTGTCTGAGCTGTCTCCTTTTCAGGTCCTGTTCCCAGGCTCAGCTGCACTGGGATGCAGCCCCTGCTCAGGGTGGTCTCAGCAGGTTCTTCTCCAGCTTCTGTCCCACACACGGGGTTTGGGCTCTGCTCTAGGGAGCTGGACTGGGCTGGGTCATGTTCCATGTTCCTCTTTGAAAAACTTTAGGATATGCTGTAATATGCCAGGAGAATTAACCAGAGGAAGCATCTATGTAAAGTGAGAGAGGAGCTCATTAATTGCCTAAAAATTAGGCAGTTTCCATCTGAGTAATTGGTGTTGGCTGGCTGGCCAGCCTTCCACAGTCTAAGAAGTAGCTCATTAGTAGAATACACACAGATGGTACTGTGCTCTGAGGTACTTAAAATACACAGGCAGAGAGCTGTTTTAATAAGGCAAACCTGTCCTTAGCCTCTGTGACTGAGTTTGCTACAAGCAGCAGAGGGAATGGTGTCATTTGGTAAATATTATTAGGCAAATGCATTTCCATAAATTTATTTAGTTTTTCACTTTTTTTTCCCCCCCGCAGATAACAGATTATGATAAATACTCAGAGTAATTTACTGTTTCTGGAAAAATTCTATTGCAATAATAGACTTAGCATAACTGCTTCATTTCTACAGTAGCCGATTTACCCATATAATTGCCTAGAGGGGGAGATGCATCCAGAGCCCAATTTTTATTTGGAATATATATAGATATTTTTGCTCTCTGTTCTTTCTGTATGCAGGTTGTTAACAGTTAATTCAAAGTAAGGCTTTTTCTTAAGTTGAGTCCCTTCTATAAATGTTAATGGATAACAAATAAGGAACTACCCACCCGGGGAGATGGTAAATGCAGGGGCTGGAGAGGCTCTGACCCTGCTGGGGGGTGAGCAGGGGCACTGTGGCCTCCTCCCAGACAAGCTGCCTGTGCCACTGGGGCTGCACAGCCCTGGAGGGGACAGCCCTGCTTCCCCTCACTTCACAGCTGTGGGGCAAACTCAGAGGTGATAATAAGCATGGCTTCGTTTTCAAATGGTGGGCTTTCCCTCTGCTCCTCATCCCATGTGTCCCTTGAATGGAGAACTGCTCCGTTCCTGCTCTGGGCAGTCTCTTCTGCCAGAGCAGGGTCTGAGCCCATCTTAAAGTTAGTTCACTTGACTGTGAGCAGTGAGACACTTTCCTCACCCCATCTGCAAATTCCTAAGTCTATTGATTTTGTGTTTAAGAGGCTTTGACCACTAAGACTGGGCTGGGGGAGAAATGGGCTTCCTTGGATAACCATTCTTTCCCAAACAGTCTGAGCTTGGTATCCTCTGTAGTTACATTTTGTTCAGAGGTGTTTTTTCTATCAGTGCTTGCATGTCTTTGTCATGAACTATGACAAATTCTTTCTGATGAAAGAATTTAATGTTTCCCTTGTTGATGCTCTGCAAGCACTTTGTTGCATTTTCAGCCAATGTAATTTATGTTGCTGCTTTGCTCTGCTTTTCATTTCTCATAGATTGGATATCTGTTATTAGAATATGTGCTGTGCTGGTGTTGAAAAGAATGGTTCCACCTCAGCTTGATTAGTCTCTGCATTGCTCTGTGTGTGTAAGGTACAGAACCACTTTGGTAGATCTTTTGGGGTTCATTTTTGTGTTTTTGGAGTATATTTTAGCAGTACTAGCTGGACCAGGTAACTCAGGAACACACGTAATTTGTAAAGAAAAATTTAATAGTTGCATGCAACTGTTCTGAATGATGCTGTCCCTCCCTGAGGTAGAGTACTATTCATTTTAAATCCTGCTTTAGGCTTAGCTTAAATCCTTGGTAGCATGCATGGTTTCCACAGCCTGCACTGAAGGGAGCAGACTGTAATAAAACAGATTATTTTGTGGAACTCAAATATTTGAACCTGAAAACTTTGAAGAAACAATGGAATGTACTCATTGGGCCAATGGGATTCAGTGTTTCAAGGTCATTTAAATATAAGCAGGCTATTTAAGGCTGTGAGTGGGAATGCAACTTAGAGGTGTATGGAGAGATGGGAGCATGGGATAGATGTGATACAGGGAGAAACAGGAAGGATTTTTGCAAGGATGTGTGTAAAAGAGCCAGGCTTTGGAAGAGAAATCCGAAAATATTTACTGGGATATAGATTTGGCTTGAATGGAGAAGCAGGGTTTATAAGGACAGGAAACCACTGAGTGACATGATTTCCAGGGAAATTTTAGGAGTTTGGTTGCAGTGGAATTCCATAAACTTTTCAAAGTGGCAGTGTATGCAGTTCTGAAAGCAAGAAGAGCTTTTAACTGAATATGTTGAAAAAGGAAGAGCAGTATTCATTTTAGCTTTCAAATTTCAAGGTAATTTGATAGGCTTTACAAGTAACCCTAGGCTGTGGGTTTTTCCCCCTGCCATAAAGCTACTGAGTTTGGGGGAATTAAACTAGAAATTAGAAAACACAACTGCAAAGCAATGTGATTGTTTCTCCCTCCTGTGTGCCAAGCTTCTGCTTATTTAGTGTGATTCTGCAAAAACATCCATTGATTTTGGTTATTTAGCAGCTAATTACCTCATAGCCCACAGGATCAAGAAGCAGAGCTGCTTATTTAGCCTGTAATAACAATTCTTATTGTGGTGCCCAGTTGTGCTGGCACTTGCTTCAGGGAACCCCCACTCTCTGTCTGGCGAGGGGGCAGCAGAAAGGTCTCCTCTGGACAGCAGTTGCCATTTAAGCAGTGAGCACCTGATGGGTGTGCTTGTTCTGTAAATGTGAACCCTTTTTAAGCTGATTTTTTTTTTCCTGTTGGTGTCATTTGATGTGTGCCACAAGTTGCTGAGGTGAGAGCACAAGGTGTAGGAAACCAAGGTATCAGTGGAAGGCTCTGACAGGTCCCTCTCCTGCTTCCACCTCAGGCATTGCAGTGGATAAAGTGGAGAGAAAAATACGGGTGTGTCAGAGTAAATCCCCAGGAAGAATCTTTGCCTTTTCTAGGTAGTGCCATGATGAAAATTATGCTGCATTGCATTCTGTAGGGACCTGGCTCTTCATTAAAACAAAAGTCAAGCATGACAATATGGTAGCATGTCAAGAGGTGTAGCAGCAGGAATTTCCCCAAAATGCCGCCTTGGCTGTAGTTTGATGAAATGCACAACAAATTCTTTAGTGCGGGCTGAGTTCAGATATGCTGTGCAGATTCCTTCAGTGCATCCACTTGAAAAGCCCACTAATGCTAATCCATTTGGATACCACAGTATTGCTTCCAAATACAAAATCTGAATTTTAATTGCAGTTTTGTGGTTCGCAAGAGAAAAGTAATACATAACTACTGTTATTTCAAAGACAAATCCTTTGGGGGGATTGCAATTCCTCAAACATCTTTAAGATTCTCAGCAGCAAATCAATACATTTCTCAACAACAATTATCCTTGGAAGCCTTCCAATTAGATATGATGTGAAGAAACAAAGCTGTGGTGGTCTCCAGCTGAGCATTGCCTGTGAAACTGCCTTTGCAACTTAAAACCTAAATGAAATTGTAAACCAGAACTTGACTGTATCAGTAGGCAGCTATCTTTTGTCAAGTACATATGGGGATAAAATAATCTCTGAGGCTGGAATTGTTGACTCATTTAAACTAAATTCCCATGAATTGGCATAGTCTCTCTTCTGTATTTGACTGGAGCTCTTGAGTGCTTCAGCTGCATGAAGGACGAGCAATACTTTAGTAATGCTAATTGTAGGGCTATAGCCTGTCCTAAAGTGGTCTTTGAACATAGTGATAATGATAAAATATTAATGTCTCAGAACATTAATTAAGATTACTTACAGACATTGGGATCACTTTGAACAGAAGAGCAGAAATACTGCAATTCCTGGCAGGGCTATTTAAAAAAATCAGAAGCAAAACTATATTACTGATATTATTTGTGATTAACTTTTAATGGACTTGTGGTGATTTGAGTGGCTAAGAGCTACCCTATGGGTCAAGATTGCTTGGTAATTCTACCACTGTGAATTAGACAGTTATTGCCTGACTGAATGCAGAAATTAACTTCATTCTGCAGGAAAATACATGGGATTGCCTGGCCATGTCTTAGTGGCCATCTCAGTTCTGGCCTGTTCAGTTTGCAGCAGCAAATATATGTATGTAATAGGTATATTTAGAGACACCTCTTGGAGAAGAAGTTTATTGGGATGGAAGGGCCCAGTGCTGTGTACTGAGTGTTTGTGTTTTAGTTTTTGGAGCACTGTGGTTGGACGTTGCTAAAATGGCAGCAGTGTGTACATCTGGCTGTATAAGGCAAGAGTGGGAATACTCATAAATAGCCAGGAAAAAAATGGTTTTTGTTTCAAACAAATTCACTCTGCTCAAACATGAGTGTGTGAATGATTTCTCTGCCAACAATGCTGTTAAGTCTGCATTGTTAGGAGGAATAAGACTGGAAATATCCATTGTCTGCCGTCATCACTATGGCTGTGGAGAACCAGGGAAGGCCAGTAACAGCTTTTTGCCAGATATATTCCTCAAGACACTCTTGGAGACCAAGGCTGCAAAACAAACTTCTAAAAGCCAGGTTCTAGTACCTTCTTCAAGCAGATTTATGTGAACTAAATAGAATGAAATCACTGTGGGGGCAAGGGATTTTTAGTAAGATGTGAGAAACTCAGACTCATGCTTTCACCAATCACAGAAAAATAATTTTATCTTAATTTCTGTTATAAGTTTTTGTCCTGTATTTAGACATCTAGTCTGCCTTTGGTTTCAGCTTTTGCAGTTTGACTTCAAGTCCATGTAGTTTGCGTTGCTAGCTGGCAAAATAAAATGTGGCAGCTTCCTACAGATATTAAAGGATCCCTAAGTCAAGAAGGATTAATGAATTCTCTGGGTGAGACTGTAAATTATGGCTGCTTTCTTCCATAGTCTTTGATGGCACAGTCAGATCTTGCTGCTCCCAAGTGCTGTTGCAAAAGCATCACTGATGCTGTTCCTTGGTCTGTTGACTTTTTTGTCCCTCCATGCTGACAACAGTCCTTAAAGCTGCATCTCTAAACCAGGAAAAAAGGGTCAAAAGCCCATGCCTATGTTTAATTCAGCTGATTTAATAATGTCTGAGTTGAATTCTGTGGTGGTGCACTGCATTGGAAAACTATGAGAAAATGTCTTCTGCAGGGGATCACAGAATGATCATAAAGCACTTGGGGTCTCCTTGGACTTGGTGGGGTCTCTGACCTGTTACACCTCAGCAAGCATTTACTCTGCTGTGCCAGCTCAGAAAGGGTTAAAGACTTTCTGAAAGCTTCTGAATACTAGAGCAGTTATTCTCCTTGTGTAACAGTGAAAGAATGACTATGCATAATTTAATTTTGTACCTCATAGATTTTCACATATAGAATAATGCCAGAAGCATCTGAAGAAGCTTTTCTTTTACTGAACCTGTGTTAAGACTCTGACATCATCAGAGAAAATGTCGATTCAAGGAACTTTTAAAAAGCTCCCTCTTGACTTCTGCATTTGATGATCTAAAACCACATTATCATGATTAATTTGTTATTATTTTAAAAATCTTAAGCTCTCCTTTAATAAGATTGTGCTGAAGCGAAGCTTCATATGCTACTGTGATTTCTCTGTATATTAGTTAAAAGCTACCTAATTAGAAATGTAAAAATAATTCTCATTTTGTAAACAAACACACAAAAACCCTCTCAATGGATAATGCAGTTTTGCTATTTAATTTCTACAGGAGTAACAGAAAAAGAACTTTATTGTCAGATCCCTCTAGCAGTACTAATACAGAGATCATTGCTAACTAATCTGATTTTTGGAAGAGGGGATAAATTTGGGTTTCAAAATGGTGGTGTGGGTTCCCCTAACCTGTGGGCAATAGGAATAAAGACACTCCAGAGAGGCTGTGTGTTCTTCCTGTGTTTTATGCGTTCTTTGGATGCTCCCTGCACTAACTGTGTTTCTTTCCAAGGACATACTTGGTTGTATCTTCTGTTTTCAATTTCTGTAATGAAATGAGGGGCTCCAGAGTTCCTGTCTTCTTTTCTGAACCAGAAGGCAAAACATTAGGGAGAAAAAGAGGGAAAAAATTCACAGTGTGACTTCTGAGAAGTGCTGAAGGCCAGCCTACCTTTCAAAGAACTGTAACTCCCAATTTTTGTTGACTGCAATACATTTTGAAATACTGACCCTTAAAAAAAATGTGGCCCTGAGTTCCTATGACTTGCTCTGCAATTGATGAGAGCTGCAGAACCTAAGCACCACTGAAAATCAAACTTATCAGTCATGCTCACTGGCTTCCTTTGATGGAAACAATCTGCCTTGGGGAGTTCAGGGAGCTTTACTTAAAATCCCAGCGCCTAAACGAAGAGAAGTTTCTGTGCTTCTGGAGCTGAGGCTGTCCTGTGAGAGCAGGCACCACAGGCTCACCTGGAAACCCTAAACCCACACGTGGCCCCTCTCCCCAGTCTGGGGATGGAATTTGATAGCCTGGAAAGTGAGCCCTGCTTCTAATGCAGGACCAGGGAGGGGACTCACTCAATGAAGAGCAAAGAGATACTGAGGAGATTAGGAGTGAAAATATAAAGCAGTTGAGAATAGTAATCTCTTGTCTAAATATAAAATGGGGCTGGGAAAGCAACTGAATTTTGCCTGACTTTACAACTTCCATTCCAACCATTTTAAGTTTTCTTTTGTTTTAATTTTTTTTTTCTCTGCAGAAGCAGGGTCTTGGCTCAGTGTGTTCAAGGCAAACCCTTTCCGCAGTGCTTGTTGGCTGCAGGGGGCATCAGGGCACAATTCCTCCAGCTGAAAGGCGCTGTAGTGCCTGCGGAGCTTGAGATGCTCTGGAATCCCCACCTGTCCTCATGAGCATCGTTGTATGCCCCCCTCGGGCTGTCAGAGAACACAAATAAAGGGCAGATTCCAATTAAAAATGCACGGGGTCATTGTAATGTAGCTAAAGAGGCTCTCTGGGTTGTGCCGCTGTCAGCCTGACGCCGGTTGCATTTCGGTGAGATGAACTGAAGGGAAAAGCCAAGCCCTGCTGGAGTGCAGCTTTGCTGGGCTTTGCTCTCTGTCGTTTTCAACTTGCTCAAAGCCAGGCTGAGCTCCTGAAGTTTGGGCTGGCAGCTCTGGCGCTGGTGCCCTGCCCTTCAGAGGGTCAGGGTGCTGCCAGCAGTGTCTGATCACTGCCCACAGTGGGGACAGCCTGGCCAGGGTACAAAAACCCGAGAGCAAAGGGCTCCTCACATCCCTCTCAGGGCCAGCTCTGCCCAAGATCAGGGACTGCTCTCAAGGTAAAGGGGATTTGCATCAGCAAAGTGAAGATGAGTGCTGGTTCCTTGCCTCAAGCAAGCTTTCCCCGTGTTTGAAGGGTTTGAGCCTGATGCTGGAAGGTCATTGGACTGACTTGCACATTTCTGCAATACCTGAGTGCTTGCTGGATTTCGCTGTATAGCTGCTATTTGAGGCAGAAACCAAAACCAAAGTATAATTAATATATAAAAGCCTCTTTTCTTTGCCTCAGGCTTGTTTCTAGTTTGTTTGTTTCAGTACATTTCAATGTGAATTTCTCTTGGTTCACTGACTCCAAACCAATGGCTGGCATCAAAACATAAAGCCTTGCAATCACTTTTGCCTCTTTCATGTGTGACTGCCTCAGAAATGGTGGCTCAGAGCACTAGAAATGTCAGCTACAAGCAGTTCTGGGGGCTACAGCTCTCCTTGTAGGGTTAGAGTTGTAAAAAAGCTTTGGCAGTGGGATTACTTGGTTCTCCTGGGTGCAGGGGGTTGTAGCACTGGCTGCTTCTGTATTGAAATAAGGTTGTCTCCTGGATCTGATCCTTTTGCTGTCTATCACTCTAGTTTATTGAAAAGGGGTGTTTATTCCTTGAGGGTTTTGTGTATTTTTATAAAATAAATAGAGGTTTCTTCAAACAGATTTGATTAAAAAGAGAAATCAGAGAATCAGAGGGTTTATGGGGTTTTTTTGAGGTATTTCTCATGAGTTCACACTTGGCTAACTTAAATACATCTGCCCAGCACTTTTAGTTGTAAAAAGTCAGTGAAGTTCACTCTGATTTTCTTCTTGACTTGGTTAAATACATAACTGCAGCTTAAGGCCATCAATCATAAATAGAAACTCAGGAAAGGAGATGAATGGATGGGGGATGCTGGTAATTCTGCTTTATGGGAGCTGGTGGGACCCCAGCAGGGCCAGGCCAAACTCAGGACTTTTGTTTAATAGGAAGCTCCACATACTTTATATTTAGTTTAACTTCCAGTTCAAAACAAAACCTCACCTTTCCTCTAGTTAGAATGATATAAATCTTTCAAAGGTTTTACAAATGGGAAATATGGTTTTACTTTAAAGACTAGTATTACTAAAGGATTTCCAAATGTGGGATTTCCAAGTGACGAATTTTCCTCTATGGCTTTTCTCCATGTGTGTTGTTTTTATGTTATCTTGAAAAGAGGCCCAACACACTACAAAAAAATTTTTAAAACAAGGAGGAAGACCAAAACCACAAAATTCTAAATTTAATGTGGAACTGAATAATTCTTTTAAGGACCTAAAGATTTCCATAAGTAAGAGCCACTTGCAAGTAGTTTTCTAAGTAGAATTAAGAAACTGTAAAGGGTTGACTCCATCAGCAACTTTAACCAAAATGCGTGCAGAAAAAGCCATCTGCCTGGCTCTTGAATTGCAGTCTGTGCAATGATGCTGTGTTTCAGCAGGGATCAGTGTCAGTGTGAGGAAGGGCTCCCGAGAGAAAGTGAAACGTGATATTAAGAATGTCAATATTTCACTTTCTAAACTGAAATTCTTGGTAGTGTTGAGGTAATCCATATGTCTTAATCAGCTCCTGGTGTTTGAGTGGGAGGAAGCTCACACAGTAACTAGTTGAGGAGGTGGAGCAGTTAGTCAAAATAACTGCTTTTCTCCCTGAGGACTTTTGGGTTCTGGAGATATTTAACAGATGAGATAGCAGGAGCAGCTGGCCCGAGGGAATTATCAGAGAGGCATTGACACCATGGATCAAATAGATTGCTAAATGAGTGTTGTGTCTGTGGAGGGCCCGAGGTGTGATAGCACCGAGTCGGTTTGGGGGAATTTCCTGGCTGTTGGGATTGCCAGCATGGCAGTGGAGGCTCAACAGCGTGGGCTGGGCCTCCTGCCCCGTGGTCTGGAGGGGGATTTGGGGACAGGAATGTGATGGAGGCCCAGCCTTTGAAATGGCGCTGAGGTACAGGTGTGCAGAGCCAGGGTGAGGGATGCTGTCTGCAGCCAAGGCACTTGTGCCTCTGGGGGTGTTTGCAGCTGTTGCTGGGACTGCAGGAGGGGTGAGCAGAGCACCCATGGCTGCTCAGCTGCCCCTCAGGGCTGGAGCTGGGGGGAATTCTGGTGCCTCCCCAGCAGTGTGGGGGCCGGGGGTGCCCCCTCTGCAGCTCTGCCTTCTCCTAGGCACAGAGCAGCCATGCATCCCTCACTCCTGAGCACTGGGGCACTGACTGCTGCTCTCCTGGGGCAGCTCCACTGCCACAGCACTTCCCTGCACACCTGGGAATGGGCTGCTGCCTCAGGATGAATAATTTAACTGATTCTGAAGGCACGTTGGCAGATACCATAGTACCCATCAAATCTAACTGCCTGTAAATTTAATTAGTGTGCAAAAACCAGCTTTGGAGTATACCAAAACTTAATTAGTCAGCAACTTAAGGTTGTTAGCACGCTCTCCAGGGTAATAATATCCAGAAAAGGGTACATGAAGGCTGTGATAAAATAATTAAAAGTGTAAGATCCTCATGGCATGTTTTCTTCAGAGCTCATCTCTGCTGTTTATAAATCAGTATGGAGGAATAAGAGCAGCAGCACCTTGGAGCTGAGCTCTGATGTGGATGTCTTCCTCAGTGGTGGGGGAGCAATTAATTAGCAGGTGTGGGGCTCAGGTCTGGTCAATCCCATGCAGAGAGCTGAGCCCTTTCCAGGGAGCTTCCTGTGCCTTCCACCACCATGTGTCAACCTGCTGGTGGGGAAATGAAACCCGTGGTCTTCACAAAAGTATGGACTAGTAATTAACAGTTTGGGAACCATGGGATGGCTGGGGGGCTTTCTAACTGGGCTGATGGAGAAGTCTGTAATTAATCTATTAAGTCTTTTAAATGAGGTGATATGGGAGAGAGAACAGAAACTCTTCAGGAGCATTTTCAGCACCTTGAGTGGTGCTGATTTGTCCCAGGCATGTTCCCAGCACTTCAGGTGTCCTTCTGGGTTACCAGAGTGGCTGTGCAGCAAGGGACAGTGGCTTCCCACCTGTGAGGAAAGCAGGTTTACAGCTTGCCTGCCATGCAGTGCTTGCAGGGAGAGAAGGATGTGACTGGCAGCCTGAGTTACTACAGGGAGGTTTTTAACAGGGATGGGGAAGGCATAGTGCAACAGTGACTCACTGCAGGCTGTGGGAAAGGAAAGGAGTGGGGTTTAGTAACACTGAGTGTGCCCTATCTCTCACACCCCAGAGATGTACACACTTGCCCTCCTAATGTTCTGCTTCAGCCCTAAGCTGCTGCAAAATGGTTGTCCCCTGTATTTTTGTGGGAATAGCCTCTCCTATGAATGGAGCATGGGCTAAAATGAAAGTAACAAAATTTTCTTCAAGCATCTGTGGGCCTGACTGTAGTTTGTTGCTAGATGCTTGCCCTCTGAGTGCTCCTGGTCTCTCATTATCCCCATGCATCATGGGGAAAGAAGGAAACAATTAACTTTATGATCCCTGGAAGAGTATGTAAAAGTCAACAGTGTCTAAGAAATGTCTGGAGGCTGAAACCACTTATCCACTTACATTCAAAAAATGAAAGAATTAATAAAACATATTTTGGCTCCTCCATTCCCACTCTACATAGCAAGACAACAAATTCAGTTCCTGTGCCCTGCAGACCTGAGGGAGGAGGTATTTTGGAGGCATGTGAAGCTCCCCTGCTGCCAGAGTCAAACACGGGTACTGGAGCCTCCCTAAATACTTGTGGCATTGATCTCACCTGGCCAGACTGTCCCAGGCAGTGCAGGACGGGGGCAGTGAGTGGGTGATGTGCTCTGGGAGAGAAAAAGCACATTGCCCATCAGTACTGGGTTGCCTACCTGGACTGATGTCTCCAGCCCTGCCTGGAGACCCCATTCCAGAGCATGGGATTAGTGGAGTTGTGTTCTGGGAAGGAACCTGGAACCATAGCAAAGAGCCTCTCTGAGCTGCTGTTTCATGGAGTGGGACCATCTTTCACAGTACAGTGAGCAGCCCAATGGAACCTTGTAGAGTTTTCCTCAAAATCCTGTATTACCATGGGGCAGTGTATCCACCTGAGCCAGGGTTTGGTTTTTGGAAAGTTGGTGTAGGGATAAAACAAAGAGAAGCAAGGCTGGGTGCTGTGTGTGTGCCAGCATGCAAACATACTTTCCTCTGGATTTAATATGCATCTGTTGAGGTTCATTTCACTTTCTGTGGAACCTGAAAGCTCAAAGCTGAATTTTTTTCAGTGAAAGCTCTGTACCACAGGCACAAGGTTCACTTACACCTCAGCCTGGCCCTGCTGAATAAGATGGGTTGCTGACAATCATCTGCCCAATTGTGTTTAGATCTTGGTTTTTGCTGTGACTGTCTCATGTAACATCCAGCCACCTTAAAGTCTATGCAAATTTGAGATTGACTTTGGTAAATCAGGATTTGAGGTGTTTTTTTCATCACAGGCCTGTGACAAAGTGAAGAATGGCTGACTGGATTCAGTAAACCCCCAGATTTCTGAGAGACAGACTGCACACTGCTGAGTGAGCTTAATTTAATGAACTGAGGGATGCCATGTAATCTAACTGCTTATTATGTTAAGAGGCAGCAGATAATCTAATGATCCACAGGTGGCTATTTTGATTTGACTGCGTGAAGTTAAATATGTGCTTGACTCCACCCCACTGAGCAGTGTTTGTCCCCGTGCTCAAGTGGGACCGAGGGGGGCTGTGGGTGCCTGCCAGGATGGGGCAGCCTCAGCCTTCCAGGGATCTTTATTTCTGTGACCAGGAGCTCTCCGTTTTAGCAAAAAGTGATGATCTACCCAGGAAAACTTACTGAAAACCAGCAGATAGTATTTTCATATTTTTAGGAACACTGGTAATTTTGTGCCTTTTATGCATGTATAGGTGCTCTGGAGAAATGCACGTCATTGGTTATTTATATTTGTAGAATGCTTATGTATTTTAGAAAGTACCTATTCACAGCCTGTAATCAGGCTTTAATCATGGCCTGTAATCACAATCAATAAATTAATAGATTAATTAATAAATTAATGCCAATGAAATATGATTTTTCTATTGATTGAATGTTTATTGATTCTGGTGCCTGGCAGTGCCAGCCTCCTTGTGGGGTTTTTCTTCAGAGAAGCAAGCTGACTTTTAATGAGATTTGTGCCTAGCACTTAGAAACACCACTCTTCAGTGTACCCTGCTCCCATTTTTGGGATCACTAATGTTGTTGATGTAAAACTGCTTCCGATCTTTAACGTAAAAACTCAGCTTTACTTTTAATTGCTTTTGGTTCTGCTCAGTCTAACTGTAATAATTTCATTTTTTTTGTTTAAAATTTCAATCATGCCCGCCATATGGCAAGCATCATTTATACATAAAAGCTACTTGCTGTTTTACCTTTGGAAATCATCAAGGCCTTCACAGTAAGAGCTTCCTAACCATCTGCTCCCCTCTCTGACCTCATGTTAATGTAGACATCTGCAGTTGTGACTCTGGGCTTATTAAACAGTGATGCCCAGTCAAATGCCCTTGTGCCTGGCTTTCCAAAATTCAGTGCTGCAGAAAGCCTGAACTGCAACAAAAGCCCTTCAATCTGCAGCTGTGGTGGGCAGGCCTGTGCCCCCTGCAGGTCCTGCTGCCCACAGAGGCTGAACAAGAGGATTTGGCCGAGGGGACACAGCCATCCCAATTAGCCGTGGGTTCACATTGGTGTCCTGTAATCCTCCATTGCCAGAGATGCTCCAGCATTGGACCCCATGCTAATCCATTTTTAGAGTGTGCTGCGTGCATAAAGAAGATTATAATTTTAAAATGAGCTAATTATTTGTAGTTAATCAGAGCATCCCTCAAATTACAGAAGAAAGTGCTGTAGGTTGAAATCCTGTCCTCGATTGAGTCAGCAGCCCGACTCTGCCTGGGCTCAGTGATGCAGGCTGGGAGTGCTGGAGTTCACTTACCCTGCCCCTTCACCACAGCACATCCTTCAGGGCAGGCTTTGGGCTGTTTTAGTTTAATTTTGCTTTTTTCTACTGAAATATTGTATGTGAATGTTTGTCAATGAGGAGGAAGAGGTGGCTCCAAGTAATCTTGCAGGAGCTGAAGACAATGGAGCTAATCACAAAATATAAATGTCTAATGCTTCCAGTGTTCTGAGACTTTGCACTCTTCATTTGGTGTTGTGTAAATTGTAGATGAAGACAATACATTGATTTAAACAGATATGTTTATTAAAAAAAAAGGGAAAGGAAAAGCTAATTTCATTTTGTGGTTAATGTGCTTTTAATGATTATATTTTTAAAAGGCAAATATTGCTTACTAGAGCTGTTAAATATTTTATATACATTTTTGGAGTTGTATTCAGCCATAATAATGACAATTAGACTTAAGGCATTTGTGTTAATACTGGTCTGCTTTCCCTAAAGCAGAATGCCTTTAAGCACAGGCAATAATTTTGCCATTGAATACTAAAATCTTGGTAAATGATTCAGGTAATCTCTTGATCAAAAACTGATTCTTGCACACATTAGTCCTTTTAAATGACACAGCAAGAAAACTGTTCAAAGAGAGATTCGTTTAGTGGATTAAATTGGGCAGTTAAATGCTGGGATTTCTGATAAAAGCTCTCTGTTTTTAATGGCCCAGAAGCATAAAATAAGTCTTGGTGAGGTGGTAAGGGTTTGGGGGAAGAAAGCCTGGGCTGGGCAGGTGCAGCTCCTTGAGAATTGTGTTTCCCCAGTCTGTCCCTGTCCCACCTGGGTGGGATGAAATGTCAGACCCACAGAAAAAGAACACATTTGTATTATTTGGTGGTGCTAACAGAGAGCATTTTCCACATAAATGTCTTTATTTTTCTTAAATAATCAGTCACATGGATTTGATTTCTGAAGTAGATTAATTTCTTTATGCAGGTAGCTGGTAAGAAAATCACTGTAGGAAGTTGAGCAAATGACCAGTTTGGGTTACCGGTGTGTCTGTTCAAGTCTATGGAGACTGAAAAATGGGTTGAAAATGTGCATGCATTCCCTGAAAAGAGATCAGTGAAGAAAAATATCAGAAATGCTTTTTCATTTTTTGTTCCTGATCAAGTTTCATAAATACTTTAATATGAAGTACTTGGTTTCCGATTACCTCAATGTATGGATTTTTTAGGAAAGTTGGTGATGTTTGTGTTTTTTGAGAGGATGTGGGTAGGAGGGGGGTGGCAGATGGGAAAGTCAGAAGAAGGTTAGGATATGCTTTTTAAAGGAAATGCAAATAGAAATGCAACTTAAAAATAAAAATGAAAGGATGAAAGGATTTCTGAGGGATCTGTTGGCTGAATTGGGGTGGCTGTGCTCTCAGAATTGGGTGAGATGCGGTGTTTCAGCTTCTGTCCCGGGTGCAGAGCCCTCCTTGCTGGGGAGGAAGGAGTTGGGAGTTGTGGCTGTGAGCTCTGTTCTGCTCTCCAGCCCATGCAGCTCCTGCAGCCTGGCTGTGGCTAAGGGCTCTTGAGGGAGCACAAGTGACCTTGAAATGTGCTGGGAGTGTGCAGGACCAAGACTCTCACACTTCAGGGAACTTGTTTATTGCCAGTTGCTTCTTGTTCCTAAGCCTTCATTTAATTCCTTTTGAAATGTCTCTTTTCAAAAATCCCTTAAGCAGCTTCATGTGAATCAGGGGAGGTGGCAGTTCAGGTGTTGCAGAGGTGGGTGCTTGTCTGTGGGGAGGGCTGTGAGGAAGGGAGCCCTGTCAGCAGGGATGTCCATGGGGCTTTGCCCATCTGGGATGCCCTGTGAACCCAGTGCTGCTCCTTCTGTGGGTCTTCGTGGAGCTCCTTTCCTTTCTGTCATGTTGAGACCAGTAGTGGAGCTGAATGGAAAAAGGAAGCTGCATGTTAATTTTGCTGTAGTTTACTGAAGGTTCTCTCATGTTGATTTGGACTTGAAATAGGTGCAACCACTGTCTCTGTTTGTACTGCATAATAGGAGATGAGCAGAGCATGTTTCCAAGATGGCAGCATGCTCCCAGAAATGGTTGTGAGTGAGATGATGAGATCAGTGCATGATGTTCTCTCACACGGTGAGGCAGATGTTTAAATGATCTGTGTATGATTCAGTAGCCATATCCATTCAAGCTTTGTTGCTTGTGCTGCAGCTGTTCAGGTGGATGAACTACACTTCTTATGTTCCAGTCCCATGGTAAGTTACACAGATTTTTCAGATCCTGGAAACCGTGCTCCTTTAGATCCTGGGATAAGAAAATAATTTGCCTGGCTGAATACAGCGTGATATCTGGGAGTGGGATGGGTGGGTGGAGTGCCTTGTTCCCCCCAGAACTCCTCGGGAGTTCTGCATCTGTCTCTTTCCTCAGCCTCTGCTCTTTGCTGTGTAGAGAGCTGAGCTTCAGATTTCATCAAGTTTTCTGTTCAAGTTTAAGTCTGAAATTACTTGGCACGAATTTTTAACTGCTTGTCTCCATTATTACATTCTCACCGTAAGCCATAGTGCAACACTGTTTCCTATTTCAGGATGACATTTTCAAGTAGTTGTGTCTTTTACATTTTGCTTTGACAAGCCCTCTTTGTCTCCACTGGCCAACTTGTTTCTGGACTAGACCCACCCATTTGTACTAAGAAGTAATGCCAGTTTGTGCAGCATTATTTAATCACAGAATCTCTTTTAAAATGGTTTAATACAATTTCAAGAGTGGAAGGTGTGTGCTTTGTCTTGTTACTTCCAGAGTAAACTGCTGACTATTACCTACCACTATGTGGTGTGACTGCTGGCAGTTTAGTTAAATGAATTGTTTTCTGCCTAAGCTTCAGCTCCTCACCTTAGAATAAAAACCTACAAGAGAGCTGGAGAGGAACTTTTTGCAAGGGTGTGTAGTGAGACAAGGGAGGATGGCTTTAAATTGAAAGACTGTAGGCTTAGGCTAGATATCAGTAAGAAATTCTTTACTGTGATGGTTGTGAGCCGCTGGAACAAGTTTCCCAAAGAAGCTGAGGATTCCAAAGTGTCCACTTTGGGCAACCTGGTCTAGTAGAAGCTGTCCCCACCATGGCAGGGGGTTTAGAATTGGGTGTTCTTTAGGGCTGCTTTCAATCCACACCGTTCTGTGCCTTTGCAATTCTATGTGGTGCTCAGGGAAGCGAAGGGACTTGAGCATTTCCATTCTGAGGAGGGATTTTGATCATAGCCAGCTAAGCAGCAATTGACTCTGCTAAGGTTTCGGAAAGGAATTGTACAAAAGTCCCTTCTGGGTCCATCCTCTGCTGGAATCTTGATTTAGCCTTTGTGCAGAAGGCAGCAGTGGCATTTTGGGTGTGGCTGCTGAGATTTTGACCATGAGGAGGGAGAGGCTCACACCTGGGAGCCCTCCTGAGTGGTTCCTGTTCCCAGGGACCTGTGAGTCTGCCCCAGTGCACCTTTGTGCGCAGTTGCTCGTTTTTCATTAGGTAGTGATTTGATTAGATAAAAATAAAAGTTGCTTGAGTATTCACTTTTGCAGTGATGCATAACAAATTTATGCAGATTCAAATAGGACTAATCTGCATGCAAAATATAAAATGTGATTACTAACCCGTATGCACCTGTACTGAAGTTTAATTGGGTACAAATGTGAACAGGAAGAGAGAAACCTAACAAAATGTACAGCTTTGAATTTGGGTATGAATTAATGCAAAGAGATCTTTATAGTGTTAATGATGATTCAGGTGTTTCCGGAGTAAATTAAATCTTTCAGTAATTTAAGAACACTTATTCTTTAATTTACATTGACTTTATTAAAAAAATACAGTCTTGTTTTCTGCAGAATTTTTCACCTTTTGCTTCCTTTAGCTCTATTGTTCTAATGGCATTCAGTTCATGTCCAGGATCACCCTGAAAACACAGACGATTGATTCTGATCATGTGTAAAGCAGCTGATAATGGTCGTGGTTTCCTTGACATAAAGGAATGTTATGAGTGCTAACAGTGCGTTGGGAGGTCAGGACTTAAAGTCAGGAGAGCTTTAAAGAACGTATTATTACTCATTTTCATATTAATTTTGGTGATGTTCAGTGATTGGTTCATGTAACACTGCAGCTTGTGTTCAAATCCAGTATTGGAGCATATCACTTGCCTGTGAAGGTCTCCGTGGTCCAGGGAGGTTGGATGTCAGTGGAAGTACATTTCAGCTGATGTTTCTTTCTTCCAGGATGCTCAGAGAAGACTGTTGATGTTCCATGGTTAGACAGAGGAGAGTGAGTTCAGGCCGTAAAAGTGAATGAGTTATGAGAAGAAAAGCTGAAAGTCAGTTATCCCTACCAGCTTCTCATTCTTTGGGCACAAATCTGAGGGGAGGCTCCAGCACTTGTGGTACCCATCTTCAAAACCAGAACCCCTGTAATTTCTGTAATGAGGTGAATGGAAAGAATTGGGGCTGGTACCATTCCTGCACTGAGAAGCTGGTGTTGCTTCAATCAGGTTTTGGAGCTGGTACAGGGTGCAGTGCTGGGACAGTGACCCCTTGCCTGGCTGAGGAGGCCTGGGCAGCCAGGAGCATGGCTGGTGCAGGGTGTGGGCACCCTGGTCATTAGAAAGTAATATTACTGTCTAATACTTATTTATTTCTAATAATTACTTGCATGTAAAAGCTTTCCTGAGTGGGTTTCTTAGGGGACCAGGCTCATTTCAATGAGAGAGATGCTGTGATGAGGAGAGCCATTCTCAAGAGAACCTCCCCTGTAAACTTTGCACATTGTGAGCACCAGCAGTTGCAGCTGAACCCTGCTGAGCCCTTTGGGTTAAGAACAGCTCTTGCTAAGAGATTTCTGACACATTTTGATGGAGACCAAATGTAAGTAGTGGGAACGCTTTAAGTAAACTGGGCTGACATCAAATAATCAAAACCACTTAACACTGTGACACAAAGTGACAGCATCACAGAATTTCAAAATTTAAGTTGACACTCTGTCCTGTGCATTAGTGCACAGGACAAACAATACAGGAGCAAACAGCACCATGGCATGGGTCAGTTATGGAGTGCCAGGATTTCCTCTGAGTGGCTGTGGCACTGTGAGGCTGGCCCATGACCCTGGTGTTGTTTTATACAGAGCAGTGATTTTGTATACAAATGAACAAGGCCGTGGAAAGGTGTCTTGGCCATCAGGCTCCGAGTGGAGCACTGTGTGGGATGATTGCTGGAATGACTGCTGTGGTCTCTGAAAGCTGTGTGTGATGAGAGAGGGAGCCTTGCTATGCAAATCTATCCTTGTTTAATAAGAATATCCCCAAATGACCGTATGGGGAACCATAGGTTCAGATTTCTCTTGAAGTTATTAATCCGAGACCTCTCCATTTATACATATTTCCCAGAGGAAACAGCCTCTGTTACTTCCTTTAAGCAGATATATGCTACCCACAACAGCTGCTGCTTGCAAGAACCTTCATTTTGTTAATGTTACCTTTGCCAGAAAATATTCAAAACAGAAAATGAAGTATCTATAGTGGTGTGTTCAACTCAGCAGGAAGCTGCATTGGTGCCAGAGCAGAGTGAGACAGAGTAGTAGAGTTCTGTACCAGATAAATTATTAATATTTAACATGCAGAAAGGGGAGCTGTAGGAAGAAAGAATGGCATGATCTGGCAATGCTTGTAAGCACCTGTGAGTCTTGGGGCTGTACTGAGTTTCCAAGAAATATCTTTATGTTCTAGGCCCTTAAGAAAATAACACAGTGAGGGAGCTCCCTAATCCATTTACCCACTGCCAAGCACAGTGCTGGCTTTACCAAGCCCTGCCACATCTTGGTTATGTTTGATCAGGCACATGGGAAAGGGTTTTATTCTGCACTACCATCTGCAAGGTTTCACAGTTAATGGTGAACTGAAGACAAGAATAAATTGTTCCACTGGAAGATCTGGTAATTGCTTATCAACGAATGGCAAAGTGACTTGAAAGCAGACAAATGAGAATGTGCAAGTGCTGTAGGTGAATAGGTGCTGAGAGGTCAATGTTCAGGGAGTATTTGTTGGGCCTCAGGTCCCTCTGACAGCACTGGCCCTTTCAGAAGGCATTTGCTAGAGTCAGAATGGTATTTTAGAGAGGTTAATGAGCCCTCGAGGAGAATGCAGGAATTTCTTAACGGAAAAGGGGGAGTACATATCCTGACAAGAAAATTAAGCAAGGAGGCTGTGAGGAAGGCTGTTTTTAGTGTAGTTTTTCTGTATTTAGGTGGACTCTGTGCTCTAGTATCTGTGAACAGTCCATGAGTATAAATGCTCCAGAAAAATGCTTTGTGTTTCAAGACAAAATACTCTGATATTCCTGGCTTGAGTGAGATCATGGTGTATATATAGCCAGATACAGCTTTGGCTGTGTCACTGGCACTGCCTGGGTGACGTGGCACCATCCGGCAGCGCTCTAGAACATGCTCAGGCCATGGAGGTGTGATGTGTGGGCTTAACAGTGAATGTGTATTTAGAGCTTGACTTTACATTCGGGTAGGGAAAAACTGAGTTTTCCATTTTGGTTTACCTAGGGTTTGGGTTTGCAGGGTGGTGTGGGAGTACCCTGAGCGTTTACAAAAGGGAATCCAATGAAGTGCTGGAAAGTCACCATAGAAACATTAATGTGTATGACAGAATTGTTTCTGTAGATACTTCCTGAGGTTTTAAAGGCTGATACTTTTCAGAAACTGTGGAATGCATCCAGTTAATTGAAATTGGAAGTTTCAGATATTAGATATGCGTAGGCGTGTGGAGGGATGGCGATGCTTTGGGATCAAGTCTTCTGCTGTGGTGGGCAAATAGGTCACATACTCTCTTCAATTTTATCAAGACATCCTGTTCATAAGCATTTGGATCCAGGCTCCCAGTACTGCTGCTCCCTCAGAACCACTGGGCTCCACTGACTGGACACCTTCTCATGCCCCAAAGATTTCCATGGTTACTTGGAGCAGTGTTTTACTACTATCATCTTGTAAAATTGAATCTCAGTTTGCCTGGTCTTCTAGATCATCCTTCTTAGCACTTCTTTCAATGTAAATTTCTCAGTCAAGGGTGACTGGAACTGTGCAGTTTCCCCCATCAACTTGTCATGTCCCATAAATGCATGAAGTCTGGCAGTAGACGTGTCCAGGGGCCAAGGGTACATTTCTTTTTGGCAGAAGCTTTGAGGTGGTTTTTATTCGAGTACCTTGTAAAATGAAATGAATTGTCCTTTACAAGAGGTCAGAACTGTTATTAGTTCACATGTCCAATGCTGTGAGGGAATATTAAGCAGTAATTAACCATTACATCTGCTTAAAATCCCCATGGCAGTTCTTCTTCCACAACAAAAACCTCTTGCTCACTGGCAGTTTCTGTGGTTAAATGATGCTTTGGCTATCTTGTTTTGGAAGAGTAGAGAACTCAAGGAGCCCTTGGAGGTCATTTCTGCTTGACAATTGCTTTGTGAGTGCTGTTGGCACTACTCTGTGGGGTTGTCTCTCCAGGACATCTGGAAGCTCTGGGATGTTCTTGGAGAACAGATGAAGAGCTCAAAGCTTTCAAAAGCTCTTTGCTGCAACCAAAAGTTGCTGAGGCAGCTGGGAACATGCACAGGACAGTTGGTGAGAACTGGGCTAGGGAGAATGCCATTGAGATTTTGTGTCTGACTTGGAATTTCATCCTGTGTTGCTTTTGTTTTGGTTTTTAAAACTGATCACTGTAGGGTCCTGTAGGGCCTTTGTTTGAGGTGTGTTAATTCCTCAAGTCAGTGGCCCTGTCTTTAATAGGGCTGGTCATCTTCCAGGAATTTATTTTATTATTTCACAATGAAATATTTAAGGCTCCACATTCATAAAAACTTTCTTCAAGAAGCTACTTCTTGTCTTGGACAATCAGACTAAATTATCCACCAGCTTCCTGGTTAATTTCAGAAATAATGGCTTGATCCAGTTACATAGTTCATTCCTCATAATTTTTCTGAGTTTCCTGGATGGTCTTTATTTCCCATCTCATTGACTATCAAAATGACCTATCTCATATTTTTTCTAGTTATTTAGCTTCTGGTGGGTAATGGGAGTTTGTAGAGGTTTGGTTTTCAGTACTGAACAGCCACGTTCCAGTGTGTTTTGGAAGTTCTCACAGGAACTGTTTGGTAATGGCTTTTGTGTTGTGCTAGACTGGTGCTACATGATGCTGCACAGTTAGAAATCTTCATCAGATGCCTTGGTTTTAAGCAACCACTGAACAGCATTCTGAAATTTTTTTGCACTGCTTTTTTTTCCTTCCCCATTCCAAAATATTGCTAAATTATCTCTGTTATAACTAAATCTCGGTTTTTTTAATCTGAAAAAAAATGACTCATTGAGAATTTGCAGCTGTAATGTCATGCTCTCTTATTGCTAATACTCTCTGTAGATTGTATTTTTCCTCCCTGGTATTGTCAAAACTGGAAATGGGTACCTTGATAAATCAGTTCCAATGAATGGCAGTGGGCTCCCACTCTGCATGTCATCCTTGCTGTGAATTTTGAAATGGCATGCATGGTTCTAATACAAATTTTGTCTGTGCTGTTATTTTAGTGCTGGTTTTTAATGTAACATTTACAAAAACATTGGCAATCAAAGAACATGTTACCATTTGTGCTAATTTCAGGAGATGATCACAGGGCTATGTAATTAGCATTGATTAACCAATGAGCTGAATGGAGAGAGGCTACTTATGAGATGGAAGAGCAGGACATTTTCACTGCTAGACAAGGAACACTTTACAGTACGTTAATGAATCACGACAGCTGGAGAATTTGTCAAGGCCAAATCAGAGATGATTGCTCCTGTTACAAGGCAATAGGTAGGTCACTGGGCATTATAAGATACTTAGAATGGTATCCTGTTGTACTAAGGGGAAAGTGAGAGATTTATGTAATGGAAATCCTGTTTCACAGCTCTAATAAGCTTGTTAATAACAATTTGGTGTGTCACAGCACTTAGTAAGGACTTCAGATTTTGTAGCATAGAATGAGGTGAAAGATTCAAAAGCAAAAGGAGGAAAGATGTTGCAGTGAACGTTTTTGTGCAGCGGTGTGTGCTAGCAGCACCCTTTAAGGGGCTTTCATGGACTGCCTTTTGAAGTCCAGTTGCACAGTGTGAAGACAGGAGGGTTTCACTTGTGCTGTCTCTGAGCCACCTGTCTGCCCTGAAAATGTGTAGCAATAGAGAATTTGGTGGTGCCAAAAGTTTCTTTTTGTCAGTGTGTGACAAAGCAATGCTGCATGAAATGGCACGTGCTGAAGCTTTTCTGAGCTCTCATGGGAAATCCCTTGTGCAAACAACTCAAAAACTTATGTGCTTCCTCCCCCAGTTTGTAAACAGGATGCTGTGGGTGGGATTTGATAGGTGCAGGCTGGTTTTCTCTGCTTCCATTCACCCATCTGCAGATTGATGCTGCCACCTGGGAAAGGGGCAAAAATATTTAGGGTGTTGAAATCTAGGAAGGAGTTTAATGAGTTCTGTGTCCCCTTGCTGTGGAGTTCATGCTGTGCAGTGCTGTACCTAACTCATTCATGCTGTAGGAATGTCTGAGTTACTGTTTGGGTGAATTTACCCTGATGTAGCAGCCATGAACCCTTTGAAGAACTCTAGTTCATTGCCCAAATGAGCAGAGTTCTTACATCATTCAATTTTCCATCTAACCCTCCTCAGGCTTGACTGCCCCTGTAATTTCTTGGAAGGGTCACTCAGCTCTGCCTTCCTGCTCAGACCCAAAATCCCAATGTCAGGGCAATTCCCAAAGTCAGTTTTCTCTTCTGGCCATCAGAACGTGTCCATGAGGATCAATCTTTCTAATGGATGTTGCATCTGGAATTGACCATTTGTATGTTCTACACCAGTGTGAAAGTCTTACATTTTTACTAGTTGGTGTCATCATGGGATGCAAAAACATCTGTGTGAATCTGCACAAGGTCAGATCTGCAGAAGGTGCTTTTGTTTCACCTCCTCACTCAAGCTTTGAATCATGTGTAAAACCACAGTTCTGCCCATTCAAATGCTGGTTCAACACTTCAGTGGTGGCTACAGTTTTTTACTTGGTGTGTCTAGGACATGATGCCACATCTGTGAGACATGAAGCCTCTGATAACTGGAGAGCAGCCTGGAGCAAAACCTTGCATGTCTCAGCAGCTCCACAGCTGCAGGAGAGGGGAGGGAATGCAAGTTTTCTGGTCTAGGCTTTCTGAGACTGATTCTTTTCTCCTGATTAACCCAGCTCTTGGAATCTCACAGCAATTTTGTGTGTCAGAAACCCTGTTCTAGGCTTGCCTACAGAGGGCAAGGGCTGTGTCTTTTGTTAGAACCTGATTTCAGTGATCTAGCACACCATATCTTCGCTCTTGCTTCCAGATCACCTGTTCATTTCTGAACTGTATTGATAGAGGTGAGCACGTATGAGTTTACTCTAGGTTGCTTGAGCATTGTTGTGCTATGTTTTTCTGCCTTGGATCCAGTTAAAGTAAAAAGTCTCAAGGCTGTGGAGGTTGTGCAGTTTTTGGTCTGTTGCCCATTCCGAGTAAGGTCTTTTCACTAGGAAAAGTCATGCTGGTAAATAGGTATCAGCTGTCAGCTTCAAGATTTTCTTTCTTTAGTTCTTCCTTCCTTATCTCTTATTCTCTCCTTCTTGAAGGATTATGATGACATAGGGTTGTTCCCTAATTGCAGCAGAAGCTGAGGTGGGGAATACATTAAAGCATGAACAAACAGGAATCTGCTAGATAAACATTTAATTTTTGCCTGCCTACTTCAATTTTAAGTCCCAGAGGACCAACTTCCTACTATCACTAAACCTCATTATAGTTTTATCTCTAGTCTTATAATAAAATCAAAAACATTAAGCAACTGGAGCTGTCCTAGGCTATTTAGGATCGATTCAAGTAACCACTAATTGCAGTTTGCCTCCCAAGTGCTGTGGAAGTTGAAGGTCTTGCTATATGTGGTGGTCAAATATCTTCTTGAGACAGTGCCTGCAGCAAAGTTAATAGCGACCAGGGTTATTTAATATCCTAAATAAGGATACAGAGGAGGAAGTGGAAAGCAATCTGGCAGTGTCTGCTGGCATGGTTTTGTTACAAATTAACTATATCAGAGTGAATTAGAAAGGGAACAAAGGGTTGCAAATGTTCATGAGATTTGGACAGTGAATTTAGATTGGCTTGTATATGTGGCTATTTTCATGTTTTCTGTGGAACTAGTTCATGTGGTTCCAATTATTCATTTAAGTTCCATATTATTATCTTCAGTTTCCTGAGTGCATGATTTATGTATCCAAGACTATTAAAGCCAAATGCACAAATTGAAATTCGCTGCACATTGATTAAATTGGCTGTATGCATTACTTAAGTTAAATAAATTACTTATGTTAAAAAATGACTCTAATAGTTACAATTTGCAATTCGAATGACCTATAAACCAAGGATTATTTGCCAACAAAATGTTTGAGTAATATTAATAATGAATATATTAGAGAAATTCATGAGTTCATCACAATGAAGGAATAAGGAAAAATACTTATCAGATAATATGTAAGTATTTGTTCAGTGGAAAATCAAATTCACAACAGGTTCTTTGGAAAATCCAGCTGAATGTCAAGGATGCATGAATGAATGAGGTGGGATGAATGCTTCTAATTGCACATAATACTGTTTTAAGAACATTGGCTTTCTGCAAATATGCATGTTCTTTCTGTGAAGAGAGAGAAAAATTGAAGACTATGGTCATGCTGCCTCCACAGAACATTGTAGTGCTGTTGTTAAAGTGCTCACTGCTTTTTGGCTCCAGAATTACAACAGAATTATGATCCAGACTGAATCTTGTCTTGATGGTGCTCCCCTCTTCTCTACAAACCTGGTTGTGGGCTTCTTGTTCATCTGCTCAAAGTGCTGAGGTGTGGCTGGGGAACTGCTTCACCCACTATGGGAATGTGGCTCTTCTGGGAGGGCAAAACTGCTGTGTTGAAGCTGTCTAAAAGAAGTTGTTTGCTAAGGGACAGTCTTCTTTTCTTTTTTTTTTTTTATTTTTCTTTTTTTTTTCTTTTTTTTTTTTTCCCTAAAAGTTGGTTTCTGTCAAGATATTTCTATTTCAGGTGCCACTGTTGAAGTATTGGAATGGTTAGGTGTGGCTTCATAAAGCTCTTCTCTTATTGCTTGCTCTAGTCCTTCTGAAAACAAAATAGTACCTAAAACCTGTGGGCTGTTGAGTTTTTAGTGTGATGGAAAAATTAAACAACAAACCCAAACAAGCACAGATGTCCCTTCCCAATCAAACCACACTTTTTTTTTCCAATACCAGCTTCCAAATGTCAGCAATCCATCAATATCCAGCCTCCCTCTAGCCTTCTCCAAGAGGAACCACTGTGTTTTATAAACCTTCCCAACAGTTAATGTATGTAGCAATAAGACTAATGAAAGGTACAGAGTTTTATTTTAATGTAAAGACAAAGCAGCTTTTTTTTTTCTTTACCAAAAGTTTTAACTGTAGGACATGTGAAAACAGGTACTTTAAGAGATTAAGTGCTCAGAAAAATTAACAACAGATTGTATGGGGATCTTGAAAGGTCACACCAATAATGATTGTATTAAGAGGAAAAGGGTATGTTAGCAGGAAATGGGCAAAGATAGATGTCAAATCTTGGATGTTAAAGTATTTCATTTTAGGCTGGTAGAGAAATCTCTGTGCATTACTGAAGTTGTGGTGTTCCTTATCACCTTCCATCAGTCCTCATTAATTTCTGAGAAAATGCAAAAGGCAAGATTAGTTCCAGCTGACTGAGGGGTGGAACCTTTGGCATTTCTTTCCTACTTAATGCATGTTCACCTTGAAATTTATTTGATCACAGTGGGAGACAGACAAGTGTGTTAGTGTCTGTTGTGTGTTATTGACAAGCCACTCAAGACAAGTGTGTTGTTGGCCTTTTGTTTGTTGGGTTGGTTGGTCTGTTGTTTTTTTAAAACATCCATGTATGTTTGTTTATCTTTTCCCACCTGGGAAAATAAAATGAAAAGGGATTCTGAGCTGTTGCAATGCTGGATTTTAGGTAGTGCTGCAGGATTACCTAAGCAGCCTGGCCTTGTGCATCTGGCCAGGAACAAAAGATGCCACAGTTGTATTCCCCCCACTCTTCTCACTAATTTTAATGTTCTTTATTCCACGCCACCAGAGTCTCTACAAAAAGCATTGTGGCAGGTCTAAAAACCGATTTATTTGTTGGAATAGTACTTGGCAATATTACTGAGTTCTGAGCTCAACAAAGATCAGAGATGCGAATATGGAGAGCAGCAGGTGAAACACACAGGATAATGAATTATGGGCAGCATTTTTATTTTCCATTTATTTCCATTATTTCTGTCAAGTAAAAATCTTGTGGGAGGAGTGAGTTAAATACTTGTTTTTGAAGTTTTCTTTAGAACTACATTTTTGCTGACTCTGCAAACCAGGCATTTCTGAATGCTATTGCAGTCCTCTTATAGTGAAGGGAATTGTATATCTGTCCTGTGAGGTAGCACATGCCTGGCTCTATTTGTTATCTTTCACTGTCATGGAAGTGTATTTGAATAATAGAATCTGCAAATACAGTTTAGGTAGAAAAGAACAAAATATGTATATGAACTGTTCTGAAAAAGCCCTTGTAAAATAAATAGGTTTTAGTGTAAAGAAAGTGGGGGCCTGATATTATGTGGTGTTGAGCACCCTGTATATCAGTGGCAGTCAGCCCCTCTGAATTTTAAACAGAAAAGTGACTTGATAGTCAGCAGCTGGGCTGTGATGGTACTGCCAAAGGACCCTGTTCCCCCTGTTATATTTAAGCTGTGCTACCTCAACAGTAATGGTGTGTTGTGAAGATTAGGCAGGATCAACATTTAAATTTGAAATTAATTTTATTTGTTACATTTAAATAGCTATTATAATCCATAAAATGTGCTGTGTAAAATACACAAAATGAAAACAAATGACCATCTGTGGCAACTTAATATCTCTTCTGTGAGTAAAAAAAAAAAAGAAAAAAGAGGTAGATTTAACTTGAAAAATTACCCTCGAGGTAAAAGGTAATAATTCCCCAAATCTGGCTGCCAGAAAGGAAAGTGTAAACCTTTGTGCATGTGTCCTAGCCAGGGCTCTTTCTCTAATGTGGGGATGCTTTTACTAAGTTCTTAAGAGAAAGCTATTAATTTAGCTGAAACTTCTTGTACCAGGAAGTAAATAAAGATGCTTGTACTGAGAAGTTCTACCTCATTGCAAATGTGGTCTTTGTCAGAGCCTGCTGGACTCAGTGGAGAAGACTCCCTCTCGTTTTTGTGTTGCTTAGAACATATTCTGGAAAGTGTTCACAATGTGGGTGTGTCTGAGCTAACAGAGGGCAGCAGATGCATGCTTGGGGTGGCTCTCTTTCCAGGTGGTTGTAGGACTGCTAGGAACCCAGAATGTGCTCATTAGAGAGAAAGCCATTGCAGTTAGTTATCTCTGGTCATAAGACATGGGATCCATCCTGGCAGAGAAAGATCTGGCTTATGCTTGTGCTTGTAGTGCTCATTTTATAGCACGTGTTCTTGTTTAATGTAACAGAGCATCAGGAACTGCAGGTTTTACAAGTCTCCAGCCAGATTCTGAATTGTTCACCTCCAGAAAAGTGTGAGAGAAAAGTCTGGGCTGAGCAAGAGGGGGGTGACTTGGGGGTGGAATGTCAGGTGCAGATCTCAGTGCTGGCAAGGGAGCTGTGCTGAGGACGAGCCAATGTGTCCTGCCCAGGTGAGCTCTGGAGCTGCTCTGCCAGGTGACCTCCTTGTGGGGCAGGGTCAGTACTTCAAGCCAGGCTCAGGACTTCAGTGGCTAGCTGATACAAAACTCATTGAAATGAGCCTTTTCACTAGGGGCAGTGGCTGCCTCTCATGTTTTTGTGTGCTCTGAAGATGTTACAACCTTTTAAGTCCTTGTTATAAGATGTTATAACCTTTTAAATCTGATTTAAGGGTAGGGATAAGAGATATTTGGCTCTGCTGGTTTCTATAAAATGCAATTTTTCTTTAGTCACCCAGTTAGCAGTCTCAAGCAACTTAGATTAAGGCTGGTTTGAAAGAGCAGGTAGGTTAAATTGCTGAAAGAACAAAACCCAACCTCATGTGGAAGTTACAGAATTCACTGCGCTGTCCAAAAGTGACACAGTAGTAGTGAAAAATTGCTTTGTGTGCTGATGCTTTTTAAGCTCATCTGCTCTGCAAGTGTCCCTCTGTGATGACAGATTTGAAGAAAAAAGCTTTGCCTTTGGAGAATTTTGTGAGCGTGTGGAATATGTTGAGCCGTGGCCCCTGCGAACAAAGTGCAGCAGTGCTGGCACCTTGGCTGGGCTGTCACATCCATTAGGGGGGCGTGAGCAGAGCAAGCTGCAAACCTGAGCTTGAGAAAAACATTGACATTAATGTCAGCAGGACCAGATCTGCCCTCCTATTAACTTGTCTGAACTCAGAGGTGCCTGTGCTGGAGCTGGCTTTGGCTCCGAGGCCTGTGCCTGTCACTGTCTGCAGGAGCTGAGTGCCTCTTGCTTGGCTCTTCCCTTCCAGCCCCAGGGCTGCATGTCCTGGCAGGCCAGGGCAGCTTTACATCCCTTGCCTTCCTCCTTTGGGTATATTTTCTGAAGCTGTGGTTGCTGGCTTGCGCAGAGATTAATGTCTGTTGTGCTTGCCTCTTCACACGAGTGTTTCTAGATTTTCCTCCCTTTGCTCGCTCTCATAGATTTTCTTTTGTATTTGTTCATTGCTGGCAAGATCTTGTGTTTCTATATTATTAAAAATACAGATGGGTTTTCAAGTCACTGAAATAAATTAAAAGCAAGTGAACTGAAATGCTTCTCATAAAACAGGATTTGTCCAAAACCAAGCAAGATACTTCATTTTTCTCATCAAAATTAACTGTATCTCTTGACCTAAAGATGTCATAATATTTAAGCTTCTACTTGTAATAAATCCAGCTTCTGCCTGCTTTGCTCAAACTATGTTCAGAGCAATTATTTCTCATTTTTTAGGAAGGCTATTAAAATATTGTTTTGAGAATATTTTTAACCTTATAAGAGATATCCTCTTGCTTTCTGTTCTGCTGTGGAGGGGTGTTTCCCGCGCCTCTCCTGAGCTGTGCTGGTTTTTGCAGTTTTGCCAGGCTGAGGTGTGAAAACAAGGCAGCGCTAGGCAAGGCAGAAGGATGCTCGGGCAGGGGCAGCCCCAGCAGCTGCTGTGTCCTGGGCAGTGCCAGAGCCCTGGAGAGCCAGGCTGGCTCTGTGGGACAGGACAAGGCATCTGTGTGAGCAGGAGATGGCTTGGGCCCAGCACCAGCTGCTGTTGACTGTCTCTGCTATCACATCCCCAGCAGCAGGAACAGCCAGTCTGGCTCCTCATGTGTCTCCCACAAGCTGGAACAACCCAGGCTTGATCCATGAGCAGCAAAATTCAATTTTGCCTGCACCACTGGAGACCTTCAGCAGGGCTGATGTGGCAGCTGCTGCCCACCCTGGTGCTGGTGTGAGCTGGAGAAGGAGGTGCTCTGCAAGTGTTTATTTGCTATATCTTGTGTAGTACAACCTCATTCAAAAGGGACCTTGCTAGAATGTGTACAGGACTACAGCTACATGTCTTCACTCTCTTGCTAAAGTGTGCTGTTCTTCCAGTTTAATTTTTCCAGACACTTCCAGATGAGGAATTGGGCTGAATACTGGGTGGCCGAATGGAAATCAAAGTGCTGTTAGCCATTGAAGCATGTGAAAAAGCTCGTTCTCTCTTTTGGCTGCACTTTAATGGGTTGTTTTGGGTGCCTTTGCTCTGGGAAAGTGCACATTCAGGCTGTGACTCAGAGTCCTTGAATGGGTTTGTGGTCTGCAGGGACAGGGAGTAGCTCAGGAAGAGACAATTTTCTTTTTCCTCTTGTGTATTTCTTAGAAAAGCATAACAAAACAACAACAACAACAACAATTTCCTGTCCTCAGCTGCAGAGTGTGATGAACTCTGGTTGAAATGCCAGCTGTATTCACTTGTGTTTTCCCTCCTGTGCCATCTCTTCAAGCAAACTTTTACAGCTGCTGATTGCACAAAGACAACAGACAGAAGCTGATGTGCTGCTGGAGCTGCTGCCTAATGCTGATGGGTATTTTGGTGCTGCAGCCTGTTGAGTGTATGTGATAATTGGTTTCCCTTTTGGTCTTTGAGGACAGAAGATGCAATTAGCATGTCCGGCATATTTTCTTTCATGCATTCTCAAAATTGCAATTCTTTTTAGGAACAACGAGAAGTCTTTAAATTGGGAATTGGTTCTTACATTGTAAAGTACCTTTGCTTTCTGAGCATCAGAAGTTGCTTGCCCTAGGAGCTGCTCTCTCGGTGTGTTTGAATTCAGTTGTGGAGTCACAAGTGCAAGTACAAAATCCTATTGAAGTGCACCAAAAACATTAAAGGTGCTCTGCAAAGCTCTTGAGACTTACACCAAAGCTCTTTGGGACTTACACCAAAGGATAGGTGCCAGCCCTCAATTCGAATTTCAGGAAAGGCTTGAGGAGCTTGTAGGTGGATGATGGGGAATATTTACATGTCAAACATCAGGTAGGGTTACACAGTGTACTGAAAACAACTTGTGTTGTTTACCAACATCTGATTTCTAGCACCTTGCCTCTTCTGAACAACAACACAGCCAGCCTACACTGCAATCTGTCCATCTGAAGGCTGCATCTGAGCAGAAAAGAACAAAACACGAGGGATGTATGGATTCAGGTTTGCACATAGCTGTAGACAGGGCTCTGTGAGTATGTGAGACAGTTTTCCTTACTAGAGAGGCCTGGAGGCTTTCCTGGGGCGCTGGAGGGAAGCTGGTAAGATCAAAGGCTGTATGAACATTTCCCACATATCCCAGATTTGGGAGGACACCCCCAAACCTTGTTCTTTCAAACTTTGGGAACTTCACTAACCTGCCTTTGAAATGACACCATTTAGCAACAGCCACTTCAGGTTTGCTACAGTTACTGTTCTAATTACAGGCAGAAACTGTTGTCTGAGAGAGAACTGTATGGAAACTGTCAAATGCTGACATTTCATGGCAACCATGGGAGCTGGAGATCTGTTTTGAAGGGGTTCCTAAAAATACTCCATAAGAAGTGAGTTGAAGATGTATTACAGCTATATGTTTCAAAAATCTTCTCCGTCAGTGAATTTAGTATTTCATTAGAAACTACATATCCAACAATAAAATGAAAAAGCGAAAAGTAGAAATAAAATATGGTGTTTGTGCTCATTTAGCTGTTTCTTTAGAGTTATTACTAGCAAAGCAAATTTGGAACAAACCCTATTAGGACTTCTAGTCCTCTCTGTAGAGCCCTAAGCCTGGCATATAGCCATTAATTTACCAACTTTGAAAGGATTTTTATCTAATAAAAAGAGAGATGAGTAAGAGCCTGCACGTCATTGCAGGCACAAAGATGCAATTTTGAAGACTTTATCTGAAGCCCCTTTGATACAGCCTTAGTGCTCTGTGGAGAGGGAGAGGCACTCAGAGTTTGCTCACTGAGCCCCACAGCGAGCCCACCCTGCAGTGCCAGGGAGAGGGATGAGGTGGGAGCTGGGCTCTGGCAGTGCTGGCTGGCAGGTTCCTGGGCACAGCCCCTGCTCAGGCTAACGAGAGCCAGTGCTTGGAGAATCAGGTGTGTTACTGAGAAGGGTGGGAAGGAATGAGGGAGCAAAGGGGACCCCTTGCCTAATGCTTAGCAATGCCCGACAGGAGTCAGTCACAGCTGGGGGTGGTTCATCTCTAGGTGCACATGAGGGTTCAGATCTGCCAGGAGTTAGCTGAGCTGGGCCTAAGTGGGCTCAGGGAACTGTGGATTGACTCCAAGGGGTGGCAGGGCTCTGCATTGCACAGGTCTCAGAGAGATGATCCCAGTGAAATGACATAGTTGGGCCCAGGAGTAGGGTGATGGTGATGCTGTGAGGCTGCCTGTTTGGACACCATCTCTGTTTGCTGTTTCTATTTTCATTAGTTTGGCTTGGAAACAAGGTTTTAAACAAGGCAAGCACTGAGCATCAAATCGTGCTACAGAGGTGTGGGGTGGTAGGCATGCAGAATCTGGGATTGCCTTGAGCCAGGAGAGGAGAGGATGGATCCCATCAGATGGCAAAGCCAAAGTGCATGTTGGGGAGCAGGAAGTATTGGGTCTGAGAGAGTGGCTGGGAGAATCCTTCTCTGTCCTGGAAGATGTTGAGATAGGAAGGAGGAAACCACTACAACCCAATTTCCTCTCTTTAGCAAGAGAAATGCTATTAAATGCAAGAGATGGGTAAGGTAGGGTAAATTATTTCAGAAGAGTGGCTGGGGCTGCTGTTGTGCCCTGGATTTTGTGACTGAGCAGGTCAGAAGTGTGGGAAGAGTTGGGCACAGTGCAGGTCAGGTTTGTCAGCTTGGCCATATTCAACCTAGTCTGGGGCTGAAGATGCAGCACGGTCATTTTTCACCTGCAAGGAGGAATGTGTGCATCAGTGCTGGGCCATTTGTAAGAGGGCATCTCTCTTGACCTGGGTATTTTGTCACCTGGGAGAAATGACATTGTCAGATACCAGCGTCTGCAGGGTGCATTGCAGGTGCTTGGTGTTTGATGGCTGCATTCAAGTGTTGGTGCTTTTGAATAATCTCTTCTTGTCTTGAAGGCTTGATGAACCATGGGTCATGCACAGGAGATGAATTGCCTTCTGTGTGTAGCATCAGTGTTGTTGTTATGAACTGTGCTTCCTCACCTTGCAGAGTGGTTGTTGCAGTGACTTCTTCCTGTATCTCTACTACAAAAAATGGTTTGACCTTCAGTTCAATTGGCAGAGAGTTAGAATGTAGGTGAAGAGCTGGAGAGGGAAAGGTGGTTTGGAGAACCCAGTTTTTGGATGAAGAGTGGTGGTTGCTTGTGCTAGTCTAACAATGCTCCAGTTGTATAAAATAGGATAAGGAGAGGTGAATAAAGGCATCATGTAATCTTCCTTCGAAATTTGTCAGAATGGTGGGATTTAGTATACCACTTTAGTTCTTTCCTATTAGAAAAGGATTGGGATTATTTATCTTCCATCAAGATTATGACATAGTTCAGACTTTTTTTCCCCCAGCCCTTTTTTGTGCCTTAAAAAATCTCTAGCTGTGTGGGCTGGAATAGCTCTGAAATGCAGCCAACTGGATGGAAGGCTGTAAACTAACTAAAAGCAGTAATTTTATAAAGCTGAAATTGTAGAAATCCTGGAAAAAAACTAGTGTTTGCATGCACATCCTGAGATCTGTGGAGTGTGTGTGTGTTAATGTGTTTGTCAGAGCACACCTGCCTGTCCTCTAACTCAGATAAGTGAGGTTTGGTTTCCAGTGAGCTCCCTCTGTCCACCTGTCCTGCCCCAGCCCCATGGGGCTGCTGGCACCGTGGGCACCACTGGCTTTGGTGGCTTTTCAGCTGGTACTGAGCCCTGTCCTGGCCACTGAGGCAGCTTCTGCCTCTGCACCAGCCCCTGTGCTCCCTGGCCAATCCCTTCTTGCTGAGACCCTCAGCCTTTTCTCCTGGCACTTCAAATGTTCTTTGAAAACATCTCACCCTGTTTATTCTTGAGATGCATCTGAAGATTCTGCCACTTACATATATTCCATAAATTTCCTTGTTGTGACAAGAGCATGACCTCTGAAGATGCGGTCCATTCTTGCCTTTATTGCAAAGCATCTTTTTTTCCTTCTTTCCTTCAGTGTTTCTGAAGTTTTGTGTTTGTACTAATGACTTGACACCCAAACAGGTCAATGTCTTGCTGATTTGTTCTGATATGTGTATTCAGCAGGAGCCAGCTTTTCCTGGTGAAGAGGTGTGGGGGGGGGAGGAAATCCTACGCCTCTTCAGAGGATTCTTGGCAGGTGTAATCACAGGATTTGTGATTCATGTCCAATATCCCTGAGAAGAGCTGACATCTTAGGGCAAGTTGCAGATATTAAGGGGGCTAAGTAAAACCTGCTTTTGATGTTTGTAGATTTCTCTCAGCTAGATCAAAAGTGAAGTTGTTAATTCAGTCGCTCAAAACTCCAGTCCCTCTCCACACTAGAGTTACTGGGTTAAATGCTGTCTTAATCAGCTCAAATCTCTGCCTCTTCCTTCTGCACGGTACCACAGAAGTTACATCAGTAACATTAGTTTGTTGCAGCTAATGCAGAACAGGATGGGGACTGCTAGAGGAGCTATAAAGCTTGAGGTTGTAATTACATGTAGGCCATCACATCTAATGATGAAATCTGTCTGTAGATTTTTGCATGTGGAAGGCTTTTAAGGTCTGTGACTACTGGTGCTCTGAAATTTTAGCTTCTTCCTGTGCAGACACGTTGCATTTTCTGTCTGGTTCCTTCTGTTGGTACTCACACGGTGTCTGTGCTCGTTGTCCTTTGCCTGAACTTGGAAGGAGCTGCAGGGCTGGGTCTGGGTCTGTTCTACCATTATTTGTGCTGGAATTACTCTGTTCATTTCTGTTCCGCTGATTTCTCTGGTTTGGAAATCTTCAGTAGCATAAGTAGGTAAATGATGTAAAGGTTTTGGAGTCCATCTGCATTGCTGAAATTAAAATCACCATGGAGGTCCTTAGCAGTGTAAGAGTAACAGGAGTCTTGCCTGCATGGAAGGTTGCAGGGTCTGTCCCAAATCATCTGGGCTGTTCAGCTGCAGTGGTGGCAAAAGGCTGTAGAGGAAGGGAAAACTTTTCATGTGGAAATCTGAGCAGCTGCTCAAACACCAGGGGTGTGTTCCTTCTTGGAGGGTCCAGCTTTGGGTGAGGGCCAGCTTTTTTGGCAGAGGAAACACGGTGAAGGGGCCACTATGAGATACAGGAGCAGTGACTCCAAAGAGTGAGGGACTGCATTTCAGTGGAAAGTATCAGGGTTAAGTGTGGGTTAAGAAGAAGGGATGCACAGCACAGTCTTGGAAGCTTTTCTAGAGAGAAAAGGTATCAAGCCTCAAATCCTGCTCCTGGGTTGTTTTTTGCAGGCTTGCTGAAACCAAAGAAAAGCCTGAAAAAAGTAGGATTCAAGCAGTTCTTGGTTCAGCAGGAGCTGCAGCACGAGGCAGCTCAGGGGTGCAGGGCAGTGCCTGCCAGCCCCTCTGTGTGGGGATTGTGTGGCCTCCCTGGTGTGCCAGCAGCTGGAGCCTCTCTGAACGTGCCAGGGCAGTGTGTGCCAGAGCAGGGCCATGCTCAGGCTGTTCATTGCGCATTAGAATTTTCAGACAAATTGATTATAGCATACTTTTAAAGAAGAAACAGATAATAAGCACTGGCATGTTCTTATTTTAAAGCTTAAAGTAGGCTGTGATATGACCAGGTTTTATTTTACATTGGTTTAATTTATTTATTTTTTAAACTATAGTGCTGTCAGATGATGCATTATCCATACCTGGAGGCCTGCTGTTCACTGTGCAGGTTATCTCCACGATGACAGCTCTGTATCTTCAATGTCAGGCACACTGTTCTTGAGCCAGAGTAGATTTACAGATTCTATTATACTTCTATTGAACAGCTCTTAATCTAGGCAGAGAAAACATGCTGCAACCAGCACGTTTTATCCCTTGCCTTTGGTGTTAGAGCCCTCTTTGGCAGGATTGGACATTGTATTACAAATAGTGCTCTACCATCTCAGTCTTTAACATTAAAAATCCCCAAAATCCTGTAAATGCTGGAGGTTTCTGTCACTCCCAAACATAGTCTGAATAAAAACTAGCACTGGCATTAATTGAAGGTCTTTGTGTAACCTGGGTGTAGTACACAGGCCACTTAATGCTGTTTTCTGCTCTTGTGCTGCATTCCTGTGTAACAGTCACCATCTTAAACAAGGGAGTTGTGAGCCTGAAAATAGAAGCTGTCTTCAGCCCCTTATTGTTTTGGCAGCTTTATTTTTGACATCACAGTTTCTTTAGTAATTGAAGATTACATGCGTGAAGAAATGTAACTACTCTGTGCATGAAAAATGACATTTGTTTTGCTTGTATGACTTTGCAGACAGTTACTGCATTATTTAGCCTCATTTGAGCAGGATAAGACAGGATGCTGCCTTTGACCTGTAAGGAATAGCAATGGCATTGCTGTGTGTATGTAACACCTTGTTGTAATTAGCAATGTTTCTGTTCTTGTTGTAAGCAGCATAAAATGAATTACCAGTAAGTAACCAGGAGCATACCAAATACCCAAGGAATGTTATGAATGTGAATAGTCCCTGGTGGGTTTTTTCTTTTTATTCTCACCCTTCTATCTTTTTTAGCTTTCTTCCAAAAGCTGCTTTGACCTTGTATCTACCTTGAGATTCATGCTCCTTACTACTTTTTTTTTTCCAATTTATCCCTACTGTTAGTTCTTTGAATGCCATTGGCTCAACACTGTGGTTATTCCTATAGCTCAGCAGTTCCACCTTGTTTCAGCTGCTGAAGTCTATCTCTCATCTTTTTCTGCTTTTTGTTCATTAAAGAGAAAGAAAAGAAGGTGAGTTTGAATCCGTCACTGGGAGGTATTCAGTTTGGTTTCATTCTGTCTGAGGAGGGAGAGGACTGTGGCTCTTCCTTATGTGCTAATGTAGGTCATGAAAATAAATAATCAGCTTACACATGTATCCACATGCTGCCAGGAAGTAATCCTGCTTAGCATCACTTTATGGGGTTTGGAGTCTTTCTGAATCTTCTAATCCTTAGTGATATTTAAATAACATGTTGTGATCACTGTTTGGCTTAATTCATGTAGAAAAGATGTATTATACAGATGTACCAGAATGGAAATACACATGTGCCAAGACACACACACACAGATGGGATATATATATTCAATATGCAGAATAATTGCCATTTGCAGACTCTGAGCTGTGCTGGGGCAGCTCTCTAGACAGGTGTTCCGGGGTGGCTGTGTGTCTAAGAAAGCAGAGATCCTACAGTGGTGATTTGCCATGCTATTTTTAGATTGAAATTTTGTTCTAAAACTAGAAGAACGGCCATGACTGTCCCATTTCTGCAAATAAAGCTCAGAAAGCATTTGCTACTTCAGCACTCAGGATAAGACAGGTGCATTGTTTTTTCTCCCCTGTTATCTGGGTTGTTAGCCAAAGGGGGTCTGCCTTGCAGATTCATGATTTGAAAATAGCTGTGCAGAGCTGCTCAGTGAGTCATGTGCAGAAGGCAACAGAAAACATCTCAAAGTACAGCATCCAACACCTACACAACCCACTGCTGCCTCCCACCTGCAGAAAACTTTTCTGCAAAGCACTGAACCCCAGCGAGGTCTGGGGGTCCTGAGGGCACCACTGCTCAGGTCTCAGTCTAGGAGGAGCTGTTTGTGGTGCCTCACCAGAGCCAGGGGGAATGTTGCTGGCCAGAGTCCCTCCTTGCTTGCCATCTCCAGTGGTGAACTCTGAATACAAGTGTTCCTCCTCCAGCTCCCTGTGTTTGGAACAATCTGTGTTTCCTCCATCAGCTGTGGAGTGCATAGAGGATATCTCAGTCTCTACCTTTGGCTCAGCATTTCCTGAGGAATTTTCTCAGCACACGTTCCAAGCATGGGTCCAAAGTGTGCAATTCCTGTTCTGAATTAAGTTGCAGCCCTGCCCATGCTCAATTGGTCAGTCACATACCAAAAGCTGGAAACTGTGCGCTGGGGGTGCTGACACTGACCCTGCCAGAGCTGCTTGGCAGCCTGGAACATTTACTCCTGTAGCCCTACATTCTTCTTTAATGTAACTCCCAGAAAAGGTGGTTGAGAGGTGGACTTGGATGTAGCAAAGCACATTAATGAGTAAATACATCCATGTCTTAATGGAACAAATGCAAGTGGTTAAGCTGCAGCCCCTGCACTTTGTAGTGCTGGCTCTGAAGCCAGCCTGCAGGCAGCACTGCTGGGTGCCTTTGGAAGATGTGGCAGAAACAGGAGCAGCATCCACAGTGGGAAACCAGGTTGTGCTTCATGAACACCAATTTCAGATGCATGGCATGCTTTCCTGATTAGAATCAGGTCCATACAATGGTGTCATTATGAATTTATATTAAAAGTCCTTTCCACTGGCATGAGAAATTGCTATTGCAGTAACACCCATTCTATTGCTGACTGAAGGGCTTGAAGTAAGAAAATACTAGCTGATATTTAAACTAATTATTATCAAATCAAAGTTCCTTAGATAAAAGCACTTAATTAATCTGCATTCCATTTCCTAAGCATCTAGATCAGCATTCAATAATGCTCATATGATTTCCAATACCAACTAGCATATTCATTTCTTGAAGCATTACTTCAATAACCTGCATTTTAGGAAGCTGTCCTGCAGCCAGAAGCTGTTCTTCTGTGCCACTGAAGAAAAATTATTAATTTAAAACAAATGTTCAATTATACACAAAGTCTTTGAAAGCCTCCAAATACTTTTTTGTGAGTCAAGGTTTCCCTTTTCTTCTGAAGTTTTTTTTTTATTGTTATAGATATTGATACTCAGAAGTTCAGATGATTCCTTTGACAAAGTAAGGCTTTACTGTGCACTTAATGTAAATTGACATTTTTCCTTGTTTTCCTCCTTTTTTTTTCCTGCAAGATTCTTGTGACCCTTGTCTGGCTTTGCACTGAGAACTATTCAGAGAGGTAACTCATGTCACCATGATAAGCACACTGCAGTCTCTGTCATTTTTCATTGTTGCCTGAAGGACAGCAGGGGCAGTAGATGCTTTTCACATGCAGAATCTTTATCCTGAGGAAGTCTGATGATTCAGTGGGGTGCCTCACTGAACTGTAATTCAGTCATAAATAAAAAGAAATGGTGTTTAAAGATGTTAAAACTCTGACACATTAATGAAAGAGAAGCTGGCACTCTTGTTTAGAAGTTGATTCTAAAAATCCTTGATCCTCCAGGTACACTAAGAGATTGTGACCAGCAAGTGAATGTTTCACTGTCTCAGCCCTGCAGCTCAAAGTGCAGGGTTTGATTTCTGCACCTGCCCAGAAATTCACTGTACTATTTGGAGTAGCTGAAATCTGGACTGTTTCAGGTTATTAACTTGTTTCTGCTGCATATGGATAGAGGAAAAAAAATCTTTGGCACAAGCACAAGAGGGTTTTGTTGGGATGATTGCAGTGTTTTTTGTGCTGTCCCAATAATTAAAAACCACAATAATTGCATGAATTTCATTTTGAAAAGAGAGTTGGATTTCAAACACTTAAATTGCATTGATTTCCTATTGATCATGGTCTCAATTCACCAAAGAAATTTTTGATTTTTTTGTCACCTTTTCTATGCAGAACTTGCTAATGGATTCCAGTGCATATGTTGTCACCAGCTTTTAAAACCTATAATTAGGTCTGGTTCAAAACCAAACACATCTTTATTAGATGATTATCATCTTCTAGCAAATAATTATTTAAGAAAGCATAACAAATGCAACCATTTATTAAAAGAGTGCTGTTGACAATGTAAGCACTTAGTGTGATTACAGAACTGCTTATTTTAGTCTGTGTTGAGCACCTGTCAGGAGGTACCTACTTGTGGTATATTTTGTTGGCTTGTAATTTTAATTACTGAAATTTCTATTGAGATTGGTGAATGTTGGGGAGGGGGAGTAATTTACATCAGATATTCAATGCTCTACCGTATTTTGAGGCTTTTCTACTTAGCAGTTGTGCACGTGTTTTGTTCTATCTGTGATAAAACAGATATAGTTGTTATATTTTATGCTGGAGATGCTCTTAATTTTTGGTTTTCAAAGAAGGTGCTTAAATGATCAGACTGATAAATTTCATGCTAATGAAATTTTCAGATATCTAATTAGCAAAAAATATAATAAATATAAAAACATAAAATAAATATAATAAATTATAATATATTATATATAATAATAGTATATAAATATGTATTAGATGTAATATGTCATATATATAATATAAAATTATAATTCATTGTTAGAATAATTGTTCAGTATCCCTCAGATTATCTTGCATTTTGCAGAACAGTGAAGAAGTTTAAAGGAGTAGATTGCTGTTTTAGTGCAAGATTTGGCAGGATATAACATTTCCTGAAGGAGAAGTGTGCTTTCTGATGAAAACAATTTCTGATTTTTCTCGCCTCCTATAATTTTTCTGTCATTACTCCTAGACCTGGATCAGAACAGAATTCTGTAATCCAAATGCTGGAAATTTGAGAGAATTTGGACTGTGATAAATATTTTGCAGCTGACTCACTCTGCTTATGAATGAACTCTGCTAGAAAATCTGGCTCCCACAATTAAGATTTAGAGAGCTAATTGCAAGGCAAAGGGGAATTGCAAGCTCCTATTTTTGTGGCAACCAAGGTAATTTTAGATTCTGGATCCAAATGGCAGAACATATGGAAAGTATGGATTCAGATTTGGGCTTACAATGAACTTTGCATGGCAGAAAAGCCCAAAAGCAGCAATGCAGAGGGGCTGGTGTGCGAGAACTGAGGATGGCTGAAGTGCCAGTCACTGGTGTCAGTGCAGGGTTCTGTGCAGCCAGGGACAACAATGAGCTGCACAAATGAGAGGGAGCCAGGAGCAGCAGTATCTCTTAATTTTATGCTGTTCTTCACTGCTCTCCTAAGTGATTAGTAATTATTTATTGGAGTAGTAGCCAGAGGCTAGAGCTGAGATCAACTCATCTCCTTGAGTTTGTACCAGACAGAGGTGATGGGAGACCAACGTGCTCAGCCTCAGTGGTAATTCTGTTCTTGGCCACTTGTTAATTCTGTTGGTTTTCCCTCGCTGTACAGTTGTGTAACACTTCAGGGAGCAGAAGGTGCTGAAGGATGTGTAGGAGCAGAATGGCTCCTGCCAGGAGCACAGATGGCTGGAGAACAAGCCACCCTCGGCAGCCACGCTGGGGATTTTGTGTTGATATTTTCTCCTTTTCTTTTCTTTCAAACCACGGTTTTAAACTGGGAGTAATTGAAACAGAAATAATTGGATCCCTCCCACTCCTTCCTGGGGTCTGTCTGTGTGTGCTCTCTAGGCATGCAGTGTGATGGCAGCAAAGCCAAGGGCTGTTGTCTTACAGGAGGGAAGGTCTGGTTTTTCCATTTACCCAGAGAACAGGCAGCAGCTCTGCCCTGAGCAATGGCACATCAGGTCCCTTGGGGTTGTGTGTGGAATTGTGGACATTGTTGCTGCTGATTTTTATTGTTGTCATAGTTCATAGAATCTGTGCTAAGTATAATGGCCTGGAGAGGAATCTTTTCATAAACTGGACAGACTCCCTCCTTCTCCAAATATTGTTGTGTCATGCACAAGGCTTTGGGCTGTCATAGGACATCATCAAAAAGACACAGCTCAAGGTTCCTCCCAGTGGGAATTAGGAGGCAAATTTGCTCTGGCAAGACCTGTGCTGGTGCATGGAAAGAAATGGGAGGGAGGGAGGAGAGGCAGTGAGTGTGTTGCTCTGCCAGTGCAGCAGGGAGCAGACCTGGGTGCGTGGGTTTGGATTGTCACTGTCTCAAGTGCTGACCCACAGAGAGTCTCTCCTAGTGGAAAGGAGCTGTATGTGTGCATGGAAAGCCAAATGCAATGTGATTATTGCTTCAAGGGATACAATTTTCCCCTGTGTGTTGACAGATGTGTTTGTGCAGGTTATTTTTCCATTAGCACTTAGGTAGATGAAGGCAGCAGTGCCCTGCAGGTTTCCTCATGGAGGTGTTGGTACACAGCTGCTGTGTACATAAAATAACTTGGAATATGTGTGATATATCCCTGAGTTGAGATGAAATGTGCTGATGGAAAATATATAGTTAAATATTTTATTTTTATGGAGTAAACTGTATGTGCACATATGTGTGTATGTATATAAGTTGTGAAGATTTTTTTTATTTTCTTGGTGATGAATGTTTCCATATTGCATTTGTGTTGCTAGACTGAGTAATTAGGAGGTCTGATAAGGAGCTGAGATTCCTGGGATTTTTTGTGTTTTATAGCTTTATTCCTGATTTCCAGCTCTTCCTCTGCCTCACGCCTGAGGACATGAGTGCTCTGCCCGGCCACGTGGGCTGAGTGGGCTCCTGCTCTGCACAGCAGCCTTCTTGGAGAGCTAGAGAAAGGCTTTGCCTTTGGATGTTGTCCTGTAATAAGCTGCTCATGGGATGGTTTTTGTGACTTTAGTGAGTTTTGATGCCTGCAGATGGGAATATCCTGCCCTGATGGGTGAGTGGGCAGTGGTTACTGTCATGTGTGTGCTGGGGAAGGCAGAGGCTGCAGGAGCCACGGGCCACCCTCTCATTTATCCATCCTGCAGCCTCCTGAAGGATCAGGAGGTGCCATTAGAGCTGCTGTGTGTCCCACACTGAGCCTCTGGTAAGGTCCCAGGGGATGCTGGTCTGATCAGCAGCTGCAGGAATTGGGGCAAGAGCTGGAGGTGCCCCAGAGTGGTGGGGTGGTGCCTCTACCCCTCTCCTGGCTATTGCACAGTGACTCATGGAATAATGGTGTGTTTCTGGAGGGAGAGCTGGAAGTGCAAACTGCACTGTGGTGTTGGAGGGGGCAGAGCAGGGGCAGACAGTCCATGTATTGACTTCAGCCATCATGGGCCCCCTCAGGAGGGGAGCACATGGACCAGGGAGGGGGGAGGGAATTTGCCAACAAATATGCAGACATAAAGACACTGTGGCTGGGTTGACAAATTAGTTCTGCATAGCATTCATTCCAGTGCTCTGTGACCTAATTTAAAAAAAAGAAAGCCTCATTGACCTTGGTTGTGGGATACAGAGTTCACAGCCAGCCCTGGGACCAGAGCAGGGCACAATGGTGGCATTGCTGAACCGGGCTTGGAAAATCTTACCATCCTCACAGCCTAGAGCAATTATTTGCAAATAATTTGGGGTTTGCACTTGCAATCTGGAAATGTTCAAGGCCAGGTTGAATTGGACTTTGAACAAGCTGGTTTAGTGAAAGGTGTCCCTGCCCTCAGCAGGGGGATTGGAACTAGGTGATCTTTAAAGCCCCTTTCTAACCCAAACCATTCTGTGATTCTCTCCTGGCATTAGGGAACTCAACCAACACATTTTGAAGAGGAGGGAGGTATAGTCCTAGGAGCTGCTGTTCTAGAGAGCTAGATGTGAGGAAAGGATGTTTCCATGCTCTTTCCCTAGTTAAGTGTGGAGTCCCTTATTTCAGCTCCCAGAAACCTTGTTGCTGCCAGAAGACCATCCTGGGCTCCAGGAAGAGGCCAAGGGGCATACTGCAGTGGGAATAGGTGAACTTGAATTGGCAGGGGAAAAACAAGTATAAAATGTTCCCCCTTTCCTACCTATGTTAGGAGGTTTCCATTTCAGGAAGGAAGTGTGGGTCTGTTCTGTCATACCTGGGGGTGGGAGAGCCCAGTGGTGTAATTAATGCTGCACGCCTCTGCTCCACAGTTGTAGACTGTAAACAGAGCTGATCAAATGATGGTGTGGGAGAGGAATTGTTTAAAATAAATTTTAATAAATTATAAATAATGTATGACTTGCTTCAAGTCTACCTAGCCAGGCAGCATTTCCAAGCTTACGAAACGCAGCCTCGTATCAGTAATGTTCATGTGAGCAGCTGCCCTGGTGGTTGAATGCATCTCATCCATGTTAAATTTAACTGTTGTGTAAAACAATGAAGCCTTAAGTCCAGTCAAAGATCATGGGTTTATTTTTTGTGGCACTCAACAAGGGATGGCTCTTATCTAGAATTCCACAAAAACAAAATTCAGTGGCATTCTTGATGTTTGGACAGGAGAAAAGGAGAAGATTTCAAGTCCTGCTTCTAACTGCCTTGTTTGTCAGATGCTTGTGGAGTAAAGAAAGCTAGTTCTGTCTGATTCACAATAAGCTGTAAAAAAGATTCACAAATAGACCATTAAAAAAGAAGAAACTAGGAGTCAGAAGTCCTTTTGATGACGACAGCTCTGCTGGGATTTGTGCTCCCTCCCTTGGCTGACCCAGAACAGGGCTGATTTTGGGGCCTCAGCAGGAAGTTCTGGAGTGAGCGCAGCTGGGCATGCAGAAGGCACTGTGCTGAAGTCAGGATGCTGCTCTATTACTGAGCTTAGGAGTTCCATTCCCAGGTGCACAGGCATTGCTTTCCTTTTGTTGCCAGAGTGCAAATAGTCTTAAAAATGCATGGTTTGGCTAAAACGTTGGGATGGCTGGATTCAGGAAATAAAGGGATGTTATTTAGCTATTATGGAAAGGAGATAATAGCATGAGTCAGACATTTGACTTTAGTGGAAGTTAGACATCTCAAAATCTTTGTGTCTCGGCTGTATGCTTCTACATTTCCTTCCAGCAGGAATAACAGCACTTCCCTGTCCCCAGGGAAGTTGTGTGGATAAGAATGTAGTGTGATGGAAGCTGTTTAGATAAGCAGACTTGCTCAGTGTGGATTTCCTTTATACTAGCAAAATCAGTATCAGATGGAGTACAGAACAACTCACTGATGCTGTGAAAGCCAACAAATACCTTTTTCATTCCTGTAGATGACAGAACCCCTGCTTATTTTTCTTTATTTAAGAGGTATTTGGGAAGCAGAACAAAGCTCTGCTGTTGCCTCCCAGCAAGTGACCTAAACCATTTAAGCTGAAACATATGACTCTGAGGAAGTATTTTGCAAAAACAGATGCACAGAAAGTCAATTTCCTATTCATATTTTGTTGTGGCAATTGGTACTTTCAAGAGATGGCAGACTTAAATTAGCTGGAAAAGTGACATCTTTAATTAGGAAAGCCTCTCTGCCAGCACATTGAACAGTTGCCAGTTTCTCAGCATTTAGGGACCATTGATTGCCAACAATGGCAGCTAAACTGCTTCTGGGTAGAAACTAATTGAATTTTCTCAATTTAAAACGAGGATCTGAAGTTAAATCAAGACGAACTCCTTTGCTTGCTCTCGTTTTACTTACTGCTGTGATATTCTCAGCAGTCCAAGGGCTGCTAGATGTTGGTGAATGGAGCTGCCTGGGGCACAGCTGTACAAATTCCTCCAGCCTCAGTAGTCCGGGGACTCTGTTGTTGCCACCCACAGCACAGATCCCTGTTGTTCCTGCCGTGCCATTTTGGTGGTTCTGTTCTCTTCTGAAGGACTTTTTTCTTGGGGCAGGTTGCTTTTATTTAGTCTTGTTCTGCTATGATGGGAGCTGGAGGAGCCAGTCTGAGGAGCTGGGCTGTATCCCATTGCCTGAGCATCCCATCCAAGCCAGGGCTGCCTGCTCACTTGGGATGGGTAAACAGCCTGTGGGGGACAGGCACAAGCTGTGAAAATTGGTTTACAGATTTGTGTGGGGCTTGCCAACCAGACCTTCAGTGGCACATGGTTGGTGCTGGTCCCAGGTCTGCTCCCTTTCCTGTGAGAGCTGAGGGCTGAGCACACCCTGAGGTGAAGCCTGGAAAAGACCTGGGCTCCACGGGATTGCTGCCTTTGCTGGCTGCACTGTGGATGCTTTAGCTGTATTTCTTTGGTTGTTTCCTCACCTCAGGTGTAGCTTCTCTGGAGCGGTTTTAGCGCTTCCTGCACCTGTAAGCCCAGGAAGATTTGTCCTTTCTTTGAGCAGGTTCTCTTGCTGTTCCTGGTCATCATCCAGGCTGAGTTCTGGCGCAATGTCAGTTCTAATCCATCCCATCCTTCCTCTGCTGCTAGTGTGTGGTCTGAGGGTTCATTCCCTGAGCTCTCCTATAAATGCTGCTGAAACCTTTGGCTGCATGGAGAACCTGAGGGGAGCTCTCCTGATAATAATGATAAATCTGAAAAGTTTAGGATTATCTGCCCAACTTGTGTGGAAGCTGCAAATGCTTAGACCTGAACTCTCTGCCTCAGGCCTGTGCTTAGGAGAGGACTCAGAGATGCAATTACATGTTTCCCAAAGGGCAACTCAGTTTCTTATTTCCTTTTTTACCTTCATCCTGATTTATCTCCTTTCGCCCTCCGTTCCCTTAGCAGGGGTTTTGGAGGATAGTCTCTGCTTGCTTCCTTCACAGTTTGAAATATAACTCCAGCTGGTCTCAGGGGAAGGAGCCTGCTGGAAGATGATCTTGCTCTAACCATATGTGTGTTTATTAAAGCTATTCAGCTCTGGTAGACTGTGCTAGTGCTGTAAGAAAAGGATTGGGGTTTTGGTGTGTCTCCCATTTAGAATCAAGACAAAACTTAAACTTCAGGTTTTGGTCAAAATGGAAGTTTTTTTTCAACCAACCTGCTTTACCCCCAAGTATCTCAATAACTTTATTCTGTTAAAAAAACACAAAACAAAACCACAGGAAAAATGTAGAGGAATGGCAACTCCTGCCTTGCTATATAGCCTTTTCTCCCTGGCAGAATACAAGGAGCAGGAGAAAGGAAAGGCTTCTTGGAAGCAGCTGCAAGGGAAGGGTTTATTTGGAGTACTCAAGAAAGGCAACTTTGTGAGGCATCAGCTCAGTCTTCAGTGGGCAATGGCTCCCAGCTCTTGTCTGGATTAGAAATGTGTGTTTAAAATGTGACCTAGAGTTGTGGGTTCTCCATCCACACAGCCCTACCTTATGTATCAGTATTAAAAAAAGTTAGTTCAATGTGTCTCCTCATGAATTATGTACATTTGCTTTCTGTTTGAGTCTCCTTTAAAAGAAAAAAACCCCACAACTGTTGGAGTGGGAGAGAACTTGAAACAGATTTGAAGATTGAACAGGAAAAATACTTCAGTTAAATCTTTTGTTAGAAAGAATCCTTTTCTCAGCAGCTAAGGGTGTTATTCATCGTCTCCCATTACCTTCCAGCATTAATCCAGAACAGAAATATTTTGCTTATGAAATGTACATTCTTTCAGGTTCTTTACAAATGATTTATTCCCATTACAAATACAGTGAAAGGAAAGAAGATGCTTTCCCCTCTTAGAGACCTACTGTCAGGGAGCTACTCCTTTTGCTTCTCTTTCTCGTGGTAGATAGGAAAAGTATAGACACTTCTGAAACTATATTATCTCTGGAAATATTAAAGGAGATTTTCTCATCACTGTGTGAAGTGGCAGCAAAAATTGCCCATATTTGGAAGTAAAGTTTAAAGGAAGAGACAGCAAAGATGTGATTGTTCACTTAAGAGAAGTGTTCTGGGAGTCATCTGCACGGCAAGCAAAAGGGACAAATTGCTGGGGAGTGTACGAGGGTTTTAAATGAAGCCTGCAAAGTCTACTCAGCTGTTACTGGGGAATGGCAGGAACAGATGAGTGCCCTGAGGAAATTGAAATTTCCTGTGTTTTCTGCCAGCCCAGGCACCAGGATGTGGAAGGCCACAAGAGTCTGAGGCCACGTCCTGCATAAGATGAAGAAGAGGATGGACAAACAGGTGGCTGCTGACAAGGGGGTCAGACTTGACACTGCTGACTTTGAAAGGAGAGAAATGAATACAAAAAAAAACATCATGAGGCAGAAATCCTGGGGAATGTGTGAAGTGTTTCTTCAGGAGTATAGAGAGGTCCTGGATGGTGATACTCAGAAAGCCCCTACAATAAACAAAGCTGTGCAAGTGTTGCCAAAGATGGAAGCCCTGGTCTGTGATGTGGGTCTGAGAAGTTCCCCAGCAAGCAACAGGACTCTAGACTTTTGATTTGAGATTTTTACTGTAGAGCCACTATTTTTACTGCTATGAAGCAGATTTCCAGTAGTCAAAGCAAGCAAAATGGCCAGATTTTTAAAATAAAGCTGATAAGACTGGTGAGATTAGTTTAGCTGAGAAAAGGAAGTGTTTTCTCCCACTCATAAAAACACAGAGGTTTGTTCAAAGAAGCCAAAACGAGTATCAAAAAGCTTGTAGTGCCACAGATAAAGCCTTCCCTCCTCCTGGCATGGGCTGTGCTTCTCAGTTCTTTGATCTTCTGCTTAATTCACGTGGGATGTGTAGCATAATTCAGATTTCCACAAAGGATCGAAGTGATTTGGTGTAGTCAAAGACAGAGGTTTGGAAACACCACAGAGCATGTAAGAAGTGGTTACTAAGGGGAAGTTTTGATAGATGCTTTTCTGTGCTCTGAAACTTTTTAAGTTCATTGTGTGGAGCCAGTGGGGAGGGAAAAAACCCAATAAAACCGATCATTGAATGAAACATGAACGAGGTTTAAATGTCAAAAAGCTGAGAGGGCACCTGGGGTTCTCTGTCCATAGAGCTGTCAGAGTTGGCTGGTGATGAGATAAAAAGAGAGATCTTGTTAGTGTTTGCAGTCAAAGCTGTTTTCCACAATGCTGATGAAGATTTACCCATTTATTTTGCCAGTTGGGTGAAAATGTAGGATTGGTAAAGGTTTTTAAGAAAATTGCTCAGATTGGAGGTGGGCAGTGCAAAGACATCACGAGTGTGGACAGCCCTGGGCCTGCATGGACTCTGCATCTCTGTGTGTGTGAATGTCCTGTCCAGTGTTTCTCCAGTCCATGTACAAGGTGTCTGTGTCCACCTCTGCTCATTGTAGGAGGAGAAACTGAGCTTTGGTGTCATGCTAAGGGTCTGTGTAGCTCCTTTCCAGCCTGGAAACAGCTCTTACTGTTGGGACAAGGCAGTTTGATCCTGGCTGTTTGAACTTGAGAGGTTTTCCTCCTTTTCTGCACATCTGAGAGATGAGCAATACACTGTCTAGTTACCTGCAAGGGTGTAGGTTTCCATTATCCTGCCCAGTTTGATGCTTCTGTCCAGAAGACAGCCTTGTGAATGCCCTTTTTGCCTCCTGAGGTTTGCTAAGTGTGATGCTTTGAGAGGAGGCTTGCATTTAAGGCATACAAGAACCCGATCCTGTTTCAGTGTTCAGTGCAAAAGCTTTTAGTCTTTCTAATCTTTTTCCTTGGAAAACTACTTATTTGTATTGCAAATGTGTTTGTATGCCTCTTTAAAGTCTGGTGATTTTTCTCCACCAAATGGTATTCTTAAAGTATAAATGCAGTTGCCTCATCAGGAGAAGTTCAGCCATAGAAGGTCATAGAACTTACAGTCAAGAGCAAATTTTAATAAGGTCCCAAGGTCCCCAATTAATTCTCCTTTTTTTTTTTTTTTTTGATATACTCATCAATGCTGGGCTGCCAATTGCATTGAGTGTCCTTTAAAAATAATTAATACTGCAGTCCCTTGAGTATTTTCAAGGTAAATAAGTTTTGAAGTTAATCACAGTAATGGTAAAGAGATAGAAACTGCCTTTTTTGGTACTTGTTGTATATAACTATAGGCCCATATAGATAATCAAACATTTCTGGGCAGATCTGGATTGATTTAGAGATTACAGCTGAAGCAGGGGTTGAATTGCAGCTGGATGTTGTTGAAATTGTACAAGCTCTCTTCTTGACATTTTTTTATATTCCAGCTTCCTCTTGCTATTTTCCTCTTCCCTATAAAATCTTGTATTATCTGCAGGTTTTGAAGACTTCTTTTTCTAATCTGGGTTGCTTTTTTTGTTTTGCTCCTTAAATAGAGATTTGAGAAAATGTGAGAGTATTACTTGACAACCAAATTATGTTGGAGTGAAGTGCGTTGACTTTGTTGCGTGGAGCTGCATCAGCTGGTCTTCTGGCAAAGCACAGTTCAAGATGAAAGAGTGAAAAATGCTTTATATTTAAACTTCTGGGGAAACACTGGACATGCTCTGGTTGTTATAGTGGAGTTATCTTTAAACACTGGCGTTTAATGGAAACACATTCTTTCTGCCATCACTTTTAGTTTGGTTCAGGAATGTATTTTTGCACGAATCTTGCATGTCCCCACTTTCCAGTCTCTAGGATGGACTCAGTGCAGGGGCTGAGCTCCTTTCCAGTGAGGGCAGGTGTGAAGATGGGCTCCCATTGTTTGCCTGGTTCACACTGCTCCCAGTGTGTGGGACCAGATCAGTGCTGCTCTGACTGGGAATGGCCAGAAGGCCTCAGGTGTGGGGGTTTGGTGCTCAGCACCCCCTGCTTCCCTGCCCAGACCTGCCCTGTCACACTGCACTGCTTGCTGACAACGTTTGTTCCATTGGAGTCATGGGCTGTCCTTTACCTCTGGGTTAAAGACAGAGCCAGTGTTTCAGGGTCTGCTGGGAATCCCATCCAGATGTAGACAGTGCTCTGCTGAGAGCAGCCTTCTCACCACTTGCAGATCCTACATGCTTTGGTTAGTAGGAGTCTGGCTATTAAAAGCAGCTGCTCCAAATGTTTAAAAAGGCACCTTGTGCAAAAAAAAAAAAAAAAAAAAAAAAAAAAGTGCTGTAAATATTTAACATATTAATTACTTGTGTAGTTAATTTGTTCTGTTTCCTGCAGAGTCCATTTTTTTTTCCTTTTCTGGAACTTTGATGTCTCTTGCTTTTAAGAGGGTCTTCTTACTTGTACATATGCTGCAGCCTAGAAATACATGAGAAATTAGTTTATAGATGAGTAAGACTGGATTTGTGTATTCTACAGATCTAATCAAAGCTTATTTTAATAATGTGATTTGTCTTAAATTTTCTCCCAGGTCTAAACCTTTAGACTTTTCAATCTGCTTTCCAGTCATTATAGGCAGATTTCTGTATGAATAATGCATAGTTTTGCTTTAAAAATCAGTCTACACAAATCCACTTCATTTTCACTTTTTATTGATTCCAACCTTGGTGGCTTGCATACATCAGAAATTTCACAACTTAAAAATGTGTCTGTCCCTACAAACGAGTCCTTGATCAAAAAAGGTTAATTTGACTGACTGCCTTGAATTTTTCATTGTCTCTCTTTGTTTCTAAGTAGTAAAAACAATTTCCATTTAGAAACTTCAGTTTTCAGAAGAGTAGGGTTTCACTTTCTCTGCTGAATGTATGGACATACAGTGCATTCATTTAAATACAAATTCTTAGAAACAATTCACAAATAAAATTCACAGAAAATTTGAACCCACTGCAGCGGTTTATTACTGTAAGAATGCTCAGGTTATGCTTCCATTCCAAAGAGATTCGTCTGTTGCTGGCTGCTAATATTTAATTCATTATAAGGTTAAGCACAAGAGAACTTGATATTTTTGGAAATGGTAAAGGAAACATTTTTGACCTCTACCAATGAAATTGCCATCAATTGCCTGTTTTCTGTTTTCCCCTCCTCTTCCCTTGATCTAATTTGTTTTTCCTGTTGAATTCCCTCAGCACTTTTCTTCCCAGGCTCTCTGTCATCTCACTTTTTAATTACCTTTTTGCTTTCTGAGGTGGATGTAGGAGGGACCCAAATGGTGACTTGGAGATAACAGTGGGAGCCCCTGTGGGCTCTGGGCAGCTGCGCCTCATCCTGGTGGGCTGGGAATGCCCACCTGAAGTCCTGGTGAACTGTGATTGTGGAGACAGGGCTGCTGCTGGGTCTTGACCTATTGTGATTATTTGTGATGGCTAAGGTGTAGTCTGGAACCAATGTCCTGTGATTGTATGAATTAATACATTTAAAATAGAAAGCACTTCTCAGCTCACACAGATCTCTGTTTTACATTGGCAGCAGCCCCTTCAGACCAGGTTTTCCCACTCTCCTTGAAGGTGACTGAAAAATCTGCAGAGGAGCTTTGCTGAGGAGATGGAAGGTTTGGGCTCATGTTTCCCTTCAGAGTCCTCAGTAGGAGGTGAAGGAGAATTTCTGCTGTTATTTTAGGAAAGGTGATTTCTGTAAAATTTCTGCCTTTCAGCAGGGAGTTTGAAGATCTTACATGGAACACAGAATTTTACAGAGGATGTGGCAAAACCTGCCAGTGCAGTAGAAGCTCCTTCCACAGGGAAGAGGGACCTGCTGGGCTCCATCTGGGAGCAGTGGGACCCGTTGGGCTCCCCTGGAGCAGTGCAGATGCTGCTGTGAGTAGAAGACAATGTCCCCTTGCTGCTGCTGCTTTTCACTTGCATTAGTGTAGACACTTTTTTGATCGTGGTACCTGGAGAGGCATCAATCACATCTGAATTATTTGCTACCCCAGAGGTTTTATTGTGCAATACCTGTTTTTCTCTAAAACCAGGCACTGTGTGATCTGACCAAAGCCTGGAGGGAAGCTCATACTGCCATGCCACTTTTATGTGCTGCCAAACCCCTTCCAGAGAAGTGCCTTTAGAGCAAGGTTGTCAGTATGGTTGGCTGAGTGACAGAGGAGCTGTGCTGACCACTTGTTAGATGCTTGGCTAGCTGTGAAATGCCAAGGGCTTGTTATCCTCACCTGTAAGTTCCTTAACTCAAGCATGTGCCATAAGGACCCTGGCTCTCCTAAGGTAGCTTTAATCAATGCACAGATTCTTTCATTGACATCAGGAGGCTCAGCAACATCAAGGAAAGCTCAGGCAGTGTTAGAGAAGCCCAGTGGGGTGGGGGATGATGCTGTGGTACACAAATGCTGAAGGAAAGATAAGCTTTCCTATCTCAGTCTCAGTCCATCTGGGGCTGGACCATTGTGATGGATTACCAACATGTTTGCAAGCAACAGCTGTGTGACAAAAACCTGTTTTCTGTGTGTCAGGCTTTATTTTCCCTATAGAAGTGCTCTCATGTGGCTCTGGCTAGGATGTCCCCATGGTTGTGTTGATCCCTGTTATGTGGGTTGGGGGCCAGGAACCTTCTTGCCAGTGACCACACAGCCCTCCCAGCACACAGAGCCCTGGCACTTCCCTTGCTGTTCCTTCCTCTCTCATTGTGCTTGATGCTTGCAGGGGCTGGCACTTAAATATGCTCCGTGCAGCCTGGGGCACTTTTGCCACTGATGAAGTGGGTGGTTTAAACAAAAATGGAAATTGTTCCTGTCCTTCCTGTGGTAGTTTCAGCCTTTCTCCTGTTGTTCCCTTAGTGGGTCAGTGGGTTCTTTGGAAAGCAGAGCCTGAGCTGGCCCAGCAGTTGGCTCTGTGCTGAAGCAGAGGAGCTGCTGGAAACCACCCATCCCAGTAGATGATGGCTGCTTTGAAATTCTCCCAGCTGCTGGGTCCTGATCTCCTGGCTGTGTCTGTGGTGAGCTGCCTGCCCGGCACACAGCCTGCTAACGTGTCCTAGCAGTGCAGGCTCTCCCTGCTTCACAACTTTGTAGCCTTCCTATGAAACAGAAATAGCAACGTGGATGTATTTATTCAAAGCATCAAGGGAAGAGGCCTTTAGCAGCCTGACTGGCTATGTGACATTTACCTTCTCATGTCTGTCAGGATTTTCATTGCTGAAATGAGGCTTGTGAACAGCTCCTCTCAAGACTGCTTCTTCAGCCAGGGCTGAAATGTTGGAGATGCTGGATAATGATCTACTGACTTCATTTTATTAGTGAGATAGTGTCCTGCATATTTGGGATACTTCCATGGCTGTTTGTCATCATTCTTCATCTCATGTCTTTTGGTTGTGTAAGTTTGACAGAAGAATCACATAAACATCTGATTTCATGTACTCTTTCTTAGGACAGCATTTGAATGAAAAGTTGATGCTTATATTGAGTCCAAAGGAAGGATTTTTTTTTCCCCCTGAAATGGGCTCTAAGAGCTGGATGTAACTGCATACAGACTTCAAAAGAAAAGATGTCCCATTTCAGTACTGGGATTATTTATTTATTTATTTATGTATTCTGGCAAGGTCAAAAAGATGAAAACACAGGGCTGGATTAAAACCTTTGTGGTCTAAGTGAGAAGACATACATTAAAGTGGACTCAGTGTGTCAGGAATGTTGGATTTGAGGCTCTCTAATGGGCCCTCCTGCCTGTCCCCAGGTGGGCTGACCAGGAGAGGCAGAGCTGGGCTCAGTAAGTGCCAGAGAAGAGATGGAGCTGAAGCACTCAGGGGTTTGTCCCAGCTGAAGGTGCTGCTGTTGTGGAGCATGGGAAAGTCTGTGGTTTGAAAATGCTCTCTGATGAAATTTCATGAAGGATGCTGCCTTACTTTCTGTTCAATTTGAGTGCATAGATGACAAGCACAACTGTAAAAATAGGGGTCAGGATAGAATGACTAGGAGGATTTATTTATTTTTACTAACATAGGGGAGTTTGCTGGTTTTGTTTTGCTTGTTTGTTCTGGTTTCAATATGAATCTGCATCATCTCAGTACTTGAGAAATCAGTGCCTTGGAGATGTGATCAACAACTGCCTGATGTGGCATTCTCTTTCTGCTCTTCTAGAGACTACATGAATGTGCAACATCATACTTCTTTTCTGACATTATAGTAAGATTTATTATGGTTTCTTCCTGGATATTGCTCCTAGCACTGGATGCAATTCCTAAATTGGAAAAGATATTAAAAAAATTAACGGAAGAAAAAAAGCCAATAGAAATAAGGAATAAAGCTTAACACATACATTTCACATAAATTCTTGTACAAACTTAATTATTTTCCTTAAGCATTGGCAAGGTTTTTCCAGAGAAGGGAAACGCTGCTTACATTTTATTAGCATCTTTGTTACCCTGGCCTTTTCAATCTAACGGCAGAGTGTAGCATGGGGGAGGGTGTTACAGCTTATCTTCTACACTTTTGACACCTTGTGCAAATTAATGACAAAGCCCCACGTAATGTGCAAGTGAAAATGAGGTTTTGCTGGTACTTGAAAACCCTATGCTAAAACTCCAAAATGAAAATTCGCTTTTCTTGAGCCCCATGACCTAACCCCCCTTCTCTGAGCAACTGGGAGAAGGTGGGAGAAGAAAAAAGGGAAGGGGGGAAAGGAAAAGTAATTTTAAATTTCGAGATTGTGACTCATTATTCTTTAGCTCTCTGGAATGCCACGAGACTTTTTTAAGCATCCGTTATTTGTCACTTGGCAGAAAGAGGCTGATAGCTTGAGACTTGAATTGTCATTTTATACATAACACACTGACAGATCCATGCAAAAACAAACCTACCAAAATTACATTTAAAAATGTATAAAGACAGCAAATAAACTTTACAGAGAGGTTGCCAGCACTATTCTTAATTCCGTGATAAAAGACAGGACAGAGGGAGCTGCTGGGATTGTGCCTCCTACATTGGCACTGATTTTTTGTGCCTGCTCCTGTTGCTTTCTAGTTGCTGTCTCCTAAAAGGGAATGGGCTTTTCCTAACATCAGGTAGAGGGAGGGAACTTGTGTTTTGGCTCTTTGGAAGCAGAACAGAGAATCCAACTAGCAGGGAACTGCTTGAAAATGGGGAGTGATCTCCCTCGTAGAGCAAGGTGTTGTATCAGTAATTTGCTGTCAATATGTCTGAATTTGAACATGAATTTGCTTTTGGGCATGCCAGCACTTTTTCTAATCTGTGTCCACAAACAGTTGCAGGATTAGCTTTTAATTGCATGAATGTCAGCCTTTCAAAATGATTTTTTCTATCAGGGGCCAGCCAAGGTATTTTAGCACAGAAGAAAGAAAGGTTTCCTCAACACTCCTTTGTCAAAGCAGGCGTTGCAATGTGGGGCAAGATGAGGAAGGGTCTCTCTCACGCATTTCTTTGCCCAATGCTTGTATGAAAGCATCAAAATGTTATTTTGTGTAGCCTACCTGTGCACTGTATTGTTGACCACTATCATAAGGAGCTTTACTTTGTCCTGTAGCTCTCCATGAAGTATCAGAGCCCTTTTCCTGGCACTTAGGTGTGCAATTTTTTGCTCTGTAATTCTCCAAAGTTTTCTTGCTTGCTCTGGATGGCTTTTGCCATGGTGTGATTGATTGCTTGGGAGTCGAGCACTCCCATGAAAGTACTCAATCCACTAAATCTCAAACTGAAGCTGTGCTTCAGTGACAGTTAATTGGGAGTTATTTATGTTTTTCTGCAGGCAGTAGGTACTATCACTGTTTTCCTTGGAGTAGCATTTAAAAGATTCAAAGATTGGCTCCCTTCTACACTAAACAACATTTAAACATATTGAAAAAGGGTTCCTTTTCCAGAAACTTTAGAGGTTAAGTTATGTTTTTACCATGAAAAAGCAATCCTGAAAATAAATACTGAATAACTATTTCAGAGGGGCCAGGGAGAAAATTATTGGTCATTCCAGCTACTTCTGGATAATGCACTGCCTTGAATTTGAAGGGGAAGAACTTACCTGGCCCTGTTATCAAGGATGCTCCAAGCTGAATATTTAAAAAAGGGCTGCTTTGAAGTGAAGCTGCAGGTACACAGTAGTAGGCTGTATCCACTGACTTGACATGTTGACCCTGACTGGTGAGATCCCATGGTAACTCTTGGAATATGTATGCATGTATATGAGAGGAATAAACAGAGCTCTCAAATTTCAGGAAGAGAAATCACTGTATCACTGCTTTCTCTTTGACCTTGAAAGGTCTTGAATTATTAAAGACTCTCTTAAAAGTGCAACCTAGTTTCTAAACCCTGTAACTTTAAAATGGCATAACCATTGTGAAATTTATTTCTGGAATCATTTAATCAATTTTTTTTCTGCATTACTTTAATTACAAAAATTGGATGTTTCTATTGCTTTAGAATGTTTTATCATTTTAATTAAAATTAATAATTTTATGTACTGCAGTGCTGTGAATTCAGGATACCAAAAGTTTTAACAGCTCCTGATATTCTTGTGAAAATATCCTTGAGTAGCTGACATACTGGGGGAGTTTCTGATAGCTGAGTACCACCTGAGTTACTTCCATGCTTAAGTTATAGAGGGGTCTAGGTAGCTTTTAGATACACTGGGGTTCAGAGGTATTCTTCATGCTGCCTGTGAGCAGAAAGCAGAATCCACTGTGAGAACTGAGGCTGGACCGAACTTTGGGCTGCTTAACAGAAACATCTACATTGGGAAGCTTTGACTTGAGCAGATTTTGAAATAATGATCTAAGGATGGTGCCACCATCCTCTTCCTTGGGTTAGAAGTTTTCATACAAAACAGATTTCCTATGTTTTTATATGATGTAGGTGATGTGTTGAATTCTTTGCCCCAGATTTGCCCTTGATACAGTGAAATGGAATCAGGAATACAGCTGTTTATAGCTTATTATTTTATATCCCATTTATTAACATCAAAGAAATGGCATGTCTCCCCAGTTCCTAGGTTTGGGTTATTTTATTTTGTGCATAAGTGAGTTTTATATGCTGTAGGAGAAACTTGTGATGGAAAATTCATCCAACCCCTGCCTCACAGGTGTGAACCTGTGTCTGTGTTTCAGCAGGCACCAGAAAATCATTCTGCTACAGGAGCCATTTGCAGGCTGTGGTCCAAGCTGAACCTTGGCTGTGGCACAGCTTTAGGTCTTGCAAATCCCTTTGAGTTCCTTCTAACAGGGAGGCCTTTGAGTTCTGGGTTATTGTCAATGTTTACAGCAATGTGATTAGAGCCAATTAGTGACTTGTGCTTTGTGTGCGCTGTAATAACAGAGATGTTGTTTTCCCACTTTGCTAAATGGGCACAAGGCGAAGAAACTTGCTCCTGACCCTGAGGAGGGAGCCTGTAGATAAAGTCCCCCTGCATCAAACACCCAGCTCTCCCTGCTGTGCAGGAGTGTCTAAGGGGAGCAGGCCTGGGAATGTCCAAGTGTGTGCTGAGAGAAGGAGCAGGGCAGCTCTTTCTGATGTGTGTGTGGGCCAGGGTCTGTCACTGCATGTGTTTTGTGGTTCCGCTGGAATCCTGCAGGGCAGCATTTGATGGCTGATGTGATTTGCTGTGTGTGAATACAGATGCACTTTCTGCCCTATAGCTTGTGTCCATGCAGAGCTGCTTCAGCAAAGGCTGGGGGAAATGGGAAGGGGTGGAAAGGAGCAATTAATTTTGGCCTTTCGGGAAAGCAGCATCCTGTCGATTCTGCTCTCATCTCATGCAGTTTTTCTCCTTGTGCGTTTGTCACAGATCGAGCCCTGCTACCCACTTTTAAATGTAGTTACTGTAAATGAGGCACTCTCCAATTCCAGGCATTTGCACCATGCCAGAGCTATGCAAAAGTCCTACAGGAATCCATCCTCCATGTCTCAGGGACAGAAATGCTACCAAGAAGCATGAACTATCACTTTTGTTTCCTCCATCTTAATAAAACAGAGACATCTTTCAAAGTTAATTTCAGAATGTTCTTTGTTGTCAGAAGTAATTTGCTGGCCTCAAAGGGCTGAAAACCCCATCCCCTGGGTAGTCAAATGCACTTTTGGGTATTTGTGATGTGATTTGTGGTGTGTAAACAGACACCTTCCAGGCTCCATGCTCTCTTTATCTGCATCTGTAGACTAAAAACAGTGTGTGTTTCAATTAGGAGATTCAGTTAAAGCTGCTTAGGGATAAAAAATTGAAAAGAGACCTGCTTGCAAGATGCATGTCCTTCTTTTTTCTGACACGTGCTCATGAGCACAGCCTTGGGGAGCAGGAGCTCCAGCTCTGGCTCTGTCTGTGGGACTTGGGGCTCAGCTTAGGGGTGGCCAAGGGGGCAGGATTCTTCCACTGAAGGATTCCCTTGCATCTCTGCTACGGACCAGGACAAGGCTGTCCTTTGTTGGCAGAGATGGAGCTGGAGCAGGCAGCTCCACCACTGGGGTCTGTAATGAGAATTGCAGAGCTGAGGACTGTGGTCCCTTCTGGTGGGAAGTGCCATGCAGAGCTCTACCTGTGCAGGGCCAGGGTGTGTGCTGCAGCCAAGGTGTTGGAGGGTGTGCAGCTCCTGGGAGAGGAGAGGCAATGCCTTGTGGCTCTGGACCTGTCCCTCCTACAAGTTGCACAGTAAGGGGAAATAGTAACAGTTGGTTTCTGCTCTGTGAGAGGAATTAAGCATAATAACGTGTTAGCCTAGACTGCTACCTGCCAGAGTTAGACAGACTCAAGGCTGGGATAAAAAAAGATTGTAGTCTGATTTTTCCATCTGGATGAGGCTGCTCAGTTTGCCTGCAGCCTGTGTCTCTGGGGGCTGAGCAGAGCGATGCTCCCGGCCCGCAGGGGAGGCGTGAGCAGCGCTGAGGCGTCCTGCGGGAGCACCGCTGCCTTCCTGCAGCAAACTGAGATGTGCATCCAAACCTGCTGATGGAAAACAGCCTGAAAACACACACAGTGACCAAATGGTGCCTCTCCCCCAGCTTGCTGCTCACAAAACTCAGGTGATTTCAGATGTTGGATAGATTTAGAGAAAATGTTTTCATCCTGCTTGCTACCGGTTTATAAACATTTTAGAAAGAAAATGAAGTGGCAGTTGTAAAGTATCTACCATATTAATGCTAAAATTATATGACCAGAATCCTATAAAAATGGATTTCTCTTTCTTATCTAGAAATTAAACTGCATGCAATTACGACAAGACCATTTAACCTTTGTCCAGTCTTCTTATCTGTTTAGTCAAGCTTCCCTGAACAAATCAACTTTATAGCAAAAACACAAAACATGATTAGCACAGAAACAGTTTTTATTCTGATTATCCTCCAGTGGCTAGACTATTGCAAGAGTTAAACCTCATTTGCATCTTTCTGCAAACAGCTGTGGCTGTAGAGAGCTGTGGTATTGCAGACAGCAAGGCTAATGTGTAGGGTGTGTGGTGTGTCAGCTTTCTGATCTGGCTGGTTAGGCTTATAATTTCCTGCCAGTTTATAACAGCCTCTGGTTGTTTGATTGCAAAGGGAAAGGCACTTTGGGGCTTAGGTAGCAAGGGAATTGATTTACCCAAATGTCTTTCATCTGAATGTGATTTGTTAATTTTAGATTTAAAGACTATGCTGGTCTTTCATTTATCTACTTCAGCCTATGGTTTGCTGCCTTGTATGTTTTATTTTTAACTGCAAGGTTTTACATCCATATTAATAAGTCATCCAGGAAATATTGTAGCACTAAATAATCTGCACTTTCCGAGTGAAATAATTGTCAGAGTTCGCACAAATAAAATGGTCTGGTTTGCTCCAAGTGACACAAATATAACAGAGCATAGTCCAATGGAAGAGACAGTCTTCAGAACAGCTTTTCAAGGATTCCTTATTGCTTTGCAATGCATTTTTTTGTGAAACAGGAAAATGACTTCAACTTACAGCCCAACCTGGTCATTATCTAAAATAATCGAGTCAGTTTTAGTCTCCAACTTTTCCCCTTCATAAGTAGCTTTTTGGATGGGCAGCATGGAAGCTGCTAACTAAACTTCAATTTTTAGGAAGGCCTTTAGTCATATAACTAGGGGTGATAAAAATCCTATTTAATGGGGAATACTCCTTTGCCATGGGCTTGATCAATAAATTAAATGGGTTAATTAAGTTGAGCTGTCAGGACCAAGGACTATCATGAAGTCAGGCCAGCAGAGTTGGCCATTTATCAGAGGCAAAAGTTTGTCAAGAAAAGGCAGCCTTTAATGGGTTATTCTGGTGTGCATGCAAATGAGCAAGTACCTAAAAAATCTAGCAGGGAATGTCTGTCATCTGATCACAGGCAATATTAAAGGAGGTTGATACGTCTGCGCGAAGTCATTCAATTTGCTTATCAAACTTCTTACTGGGGGTTTTTGAACTCCAGGTTCTGAGGAGATGAACTGGCTTGTGAGTAATAGTCTTAGGTATTTCCATTTTTCACTCTTCACTGAGAAATTCAATTTGTTTTATGCTTTGAGATATATACACACACAGACAAACAGATACCTATATATGTATGAAGTGGTTTAAAATGCCAGCTTATTAAAAAATAGGAAAGCTTTTATTGCTTTCAGAGCATTTGGAGGAATTATGCTCTGCTGGTAGAATTCAGTGCAGAGTTGGAGGCAGACCAATGCATTCCTGTCATTTCAGCTCAGGAAACTTCCAGTGTCGTCAGTGCCTGGCTCTGTGTGCTGCCTACAGGAGAGTCCTGTTGATCCTGGACTGTGAGGGTCTCACAGCTGGGTGCTGTGGGCATCTGCAGGGAGGAGCCTGATGAATGACCCAAGCTGTCTTTGGGCATCACTGGAGAGGAACATTCAGCAGAGTTTCAGTGCCCACTTACTGAGGGTCAAGAGACAGAAAGCCATAGGAGCTCCACATCTTTAGTTTTTCCCTGTGACCCTTAGGCTGCAGGAAGGTGGTGACAGTGTTTCTCTGGCAGCCATAGGTGTGATGGCCGATGGAGCTCTGTGAAGCAGTGGTTGAGGAGCCCCCTGAGGTTGGCATGGTGTGAGCAGCAGAGCAGCAGCAGATCCTGGCTCTGCCACAGACCCCTCTGGCACCACGTGCTCCTCTGCGGATGTGGTGGGAGTGAGCTGCTGTGTGCTTCCCAATGTAGAAACTGAAGCAGTGCATATAATTGCATCGAAGTTGCATCTCTGTTTTGGTACTTCCAGTTTAGCTCTGAAGCCCTGGCCATATGGATGCACTCCTACAGTCACTCTGGAGGCAAGCTGAGAATAAAATGAGCTGTGTGCAAGTGCTGCAAGCCTGTGTAAATGAAACCTGCCTGACAAACCAGAAACATGCCTTTTGGATGTATAACAAAAATAAAATTCTCTCAAGGCATAGAACTTTATGTATGTTCAACTCCTGTTGATTAAATAGTTCTCAGCTCAAAACAGTGAGAGGTTGAGCCAGGGGATGCTGGTACCAGGATTTATCAGGAGGTAGGTGAAGATGACAGTGCTAGAAAATGTGTCCAGCCATGTGGGCAAGGCCAAAGTCTTCACTGTAGTTTGGAGATGTCGTGGTTTGACACTGGCCAAACTCCAGGCACCCACAAAAGTCGCTCATTCACAGTCCCCTGCCACAGCTGGGAAGAGGAGAGAAAAAAATTAATGAAGGGTTCATGAGTTGAGATAAGGAGTGGGAGAAAACACTCCAAGGGCAAAACAGGCTCAGCTTAGAGGTGCAAAGTGAATTTATTACTAACAGAAACAGAGGAGGATAATGAGAAGTAAAATAAGCCCTTAAAACACCTTTTCTTCTCCCAGTCTCTCCCTCCTTCCCACTGACAGTGCAGGGAGCACAGGGTGTGTCTGACCTTGGCTTGCTGAAGTGCACCTGGCGTGGAAGAGGATGAAGATGAGAGACTGTGATTGGTGATAACTTCTGGATTGCTTCCTCCTCCTGCTTAATGGGGCAATAAGAATCCCTGTCCTGTGCTGTAGTCTTGGATTTTGTCTTGGAGGCATGGGAGAAAAGTTAGAAATGCACCCAAAAGGTTGAAGTGCCTCGGGCATGGTGTGAGCTGGGCTCCTTAGAGGGTAATTTCTATGTCACACTGGTCTGTGGGTTCTAGATGAACGTTTTGAAAATGGCTCTAGTACTTCAGCTCTAGGAAAGCCAGGCTTTTTGTACCTTTTTTTTCCTTAAACTATTATCAGCAGCTGTGAAGTGATGCAATCCATATGCCGTATGGAGCACCTATATATAAAAATCTGACATATGGATGTTGTGAAGTTCTCGGAAGATTCCACATGCCTGAGATCACCCACGTGCTAAAAACATTCTGTTTGGGAATTAGTTGTTGAGATTTATGTTGAATTCCCATAGTGAAACCAGGCAAATTGTGCTGGGAATATTTGTAGCACACAGTCAGGTCTGGATTCCTCTTTTTGGTCCCCAGTGGAATACCACAGGTTTTGGAAAGTAGGAATTTGGGGTGAATGTTTTCAAGGTGTCTCTGTAGATAACTTGTATTGGATTTCTTAACCAGTTGGATCTGAGCTGTTTCTAGCTTGTGGTTCTTCACTGCCATCTCCTGCCCTCCCCTAGTTGGGGGTCTCTGTCTTCATGGGCAATGTGGGAGGGGGAGGATGAGGCACAACATCACTGAACACCTGGTTTCTCAATTAAGTCTTCAGGACTTGCAACTCAGATGTGTTGTTTTGCTGCATAGATACTAAGGCAACCTACTGGCTGCTGTTTCTGTGGGACTTGAAGAAGGTAAGGCATTCTAATGGATCCAGAAGTTAGTAAACCACACACTTTGCAAGAAGCTTCTGCCTTTGCTAACACTGATTTTCCATGCTGCTGTAGCTCATCATGTCAAAATGTTTATCTGGAAGTTCTCCATGGCTAGCTAGCATGAGTTGGCCAGACTTTTTTTTTTTTTCTCCTTTTGTAAAAATCTTTTTTTATCCACTGAGATGGGAATCTACCCTTCTACTGCTGATTTGGCTGGTGCAGTGGTGCTGGCTGCACTAGCCTCCCTGGGGAATTCGCCATCAGAGTGTGTGACTGAGCAGCAAGGTGGGCATAAGGCATGGTGGGCATGTTGGCTCCACACAGATGGAGACTGAGGATTGAGTGAGCAAATGGTAAGGAGGAAGGTACATATAAACTGAAAAGACTTTTCAGTTTTACTCACTGTTTAAGAAGCACATAGCAAGTGCTATAAAAATACAGACGAGTAATATGTAGTTGGTTGATCCTCCCCTGGCCTCAGCAGAGGCAGATGGAATTGGACCCATTTTTCTGCTGGTTTTGGGGCTTGTTCAGAGTGAGTGTGGGTACAGACTCTGCTGCTGCACAAGGATCGTGATCTGGGGAGGGCTTATACCCTTGGATGTGCTGTGCCCCAAGATGTTTGTACCAGTTCCTAAAGTTTTCATGCAAGACATCTTAAATTGCTGCTGCCCTGTCTGTCGACTTTGTTCTTGTGGAATGGCAGGGGATTGACAGTGATTTGGATCCTGCTTTCTGAAATGCTTAGTTCAGGGCTTTAGTGATGCAGTGATGTGGAGTATCAGCCAGCAGCACACTCTGGAGCCTGGTTATTTAGGAGCCCATGTTACAGATGTATGTAAACCACTTTCTCCCTAGAGAGATGTCAAGGTGAAGTTAATTCCACTACTAATAAATGTTTGTTGTAATGTGTGAAGCAATAGCAGGGGATTGAACCTACAGCATGTGTCCGTACATCACTTTAATTTGTAATCAACCTGGAATGATTTCTAGTTCATAGCTGTGTCTTAGTTATTTGCATGTGCTGTGCTACAGTGGATTCCACTTGCTTAAAATCCTTGTCAGGGAAGAAACATTTCTCTGGCTTTTATTTGCAATGAAAGCTGTTCCCTAGAGTCATGTCAGCTGCAGAAATCCAGACCCCAGCACAAGTGTCTGCATTAAAAACTGGGCTTTGGGCTCCATTAAAATACTGTGACTGCACATGTCACAAACAGAGACAGGCAGTGCAGTAGCACAGGCACTTGAAAGATCCTGCTTTGAAACCGAGGGGCTTTTGAAACTGTGGGGCTTTTGAAACTGAGGTTGCAACCCTGGAGAAAAGAAACAGCTATCTCCTCTCTTTGCTTCTTCCAGCCTCTGTCAGCTTCTGGCTTTAAATTTTCTCTGAAATTATGCACTTGTCTCTTGGTAATCTTCCCCCATATTTTAATTGGGGATGGCAGGTAAGGCATAAGGTCACAGAACTGGAAATGACCTTGTAAAACTGAGACAACGGAGCCAGAAAATGGCTCTCCAGCTAAACTGGTGATAGTAACTGCCAAATTTTTGGGAATGTTTGCAAACTGGTGATTAGATCAAGCAAAATTACGTAAAACTTTTGACCTTTGAATATAAACAGGGCTGAATATAAACATTCTGAGAAGAGAATGGCAGTACTCCAGTAAGAGATATGTATCATGACAGTGTAGTCCACACCGTGTAGGCAGCAAAGCATGCTGATGGGTTAATGCTTCTTTTTCACATTTAAGAGAAAAGTACATGTCCTCTTCCTTTTTGTACATGTTTCATGTGTTTATGTGTGTGTATATATGTCACTCTCGTGCATAGGTGGGGTGCATGCCCTTCATTGCCTCTAAGACAAGGATTGGCCTGCTTGTCCTGGCCAGTTTTTATAGATGGCACTTTGCCATGATGTAGGAGCACCTTTTATTTCTGTAGCAAGCCCTGTGGCCACCACTTGTTCAATATTAATTCTGTTTTCCCTCAGTTCCTTCGGGAGGAGGATTGGAGCAGTGTTTTGGTCAGTTTTGCTGCTCTGTTGTGGTGTGGCTACAGGTTTATCTGTTATTTAGGGATGCTTCATCCAAGGGAACTTTTCAAGTGCAAGGGTTTAGGATTTATGGCGAGGTCACAGTTCCTGGGGGCATTAATTAATCAGATTCAACTGATGAGAAGTGCTGTCCCCTGCCCTAGCAGGTAAAGGTGTGCTCTGCTTTTAAGTATGTGAGTAGTCCATGTTGACTGGATTAGAAACTGAAATTGCTTTTTGACAGTGTCAAAATAAATTAGAGAGCAATAATAAAGCCTAAAGAAGAGATTAGGATTTAAGAAACTGAAGACTCTTATGTTGCTCATCCTTGGCTCTTTTTGACTATGGAGCAAAAAGAGAAAAGTGCTGAAGGCTGTTCAGATTTTCAGTGCAAAAGACTAATGTTTTGGTGAGATGAGCAGGAAATAATGGCCAGAGACTTGCAGAAGAGCACTGAGATTTGCATTGATTTTTGAATCCCTGCTTAGTACTGCAGGTCATCCAAGATCTAAACGACAACAAAGGGCATTTCAGAGACAGAAAACCAGAGATCCCATAGGTGCAGAGTGCACTAATCTGGATGTAGCAAGCAGGTTATGGGTGTTATGGATTCTTATTGCTTGGTGTGGGACTGTGCATACTGTTGGGTGTGTGCTCTTAGGCAGAATGAACAACTTTCTCAAAGATTTTCCAAGGTGTTAATCTCAGTAACTGAGTAATGCTGTGTAAGTGCCAATTAACTTCCTGTAACACTTTGGCAGCCTGAGAAAGCTCTGCTGCAATTCCCCCCTTCCCATCCTCATGGAGAAAGCAGAGGCTGGGGAAGTTGAGCCCCAAGGCTGTTGTTACATTCCTGCAGCAGGTGCTGATGGGATCCTTGGAGATGGCAGACAGGACCCTGTGGCTGCAGACAGACTTTATGCCGTAGGGACACCCAGGAGGTGAGGGGGAGTCTGTGAAATTCATGGCTTAAGGATATGACATAGTGTCATAAAAAAACCCAGGGGCAAAGAAAAGGCTAGAAGGCAGTTCTCCCAGGCCATGCTCAGCTGGTGCAAAGGGCTGCACTCCTTATTTGCCAGTCCCATTCCCTGCTTTGGCACCAGGTTTTGTTTGTGTTTTCTTCCAGCCCCTGAAGGAAGTGAAGTGAGGCTCATGCAGACAACTCTTTGGTATCTGACCAACTGTGGGAGCAGAGATATGTCCTGTAAGGAAATGTCCTTTCGGGTGTAAATAGTACATGATGAGGGCCAGCAGACACAATCCAGAAAGCAGTCTGGACTTGGACTTTCTGAAAGTCTGCATCCCTGTCTCAGTCCAGGACACCTCATTTCCAAAAGCATTAAGAATTTCCATACAGCTTTAGACTGTCTCCAGATTCCTACCCACTCAATCTCTAATTAAATGTAAGAATTTCCACTTTATGATTAATCCTTCTTTTCAGGGCAAGTTGCAAAATAGTTGAAAAAGTAAGACTTATCTGTCTGCTGCTTTCCTTCTGCCTTTTTAGTTTGCAAATGAATGTAGGGTCATCTTATATCATTCGTCTTCTTGGAACTTTTGCCAGTTTTAATTCTGTAAAATGCAATAGTCATTCCTCATACTTATCTGTAAATTGCATTGAATCTTGTTGCAGTCATATTAGGTGGTAATGATTTATATGCCTTCTAATAATTTATTTGATTATGCCAGCTATGTTCCATTTCTAAAGAATTATCAAGCTAATGCTCTTGCATAGGGAACAAAGAAATATTTTCCATAGTTCTTACTTTGCCTTTCTGCACTTTGGTACAGTGCTGCATTTTTGGTTTATTAATACAGTGGTGTGTATGGACGAGGCTGACAATTTATTGGAGGTATTTAATGTCATTAGACCCCAGGTTGCACAGCAGCTGCATATCCAGAGGTGGTTTCAATGTGGTGAGTGTCAGTGCTTGGGTGTTTCTGCCTTGTGCACATCCCCAGATCCTGCAAGTCTCTGATGGGAATATCTGTGCTGGGCACAGATGGGGTTGATGGCTCTGAGCTCAGTGGGAATGCGAAGGACAAATAACACTGTCAAAAATCTCAGTGGCAAAATACTTTGGGTTTTCCTTTCCTTTTCCTTATGCCCCCACAGTTCTGTGCCAAGCATGAGGGGCTCTCTCACCCCCCTCATCAACAAAGGGCTGGGTGCAGGGAAATAGCTAAGCATGGGTTTAACTTTAGGATTGGAATTGCTCCCATAGATTTCTGAGGCATTTGTTCTCTCAAAAAGAAATAAAGAGGAAATGGGGCTGCTGGGGGGAACAGGGGGAGAAAAGCGAGTTGGACTAAAGAAAAGTGATTTTCTATCTGGTATGTTTCATACACTGGAAACTTTCAATATTGCCTTTCTTGATGGACTGTCTACCCTGTCTGTTTTCTTTTCCTTTTGGAAATTTGTGCTTAACTCCTGGATAATATGCCTCCCACGCCAGCTTACAAAACACAAAGAAGCTTCAGCTCTAGAGGAAAACTCTTCTCTCCATGAAAAAAAATGATGTAGTTTTTCTTTCCTTTTCCTTGACTTTCATATTTAGAGAAGCACAGGATGGAACAAAGTATTGCACAAGTGCAAATAATGTCCAACTTTTTTTTTTTCCTTGCTAAAATTTCTCTTTGAAAAACAGTAAGTTTCTTTCTGAGTATTTTGGCATAAAATATCAGTTTTTGGCAGTGTTTGAATGCTGCTTTTTTTGTCATTTGAAAGTACTATGGTGCTGAGACATTGCACTTTTGAACAGGATGAAATATGGTTACTTCTTAGGAAAAATGCTTGTGATTATTCCTGAAGCCAAATTGTTGTATTTTCCAGAGTTCAGAATACAGGCTGGTACTGTGTGTGTGTGTGTGTGAGAAGTAGTACAACTCAAAGGGACAGAAATGATAGGTGGAAAAACAGGAAGATATTTCACCCAGTGCACAAACACCTGGAATCATGCAGAAAATCAAACAAGAAATTACTTCCTAGCAAGAAATTAAAGCATCCAAGCAATGAAATTAATAATCAAAGAGGTATCTGATATCCTCTCCCTTTAAACTAGGATTTTCTTCTACTAAAGCACTTGAATTTTTGAAGAATTGGAGTTCTGACCCTGTAAACTGCCTTGCTCCCAGCTCTGCTCTTGTGTAGCTCAGCCCCTCTGATGCATTGAAATGGAGGAGCCAGAACCACAGCCTAGATCACTGCATCTGCCCCTGGTCACAAAAATACACTCCATGTCTCCTCTTCAAATATTTTGTTTCTCTTTTCTTCACCTTATTTTTATTGCTTTGTATTGCTATTATTGCATTAATTCTACCACAGAGTGTCACCGGGATTGGGAATGGGTCTCCTTAACATCTCTGTTCGTGTGCTTTTCAATATTATTTGCTTTTTAACATTACTGAAGACAGCTGTGTGCACACAGAACATCTGGGGGCCTGCTGAACTGTAAAGCCTCCTGACATGGATGTTTAATTTGCATTGACACATTTTCACTTTTACTTTATACCTGCTTGCAGCCTTGCATGTCTTTTGGCTCTTTACTGTTTTACAGATGTCAGGTAGCAGGGAGCTGAAGCAGAGCAATACCCTTGGTTTTCTGCAAAGCTGTGATGTTGGAATAATGAATTGTTCCCAAAGTTGTTCCTGAGGCTGCTGAGGACTGTTTGTGTTTAAACAGTCACTTGTTTGCTGATACTCTCTTTTTGAGTGTTATTGTTTCATAATGGTCATTTGCACTTGTACAACCTCCTTGTCAAGAGAGTGGTTGATGGTTTGCTAAGAGGCTGATTTCAACCAGATCTTTTCACAGACATGGTTATTAGGGAATGCTGACAGATTTTCTACTCTATTAAGCAGCCACATCATCTCTGTGAATAAAAGTGCCTACTTTTGCAAGAGTTGGCTTTGGTGTCTGGAGGCCATTTGGGTGTTTACAGTCAGTGCTGAAAAGCAGCTGATTCTGCAGGTGGCAGTTCTCTGGCTATCCCCAGATAGTTTTTGATCTGCAAGCACCATGTCTGCTACCTTTGTCTCCCTGTGCAGAGGGGCAGTTCTGTTAAAAAGGTACAGTAACCCCAACCAATCTATGATTCTGTGCATGCCATGGCCTTTTCTGGACCTGTCAGATTTGAGCAAGGACTTGGTCCCCTGGGAGCAGGGCTGGTCCCCTGGTTCCAGGACTGCCCAGCAGGGCTCTGCTTTGGGCCCTGGTGATTCTCTTTTGCCCACAACTTCCTCCCAAACCATTGTGTTTGCCTGTTGACTAAATCCTTATTTCCTTGGGTCTGTAGTGACCCTTTAATGAGGGTCACTGATTTTCCCAGAGATGTGAAATATTTGTTTTCCACGCATGTTGGCCTTTTGCATATTCTTGAAGGCATGATGTAGCTGAATTGCTTCACTGTCTGTTTCTGTTCTGTTGTTGATTAATCTGTTTTTCCACTAGGGCTCTGTTATGAGAGAAGATTAATATTACAGAGAAGATACTTGTTTGTTTCAAATATTTTGTTTCCTTTCTCTGCTGGGAATACTAGTATAAACACCAAGCAATCTGAATTTAAATAGCTAAAGTATTAGTTTTGCTGTTCCAGTTGCTTGTCGTTACACTTGAGGATAAGGTTACAGCTGATTATACAAAATACCTGAGCCACAGGTTTTACATTCTCAATCAGCATATTATAGATGAACCATGCAAATCTGAGATAGCTTTTTTTTTATAATTGAGAGAGATTTTCCTTGGAGTACGCGAGACTCTTGAGAGAAGCTGAATTGCTTGTTTGTAATTCTGTTATAAGCTTTGCTGGTATTTATTTAACATGCAGTTTATTGCTACTGAATATTTGTCTTATGGCTTGCTGTCAAAAGTGTCAAAACACTCAGAAGGTTCCTCCCAGTTTTGATACCTTCTGCACAGTGGTTTGTTTGTTAGACCAATCTGAAGCATCCTCCACGAGCCTGACTCATGTGCAAGGCAGCAGTGCACTTATGTGAAGAAAATGTAAATTGTTATTGCCTGAGTGGCCCCTTCAGCTCCCCACTTGACATTGAGGGTAATCAGCCAGCCCAGGGCCCAAAATGCAAACTGGCTTAGATTTCTCCAGCCCTTGTACTGAGCCCCTTGGGGCCATCCTAGATCCAAACTGCCCAATGCAGCAGGTCCCTGGTCTTTGGCTTTGGAGATCTGAGGTTGGGAGCTCAGGCTTGAGTCACTTCCAGAGGTCTGGGCTGTCATGGCCCCTGTGTCAGCAGCATGGGCAGATTGGATTGCCCTGCTCTTGCCTTGGGGGTGTCAGTGCCTCACATGCATTCTCCCTGTAAAGTTGTGCCAGCACCCTAGGTGCTCCCTGGTAGCAGAAGACCAGCACTTCTGGCCCTTGAATACTTTTTAACAGGAGGAGGGAATTTTGTGTGCTGGGACTGTGCAGACAAAAGCCAGAAGAGACATTATATTTGTCTGAAAGGCCCATGACTGCTTCAGGCCCTTCAGCTTGGAAACCTGCTGAACCCACAGCTTGTTCTAGCTCAGGAGGATGAGCTCTGCCAGGGGTGGAGGCTCATGCAAGCACCTGGGACAGTCAGGTGGCTGTTTGGAGACCCAGCTCCTAAGGAGAACCTGGCTCCAACCTCATCATCTGCAGAAACTGGACTTGACCAGAGAAATTCTGCTGGGTTTTTACAGCCCATTTCATGCATTCCTCTTCAGCTCTTCTTTGCAATGATTGCAAATAAAAGTGAAGCCATGCTGTTTACATGGTTGAGATTTGGGTTAAATTCAGTTTCACGAGAAAAAGTTAAATATTCTCTATTTAAGTAAAGCAATTGAAGCACTAATGCAGTAAGAAGTTGCGACTCATTTTTCTTTGCTGGCACCTGTGACCAGGGTTATGTTATGCTTGGCTGTGTTTGTTTGTCTAAACTCACAAGAGTTACTTTGTCTGTGGCTTTAGGGTAGACTCTCATGCTCATTAGCAGGAGAGCACTGCTGCTCCTGTCCCTTCTCTCAGCATTTTAGTGGAGGTTTTATGCAGCTGGAGATTGCCAGGCAGGATGGGAGAACTGCCCCTGCCAAGGGGGTGTTGTGGAGGATGTTGGGGCAGCAAGACACAGCTTGTGCCTCAGTTTATACGCAGGGATTCAGAGGTTGGAGAGCCCAGGTGAGAGCTGGTGTAAAGCCCTTAGCTCTGGTTTGGTTGGTTTGTGTTCACCACAGTGGGTCTCAGTTCAGCCCACTCAGCCATGCTCTCTGTTTTAGTGGTTACAGAGTTGGCCTTTGGGGCATTAACTCCAGAGGAGATTTCGGTCTGTTTACCAAAATGGAAATAGCCTAGCTCGGGAGTGGGCTGCAATCCCTTCAGAAAACTCATCTTTAATATATTTCCTGTAATCACAACTTAAAAACAAGCACACATTTCCAAAATGTTCTCCAGTTTTTCACCTTGGTATTTCTCACACAGGCATTAATCATCCACTTCTCCTTTTAAGTACAGAGCTCAACGTATTGCAGTGAAGAACTGTCTTCTCATGCCTGATGAAAAAGATGAGTGGATTTTACAGTGAAATTCCCCTTGCTCTGGGGAGCAGGGATCATGCCAAAAAAATGTTCACTGACCTGTGTGACACAGGTGTGCTGTCTGTGTCAGGATTTTGGTGGAGTTAACCCCTGATAGTTCACTTTGCTGAACATCCATCTTCCACTGCAAAGCTGCAATGATGGCTTTAAGGTTGTTAAAACCTAGCCTGGCTTGGTAATCATTAGATTATCAAGTATGTGCTGGACTGGGTTGTGCAGGAATTTTGAGGTGCCTGTTTTTTGCCTGCTGTAGTTTGGGGCTTATCCCAGTGAGTTTAGTCCAACTTCTGGCTATGAAATACAGGTTCCTGTGTTTCATGTCAAAAAGAGATGTCTAAATATTATTCCCTTCCCTTTGGAAGTGACTGGGTGAGTTGCTCCTTGGGGTGGGTACTAATTCATTTCACATCACTGACATAAATTTTGTGCTGATTTTCCATCCTACACTCTTCATTCTTTGATCTTTTTCTTTGCCTGAACTGCTTTCTTTTTCTTCTGATTCTTCCTACTGGCTTTTTGGCTGGAAAGAAGGTACTTACTCAATTCTGATTCACTATTACAGCTATTCAATCTCAGGGTGTGCCCAGGTAGTTACCCAGTGCCTTGCTCCCTCATTCTTCACCCACTTCAGCCCTTCCACCATGATCTGCCTCCCTGCCCCATGGGAGCCCTCAGCAGCAAGCTGGACCTTGGCTTTCTGTGCAGTCCTGGGCTCAGGCACCAGGGCTTGGAAAGGGGAGGTTCTTTCTGATGGGCATGAATTCTCTGTCTGAGCAGGCTGTGGAGGCAAGATCCAAAATCCTGAGGAGGCTGAAGCAGGATTTATTTTCTGTAGCTCATGTATTGCCACAAGCAACCTTGGTGTGTCATAAAGTGAGATCTGTTCTTGTTTGGATTTTAACCTACCCTGGTCAGCTCTAGCTACAGAGGGGTCAAGCACAGAATACAATCTGTGGCTGCTGGAGCACCTTTGGGCTCCTGGGCAGCCCCCCTGTGTTTCAGCTGGAAGCTTCATATGTTCAACTCAAACATTGCTAAAGAGACATTTCAAAATTGCAGATTTGTAGTGATGGTGGTGGGAAGGTAGAAGTGGTCTTAAATTTGCAGAAATCTTTGCCTGCAGTAAATCTGTGTACCAGGATGTTAAAAAATTTAACATGAAAACAACAGGCTGGCAGCCTGCAGTACTGCAGACGTAAAAATTAAAATGCCACCATGTTTAATGGAGCTCCCAAAAGTAATGATAAAAATGTAATTACTTCTGATGAGACACATATTCTATTAAGTAAAGAATATGGTAACTCTTAGTTGCCTTTGGTAACCTAGGTAATTTAAAATGAGTTCTATTTCTTAGAGCTCAATATGCAAATTAATTGGAGATTATATATAGTTAATATTTGCAGGATAAACAAATAAATAAATTAAATAATTAAACTATTTAAGTTGATTATGAGCAAACTCAAATCCTTAGAGTGAGTATGGCCATGCTGCTGTTTGGGGTCAATTTAACTCAGGCTTGACATTGAGACCTCAGTTCTAAAAAGCTGTTAGGTGACTGGGCACAAGTGTTTATGCAGTTTTTAATCTCTTGTGTGGCTTGAATGCATTCACACTTTGACTCCATAGATACATAAGTACAGCATGAACAGTTTCACATTTAACACAATTTAATGGACACAATAATAAAGCCCTTACTTTTCTACCGAATTTCAGACTTAGTTTTGAGAGGACACACATCTCATTTGTACAACAGAAACCATATTACCAAATGACCAGTCAGCTGCCAGATGGAAACAAAATAAAGAATGATTTTCCGTAATTTAAGTTAGGATTCCACAATTTCCCCAGACTTTTCTCCTCTATATGCATGGTTTAAGAAATCCCAACACCAAAAGGGCTGAAAAACACAGAAAGAAAGTAAACATGCAACATTATTTCTGGCAGATCTTTTTAAAACAGAGAAGTCTGATGTGAGGTAAAGCAGGATCGGACATGCTAAGCAAATTTCAGCTGACAAATGTAACTGGAATTGAATTCACTGAAGCTGTGTCTGTAACAGGAATGAACTTGGCCAGATCATTACACTCCATTTTAATAGAAAATAATGAATATTGATTAGGTCTGTGGCAGGTGTCACTGCACCCTGCAGCAGTGGCCAGAGGAGGTGGAGGTGCAATAGGGTACCTAGCAGGTGGTCCTGCCTTCCTGCTGTATTGGCCTCATGGTGCTGCTCTGCCCCAGGGCTCAAACCTGGCACGCTGGGCTTGGTGTGAATCTGGGGCTCCCTGGGCTTTGGGCTGGGAAATGGGCACGTTGGGGCCATCTCTGTGACTGAGGAGTGGGGTCAGTGCTAAAGGCTGAGTTTTGCTCTGAGTGTTAGAAATGGGGGAATTAATGTTTGAGCTGTCTGTATAAATGGGAAGAAATACCTTATGGAAAGACTGGAGTCCTTATAGTTTGGTAGCTCTTGGACATCCCAACAGAGGTTGACTTGGGCATTAGTAAGAGGAACCTATATATGTCTGCTATGGAACTGCTGAGCATGGAATATTTATTGTTAGCTGAGCTATAATCAGAGCTATGGAGAGTTTAAAAATAGTATGGCCTGCTGGGAGAAAAAGGTAAGAGTATGTATTAATACATAGTATTTATACTCACAGCATGCTTTTCTTCTGGGAGGTGAGTTTTAATTATAGTACATTACACACATGGAACAGATTTTGGAGACACCTGCATGGCTCTGAGGATGAGGGACAGAGTGCCATGGCTGGGAGAATGCTTGGGAAGGTGTGGGAAAGCTAGTAGTGGCTGTAGGCAAGGAAGGGGCAGTGGGTCCCTGCAAGACATTTCTTGTGCTTTAATGGAGTGGGATTTAAATTTAGAACTCGTATGTGACCCAATGTCAAGTCAGAAATGTGTGGTTGAAAGTACATAATCAGCTCCAAGTGGCTGCCTTGTAAATCTCAGGAGTGGAAACTGGCCTCGGGCTAGCAGCCGTCTCTGCTGCATCTCTGCTTGAGTGAACTTTAATCTTACTCTTTATCAAGAAAAGCAGTGAGAAAAAAAGGGGAAGAATGACAAACAGAGTGTGAGTTGCCCAAAATAGGCTTTGTATGGATAAAGGTGATTTTACTGGAGACTTTGCAAAGAGTTCTGTGTGCCCTCAAAGAAAAGCCAAGTCTTGTTACGGAGTGTAACTAGAGAGAGGGGCCAGGAGAAGCTCAGAGAATTGCTCTCATTCTGACTTTGGGAGCTGTTTCTGACTTTACTGGGTTGAATGTGTGCACAGCACTTCCAAAAATGAGGTGATGTCAAGCTGGAATTCTACAATCTGGGGCCAGTCTGCAAAGCAGTCTTCTCTGTGCAGGGCTTTGTTTGCTGAAGCTGCTGCCAAAAACGAGAATCTCCACGAGCACCTGCAGTGGTGCTGAGGACCAGTGTGCTGTGGGCATGCAGAGCTCTCCAGGGAAGGAGTAAGGGCATTAAACTCTCTGAAATTTTGGGCTGCTCCTGGCTAGGGAGGTTTTTTTTGTGATATTACAATGTGAAGTCTTCATTATGAAAAGAGGTTACCAATGTTGTAAAACTTGGAAAACCTCATCAGCTCTGCCTTGATTATTTGTGGGTATATTGTAACCTGCCATGCTTGAGACTAGGGAATATTTTGAGCCAGCAGTTTTTCACAAGTCTCGAGACAATGTGAAATAAAGAAGATATTAGTGACAAATGGAAGTTTTGTCTCAGGCCAGTTTAGAGTCCTGGGAACTATGTGTTTTGGAACAATGTGCTGTTGATTTCAGGAGAAGATGCTTCATTTTGTAGGTGCTAAGCATAGACTTATTCAAAGGAAAAAGTTCAGTGTCAGTGAACCAAGCAAGATCTGAAACTCAATTTGCTCTTGAATGAGTCAAGTTACTTTTTATAGTTGTGGTCTGGAAATTTAGCTTTTTATAATTTTCAGGGGTTTAAAATTTGAAATTTTAGCAAACTACAACTTTTGCACATGTTCATATGTTGACAGCAAACATAAACATTTATATGAAGTAACACTGAAAATGTGTCTTCTTCACACATTGGAAGGTATCTGACTCCATTCTATTTTCCCTGAAGGAATATCAAAATAATTTTTTAAAAGGAACATGGATATAAAAATAGTGGTTAGTGAGTATTCACTATATGTAGATCTACTAGAAAAGCTTCCATTTTTCCAGGAAAACACGGGTGGCATAATCCCACTATTTGCACACATACAATGTTTGTGGCCTAGAACCTAAGCATGACAATAAGTAGCTCAGTCTGCTCAGCTTTTTAAAGAGAGCATAGCTTGTAATATTCACTCAAAGAATTACAATCTCATCAGTGCTATAATCTCTCCCCATGTGGGTTTTTTTCCTTACATAGTGTATAATTGTTTTTTCTTCAAATCAGCAAAGTACTTGAGAAGGAACAATGTACTGAGGCTTTCTAAACAGTAGAAATTGTCGGCCTGCCTTGCCTGGTAGTTTCAGTTGAGTCATGACATGAGCAGTGCTGGTAGGAGAAACCTCTGTACTCCACATAAACTTATACACAAGCTCCATCGTGTCTTTGCTGTGCATTTTCACACCCTTGAACAGTAAAAGAAAACTGGCACAAAATCAACTATAAACTGTGAAACCCCTAAGTATCAGGAAGGAATATGCATGAGTTATTTTTGAAGCATTTGGCACCACCTCTTTTGTTAGGGGAAGGGTACTTGTGAGCTTATGAGAAGTGCTCTGATGGATGCTGAAGCCTGTCATAAAGCTCTTTGTTCAAAAAGAAATCTTGGCTGATGTAAACTATTGGAAGAAGAGTTTACAAATCAAGAGAGCTTTATCTGTCTTCTGATCTCAGAGGCCTGCCTTTCTCTCCAACCCTGGCTATTTACAAAATTTTTCTTGCATTGAAACTAGGTAAGGGATTACAAAAAGCATTTTTACCCCTTTGACATTTATATTGGAGGAGAAAGCAATTAAATTCTCTGTATCTTAAAGCTAATTGGATCTAGTAATGATCTAGTAATGTTTATTCCTGTATGCTGTCTCTCTTATAACTATGAAAATTACATAAGAGTAGTGGCATCTGTCTGGGAGTTTTGCAGACTGAGAGACATGGCCTTAAAGTTGAGGTCTGTTGGAGCCATGGATGCCGCCGTTGGATCTATGCAGCTCCAGTGCCAGAGCCAAACTGTCCCATGGCTCTTGGCTCACAAATAGGCAGGGTTTGGTGCCCTCAGAAGGAGCCAGCACTGTCACTGAATCCAAAATCATCAGCTGCCTCTGTGTTGGGGTGAGCCATCTTCATTTCCAGGTCAAGTGTAAAGTCTGGAAGAAAAGGTTGCTCATATATAAAGAGTTTTAAAAAGTCTCCCAACTTGCAGTGCTGTGTATTGCTGCTGGGCTCTTCACTCCTTTAGCTGTGTGGGGCTGCCTGAAGGTACACAGATCCTGAGCTCCTTGTGGGAGTGGGGGAAGAAAAAAATATATATGGTATTTTGGGGTCAATGTGTTTGACTGTAACAGACCCAGGCTTTGATCTTTGGAGGTCCATATTTATGAAGGGAGGTAGTGAATCAGAGAACTCTCTTGGTTTGAAAGACAGGCATCTGCTAAGGAAGGCAGGAGCCTCCCTTGGAATGGAAGATATGGCCCTCTAGCCTCCGAATTATTATAATTTTGAAATTAAGGGGGCTTTCAAGCAAAGATATGAGAAAGGGATAACACTTCTTTATTAGTGTGTGTATGTGTAACGAGGCAAACAACAACAAACAAAGAGCAGAAAACCCAAAATTCTCCTCCTGCCGTTTAAGCACTTTCCCCTTGGCTGCAGTTCCGGGTGCGGCCAGCAGGGGCGCTGCTGGCTCCCGGCCGGGCAGGGCTGATCGCCCCGCGCCTGCAGGGGGCGCTGTGGCGCGAGCTCATCCTCACGGTCAATGGCGGGACTGCTGAGGGAGCGGGATGGGGAAGGGGCCTCCTTTGCAAACCCCCAGTGGCAGTGGATCCCAGTGCCCCCTCTACATGGTGAAAGGAGCTGTAGTAGAAACCTCAGGAGAAACAAAGTGGAATGGCAGGGGCTCCTGGTAGGCAGAGGGTGGAAAGCTACAGTGTGGCACAAAGGCGGAGGGACGGTGGGCGCTGGGCTGCAGCAGCCTGGCTCCTCAATGCAGGACAGAAAAAGGCTCTTGGGGATCTTCTCTCTGGCTGGTCCCTGGGCCGTGTGGAGCGTGGGAGCAGCTCCCTGGTGGGAAATGAGGGCAGTGCCAGGCCCTGGTGGGGCACGTGCTGGCTCTGGGCTTCCCAACAGCAGAGCAACAAGAGAAGCCCAGTTGGCAAGCTCAGTCACAATGCTCAAGCAAAAGAAAAAAAAAAAAAAAGAAGCAGGCAAAGCCCACAGAACCAGCAGGATCCCTGGTAGGAGATAGCAGCTATACGTCCAGTCGAGCTGCCTGCCAGAAGAGAGGGGCTGCCTCTCATCCCTCCCCAGGTCCCCCTGGAAACCCTGGCCTGGCTCCCGTTCCTCGCGGCAGCCCCGGCGCCAGGGAGTGTGGGGATAGGGCAGGCCACCACCCCTGGGCACCAAACAAAACAGGTCAAAATCCCCCCAAAGTGAGATGGGATAATAAACCCTCCCCAAGACAAGAACTCAGACACTTCTTTTACTCAGTCAATGGGAAATGAAGCTGCCACTTTGAGCGAGTTTATTTTAAAGCTGAAAGCTTTGAAGGTCAGCCCCAGAGGAGTGACATTTTAGCCAAGGGCAGGAGAAAAGAGATCATTCTGTGAGTGAAGTAGGGAGAGTTGTGACCTTAATGGAGTCATAAAAGTTGAACAAGACACAATGGAAGTGAGTTCCCATATCCAAGGAAGGGGTTTATATTAAATCAAGGACAAAACAAGCAGTGAAGAAAGAAGTGTGAATGCTTCCCTCTTTTTTTTTTTCCTCATAAAAAGCAGTTTTGCAATTTACTTAGTTTTTTTTTTTAGAATTAGTTCCTGTTTGGTAACCATCCTTAAAATAACCTCTAACTCCAGATACTCTACATCCTACAATCTTGTCTGATGTTGGCTGCTTCAAGTGTGCTGAAATTTCTCTGGAGGAGGGCACTGGGGCAGATCACAACTAAAACAGTGTGACAAGAGCAGCAATGCTCTGATGGCCAGAATCTCCATACTGAGATGTCTTCTTTTAAAGATGTTTTAGGTTTATACCCTGGATATAGGACCTGTAGAGCACTGCTCATGTTAAAAGCTCTGAAAATGCAAACATCACACAGAAGGGTATAATCTCATGGTGAAAATACATTGCATGTGCTTGAAACATCTTGATTGCTTGGGCACAGGTGGAATCTCCCTTAATCCCACCTGCTTTACCATAGTCAAATTTATTTAAGGAGTCTTACTTGCAATTTCTTTTCTAATAAGGAGAGTGAAAAATTTCTTAACTCTTACCCAATTTAATTTTTGCTTCCAGCTAAAACCTAAGCTTTGCAGACACATTGCTTAGTGCTTCCAAAGCACAGGTGGGTCTTTTTTCAGGCTTTTAAAAAAAATCCCAAATTGTTGTTTGTATTTCAACTCTTTAATACAACCTCTCCATAGAGGACCATGGGAGATGTGGGAAACGTGGATTATGATGAAAGATTTAACTCGCCTCTCTAATGCAGATCAATGCACCATCTATTGACACTCCTACTGGTCTACAGGAAGAAGCAGAATGACTTTGATAGACTTACCAATCCTTTTAATTTAGCTTAAACCCTATTCTGTGTACCCTATGCCACATTTCTCTCACAAGCACTACTTGCTTTCAGGGCTCTGCCTCTTTCCTCTCTGTGTAGCAGTACATTGGTTTGTGTTTTCTCTCTGTGGGAATAGCACCTTCTAACAGGATGAGCTAACCCAGTGTTATTTAATATGTGTGCTTGAGAATGTGACAAGCTGCCTTCAAAGTAGCACCCACCACTTGAATGGCTTTCCATGGTACCCATAGCCATCTTTCTTTAATTGTGATTGATGTTTGGAAAGGACTGTATTGGTTTGTAGATCTAATGATATTTTGAAAAAGCAAAAGAATATTATATTATCAGAAATATAAAAATATTACAGGGAAGACAATAATGCTTTGTCTCTATTCAGAAGTAGGAGACTGCAATTCCAGGTATGCAGAGCACCTTAAGAGCTTCAGACAGTTAATAAAACATCTGGGAAATGGGAAAAGCTCAGGATCCAGTTGCAGGAATCTGATGGGGTCAGACGTGAGAGCTGGAGTAATTCTTTGTCCCAGTATTATGGCACCTCTGTGGAGGTGACTGAAGAAACTTGCAGTTGGCAGACTGGATTCTGAGGATGGCAATGTCTTCCCGTCCGTGTCCAGCAAAGCCTGCTTGAACACTAAATTAGGTGAAATGGTTGGTTGTATTTGCTGTTTTTATCTCTTGGCTGGTTGTAAAACAGGTCATATGAAGTCATGTATATCTTGGAAAGTCCTTGTTTGTGCTTTCTTTATCATTTAAGGAGAAAGGTCTTGTGCCTTCTCAAATCAGGCAGTTTGAGTGTGAAAAATGCACCTTCAGTAGTCTACTAATAGCTTGTTCTGTTCTTAATAGTCCTTTAATCTTTGCTTCTTGTAGGATTAATGATTAAAACTCTCTTCATGCTCCTGACTCCAGCTGATGTAAGGTATTGCCTTTGTGTTTCACCCAGCCACTGTGCACGTCCTCCCACTCATACACTGCTGCAAGTTGAAAGCAGCCTGTTTTGGGGAATTTTGGACAGAGGGGGATAGGCCCATGCTGTTCCATTTTGCTGCCTGCTGGGACTCATTGCTTTCAGGGCTGTACAGAAGCCTGGTTTCACATGTTCTGCTCTGGGTGCAGCTTTCCATTGTCTAACAGCAAAGCAAGGACAGCACAGGAGATTTTTTTTTTTTTTATGCTGAGAATAATTTTAATCTATTGTAATTGCAGAAGTAGAGGGCTTGGGAGGTGGAAGGCTCACTGGTAATTGGTGATTGTGCTACAGTAATAGTTCATGAAGTTCCTGGAAAAACAGGGAAGTGTGAGCTGTGGCAAAAAACCTATCTGTGCTTTGGTGTGTTATGGGAAAGATTACTCACAAAACCATCTGGGCTATGGAGAGTTGAGTTTCAAAGATCAGATCCTGACACTGGGCAGCATTTTCAGGCTTGACATATGTGAATCCCCATTCTTGGGAGAACACCTGTGTGAATCTCCCTGGGAATGATGTAAATGTCCTGCTGAAATTGAGGGAGGTCATGTTAGCCTACATGTGAGGGATTTGAAGATCTCTAGGAGGTGATTCCTCTCCATTAGAGCTGTGTGCTGCCCACGTCAGTCTGTTGTTCTGAGAGAGTGTTTCTCACACGGTGCCTGCTTTAGGACACTCGCAGGAGTTCAGACATCCCAATATGTGCTTTGAAAAGAGCCATAAACCCAACTGCTTGCTGCTGATGCATGTAACCTTGCACAAGAAAGGCTCACAGGGGAAAGTCAAAGAACTTAAAGGGAAGTTATGTCCCAGCTCAGCTTTAGAAGCATTAGACAGCTTTCTTCTTCTTTATCAAAGAGTGATAATCAACTTTCTTCTTAGTGACAGAAGTAGCTGTAAAATAGTTCTTTTCTCTCCCACCCTGCCTTTTTTCTTGTGAGTTTCTTTAAAGTTTGTTTTCCTTGTATGTACACAACTGCTTCACTGTGTGACTTGATGGAAAGACTCTTTCCTAAAATAACCACTAAAAAAAGTCTGTAAAGCTTTTGTTGTCATACACTGAACTGCACTTGCTTATTATTTTAATATTTAGCTAAAATGCTGGGGATTTTGTTTTGAAAGAGTTCATCCAATTAAGATATAGGATAAGGGAATGCAATGTCAAAAATATAATCCTGGGAGGTTATTAATTCTTGCAAAGAAACAAGTTGTGTTGGAGTGTTAATTTTTTCAGTGCATTGGGAAATTATACCAAAGAGAGAAATACAGGGTGCAGCAGCTCCTTGTCTAGATCAAGCTTGCGTAATTTTCTTGTGACTGAGAACCAGCCTATACATTAGTAGTCTAATGTTGTGACCAAAGTGACAGTGCAGAATCACTGACAATGGTTTCTTGAAGCCCTTCTTTGAGAGCTGATGGGGGACAAATTGGATATCCCAAGAAGAGCCAATGTGGCCTAAGTCTGTATCAGTCAGTTGTGACTGCTGATGTTTTCTCAATCCAAGTATATTTTTTGTTCACCAGCCAAACATTTTGTATTACTGTTTTTATTGTTGACAGTGTTTTATCTATTTCTTTATCTGATATGACTCCAGGTAGTTTTGTTTGCTATGGCACATTAACTGGTGTGTATTTTTGTGCAGCAGTTCTTAATCTATTTTGACATGTGTATCTGTCATTTTTATCAATTTTTGCCAAGACCAGACTGGTAGACTCTTCATCACAGTATTTGTTCTCGAATAGTCCGTGTGAACCCCTTCACATGAATTCTCTTTCTTGGTGGCTGAACAGCCCTGTGTTTTCTGAAAAGGAAGATTTCATTTATTTATATGCTAGTGGAACAATTTATTAAAATGCTGGCAATAGGCAGTCACTTGTTAATTGTTTTCATTGCATTCCAGTGCAAATACCCTGACTGATATCATAAGCTTGGCCAAGGGCTGGGCAAACTGAGAGAACCTCTGCTGCTGTATGCAGGGCAAGTAGAAAAAGAGCAACCAAGATCCAGAGATCCAGAGAGGTGGAGCTGGTTTTGCCCATGATGACATAGGAAGAGTCTCTGAGCTGGGAGTGACATGGAGGTTTCTGCCTTTAGGCTCAAAGTATTGCTTTTGTTCATTGCTCAACCGTCCTGATCTCAGAGACCAGCTCACTCCCCCACAAGACATCATTCTGATTTTGGTTATGAAAGGGTCTGTTAAATTTTTTAAACGGTTCTAGTGTTCTCCACTATAAGCTTTTCTGCCTCAGTAAGCCTAAACTTTCCTATCTTTGTTTCTGTTAAAGGTGACTGAAAAATATGTGTGGATGAGGAGCTGGCACAGCCCAGCCAGATTTGCTTTTAAGGGTACATTTCATTACTTAATCTTTTTACTCCATTCAGAGTTTCTTTTATATTCAGTCCCTCAGAGACAACAAATATCTCTAATTTTTCACATCCTCAGTGGAAGGAACTAAGCAGTCTGAGGCTCTGTCTGCTGGATTTACTGCTGATCTACTGGAAAATGTATTCTCTGTTTCTAGCCGGTTTATAAAGATACCATTGGTATGATTTCTGTTAGGTCCTGGGCATTAATGACTGGGGGGTCTGATGAAGCTGGACACTGACTTTACTCTTGTAATTTGCTCCCAACATTTGTTGTGTCCTACAGTACTCAATCTTTGGCACTGGGAATAATCAGGCTAATGATCTTGCTCTTGCATTTGGGCTTCTCCAGCATGTTTGAAGGTTTTGTTCCACTAGCAACACCAACTTTGCCGCTCTACCTGCAAGAAGGCACCTGTCTGCTTCCCTACGTGTGTTGCTCTTGGAAGGGCAGGGGAGTAACTGTGTGAGACTTTCTTACCCTTGTACAGCCCCACTGTGCTCCTTGTTCATGCCTTCTCATCTGCTGCCTTCATCCTTTGGTCTGGAGCTGCTTAGGATTTGTTTCATGTCTATCTTCCTCTGTTGCTTTTCCTCTGAGACCACACTGAAAGAATAATGGGAGTGTTGGAGAAATAAAAAGCAATCTGGGAACAGAGATCGGGGGTAAAGCAAAGGTTGTAGATGAGAGAGGGGAGATGTAGCAGGACACAGCACAAACAGATTCCAGAAGTTTCTTTTTCTGCCTAACACATTTAAACCTGTGAAGTTTGCCACAACTCTGATCTCAGTCAGGTACTTCAGTCATATGGACAAACTCTATGAGTTTGTGTATGGAGAGTCATTCTCTTTTTTGTTCTAAGTTATTATTTAGAAAGTCTTAATGAGCCATGATTGTGCTTTAGGCTAATAGCTGTCCAAGGGATTAAAAATCGGGGGGAACAATTATTTGAGTGCATTATTGCTTTATCTTCATTACTGCCAAAATCTGAAGGGTACTATTACTGTAAGCTGACTATAATAAGTTGCATCTGATTTTCTTTTAATTAGTGAATTATTGTCTCCTGAAATACTGGTTAATGCAAATTAAGAAACTGTTGTGTGATAGGTCTGATGTAGTTCTGGTAAAATCCCTCACTGTCTGAATAAAGGGAGGGGGAAAAAAAAAAGAGTAAGTTAAGTTTTTTCTTGATGTTTTTGACTTCCTACCACACTTTGTTTAATAAGTGTACAAAGGGATTCAAATTCCATGGCTGCTGTTGAAGGTTACTTTGGGATAGCTCTGTTCCCTAGCCCCCAATAATTCTTCCTGTTCAAAAGGATGTGGGGTTTATGAGTCTGACTGCTGCGTTAAGCAAAGTTGTAGGCAATGTGGAACACTGGAGTTTCTATGTCAGTCCTGCTGACAGCCTTCAAAGCCCCAGAAAGTGATGAAGGGATAAATCCTCACAGGGATTGGCTTCTTAATGCTGAAAGAAAAATTCACATGTTGTCTCTGGGTGTACTTGACACATCTGGTGAGATTTTTTTCAACACTGAACACGGCGTTTATGGTTGATGACCTTTTGGATCAGTAAACATGAGGTGGAAAACAGGACTTCTGGAGCTAAATGCAGTAACTTCAACAAGTAAAAATAAGATACGTGACCCTAGCAGAGTGATCTTTCTACTTTAGAAACAGCAGGCCTTCTAAAACATTGCAGTAGCTTATGTAATAATCAGTGAAAATAGGTAAAACGTACATAAATAAAAAAAAATTGACATGGCATTGTCATAATTTTTACATATAATTTGAAAGGCAAATTATGTTCTATATAATTTCCTTTATTCTCTGCAGCTTTCATTCTTGGCTATTGGCAAATGGCTCATTAAAAGCTGATATTAAATTCGCTAGTGTATAAAAGGAATGGGCCCCTGAGCCACTGATTAAAAAGCAAGGTAGAGAAGGCCAAAGCATTTAATTGGAAGCATGAGAGCTGTTAATCCTTTTGTTTTTTTCCAGTCAACAAATTGCTGTTAAATGAAAGAGGGAGAAAGACTGTGCTTTTTCAGAACGTAAAAGGTTTGTGAAGAAATCCTTCAGGCCCTCCTGCCTTGCCCCTTGTGAATGCAGAATAATTCACTGGGAGGGGACAGTTATGACACACCAGAAGTGCTTAAAGTACTGCAGAGTGTAAATATGAAGGTTTGAAAATGAGGAAATGACAGATAATGCACACTTGTGACTGTGTGTGTGACTCCTAGCCATTTTGGTAGTGACATTAATGTTTTGAGAAGCATTTAACAACATCTCCTGAATTGCTTTTTTGGACAACTGGCAGTCAGAAAAAGTGGCAAGATGTTTTTCATCTCTTGATTCAGCCCTCCTTGATGACATTGTATTTTGTTGTGAAAGGATGAAAGCACCTTCCCAAGTTCATGGCTGTGCAGGAGGAAGGTGCAGTCACTCCGGTTATGCCAGAAAAAGCCTTTTGAGCATTACTTCGATAAATGTCCAGTGCGGCAAAAGGCTCCTGCAAGGCTAAGGCTTGTCCGCATCCTGGTTCAGTTGTGGCTTGCACCATTCCTGGCTGTGTTGTGTGTTGTTTGCTGTGACTTTGCTATGTGTTCATCATGGTTGGGACAAGGGATTTCTACTCTGAGCACTAGTCTAGTGTCTGGCAGAATGGTGTCAGCCGTAGTTTGGCCTCTAAGCTTTAAGTCCATGCAAGTTTTAAGTACTAATGTGTACTAGCATAAGGGATTGAACAAAAACAGATGTGTGGAGAAATGAAGAGAACCTGTTCTCAAGGGTTTTAACAAGGAACCCCCAGGAAACAAAGGGAGCACAGAAAGGGCATCCTTAAAACAATGACTGCAACAAATAAACATGCATGCATGAAGTGTTCAGCAAAAAAATGAGCCTTGGAGCATGGGAGATCCATTGCATAGTTCAACTCTGCAGACTGTTTTGATTTAAAAAAAAAAAAAAAACAGAGAGAGAACATATAAATATATAATGGCTATAAATCACTGGGTTATTCAATTATTCATATCCATGCAAACCTCCTGCATTTATTCTAAGAGAGGAAAAACCAAAAAGGATTATTTCTCTTAGTTGTTTTTTATTATAAGCAATAGAGAAACAGTGGTAAGTTTGTTCTTTCACAATATTCGTAGTGTTCATTTATTTTGAGTGCATTACTGTGTCAGTTCACTGGCAAAATTTTTTAAACAATAGCATTGACCTTTCAGCAAATGACACAGAATAATGGTGGGAAACAATTTTGCTTTTCAAATCATGTATTCCTGGTGGACAGACACATGCTCTGTAACCTTGAGGACATGTCAGAAGTTCTCCCCTCCTTCTGTGGATGCCTTGCAGTAGTGTCATGGGTAGGAATTATTCAGTGAATAACTGCAAACGAAAATAAGAGGAAGCCTGTTAGCATTCTTGCTGAAAACTTGAGATTAATTAGATAAATGTTTCAGTATGAATTATTTCCTTAAATCCTTGTAATGGGACAATATTTCCTGCCATTGTAGTTTGATTGACCTCAGGGAAGGTGAATCACTGCAATGGAGAACTTGGCCTGTGATTTCTTTATAATACAGTATTGGCTCTAAATTACTATCCATTTTTTATCCCATTAATCCCAAATTAAATGCCTGGCAGTAGCCATTATATGGCAGTGCATGACTTGCCAAGTCTGAGAGTGTGTACACTGCCAGCTGTCATGGTGCCCAGCTGACCCCGGTGCTCTCAGAGCATGCACCTTCAGCAGTGGTGCCATCTCTACAGAGAGGAGTCTGCTGGGAACCCTCAAGAATGAATCCCTCCCCGCCTGCAGCAAGTCAGATCCCCACAGTGTTTGTTACTGGTACCCCTCAGCTGATGATTCCTCATCCTCCAGGCTTTGGTGGGGCTCCTTGTCTCCTCATGCTGGAGCAGTTGAGTAATGTTTGCCATGTTGAAATGCCTGTGAGGGGAAGCAGGGTTTAGTACATACCCCGAGCAGGAGAGCACCCATTCTATGTGTCTTGGCTTTTGTATAAACAGGATCTTTAATGCTACTTAATGTGGCAATCTGTTTATGAATTATGTAGCTCTACATTTCACACACTCTGGTTATAGTATCTGAATTTTAGTCAGCCCTTTCTAACTGCTGCTACAGATTTTGGTGTTGCAACAAATACATGTAGTTCCTTCTATAAGTAGGATCAAGTCTTCATCTAAATCTGGGACACATTTTACCCTCTTTGTTTCACTCATCTCAATACTTGATGACCTCTGCTAAGAGAATATCGTGCTGAGCTAAAGTATTTTTGATTTTGAAGTGGCATTTTGTTAAGAGTTCTTTCTCTGGCTTCCTGGGGAAACAGCCTTTCTCATTACTATCACTTCAGTATCTTCATATGCCTACTTACAGCTTCTTGTATTTACTTTTGAGTCATCAACGACTGAGCTGTATCATTGGAGTATTGTTAACAGGCACAAAGGGGGCTGATTCAGAAATTTTTGAGGTCAGGTCAACTCTTTTAGTTGATCTTTGTGAGTCTTGTGTAAGATTGATAGTAGTGGAAGCACAGTAAGTAAGTCCCTGTCCACACTGCTGTCAGTCTGAATGCTGAATCTCTTTGATTATGGTTGAATCCTGTCAAGTTTTCTAGGAGAAATTACTGTAATGGCCCTTGCAGCTTGGGAGGAATAATTCAGAATTTGTAACTAAGTCATTACTCTGGGAAACCTGCTGCTTTGAACCTTTCTGTGCAGCCCTTCCCTGATGCCATGAAACTGTCTCCAGTTGATACTTAGCTTGGGTTGCAAACTCTTATTCATTGCTCAGTGAAAACAGCCTAGAGACTAAATATTGGCGTTTTCTTCATTTTGTGTGTTAGTTTATCTGTTTTGTTGTTGTTGTAGTACATAAACTGTGTAGAAAACACTCTCAGAACAGGGACTGACTGCACTCCTGAACCTCACAGGATTTAGCTCTTAAAATACCGAAGGAGAGCTTAATTTTTGAAGATGAGTGAGCAGCAATGCAATCACTCACTAGGTGTGCACACTTACTCCTACACGATTTAAGTCTTCAGTCAGAATATTAAGCACTTAATTGAAACACAGAAAGTGTTGGTAGCATTTTCATGATGCTCATCTTGTTCTTCAGGATCTACTTATTCCTGCCAACAATTGAGTAAACATGTGAAGAATCTTATTTTCTTTCAGGCTGAATTGAGGATTTGTCACATGAGTACACAAACACAGGCCAGTGTATCCTGGGTATTTTGTTCCCCTGTTCTGTCTGATACAACTGAAATAGAACATACAACTGAAATAAAACAGTACATACCTCTGTTGACTTCTGTCACTGATTCTGTCTCAGAGAATGCAGGCAATGTTGTTTAATTAGGATCAGGAAGGACTTCTAGACTGCCCCTGTAATCATTACTAAAATTTTCAAAGCCATTTCTTCTAAAGTGCTTTGAAGCCTAGTTCTCAACACTCAAGTTAAATATGATGGAATTAATTTTGTAGATGGCCTCATCATAGAATGCATGATAGCATCAGCTCTATGAAGAATATTCCAGTTAGTGTGTTAATTTTAATTATATGGAAAAAAGATCTGTTTTACCCTGATAAGCTGGTGCTTGCCATTGCTATAGATTTTTTTGGATGTTCTCCAGAGCAGGTAGAAGGTTAGCTAATTTTAACATGTGAATAGAGAAGGGAATATTATTCATACCCTCCCCCCAGACAAAACTATTTAACACTGCTTGGACGAGAAAATTATAGGCTGCAAACAAATGATACTGTTCACACCTAGACTTTACATGGGCCTTTGAAAACACAGTGATAACCACTTTCTTTAGTATTCCCATAGCAACAGGAAAATAGTAACACAGATGTAAAGTGATATATTGGTGACATTCCTCTTATCTTGTCCTTTGGGTAGACTTTCTCTTGTTCTCTGCTGCAGTTGAGTATTTTCTCTCCCATGCAAAGGCTCTCCAGCTCAGAGCTGCTGCAGGGTGCTCAGGTGTCTTTGTGTGCCACTGCTTTGAGGGTGTCCAAATCCTTCCTGGCTGACCATGCCCTTGTGTCCAGGCAGGAGAGGAACTCAGCCAGTGCAGCCTGTGAGGAGGCTGAGGATGAGTCTTCCCCTGACACCATGGGCGTGAGGAGCCTTCTTTTCCTGGTAACAACTGGGCTGAACCCCTCAGTAACAGAGAATAATGGATGACAGGGAAAGTTTACTTCTGTATCTTGTTTAAAATTGGTTTCCCCTTGAGGTGTATTTTGCTCACTTACAGAATGAATGAATGAATCCTCAGTATCCTGTTCTTTATGGATGTCTTCCAGTGTGAGATATCTGATGATCTCAAGTAAACTTTGTTAGTTTTGTAATAGGGATGCATTGCCAAACAGGTGCTGTTTGTATGCACCTCTTTGTTTTCTTGTTTGTGTTTGCAGTTAATTCATGTTTGATACTATTTCAGTTTCTGTTCTTGGCAATGTTGACTTTTTTTCCTACTAAAGACACATTGAAAGTATTGATGTTTACAATGTTTCTGGAAAGGTGCTAGCTGAAATGGGAAGCTTCATTTCTGCAATTCCACTATTTATAAATTTATTTTCCTCCACTGTACACTACCAAGATATTTAGAAGCTAAATATGTGATACAGATATTTTGTAATGAAATTATGGACACTAGTAAAATCAGAATGTTTTATTTAATTTTCTGTAGTACTGTCATTTATGGCTGTGTGAAAAGTGAAGCATTTTGGCCGCCTGATAAACTGAAAATTAAGTATTCTTGATACTGTCACAATTAGAGACCAGGGAAATTCTGTTCTAAAAAACTAAGAAAAGTGTTTTATTTGGCCAGATCAGAACACTAATTAATAAAATTTTAAAATGCTGTTGGAACCTGTGCTTGCATAATGTGCATGGGACTTCTACTCGACCTGAACCCTGGCCATTAATAGTATCACACACTCTTTAAGTTTTACAGGTGGATAATGCATTCTGTCAATTTTGCAGTCTTCTGATAGTTTTGAATGTACCCTTGATCTTACTTCATGAAAGAGACTGAATGGTAGACCTTGATTTATCTTTGCTGTACCTTTTATCATATTGTCTTCTTTATTTTCACGTCATCTCTACCTTTGCTTTTGCTCCTCTGATCTAAGAAGTCCCAACATCTTCAGTCTCTGCTGATACAGAAGAATCAGCACAACTTTAATCAATGTGGTTGCCTATCTTTGGGACTTTTGTAATCCTGCTACGTCCTTTTGGAAGTGGTGTGACCCAAATTAAATAGAACACCTCATTCTTTTTTATGTGCTCTCCTCCCCTTTGAAGTACATTTTGAACAGGAGCATTTATTTTTTTTCTTTCTTCTTCCTTCAGTTGCAAGAAAAAGATGCATTCAGCAAGGCAGAGACAGTATCTCTTTTGAATCTCTTTGCAAAGACTTTGGGCATGTCACTTGAAATCAAGTGGAAGACAGTGCTAGTAGCTTGCAAGTATTGTACCCAATGTGAAAGTACAAGTTCCTTTTGAATAATGTATTATTTATCATGCATTAAACTATTAATAGAGTGAAGAGTCTAAGATTACCTAAGACAAATTTGGGAATTTGGTTGGAAGGAAAAATGCTGTTGTTAAGTGAAACTTTTTAATGCATTTTTTTTTGACCCACGTTTTTGAGGATTCTGTTGTTGTTTTGGAAATGGATTTCAGTTAATATGGGGAATGAAGGAGGACTGTAATTTCTATATTTATCTTCAGAACCTAAATGTCCTTACTAGCCACAGCAAGTGCATACAAGATGACGGGTAAAAATACTTTCCTAGATTCTTAAGGAATGAAATAATAAGAGTAAAAATTTTCTTATTCCTTTGTATTTTGTGGTTGGAACTGGCTATCGTTGGCCACTGCTACGGCTTTTGCTTTTTCCAAAGCAAGAAACACTCCTACTTGAGTTAAAAGACTGAGTCCCCTGAAGAATGCAAAACCTTGTAGAACCAGACAGTCAGTGCCTTGCAAGATCAGTCTTGCAAACTGTGCCCAATTTTTCTGTGTTTCAAGTTATTTGCTTGCACTTCATGTTGAAGCATGTTCTGTTGAGAGCCTCAGTTTACCTTTTTCGGATGATGGATGGCTGTTTGTGGAGATTTATCAATCACTGAAATTAAAAGAGAAATGTGAAGAAAAGTAGATATTTAGAACTAAAAAGGTTGAAGTGAAGTTTTCCTAACACAAGCAATGCTGCTTTTGCCAGCCTGGAATGACTCCTTGTTCAGCAGGGAGGCTTTGTTGAAATGAGACCCAAGGAGGAGATGAGGACCTAGCCAAACCTATGGGAGTTGATCTCTGAACAGTATCATAAAAGCCTGTGCTTACCCTGTGATTTATCTAGTCAAGTTTGAGAGTGGTACAAAGATGCTTTAATTTTCCTGTGTCATGATAGTGAGAAGGACAAATGGCATAGTGCAGAAAATACCTATCCTTCCCATCTCATCCATTTTAACCATGCAAACTTGTTTTCAAATTGAAAAAGACAGAGAATTTATTTCTTTTTTTTTTCTTTGGTTTTTTTTTTTTTTTTTTTTTTTTTTTTTTTTTTTTTTTTTTTGCTCCCCACGAGGAGCTTTCAAGTGTGAAGAATTCTTTGTGCATCCTTTGGTTTACTTGTTTTGAATTTCCAGTAACTGGATCCAGGAGCATGACTGATGCATCGTGTCCAACAGAACCATTGGAAATGTTAACTGAAGAACTAGTCTGCACCACTGACTAACCTAATTCTGGGAGCTTTAACTGGTCTGAAAGGACAGGAATGGAACTGTGAAAACTGTCTTGACACTTGGTCATTTCTTTTTGATGCTAATGGGGTTAACATCCTCCTCTGTCATCATGAATTAAAAAAATTTATTGGTTGGATTTTTGCCCACAGGGCTATTAAATGGAATCATCAAATGCAAATGAAGCCCCTGGTAAAGTCTCTTGAAGTTTTTATCTTAGTAAAATAATGACACAAATGTATACATTGAAATGTAGGTCACTGGAAGGTAGCAAGACCAAAAACAGGAAATAGCATCAGTGATAAAAATAGTAGGTTTGGTAGGGAAACAATCTGTTTGCTCCAGAAATATCAGCCTAGTATGGAGCAGTCCCTCAAGTACTTGAACAATTAGGTACCTACTGTTTATTATATTGCATTTAGGTTGGAAAAGACCCTGAGGGTGATCATCCAACCGTTAACCCAGCATTGCCAAGGTTACCACTAAACCACGTCCCCCAGGTGCCACATCAACATGTCTTTAAACATCTCCAGGGATGGTGACTTAATCACTCCCTTTGGCAGCCTGTTCCAGTGTTTGACAACCTTTTCAGTGAAGTTTCTCTTAATGTCCAATCTAAATCTTTCCTGCGCATATACACACATACAGACAGATTTTGAGGTGTACAATGTTAAATGAAGATAACAATTCAATGTCCCAACCCTGGTTTGACAGACAGGCCAGTACCTGAGTTGTCTTCTAGTTCCAGCCTTGTTTTATTTTTCTTCGAAGGTATTTTGCGTGCAATGGAAAAATAAGGTGAAACAATGTACCAGCTGAAATGATTCAGTCTGTCTCACACAGGAGTGACTTGTGTTTTTTTGTTTGTTTGTTTGGGTTTTTATTGAGGAAGGTGTGTATGTGAGAGGCAATTTAATAAAATGTCATGTGGAAACTAATCCTATTACCACCCTCTCCCACAGAAAACAGGCTCAGGCATGTGGTGCTCTCATCACTGCAGGACTTCTTCCAGCACAAAGGCATCTTCCAGCGCTCCTGGCCTGTGGGTGATCTCTCTCCTGTGCTTCTGCCTCCAGGGCACTTTGCAACATTTTGTACTTAGCATCGTAGTTTGGTGAATGCTAATTACCACTGTAAAGATGGCCCTTGTGTGCTGATTAGGACGTGTCTTTATCCCTAACCAAAGGAAGATTGCGTATCACTGTCAGAGCGTTTAAGCTGGTGAACTTGATTGATCATTCCAACGTGTCACTCGGTACCGTGCAGCGTTTTAGTACGCTAAAGTTGATGTAGATGACTGTAGAAACATGATGAGTAAGGCTGTATGAATCTTTCATAATGAAGCATGAAATAGGATAGAATTCTCCTGGACTCCAATCTTGCAGACACTGATTTAATGGAGCAATATCCCCTAGTAAAGGAAAATTGAAGCCAGTAATAAGCACTGAAGCTGACTCAAAATTTGTTGTCAAAACTGGTTTTGAATTACTAAAGAGGCAAAAAAAAGAAGAAAGTGGTGTGGACTGTGTATATATATGTATATATATATATATATATATCTGGATGGATGTGTGTGTTTGTATTCAAATATAGTTACCTTTTCAAAACAGGAATTTTCTCCTATGTTTTATGATTTAAAGGATTATTTTTTTGGTGTTTTGTAGGAGTTATTACAGGAGGGGAAAAATAGCAATTTCAAGAGAATTATATGGAAATTATTTGGGCAAAAACAACTGCTGAAAAGGAAACTAAAGAGTCCTTAATAGTATGAGTTTTCTTGAAATTTGTAGACTTAGTCCAAAACTGTCAAACATAAAAGGACATGTTTCAGTTTAACTGGAAGTAGCTTGTGGGAAATATAGTTATGTGAAACATCTCAATTTATATCAAATTGGCATTTTTTTTAAGTAGAGAAGTCTGAGTGTCAAGTGAGTCAGCTTATGAACTGTGTGCCAGGCTGTATTAATAAGTGAGAAAATGAAAGTAATAATTTCAAGTGATTCACAATGTCTGTGGGTATCATATGTGCTTTCACTTGCCAGAGCCATCCTTCTTGTTTAGGAAGACATGGAAACAAATGGTGAGATTGAGAGTAACATGACAGCTGAGGTACTCAGGTTTATGGTAGATCTGGAAGGCAGCCTCTGCATGTCTTCTGAAATACAGATGGGGGAGTTGGGGGCATGGTGGGGTGTATCTGAACCCTTATGTGGGCACTCTCCTACCCACACAGCTCTACTTGACTCCCAGGTGTCCTTGTGGAGTGGCACCAACTTCCAGTGGAGGCTTCTCAGAGTCCCCAAGGAGGGCTGGGACTTCACAGCTCAGAGACTTACTAGGGTGCATTTTCATTTCACCTTCCTTTCCCTGTCCTTCCTAGCCTCTGTTATTTATACAATAGACAAGCAAATTTAAAGCAGGAAAACATTCTATTTTTCCTGCTTGTATATCAATCCTTTTAATAAATAGTGCTTCTCTTGTCAGGGGTTTTATTAACATCTATAAACTGCTTGGGCTGTATTTAAAAAAAAAAAGGACAAAAACATTGTTATGTTGTTTTTGCTGACCTTCCTCCTTAAAGTGATGTGAATGATGGCATAATAGGTAACAGGGGGAGATTGTACATTAATATTTAATAGGGATAGATAGGTTTATTACTGAAACATGTAAAATGCCCTCACAGCTGCCAGCTGTAATTACTGCCTCTGTCTAGATGGTACATGTGCATTTGTGTGTTTATGGAATTAAGTTTAGAAAGTCAAGATGTCCAAATTTAAGCACTTAAATAGCCTGTGTTTGTCAGAATTACCTATTATGATTGGAGGATTTTGAAAAAACCAGAGCATGTTTCAGAGCATTAGGAATTAAGTTTTTACCCTTATTAATCCATCCTGTTTCAGAAAGATGGAACTTCCTGCTGCTTTAAGGATGGATGCTGATTTTGAAGGAACAGCAGAGCTCTCTCCAGGTTACTGAATTTTGTCCATAGTCAGGAGAGCCCACTGTGGTCTTTGTCTTTATGGGCTAGTCTTCAGCTGGGGTTTTCATTCCCCTTAGCATTGAATCTTCTTCATGCCTTGTTTTCAGATTCTAGACTTCAAATTCCAGCTGTGCAGAGAGTTTGACACAACTTTGAGGTATTGCTGCTATATTCCTTGGCAGGTGCAGAACATTTGCATCCCCAAAGCACAAAGAAGCTTAGGAAGTGGCTGAAACAGAAAAGGCCTAAACGAGATATTATTGCAATTCACAATGGAAATAGATGGTATATTTCTATCGGCAGATAAAACTGATTTTATTTATATTTATTTGATGTTCAAGTGACAGATTTTAGCAGCCTAGAGGTTTTCTTCAAGTGTTTCCATTCCAACAAGCATACAGTAAAGTCAAAGCCTTCCAAGCTTTCTGTCACTTCTGCTTTCTGTCAACATATACTCAATCCAAGATTGTATCCTGTTATTAAATGAGCTAGAACAGTGTGCTGGAAGCATGGTTATTCTCACCCAGTGGGCAGAGATCTTATGAAAAAGTGTGTCTCTTCACATTACAATGTTGTTTGTTTGTTTTCTTTCCCTTCAAATCCCACCACATTGTTATGAAGTTAATTTAGTTGCTGTTGCTTATGATGCACACTTCACAGGAATGTATGGTGCGGCTGAAGAAACAGCTTTTATGCTTTTTAAAGATCAGTCTTAAAATAGAAGCTCTCTTTTGGGAAAAGGAATAGGAACTGTATTTCAGTGGCTGAAAAGTTTCCTTATTTTTTATCATTGGTCATAAGGACTTCTCAAATCAATTTTAGAGAATTTTCAGTGCCATCGTGACGTCTACTGCATGGCTGTGTACACACCAGGGTGAGGAGGACTGCTCCTACTTCCCTTCTGTTTTCTGCTTAAAGTCAGCAGAGTTTTTATATACACAGTGTGACAGCATTTACCATAACAAGCACATCCCCTGGACTGTGCAAGCAAGGCACAGGCTGGTCAGCCTTGAGCAGCACTCAGACACGCAGCCCTTGAGGTGCTCTCACTCAGACAAGTATTGCTCTGCATTCCCCAGGGATTTTTTTTTTTAAAGGCCTTTAAAAGTGGGAATGAATTAGGCATCTCTTCCCTGGTTCACACAGGTTTGTGGTTCCTGAGTTTCACATTTAAATGGGTCCCAAAAGCAAGCTTTGTGAAGTTTTACCTTTATAAAATTCCCCAATCCCCTATCTTAGCCCTTGTCATTTGGAATGCAGCCCAGATGCGTTACAATGCTCATACACCGTGAATTTTTCCTAGTTTTAAGGAAGTTGTCCTAATTTTCTTAGGAAATCTTCATGGTCTTTGTCAAGTACTGGAATATATTTTAGTCATACAAAAAAGCAGACCTGATGCTTCTGGATAAAGGGTTGGTCTGGAAGGATATGAACTTTGAGGGGGTCAATCTTTGCTGTTATTTTGTATATATACAAATATAGTATTTGTATATGTTGCCAGTATCTCTCTTGAGATGCAGAAAATTCTCAAATGTAGAGGAAAGTCTCTGTATCTTCAAATGGGCCACATGCCATCCCAGCTGACTGGTGTATTCCAAAACACCTGGAAGTGCAGTATCCCTGCAGGTCCTGAAGAAGCATTAGAGGAGGGCATTCCCATGCTTCCCACACCCATTGCTTTCCCAGGCTCCATGTTGGCAGATCCAGAGCCAACGTGCTGGCAGCAGGGGTGGGCTGTGGCAGCTGTGGCAGTGTGAGTGTAATTGCTGCCTGTGTGGATTAATCTAATAATCATGCAATTATGCAATCATGACACTTGCATGACTGTATTGTCTGGATGGTGTATGGAAATGATATGATGATTATAAAGTCATTATCCAGTATAGCAACGTGTCTGTGAAATCCAATAGGTATCTGCACTGTGCACAAGGGATGGCTCTCCCTGGAAGGGTTGGATGGTTGCTTACTTTTATCTGTTACCCTTTGCTGTGAAAAATGTAACCCATTTCCTCAATTCAGGCTTTAAAGATTTTCTCTAACTACTGAACATCTCTTGTAGTACAAAGAGATTTCCTACATGATTTCAATTTTTTTCTATGGTTTTGCCATTGCTGCTGTATCAGTAGTGTTTTCCTGCCATCTTTCTGTTGTGGTAAATTATTTCCAAATTGACAGCTGTCACATACCTGCTTAGATAGTGATTGGGAAGATCCATTTATGGACTGTATCTGAATTCTTTCATTTGTTCATGGTATCTGAAGAAAGAAGGAGCAGATAAAAGGTTTTCTGTGACATTTTAAAATGAACTGTATAATTTAATCAAATTTCTGTAACTTATCAAAATTAGTATACAACAGCATTTCTTGCTGTAAGAAGTCAAAGAGAATCACTCATAATGCACAATTGACCGGACATGGTCATGCCTAATTTTGCAGGCATGGAATTTCATTTATTTCAGTAGGACATCATTTACACATAAAATGATTGGTCATTTTATACAAAAAGTTTTCAAGATGTATTTTATATGACAAATGGTAATTGCTTAATATTTTCTCATTTCCTGAATTAAGATTTTCTGATGATTTTACTGTAAACAAGCTGCTGCTGTTTGGAGCCCAGTGGTTGTTTGGAGACTTCCAGAATCAAGTCCAGACTGAGAAAAACAGAGCATGGGCTGAAAATCTCCAAGTCTTTAAGAATGATAGTAATCCTCTATTTAGAAGAGAGTCTCCAGTGTGGAGACTACCTTGTGTATTACACTTAAGTGGGGAAAGAAGCTGGATGGGCATGGATGTACAGAGGGTTGATTTTATTTCAATCTTCATGATATTTTGGATCCTAGTGCCTTTGGGGTTTGGTGGAATGTCAGGTGGAGACATTGCTAGAGGATGTCTTCTGTCTGAAGTCCTTGCCTGGTGATTGTGTCTGCTCAGGCTGTGTGCAGCCAGTGCCAAGGACAGCAAGCTGAAGGATGTGTGGATGTAGCATCAGGGAGTATGTGCTACCTAGCCTGATGTGTCTAAGCAAAGAGATACTGTACAGGGGGGAGACCTGGTCCACAGCAGACAGCTCTGTGACAGCCTGGGTGCTAGACTCAGGGGCAGGCAGAAAAGCAAACAACATGTTATGGGTTATTAGGAGAGAAATAGAGAACAAAATGGAGAAACACTGTTGTGCCACCATATCTATGTTGCTCCAGTACCTTGAATATCTCATGTGGTTATCTCCCTTATTCCTATCTGCTGCTCTGTAAGAACACTGCTGACAGTGTCATAGGAAAGCAAACTGCCCTTTCTTCTGTTCTTTCCCTCCCTACACTGGTTTCTCCCAGCTCAAGCCTCCTCTTTATTGAGTGCTGTGCATTTCCAAGACCATCCCACATGAAATTGGCTTCCCAGTTGGGGTGCCTGACTGTGGAGCAGCTCTGTAGGATGCTGTGGGTCTGTGTAAGCCCACCCAAGCAGCACAGAAAAACCATGCAGGGCCACACATCACATGTCTGCAGTCAGCCTGGCAGTGGCAAGAGCAGGTCTTTGTTTCCAGACAGCGCAGATGGGCTCAGAAACCTTCCCCAGCCACCCTCAGTCAGAGTCCCGGCATGCTCTGGGAGACAAATCAGACCCAAGTGGGCAATTTGGCATTTTGCAATGGTGCATTTTTGTGGATGGTCAAATGTACTTTGGATAAGAAAATGCTTGTGGAGAGCCACATTTTACCCAAGTTTTATAATTGAGTTATTACGGAAGTGTGTAAAAAATGGGGTTTAGAATAGAAGTGCTGACACTAGAACAGCATGAACACAGCTGTTATAATATAGTAAATTTGTAAGAAATTGTATAGCTAACAAAGTAGGTCAACAGCTTCAGAGGGAAAACTGTTTCAGATGCCAGGCTACTCTATCTTAGGAATCTTGATGTTTTTTCAACATGAGAACAGAGAGTTTTCCCTTCTGTGCTAATTCCTGTCATTTTCACTTTTAAAAATTTTCATGCCGGAAAGTGGGGCTGACCTCCAGCTGTGAGTGACTACAAATCCAGCATGTACAGGTACAGCACAGTGGATCACAGACCAGGAGACATAAGGAAGACTGTTCCATGCCAGATCACAGGTCACACTTGCCTGGTCTCCCACTGTGACAGTGGCCAGACATGGCCCCTAACCAACATTAAATTTTCATTAGCTCAAAACAAAGATGATGACTGGAATGCCTTGCTCAGACCCATTTATCTGGGCATCTCTGGTCCTCGGGGTCCACCTCAGGTCTCCACTTTGCACTTTGCCCATCTGGCTTACAGCCCCACATAGCTACTTAGTCAGACTTACTGCGGTTGGTGAATGATAGGGTCAAACTAGGGGACAAGGTTAATCCAAATACTAAGTACAGCTGTTATACTTTCTGTGAACACTTTTTTGTATTTGTCTTAAAAAATATTGCTGCAAAAGGTGGCCCTCCTCAGTCTCTCCATCCATCTGCAGCTCTGTTTCATTCCAGTGCCTTGATCTCATCTTCCTTGTCCCATTTTGCTTTCTTTAGTCTGCTTCTGGCAAAAAGGTTTTGAGGTGCTTTTCTTGCCTTTTTTCAGCCTTCTTGTATATTTCCATTGCCAGCCAAGTTGTTGCTTTGGAATGCGTCGTTGCTGCTGGGAAGGTTCAGCATTGATTCCTGCCTGGCTCAGTGTTTTTATAGGTACAGCTGTTCTTGGGAACCTCCAGTTCTGAACACATAAATACCAGTGGTGCCTTGACTGACAAGTTTCTTGCTTAATGGCATAGTCTCCATGAGAAGGAAGCCTTGAGTGCTGAAGTGGTAACAAGATTGGGACCACTGGTAAGATTTTAAGAAATTCTGCCTTCCCTTCTCAAAAGTGATCTATTTAATGAGGAAGCAAAATTCAGCTGTTTTTTAATGGGTCAAAGACTGAATGTTGAAATCACTCAAGACAGTGACACTTAATTGCTTTGTGGAGCCCATGATCTTTGATTTGGGACTTTTTAAGCAGCATCCTATTTCATTCAAAATTTTTCTTTTTATTTAAGCATTTCAAAATATTTAGTACTTTATGACAGAGGAAACAGCCATGTTTGTTGTCTTTTCTATATTGTGGCTTGAGTGTGTCATGTTATTTCGAAACAATTTCTTCTCAGAACAATACTATCTCTTTTTTTTGAAAAAATGAATACTGCAGGATTTCCAATTCTTATTTTTTATGTTTGGCAGTCCTTGGATTGTTTTAATATCTACACAACTTTTTAAATTTTTTTTTTATAAACTGTTGTGGAGGGATAGAATGTAAGAAAACCGTGTGAAACGTAGTCTCACACCTGAGGAGTTGCAGCGGTACTAATCACCAAAGATTAGGAAAGGCCTGCCCTTAATAGGCCACAGCTGTGTCCAATAAGAAGAGTGCTACAAAAGAGTGGGTTAGCCGGGTGAGAAGAGAGATGGAGGTTGTTGGCTGTGCTGTGAAGAGAGTTGGAGTTGTTGGCTGTGAAGAAGGTGCCAGTGCTGTCAGGAGCTGCCCATGAGAAATCACCGAGAAGGTATGAGAGCTTTGCAATATGATGACAACAAACTGTAAACCACTGTAATTTTGTTATGAGCTATGAAAGCTCGTATGTTCTCTGTGGATAATGTTCCTACTATTCCCATTTTGCATGATACCACAATCTGAGAGCTGAATATTTCAATGAACTATATCTGTTCTTTGCAGAAGCTAATTCCAGTAGGGTTTTTTTTTAAATTTTTGTAATAGGCCATTGTTCTGTTTGCACAGAAATGGACCCAGATGTGACTTGCACTGCCAGCCTCAAAATCCAAATTATTCCATGTTTGAGTCATTTATTTTCATGCTGACTTGCAGTTAGATATTCACACTATTTTTTTTCCTTGGCTTACATAATCCTTATCTAGGCAGCTGACATTGCAATTTGAGTTGCAGCAGTACTTAGCAAGGAGTGGAAAAAATGATTGGAATGATATGTTTTAACATTTCAGAGTCACAGGATGTTCAGCTTATGCTGAGTAATTTTATTAATAACAAGAGTGTTACTGAAATACTGACCCTCTTTCTAATAATACAGCAAAGTATGCTAATATGTGCTACCATGTTTTACCAGTGGAGAATTGTAAAAATTAATAACTCCTTGGTCTAGTAAATAGGTACTATTATTCAGAGAAAATCAAATAGCACGAATAGAACCTCTTACTTGCAATGAAATTAATGTTGCACTATCAGTTGTGTTTCAACTTAATGTTCTTTGCTTTGATTTTATATTTGCAAAGAAGTTTGTTCACATAGGATGTAATTTTATCTACATGATGTACAACAGGTAATGAAAGACTAATATTCAGTACATCTAGTACAAATAGTGTACTAGAATTGACTCATCAACATGAACAAGCATTTTGACTGCATATAAGTTTTAAAGGCAGGCAAGCAGTGGCTGATAAAGAGCTTACTAGAAACCTTACCAAAGTTGTGAGTGAGTCAGTAAACTGGGACCAGGCTTGCCCAGACCATCTGGGTCAGGGGCTGTGAGCAAAATGAAATACTTGTTTTTGAACGGAACACTTCTTTGCAATGTGTGGAGAATATAACCTTTCATGTGTGAAAGCCTTGAGCTCAGCCTTACTCATCCATCACTTCACAGTGCCCAGCTGGAGAGCAGCTTTGCAGGAAAGGACCTGCTGGTCCTGGTGGACACCAAGGACCATGACCATGAGCCAATAAATGTGTATTTGCCAGAAAGAAGTTCAGTGGTATGTTGGGCTTTGCTGGAAGCATTACCAGCAGGGTGCAGGAGGTCATCCTTTGCCTCTATTCAGCACTTGTCAGGCTGCACCTGGAGTGCTATGCCCAGTTCTGGGCTCCCAAGTGCAAGAGAGAAATGAACATACTGGAAAGAGACCAACAAGGGGCCACAGTTGAAGGGACTGGAGCATCTCCCATGAGGAACAGCTGAGGGAGCTCAGACAGTTTAGCCTGGACAAGGGGAGGCTTAGGGGGATCTTATCAGCATGTGTAAACACCTAAAGGTACTGGCTCACTGCTGCAGTAGGGATGGAGATCAAGAGTGACAAAGGGTCAAAATTAATTTTGAAATTGTGAGTATCACTGAACTCTGTGAAAGTAAAGAATCCCAGTTTGGAAACCTGTACATGTCATGTTAGAACCTCTGTGGCTGGAGTGTGTTAATGCTGCCAAGGGCAATGGGCACTCCACTCATTTTCTGAATCTCAGCTATTTTACTGAAGTGTGGAGTTTGAGTAGTACTTAATCAGTAATAATCACAATCAAGACTGAACTTTAATGAAGTTCAGGATAATTAGTCATTATCAAACAGCTTTGGTTGGGGGCATGTGAAATGCCTGACAGCACAAAGCTGTGTTCTTCTAAGTTTCATTCAAGAACATTTGGCAAATTATTAAATGAGCAGTTTTTGGCCTGTAGCTCATTTACAAATGGAATTTGTGCAAGTCTGTGATGGGTCATGTGTAGGTTAGGGGGTGCTTGTGTTGTCAGTGTCTGATACATTTCAGTCAGAGCTGGGGTATAAGATAGAGCTCTGAATGATGATCTGCAGAAGTACCCAGAGTTTGTCAGAGGGGTTGTTCTTTGCATCTCTAGGGTGCTGGGAGGAGATGCAGCAGAACAAAGCAGAGACCCAGTGAACATTTTTGAATAACCATTTAGATCTGCTAATTGCTGCCAAAATGAAATTTTGCAAATAAATTTTTATGGGACTGATGAATTTGTGAAAATAATTCAATGAAATCAATTGAGAGAGTGCCACAAAGGACACCATGGGAGTTGGGAAAGTATTTAAAGATATTTGAACAGATGCCCAAATGTCACCCCTGTTACCTAGCAATAAAAGTAGCAGGAGTAAGGAAAACAGGTAGTGTATCTGAACAAGGATATGCAAAGTAACCAAGGGGAAAAAACCTTATTTTTATAGCATAAACATTGGGTTTATTGCAGACTAAAACAGTAATGGGAGATAAGTGTGTGCAGAAAGGTGGCCAGTGAAGTGCTGGTGTGTTACTTGTGTTTGCAGTATCCACTGGGGACTGGATCTGTTTGCTGGGTGAGATGTAACATACAGCACTTTCTGTGCTTGTTCTCGGAGAAAATGATGCCATATTTCAGGAAAAAAAAAGTCTTCTAACAGGGACAAAGTGGCCTTCTGGTTTCAGAAATTGGATGATCTCCCATTTGGTCAGCTGCAAAGCAATTTTGGGAAGTTTTCTACACTGGCTAGAGTTTTAGCTGAAAACATGAAGTGAGCATTCACTGCAAGCATGAACCTCTGCAATTCTCCTGGGCCAGGGAGAGGGTAGATAATGCTGTAAAGAAACAGGGGCTGAATGCCTCTGCATACCCCACAACTCCCAAATTTTTGTTGAATCAAGTACATGGACAAAAGGATTATATAGGACGTTAAGAATGATGCAATAGCAAAATCAAGAAAAAAATGTGAATTGAGGGGTTGAAATTTGCTGGCCTGTTTGAAAAAGACATTTTTTCTATTATGGGTAAATAAGTTTTTAAGGTTTTAAACTTTCTTTCAACCCTGCATAAGATTAAAACCCACTAAGAATGTTCTTTGCTAAATAAAATCTCTCTTATTTTTCTCTGTTGGAATATTTGAATAAACTCTCACTGTATTCTTTAGATTGTATTTCTCTCATTTTGCTTAAAATATTTCACTTAGAAGTTTAGTGGATTGAATAATGTCTACTTGAAATGAAAAATTGAAACCTGCTGCTTGATAAGTGCGGAGGAGAGGTGCTTTGTTTGCATTTTCCAGATAGTTTCCATTTTTTCTAAATAAGAATGCGAAAGTGGATCTGATGCTGTGAAAATCAGATGTGCATTTGTTCATCTGATGGGAAATGCTACAGTGGAGTTATTTTTGACCTGTTCTGAAGGAGGGGTATGTAGCATGCATGTTTCTGAGGCATCTGAGGCTGGAGCCTTTCCCTGAGAACCAGCTCTTTGATTTTGTATTCATATGTGCTTCAAAGGACTATAGAAGAAATGGTAACTTCGAGGATTTTATATTTATTTTTTATTTTTAAAATCATTCTCAGTGTAATCCAATTTGTCTTGTCTGTTTTTGGATTCATATAGGGCAAAGGTGGTTATGTGGGTAGGGCAGGCAGACATTAACTCATTTCTCATTTAAAAGTAAGGATATCAAATGCACAGATGTTTTAAAATCACACTCCAGCATCTTATCTAATTTTTATGGCTAGTTATTGCTGTAACTACCTCAACAGAAAGGAAAGAGAGAATTGGTATGGCTTCTAAAATCAATGAGCCATTAAATAGGTGACAATAATCTTGATATAAACTTAGAATATTTATTTGGCACACAGAATGCCTCTAGAGAGCATTACCATTGCAGGCTGTTCTCTAAATGCCAAGTGTTTATCCCTTGCCCATGAAGTTCAAGGGCAGCCAGCCCTGATGGGGTCACCCCAGCCCTGCTCCCGTGGGACATGGATAAGATCTCTCCCTGCACGTTTCTGTGTGTCTGTGCTTGCTTTTGTGATTTTCTGTCTTCACTTCTGTGTGAACAGCTGGAGCAGTGACATTCTGCCAAATTATACCAACTGGTGTAAGTGCCTCCACTTTATTTTGCTGAGCAGGACTGGTTATTTCTTACCCTGCGTTTTCAGGTGTGACTTTGCTGTCATGCGTAATACAAGGAACAGGATCTCCGCTGCACTCTGCCAGAGAGGCCTTTTTAGCTTGGCTGTGAGCAACAGCTTGGGTTTGGTTTTCTGGTTGTGGTTTGCCTTTGTTTTTTCTAGCTGATGTTCTTCTTTGTCCCAAATGCCACCTGTAATAATTTCTGGTTTTATAGCGCTGAGGAACATCTGTGCCCACCAAGGGTGCTCAGCTGGCCCTGTTCTTTGGTTTACATTGTAGAATGCATTTCCATGTTGAGCTTGATGTTTCAGGGAAAAAACATCTAGACAAAGAAAAATAAGACAAAATATTGAGATGGCAGGTAGAAGTGCTATGGCTTGTCCAGAAAAGTGGAGTTGATGGAATCAAGAGTGGATCTCATGGTATCTGAACTACTGTGACCTGGTGGCCTGACCAAGTAGGATTATGTTGACAGCAAGTGCTGTTCTTGATTTTTGCATTGTTGTCCCTGTTGTACTCCCAGTTGACAAATTAATTTCATATTGATAATAATTGTGGGGTTTATGTTGTTCTTAGTTTTGAAACTGTTCTTGGCATTGAAGCTGTTTTTAGCATTGAAATGTTATATTATGCTGCCTGATCTCCTAGAAGTGAGACAAGACAGCATAACCAAGACTCAGAACTGAAATCACATGCAATTGAGATTGATCCTTTCCCCTCAGAAAATAGGAATTTTAACCTTTCAAAATTGTTTACATGGAGATAGATAAAAATGCTTAATGCAAAAACCAAATCATATAAAGAAAACATTATATTTCAATCTCCTACAATACTAAATTTTCAAAGCCTTTCCCCCTTGCCCTGAAAGCATTTTCTCATGTGTTTGTTGTGCTCTGTTGTTGAAAATCTGCCCTGGGAACATGCAGAACCCCTTTATTAAGTTGCCAAATGATTTTTGCAATCTTATTTTCCACATCTGGTTTTTAAACCTCTTTGAAAAGCAGCCAGGCCTGTGAAAAGAAGTAATGAATTGCAAATGTGTGTGTCCCTGAAAGTTACCTCACATTTTAAACCTAGCACTGCAGCTCTGGCATGGTGCAAACAGTGCCTGCACTGAGTGGTGCTGCCAGCAGCCCAGTGCTGGGGGTGACTGAGCAGCTGCAGAGCTCTGCAAGCAGTGTGGCTCAGGTAGGAAAATTCACTGCAAAGGGCATCTCTGGTTAAGTGCCCGTGGGCTGGGGTAACCTCAGAGACACTTTGCTTTTAGCCTCTATTTCTCTTGCTGCTTCTACTCACTCCCTGGTCTTCTCAGGGAGGATTTTCAACTGCTTTATTTTCAGAGGCTGGGTTTACAATTGATTATGTTTGAAGTAAAGTACCCGTTCAGCAATGCTTTCCACTATGATTCCTTCCAAACAAAACCCTAGTTTACTTTCTGTGTCATGAGATGATACAATCATCCAGTCAGCCCCTGTAACACACAGCAGGACAAGACATGTATTCCCACAAGCCCTCTCTGCCAGCATGGAGGAGCAAAGGAACAAGATGTAGGACCTGAACCCCCAAATTTCAGCTGAAGTGGCTTACTGATCACCTCCACTGCCTGCCCATAGCCCCATTCAGAGCTCAGAGAAGCACAAACCTCTCCTCTTACAGACTTGAGTGTTGTGCCTTTTGGAATGTTGGGACAAAGAAATTACTTCTCGGCTTGCTGTGGCTGTTGTGTGCTATAAATGTGTGCTGTAGATGATTCATTAAGCTGCAACCCTAATAACCAAAACTCTTAAGGTCTGAAAGCAACTTTGAACTCTTTATTACTGTACAGAGTTTGCTAGTACTGTACAACTAGTACTAGCATGTACATTAGCAATTAAGAAGTCAGAAAAAGGGAGACCTGAACAATAGTCCAGCTGTTCAACAGAAATAACTCCTAAGATCAGTATGTATTTAGATGCTTCTTTAGTACTTAAATTGCTCTAATGAATAATGTTCTTGTGGTAGAATTGCCTCCTTAGCTAATGAAAATTCTTTGGGAAACCCCCAGGAAGAAGACTTGTGATGTTCCAGGCAAAAATTAAATATTGATTATTTTTAATGCATCAAATTAAACTTAATCATACTTTAGGAAATATATAATGTTTCTCAGAAATAATTTAAATCCCAGTGCTGGTTTTTGTACAAGGTGGATTCATACTGAAATGAGTTGCAGTACAATAGAAGTTACTGCCAACATATAATTTGTGAAATTCAAAAAAGTGTTAGCATATCATTTAGATAATGAAACCTTTACACCCATCTAGATTTGTAAGTACCAACTTGAGTGGAGGAAATGCTATTTCAGGGCTATTATATTAAATTATATACATTTGCTGGGGGGTTTAGATGGCTGTATGTTTAATTTACAAGCTTTTCATTCCAAGTTTTTCATTTATTCTTAGCAATTAAGGGTTTAAAAGACTACAGATAGCAGTATTAAAATCAAGTGCATATTCACAAGGCTGACCAAAGTCTGAATAATCAAAGTAGTCAATAAAAATGAATAATTTCCTAGATACTTTTAATAGCTATTTTTTCTGAATGTTTTAATTGCACTTTCCTCTTTTGAGCCACCATCACTCTCCCCTTCTTCCCTATTTGATTTAGGAGCAGCAGCTGAATGTCTCTGCAAGTGTAGAGCAGAGGGAGGAGTGCAGCATACAGCAGTCTCTGGCTGTGGCAGGGCTGCTGAGAGGCGTCAGTCGAGCCCTGCCACACGTTTTCCATGGACAGCTGAACTGCTGGGTCCATTCAGCTCCACCATCTGTTGAGGATTTTTTGCTTGGGGGTTATCACAGAACAGCCTCATGGTCTGACTTATCCATTCAGTGCCAGGATGTGTCTGGGAGCCACTGCCCAGATGTCACAGTGGGGGCACATCTGGCTCTGGAGGAGACACCTGTGGAGCTGTGTGAGTCACAGCCACCCGTGGGGAACACACAGCTCTCGTGCTGCCATCTGCCCTGCCCCAGCAGCCAGTCAGTCACCAGGCAGTCCTGCTGCATGGTCTGAGTCATGGGGGTCTCACAGTTCAGTACCAGGGTTTCCAGGTACAGCTGACACTGGTTTGGTCTGTTGTTTCCAGTACAGTCGGGTAGTCTCACAGGCAGCTTTGGAAAGGATCTGTGAAAGATTATACGTTTTCATATATCTCATGTGTCAAAGTCTATGCTTAGAAAGTACTAGGAGCTCAGAACTAAAAAAGTAAGTTGTTGAGTCTTTTCTGTAACTGTTGGATACTTAAATACCCTGGTGATAGATGCCTAAGGAAAAAAGTGCAAAACAGAGGGTTCAGGAGTTAGAGTCTACAGAACTGTTTGTAAAGTGTTGGGAAGTTCTCACACACAAGTGTGAGAATTTGCAGCAGGTTTTGTTCACTTGTAAGCAATCTCTTTATGGCTGAGCTTGTTTTTATGGACTTGCTGCATTGTTTGCTTGTTGAAAATAGTTTCTGAAGGTAAAGCTGAGGCTTGTAGAGTGGTAGAAAATTTTCAGCCTAGGAGAGAAAGGAGGAAAGTTTCAGCAGTGCTCAACCCTCCAATTCCTTGGGCTTTTGAAGTGACTGGCCAGTGTTGAGAGTCCTGGTGTTGTTGCAGAGTGGTTCTAAAAAGGGTAAGTGTTTTTGAGATGCCTGCACCTGATTTAATGGGTTTTGTGCATGTTGAATGTGAGTAGTTGTGTTGGAGTGATTTATGAATATGTCTATTCCATGATCCTCTGCTTTATGCCCAAAAGTGGTTGCTGTATCTCAAGACCTGGGGCCAGGGAGGGAGGAGCCTTGGGCTTTTCGGCAGGAATTTGAGCATGAAGAATGAGTGAAGCCTCACTGCTCAAGCACTCTGTGGTGCAGTTCCGTTGAGTTTTGCTTGGCCAGCTTGGTTTTGTTGGCCCAGGCAAAAAGCTTTTCCCTTCCCTGGCTTGGAGAAGCTGCAGTAGCAATCTTTCAGCTGTCTGAACTGAGGAGCTGCTGGTCTGGGACTGGAGGAGGGGGACCAGTGGGAGCGGGGCTGGTCTGTTCCAGCCCCAAACCTCAGAAAGCCAAACCAGGGAGAGGTTCCAAACACACAGAGGCTCCAGCCCAGCTGCTCTGTCTGCTGTGGTGAGGAGGTTGACACCAGAGAACCACCAGGATTTTGCCTCCTACTGGAACTCCTTCATGGAAGCTCCACTTCTTCAGAGTTAAAGCCAACCCCATCTTACACTGCGTGTCAGGAAGGGGTATTTCTTCAACATTTTCCCCATTCTGTTGTTAATAAACCATTGGGTTGGGTTTTTTTTTTCACTTTTCTCTATTAGTATTCATTTTCTGTTGGTGGAGGGGGATTGTTGAAACCCTTTAGAGGAAACTACTCATTGCAGAGTGTCTTCTCTTAAATTTGTCTCAAAATTGAGACAGTAGTCTTAGTGTGTGTTCCAGCAAAGCTAAGAGTTCAAGATTGCCCCCAGATAAAGAACCTTTGAAGAATGAATGCAGTAAGTGTTCTTGCTGTTTTAGTACCAGAACCAGATGTCATGTCTGTGCCTGCTCATTTTCTGCTGCTATCCTTGCCTTCCAATGCTGTTAAGAACCCATCTTGGAGGTATGATAGCACTTCAGAATCTGCTTGAGTAGGAAATGGTCAATAAAATGAGAAGAAGCTAATGGATGACTGTATCCTTTACATATTTCCATTATGGTGTATTTCCATAATCCTCATGAGTTGTCAATTTGAACACGGTTATTTCTGTTAGTATCATTGATGTTCTGTCAGCATTTTTTTATCATTCTCCCTTCTAAGGAGGGATTTCCTTCTTTCTAACAGCTAAAATAAGATTGAATCTTAGCACAAACCACAGCACTTTGTTTGAGGTCATTAATTTTTATTTTATTTGGAGGACCATAAGGTGGTCAAAAGATTGAATCATTAAAGCAAACAGAGGGCAGAGATATTTCAGGAAAAGGTTTCTTGTTCCTGTAATTTCATGCTTCCAAAAGAAAAGGAGTGATTTGCAAGGATGCACTTCCCTATTCATACTCAAAGTTAATGCATTGCGGTGTTCCATAGTCAGCCATCAGTGCTCAGTGTCTAATGGAGAGGGAAAATGTTGGGAAGTAAATGTGGAGATGCAAAGTCATTTGTCCAAAGATGCACAGTGGATTGAGAGAGCTTCTGGTGTGTAATCAGGCCATGGACCCCCATGTGGTGTTTTGTCTCTGAGCTGTTTATTCAGCTGTGAGCCCTGGGCTTGGTCCATCCCTTCCTTCTCCTCTTCTTCATCCACAGCTGCCAGTGTCCTGGTGCTTGAAGCCAAAATGTGGCTGCTGACACTGCAGGGGTGGTAGAAGAGGGGACTGGTCACGGTGGATTGGAAGGGAGAGCATGGAGAGGCCAGATGCACACACGGCTTATGTCTTCATGGCTGTGGGGCAGGGCCATCCTCTGCTATGCAGAGACAGTTTGGAGAACTCACCATCCTGATTTCTCTGTTTGATCTTTATTTTGTTTTGGTTTTTTTTGGTGGGAGTTGTGTGTGAGAATGAATTGGGAAATAAAACTGGCTCCTGCAGAGCACACTGAGTACATAAGTCTGTCTGGGCAGAGCACCATTGGTAACTACCTTCAAAGAAGGTTATTTTACTTGCTTTTGAACCATCTCTATAGTTGGTCATAAAGAGTTTTTGACCTTATGTCAAAAATCCACCTACCGAGCTTCTGAAAGTGCTCCCAGAGCAACAATGTAACAGAGGCTGTAACAATGCAAGAGGAGGAACTTCAAAACGGTCTTGAAAGGCTTTTGTGAAACGCATTATGGTGGATTGTTTGAAGCTGTTAGAACTGATCTTTAATAGTTGCACTCTTTAAAAGCTTCTGAAACCCATTCATGTTTACAAGATGAGACATGAATTTCAAAAGTCTTTTTTTCTCCTCTTCTTCATTTTAGTTCCTGAGTTAATAGGCATGGTTCCTGCAGAGAGATGAGCATTGCTGAGGTCAATAATATATCTTTAATGTGAACTGTCAGGAGAATCACCTGTCAGGAAATTCACCTTGACCCAGAGGGTGTGTGCAAAGCCCTCACATTAGGGTAGTCCAGTGCAAAAACTCCAATTTCTTTAGGATAATCCAGCACAAAATGTCTGGAAAGGGCTGGTGAGGGACCACTGCCAGGTTAGTCAGGTAGGAGACTGATGCATTTGGGTAAATTACAAGGTAGTGTTGCTAAAAGAGATAATGAAGATTTCCACAGATGGGATATCTAAGAGGTATCACACCTTTGGGCTGGGTTTCATAGAATAAAGGGAGAAATTCATGTAAGTTTAGGTTCATGTACTAAAACTTTGTGGAAAAGAAATCAGCCTTTTATACATAAAATTGTAAGTATTTTTTCCATATTAGCTGAAGGTGGCTCATTTAGCTTGCTGGTACAAGTAGCCCTCTGAGAAGTGGGTTACATAAACTGAAAGAAAATAACTGGAAATAAAATATCTACTATTATAAAAATCCATCACAACTTTAATATGGGGTTTAAGAACCACTTCAATAATCTTCAACTTTTTAGCTTCAGGTATTTGGCAGACTGACTCGAACACATCTTTAGGCAATATTTTGCATGTTTGTGTTATTATCATCATTTGCAAATGAATAGCTGGAATCTTGTTTTGTGGTAGCATCGATTAATAAAACCTGTAGTACCCTGAGACAGCACTGACAGCTTTTAAGAAGGTAGGGTGTGGAACCAATATTGCAAGCGGCAAGCTAATTACTATTAATTAAAGGTGGACAAAAATAATGGGCTTCATGTCACAACCTAACAATGTCCCCAAAGATTATGTGGCTTTTTCATTAAAATGAAGTTTCAGTAAAGCAAAACTGATTCTGCAAAGAAATCTGGTAGTCTTATCCATAGTTCCTCAAGGAAAATTCTCATTAGCTTCACTGTCATGAGCATGCAGACTGTAGTTCATAAACTAAAAAGTGTAAATATTATTTGCTTTAAATTTTTGTCCTAGATCTAGTAACTTTGACACAAGGAATAACTAATTTGAGAAGGTGACTTGAGAGCAAATATTTATTGTTCCTCATTATAAAAAACCCAGAAGGCACTTGGTGATGACTGAGACAGCAGATTTAAAATAAGTAAAAGCAGGATGTTTTAGAGGAGAACGAGGTTAAATTGTGGTGCTCATTGCCACTGCGTGTTATGAAGATTAAATACATGGAGGGGTTAGAAGTTCATTGGCTGAGTTAATGGGGGATAGATATGTCAAAATCTGTTAAACATGGTGCTCTGGGTCCAACTCCTGCTTTGGGAAGTCCCAGGGCCTGTATTTCTGGCCAGTCTGTGCCCCACCCCTGCAGCCCTGGCAGAGACCTGAGCCAGGGCACCCTCATTGGGCAGAGCATCCCTGTGCATGGGGCTGAGCCCTGCACAGCTCAGGGCAGGGCTGCTGAAGGCTCCTGTGCCACCTGCAGCCCGGGTGGCTTCCTCCAGAGCTGTTAGCTGGGGGCTGGCAGTGAGGGCATGGTTAGGAGGGAGTGTTTTGGTTTGAATTGGTCTTGAGAACTGATGAGTTCAGCTTCAGCTGTGACAGCGTGCGTTTTTTAAATTCCGTGTGTCCCTACTAATGCTTTTCAAAGGTCTCACTTATGGAAAATGGTGAAATTCTGGGGCAAATGATGATTGGACAATGTAACAATTTAAATGTGTGTTCTGCAATAATTAGCTGATTTAGGTGTAGGAACTTACCTCTCTGTACAAACACAAATATTCTGATAATTTGTTGGTGAAGAATACTTTGACAAGCTGTCACAAGAATTTCTGCTTTTTTAGATGTCTTCTATTTTGGTTGCTTCTGCCAGAGGATTTTTTTTAACATGAACAAAATTCTGTTAAATGGGGCAGATTTCTTTCCAGAAGATAATTTTAAATGTTTAGTTAGATGTAGTGGTTTTCCTCCAGCTGTCACTGCTTTCTTGGTCTTACATTCCTGAGAAAAGATTTTAAAAATAATTAAGTGTGAGTGTATCTGTATCAGCCCTTCCTTGCAAGGGCTTTTGTTTGTTTAAATTTGTCAGCTTCTCGTGTTTGTACTGCAGACTCTGCACCACATTGTTTCCCACAGGTCACAGACTGGAGGATTATTATTCAGTCCTCACCCTTGGAGAGTGTTTTGGAGAGGCAAAGAAGAGGGCTGATGGAGACAGACCACAAAGTCATGCCTCAGGTGCCATGTATAAGATTGTCAGATGAGTAGTGCAAGCTACCTCCTCAGCTGCTTTGGAGGAGTAGGGATAGATCCTGACTTGGTGTCCATCAGCAAGACCATAGGGATGTCACCCAGAGCCCTGATAAATATAATGGATTTAGGCTGAAAATGCCTCTGATGGAGGTCTGTCTCCATGGGCATGGAGCTGTAAGGCAACGGGGAAGAGAACCTACAGGAGTAATGCCGGGGCATAGCCTTGAGTTCAATTCCTCAGCATTCTCTGATTTGGAAAACAGAAATCAAATGGCAAAAAATACATAAATTTCAGTAGGAGAATTGTTAGCTGAGAAGTGTTGCCTTACCCTGTTTCAGTGAGGCTTGAATGTTTGGATTAGTTCAATAATTGACTTCTGCAAGTTTTCCTGAGGGAGGCAGCAGGAGCATCCCTCACCTTGCCAAATGCAGAGGAGTCAGGGCTGCTCTGAGCACAGGCACTGGGAAAGCTGCTCAGAGTCAAGGGGCTTCCCCACAGCTCCCTGCAGCCATTTCACTGCAGGAATTTGGCAGCCCCTTTTCTCCTCCCACCAGGAAGGTAGTCACCTTTAGGGCTAGGATGGAAGGAGCAGGGAGGGCAGAGCACTCACGCTTGGGTGGAGGCAGGTTTGTACCATGTCAGAGCTGTGCCTTTCCCTCACTCTGCAGCAGAAAAATATTTCCCTTTTGGTGCTTCTGGCACTACTTGCCTTGGTGTTTGGGAGCTGGTGACCCCTGTGCAGAGCACTTGGGGAATCATGCAGGCATGAAGAATTAATCTTTTAAAAGGTCTGTTGTTTGGCAATGTGCCAGGGAAGCCAGTGTAGCCCCACTTTATAATATCAATTTTTAATGATGAGAACTTTGCTAAATTCAGCCCTTGATAAATCTTAGAGTTGGGTTTTCAAAGTTTAAAATCAAACATAATCCAATTATTTCAGTATTTGATTAAACTAAACTGCCACTTTGGTAAAGTGTTTAAATAAATCAGTATTAATATACTTTCCTACAGTAAATAAAGTTATGTCTGTATAGTTCAGATATAAATATTCACACAGAGCTCTTGAAAATGAAGCAGTGGCAGTTTGCACAGAACATATATTAACTTAAGGAAATAAATATTTTATTGATCTTTAAAGGGATTGTGATCTTGGTGGTGATGACTGAAAACACTGTTTTTAGAACAGTGAAACCACTGGCTGTAAATATGTTTTAGGAAATCTGTTATATTTTATTTTGTGAACTCTGAGGATCACTTGCTGTAAAGGCCTGAGGGCTGACAGACTCTGGGAGATGTCAATGCCCTTTTTTCAGGTTGCTCTACAGGCATTGGCTGCCAGGTGGCATTGCCAGGAGACTTTAAGGTCAGTTCTCAAACACAAAATAGTTCTTCAACCAGTGAGGCTTCTTGGCTCTAGCTCTGTTTGTGTGCAGGGATATCCCCTCTCCAATGGAACCTCATCCAGAGCCCTTTTGCCCCAGCAGGAATGTGCCAGGTGGCTGGGACAGCTTTGAAATTCATCTTTGTAAGAGAGAGCTGAGCACCAGGGCCTTAATATGCAGTTGAGTGCTTGTGCACACAGAAATAATTCCAAAGAGTGAGAATTGCTGTGTCCTTCAGAGCCACCTGCAGAATGCTTGAAACGGCTCTGTCAGGAGCCATCAGCCTAAGGTGGCCCAAGGCCTTGCAGTTTGACCTTGGCTGCCTGTGGGGTATTAAAGGGCACAACCAGCTGAACTCTGTGAGATTTCTGAGCTTTCAGGAATTCACATGCTGACTTGCCTTCAGTTGCTCATCTCCCACCTTCTTTCAACAAGTCTTACTAAAGACATGATCTTCTTGTTAAGCAAATTATTGGCCTTCCAGAAATGCCATGAAAGGCAAATCTACCTATTTTTATGGAGTATTTCATTTTTCTAGGCTCATAAGATTCAGGAAATTAGATCCTTAGTTCCACATCTTAGTTCTTCAGTTCATGGTAATCTGAAGAAATGGGCTTTGCTCACCACTTTCAGCTTGGCTTCAATGGAGCCATTAGTAAAAAATAGACAGCAAGAAGACATTACCCCAAAATGTGAAAACTGCCACTGCTTTTGGATCTGTCTGTCTTGGAGCCTTTATCTCTACTGTCACAAAACATGTCTTTATGTATCCAGGAGATTTACTTTGTGCTCCAGGAGCAGCTTTCTGTCATCCAGAGGTTCTGGGGTTGTTGTGTTTGTTTGAGGCTTCAAAACTCTGTTCTGGAATCTTTCACATTTCAACCTATGCCTGTTTCAAGCTGCTGTCTTGCTTAACCTGGTGTAACCCATATCCAGGATATCATGGTACTCTGTCCTCTTTTAATTGTGTCTGAAATTCCCCACTGAAGTGTGAAAAAACATCCTTCCTCTGAAGCTAGGCATGCTTCTCTGTAGCTGCCCATTAAAGGGACATCTTCATCCCAGGATGCTGCTGGAACATTCTTTGAAAAGAGACTAAAAGTTGGAGAATATCAAGAGATACTCAGTGAGCCCACTAATTAGGGTTGACAAATGAAAATTACAAAAAAGCGAAACTGCACAAATCCAAGAAACTGGGTCTTTCTCTGATTGCTTTTGTTGAGAGAGTGATAAAACTATTTCTCAGAGCAGGAGTCTAAGAGACTAATGTGTCATTACTTTCAAGTCAAGAGATAAAACTTCTTGTTGCTTTTAGAAAATTCAATATTTTAGCATTATTTTATGATGAAAGAACATGTGCAGTCTCAGCTCATTTCTTATGTAGACTTTTATGCTTAGTGCCTGTTTAAAGGCTTTTTTCCCTTACAGGTTTATACCATTTCTTTTACTTCCTTGGGCCATCATGGGTAGTCATGCTGGATGAGGTTTCTGACCTGGCCTCCTATGCTGTGCACATATGGATGAAAGGCTTCTACCTTAAAAACCAATTGAGTCCTGCAATTAACTCTCCAGGAGGGAGTAGAGTCCCAGAAGGCTAGAGCATGGAACTGCTTGGTTCCCAGGTGTGTTATGGAAAGGATCTCCTGAAAAGTGTGTAGCTTGGCTCCTTGTAGTTGATTTAGGAAACTTCAGCATTTAATATTTCTGTGAGATTTCCCTTATTTCATAGCAGGGGACCTGGAGACATGTTTGATCCTTGAGATCAGCTGTATGTGCTGCTTTCCTGTGTTGTTTCATTTTCGCCACTACTTTTTCTTCCCCCCATCCTCACAGATGCATATTCTGATGCTCTTTATGATAAGCTTCAGCCTCATCCTGCTAGAGGAGCATGGCTATGCATTGTTTCCCAGCTGTGTAGCCTCTGTGTGGCACTTCAGGGTCAGCTTGGACAGAGCTCTGAGCAACCTGATCTCATTGAAGATCTCCCTGCCCACTGCAGGGAGACCTCTAAAAGTGCCTTCCACACCAAACCAGCCTGTGATTCTGTGTGCTTTCATAGGAAAGCCAGGAGTTCTGTTTTGCTGGCTGCCATCCCCTGCCTGATAACTCATGTGGAACTCTTCTTTTCTTCTCTCATGGCTCACAATTATTAAATTCATGGAAAAATGTTTAAAAGGCATACACAGCCCTGTAAGGCTAAGGCGTGGGGACAAATGGAAAGTCTCTGTCCACTGGGGGGAAAGAATAATGTGGAATTAAATAAATTCAAATGATGGCATTGATGTGTGGAAGAAAGTTTCAGTGTAAGGCTGACCATGGTGAGTGAAGGCCTGTCAGATTTTAGAATAGAATTACAGTTACATAGATAAAGGCAGAGGACCATGTGAACAGTATTCCTGGCTAATTGCCACAAATATTACCAGATACAGCCCTGGCCATTCATTTGGGTGTCTGGCAAGCAAAAGAAAAGATTTCTTTCTTGTGCTGTCAGCCAGAGATCTAATATTTCATAAGTAAACACAAGTGATGCATAATTTTGCTTCCTGAAGAGTGATGCAAATGTGGCTGTGATTCCCAGCATTCCTAAATGTGCATTATTTGGGCATTGTTCATTTTTGTCTATGGCAAAAATGACTTATGTCTATTCAAAAAGAGCTTGTCGGTGTTTGCACCAACATGATCTGTCTGCAGCACTCAGGCATAGATTGGTTTAAGCAGTTGAATTTCAGGCTTTGAATCTGACTTCAGTGTTACATGAGCAGCTACAAGAGTTCTTTGTGTTTCTCAATTTCATTGTGGGTTAAAGCAAATCAACACAGGATTTGAGCCAAAGCTCATTATGGTCAATGTAAGTTTTGTCCAGTTGGTTTCTAAACAATGATTCTGTTCATGTAGCAAGGGCTGTATTCAAGGAAAAAAATCAAATAGCATTGTGTAATCTGCAGAAGTGGAGGGTTCTGCTACTTTAGTAACATTACTTGCATTTCTAATTAGCTTTTGCTGTCTTCCCAGGCTGTGAAGAAGTTAGGGAATAACCATTGCTAGATTTTTTTTCTCTTTGCTATAATATAAACAAAAAAGGAGTAGGAGGATATTGCTATTATGATCATGCTTTTTATCTCCATAAGTAATTTGCATGCCAGATAATTGTTTTGATAGAGTTAGAAATAGGCAGCAATGTATACCTGTGCTTATGAATCTGGTACTCTCTGTGCTCCCAGGATTGACAAGATTACATCAATACCTTCATAAGGGGTCCTGCTCAATAAAAACCCATTGATCTGGATAGTCACTAATTTAATGTGACATCTTTGCTGATGGGATATCCTGCGTGAATGATTCTTTGCTGTGGTTAATTTGCAAAGTTCAAATTAAAAGTTCTTACAACTATAGTCTTTAGAGTAATGGAGGATTATGTCTCAGATCACAAGCTATGTGAAATGGTTAGAGATCAAAAAAGTACTAATGTCGTGCTTTTCTCAAAGGACCCAAAGTTAATTGGGAATAACAAGCAGCTGGGATATTCTGCAAAAAACCGTGCTGGTCCTGCTACACTTGTTCTTCAGTGAAGAAAAATAAAAAATTCTTCTGATGAAGTTGGTAGAAGTATTAGATGTTTGCAAAGTGGTAAATAATGATGGGTGCAAGCTCCGTCAACAGGTTAACATTAATTTATTTTGAACAACTTTGAAGATGCAGCTAAGATTGAGAATGTAGCTTGTGCTTGTATGGGTAAAAAGCTGTGCCTGGAGAGCAGCAGCTCTGAACATGTGAGGTCACATTGGAGAACCAATTGAACATGCACCCAAGATATAAAGTTGTGGTTAAGAGGAATAGCAACAATATGTAAGCACTGAAAAACCAAGAGGGAAGAGAGAGGCAGTTGTTTTTGTTGTATGCTTTACTAGCAGTTACTGGAATATATTGCATTCTGGTGCTTGACAAGAACTGGGAAGAATTATGAAAACAATTTCTAATTAATAAAGCTGCCTTATAAAGGGTTATTAAAGGATCTTTATGTATTTATGTAGCACAAGAAAAAACAACAAAAATAGAGGTGTTTACACATCAAGATACATCAGGATATGTATTAATTTATTTGTGGAGCTATTATCTGATTATTTGAAAACTACTAGTAGACCTGAATCTGGTCCTTGAAAAGTCTACTAGAAAGCACTTTGCTCTTCTACCACATTATCAGTTTTCCACCTATCCTGTCACATAAGAATCAGACTGAATTAGTGTTAGTCATCACCAGTAGGGTATAAGAGCCAGATCACATTAGAGACTGTCACACTGAATTAGCCAAAATTAATACGGAAAGAATATGATTTAAAAGAGTGCCAGTGTTTCAAATGTTGTATCTTATTAGCACAGGAAGCTTTCTGCTCATAAAGCCAGTGTTTTCTCCTCAGTCCCTCTTGTTGACGTGCGATGAAATGCCATGCTCCATTTACACAGGATGCTAATGCTCTGCACAGAGGACTTCACCAGAGGAGCTCAAGTGACAGGAGGCTCTGGAGCCCAGTCAGGGTTTGGACTGCTGTTGACCTTAACTTTATAAGGTGCAAGGTAGGAATGTAGTTATCATTTACAGTTCCTGACATGTCACTTTACAGCCTGACTTGTAAATGTAGGGCAACATCGTTTTTTTTCATCCTGTAGCAGACTGTAGTTTGCAGAGTTCAGCAGTTATCACATGGGGACCGGGGGGACAACTGGGATTAGCAAAACCCTTCCTCCATCCTGGGGAAGTAGAAGCCAGAGCTGCATTACAATGAGAAAACTGCTTGGGGTTATGTAGCATGCCTGGCCTTACACCCCAGTTTTTAAGAGCTACCCAGCCTGCCCTGCTTGTAGAAAGGAAGGCACAACTTTCCATGGAGTTGCTAACACCACGGGAACACCTGTAACACCGGGCTGGAGATGCCACTTCCAGGAGGTGCCAGCTTTGGGCTGCCGCAGCTGCCTGGCACTTGACAGTGTGAGTCACTGTTCCTGTGTGCTTTAGACATAGAACTCTCTTGCCTCTTTGGATGAAATTAATTAGTTTTTTCCTATAAACTTGAAATAGATTTTGTGGGAATGACATAGTATTTAGCTGTATTAGCTGCACAGAAAAATATCCTTTCCTGCTCCTGATGCACAGTTATTGTTTTAAAGCTATCAGTATTAATGCAGTGACGTGAAATCTTGTTCAGTTTTAGCTCAGAATCTCTTTTCTCTGAGACACTTTGTATTAGTGAAACTCATTTTAAAGCTGGACAAAAAGCTTAAAAGAAAAAACTGAAATTCATTGTGGGAAGGGGGAAGCCTTTAAAACTCAAGACAGAAAGAATTCTAGGCAAAAATTGGTTCCAGGCAAAGTGGAAAAGAATTTGTGAGCTGCTTTATCTGCTGCATGAAAGCTCCAATGAGTTGATTGCTGAAATTGGGATCTTCATTTTCCCCTCTGGGGAACCAGCAACTCCCACCTTCCCTCAGCTGCTGCATGAGTCTCTGGCTGGCCTTGCTCCTGCTCCAGCTGTCTCTGCTGTTACAGGAAAGCTGTTAGCACAAGGTTTTTCTGGTTTGTTTTGCTTTTTTTCTGGAGGAAAGGGTGATTTTGCGAACTGGTCATTTCTTTTGGAATGCCTCAATGAGGGGAGCTCTGCACCAGCCTAATCCCCCTGAACAGTGCTGTGTTGCCCACAGTGAGCCCCTGGACGGGACTGTGGGAATGAACGAGGCTCCTCTTAAATCTCAGCCATGAGGGGATGCACTTGACTGAAGCAAGGATCTGGAGAGAGACTTGAAGCACAGTTTCCAGGAGCTTTCTAAAAAACTTGTTAGTACAGGTGTGGATGCTGTTCATTTGAGGTGAGGCTGTATGTCAGAGACTGATGTCTGGTCCGTGGAGCCTTTGTCAGTCCATGGAGGCTTTTCCCTTTGTCCCTTTGCCAGCCTTTGCTGGCTCCCAGGAGCTGCAGGTCCTGCCCTGTGCTGGGGCAGGAGGGGCCGGGCGGCTGCGCTGCTCTCGCAGTGAGCGGCTCTGAGCTCTGCTGGAAACAGATCAGAAACAAGGAGATGTGTCAGTGCATCTTGTAAGGGGAGAACAACTTACATAAAAAGCCTAATTCTTGTAGACATCACAGGAGCTGTTCCCTGCATTCTGCCTTTGACTAGTCAAAATTAAGCAGTGAAGGGGCTTGGTTTTCTGTGCCCTGTTTCTGATGAGAGGGTGGTGCCACAGGAGACTGGTTATGCTTCAGCAGCAATGTTCTGTTACGAAGAAGAAAGATATTCCACAATCTATTTCCATGAGTTTGTGTGGTTGGGCTCTTGACTGTGCTTGGACTGCAGTTTACATTGTCTGTCCTTTTAAAGTTCACTGCTTGTAGTGCTTTGTTCACTGCTAAAATATGTACCTATGTTAATTCAGTGTATTGATAAATCAGCCTTCTGTGTAAACCTCTGGGCTGGCTGCCTCCTCTGCTTAAACCCGTACGGACTGAGGCCAGGTCCTGTGTTTGTGCAGCCTGACCTGTGGGAGGGGATGTGGAACCAGTAGGATTTAAAAGAACCAGAGCTGCGATGTGCAGGTCTCCTTGCATCTTTCAAAATATAAAATGGGATGAAAATTGCCTGATTTTTTTATCACTCTGTAACTCTGAGGCTTGTGTATAAGTTATCATGGGGACTGTGTTTCCATGTGGTGCCTGCTACATCTGTGGCCAACACACTGAAACATTCCCATCAGCTCACAAACGTGCCTCAGTTAATTTTTTGGTATGTATGTCTGTGGTGAGGCTCAGAAAAGAGAAGAAAATGCTGCAGCTAATCTTTAGTAGTTGCAGCACACATAAGTAGATTATGCAAAACTGTTAATTTTTTATTACTAAATAACACTTTAGGGAGTGGAAGGCCTTAATACTCTGGCTAAAGATGCTAGTCACACCAGATTACTATTGTTGTACATTAATAATAAAAATAGCTGGGTCTGATTAGTGTCAGTTAAAGTTTCCTGAATAAGAGATATAACTCTTTGAATTAAACTGCTTGAATAGCAGCTAAGGATTCCTGAGGAATAATTTGTATTAAACAGTTAAGATCTTCACTACTTTTCTAAAGGAATATCTATGGCTAGTGTGGGAATTGCATACCATTCATGGGACAGCATGAAAAGAAAGGATCTTCACAGGCCATGAAGTGTAATAAAGGAACATCCAAAATTGATTTTCATTTAAGTAGATTACTTGTGTTTTCTTCTAGACTAGGGAAAGCACACTCTAATTTCCATTACTTTTCACAAGTAGACCTACTGGTATCCATCATTCAATGCACCAGGCCACTCTTCCCCAGTACCTGCCTGTGACTTGGGGCAGACCTGACAGGGAAATCTGGAGGGAAGTGCATGGCATGGGAAGTTTTGAAGGTATGATGACAGACCAGGGACTAATCCTGATTTAGGATTCTATTAATGTTTTGCTGAATTGTTGCTGAGTCCAGTGAACAGATCCATGCTCAAAGCTATTCAACTTTGTGGATGCTTTAGCTGGCTCACTCATGTTTGTTTTCAAACCACAAAATTAGGCCCTTTCGTATGCTAGCCCCTTTCTGAGGTTGTTCACACTCCCTCTTCAACAGGTCTTTTACTAGACAGAAACATCTTCAGAGGCTGCTTTTATCACTGTAATGATGATGATTGTACTGACTGTGGAAAGAGCTGGGAATGAGACCGTTGCTATTTCCCTGTGCACAAGCAAACAAGTTGCTGTCCGCGTGAATTCTCATTGATCTCTGTGACACATCTGCTGTAGGCACGTCAGGAGAACAGTCAGTTTGCCTGTGATCATGCATTGCAAACAGGTTTTTTTACCCAATCAAAACACAACAGAGGAGACTAAAACCTTTGTAGTGAGGATGCATGCTTAGTACCCAGAAAGTTCCAAAGAAAATCTACAACTTAAATGGAATATGTTCATACTGTTTTAGAGTGAACACATAAACTGCTTTCACTTGGTTGTTGTAGTGGCAGGATATTCCAAGGGTGATGAGAGTGGGACCTCTCCTAATCTTACAAATTCCCAGTTCAAGAATAGCTGTAAATGTTTATTTGATGTGAAAGAGCTAATTGTACAAATAATTATTTTCAGCCTGGTGTGCCTCTGCTGTTTATTCTGTGGCAGTAATTAATTCTGTAATTAGAAAATGTCCTATTAGATAATTTCTCTGGGAACCCAGGCTATTGTCCAGTGCAGGAAACCTTCAAGAAGCTGAAGTGGTTTGGTTATGACCTTGGCAATCTGACTACTTTTATTGTTAAGGGCTGGTTTGCTTCATTGGGTGATCACTACTGAAGAATTTAGCTTTTATGAGTGGGACTGGAGATGAGTCTCTTGATGCTGAGATTTGGTGCTGTGGATGAATGGATTTGCCCTGGCCTAGCCCATCTCTAGAAGGGGACACCTCACCTACTTGTGAATTTGTGTCTGCTTTTGACCTGTCAGCATCTGCCATTCTATGAGAAGTTTGGATGAAATGAATGTACTTCATAAGGTATCAATGAACACAAGAAAATCAATAAGCAATCTGTGTGATAATTAATTAGTGTGCCAGGATGAATTACTGTTTCTTCCCCTCCTGATTTGGGTCACAGTCACATCTGATTTGGGAAGTTGTCAGTTTTTCAATTATAGCTTGGTCTTTGTTCTTGGTATGGCTTTTTGCCTTTTTTTATTTGATGTGCTCAGAATGAAGGACTGGCAGAGAGAAACTCACACTGTGCAAACTTGCTTGTTGTGGGAAGGAGACAATATTGGGCTCAGCACCTCACAGAACCTATTGAGGAGGAGATGTACTGTAGGCTGTCAAAACTGGCCTGAGCCTGAGGGTGTGAGCCCCCAGGAGCAGGGGTTTTGTTCAGGGATCTGACACCCGCACCAGTCTGCAGGCTCCTATCTCTTCAGAATTCCCTGGGACTCTGATGCCATTCCTGGGAAGTAGAGTCTCTCCAGGCATGTACTCCTGGAAATACACCCACTGCCACCCCCAAAACACATAAGTACTTTGACCTGCTCTCAACTAGATTTAGCATAGGAATTATTCCTCAGGGTCAGTCCCAGGATTTTTACTGCCTTCTTATGGAGGAGGGCTGGTATTGTGAGCATTCCAGAGACTCCTGTGAAGGCAAAGCAACTACCAGCTTATTAACAAGTTTCAAGTATAAATTTCAGGCCTTGCTATCCTGTTTCCTTTCTGTGTTCACAAAAAAACTAATTATATGTGATAGATTAATGAACTAATTTTGTAAATACACCAGGTAGTGAGATAGATGCCTATTTAACTTTCTCAGTGAAACTTCAAGAGCCCAGATTTCCCTTCTTTACAACAAATTGGTTTCTATCAACAGAATAAAGTCTCTCAAAGCATCTCTGCTGGGTCTCTAATGATAACAAATAACTCTGCTTTTTACTGGATAGTAGACAAAGCAAAAGCACTCTACATCTGACATGATGACTGTTCAGAAACGATAGGAAGTAAACTGGTGATGATCATGTGGAGCTTTAGAAATTATCATTTGCAATAGAATGGTGGGGGGTTTTATTTGGTTTTTTGTGTGTGTGGGTTTGACAACCAGTTCCTATAAAATTAAATTACTCTGAAAATTTCACAAAACCTACTTCAAAAAGCAGCTTTAGTTTTATTCTTCCCAATTCCCAAATTTTCAAGGATTTTTCAGTTTGCCTTCTCTTGAACATATTTTTCTTTTTGCTTTGGGAAACCTTAGAGAATATGGAATTTATTTCCTATTTGTGTCACTATCAAAATATTTTCAATATAGCTTTCAGGGCAGACCATCTTTATTAAGGGTCACATAATGAGAGACACTGATTACCTGAAATTTATGCTAGGGATGGTCATCAGTGTAGAGTAATTACAAGAGAACAATTTTGGTCTGAAGCAGTTTGCTTGATGTGTAAGAAGTTAATGATATTTTTACAGGGCTTTATGACAACCTAACCCTAACATATAGCTGATGTTACTATTACTCCTGCTCTCAGTCTATCTCTGCTATTTCATCTCATTGCCATCCTCGTGGTATTTTAACCACCTCTGCTTTAAATGGACCAAATGTGGTTTCAGAAGTATGACTAATGTGTGAGGAGGGGAGATCTTATTTTTCTTTGTAATGCATGGCATCAAAAAGAACATCTCATGCATACAGTAAATATTCTGAAAGACTTCTACACATATCCAGCACTTCCTGGCCATGCTAAGGTAGGTCTATAGCACCAAGTTTAAAAATGGCAGATTTTCTTTGGGTCAATTGAAACACAACATTGGGAAGAACCCAGTGGAGGGTTTTCTCCCTCAACAGACCACAGCTGGTGGCCATCAGAAAAATTCTAACATGGCTGTAAACATATTCAGGGAGAAAAGCCTCTAGCCCATTCATGCTGTTTCAGAATCAGAGGCATTACAAGGAAGCTGAAGTTTGGCCCTTGGCACATTGTGGAGGCAGCAGCTTTTTACTCAACGTCTGTCTGTTATGTCTGTCACTTTTTCAGGAACTGAAAGCAGAGAGTCACATGCTGCCTACTCAAACCCAACTAAACGGCTGCTCCATTTGTAAGGAGTCATTTGGTTTTAATTAGCAGAACCTCTTGCCTGACTGTATTGATACAGTTGAAAGTCTGGTTATATGGAGTCAGGTTTTCTCAGGTTCCTGTGTTAGACTCATTTCCCCCCCCCCCCCCCCCCCCAAGTACAAGAGTACAAGTCTTATTTATAAAGCAGCACTTGCTGCAAGTTTCTTATCCAACCATAGCTAGTTAAGTTTAGGTTTCTAAGCAAATTGTATTTGGCATAGGTTGGCTGGAAGGCATCAGCTCAAATGTGATGTAACTTTTATTTTAGAATGAAGCCAAGCCAAGGAATTGCTCAGTATCTCAATGTTAAGAAACAGAGGGTGAAAGACCTTAATAAGAGTAAAGTGCAAAATAATGGTACAAGGTACTACTGTGTGCCAGCTTAAGTGATTGGAAAGAAATATAGAAAACCTTCTAGTTTTCCCAAGCAATGATGGACTAATTATCCTCCAGTTGCCAATAATTCAGGGTGAATGAAGGGATCTAAGCAGGAGCTGAAAATTGGAAGTAGTCCACAGTGATGGAAACGCACATCTGTAATGAGCCTCCCTGCCCTGATCTCTGACTGCTGTGGAGAAAAATTATTTTAGCTTCAGGCATCGTGTTCCCAACACAGTAGCAAAAGTAATGGATGTTGGGTAGCTTCTTAACTTCAGAATATCTCCAAGATCAAATTATTCACTTTAAATCATGGTAGTTACTTGTGAAAATGAAGCTGGAATTCTTAGAACTCAGTAGTTCAGACATAGCTAATTTTGAACTGAAATGGGGATGCTCTGACTGCAGTCCTCAGAGTCTCCCTTCTATCTTGGCTTTACAACCTTTTCAGGCACAATTTTCCGCCTGAAATTTACTCCTGGCCCTTCACATCTTGCCTTTACTCGTCACCACTATATCAACGCACACCACCAATGTGAAGTTCTGCTTTTGTTTTGAGTGAGTACTTCCAAAACTTGAGCAAAATCTATGTTTACAAAAAAGCCACTGAGTAGGGTTTTGATGGTGAAAAGGTGTGTAAAGACTGGGAGAGCCTGGGAGGTTCCTGGTCAGACTCTGTGTCATAAGGAGGGAGGAGCAGGCCACCCTTCAACCTCACCAGGCAATGAACTTGAGCCATACATCTGAACAGTGAAATAGATTAGAAAAGCTTTATAAGTGTTTGAGTCCAAAAACTCAAATTGTAAGACCTAAGTAGCATCATTAGATCTTCTGAGGGATTAAGCAACAAATTTTACAGGAAGCACTGATTATCCCACCCCTCTCCCCCCATCCCCCTCCCCAGCCTGTAAACATTATTGGCTGCATCAGACTCTAAAATGTGAGTATTATCTCAGTCTTCCTATTAACATGAGCTATTTCAAGTTTTGCTTCAGAATTGTTTTTCTTGTGATTCTTTCATGATAATTATGTAATTAACGTTAATCTAATATTAATGCTGAAAATCCATACAAGTGAGTGAATTCCTCCAGTTAAACATACTGGCAATTTTATTTGGTTGCACTGTGTTTTATAAAAACTTTGCACACTTGATTAGAGGCAACAATAAATAAAAAGAACATTTCAGTAAAAAAAATTGATAGAAAATGCATGTTTTTGCAGACCAGCCCTCTTTTTATACTAGTATCACAAAATCATTTTGGTGGAAAAAGACCCTTAGAATCTTCCATTAACCCAGCACTGCCAAGGCCACCACTGAATCACGTCCCCAGGTGCACATATTCCTCATTTTCTTTCCTTGTTCGATGTTCTTTTGTCAGAGGTATTTGATCCTGGTTGTTCTTTGCAGCAGGGCTGTGCTGGCTTTGGATTCAAATTCCATCACTGTCCACGCTCTGGTCTGTGGGTCACAGAGATGAGGAAAACACGGAGGAGTTGGGAGCACCCACTGGCAGCCTTCGTGGCACCTCTGAGCTTGTCCCTTCTTGCCTGCGGGTGAATTGGGGTCTGATTCTTGCCCAGGAAACAAATGAAGAGCCATTACACACCATCCATCTATTTTCACTAGGATTATAAATTTAAGTAGTTAAACTGCAGGTTGATGGTGATCATTTGTTAATGTGGCAGTGTGAGAAACCAGCCTCTTAAATCAGACACTTTAATGCTTTAGGCAGTGAGAATTTTTCAAAACTGTAACACTTTTGATCCTGTGTTATTTTGGTTTTTTCCAGCCTTATTTTTTCATTTGAGTCAGAGTTTTCATTAAGGAAGTTAAAGTGAAGAACAAAAGGTATCAAAGATGTTACGGGGGTCCTGAGTACCTTTGGAAAGAAGTTCTAAATGGGAGATTTGACAGTCTGCTTTGTCAGATCAAGTGCCTGCATTCAAAGTCCTTTGTATTTCAGGAAAGAGCTGAGAGGTGATTAAAAATGACATAGTCTGGTTCAAAACTCAGTTTTCAGGGGTCACATTTCTACAAGAAAATTTTTCTATTTCACTTCATGACGAAATTTCAAAATTAAGTTTTTCCCCCGAAATTTCTATTTATAAATCATAGAAACCCTAGCACTTTTCTTTGTTGGTTGTGGTAATTTTTCCCTCTTTCCCTAATTTCAAACTGCTGCCCTGTCCCATTCCTGCTCAGCAAGAAAAAGCTGAACTTCTTAGAAAGAAGCAGTGGAGTGAACCACTTTCTCTCACAATTTGACAACTCTGTCCTTTTTTCATTTCCTCCTTTTAGGAAAATAGGAAAAGAGTCATTAAATAACTCTTACAGAGAAAGATTATTAAATAATCAAGTAGAAGCTGGGTTTTCTGGCTTCCTGTTTTTGATACATTTGGAAGTGATTTGAGATTCTGTCAAAACACTCTCTGGGCAATAATAGACTACGGAGCAATTCTACTGATGGTTCCAGGCCAGTTAAAGGATGCCTTGCCATGATGGCAAATGGTTCTGTAGTTTGTGTCAGCACATCTAACATGTCCTGATATCCCATCTGAACATTGAACAGCTTATCAGTGTTGCAAATGGAATGGGTGACATAGGTCACTGCAGTATTTAGAGAATCTGAACTACAACTTCTAATTTCTTTTGGTGTTCACCTTTCCTAAAGAATTTGCAGCAGAAGATAAGTGCCAAGAATTTACATCTCTTGTTGATAGGTAGTTACTTTGCAAGAGTGAACACTGCAGTGATTTCTGTAAGCTGAGGATTTCAAATGGAGCAGTGCTATGATAAGGTGATAAACCTTCTATGCTTCCAGGTAGTGTTAGGGATTTTGTGTGATCTGCTTTTCCTAGTGGACCTATTTTTGCTATATTTGCTAGCACAGTGGCTGCATTGTGTATATGGACAGGCATATGCCATGAGATGATTCTTTGGGGTGTGCTAGTCTATGTAATACTAAACCTTTTTGTCACTAGACCAGTCTGGCATCTCTCATCTCTCCCAGAGTAAATTGAGGAGTCTGACATAATAACTGCTGGAAACAGTGGATCAGTTTAAATACTAATGTTTTGGAAAAGATCTTGTATTTGATAGAGAATTTCTATTCTGTGATTCTTTGAACATTAGTGTGGATGTGCAGCTCTTGGACTTGATAAGAAAGTTTGGCCTAGTAATGCAGAGGTAAGAATAATTCAATTCTAGTGAATGTAGGTACTGAAGATCAAGTCAAGGCAAATGAACCAGATCACTGAATTTGTAAGAAACAAAGTTATTGGATAAAATTCTACAGTACATACAACTCCGTATGCTGTCTTTGTAATGCTATAATTAAGCCAAAGAGTCACGTCAAATTGGCCTTTTCCATCTGCTCTGTGATCTGCTCAGGGAGCAATTTGGGAAGAATGACAGCTGACCTCAAAACCAACAAGTTCAGTTAATGCATGATCCACCAGAGCTGATACTTGAACAGAGCTCATCCACATTCCTATACGGATGCTAATTGTCCTTTGTTTAACTAGGAAAATCAAAATAAGCTTGCCTGATGCAGGCTTGTTCAAAATATTTGTTTCAGTAAATGCTTCTTGGTACTAGTGGAGCCATTTTATGGCTCATATATAACATTCTTCCATTTTATTTGCAGCTATGTAAACTGCAGTGTGGTGGTACAAGTTTAAAATAGCACTGTTGGGTTTTTCTGTTCATTTTTATAGCTTTTGCCAAAACAAATCTGTTAATAATAAAGTCTCAGAAGTTCATATGAGTAATCGACATGTAAGACACGTGAAACTCAGCCTGTATTTATAATACTAATTGATTTCATTTATTTTGCATCCCCCGTGAATTTCTCACTGCCAGTCTTGTCATTATCTTAATGTTGTTGTTTCCAATAATGCTCAGAAAAGTCGTTTTGAAGGCAGGGGGTCTTTCAGCACAGATGCATCAGGTGTAAAGCTTCCTTTCCTCTGAGGTGATCAAATTGGCTAAAGGAAACCCCGTGGAATGGTACAGCTTAAAAACCAGGGGCTGTCCATCTGTTTGAATCTGTGTTACCTTGTGAAAATCTGCCTAATGCTCGCTCCCGTGAGTGTCTGCGTTCAGATAAGCAGGTAGGGTTTTTTGTTGTGACAGGGAGGTGTGAACAATATTGCTGCTGGAATCAGTGCAGTATCTGGAAGGTCATAGTCAGGATATACAAACCTAAATCACCTCCTCATATGTTTTTTTCTGCTGGCCTGGAATAAGAAAAGTACTCTGAATATTTTGATGGAAAAATCTAGTTTCCATTTCTATTTGATAGACAGAGTTAAAATGTAAATGTGGTAGAGAATATCCCCAGTTAATGGTGCTTTGCCTGTCTGGTGGGCTCTGCCTTGGTATCTGAAGGGCAGTGGCCTGGTGAGTCACCATTCTCAGAGAAACAAACTTAGAGTCATCCACAATTATAGCACCTGCCATAATTCAAAGTAATCTTTAAAACAGAAGTTGTCTTTAATCTGAGCTTTTCTGAGGTCCCCGCCCAGCTGCTTTTTAGCAATTCTTTGGCTTTGCTATTTGCTCTATAGCCCAGTGCCAATGATTTTGCTGGAGAGAAGTGCAGCTGGCTCAGGGCGGGTGTCCCTGGGACAGCTGCAGTGACTCACACTGTTCTCTACCTGCTGCTCCTCGGCATTGAATGCTCCAAGTCACCACACACAGTGGGCTTTCACCAAGGGCTTTGTTCAAGGTGAAATTCAGGCAAGGAAATTTGAATGAAGCATGCTCTTTTTTTTTAATTTCCTTTTTTTTTTTTTTTTTTTTGAATTTATGGTTTGATTTCATGGACAAAACTTTGGGAAATATTTTCCACTTCTGTTCTCTCTCCTTTTCCTGCCCCTTCTTCTAAAAGGTGAATGAACAGAGCATCACCTGCTGTATCCTGAAGTGTCTTAGAGGACAGTAAGTGAGGACCAGCAAGAAAATCAGAGTTAGGAGTGAGGAATATCCTGATATGTTCATGTTTTAAGTACCAGATTGGGATACTCCTTTTCTTTTGCCTGCAAGCTGTTACAAGCTGAAGGGATGCTGGAGGTACGGCCTTCCTGCTGCAGTTGCATGATGGGCAATGTGTGTTTGGTGCTGTTTTTTGCTGTGTTGAGGAGGGGAAAGGCACTTTACGCCCACTGCAGTTCCTGGGGAAACCTCAGAGCTGCAGTGTCTCAGAGCAGCTGGGGTAATGTTTTCTCAGAGCACAATTTCCCAGCTCTGCTCCTGAAAAAGCCAAATTGAGCCTCACAGTGGAAACTGCATGAGCAGCGTCATCAGTAATGAGCTGCACCTTTTAAGTAACAAGGGCTGAAGCAGTGTGAGTGAGAGTGAGCCAAAGCGTGTCTGGAGTGACCTGCTGAGGCTTTCTGGGGAATGCCACTGGTTTGAGTGGCCACAGGCTGGTCACAGCCAGGCAGCAGCCAGCACCTCTATGCAGTGTCCAGCTTCTTTGCTTCAGCATTGATGTGGAAAGAGAAAGGACTGGTGTCTCAGCTTCAGGTGGATGTTACAGAGCTGTTAACTCACATTCTGTTAATTATGCTGCGCTGAAGCTTTACCTGTTTGGGGTGGCAGGTTTGCACTGAAGACTGTTGTCAGGGGTATTATGCAATGGTCTGTTATTTCAATGAAGTATTAAATAAAATTGTTTCCACATCAGGAAATAGGGAGATGACCTGCCAGAAAGCCTTAGATAAACTTTCAAACGTGCCTGAACCTACTGACCTTCAAGATACAGTGCAAGGCTCATCTTTTCTTTTTCCTTCAGGCCTTGGCTAGATGGGATGGCTGGAGGCACCATATCAGTGCATGGGAAAGGCCTCTTAATGCTGTCACCATCATTTAAATATTGATCATAGCATGCAGAAGGACCATGTTGGCCATGGGAGGTGAGTGAGCACAGTCCCTGTAGGCTTTTCTCTGCTTCTGTGAGCAGGAGCTGCGTAACAACTGTCTGCTCATGGGTCAGCACTGCCCCACACGGCCAGCCATGCACAGTGCTCAGCTGTGAGTCGCCAGGTCCAAGTCAGATAAACACCTTGGCATGGCCTGAGATTTTTATTCATCACGCTAATTGGGGAATGTTCATTACAATCACACAGAGGAGATGACCAAGTGTTGTGTGCTGATCCTCAGTGGCTGTGCAAGTACCAGTTTGCACGCTTGAATTGCAGAACTGATGCTTTTTGAAAACTCATGTGCATTTTAAAAATGCTAGTTAGGGAAGGATGGCCATTTTGTCCCCTTTGTAAAAGTGGTTCCAGTATCACAGCAAGATTCGATTTTTTTAAATGCCAGAGTTCCCTTTTCAGCTTTATTTAGGTTTCTGAGCTGAGACTTAACAGGTGCTCTGTGTGCTCAAGTGACTGCCAGGGCATATTTTGTGTCAAAGCATGGAGAAATGGCACATGTAGGAATGGTCTTGTCGCAAATGGTTTTTCCAGGGTATTAATTTACTACTATAATAACCATTTTTAGTGATAACCATTTTAGTAGACCAATAATATTATTTTTCACATGGCACATTTAATCAGGTAAAGTGTAAGTGTATTCTAGATAAGTCAAAAATGACAATAAATTAGCACAGTAAAAATAATTTAAAAGTGACCTCCCACGTACTCCCATGGCCAAGTGTTAGAGGTTGGGAGGGAAATGCTGTACTTCATTTCTAAGTGGCATAAAAGTACAGAACAAGTAGATGGGAAATGTCATATTAGCATAGTTGTTTTTCAAGTGTTAATTTTAACAAAGCTCTTTTGACAAAGTCTGTAATACATAATTTTTCTTACAAAAGAAATCAGAGTTGATTAAAGCATCTTTAATGGCCATTGGATTTTGTTAGCATATTAATCTGACTGGTGGGCAGACTTTGTCTCCTTGAGAAGGCTGTCCTAAGATAGCCTTCACCATCTGGGTGGACACAAGACCAGGGAATGCCTGGCCTTGGCAAAGCTGAAAGAAAGGATTTTCAGATGCTTTTTGTAGGAGGACTTCTTTCATTTGCAGCTGATGCTTAAAGAGCCCAACACTTGGTCTCATCTGACTGTGAAACTTCTGTCGAATCTCAAAAGAGGCTTGGTAAAGTTACAGGCGTAAAAAATGCTTGAATGATTCAGCCACCTCTTTGTGAACACTGTCTTTCCATCCCCAAAGAATTCCCATCTCTCGTGTACATCACTCCACCAGGGAACCTTGGGTTTGTATAGCCAGGATATTTTTTGTTGTTGTCCCCCTGCAATAAAAGCAGCAGTCCTCCTGCTGGCAGAGAGGAAAGGTCAAAGTACTTGTAGGAATTCCCACTAGAATGTATAAAACAGAGCAAACACTCACCTAAGGGCTCTTGGGGAGGAAATCAAACTTCAAACTCCAAGTCTTGAAGTTTTTACTATTGTACAGACAGCATGTGAACCTGGTTAAACTTTGTGAGTTGAAATGATGCAAAAAAAGGTAACCTGTAGGAGACACAAGGGAAAAAAAAAGGAAAAAAATCTTATGGAAGCCTGTTACTTGTGAAAGTTTCAAAAGTCAGAAGGGATGTGTAAACTTTCTTCATTGAATGTGGGCAATGGTAATTAAAAGCAGGAGGATGTTAAGAAGTACAAGGCTGCCTACTGTCAGAGCAGCCTGAGCTGCTCTGTACAAACTGGTTTTCTGGGAAATGGGCTTAAAATGGGAGTTCTTGAGCTGTGGTCCATAACACACCAGAAAGTAACCCCTGAATCAGCTGTAAAACAACAGAAGAGAAACAGTGTGGTATAAAGTGGAATCAAATAAAAGCAAGGGAAACATTTTAGATGTTAGGCTTACATGGATGTGAAAATCACTATGGCAGCAGGGTAAGTAGCAGCTGTTTATTGCTTCCCTCAGACCTAGCCCAGGTTTTTCAGTTTAGGACTGTTCCAACTGCCAGCTGATGCCCTCAGTCCACTAGTAATTCTTAGTCCCTTTGGCTTAGATCTTAACCCCAGCTGGGGTTACAGGAGTCACTGTGTCCATCCCCACTGCTGTCCTGAGCCTTCACAGGGGTCCCTGTGGTGCATCTCACAAAAAATGTCCAATGTATTCCAGTCACATTTGTGTGGGGAAGGAAGGACTGCCTTCTGTTCTCCAAAGAATTTTGTTAACATTACTAAAATACATAGTTTAGAGGAACAAGCAATGATAGGTTAGATTCTATTAATTATTTCCCTTAAGATCCATTCAGGGATGCAGCTCCTGCAGTTTCAGTTGTTTTTGTCATGCCTTAGGCAATACCACAAATACAATGCTCATGTTTATTAATTTACTTCATAATTAAAGAATGGGAAGAACAAAGTACAAAACCAACTTAGTGTACCTGAGTTGCTGTTTCCAAAATTCCACCCGAAGATTATGTGTCTGAGAGCTGGCTTGCCTCTGGGAGGCAATCCACATTATGGATTGGACTGGGAAAGGTAAGGGAGGGTCATGGTAGGATTTGACTGCAAGCTGCATGATTGCTCTGAATTGTGATGACAGTGTGAATAAGGTGACCACATTCATGGGAAAGTGGCCACAGCAGGATATTGAAGGTAGGGGAGGAGATCTGCCAGGGATCTGTAAATCAGCTCAAAAAGAGGCAGATGTAATTCTTAGTTCTGTGAAACAGATGGATTAAGTTTTATTCAGTTACTTTAAAGAATCTTTTCTAGGCACAGTCTTGTGGCAGGTGAAATTAATGTGTATGAATGTTCTTTATTAAAAATAAATGCATCCCTTTGTAAATCTATCTTTTGCTTTAACAAAGCAAAGATGAAGTCCAACCATTCAGACATGTTTGGACAAGTATTATCTCCCCTGGGAAGTGCTGTCCCAGTGAATTGGATTGAAAGAGAAGTGCTGTGCTAGGATTTTGGTATTTGTTGTACCATATGGGGCACCTTTACATGTTCTTTTTCATCTTGGCATGCACGAGCTTAATGTGAGACATTTGTTGCTTGCTTCATAGAGAAACTGCAGTTGCCTTTGTTCATGGTTTGCTGTTGGAGAAAAATGTCATCTTTAGAGCTGGCGATGAGTTAAACACCACTGTGGTCATCAACAGCAGATGGAGGGCAGTCTGTGTGTGAGCAGGTGACACACTGACAGCCCTGGGAGCTGCTGCTGAGCAGCTCAATGGCTTAAACTGGGAATCTGAGCAGGTACTTCCCAGGGTGGGAAGCTGAGGAGCCAGGTAGGGGGCTTGGGGTTCTCCCAGGTGAGCTTGGTTTCACCATCTGTAGGGAATTTAGCTATTTAAAGTTTTAGCACTTTCAGGTATCTCAGTAAATGAACTGAATGTTCCTGTTGTTCTTATGGGTTTTGTCTGGAGCTTTAATTAATTATGAGGTGAAAGTCTGTTTGGACTGGGTCCAGGCATACTTACTTTTTGTAGAAGTAGTTGGGTTTGAATGTCATTTGAAACTTGCTTGGGGGACCTTGCTCTTCATCTGTTTTCTCAGCAGTTCACAGAGAAGAAACTCTGCATGGTCACCAGTGTTCCATATCTAAGTGTCATAGGATCACAGCATTATATTCCTGAATCGTACTGATATGATGAAGTATCTTGTGATTGTATGAAATTATGTTTGAATGAAAATATATGAAAACCATCAGCTCAACAAATTTCCTACCTATTCAGGGAATTTACAAAGAGTGCATGTACTCCCTTTCCTGGCAGTAATATTTTTTGTTCATATTGTATAAAAGCTGCAGAGCATTCATAGGAGGAGAATTTTTCCAATAATCAGTTACTTAAACTGAAAATACAAACATTTTTTAATGAAGAATAAAGTGAAACACTATGCATTTCCATTTTTCAAATGAAGAATAGATTATAAACCCAGAAACCATGCAGGTGTTTAACTCTTATAGGGAACTGGTACTTAATTATCTTTACAGTCTGGGCCTTAGAAAATGTAATTTCTTTACTACCATAAACAGTTCACCCAAAACTGTGATTAAGGGCTTAGGGAATGTGTAGTTAACTCATAAAAATATGTACATAAATTCTGCTGATTAATTGGACTGTAAAGCACATCCTTATTTATTATTACAAATGAAACTCTAATGTAGTTCATGCAAAGTCTTAAATGAGTGCCATTCTTTTTCATTAGGTAGCTCTTTAAAATCAATAATGTTTTCTTTAAGGGAAAGCTTAGGCTGTTACTAATTTAAATCTCATTAACTTTTGCCTTTTTTTTTCCTAAAGTTCAATTGGAGCTCTATTTTTCATTTACATTTGGAGCTCCAGGCTATATGTAATTCCATTTAAAAATCCAAGGTAGACAGGAATAATGTTGGGTTAACAGTTATTCAGAGAACCAAAACTTCATAATATTTACTATTCAGTCCACACTTGTAATTTAGCAGTAAATGTTTTTCCTAGCGCAAAGTGAGATCCTTTCCTAATTAACATAGAGTTTGCAAAACCAGGTTGAAAGTCACTCTTCTTGCACTATATTCTTGTAACCCCAGCCTCCTCTGTCCATGGCTGTGTTTGCATGTCTGTTGGCTCTGGTGGAGCACTGCTGTCATCCCTCACATCCCTCATCTTAGCTGTGCTCTCTGGAGTGCCAAGACTGTTTTTAAATATATGCAAAGAGAAGCCAAGAAGTGCAGGGTCTGTGATTCCTGCTGAGTGGATTTGTCTCTTCTAACAGAGGAGCTGTTCAATAGCAATTGGGCTATTAGTGGTGCTTTTTGTAATCTAAAGTTCCTAGCTCGTTAATGAGGTTGTATTTGCTTATCTTTTTTTACTGAAGACACACTAATCAGTCCCAGGGAAGAGGAAAAAAAAATCCAACTCTTATGATTTTGATGACATACTTTGGAATATTTAGCATTAAACAATAAAAATAAAAAATTGCATTGTAAAGGTTTATGCGGCCCTAGGCAGTCTGGCGATGGAAAGCTTAGTACAGTTTTTCAAAATAGTGGTTGGCTAGTAGGGTTCTGGCACCATGTTATTCACTGCACATCAAAATTAACGCATTACAAGCAGTGGTTTTTTTCAATTATGTAAAAGCAGACAAGTCTTTGGAGAGATTAAAATGGGATTTGTAATGGCTTAGGAGAATTCTTAAAATTGACAATTTGACACAGCATGATTTCAGATTATGTGAAATCTGGCATGAGGATATTTATATTTCTGTTTGCAAAGATTCTGTTCAAAGTCATCATGATGGAAATATTTACAATGAAGACATAATAATGTCTTTAATATGTAAATGGTTCTAATTGCGTTTCTTACACTGTCAACCTCCCAGTGAAATATCATTTATTTCACAAGTGACACATGAAAGAATATGATCGCATTTGTGATAGTCTTATTTTTAACAGAAATACAACAGTCTTTATCTTTGAAAAAGTCCTCTTTATCAGCAGTTCCCTTAACACAGTTTGCATGACGCCTGCATCTCTATTTCTGATTCAGATCCCTGCTTCTAACAGAGCCTCTCTCTGTTTTATTCTTCTTCCCCTCTGACAAAGAGGGTTTGCTGTGGGGACGTGCTCCCTGGAGTGTCGTCCCCCAGTGCTGCAGGATGCAGAGGTTGTGTGGGGTGCACTGATCTCTGTGGGAGCTGGATGCCATCCACACCTCTGAGGCTGGACCCTGTATCTTGTGAAATGGTTTGTTGCTATTAAATTCTGCTTTAACCTTGATTAGAGCAGATTCAAACTGCTTTTTTTTTGTGCCCAAGTAACACGTGTTAGTCTGTCAGACACCTTTCATTTCACTTCCCTGTCTGTACCCAAAATCCCTACCCTGAGGTTACATGCCTCCTGTGCGCTTTTTCCTTTCCAGCTGGGAACAGTCATTTTCCTCTTCCTTCGGATATAGAGCTGGACAGATGACAGTTCTGTCATCCCAACTAAAAAATCTGTCACTGTGAGCTGAAAAAAACCCCATACAGTCAAAACAATAATAAAATTGGGTTGAATTAAATAGAGCATTTTTAATTGGGAATGCATCCACTCAAAACGCTGTGTGTCATAATTAATCCTCCCTCCCATCTCCAGCTTCCCCACCGGGAAACTTCCCCACTATTTGCTGAATTCTGCTTGGGTTTAGCAGGGGCAGTGAGGGAAGGATCAGGGACCTGATCAGGATCAGGCAGACAGGAGAGGCAGGAGCCCTCCGAGAGGAACGGGGACAGCTTGCCCTGAGCAGGGATGGGAGTCCCCCATGCACTGAGCATTTGCAGCTTCAAACTTACTGAGATAGCTTCAGCCAGGCTTGGAAATGAGCTCCCTCTCTATGAAGAAGATGGGGGGGAAAAAGAAGGGATCCAGCTTTGCATTTCTGTCCTGTCTTCCCTAATCACTGTGAGGTTTTTTTTCTGTTTAATTGAAGTACTGGTTTTCCATGTTTCAAAGAAGGGTTTCTTAAGTGGAAAACATAGTGGTTTTCTGTGGGGTGATCCTTACAGTGGGCAATCCAGGTGTAGTCATCTCTGTGCTTTGCCTTATTAAGAATTTTAAAATATTCATCAAATAGTTGTCTTCAAGCTGTCATGGCAGTCAATTCCCAAGGCTGGGACAGGAAATGATGGAATGTGAGTTAGGATAAGAAACTGGGAGTGATGAGCAAATGAGCAGTCTCCACATTGCTCACTGAGTATTGGGTAATCAGTGGAGAGACATTAATTAAACATGTTGCTCCAATTGTGTGATTTTTCTGGTTTATCAGTAGCTCAGGTGGAGGTTTTTAGGATGAATTTCAGACTGTTACAGTTGTGCTGTGATGATTTAATAATGATGTGCTGATGGATAGGGGGCTGCAGGGCAGTGTCCCACCTGGAGGACGTGTTGACAGCCAAAGAAAGGCCTCAGGTGCCAAGAGCTCTCCAGCTCCCCTCTTGTACTCTCAGCTCCCACCTTTGCTCAGCCTTAGCCCTGGAGCTCACATATCTCCATCTTCCATCCCCTTTCAGTGGAACGGGCAGCAGCTGCGTGTTTTGTGTTCTGCAGTGAGTCAAGGCCATTGAGGATGACAGGAGGCCCATGAATAAAACACAGACTTGTTTGTTTTGTGCCATTCTGAGCAAATGATGTATTAGTAATGAAGTATTTGTGGTTTGTTACTTTTGCTTACTAATAAATGACATCTTCCTGTTGCCAGTTTTGTTTCTGGCTCGTGAAGTTACGGGGAAGTGTGAGGAGAAGGATGAAAACTGGGCTGGTTTGGGCTCTGTCTGCTTTATGGTGGTTCTCATTTAAAGACAGTCACTGCCTTGTGTCAGCTTGAAGCAGGGTGAGTTTTTGTGGGGTTTCAGTCAGTGCTGCCTCTGCTGAATCTCCTGAGTAAAGACTTTGGAAAATGATTTGAAATAGGATGAAGTGCTTAGGAATGGGACCATAGTGGGAGCTGCAGTCCCACTGATGACAAAATGGCCCCTCTACCCCAATAGGGGATGATCACTGGGGCTGGGGCAAGAGAGGAGCAAGGTCTCAGGAATGGGAGCTTGAGAGGAGTGGTGATACTGGTGACCAGTCCTGCTCGGAGTCAGTGCTCACAACTCATCTGGAAGTGGGTGGGGATTTAGGGAACTGGCAGGTCACGGGGGAGGCTGTGATGGCAATGCTCCCCTAGGGCCTTTTTCCAGAAAAGGGGGTGGATGTGGTCCCATCAACATGACCCTTGTTCTCATTGGAGGTGAGGGGCTGCCAGTGGATGCAGTCCTGTAGGATGTTGCTACTGGCAGCTTTTAGAAAATGGATATGTAAATGTAAAGGTGTTCCTAAGCAAATGTGCAATTCTGTGTTCCTGAGCACAGCACTGCATTGCCACTTTACCCAGAGAGATTTGTCTGTTGCACAGGTAGCTCTTGTAATGGCTCATTTTCCAATCATCCTTCATTTTTCTTTCTTACATGTAATTATAATGGCTTGCAATTAGAATAACCCTGTTTGTTTCTTCTAAATAGAAACAAGTCTTAAGAACAATGTTTACTGTTTAAAAACATCTAATTTTGAAATCATTTCATCATTCATCACTTACAGAAATTTTAATCAAATAACCCACTAACACTTCTATTCATGAATATCCTATAAAAGCAAATACTCTTTTGATTTGTGAATGTTCATTTTACTGAAATTGAATCTGGTGTGTTCTGCAGTCAGGAGAGCTTCCTATTTAAATTCTGCTGCATATGTGCAGATAATGAATTAAAATGAGAGGAGGAATTACAACCTAGGTTAGAGTGTGGGTCACAACCTTTTCAAACAGAGGCCCTCCTGTCATGCAAGTGGAAATGGTAATTGGCTCACTGCAGCTGAAATTATCTATGCCAGATAACAGGAAGAGTGGCACAACAATTGTAAAATGGCAAGTGTGTCTAGATATCCAAAGGTAAATGTGTAGAGTCAAAGCAAATAACCAAAGCTAGTTATTTGTTGCAAGTAAATTAGATGAACTTGACTTGTTCCTTCTATTTATGTGCATGTCCTCATTGAAAATTGGGCATTCTCTCTCTCCCCTTTTTTTTAACACTGCTATGTGTTCATCCAGTACTTTACAGATATCCAAGCCCCAAAGCATTCCTTCTACCCAGTATGTTTATGATGGGAAACCAGTTTTTTAAAATATTTGGTAATCTTCTGATGGATTGATTGCATCTTTGTAAGCTAGAAAATAAACTACTAATGAGTAGAAAATTGAGAATTGAGAATGAGTAGAATAGTGCAGGTGTGCACCCAGATCTAGATATTTGTGAGAACGGCTCCCTCTATGTGTCTGTGGATTGTGGAGGGCAATGTTGGTGGTAGGACAAAACCATAGGGTCATGTGGGTTGGAAGGGACCCCTGGAGTTCTGGAATCTGACTCTGCTCCAAGGCCTGGGATGATGGCCCAGCTGGCAGGAGCATTGGTGAGGCACAAGTTGCCCATGGTAAATGGAGAATTTGAGTCACCAGAAATGTCCTGCTGAGGTGTCCAGTGAATGATTGCTTAAACCTTGCACAAACACCACAGAGATATCCCAGGAATAACTCAGTCCTGCTTTCCTCTGGTGGGGGACTCTTCATATCTCCTTGCTCTTTTTTCCTGTTGAGCACTCTGTCTCTGCCACAGGGGAGGTGTTGTAGGAGCTCTTACAGCAGACCTGTGTCTCTCAAGGATTCTCCTCTACAGACAGCAGAAGAAATTAATTTAGCCCTGTGTGTTCAACAGGGAGCCTAGCCCATCTTCCTAACCTAATCCAAACTCAAGAGGACTGTGCCCTCAGAGCAAATAATCCAATTCAGACTGTCCACATACTTGAAAAACAGATGCCAGATAAAATAACCTTGTGTGTGTACACCAGTTATTCTACCCCACAGGGGCTACCAAGTTAATAGAGATTCATTCTCTTTCATTTTAAATTCCTATTATTCACAATTCTTTCCTAGCACTCCCTTCTGGGAATAACAAACAGTGGATATAGTTTTCTAATCGTGTGATTACTTGAGACTGCAGCTGCCTGATCTGGGAGATAGTTTTCATTTACTTTACCTTCAGTAACTTTATTTCAAAGAAACTAATGAAAGAGACTCATCAATTATTGAAATGAATTCAGCTTTGTTCCCAAAGTTGGCATGGTGCTAAAGACATGAAAACAGACCTGTGTGAAATTTCACATGGTTAATGTAGTTGACTGGAGAATATTGAAAGTGTCTTGGAGAGTGTCCTTAAAGAGCTCATGTGTAGTCAACAACACTTAAAATATTAAATGCACATACCCTCAGGTATAAAGTGTCTTCAGTGTGTTGCTCCTTACCCGAAATGGTGTTAGGATAAAACTTTTATTTATAAATGCAAAGAAATATTTCCAGTCTGTTATTATACTTGTTACTAGTATCAGTTACTGTTCTCCCTTAGATACTGATTCTTCTTTCTTTCCATCTCCTTTGCCTGAATTTAGTTCTGTGCACCAAAGAAGTATCAGAGATGCTGGAAATCTCTCCTTGAGCTTTTCCATCATTTATTATTTCCCTCAGGAATCCAAAGAGCTAACAAAAATGGCAACATGCACTGTGCAACATTCTAGTAAAAAAAAACAAATACTTTTTTCCCCATTTTGAAGCTTGGAAATGGAAGTATTTTTGTTTACTAGATTTTGTGGACAAGAAAAGAAAAACCATCTTCAGATGGGTTTCAGATCTGGATGAACACTAGTTTAGAGCCTTTGAATTCCTACCAGTGTTTGCACTGACTTTTTGGTTGTCTGAGTTGTTCATCTATGGAATTTAAATTTTAGGATTTAAACAGGAAAGTTTTATTACTTGTTCAGTACAAGAAACAGATGTAACATCAAGTATCTGATCTGGCCACTTCAATCTAGAGCAATAGTCTTTCCTTGCTTAAGATAATATTCCCAGGCTTGTTGGTGCTAAATTAATCACGTTAATTCCTGGCTGACTTTGAAGAAATAGGTATTAATTTATAGATCCTCAGAGAAGAAAGAAGTTTAGTATTTTGGATACCTTGTTTGCTGCAGATCACTTGCTTGGCTTTACTGCCTTGGAGCAAAGAGGGAGGTTGGGCAGAGGCAGGAGATCTGTCAATGACCTTTCCTACAGCTCTTCCAAATCCGCTGCCCCATGGCAGGAGGGGAACTGGAGTGGGAAGGGTGGGGGCCAGGCAGTGCTGGGAGGGGGCTGAGAAGGCAGGACAGGCTGGGGCACATGCCTTGAACCCATGGCTGGGGCTTTACAAAATACATGAAAGGGTGAAGCCATGAAGCATGATTTCTTTATTGTTCATGTCCTGGCTCTACTGCTGTTGATTTTCAAGGTGCCTTTTACATTGTTTTCTAACACGGTGACAGCTGCAGCGAATCAAGGCATTACACTGAATATTTTGAACCAAACCACTTTTATGAGTTCCAATTTCTGTACTGTTTACTTCAACACAGGCTCTTTAAAAACATGCCAGATATTGAAGTGATTAGGAGATCAAGGTCACCAAATACCCATTTTTAGGGTGAATATGCTGCATTTTAAAGAGTTGCTTTAGTGCCTTCCTCCTCTCTTTCTCTGTGCTCAGCAGAGCAATCAGCTGAACGCAAAGAGCACAGCTTTGGAAGGGCACTTCAGGTTCCATCTGTCTCTGGGAACATCTGACTTGGAAGAGGTAGCAAAGAATGTGATGAGAACAGAGATTTCCTTTCCATCACAGAATGTGTCTCAGACCTCCCTGTCTCCAGCAAAATCTTAACCTGCCAGCTGTGATTTGCTCTCCTCTCCATCAGCAAGTGTTCCAGAAAGCCCCTGTGATAAGGTGCCACCTGAAAAGCTGGCTCTGACAAGTGCTACAGGATGAAATGCCCCTGTCCAGTCACTTCTACTGATGCTGCTGCAGCATTTTTATTCTTCAAGTATAATTTCTAAGCCTTGACCTCATTAATATGCCATCGCCCCTGGAAGCCGAGACTTTGTTCAGGGGTTTTTCTCTCCCTTGAGAATTTTGGTGATCTACCAGTATGTTCTTTCTATCACATTTTCAATATAAAGCTAAAATGCTCCTGGCTCCCTATGCTTATGTAATTCAGGGCAGAGCAATCTGTGGTTATTTGAACCTCTGGCAGTATATATTTACAGTGAGTTTGACCTCAAAGGAAATGATGAGTGTTCGACTGGAATATTTGACATTTGAGTTGGGTTGTTTAGCTGTGGATCATAAGAAAAGCTGGTCAAAAAAAATGAAATATATGCAAGTCTGAAAAACCTTTTAGTTCATCCTACGGAAATTTGAAGCTTTGATCAAAATTAGGAAAAAAAAATTAGGTAGTGTATATGGATGTTTAAATGAATTTTTCCTTATTTTTGGCCCAGATTTGGAGAAACATTTGCATGTTGCTAAATCTAGTGAAGATTTTTTGCACTCATCATTACTTGACTTAGGAATTTTGGAATATTTGCACTTTTATATGCCTTGAAAATCCCAAACATTTTCACCAATAAGTTTGAATAGTCTAATTCTTGCTGGAAAATATTCAGAAAATGAGTTCAGAGTAGAGAAACTACAAAGTTTGTGAGTGATCCTATTCTTAGATACTGTGTTTCTACAGCAAAAAAAAAAAAAAAATAATCTTGCTTTATTGCTGAAACAAACTGTTACTGTCATAGAAGAATTAGTAAGAGCTACTGACAGGGTTGTAGGAAAAGCATGGCAACATTCATCCATCTTGAACCACAATAAACTTGGTTTTGCTCAAGATTTGTTATATTCTAAGTGATCTTATCTCCCAACAGATACATTTTTTGATTTTGTGTCCCTCAGGGGAAAAATATTTGATTTTTTTTCTAAAATGCACTTTAATATGTGGACATAGAGTCAAAACCTAGAGTCTACTTGGTTCAAAGAAGGGTAAAACTCACAAAAAAGAGGTGTGACAGACATTTTACTTGAATTTCCCCCTCCTCTCCTCCTGGCCTGCTCTTGGAAATGCTCTCTGCTGCTGGACAAGGCCACCCTCCACTCCCCTCTGGAGTATTGCCAGCATGGGCTTCTCCTTCTGCCTGTAAAGCCAGGTACCTTGCTCTTCATGGCAGAGATACTGGCTCAGATGTCTCTCAGTGGAGAGAATTTTTATTAACAGTTATGAGAGTGTTCTTTCATCATCCAGTTTGGTCAGTCAGCTAAGATGAGGCAGCTCCACACACAGATATCTCACCATGCTTTGGAGGAAACATCCATGATTTTGAGCGGTGCACAAAGAGAGTGTTACTTGCAATGTGTTCTGTGACCAGCAAATGTAGCTCTGAGCACTGGAGTATTTGAAGAATTCTCGGAAGGGTGTGGTGGTTGCTGGCAGTTTTTTAAGGCAGCTCAGGTCCCCAGCAGCTCATGGTGTGAGGAGAAGGGAAGAGCTCTGGGAGGAGGCAGGGGACACACACTGGGCTCTGCTGATGTTCAGGTCTCACATGGCAGTGCCAGGCTGTGATGGCAGAGGTCTGCAAGCACTGCAGCAGCATTAGCACAGTGCAGTCAAAAATCCAGGGATGTGAAAGAAATTACTTATGGCGAGGCTGATCCAACACCCTGACCCTCGAGACAACCACATCCAGCCAAGCTGCTAAGGGCTTTACTGTGTGTGCTCAAATGCAGGGCATGTTCTCTTTTCTCAAGAATCAAGATCTGAAAACACCAAGTTGCCGAAAATTCATAGGCTGTAACCGATTTCTGCCTTTTAAGACTCTAAAAAATTTGCATCTCTCTTTGGGCATTCTTAATGGAGTGCATCTATCATTGCTGCGTCTGCAAACCCTGAGCATGATGGATATCAGTTCCTGGACTCTGCTGTCCTACAGCTAACATATACATAAAAATATAACTCTTGTATTAGAGGAATGGTGGTTTTATTTCTGACTATGTACCTACAGTCACAAGCATTGCCTGCTTTGCAGAGCAATAAATTTAATACATTAGCTAGTGAATTATTTTTTAATGATTTATTTGTAGATGATTTCAATTTAAAATGAGATTTTCAGGTAACAAGGTAGGCAAACATCTTTAACAATGCCACGATATAAATTGCTGTAGCTGACAGATCCCTATAAAAATTATAACAGGCAGATGCGCAATGCAAAAAATTATTCATGTGACAGCAATCAGAAAGACAAATTACTTAGAGACGATGTACATGCTCCTCTATAATTGCTTATAAATTATTATGGTTCATGTTAAAAAGCATCTAGACTCCTAGACAACTAGATTTATTTAAAATAAGAGTAATGGGAAATTGCCAGGAAATGTTGAGGAAGAAGATGCAGTACATGCTTTGGGTGATTGCTAACATAAAAGTACAGTAACTTATTGTCAGCCAACTCAATCTATATTTTCCTTAATAGTTTTGTAGCCTTCATTTTTAATTCACTCTATGCTCAGGTTGCAGTAGCCAGGGTAGGTAACTGGGATGGGCCCAGTGGGACTGCACTGTGGTTCACTGCTGCTGTGTTTCCCAGCTCGTGAGGACACAATGGGACACTGTTCTGCACCCTTGCAGGAGAGTGCACTCCTGAGCACTTCCATGTTCTATGCAATAGGATTGAATTTAGGCACTTGGGGTAGAAGGTATGCTAAGGGGATGGGGAAGATTGACAGATAGGTGGGCAAACCACTTTTCCTTAGGAACCTGGGATAAAAATGAGACAGTGTTTTCCATATTTTCTTAGTGTTCCAAATTAAAAAAAAATAATTTGGAAGTGTGTAAAGTACATCCACAATAGACAGGATTTAATTTGAATGAGCTTTCAGTCAGGCACTTACCAGGTGATTATACAGTAGCAGAGAAATAGTGTATATACATTTATTATATAAGCGCCTCTCTAATGCTAATATTTTTCCCACCAACCTGATTATATTACATATTGAGAGCCAGCCCAACAAAAATGACAGCAAACTTTGTTCTGGATAATGGAGTGCTGAACTCCACCTAAGCAGCTCCAGTCATTTGTGATGACAGCTTGGAGAATACTCCAAACGAATCTAACAATGCCCACGCTCCAGTGACTGACAGCACAGCAAGAGGAAAAATTCCAGTTTCCATGTGAGTGCAGGGAGCCTGACCTAGATTTTAGCCTCTACACCTTCAGAAGAGGAAACATTCTTACCTGTGTATTTAACAAGAAAAAAAAGAGCAAGGGGAAAAAGTCCTCTCCTGTTTGATTAGTCTTTCTTCAATAATTAAGATTTAGCTTATTCTGTGAGACTTCTCCCTTCTGCAGATGTCATCAACACTATAATGACTGGTTGCTCTGTTCCCTGTGTGCTCTTCTCTCTGTAATTACCCCCTCCTGGCCTGCTGCAGGGAGAGCTGTCACAGGGGAGCAGCTGGGGCAGACAGGGCCATGGGCAGCAGCCTGCCTGCGCCTTCCCCCTCCACCCCACTCCCTGGTTGGGGTCAGCTTCCTGTGGGCTGTTCAAATTCTTTCTTTCAGATACTGTTAATAGGGAAAAAAATCTCTAGTGTGAATTTCCTCTCCTTTCTTTTGTTCCTTGGGATGTAGGTGCTATGCTGGGCTCAGGTCACCGTGTCCGGTGCCTCCACTGGAGCGCTGACAGCGGCCAACAGAGCACTGGCCTCACCATTGTATTGTTACCTAGGGGCAGCTGGAGAGGGTTTTTAGCCATTCTGATGGCCTGGTTGTATATTACTGTTCAAATGCCTTTTATCTATTCCACTGTGCTTCCTATACTTCTGCAGTTCAGATTCTGAAATTAGAATAGTAGAGAAGTGCACATGAGAAGGAAAAAGAAATTTTCAAATGAAAGTGGAGGACGAGGCAGATTGAATGACACAGGAGGGTTACTTAGTGTTCATTTGAGCTGTACTCTGGCAAGTTTTTTGGTGTGGATATGGGAGAAATTTCATTGGAAGCAGGGCATTTTCAGCTTCCAAATTTGGATTTCCGTATTGGATCTGCCCCTAACTACAGAACTCCTACTAATTTTGACTCTGCTCTGTGAAATAAATGAAAATCTGGCACTGTTGTCTTTGATCCACAACCTTTCCATGTGTGTCTCATTGATAGTTATTCTTTGGTGTGGTTTGACTTTGAACCAGCGCAGATTTGAAAGCATTAGATCATGTGATAGGATTTGATTGACACAAGAGTGACAGAATTAATTAGATTGGCTGAATTAATTAGATCAACTGGATTAGTTTGGATCTAAATTCCAGTTCTGGACACCCATATTCATTTCAACTTATGGCCCTACTTAGACTTCTGTGACTTTGCTAAATCATAAGAGAGAGCTACCTTTGAGAACACCTGTGCGTCCTGGAGAACAAAGGATGAGCCATCTGCATTGCCTTGCACATCCCTTGCTGAGAGAAGGCAGCAGTGAGCTCTGCACTGTTCTTAATTGTAAATCACAGCAGCCTAAAGAGCAGGACTTAAAAAAAAACACAGAGGATTTCAGAGGAAGCTCTGTGGGGAGCACAATGATACCCACTCATGTAAAAGTCTTGTCACCTATATAAAACAATTCATGGTGCCAGAACCAGTGATTTAATATAAAAGTGGAGTAGATGGGGTTTTAGGACTGGGAGAACCAGGCTCTTTCTCCAGCTCTACTGCAGGTTGCCCATGTCTGTGCAGCAGCAGCAGCACAGAGAGAGGTCAGTGTGATGTTTCTTGGGGTCTTGGCAAAGGCATGTTCAAGTTACAATGTGCAGCTTTGGTCATGGTGAAGGATGGTATAAACCTGGAGGAGATGCACTGAGAACAAATGCTTCAGTACAGGATTTTCAAATAATGACTATCCAAACTTGTCCTATTGTGTGTGGTACTATTAGAGGAAGGACACAGTGGTTAGCAGCAAGGAAGAGGACCATCAGTAAATTGCTGCTGGCCTTTCAGTTGATGTCATTAACAGCAGCCATTAAAAGCAACAAATTTTAACTTAAATCGGTAGGATGTTGTCAGCAAAATGAGAATGAGGTTCAAAATTGAAGTTAACTGGAACAGTGTGTACATAAGTTCAGGTGAAGGGTTGATTTGAGGCTTTTTTGATGAAGAAAGAAGTTGTCTGGCACAAAGAGCTGCTGCTTTTGCACCTGCCTGTGGGATGAGGGGCAGGAACAGGAAAGACCCTGGGGGGAAAGGTGCTTCATGATATCCCTTCACCTGTCAAAACTGTCATGAGTAATGTTTTCAGTAATGGGCTTTCCTTCCCTCCTGAGCTTGTTAGCTTTTCTTTTTACAAGTTTGTTTTGCAGCAAGATGTTATGTGGAAGTTTATATACCAGAAAAGTATTAAAGTAATCAGTGTCAACAAGTTTAACACATGGCTCATGTGATCACAGTACACTTAAACCTGATTTACTGTGATGGGAAAATTAAAACCTTCCATTTGTCACAGTTACTTTTGAATGATTAAAGAGAAACATGAAAACTTGGTAAACATAATTTAGAGGCTGTAAAAATTACTAAAAGTAGGATCAGACCTGATATTCTACATACAGAAATTTTTGCTGATTACCTTTGTTTAGGAAGTAAGATAAAAAAATCACTTGATGAAAGAATGCAATTGACAATGCATATGAAATGAAAAGTACATAAGGATATCTAACAATTATAGTTTGAGAATTGATACTGTAAATGCAGAAAAGGCAACTTGAGAGTTACCTGGTTGAATCTGAAATGCTGCAGTAAGGGTAAAAATGTTCCTTTTACTTGTTGCTTAATATGATCAATAAATTGTAAGCCCTACATATTTAATGAGTTCTATTAATTTTAGGTATTTTGTTTACCTTTGAATGATCTGCCTTTGAAATATTTTTCTTTGGTTTTATTCTTGGCTGATTTTCACACTGATAGTATTTCTAGCAATGAAAAAGATTGAATTAAAAGGTCTCTGATATGTGATGATATGTATGCATGTGCTAGGGCTGTATTGTACTAATATAATAGCAATGGGAGAAAAAATTGTAGGGAGACTGATCTTTTATTAAACTGTCTGATGTATGTTCATTTTAAAGTGAAGTATTAAGGAAACTGTTTCAAAAGTTTTTGCTGAACAGAACATCAAAAGTGGTCCTTTTTTATTTGAACTACTCCTGTATTGTTTGATTGCATAGGCAGCATGTTGTAATTGTATCCTGTTGTGTATAATACAGACCTCTACAGTCTGAGTAGGCTGTAGGTAAAAAACCCAACTATGTGGAACTGCCTTGAAAGAAAAATTATAAATGTCACATCTGTTATTTGGGGATTTTTTTGCATAACATAACTAACAGAGGTGGATGGAAAAGTTTTAAGGGACAAGACTGGCATCAGATGCCAATGTACATTTTCTTTCCATAAGGAATTGGAGAATTCAAAACTGGTTTACAGAAGCAAGTAGTTAAGCTGCAAAACATTTGGTTTATTTAACAAAGAATTAATGTTTTGGGCATGAAAGTAATGATATTCCAAAGAAGTGGAATTGAGCAAGCTCAGTGTGCTCTGTTTACTGTCTGCACATTCAAAGTTACATGTACTTAAAAAAAGATGTATGAACCCCCTTAGTTGCCAATACCTGCTTTAGGTTTTTCATATTTCCCTGAAACACACCAAAAGCCATTTCTTTTAATGTACTGTATTGCATTTCCCAAGCTGCCTTTCACTATATTGGAAAATGTATCTGTGTCTAATATTTCTTTATTATTGTTTTACTTTCAGTTGATGGTTGCATTGACTGGTCAGTGGATCTCAAGACATACATGGCTTTGGCAGGTGAACCAGTCCGAGTGAAATGTGCCCTTTTCTACAGCTATATCAGAACTAATTATAGCATGGCCCAAAGCACAGGTCTTAGGCTTATGTGGTACAAAAACAAAGGAGATTTAGAAGAACCCATTATATTTTCTGAAGTTAGAATGAGCAAGGATGAAGATTCCATATGGTTTCACTCGGTTGAGCTGCAAGACAGTGGTTTCTACACATGTGTTCTGAGGTGAGTATTGCATTAAAGTCTAAACAAGAATGTGGGGATTATCTGTTAATAATGTATGGAGTATTAGATATTGGTTAAAAAATTAATTTTAGCAATTAGAATTTAGATATACATCCAATTAATGCATATTAATTTTTTATTCTCATAATTATATATGTCACATAATGCTTTGTCTCAAAATCAGTTTCCCAAGTAATTATAGTTACCTAGTCATGTAGCTATAATTAACGTGCTTTCACTTAATTACTCCTTTTTTTAAAGTACAACATTTGCAAATTCTCAATTTTCTGTAAACCTTCAGAACCTGATACATCTTAAATCATGAAGTATTTTGTGTAAGTATTGTTCTGTTTCAAATCCTCTGAGTTATTACAGAGTTACAGTTTGAATTATTCTGATGGGATCAGACCATGGGGAGTTACAGTTCTGTCTGGTTTTGAGGAAATGTTTATTTTAATATACAGTTATGATTTATCATAAATTTAGCAGACCTCATTTGGTAATACACCAAAATGCATTTCTCAGAAGTGTCTTGGAACTGTTGGATGAGCCTTAAATTAAACATGTGCTAGAGCTCGTGATTTCCATAGTGTAGATGTTGATGTCATCACTATGCCTAAAATGAGAAGATTAAAAAAAAAGGAGGACTTTTAAAGAATGAATGAATAAATATTCCTTAAATGATCTGGTTTTAAATGAAAAGGAGTTTACAGATACTTTGTATGATTTGGTTTTAAACTATTCAGTTTCAGATAATAAGTTTGCTTCATCCTTGTCTGCTGTTCCATACTGAAATTAAACAGATTTCATGAATTAAATAACAAGTATTGCAGCAAATAACAGCCCTGTTCAGAACCCAGAATTTGCTCCCTCTCCATCTCTGCTGACTCTTGCTGCCTCAGCTGCCTCAGATCATTGTGATCCTGAGGAATGCTGCTCAAATCAAAGATTGTGCCCTGGATTGTGGTGGTTTGTACTGGGCACCAATGTCCAGTTTAAATATTGGATATGTCTGCCTAATGCAGTTGGATTGAGTTGCAGCCTTTGGAGTTGTTCTTTTATCAGCTCCTCTGTCAGAGGTGGGGTGTGAAGGCCCTGATTTTGAAATATTACGGGAAGATGGTGATTTATATGTTTTAAGGGAGCCATGCCTTTTTCATAAGTCATTGTTGTGATAATCAAGTTACTAGTTTAATACTCTGAAACATTCTCATGCAAATCCTTTGTGAAAAATGAAGAATTGATCTTGGATCAAATTCTGGGGCATACTTCTTTTCTGGGAAGTTTCAAAACTCTGCTCATTTACATGACAAAGTAATTTTGGTAACAAATGGGCAAGTTCTTGAATAATTCATGGCTTCTTCTAATTTTCAGCTAAAAACTATATGACATGCTTATTGGAAGGCATTACACAGCAACACGATCTTTCTTGTCAGTTATGCAGTTTCCTTGCTTTGACTAGAACTTTTTTACATAATTACAGATATTTTTGCCTTTTTCAGATTTATGTCAGAGTGCAGAATAATATGTGTAGTGGTTACAGATAAAAGACTCTATTTCTTCCTTTACTGAATTATTTTTTCTTCCAAAAGCATGGCAATGTATCCTTGCTGTTATTGTTTATGAAACCATAGGAGGCTTAAAATAGCAGAGGATGTAGCAATAGTAATTGATTTTAATTTCATTAAAATTGAGCTAGATGTAATGTTCTGAAATGTGATCACATTTCTGTGGGAGACTATCCACACCATTAACTGTGTAATTTCAGCTTTATTAATCCATTTTTTTTGAGGGGGAGAAGCAGATGTTTGTGTTTTAGTCATTAACCAGATTCACCTGCTTTATGAGAGTTAAGAGGTCACAAATGAGAGCAGTAATTTTAGAATATGATTTTATTTTCTAGAAGCATTAACAATCTCTGTAACAAATGCCATCTTTTGTAGACTGAATTAGCAGAGACTGGTAGATAGAACTTGATGCAGTGGAAATGAAGAGGAGACTGTCTCCATCAGTGTGCAACAGTGGCTTTAGGGTTACATGCATAGCTGAGCTTTTTGGTTTGGTAGCTAAAGGAAAACACTGAGGAGGAAAATGCTTTTGATTCAAGATAAATTTAAAACTTTTTCTCAACAGAGAATTTTTCATTCAGGTTCTTTAAGAGAAAATCAGAAGCAATTCAATTCTAAATTGATGTCTTTCTAGCCACTCACCAGGGATATGTGAAGCTCTGGTACGTCTCCCTGTGCTGTCCAAAGCATGAAATCCCACATTTGCATGTCCCAGTGGCCAGTTCCACCACTTCAGGTCGCCACTTCCAACCTTGGAAGTGTTCTGCTATTTGCGCTTGTCTTTGCAAAAGGGTGCAAGTGGGTGATATGCTTAGATGGGGTGCTAGGGCCAAGTGGGATGAGGGATCCTGGTCCCAGAAGTGCATGGGTTGAAATGATGGACTGAGTCTTGAACTGGGAAGGCAATAGTGAGAGCTTTAATTTACTCTCCCCCAAATTGTTACTTTTTTCCCAGTCAACACAAGATGACAGATAAGAAAACTGTATGGGGAAAATGTCAACCGTACTTTTCACTGAATTTCTTATTCATTGAAATGTTTCTTCTTGATTCTTAAAAAAAAAGGCAAAACTGTTTTTCAGGAAGCTGCATTTTCTGGTTTCTCACATGTGCTCATAGGATCAAGGCATGACTATCAGTGAAGCAGTGTGAAGGAATTTTTCAGAACCTGCTTGAAAAGGGCGGGTATGAGAAGGTGAAGGATAGGCTGCTGTGACAGTGATTTGAAGATGGGTAAAAATTAAATGTGTCCGTGAATTCTTACTTATACAGAACTGTCATTTCAATAATCATAATGACTGTTTTGTAAAAAAACCTGTAATACTGCATAAAATTAAGGAGTATCAGATCAGATCTTTATAAATGAGGTTGCTTCTCTGGATTGAAGAGATTTGATATCATAATTTAAATGTTGCCTCTCCTTTATTAACCAATTAAACGTTATTCCATGGACAGGTGTGAGGGTGTGTGTATAATAGGAGGAAATTATTGGTGCATTAAAACCTACTTCTCCCTTCTCACAATGCATTTTGCATTGAACTCATACTCAGACGCAAACTGAAGTGTGATATTTTTCTCCAGTGTTAAGCATATGAAAAGGTCCTGATTCTGCAAGGACTTTTAAGAGTGCAGAGTCCAGCTGTGTTAGTTAAGCCATGTGAATTCCATGGATCTTTGTTCTTGGATGCCTTTTCTGTGTCAAATCAGGGATATTGCTGCTACATCCAAAAGGCATCCTAAGAAATAGATAGCTGTGTATTTCATTGCAGTTCCCAGGTAAATGCTGTGATGTTTGCATCATGACTTTACTGGCCAGTGTGGAAATGCTGTGTTCTGGAGGTCTCCTTCCAGTACATATCCTGGATATGCCATTAATCTTCCAGCACCCTCCAGTACTCCTTTCAGATAAAGCTGTTGGCATTTCTGTTATGGAGGTTTGATGTTCTGGGATTCTCACATCAGCACTCTCGATTGCAGCTTCTTCACTGAAGAATTCAGAGATGAGCTTCAAAATGATGAAGCATCACCCAAAACATGGAAATTACACTCAACCTAAATGCATAGGGTGGCCCTAAAGTTCTGAGTATGTGGGACAGTCTTTTGCCAGATCATGGTCTGCTTTTGCTCTCTGAGCAAATACATCTGCTTTTCTGTGTTAAAAGCTTGGTTTTTAAAGACAGAACAAGAACTGTGCCAACTTAGATCATCTTCACCTGGTGAAAGAAAAGAAGATGAACTGAGGAGGAAATCTCAGCAAAATTTAGCCTAAATTTGCCCTCATCTAGGGACTGCTCATGGAAACCTTCTTCTGACTAGGCTCAGCTCCAAACCAAACTGTAGTCAGGATTTAAAGAATAAAACCAGTAAGGGTAAAAAACATAAGTACATATTTGCTGTTAATTAACTGTTGGTGAAATAAACTTGATTCCCATAATGAGAATAAGAAGGGTAGAAAATCTGAGCCTCGAGAGGGTGCAGGGGAGCAGGAGGTGAAAATTTGTGGTCATCAAACTGACTAATGAAGCTAAGCCTTGATTTTTGTACAGGATGCAGAAGAACAAAGGAGTGAGGGTCTTGAATGCCTATGGGGGAATAAGCTTGCAGATCTCTAATACCAGCATTTGATGCCAGAGAACTGCTGACAAATCAAGTTAGAAAATCTGTGTGTCCTTTTTCCCTTGCTGTATCCCTGTGTGCATAGTTCTTAATGGAGAGCAGCATTGCTATGGACATGCACAGAGGAACTGAGCCTTTGGTGAGCTATTGACATACCACTTTCTGAGCAGTAATAAAATAGAGCAATAGTAGATTTTAAGCCTTCTGGCTTCTGAATATCTGTGGAGTGCATGACCAGCAAATCAAAATCAGATTTAGACAGCCTGGAGGGGCTAGCAGTAAAATCTGCAGCTCAGCCTGCGTGCTCTCTTCAGAGGATGTTAGGCAGGGCTTAGGGGCTTGTTATAAGTGCCTGTCTGGACTGCAGAATGCACCCATCAGCCCAGGAAAAGCTGCACACCTTCTCTTAGTGCTGAAAGTCTGGCTTCTGAGCAGCATGAAAAAAGTGTGTTTTCAGATCCAAACAGAAATGTTGGACTAAGTCATAATGTCAACATTATAGGGGTAGGGGTAAGGCTGCTTTCTCTGTTGCCATCTCTTGTGGTTCTTGCCATATGTGTTTTAATGCAGTTCTTCATTTTGTTGATGGCTTTGCTCAGCATTCAACTGCTCCTGACAAAAGTGATTTTGTATCTCAAACCCTGTTGGATGCAGTGTTGTAATTCCAGTTTAGCCAAAGAATATTGTTTTCCATAGCTGTTACTGGCAAGTGCTTTTTTTCCCCTCATAGACTTACTCTGGAAAGATTTAAAGATGATACTTTCCTGTGGGCTATTGTCTTTAATTATTGGACATCCAAGAGGAGCACATCTAAGCAGCTGATAGATTATATATCTCATAGTTACCTCTCAGCTTTGCACGTTGGTATATGATCAGCTTTCCTGTACAGTCCCAGGTGTGTCTGTAGAAACAGCAACATCTCACATTTGGAGCAAGTGGATTCAGCATGGCACAGGCTTTCCAACCTCTGTATGGCACTAACATTAAATGTCACACATTAAAAGTGGGTGACATTTCCCACAATAAAATTGACTGATTATGTATAAACAAAATCCCTGCGAGATAGAGTATTCAATACTTGAATTCAGTGCTACAGCAGATACATTATAAAGTCAGTATGATTCATGATAAAATAAATTTTTTTTGAGGTTCTATCACTGAGATATAATGTTTTGGCATTATCAAAATGCAGGGGAAAGTGGAATCAGAATGCTTCTACATTTGTATCTAAAATTGTGTAGAAAGTGATGGTGCTCCTACAAATCATTTTGATGACATTGTCTTTATTGAGAAAAATCAGTTCTATCTATTCTTTGTGGAAAAACAAAGATTTGTTTCTCTTCCCTGGTGATATGTGTATTTCTGCTCACCCTCCTCCTCTAAAGCTTTAAAAGAGAAATTATTCATCCTCTGTTGCTCTGAAAAACAATGTTTACTGTCGATGAGAAGCTGCAAGAACAGTAGGGCTTCAAGCAGAAATATCCATGTTGCTTTGTGGTTGGAGGGCAACCAGTGGTTTCCCTGTTGCAGTGGCATGGACAAGAATGAGAACATTGTGAATCTTTCAGTTTTCCTAATAGTGAAGTCCCAGATTTAGATTCTTTTAAAATGACTGACCTGACTTTGTAGCCTCTACAGGTTGTCATAACAAAGCTCCCTGTGCTGCAATGCCTCAGTAATGTTTCAGCTCACTGGTTGCTCCTGAAGTGCCTTCCCTGGTGGGGTTCAAACCTTGCCTAGAGCAGAGAAAGGATGCAGAGTGGAAGACTGCTTCCTCATACAGTCAGACTTTGCCTGCAGGAGAGCTGCTACTGAGATGTTTCAGCCCTCCCCAGCCATCTCTTCTTCAACATGTCAGGGAGTTTTTATTTCCTTTCTGTTTTCCAAATAACAGTGACAATGTGCTCACCCAGGTATCATTCCTGTTGGAATCCCCATGAAGCCAGCTGTAAGTACAAGACATCAGTAGGAAATGTTGTCTGTGTCCCGTGAGTGGACAGACAAATGGAAGGTTTCCTAAGGAAATCTATCATGCCCAAAGTACAAGATGACAGAACCGTAGGGAGTTAAACTGATATTTGTTAGGTGATACTGGAGGAAAATTTCTTATTTTCTGGCCATCACTTTAAGGGAAGGCACAGCCAGGAGGACTCAGCTGTAGGACTCAAACAGTTCACATTGTAAGGATGTTCATTTCATGATTCTTTCATTCCTTGTATACCCTGTGAGACAATAACTGATCCACTGGTTTTCCTGCTCAATTGCCCGTGTACAAACAGAGCAGGACCTGCCTTTCAACATTGCATCTGCAAAATAGGACTTATGTGCAGAACGAAGGCTGTGCTGCACAGGTTTTATTCCTCCAGGCAATAAAATCATTGAGGTTTAGCAATGCAGACAAGTCTGATGGGTGTCTTGAATGCAACTCTTGTTTTGTGTGCTAGGTGCCTAATTAAAAAAAACCCAAAAAATAAAGGCACAAGGAGTAGATATGCTAATCCACACAGTTTGTGTTTTGGAAGAAATAAAGGAGAAAGCATTCAGTCCTCTCAGAAACAGGGTATGGCAATTGCAAAATTAGTGGAAGGGAATTTCTTAATACTGTCCTGGGAGCAGTTGTTCCTGTGCCTCAGATTTATGTCGTTTGTAATGGGGCTTTTCAGTAAGACAATGTGATTTAACATTAATATCCATGTTCTAATAGAAAAGTATTAGGAAATAAATGAAAAGGGCTTAGTCATTTGTGGTAGCAAACTTTAAAGCAATTTGCTGCTTTGTAATTCTTAAGGACAAAGAAGGAATTTCCCCCAGAGCAAACCCAGCCAATTACAGGATTTCTTTTGCTGGAACAGGATGTCTAAAGCTGACAGAGACCACCTAGTTCAGGAACTGAGGTGTGATATGCTGCAATAACTTGGTGTTCTTTTGGCTTCTGCATTTCTTCTGTGTTCTGTATTGTATTTTCATATATTCAATTCTAACATTTAATGACTAACATCAATGACAAGTTTAAAAAAACCTCAAACCCAAGGAACACTTTTGGCCTGTGTGATTCAGCTTCAGTGTTGGGAGATTTTCTCTTTTTGTCTGGATAGTCCCTGTTGGAATGACTAACTGGTGATTTGCTTTTCATTTGCATCTGTCACAATGCAGAGGTCATTGGGACCAGGGCATGTGTGTGTGAAGACACCCAGAAAAGAAATAGCTCCTCCTGACCCTCACCATGTGGGAATCAGATGGTTGTCATTTATTCTTCTCCTTTCTTAAGACACACTTAAGAAACATAATACTTAGAGATTACCCATGAATTTTCAAAGCATAGCCACAAGTTTTCAAATAATGGCCTTGCTCTATCACTGACTGTAATAGGCACATCCTGACATTTTTATGTCACATTTCCCTCTTAAGGTGATGTCCAAATTAAATTTAAACTTGGAGCTAAGCTTTGGTGAGAGAGACCCAGCTGTGAGATGCTCTACCCAACTGCCATATCCAAGCATCTTTTATTTTTTTGTCCCAGGATCTAGGAGCACAAAAGTTCTCTAAAGATGTCTAAACTCACAGTGAGAAGTACAGGTCTTGCTTTTAAGTGCCTCTGGTGAGAACTAGATTGTTGACAGGTGACTTGAGGAGACATTCCTGGATATCTATTTTTCGAACTGTCATAAATGTGAGCTTTTAAAATTACCTTTCAGTGACTTTGCTCAGAAGTTCTTTTCTTTTGAATAGAGAGGGTATAGCCTTTCTTCACTGTAAAACATGACCTCTGGGATGTGCAGTATGTTTTAGTCAAGGTCAAATTGTCCTGTTTCTAGAGATTGGATCTTAGGAGAAAAGTGCATAAAGAATAAAAGTTCTTGGTGAGTGGTGGGTTAGTTCCACACAGATACTTTTCTGCTTGGAGGGAATGGGTTCTTGAATGGTACCTTTGTCTGATTCACCATCTCTTCCTCTGTTCGAGGAGGATCTTGAAAATGTGTCAGATGCTAAAGGAATGGGAACGAGGAATTAGGTTTTCTCCCTTTCAGGCATAGGAGTTGGTATTAGATAACAGCAACAAGAAAGGAAAATCCAGGACAGGAGTGTTTGGAGCAGTACCAAGGCTAGGTACCACACACAAGCCACAGAATCACTGTACCTCTTGGCCTTTGGTTCAGGGAGCAACTACAGCACTGTCAGCCCGTTGCCCTCTCAGTTGACGAATTAATAAGAATTAAAAGTAAAAAAAAAATTCAGGGGTCTGTGATTTGTAACCTCTGGCTGTCACTTACACCGTGTGTGGGAAATTGATCTTTTCCAGAAAATGACCCCAAATATGTAGGAGTGAGTGGTAGTCACTGAGAAATAAGTTAACACTTGAGTGAAACCTTGGAAGAGTAAGTAATCATCTGTTATTTTTAAAGATGATACATTTGTGTGATCTGAAAACGAACAATGATGATAAACAACTTATTTTTCTTTAAGCAGATCATCAAACCATGACCTTGGTAACCGTTGTGTGAACTGTAAAATTTGGACAGGAATAAATTTATTAAACTCCCATGAAGTGAGAGGGAAACAGTCAAATGCTCGATTAAGTTTAAGAGCTGATAAACCAGCACATTTATAGAGCAGCCAGTAGTGGATCTGGTTATGCATTCATACTTCAGATGGACTAAAATGTTTGGTGGTGTACTTACTGCTTGTTGGAGGTTAGGATTTTTCTTTTTTTTCCTTTTTTCTTTCAGAGAATTTTGTCCCATTTGTTACCTAAGAGATGGTAACAAGGAGTACTTAAGAGAGAAAATAAATGGCCGAGGTAGGGGAAAGGGTGCTGCTGGTTACTCTCTTACCTGAGGGGTTTTCTCCTTGGAAGGGCAGAGATGCCATGAGGTTTTGGCTGGGGGTGAGGGGCTGGCCTTTGCCCCATCCCCTTTCCCATCCCAGGGGAATGGTCAAGTTGCTGCTACCGCGGGGAGAATTCTCTGCTGTGTGGAATCCAGCTCTGTACTGCTTCTCCGGCTGCGGGTGAGCCGTTGCTCATAAGAGCAGCGACTGGACTGGGAACTTATTAAAACTGATCACACTGGAAAGGACCCTCACCATGCACCCAGGTGCTTGAGGGGAAAATCCCAGAACCCCGATCTTCTTCCCCTTCCCGGAGGCCGCGTCTCCCATCTGCCGCTGCCCAGCCCCAGTATTTTCTACACTGCCTTCTTGGGCTTTTTTGCTACACTTTAAACTCAGCAACCTTTGCCCAGCAGGACACCCTGTAGCTGCAGCTGAGGAGTTTCTGCCACAGTTTGTTTGCCACCCCGGGGTGTGCCCAGCTCTGCTCCAAGGTTCCTGCTGCAGCCATGTCGCCATCCGGCCCGCCCGCCGTTAGCGCGTGAGGGAACCGCGGCCGAGCTCGGCCCCAGCGCCCCCTGCAGGCGCGGGGGAACCAACGCAGCCCGCCCGGCCGGGAGCCAGCAGCGCCCCTGCTGGCCGTGCCCGGAACTGCAGCGAGGGGAGGCAGGGCTGGGTTTGTGCGCTGCTGTTTGCAGGGTTTTAAATTTACATGTTCTCCCGTATCTTGGCCTGAAAGCCCCGTTATTTCAAAGTTATAGTAATTTGGAGGGAAGTGGGTCATATTTTCTATTCCAAGGGAGGTTCTTGCCTTCTTTGGCAGACACCTGTCCTTCGAACCAAGACATTGCTGTTGTTGCTTTAACTCAAAGATGAATGTACGGGTTGATCTATTCAGTCCTGCAGTCAGTGAGCCAATAAAAATGTCATTAAAGCAGCCAGAGTGTTCAGGGACATGGTGAGAGATCTAAGCCTGAGGTGTGCTGTTTGTTCCCTGAGCACTGCTTTGATAAATACACTTCCCAGCTTTTGGATCTACCACTGAAGTCTTAGAATGTAATAAAAAAGCCAGTACAATGCAAAATGAATCTGTAAGGGGAAAAAAACCTAGTGTGAATCCTCTTGTATAAATATGCAGTTCAAAATTATGTGGGGTTTTTAAATCTAGTACATATAAAATATTCAACCACATTTCTGCCGCCTTTCCTCTTTATAAGAAAATAAATGGGGGTGGCTGGGGGTGATTCTGAGCATATTAGAGAAAAAAAAATTTCTACTTGACTCTTTTAACAAACCACCCTCCCTTAGCAGAAAAACAAATGAAAAAAAAGGGTTTTTTTCAAAAGTTATGCATTTTACTTTAATTAGAATTCAGCCTTGGGGCTGATTAATTGTCTTGAATCCAAAACAAGATGAAAAATAATTTAGAGGCTGAAACTCCAATTTCAAATGTCCTTCTCCATTTCTTTATATCCTTCCTTTTTCCCTTTTGTCCTCGCTTCGAAGTCAAGCCAAACACAGTCTTGCTTGCTTTTGTTTTTGGACCTGTTAAACTCCCTTGGTTCTCCCTGTGCTTTTCTATTTGGTTCGAAGCTGGCTTCAGTTTGTTGTTCAGAGCCAGCTCCAGGTGGCCTGGGGATTACAGATGCCTTGCCACCAGAACAAAGGAAACTGCTTTGTGAACTCTGGCAAAGCTAAGCTCTTCTTCCTATTTCCAGTCGAGAGAGTAGGCCCAGTGTGTAACTATTCCCTGGGAACAGAGTTCCAGTGTGAAAATTCAAGACAATTTTTCTTCTTTGCACTGTGGAGTGGTTCTTTCTTTTCTTCCCTCTTCCTGTTCCCCATATGACCACTACTACTTCTTATAGAATTAGAACCCACTAGAAATCAACTCCTATGGAAAATGAATGGTTTGGAAATGTTTCAGAAAAGACAAATTGTTGAAAGACCCACTTCCAGACCCATGGGTTTGTATTTCCTTTACATGTATATGGAAAATGTACATTCTGACATTTTCTTGTGGATTCCCACATTTGCTACTTAGATACAACTCATCTTACCTGGCCTCACAATACTAAGATCACCACTGGAAGCCCTCCAGCATCTTCCTCACCCACCTTGAAGCTGCTGGCTTTTCATTCCATTTGGAATACTTGGCTACTGTTTCTGACAGCAAAGCCCAGGTTACCTGTAGCTTTGCTGTTGTTATCTTTTGTTCTTCTTGTATCTGCCTTTCCTCATTAAAAATGGCCATATAACCTTTCCTGCCAGCCTGCCAGCCATGGACTGCTGGGAGCACTGACCTCCTCCACCAAGCTCCACGACCATGTATTGAAAACAAAAGTGGATCCTCCCTTTAATAATTCATAGGCCATCTGTTTAGCTTCTGAAAGAAGAAAATCAAAAACGTGGGGTTTGTGCTAGTTTATCTACGTAACTCCAACCAAAAAAAAAAAAAAAAAAAAAAAGTAAAATACTCTTACCTTAAACAATTTAAAGGCAGGTCATGAAGGAGAGCACTTGTGGACACAGGGGTCCTGGAAAAAATAGGGAAGAACGAAGAAGAATGTCTTCCCAACACAGCAGCTCTATGACCTTCCTGAGAGAACTCTTTAGGTGGGCTCCCATCAGTGCCCTGTGTGGCCAGGCCTACCCTGTTCCTGTCTGCTTGCCAGGTGTTAAAAACAAAGTTGTACCTCTTTGTGATCTCCCTTCTGAGTTCTCCCTCAAGCTGTCAACTTTAGAGAGCCCCTTTATGCCTCCAGAGCCCACAAGGCAGGGAAGACACCAAGAAAAAATCAGCACAGATGCATCAGCTGCTCAGAGAACTGAGAGATGAAATCTAATGGCCCAGCCTTGGGGAGCAGCTTGCCCAGCACAGCAAGGAATGGCTCACGACTTAGAAGACTTTAGCTCCAGCCTTCTCCTGCAAAACTGAGAAAAACAACAAGGCTGATCAAACTACTGATTCCTTTTGCACATGCATTGAAATATCACTGTTTTCCAGAGCTGATTAGATTAAAGGAAGACTCCTGCTTCAGTCACTGACATTCCTGCAGAAATTGCCCTTTTCTGGATTACCAGCAGTAGCAGTAATGTGAGTGGCTGGTGAAGAACCATCCATGAAGCTTTAAAGTCTATTGCTTTTGGCTTAGTGAGGGCTTTCTTCATCATGAGCCTGAATAGATTTATTGTCTTGGTCATGGAGTGTGAACAAAAGTGATAGTACTCCCCAAGCACTTAGTTTCCTCAATTCTACTCAATTCTAATTGTAACTAATGAAAAGCATACTGCATTTTTAGGTTGTGATTCCAGGAAGCATTTTAAATAGAAGTAGCCTCCAGCACTGTTCAGAATGCAATCTAAATAATGCAAGATTGTTAGGAGAAAATACAGCACTATTAAATAACACCAAGTAATGGACAACTATTCAAAGGCATTATTTCTTATTAGCCTGGATCATTATTACTGAGTACATGTGACCTTACTTGCACTCCGTAATACTTATAGTCATTCAGGAAAGCTAAATAATCATTAATCATAATGATTATACTGAGTGGTTATATCTATACTTTTTGGATTTTCAGTGCTGTAAAGACTCTCAAATATGTTTTGTTTTCTTCTTACAAGAAGGGCAACCCTTTTCAAAAGGTAATTTAGGAGAAAGTTGACTTATTTTCCCTAAATTATATAAGCCCACCCCAAATGATGGATTGTTTTCAGTCCAGAGAAATTCTCTTTCAGGTAAAATAATATGTTTTGTACAGTTTGTGAGAATGAGAACTTTATTATAGACTCTCAACTAAAACACATCACATCAGTGTGCAAAGTGAGCCTTTTCATTCAGAGGTGAGGGAATGGACAAAATATCCACCAATTTTATTACACAGATGTAAAGGTGGCATTTTGAGGAGAAGTGAGAAGGAAGGACAAAGTCTGTTGTTTTGCTGAATGCATAGCACTAATGGTGCTGAAAATGGGATGTTTCTGAAGATTGCCTCCTGATTTGCCTTGTAAATGGCTCTGTCTGCCAATGCTTGCTTATGCCACACCTTTGACAAGAACCCATTTGTAGTGTCTTGCCAGCACTTGTTTAGCATGAAGCTTTGAGCTCTGGTGAAGTGTCCCTGTAGACCTTTTTATTTTCTTCTCAACTACAGGCTCCCTTGACAGAAGGAAATGTAAGAGAAGATTTGTTATGGAGCATTTTGGACTTTTTTTTTTTAATGAAAACCACTGTCCTGGGTTTAGTTGGTGGGAGTGAGGAGTCAGCATCTTTAGTGTCAGGAAAATGTTTCAAAAAATATAAAAAACATTTATTTTCCAAGTGAAGTCTGTTTTGTCTGTGACAGTAGTGGGTGAGTGGTCTCCTTGTCTTCTTCTTGACTCATTAGCTTTTTCATTTTATTTTTTCCTCCCCATTCAGTTGAGGCGAGTGAAGGGTGCAGCTGGTGGGAAGCTGGCAGCTGGTCCAGGTCAATCCACCACAGTATCATGTGCTGTAGAATTTTGTACAGGGGCTCCTTCTCAGGGAGAAATCCTTCCTGTCTGATATGATTTAACATCTAGCGCATAACCCTTCTTCTCAAATGTGTAGCGCTGCACACTGGAGTGAAATCTCCTGAAGGTGGGAGAGAGCAAGGGTGAGGATAAGTGGGGGGGGGGGGGGGGGATACAGAAGAAATGGGACTGTGTCTCCTGACCAACATTTGAGGTGCCAACAGATTCTTGTGTTCATAGACCTGCAAGCTCGAAAGACCTGCTGTGCTGGGTTGGATCACTTGTCAACAATATTTCTTCAAGGTTCTTCGTAGTCTTCACAGTCAGAAGGGAGCCTTTATGTTTCCTAGTAATTCTTCTGTGCTGGAAATGCACAGCATGGCTGTCACTATTTGAATGTGTCACTCAAGTGTTTGTGAAAATGAGGGCTTGACAAAGAAACTTTCTGTGCCAAAACAAACATGGTGAAAAGAAGGCAGGATAAACAAAACCATCTTTCTGTCCCCGCAGAAACTCAACGTATTGCATGAAGGTGTCCATGTCCTTGATGGTAGCTGAGAATGAATCTGGGCTTTGCTACAACAGCAAGATCAGATACCTGGAAAAATCAGAAGTCACTAAGAGAAAGACAATCTCCTGTCCTGATATTGAGGATTACAAAACAGCCAGTCAAGAGCCAGATGTGGTGTGGTACAAGGTAACTATTGCTGTCTTATTGCTGTTGGGCTGAAACTCTTCAAAACTTTCTCTGTTTTCAGTCTGAGGCTTAGAGCTGACTTTTTCTGAGGGATCAGTGGTTTGTGACTGGTCTGGAGGGTGTTTTCCCAGTATGACAGTTTTGCAGGTAAAACTACCCAGCATAGTAATTGTCCAACAGAAATCAGTATCAGTGAGGATGTTCTGTGAGAGTGCTCACAGGACTCCTCTATCAGCAGTATCACATTCCCAAACCACAGTGCCTCTGTATCAGTTTGTACCTGGGTGTGGTGTCTCCCTGCACAACACTGGAGTAGAAACAAAGGAAGGCACCTTCAATGGAGCCAAAGGTGTATCAGCACCACCAGCTCCATTTGTGCTGCCAATTAATTTTTATGGAGTCTGTCAGCTAATTTCACCAAGACTTGTAAATTTTTACCAGTGTCTCCTGGAGTCTGCACAGAAGTCTGCTGAGGTTCATTGAGTAACTGTCATAAAGTCAGTTCATTTTAACTGAGGTCAGTTAGATACTTTTACTACTTTCCAGGTAATTCATCAGCCTGCACCTTCTCCAAGGACTGTCAAGTGTCATACACTACTTTTATCAGCAGATGTATTGGTGGTGAGTTTCTGTAGCTCCCCAAGAAAGCAGGAGAATGAGTAAAATATAGGTTGGCTGGCAAACATCAGGTAATGAGACCACAGCAAGGTCTGGTGAATTTTGCCTGTTGTCTTGACTGGGGTCAAAGTCTAATATTTGAAGAGCCCTTATGTATTAGTTGAGGGCTAACACCCTCAACTAATGATGCAAGAAACAGTAGAGAAGGATAAAGAGCCGAGAGTCAGAAGGAACCAAAAATAGTTGGGCAACAGGAACAGTTCAGTGGAATCTGTGGAAAATAGAGTTTGGATTGTGGGAGTTTAGGATAATCTTAGTTCAGGTAATACAGACAGAAACATACAAACTATACAAAACCTAAATTTGGAGTGCTTGTTTTGCCAAACTTAAAAACATTCTTTAAAGAATATTTTGTATGAAATAAGTGATATAGGCAGACTAGCAGATTTTTTTCCTCCTTAGCAGGCTGCAGCTGAAAAGATCAACTATAAACGTTGTCATTTATTTGTTTTTTTACAGAAATCTCACATGTTATATCTTATAGTAACAAAATGTGTGCCATAATCCACTGTTAGTGTGAAAAAGTTTTTCTTTCAACAGTTTTTCTTTCAAGCTCTTTCTCTCAGCATATGGGTTGATATCTTCAGTGCTGTTCATACGTCAATTATATGTATTTAGTTAATCATAGAATATCCTGTGTTAGAAGGGGCTCACAGGGATCACTGATTCCAATTCCTGCCTCTGCACATGAAGTCTGAAATATCAGAGCAAAGAGGATACTGAAAAGAAGCTGCTTCTTGCCCTCTCTGCTTTGGTATTACTGAACACCAGATCACTGCAGATCTCATCTTTTTGCAAAAGCACACTGAAAAATAGTCTGGCAGAAACAATCTTCAGCTGTCATGGAGCAGAAATTACACTAAAGAAGATGCATGTGCAGCCCCATGCCAGTGATGCTTTGTACTGACCCAAGACAGGGAGTGGAAGGGTCTGTTCCAGAATCCCACCCATGTTGTGTGGGTGTCACACACAGCTTGTGTGACACCAGGCTAGAGTGTGGCAGCTGACTGACAAATCATCACTGAGGTCAAACTGAACAAACTTTGTCATTGGATGATAGCGGTGAGACAATTGCAGTCGACAACCTTTAGTCTGGCTTGATAGTGAAAAGAGACATGAGTGAGATTACCTACTCTTATCTATAATGAACAATTACAAGTTATCAGTTGGGCTCTTAGAGAAACATCTTTGTTACCTAGAGCTGAGTTAGGAAGCTCGGCAGTGTGCAGTCACAATATTGATGTTGCACAGAAGGTGTGTATTTCAGGTTATCCCATGAAACTTCTTTCTGAACAGAGTTTTGGATATTCTAAACTATTATGTTACTGTTAATACAAGTCTGCATATTCTAAAGAGCAGAAGTCCAATTTCTAGAAAATATAGAATTATATTTATTTCAAAATGATTTGGTGAATACTGGGGTAACCCCTACAAACAGCAGTCTAGGATTTAAGAGCATGCTGTGGGAGGCAATGTGAGTAACAAAAAGCAGGTCCCTTCTCCTGAAGAATAGTGTAGAGTGTTATTCCACCTTAGGATCTGACCCTCACTTTCCAAAGAAGGCATCCATTTCTGGTCATAGCACACTGAATCCTCCTTAAAATCCTGTAGATTTTAAGCTTGATGTGTACATAAAGTACATAAAATCTGTGTACAGATTTACTTCTTGACTAAATCTACTCCAGAGGCGCTGGTGGGAGCCAGTGGGAGGGGATATTCCTTTCCATTATGCTGGAATATTTAGAGATTTTCATCCAGGCAGGGAGCATAAGTTGTTTGAAACAAAACACTAGATAGATAAATAAATATGAGGAAGTCTTTGAAATTTCCTTCTTTATTCCTTCTGCTGAAAAGAGAAATCCTTGTGTTCGTGAGAACCTGCCAATTCACTGGTAGTCAGGGAATTTGGACTTGACCTATGAAATACCATCAGACAAGACAGTGATGATGCCTGCTCATTGTGTGCAGAACCTGCTCTGCCTTCCAAAAGGCTTCTCTGTGTTGAGGGATTAATGAATCTGAGCTAGTAATTGCATCAATTTACTGGGAGTTAACTGTAATTTAAACATGCTCTTAATTATGGCTGAATAGAATTCCACGTGCACACCCAGTACATAATATAGCAATTGCTGTGAGGATTTGTTTTAACAGTAGTATGAGCTTCACTTCTGGCTAGAATTACACTGCATTAAATATTTATTTTTAAAGATTTCCCCAATTAATGCCATTGATATATGCTCAGCTCAGTTATGCTTATTAGAACTGTTTTGACAAGATGTGTGGGATTTTTTTTTTAAGTAAATGTGTGTGTCAAGGCATGATTGAATGAATGGGATTTAAGAGCAAGAGCAGTTTCATGAAAAATCAGCTGGCAGAGGGAAAAGGTATATTACATCTTGAGTGTGCAGTCTTTTCTACTACTAGGTTGAAAGGAGGGCTAAGAGAACAATCAAAATGTCAGGTGAAGGACAGGTTAACTACCCAGAAAAATAGACTTTTGAGGTACTGCCACTTAGGTTTCAAGGAAGAGAAAAAGATGCATAATAGTCACACTTTAATTACTGGGGGAAAAATACTCCAAATATTTCAGATGTCTAAGGAAAGTAAACAGTCTAGAAAAAGAAACTTGCAGATTCTTCTAGCAGGGAAACATATTGCAAAAGCAGAAAAGAGCAATTAATTGGTTAAAGCCTTTGGGGGGAACTTAGAGCACCTTCTAGTACCTGGACGGGGCTTAGAAGATGATTGGAGAGGGACTTTCCACAAGGGCATGTAGTGAAAGGAGGGAAAGGCCTTGGACTGAAGGAGGGTAGATTTAGATTAGATATTAATTTTTTTCCTGTGGGAGTGGTGAGGCACTGGCACAGGTTGCCCAGAGAAGCTGTGGACTCTCCATCCCTGGAAGAGTTCAACACCAGTTGGATGGGGCTTGTAGCAACCAGGTTTACTGGAAGCTATCCCTGCTCAGGCTGGGGAGTTGGAAAGAGATGATCTGTAAGGTCCCTTCCAACCCAAACTATTCTGTGATTCCACGCAGTGGGTCATACAATTGAGCACTTACCCTTTTAGGGAAATTAGCAGACCTCCGACAGTAAAATCGAGGTTGTTTTCAGAATGTAAAAACTTGTAAGAATTTTGTTTCTCAGCCATTTTTCAGCTTCTCCCCTTTTTTGCTTTTAGTTTTGTCTATTAAATATATAAACAAGCATTTTCAACATAATTTTATAAAGCCTGCGTAGTAAGCAGAATAAAAAATAATTAGCTGAAATTTGGGAAAGAAAGGCTTATAAATAATCTTTAATAGGAAGTGTTTCAAGAAGATAAAAAAGAAATAAGAAGGAAATTAGTGGTACAATTCCACCAAAACAACTCCTCTATGTAAAACCACAATAGCACAAACATTGTTTTTGCTAAATTATTACCCATTGTAGTAGTAAATCCTTCCTCTAATCCTGTAGTGTCATCCTTCTTATTGCAAATTTTATATGCTTTATATTAAAATATAAAGCATATAAAAATGTATCTTCCATCTCTTTTTTCCCATGCTTTTAAAAATAAAATAGCGAATGTAAAACTGGGAACTCAGGTTATTTCACTGCTGTATTAAAGGGTGCATATCTGAAATATGCTTACTTTGTGTGTTCTGAGAATTGTATTCCTTCTAAATTAGGATTGAATAGGACTGAATCATATTCTTTGCCCTGTGTTCAGATTTAGTTACACTGAGTAGGTGGTTGATGTACCTTTCAATAGATCCAAAATTTTGAGTTCAAATCAGAAAGGATTTAATGGCATTCCCTGGCTCAGATCAGTGTCCTGAGTGAGTCTCAGCACAGTAGATGGGATCTAGGTTCTGGTCATTCTCTATCACCAGTGTTAACTAAAGTTCACTTGCAAGACAAGATGATGCTTCCCTTACAGCTGTTCTTTGGAAACAGAGAGATGTGCTGATCGCTCTGGTACCTGCGGTAGTGTTGCACAGCTTCCGAATCTGAAATCTGATTATATTGTGACTGAATTTGGCCTCCTAGGGACAGGGAGAACTCTTTAGTGCTCTCTTTTCAAGTGCAAGGCCAGAAACTCTCAGTCCTGTCTTTTTATTTCTCTGTTGTGGTCCTTGAATTTAGAATCTGACATGGATTTGGAATGTGTATGGAGTCCATGAAAAATTTATGTTTGTGTCACGCTGATCTCTTACTGTGGTACAATATATTTGCATGTTGACGTATTTTCTTGTTTGGTTGTTTTCTTAAGAGAAAGCTTTGTTCTATTTTGTTTTCTGTGTTTCTGACACTGCTGTTGCAGACGAGGAGAAAATGGGGCATAGGTGTAGGCATGTCACCAGTCTCTGAAGTTGCTGAGCCGGATGTAACTGATGTGAGACTGCAGCAGTCTGAGAGCTTATTCCAAGCTGCTACCTTGAGAGAGGGAGTAGAGAGGCATTGAAGGTACTCAGGCCCTATGTTGCTTGGTGTTTCCTGGGTACAGGATTAGCCAGAGCCTCTGATGCTGCTGGGCCTCCTGAGAGCTTTAGAGAACTCAAAAAGTATGGTTTTGTTGCAGGGAGAGCAGGCTATCCAGAAGGACTCAAATGTGCTTCCAGTAGGACCACAGTTTGTAGCAATGAACCTAAATCTGCCAAACAACAGCTAAGGACTGTGTGGGTGAAGCCTGTGAGAGTTGCAGGCTATCAGTGCCATGTCCTGCATCACAGGGTGCACGGGGGGTGATGTTGCAAAGTGCCTGGTGATGGGAAAAGAGTGAATCAAAGCTCTTCAGGTGCTGGAGAAGCCAGTGATAAGAAATAAGGCTGTAAGGAAACCAGGCTTCTGAATTCTCTCAAAAAACTGTTGTTCTTCCTGTTTTCTTCTACTGGTAAATTATTCTGGCCTGGGACTGTGTGTAACATTTTCCTTCAGGCTAACTCTTAACAGATGTTGCCCTTATTCCCTTCAAATAGAGACATATTTTAATGGTCCATCCTAAAGGGGAGGTCTTGGCAGTTGTTATGAAGAAAAAGAAGATAACCATTGCTTGAGGGTGCCATGCATTAAACACAGCCCATGCGATACAGTAGGAATAACTGAACCTTAAAAACATTTCGGTTTAATTTCAGTCTCCAAATTAATTCCAGTCTCAGATCTCTCTGCTTTATGAAATTGTATTTGAATTTTAATTGCAAAATATATCTAGGTGGTTGTTTCCTTATGTATAATACTGAAAATATGATCACACAACACTGTCTTATGTTGTGCAAGCCAGGTAATTTTGTCACTGGATTTTTATTTTTTTTGCAGGAATGTGAGCCGAAAATGTGGAGAAGTGTTGTAATTCAGAAGGGAAATACTCTCTTAATTCAAGAGGTCCAGGAAGAAGATGGAGGAAATTATACCTGTGAACTAAAGTTTGAAGGCAAGCTTATACGAAGGACAGTTGAATTGAAGGTTACTGGTAAGAATCTTTTTTCTATGCCAATAGGAAAAAAATTAGAGCTTTGAAATAATAAGAAAAAATGGTACTCACATGTCAGTGAAATCTGTCAGTGAATCTGTTTGACAGAAATAAGTCCAAAGCAAATCCCAGTAGCTGAGCAGTCCCAGACTCAGGGAAATTTATACAAAGATCTTCTAAAATTCCACAGAAGAGTACTTTTACCTTTTTCTTTGTACAAAACCTGGAAATGCTCCATATTTTTAAGTTTTTCCTTAATTTATGATGATCAACTTTTCTAGTCTAAGGATTGTCTTTAGTGAAGAGGATGGCACAACCTATTCCAAGAATGAAGTTAGCAATATTGGACTGTCAAAACAAAGTAACCTGCTTGTCAGGAGGTCATACACTCTATGGTTCTGGCTCTGTTGAGTATTTACCAGACAACAGTATTTTTCTGTCTATTTTTGCCAGGTATCAAAAATGAACAGCTAAAATAAGTATTGTCTACTGATATATTCTTGTTCCCTTTTCATCTCATTGTACACTATGACATCTATAATTATTACTTTGCCTTCTGTGTCTGTGGAACTTTGCAAGCACCTGAAAACAGTTGAGGCTTTCTTCAGCCTTTCCCACAAAACCATATAAACAAATGGTTATGTATCTTCCCCACATACTGATTAAAACAGGGCCGTACTCAAAGCAGTGACTGGTAGAATTCCTTTTATATCAAAATGAACTATTCCATATGATGTTTCTAATATGTTCTTGAAAAAAGTCTTCCCTTTGGTTTGAGTGGAATCTGATTTTTTATTCTTGTCATTATTCTTCATTTTCAGTGAGTTCTTTTCCCTGTTTGCCCTATGTCATGTTTATTGTCCGTTTTTGGTCATGGGCAGAGCTCTAAAGTACTGATTTAACCTACCTGATTCTAGACCTGAGATATGAAAGAAGATATAAGGCATGAAGATACAATACCTGCTTTGTGGGTGGTTGCTACCCTAAGCAGCATGTTGGTCTTCAACCAGAATGTGAACTAAGTTTGACAAAGTGAAAATGAGATGCATTTAACTCAATTCCTCATGATGGATATTTTATGCTCTCCCTCTCATCATGACCTTGCTAGAAGTCATGTGTTTCCTTCATTATTTAAACACTATGGTGTATTTATACTTCACAATTTAAGGAATTTGTCCTAAACTAAATATAGAATTCATTACAGTTATTCCTCTTACTAAAAAGTTTATTATCTGTATTATTTAAAATTTAAGTATGAAATATGTCAGTGTTCTCCATTTTGCAAAATGCTTGAGAAGGAGAAGATTTTTACTATTTTAATTTGGTGTGAATTCACACTGCATTAAATTTTGTTTAGTTTATAAAAGCACATATGTTTGTAAACACCTTTTCCAGACGGAAATGTTTGGGAGATATATCTGATGTTGTATGTTTGCTGGTTGAATCTCTCTAGATATCTGAAAGAGGCTAGTAAGTTTATGTAAATAAAAAGCTAAAAATGTGGATCAGAGCTACAAATGACAGCTTGAATGAGCCAGTTTGTTTCTCCTGGTTGTTTTTGTTTTGTTTCAGTTGGTGAATTTTACATGTTACTGTAGGTTTAGATCTTTGTGGGGGAGTGGTCAAAGAAAACTTGTACAACAAACAGCAAAGGGTTGCTTGTCTTGTGTGGCTGTCCAAGCCAGGTGGGGGGTCCCGAGGTCAGATGACAGGCTGGGAAAAGGTCCATGACATCCTCAGGGACTTGGCTGAATAAATGTTGTGGTCCTTCAGGACTCATCTCAGTATGTACAGGTCTTTCTTGTAATGGAATTGGTGTTGCACTGGGCCCCATTTTTCATCTGTCTGAAAATGAGTTCTCAACAAAATATTGTACCAGAGGAAGCTAGAGGGAGAACCAGAGCTCTGACTTCTGAACCTGCTGGTCTTTAAAATCACTGTTAGCAAATACTGCTGAAGGCTGGGGTAGAATTGTCTCTGCTAGTGGCAGCACAGATGTGGAGAAAAGGATCATGCCTGCTGCTTTCTTCTGAAGGAGCTTTGTGATGCTGTTTCTATTACTGGTACTTATTACCATGTCTGAATTGGCATTTATTGGCAAGTGTCTGAGTTCCTCTAACATAAAGATTTTGAACAGAAAGCCTGTTTTGGGCACTGCTAGCAGCCATGGTAACCTGAAATTGTTATTGAAGAGTTATTCTGAAAGTGAAATGGGTAACTCCATGTCTCCCTTGAGCAACGAGAGATGCACTGCCATGGAGGGGGGGAAGCTGGCTTAGATTCCCTGTGGTTTTTCAGGCGTTTGCTGAAGTACACAGTACAAAGTGCACCAGTTAGGTGGATGAAGTTATTTATCTCTTGATTGTAAGACAAGAAGCTTTTCTTCTTTGAAGTCACATCAAATATGGTATGTGAGGTTTTTAATCCTTTGTGAAGATTGTGGTAGTTATGTAAGTAGCAATATGAAATATTTGCTGTTTGTAGCTAAATGCAGAATGGGCCTCTAAACAGTGAAACTTGAAATCAGAATAAATGCAGTGCTGTCATAATAGAAGCTACATCAAAAGCTTTAGGAAAATTTCAAGGTGTAGGAGCCAGAAGCACCATTTTAACTTGCTGTTGGTAAAACTAATCACAATAGTTAATGAGATCCCAGACAAATGCAGCAGTTCTGCTGAAGATGTGATCCCACAAGCCAGCCTGATCCAAGTTACCAGCAGACAAGAGAGCGGCTGTGGGCCAAGGGAAGGATGCCTGTATGTTTGGTATTTATATCAGTGTTGTCTAAGGATTTATTTCAAGTAGAGGCTTTCAACTGGGGACACAACCCTGCTCTTATTATTTATCCAGCAAAGTCCAGGGATGTCATTAGAGCTATTAGAAGGTGTTCCCTTAATTTCCTGTGACAAAGTGTCAGCACAGTTGTCTTAGTGGCTGTGCCTGTGGCAGGGAGCTGCAAGGACAGTGTGCTTTCCTTGGATCCTGTCTTGCCTTCTGGCCTTTGCAGACCCAACTGGAAGATCTCAGTGAGCCGGTTAGAGATAGGAGGGGAGCTCCTCTTCCCTTTCTTCTGTGACTAAGTCATGATATAGCAAGTATGAAATGATTTGTAACAAAGAAATCTCGGCAGTCTTAGATGGAAACTGAAAGCTATCAGTGTGTGATGCCTGGCCAGGGGAAGGCACACAGAGGGACCTGAGTGGTATTGGTAGGTGAGCAGAGCAGAAAGCAAACAGGTCAGATGGCATTTGCAGGAAGGGGCAGCTGGACACAGGAATGGCAGTGTCATTTTCTGGCTGCAGTGGGTAATGAACAGCTGGGTGGGATTCAGTTGATAAAGGACTTCAGAGGCTGTAGCTCTTCAGGGTTCTGAGTGAAAGGCTTGCAGCTTAGAATATATTTGAAAAATATTTTGACAGAAAGTATTTATAGGGAAAAAATCCTGAGCTACAATACAGCACTAATGAGCAGGGCCTAAATCTTGGTGTTTGGGTGCATTTAACAATAATAGATTGTCAACAAACCAGATTTTTCATCACTAGTTCTTCATGGGTTTGTTATATTATGCAGACAGATGTGAAACAAGTCTTGTCAGCCTTTTTTGCTGAAGAAACATGACAACAGTGTAATCTCTTAGCAAATAACACATAACCCTTCAGTCTATGTAAAAAGAATATTTATACCATTTCACTTTGCTTCTTGGTAGCTTTAGAGTTACAAACAAGTGAGATTAGAAACTGTGATCTAGGGTTCTAAAGTGTAAAAATGTAACAGAAACTCAGTTTTTAATTAGATAAATAAGTTAGAGTGCACCCATTTAGAAGAAACTGAATGCACTAATATAAAGTTACAGATAATCTACATTATTATAATGTATTAAAATTACAGTTATTCAGGAATATCAACAATCAAAAGTATTTTAATGAGTATTGTAAATGCCAACATTTATTAAAGAACAGTTATACTATTCAGATTAAAAGAAAAAAAAAAAACAGACTTAGAATGCAGTGTTGGTTTTGAAAGGCAATTTCTGCATCTTCCTGTTTTCCCCAGCCCTACCAACAAGTTTACTCTGTCTTGATGCACAGCAATATTTCAATAGCTTTGAGGGTGAAAAGGTGCCATTGTGAAAAACGCCTGCTGTGTTTATCTGCTCCTTCAGCACTCTTTTTGCTTTGGAACACTGGTCTGTAAGGGCACAGGCTGAGAAGAAAATGCAAGGAGACATATCTTGGAGCTTTGGGAAAGGGTGATGCCTCTGAGAAGAGAGCAAGACCGGCTCTCACAGCGTGGCCCAGGTGCCCCTGGCAGATGAGGCTGTTTGCAGGCATGTGTTTCTTCAGGGACAGCTGTGCTAGTGGGAGAAGTTGCCTTGTTCTTTCTGCTGCCTGTGGAAAGAGGTGATTTGTGAGCTTGTCCTGGTGAATTATTTTCCAGTATGACAGCAGAAGGTGGCCATCTGACCAACTTCATAAACTGCTGGTGATGGATTGGAGTGACATGCAGGAGTTACTGGACCACTCTGTCCAGGAGCTCTGTCCTCCAAGTTTCCTTCATCCTCTACTCTGGCATATTCTTCACAGGCTGCTAAAATGCCTGGCTGTTCCTAAAAGTCATTTGTGCAGCAATATCTGTTTTGACCATCGTAAATGACAAATTATTCCACATGGCTACTTGAGTTGAATGATTCTGCCCGAATTCACTCTTTGGTCATAGTTTTTCAATTAAATTATTTCAAGTCTCATTACATCTCTCACTTTTCAAATTACACCTGCTGCTGTTGCTAGATTTTTTTGGTGGGTTTGGAACCCTTTTATTGGCAAAAGTAATTGATGGTTGGTTCCAAGGAGAAAGCTGTGGAGGAAGCTATTTTTTTTTTTTAATTGAAGTTTTGCAGGATATTTCTTGTGAAATTTCACATTTTTCCCCAAATGCACGCTCTGGTTCCTGTCAGCACTCAATATCTCGCCTAACCCCTGGGATCTGGGAGTTGCTTGAAGTGCAGTGGTGCTTTATTGTTGATTTTGGCCAGCAGCTCTAATGAGAGCTGTTAGCTCCCCTCTCCCTTATTTGTTTGTATTTTCAAGCATGGGTCAGAGAGTCTGTTGTCTCAAATAAAGCAGAAAACATTTCAAGGAAAGCCTAAAGCAGCCTGTGAATTTTCCTGATGAAGCAGCCTGAAAAGCACTCCAAGGTAAAACATGGTGACGTGCGGGTGGTGGTGGCTAGTCTGGCCTTCATGGTTTGCTGCTCCTCACTCCCTTGCATCACCACTGCTGATGGGCATGGGAAGTGTTTGCTCTACTTGGAGCTGTCTCCCTTTTTCTGGAAGCAGATGCTCCTTCTTGAGAGCTCTATTTGTTTAGCTCCACATCTCCAAAAGAAAAATTTCCCTTGTTTAGTGTTCACCAGAATTCTAAAGTGATATTGAAGCTGTCAGCAGCTGTAGGGACATGCTTTTTATTCTTTCCCTCCTCTCCTGGCTTGGCAGCTTTGGCCTTTCTTTGCCTGCTATGAACAATGTTCAGCTCACTCCCAGTGCTTGGCAGTCCTCATCACTTCTGACATATGGCCTGGGATGCCTGTCCCCTGTTGCATCCCATGCAAGTGTTCCAACCAGAGCTCCCCTTTGGCAGGAAATGTGCTGTTTCCAGCTGAAAGCCCAACTTCTGCTCCCTGTAACTTCATGGGCAGCTGCTGGAGTACAGGCAGGGAACATTGGAATATTGGCACTCTCTGCTTTAGAACTATTTTTGTTCTTAACAGGCAATTTTATCCGTAAATTGGAATTCCTTCCTATACTTTGTAAGACAGAGAGCAAATCCCTGTGCAGAAAGCTCCTGGAGCCAAGGGGTGATGGGTGTTTGCACCCTGTTTCCTTGGCTGATATGAGGTTGGATCTCACAGCTTGACTTGGGAGAATGAAGGGAGAAGGGGGCTCGCACTGTGGCTCTCCTGGCACCTGCCTGTGTGCCATGGTGGCTTTAGGTATCACTGCCCAAATAGTGTCACAAAGAAAGATACAATGATTAACCAACCAAGGCTGCTGAGCTCAAAATAAAGTGTGCATTTTCAGATTTTCCTCAAATCTTACATAAGCAGTGTAGAGCGATAAAAACTGGTGAGATTTTCAGTTTCTTTTTTAGTTCATGGTGTTAGTACATTCCATTGACTAATGAACTGCATTTATAGTGGTAGATACAGAAAGGCCTTCCTGCCTCTAGGAAAACATTTTTTTCATAACAGAACTTTTACCAATATTTGGGTCCAGAAGAGAATAAATTAAAAGAATCTGGAGAAACCAGTTATTCAGGGGAAGATATTTACAAAACAATGGACAAAGAGAAAAGCAGCTTGCTTGTGACTTCAGTTCTAACACCTGTGAAAATTAGATACTTGTTAATTTGGAAATGAAATCTTAACATGAACAAGTTAAATCTGCCTAAGTTTTTTACTTTTGGGAGCGAGACTGCAGATGGTTTGGGAACAGAAAATCCTTCCTGTTCACTTCTAATATTGACACATCATATCTCAAGTGACATTTACTTGCTCATATAAATTACACCTTTCCAGAGCAAGACTTCATCTCTTTGCAATATCTTGACACAATCAGGGAATCACTTTTTCATTAAATGCAAGGGACAGCAAAAAGCCTGCCCAAATTAAGGTTTTATTGAGAGTCCCAAGGTTTAAAAGATCTGTGGTAGGAGATACTGTTCTTAGCATTTCCTCTGCTGCACTTTCTTATAAATGATGCATTGCATCTTTTATTATTTTTATTTTCTAAAGGAAACCTTCCTTTCTGTGAGAGACAGCAAGGCAGAAATGGGTTAAGTGCTGACAAATACAGTACTTAAAGACCAGGAAATGAATTTCACAGCTGGGTTCTCAAACCATTGCCAAAATAACTATCTATTTAAAGCTACATATAGGAAGTGCCAACAATTAGAGCTTTCTTTTGATATATTTTATGTGATTTGTATTAATTTTTACCAAGGTCTTTGTTTTGTAAATATTAGCTTTCTGTAATACAGTAAAGTATTTATCTTAAAACTTTAATTTCAATTCTGATTTGCTACATGTCTGGCATCTTATTAGCTCCTGTAGATAGCTAATCATGTTTTTGTGGTCAAAGCAGACTTAATTGCCAATGATTTCTGTAGTGAGTTTAGTTTTTCCAACTACCTCAGGCAAAGCCTAGTATGATCCATCAAGAGAAATGTGTTCATTTGCTTTTGACCCCATTTGGAAAATGAAGCAATTTCTCTGCCTTTTTCAGAGTATTTCTTGTTCAACCATGCAAAAACCCTGTTATAAATCTGCAGCAACTTCTGTGTCTGCAAAGAGTCCACAGGAAAATTCAGTCCAGAGCATGGTATCAGTACAATGAGGGTGCCCATTCACCTGGAAGAAGTGCCAGTCCTGTTCTGTCTTTTAACATCTTTTTTTCACCTGACACCCAGCAAGGTCTTGATAAATTGGACCAACTCTTCTGGTTTCAGGAGCACCTCATCAGAGTCTGTGAGCTGAGGATCTGGACAGTGTCTGAGGGACGCCTGTGCCCATTGGTGGTTGCTGTGTGAACTGTGTCACTGTTAAAGTGACAACAAAATATATCCACAAGGATAAAAGCTCCTTCATTTGCAGTCCCTCAAGTGATCCAGATTGATGACTTTTCCATTCACTAGAGTGACCTGTTAATACAGGGCTCATGAAATATAGTTTGGAAGATAAACATTAAGTATTACCTCCATATCTCCTGGAGAAACTGCAAGTTCTAAGGGCAGTGAGAAATGAAGCAATATGCTGCAGTCTATGAATTATATATAGTGTCAGTACTCTTGGCGCTTTACTTACAGCTCCACAGCCTGCCTTCCTGGCTCATGAACATGCAGAGTAATTAGAATGGCAAATAGCATTAGTTTTTATTGACCTATGTTGCCCCCTAGTTCTCTGTCATGTTCTTGAACGTCATGGTTTTTTCCTTCCACCTTAAATCAGCAGTTTTCAGTTTATAACATTGATTATTTGGTATTATTGGTATTATTTGTCTAATTTATTGAAGTGGGCAGCCAAGGCTTCCACACATGTTATGGGTTGCTCATTTCTCCAATGACCTGTCTTTGTGCACAGCAACTGTAGCTCACTAAATCACTGACTATATACTGTAAATGTCAGATATGAACTCCCACTTTAAAAACTTCTGCTTAGTCCAGGAGCTGCTGAGCCACATTCTCTAAGCATATTGTAATTTCAGTAGTGGAGGTGACTTAGTATAAATGATAGGATTGTGGGGTTTTGCCAACAACAGTGAGGTAAAGCGCACACACTGAAAGAAACTTGTATGCTTTCATTTTCTGTGTTAGAGTAAGTTTCCTTCATCATGAAAGTGTAGGCTGGATGCTCTTTCTTCTTTATTAATAATAGATAGGCAGATAGATGCACAGGCACAAAATAACACTGCCCCGAAACCCTTTTGCTAATGGTAAAATAGATACACATGAGTGAGCAAATTGCCTTGTCCACTGAAAATGCAGCTTTCCCACCCAGAGAAACTGCAAATCTTGCTTAATATATTGTCTCATAAGAAAAGCTTGAGGACCAGAAGCAATGACTGTCTTGTTCCTTTGAAATGACTGGAGAAATTTTAGTAGGTGAAAAGCTCCGCTATAACTTGAGCTGGAGATCAGGATAATATTTTCACAGCACAATGCTGATGCCTTTCAAAACTGGTTTGTCCTGCCTGGCACTTGTAGCTGTGTATCTGAGATGAAAAGTTCTGCTGTGGAAGGAATAGTGCTCGCTACTGAATTGTCAGCATTATTTCTTGCTGCAGTGATGTGATCCTCAAAGGTGCCTTATTCAAGTGCCTGTTTGGCCCGACCCTGTTTAGCTTATGAGATCTGACAGTAGTAGTATTGCTTCAGGCTCTGATGTTGCTCTTATGAAGTTCACCAGAAGACTAGAGCTAATAACTTACCAATGTTTGCTCTGTGCCTTGCAATTTTTAAGTTGAAAGGACATACAAGAATATGCTGGGTGTGTTAAGTACCTTGTTTGTCTTTGATATCATGGAGCAGTATGGAAAATATGTTCTTAATTTTCATCAGCACCAACCATGCTATTTTTTGTCTTTGATATCATCGATAGACCTTTTCTAAGCAAGAGAAAAATAAGCATTCAACTGAATTTGTATTTAGGTGTTTATTACTCCAGTCTATTTCAAAGGGCTGGGTAAGTACTCTGTTACATTAGACTTACATGTACTGACTTATTTACTATGTAGGCTGAGTGGTTTTTGCAATGCAAGCATGTTTCAGTAAATAAAATCAATTTGCAGCCAATGGGAATGCAACAGTAAGTGATTTAACTTTTCATCTTTTTCTTTGGCTTGAAATGAAAAGCTCTCCAAGGTTTTTTTTTATGACAAGCCCTGTAGGCTGAAGTACTCTGAGAAAATGCAGGAAATATAAAGTGCAAATTGCAAACCAAAATGATTTCACAGTAAAATTAATAAACAATATAGTCATAAATTTCTAAAGCAGCTTTGGGTTCTTATCTGTTCTTTTACTGTTTTTTGCTGGTCCATCCAGCAATGGACCTAAAGGCCTGTTTCTCCTCAGAAAGGGCAGTCTGGTCTGTGCAGTCTCTGATTTTATTTTATCTTGGCTGGAGCTGGTACTCCTGTGTGGGTACCTGTCTGCCAGGAGCTGGTCTGAGATAATTTCATAACTGATTGAGATGATAAAAGGGCTTTGGTTATATGGAAGGAAGCTAGATCCAAGCACCAGATGGTTTTTCATCTTTATGCAGTGCATATCGCATCAGCAATCCAGTTGCGGAGAGTTGAGCCGCCCATCCTGGGCCAGGAGTGGTTATAGCTTCTGGCAGGGAAGGAACCAATTTGCCATGAGCTGTGTATGCCCTTAGAGCTTCTCTGGAATACACTGCCATGCTGCTTTTTCTTCCTTAGTGTGAGATGAAATGCACCTGGAACAAGACCCTGCCAAGGCTATGACAGCTCTGTAACCTCTAAGTGGCCATAGTAATTGTATTTAGGCAGATGTTTTCAAGGAGAGTATTATCTAAATGTTGGTACAGTGGCTGTGCAGTAAAGCAATCTGATTTAGAGATGCCATTTGTGCTTCTCTTGGGATATGCACATGTTGCAGAAATACAGGCTACTTAATTTGTAAATGAAATAAGAGGGGTACACAGTGGGTCCTTCAGCATGGTGTGCATGCCAGTGTGAGAGGGATGGATCTCAGAAATATGGTGAGAAGGATTAGAGAGAGAGGAAGACCTTTGTTACTTGGTTTTCTGATATAAAAGTCTGTTTGCAACTGGTGAAAGACCTAATCAGAGTATCAGGCTGATGAAATGTGACTTTTCAGAAAAAAACATAAGTTTTGTCAGAGAGGAATGTTAGCATTTGCCCCCTTAAGAAATTCTTTTTTCCCTTCATAGTAAGAATTCCATTCTAGGAAAAACTGCAGTTTTTCTGTGTTGTTCTCCAGAGGGAGAGAATTCACTGCTTTTCTAGCTAAAGTACTTTTTCTGTCACTTGACAAAGAAGCTGCCCTAAAGCTTTGGGCAGTGCAGCGCTCAGAGGAAATACTGTGATCACAGACTGCTGCTAAAAGAAGAGAAGATGGTGAAGAGGTCAGTCTGGAAATGTGGAGTCCTCAGGGGTTAGAACTGTGGTTCCTACACCTCCTAGCTGTGGCAAAGCCTGTTAAGTTCTCACCTTTAACAAGTTTCATATATGTCACTCAAAGAAATGTTTCATTGTTTACTCAGATACTGAAGTTAATTCACTTGGGACTGTTTGTCTTAAACAAACTTATCCATGGAAGAGAAAGTTCTCTTCCATGTTAGTGGCTTCCTGTACAGGACTGTTCAAGTTCCTGTAGGTCATGGCCTCATAACTGAAGCAGTAGGCTAAAGCACAGAAATACTTCCAACAATTCCCTCAAGGAAAGTTATCATTGCCTTCATTTTAGAAAAGCAGAGTCAAGGAAACTGAGCATACCTATAATGTAAGTGTTGAATCATTTTATTTGTGGGGGAAAATGCCTCTTTTTTGGGTTTTATTTTTAATGTCTGCTTTTTTTTTTCCACCTTCCAAAAATGAATAATTCTATTCCCCACTATCCACTGTTCTGGCACTGCAATGGGAATTGTGCATTTCATAAGCAAATACTGAGATTTATTTTGGCTGGAGCTCATGATGTGGGGGAGAGGTTAATGGGACACATCATACTCTGAAGATAAGAAGAGTGAATTATATATATTAGTTTAATGTAGAAGATATGGACTGGAAAGAAAGTTGGTTCCTTTCCATTAAGTTGTGGGAGGGTCAGAGAAACAGCTTTGAGCACCTCCAAAGTCTCTGGCTATCTGCCACCAGATCTATATTCCCTGTTCAGCCCCAGACCTCATTTAAATATTTAAAATGGTACTTGCTTTCTTTTTCTAACCCTCAAAAGGGCTTTAATTCTTTCCCTCATTCTGTCAGTGCTCAAGCTGCTACAGCTGTTGCTGTCACATTTAATAAGGACTTTGCAGAGTTTAAATATTGTGTTGCTCACCAGCTTTTCTTTGGTGCGAGAGAAGAGCTTTGTTGTTAAGTTTGGGTGCTTCTTATTACACAGCTGCTGACGTGGGGTGTCAGCTGAAGGTGACAGGAACTTGTCACTTGCCCTGGTAGTTACGTGAAGCTCCCTGTGGTGCCTGACACCACAATGCACCCATGGATGGAGGTGCTGCAGACCGACCCCATCCAGCATTGAGCCCTCGCTGATTCTCCCCAGGACTGTGGTGTTTGAAAATGTATGTCTTTCAAATAAGAACATAAAATTGACCACACTGCGGTTCCTGACCTATAGTTGCATCATTACACCGACTTTGTGGTTGCATATTTCTCATTTGAACATCGCCAGTAATCCTGTGGTCCTTTTTATGCAGTGAACAGGTAACTTTCCTTTGCTCAGTTGTAGACGAGGTGGGAAACAACGCAGCAATGTGGACAGGAGCTTGACATTTCAAAATGTCAGAAGGAGGCGGAATTGAGACTAAAACTTCATGTCCTCATGCCTAGAGTAATTTAGCTGCTTATTGAAATATTCTTCCCCCTAGCCTTGAGTTCTGTATGTGTCAATCCAGCTGTTAACTGGGGCTGTTTACTGTGATAGTCAAAATTCAAGGAAAACTTGGAACATCAGGTCCCAGTCTGCAGTGTCTGCTAGATACCCTCCTGTGTGCATTATATCTCTCTCTATTCTCCTTCCCCACAAATCCTCCATCTCTCTGCACAGCCAGGCTAGATATTTACATTCATTCTCAATGTTAAACTGCATTTAAAAGCCCATTTCCTTCCTGAAGCTATTCATCTTCTCTCTGGACCTTTGATGAAATCCTCTTCCTTTGATTCTGAATCATTCTCATGTTTTCAGTATGACAAAGAGTGATTTTATTTTTTCTTCCTAACACTGAAAAAAGACCAACCTCTCTTGTTAGGATTTCTTTTGAAGTATCCAGGGTGAAAAGAGCTGAGCTGCGGGATAGAAAAGTATTGCTAGGACATGACATTTTAAAAAATTGATAATAAAGTCTAGGTTAAAAAACAAGTTACTGGGCAATGCATATATTTTCATCTGAACATTACAGGCTGTTGTTTTGTTTAAATTTTCTGGGTGAGGAAGGAAAATAGATAAGTGCTCATTTTGGTAAAAATAGTACACTTCAAGAATATTATCAATTATATTTGGATGCCTCATGGCATGTTTCTATCTTTTAAATAGGATTGATTTTGGCTTAGTGTGCTTTTACTGCTCTGATTCTGCCTTAATTCACAGATATTTGCATTTCTCTGCTTTCCCTGTTGGTGACATTCTTGGTGAGTAACAGCTTGCTGGGTTTACATTATGAAAATAAGAATAGGAAATGAAACTGCGAATCCTCATCTTCAAGTATAGATGCCTAAATTAGAGGAAATCTTTCTGTTGTTCTTGTGTTTACTAAATATAAGGACGTAGTCAAATCCCAGAGGCTGATGTGAGAAACAGCTGCAAGTGTGGAAAGTGGCAGTTTAAATTCCCAAATCCTTGACATAACCATGCCTGTTAACCCAGAACAAAGGAAAGTTAAACCCAGAGATTGTTTCCATCTTTGAGGTTCTCTGTCATTCTAATGCATGCTTGACTGTCTGTCTGAGAGCTTATAAGGCTGTGCTGTATCATCATGGAGGAAAAAAAAGAGAGTCTCCAAAGAACGGGTGCAGTCTGTGACCCAGCACCAATAGTCCAAATCAGTTCAAAAGCCTGAGATGAGGTAGAGATACGGAAGGAGGTAGCTAAAACAGGTGCCTAAAAGAATCCAGTGTCAACCAGCTCAAATCAGCAGTAGAAATGAAGTATACAGTGCTTCTTTATACTGACACCTTTATGTTTAATTCTCAGTTGTTTATTATGGAAGTGAGTTTAAGAAGCTACTCCTGTTGATTTAGGTTCAGCCTGCGCTTTTCATGTGTGCCAAGGACCTTGTCACCTGAGAGGGCATTGCAAGATAGCACAAGTAACAACAGGAGCAGTTGTTCTCTCATCTGAAACCCTGGCGCACCAATAAATATTTTAAATCATTATTTAAAGAGTTTATCATAAACCCTTTAATAGCAGGAGCAATTTTGAAGTATTAAATGCTATTTTCCTTTTAGCCATGGCAAGGAGGGGGGCGATGGAGTCACTGGAAGGCGTGTGGCTGCAATTCCGTGTGTGAAGCTCATTTGTCAGCGTAACAAATGTGGTGCTGCCGTGGTGGGGTTGTTGTCATGGGTGCTGTACATCACTCCTGGAGGCAAGGTGCACATGTAATATAAAGCAGTGGAGGAATGTAGCTCTGTTCCATCTTTGTCAGACGATGTGATGACTATCCCAAGGGACAAGACAGATGCCACCACACTGTCATGGTGCTGCATCCTTGCAGCACAATCTGCTGGGCTGGCTGGCACAGTTCCCTTGTCCCAGAGGCTTTGGTTTTGCATTTCTGACCTTCAAAAGAGAAAAGGACCATCTAAACAGATATTTTCCTTGCAACAAATGGCAACAGCAACAGCAAAATCAACTCTGGTCTCTGTTCATGCCTGGGAAATTTCAGCCTGAAAGGGAAAGGTTTTTAAGTCACTGACTTGGCATGAAAGGGGCAACCTTGTAGTGTATGTGTAAGTACAGCTGTGACTACTGCAACAAGGGCTAATGTGTGCCAAAAAAACCTCAGAGTGGCAAAACATAATGTGAGAAGTGTAAGTGACAGGAAAGTAACCGGGTGAGGAAATAGTGTAGGACTTACAAGAAATTCATTGCAGTGTGAAACTGAAGTTAGGGTATTTTCCAGCTTCTTGAGGTGAAGGTGACTGTGCTCTAGACAGCCAACATCAGGAGGAAAATCCAGGATACAAAAGCAAATGTATTAATCTGGTTTCATCTAGGGCAGTCCCTTTGACCTGTAGCAGTTAGATGGATGTGCCACTGTGTGACCCACTCTGTGCCACTGAAGGGGCAAACATCTGAAATGAACTGTCTGGTTCTGTTGATGTTAATCAGAGGAACCTGTGCTGCCCTCAGTAGGGCTCCACCAGAGGGCAGGTGAGTATTTGGTCTGTGGCAGGCATAGGTGCCAGTCCTGGAGAAGAGCTGTTCAGATGCATAGGCTAAAGGGTTAGAAAAGTAAGAGCTGAGGTGACCTGACAAGAAAAACCTTCCATTTTCATGGAACAGAGTAAATTTTTGGTGGGTGTTAAATTCCCTTTGCCATGGAGAGTGAGCTTTTTAAGCCATTCTTTGTCCCTGGCTAAAGAGAAACATATGCAGTTCCAGCTGTGGAAATTATCATGCAGTAAACAAGTCTCAAATTACTTTGCTACTTCATTTTGTAGTTATAATTTTGGAATATCACAGCAAAGGCCTTCATCCAGGGCTAAATTCAAATCAAGTTTTGAGTTTTGAAATTGAAGTTTGTTCTGAAATCCCCAACCATTTAAAAATAAATGCCTCTGGAGAATTTAGCAGAAAAATGAATTTTATGTTAAGCAGTTCATTCAAAAGATAACAAAGAGTAGGGATGAAACAGTTGTTTCTTAACTACAAAACACTCTGTTCACTTAGGTAATGGATTATCTTCTCTGAAGAAAGATGTGAAGACACTAAAATAAAAGTAAATGTAGGAATGCATTTATACCAGGAGCAGGCATGCACACCCTCTTGCTGTGCATTGTTAAAATGGTTCTACATACATGAGCTTACTCAGAGCTCCTCATTCTCTGCTTGTGTAGACAAATGCTTTGGATCTACTCGAGCCTTCCAGTGTGAACTTGGGCTCTGCAGTTCCTCACTCAAGAATGTCAGGAGGTACTCATGGGCTTTAACTGATTTCTGTGGCAACAGGGTAAAGCATGAACTTACTGCCCATCCCTTGACCAACTGTCTGCTGCATTCAGCAAAACTTAAGCAAGTATTTTATTCTGCTGGAAGTGGAGAAATTTTAAGCCCAATTCTTAAGGGCAATCTCAAGACTTGGGCAGAAGAAAAATGGAGTTTCAGAGGAGGGTACATGAGAAAACCTTTGCAGGGTTCTTCTGTCTCCCAGGGCTGCCTGTGGTCACCTCCAGCAGTACATGTCAGAGCACAGCTTTTCCAGCTGTCACAGCACCACAGCTACAGCTGTTGTTGTAAAACATCCAGTCCTTTTCCCTAATGCCCTCTAATCCCAAACACTTGGAAGTGTACAGGAAACTTATGCTGAATCAATACCTTATGAATAAGGAAGCTTTTCTTACAGAGCTCTTGATAGAAACGAGTGTTTGGCTCTTCTATTGAACAAAGTGTACTTGTGCAGCAGCTTCATCTCTAAATGGCATTTTTAGCTACAGTTACTAGAAACATAAATGGCAAAACCCCACGCTCTGTTGTGAAGACCATTTTGAAAATAAAACTTGTCTTGTGCTCGTGTAATAGTGATAATAAAAAAGCTGTTCAGAAAGTGCTACTACTTGAATTAGGCCTGTCTTCATCTTGTTAAAATAAATGTATTTATTAAGTATGCATATCTTTATCTCTTATGTAATGAGAAGAACAGAGGCGTATCACAGATCTGCAGTGTCTTTTGTGCTCTACAAATTCGATGCGACAGTCACCAGACAAAAAGTGATTTATTCTGTGTCTTGTAATGGGTGGAATAATTAGCAGTGATGGCATCCATCACTTCTACAACATGCTTATCTCAGAACTTTTCTATTGATTCAAGAGAAAAGCAGGAACAGAACAATAAAAGTCAGTTATGTACTGGGTCCTTTAACTTGGTGTGCCTGATTTGGACACCTGATAAATAGGTCTCTACAGCTTGAACAAAGTGTCACTTAGTAATGTGGACAGAGTCTAGCTTCAGTTTGTCAGAAATTAATTCAGCAAGGCTGAAAACAAGAGAAAAATAAGCACCACAACTGTCCATGGGATGTTAAGGCTGTCAGAGGAGCTTCAATTCTTCTCTCTGCACAGACACTTTATTCACTGGGAGCATAAATAGCCCAAGATTTGGAAAAGTTTCCTGTCATTGTAAAGCATGTGATCTTGGACTTGAAGGAGGAGATGGTATCTTAACAAAATAGTACATGAGTAAATCCTTGCTCAGTTCTGGTGTAACTTCTGATTTACAACGCCTGTTGTCTCCTCCAAAAGTTCAAGTTTTTAAAAGTGAGACTGATTGGGAATCTGACTCTGACTCCATGCACTTCTCTTTCATTTTCCTGGCACAGGCAGGCATTTGGAGTTATTCTATTTCTCTCTGGTTTTTTTCTTTGTTTTTTTTCTTTTTTTTTTTAACAGCTGGTGCAAAGCTGCTTGCCATTAAACTGCATGGAAGTGGCAATTCAGTGCAGCAGTATCCTCTGACAACCATTTGGGAGCAAATGTAATGTTGTATTAGGTAGGGGGCATGCCTTAGTGTAACCCACACTCTTGTGCATCTTCCTGCAGCTTTTTGCTTGTTTTCTGCCATCAATAGTCTTCTGTTAAAAGGTGAAGTTTATTTGTTGGTTTTGAAAAATAGGGAAGCAATAATTAAGTACAAGATATGGAGCAAATGGCCTTCAGAAAACAATTGTAGAAATCAAAATCAGTGGGATTATTCTGTTTCTCTGCATTGGAAGTAAAACTCAACACCACATTATAAGTATTGGAAATGTCTGGGAAGAATTAGGTAAAAGATCTGTGAGTAGCCTAAGTGCAGTGTGAAATTGGCTGGCTAACAATAATTTCAAGGTTAAAAGAGGGAAGGAGATAATTTTCTGGATATAAATAATATTTTTAATTGCGCAAAGCAAGGTTTGGATCTTTGGCTTCTTCACCTGAGACAGTTCCCTTAATACTGATGTCTTCCTCAGCAGTGTTTGATGCTTCATCATTTGGTGTGAGGTGAAGGAGGGAAGAGTTGGTTATCATGAGCAAACCACATCAGATCCATGGATTTTTAATATTTTCCGCAAGAAGATCTCAGATTAAGGATGGGGCAGTTCCACGCTAGCTTGCTAGGAAAGTAAAAGTAATTTTCAGGGGTACCTGTGAGAGCTCAGAGGAGGAGGTGGATTTATCTCTGAAGCCCACCACCAGTTCTGTCCAAAGAATGCACTCAGAGGAGGAGGAGGCAATAGTACAGGTCTCCTAGAAACCATTACATATTGATGTGAACCAGTACTGGAGAACTGAGCCTGAAAAATCACAGTACCTGCTTGCAGAGGAAGGAACACAAGGAAAATATTTTGTTCACTCCTATGAAAATTGTACAATTGCTTGTATGATTTTAGAGTTACTTCCGTTATAATCCAAGCAGAACAAAAATTCTTTTTAAACAAGAATCTTTCTGGCTGCTATAACTCAAGTCACATTCAGATGAAGGAGGAAGAAAATTTTTAGTTCTATTGTCCTTGAAAAACAATGGTCTTTAATTAAAGATTGATATTTTTATAAAATACAAAATGGCTTAATAAAATATCAAAATGTTCTATTGATCATTGTAATTCAAAGCACTCTGAATTCTGGCATTAGTGCAGAAAGAGCTGTAGTATAAATAAGTACATAATGTCTGTCACTGCTCTGGTGCCATGTTGGTTGTATTCTTAGACCACAGGCTGCTTTCTGTGAATCTGCTGACTGCTGAATAATCGTGTCTTTTGCTGAGTTCCTGTAACAGCAGACACATAATCATCTGTTCAAAATAATTATGTAAGATTCTAGTTAATCTAAAGAGAGTCATATAGCTTTTTAGCCTATAATTAGCATACATATTTTTCAGCTTTGCTTTTTCAGATAGAAATACGAGCAGTTGTGTATTTTACTACACTTTTCTCTGCTAGAAGTCTACGTTCTAAACTCTTCTGAAAGCTGTGAAGGTTTTACAGACTTGGTGCTGGAAAGCAGAGCCTAAACCCTAATAATTTCTGTGCAAGAACCAGAAGGGAAGGTAGGATCCCAGTTCAATAAAAGAGCTTGCACTGCACCTACCTGGATTCTCTTTCATTAACTTAAGAAAACAAAAAAAAAAGAATACGAACATTCTCCTAGGGTGCAAGTGCCTCTGGTTTTAGTGGACTTAACTCTTTGAGAGTTACTGAGGTGCTTCTGGTCAGTGGATTAGAATAGGTGGAAGCCAAACTGGAGGAGAAAGAGTCATTGCTCCCCACCAGTGGTTGACCCAGCATGATAAAAATACATCTGGTTGAAAGTAGCATCTCTGCTTACCATGGCTGTTGTCTGGCTGCATGGGGATCTGAAGCTGCCAAAAATGAAACCTTCAGGGTTTCAGCTCTGCTGCTCACTCTATTCAACTCATGGCTTTGAACAAGTTATCAAATTCAAAGTGTGTCCTTTCCCCTCCCAACAAAAGCCCAAGCATACCTCCTGTATACACAGAATGTAGGATACATAGTGAATTCATGCTTCCAACATTCTTTAGGTCAAAGGACAGAACTCAATATAATAGTTGCTATCTACTGGGGCAGGAACTCTGAATTCTTCCTGCACTTGGCTTTGGCTAAAAATTTTCACATTTGGATAAGCCATCATGTAATCTCAGAGGGTGTTTTAGCTGGAAATGTGGAGCTGATTGTAAAAAAGTCCATGGCCCAGCAAATAATTCTTATATCACTGGTAATATGCCAGCAGGACAGCATTCCAGTAGCTTAGATTCATGCCAGTACTAAAAAATGGAAGCTGGAAGGAACAGCAGCTGTGTACTGCTGTACAGTGTTACAGTATTTGTCCTGAATCCAAACACTTTTAAGACTAGTCATACAAAATTCAGGTCTGTCCTGCAATCAGAGAAATCTTTATGGATTCAGAAATGTTAAATCAGTCATCCAGGCTGTGAGGAGGATTGGTGCAGAATTTCCAGTTCTGGCATGTCCCTTTGGGTTCAGAACTCAATGATACCTAGTTGCAAAGCACCTGATCCCAGGCTGCCCCAGCTTCTCAGATGGTAACACAAAATCCAGGACTGTACACAGTGATAAATAACAGCAAGGAGTCAATTCATCATGGTGTCTGTGATATTTGCACTCTTGTAAAAAATCTCTATTCATGTAGTACCATATTAGCTTTTTTTTTTTTTCAATAGGGAATAAAAATACCTGGATGAGGAACATATGATTGAACCATATATTCAGAAGTTAGTCCCCACAGCAGGAGCAAAAATTTGCTGGAGAGGCCTACTGGTGTTAAATCTCTCTGCAAAGTGGCATCATTTTATTAGCAGACTAGATATGATGTTAAAAATTATATCTATTATAGCCATCCCAGAGGCATTCATTCAGAAGAGAGTAATGGAGCACAGCTAACAAAAGAGATTTGTCCATTTGGACATGCTGAAGGGCCTAGAGATAAGAAATAATTCTCACATAAGCAGTTCCTGAGTTAAAATATTAATTTATAGGAAATACTTGAAAAAGGTCTTTTGAGGAGATTTTACAAGGCTCAGGTTTCTCATTTTTGAAAGCTTTAGAGCTTACCTCACCTGGTAAGAATTTACAAATCCAATCCCAATCATTTGTGCGTTCACAATCACACTTTTAAAGCATAGTAACTTCCTGAGCAAGGAGTATGTTTTGTTCAGGACATAGCCATGCTGTTGTTGGGATTAGCTCAGGGAATTCATTTTTCTGGTAGTTTCAGTGGACAAACCTTTGCCTGATGGAGGCTTGTTCACCTCCCCTGAATAGTGCAGTGGAGATGGATGGGCATCACTGCACAATCCTCCCTGCTTTGCTTACTTCCTGAAAGCCCTCCCTGAGCAATTATCTGACAGACTGAGTTGTCTCTAGAATTACTTAGTGACATAGGAAGTACAAAACCAATACAGCAACAACCCCCCCTTTTCTCTTTGGAGGAGCTCAGTTTCCCTGGTGCTGTATGTCCCTCTCCACCCATCATCTCTCTAAGGGCTGTGGTTCCTCTGACAGGGGACAGTTTGTAACTCCCCTTTTACATCCAACTTAGCAGCCAGATTTCAGCTTATGTGTGGATATGCATTTCCTGGGGTGTCTATACACATTTTCATAATAAATTTATAAGGTGCGCTATTGGGTACGTGGCTAACATTTCTGACCTGTGCTGCTGCCTGCCTTTACTGTTACAGTTCTGCCAAAGAGCAATCAGCTCTTCCATGGTGGTTAATTCTGTGTGTACCCTCCTGCCTGCTGCTTGTGTTACTCAGTAGGTATATAGAGAGTGCTACTTTGAGGGGTGGAGGAGAAGGTGTGAGAATTATTTTGTTCTTGCAGCAGCTAGAAACATCGAAAACCATGAAGACTACTGGGCTTCTATTGATCTCAGTTTTCAGTCGATGTAGAGCTTGCCACTCCTCTAAATGAATCAGAGATTACATATAGTCCAGCTACTAAACCCCCCTGGTCAGCAGTCTACAGGGGAGGAGTGCATTGGTTTGCCCTTTATCTGTTTCTGTGATTATTTCTTGTTAACTTTAAGAAGTCTGGTTCAAACTAATGGAAAAGATATCAGAATGCAGCAGCTGGGAGAAATTGCCCCTTTTGAAGGATTGCTTTTATATTAGTAGGTTTTTAGATGTCTGGAGACTTTTTAATGGAAGAGACAGTGTCAAAGCCCCTTTTGCACCTGCTTGCTTCGGATTGTAGATTAAGAGTTCTTTTAAAACAGTTTTGAAAAATGGCATTAATAAGAAAATGCAAGGAAATTGGACTGTGTGAAAAGAATTCATTAGAGAGCTTGGGGACAGGTATTATAGCTGGCATCTCTCCTTATTTTGGTTTTGGGAGCATCTGATGTCAGTCTTGATTGCACAAGGTGGAAGAGAACCATCCCAAATTTCAGCAGAGTCCCCTGCACTTAGGGTTACTCTGGTAACAATTTCATTTTCATGAATTAGGAATAGTTTCTCAGAGGTGTTCACTAAAATGAAAGGTTTCTCTTTGCTTTGGTGCATTTAAGAGGCCAGATCTCCTAGGCACTCAAAGCACTCGATGAAGTCCAGTTTTTTCCTCTGCCCCTGATGAAAATGGTGTTGCATTTGGTGAGACGTTCCCAAGTAATATCTGCTGTTTACTCAGTGTTATTTGCTATCATCTGGGCAGAGTGTACTTACCTCTCCAAGAAATATGAAATTTGCCTCTGGCTCTTTAGATTTTATATTAAGCTATTTTTCAGTCTTTAGTGAAGAAAAATCTTTTTCCTGCTGTTCTCTCCTTAGTGTTGGACATGGCAGCAGTCTGGTCCTGCCATCTTGCAGCCTCACTTCCTGTCAGCACTTCTCTTACTGCTGTGGGATTTTTTTGTTCCTCACCTTGTAGCTCAAGCAGAGACTCCCAGCCAGTCCTAGCAACCTGTCCATGACGTGCAATAAGTTGCTCTCCCCAGTGCCATGTGCTGTGTTTTGAGGTGAATCTGTCTGCTGATTGTGTGCACAGAGGTCTTCTTTCTGTCTGCTTCAAAGTATGGTATCAGAGGCTGTGCAGGACTAAACCCTAAGCCTGATTTTCTTGGAAATAAGACATGGAAGCCTCTTCTTCCTTTGTAGGCAGGCTGGAGTATTCTAACAGAGCATGCCTGGAGGTGTGGGTGCTGGTGGCTGGAGCAGCTCACCAGAGCTACTCCTCATTGATAGTGTCAGGAGTATTCTTACCCTCAGATGATCCTGTCTTGTTGTGGCAGCAGCTTGGGCTGCCTAGAGCTGTTTTGAAGTTTTCCTGTGGCTGGGAGTGGGGTGAGGAACAAGAGAAATATGGAATTGGAAGTGACAGCAGGTTTTGGCAGTAGCAGGAGAAAGCTTGCTTGCAAATCCCAGTAAGCGTGCTCCTAGTTTTGAAGTGAAAATCATGAGAAAATCTCAGGCAGGGAGACTTCACACAGCCTCAGATATGAGGAGGCAAAGCAAAGAGAAAGAGGAGGGCATATTATCTTTGTTGTCTTTATGAGTGATCTCACACAGTATCATCTACCCATGGTGGTTTTTTCCAGATTTTTTTCATCATTCTGGATTTTGTTTCACCTTTTTCATTTCTCCAGATGTTCTCTGCAGTTAAGTGTCTGCAAGGAGAATAGACACAGGTGTGTAAAAGCATGATGGTGAATTCTGCAGGCTCAGAAATGGGCATCCACAGTGGAACTGCTTCCCCAGATTTGTGCTGCCAGCTTACACATGTTCTGGCACCTGCTTACCTGTACTCAGACTGAACACTTTATTATTTGCCATAAGGAGTAGAGGTTTGAACCCAGGTTTGACACTTTCCAAAACGAGCTCTTGTGTGCAGTGGCATGTCAGGAAAGGCTGCTGTGCTCTCACCCTCAGCTACAGGTGTTTGTCTGGGAGTGGCTCCATGTTCTCATTTGCTCTGTGGTCCCCTTCAGGTGCTTTTGATCCTGAGTTTATTTTAATTGCCTTACACTGACCATTGGCTATCTCTGTAGTTACGGAGCTACTGAAGTGATCTCTCATTATGTGATTTGATGTAGGCATAATTATGAAATTATAGTGTGTAATTTATTCATTTTGAGACAGGCCTATGATAAAATTCACAGCTGCTTCTTTCTCTAGAAAATCCTTTTTTATTTTTTACTTCCAAGGTTGAGTGGGAGGTTCCACAAAGCAGGTTAGGGGCTGTGTTTGCCTGGCAGGAAGGAGGTTGGCAGGGGTCAGTTATGGGCACACAGAGGTGGGGGCAGCTCTGTGCACGTGTGTGGCCAGGTCTGGCCAGGTGCAGCCCTGCCCCACCTGCACCCCTCAATCCTGCCCCATCTGCGCCCCTCAATCCTGCCCCACCTGCACCCCTCAATCCTGCCCCACCTGCACCCCTCAATCCTGCCCCACCTGCGCCCCTCAATCCTGCCCCACCTGCACCCCTCAATCCTGCCCCACCTGCACCCCTCAATCCTGCCCCACCTGCACCCCTCAATCCTGCCCCACCTGCACCTCTCAATCCTTTCTCCACCTGCACCCCTCAATCCTGCCCCACCTGCGCCCCTCAATTCTGCCCCACCTGCACCTCTCAATCCTTTCTCCACCTGCACCCCTCAATCCTGCCCCACCTGCACCCCTCAATCCTGCCCCACCTGTGCCCCTCAATCCTGCCCCACCTGCACCCCTCAATCCTGCCCCACCTGCACCCTGCAGTGTGGTTTATCTCAGATCTGACATACCTTTCCACACTTGAGTCTTAGTGCAGGCTTAGCAAGTAGAATTCCTTACAGAAGCTTTGTCAATGCCTTCAGCTTCTGATAGGGGAATGGAAAAATGAAACATCTTTTCAGTGAAACAAAGGAAGCTGATAAAATATGTCCTGTGAGTTGAATGTTAATTCTATTACAGAGCAAATACTTGACAGATTGAGACATCCCATTGAGAGGAGATCTGATCACAGGCATTTAAGTGAATACAGTGTCTTTTAACTTGTATCCTATTTCCATTTAGAAGTAGTAATTAAATGACTTTCATATTAAAATAGGTATTATTTTGTGGTGATTTAGATCTTCAGACAGACAAGGTGTGAAAGCATCCCATACTTCATTTTATCTGTATTTTAGCAGAAATTTATCATAAAATTGAAATGTTGCTTTTTATAAAAGCTTTAGGTGTTACTGAAGAAGTCAGGATTGGTTTCATTCTACATTTTCTTAACTTAAGCAACTATATTTTAACCCAGCCTTATGCAATTACATGATTAAAAACATAATTTAAATCAAATACATTTTTAATTGGCAAAACCTTTCAAATACAAATTTTATTTTTGGTTTGGGAAATGCTGTCTCATCAATATGGACCTGCTCATGGAAATGCACAGATATTGATGGAAATTCAAGGGTATTGGCAAAAGTGAGGGCATTATAGAAACAGCCAGGAGGCTGATTGTCCCTGCAATTACCTGGAGACTGAAATTCTCATCCCAAATTAACTGTTTGCCCTTTCTGCAAGACTACTGCAGCTTCTATTCTGTTGTCTCCTATTCTGATGTTTATTCAGTGTTTTGGAATAGAAGGATCAGAATTTGCTTATAGCTTAAGAGCAATATTAGAAAAAAAGGTCTCTGACTTTCCTGCCAGATTTAATTACTGTGTTCTGATTATCCCTAAATCAGTGCAATTTTAAAGAGTGGGAAATGGACAGGAAATATGTTTGATCCAAACTTTCAATCCTGGCTTGCACACTGTGCACACATCAACCCTTAGGGTATCCCTGGGTGTCACAGCCTAAATCATTTCCAGGTCTGAGAATGATCCCATTTAATGTGTTCATTACAGGTGACAAACATCACAAGTGTTTTCCCATGTCAGAGTTTCATTATCTGCTCTCAGCTGTGGAAGGGGCATTGCTTTGTGCCACCTTTTGGGCTGGGTACATCTCTGAGTGCTGATAACAGCTGAGTGTTCCTGACAGCTCAGAGACATGTGGATGGGACAGATGCCTTCTGCTGGGAATTCCAGTGTAGCCCTGGGAAGGGATGTATCAGAGATATCCTTGGGTATTTAACTTCTGTACACAGGCATGCAGGGCAGGTCTATCACATCCCTGGCAAAGGAATTAGCAACTCCCTACTGGTGCTGGAAGACAACAGGTCAAAGAGCCCAGAAATCTCTGTAGCTCAGAAAAGTTTTCAATTATCAGACAAATCTTGTCCTCTCTTCAACATTTTGAATAAATACTTAAAGATGTGAAGCAACCACTTCCCTAGGAAGAAGATTCTTCTTTGGCTGGATATTTCTTTTCTTGCAGCATATTTCTCTCTAGTCTTAGGCACTATTTTGTTGTCTTTAATACCTCCTGATTGCATCTTGTTATCATCTTGTCTTGATTGGCTTTGTGGCTCATTATACAAAAAGGGTGCTAATCTTTGTTAATTAGTTCCTTATTAGAGTCAGCTGAGATTTGTAGCACAATAAGTGAGCTGCATTTCTGATGATAAATAATTGGCTGCCAAGGAATCCTTAGCGTGAAATCATGTCAGTATAACTGATGATACTTTAATATTTTATGTGGGTTTATATGTGTTTACTACAGTACTTGGTTCTTCCAGCTGCAATTACCAAGACTAGCAGAAAATTTCTTCTGTTAAAGTAACACACATAGAAATATTATTATTGTGACCCTCCCCAGAACCACATTTATTTTGCACTTTGCTTTGGCATGGTAGAGGAGCATTCTGGAGCATGTTACAGGAAAGGTCACATCTCTCTCCAGCTCAAATCTTATGGGAATTCCTTTTTCAAGAAGCTACAGCTTCAGTTTTGCACATTGACGCTTATCTGCTTGTTCTCTAAATGATGGGATTTATACAAGTAAATACTGTAATCCAAAGATGAGCATGTGTGAACCATGCTTGGTGTCCATGGCGTGGGCTTGTCTCCTCTGTACAGAGGCTGCAGTATTCCCAGGCCATGCTGAACTCCACTTGTTTATCCAGTGCCTGCTCACATCAGGGAGGACACAGAGCAATCAGGTGCTGGCACCCATTCCATTCCCAGCATCAGCAGCACTGTGGGCTGGGCTACAGCTTTGCTCTTAGTTCATATGGCAGATCATTTTTAAAAGAAGCCCCCGTACCTGCAACTGATGTTGATCATGTGTACGAATCTGTAGAGGTTTGTGATACAAAATCCATCCCAACTTTAATCATAAAATTATGTTCCTCTGCTGCACCTGATTTGTACCAATTTATCAGTCTTTCAGCTTACATTTCTAATCTCTAGTCTCTCTAATATACTGTGTGAACCATGGTCATGGAGTTTTATATCACAGTTCGTAAATGTTACCATTTCTTCCAAGCAATGTAATTTCACAACAAACAAATTTAAAAAATAATAATATACGGCATCAAATGCTTACAAACAGGCTAACCTCTGGGCATTCCATTTTACTGTGTGGTGGTTGGAACTCATCTGCAAAATAATGCTGGGTTATTTCTCAAGGATATGTACCAAAGTCTCAAATAGTTTCAATATTTGAGTTGCTAAAGGATCACAGTACATATCAAAACTATTTTTAGTGCTTGAGAAGCTGCATGTAGTGTGATGCAGATTTAAATAGTGCATAAGATATTTTTGACAATGAAATATTTTTTAAGACATACACTGAATGTTTGTGAATTATGAGTTTTATCCTCAGTAGTCAGAACAATGTGTTTATTCCCGTTAGTGAAAAAGTCATAAATCAGAGTGGCAAGATACCTTGCTCACAAATGCTTGTGTGTAGGCAGATGTCTGTACTCTTCCCATTTTCAACTGAACAGTTGTGTTTATTTCATTATCCCAAACCATAATGGTGAAAATCACTGTGGCTTGCATTACAATCTAGTGACATAAGTTGCTTAGCTCCAGCTGACTCCTGTCAGAGAAAAATAAGTCAGGAATCTTTTGACATTAATTTCTATATTAATGGGACAATTTGTGGCAATTTCTCAAAGATGATTTCTGTGATAAAAGTTGAAAGTCCCTAATTGAATGAAGATACAGCCTGCTGTGGGCATTCTGACTGTTTCAGTGCTGAGTATTCCAATTGTGTGTGCTCTAGTGAGTTGTGTTGCTGCTGAAGCACAGAATTAAAAAAAAAAAAAAAAAAAAAAAAGCTGGTTCTTGCTGCATGAGTGGAACACAAATGTCACCAAAAGATCCTATTAACCCCAGAATGGATGCTAATTTGTAGGTGAACAAGCAAAGTGGGCAAACAGCTGGCCTACATTTTCCCTTCTGAGTTTCTTTTCTGTTCTGGATGTGCAAGTGTGTGCCTAAAATTTACATTTTAATCTAAGCTTTGAAGGAAAAGTGTCATTGTGAGATGAATCCTGTTGAAGGAAGATGCCTCATTTTAATGATTGCCTATCTGATGACTTAAGAATGTTTTTACAGCAAAACTAAGATAGCACAAAGCAGGGCAAAGCCACAGTCTTGTAAAATAATAATAAAAGGAAGATTATAAAAGAATTCAGTAGCACCTGTTGTTTAAAAAATGATGAATCTTGAACTGAAGACTGTCATGAATAAGATAAGGATGAAACTCTCAGAGAAATACTTCAGGGAATTTCTTTTAATAAGACCTGAAAAGTATGCCTTGGGCACAATATCACAGGACAAAGATTTGAAAGCCTCAAGCCAACTTTCTCTTTTGCCATTGTAATTTGACCCAGCTATTGTAGTTAATCACTGAATATAAGGTAGCTACAAGTTCCATCCTTTAGGTAACCCATTAGAAGTTCAATAATTAGAAAAGTTTCAGCTATTTCCCAGTATTGCTAAAGAAGAATAGCGTTAAAACCCTTCCTCGAGAATTTTAGAGAAGAAAAGAACTTAATTGGGAACCTCCCATTCTCAGTTGTTCTTTAGTGGCCATGTGAAGAAGAAAACAGATTTCAAAGTGTTGAGGTGTTTTAGTGAGGTGCCTGAGGGAAAGTAGGGAACACTTGACATGCAGTGAACCCAAACTTACGGGAATCCGATACCCTCATCTCACTACAAACGTAGGTGGTTTTGTGCCAGTGGGAGCTGAAAGTGCTTAGCCTTGTGTGAACAATCTCTGAGATTGCAATTTACTCCTGCACTCAGGGCTGCTGGAAAGGGCCTGGGGGTTATAGTGGATGCCAAGTTGAAAATGAGACAACAGTGTGTTTGATTGTAAATAAGGCAAAACACACACTGAGATGTGTTGTGAGGGGTAAAGTCAGAAGATAAGGGAAGAAGGCAATGCATGCCCATTCTGACTTTGTTCTTGGTATTGGAAAATTGGTGCTGACCTACTGAGCTCTTTGTTTTGATTAACAGCATGTGCACCATCTGACTCTGAGTGTGTTTACTTGTATCAGCTTACTTGGAGTGCTTTAGTTTGGGCTAAAATCCTGAGCTCCGTTTGAGAAAAGCTGAGCTTTGTATAAAACATATGAAGTATCAAGGAGCCCGTTTCAGGCAGTGACTCCATGTCACCTTGAATATCTTACTGTAACATTGAAGAACTGGTTTGATCAACACTTGTCAGGAAAGCAGTGGTCCTAGAGGATTGTTGAAAGAGGAGCTGATCCTCTCTTGGGGTGAGAGAATGGTAGAAATGGTCTCTATAGGTACCTTGCCATTTTTTGTCAGGCCTCAGTAAAATGTAGTAATGATAATCTGTCGAGTTGCTTTTATTTTTCTGTCTGTCATTAGTTCTCCTCCTGAGACACTTCCAAACACTACAGGTCCCTGAAGCAGGAGGAGAACTCCATAGTATATTTAAGTATATATAAGTATATAGAAGCTTTGGCAGTGTGTCAGTGTATGTGGGTGTGCAATCTGTGATCACATCAGTCTCACTTAATCCTTCCTTGGTGTACTGAGTTGCATGGTTATCTGGCATTTTGAGTGTGACCAACAGCTGCACTGTTGATTTTAGTGTACCTTGTTCTCAGAAATGTGAACATCCTGTTCATTGTTTACAGTGGGTTCCTTTGAAAAAGTTGCAGATTAATGTACTTTGTTATTGTAAGAATCTTACTAACAGGAATAACATCCGAATGCAGAGTTTCTTTGAGAATCAATAATGTCATTCTCCATGGTGTCCTCAGGCAAGCAAATGACATTTTGAAAGGTTGGACTTTAAAATGTATGAAAGACCCGGCACCCAAAATATTGCAGGAAATCAAAAACATTGTCTGTTACATTAATGCCTTGATTCCAGACTCTGTGAAACTATTTTATGAAATTTACAGCTGCAGTTCTCTTCCAGAAAATCATGATATACTAAAAAGTCTGTAGAAATAGACAGGCTCTGTGTGAACCTTCAAAACAAAACCAAACAGATTGCAGGTCCAAGTTTAGCTGGATAGCACATCAGTCATCTTTTGGAAGTAATGGTTTAACAGTAGATGTGGGATAGTCTCTTAGAATTTATGTCAAACATATTTTAAATGGGATTTTTTTTATTTGTTTGCAGTTTCACTAGGAAAGGCAGCATTTACAGAGGGCACCTCTGAAATTGTGGTTTTCATTCTGAGTTTTGTCCTGTGTCTGTGAGTCCGTTGGAGTGAGGAGAATGATGCCTTCTGAATATTTTTAGTCTTATGCTGTTCTGCAGTATGGTATTCACACAGACCATTGGAGAGGTCACTTTATAAACTGGCATAAAGTTTCACACTCTCACAGCTAATAGGAGAGCTGCTGCTGGTTATTACACTTTTCTAGTCTTCCCTATTCCATCATTCTAAAACACAGCTGATGAGGGAAGTCGCTTTTGTCTTACACTTTGAGTTAAATAAAATACATACATTTGAACAATGTGAGTTTCCTCAGTTCAGCAAGGGGAGCTCTACTTCTCAAAATCTGTTTTCAGGGGCAGTTTTACTCTGCCTTCTGTAACTGCATTCCCTGTTGTTCTGCAGGGCCATGAGCCCTTGTGCTGCAACCTGCACTGACCTTTGTCATTTTAAGCGGCTTCAGAGAATGCCTCCCTCCTTGTGCTTGTGTTTCTGCCTTCTCAGGATGGCAGGGAGGAGCTGTGAGGAGACAAGATAAACAGACAGCCTTTCACTTAGCAGTTGAAGAGAAATGAGAAGGAACAGGACATGCACTTTGGTTTTTCAGTTTTGTAGCCCTCATATGGACAATATGAACAGTGTTGATTTTCCTCTCTACTGCATGTGCACTACTTTAACTCAAGGAGATGTGTTCATATTTACAAGGACACTCCTTGTGCTATAGAAAACATTTACTCAGAGCTGGTGAAGTTGTTTTCTCTGATTTGGATGTGTCATGATTATCTCTCTCACTTTTGTGATGGATCCTTGACACAAAAACTTGGTTCAGGCTTATACAGCTCCAGTGAAGATCACTGCATCTTATCGTCCAGTCTGAGAAAACTTTTACCATTTGTATTTCTCAGACCAGGAGTAACATCAGTGAATGCAGTTACCTCCATTCCTGGAAAACAGTGAAAATACTGAGTGCAGTGCTCAGAAGAAATCCTTTCTCCTCTCATTTTGATAGTCTCAGAATAAAAGTAAGCTTCTAAAGCAGACGTCAGTGCAAATTAATTTAGGCTGTATTAGAAGCAGCTTTTAGAATTTGTGTAAATCTAAGAATGTTGGAGGTTGCTGGCTGGATGCTTAACAAACATTCAAGAAGTTTTCATGAATTGAAATTGGAACACAGTGTCTGCTGCCCAGTGTGGATGCACAATCCAGGGCTGCACAGTGGGAATTTGTAGGGACTGTGATGTTCCCTCCTTTCACTTTTACCTTCTTCTATCCCTTGATGGTATTCAATTCTGAATATTTGGAATACTGCTTGTGTGCACTGTGTAATTATGAATTCCATACTCCATGGCCTGACACTCATCATTCTGCATACACTATCCTTTGTCAAAAGGGCAAGAAGGGCCACGTGCTCAATACAGATAAAGCTGTCTGTATGAAAGGATCTGTCTGTCTGTCTCTGCGCCAGGGAAGGCCACTTGAGACTTCCAACTGAATTTTGGCTATGTCAAAATGTTCACTTGCTGCATGTTCCCCATATGCTAGTAAACAAACATCAGCATAATCAAGCACAAAAGAAAAGCCCCAATTCTCAGGTGAAAGACTGAAGGCAGATTTGCATGTATCACCCACATAAGTGTATAATTACAGAGTTTCATCCTTATCCCTGAGATACTTCAGGATGTGCGCAAAAGCTTCCTCAAACCATTGTGCTCTGAGTCCTGTTTGGATGTTAAAAACTCTTCTGCAGGGACTGTGTATATTCAGCACAGGGATTGTGCAGTGCTCACTTTACAGCATGGGGAGAGGGAAGTGATAAATTTTATTTAATTTTACAATAAATAGGCAAGGCTCCCATGTGATGCACTTCCACTCAGGAGACATTATTTTTTACCACAAAATTTTTCTTTCTTAAAGCAAAACATCAGTCCATGACTGTCTCACATAAACAAATGCAGGTGTTAGAATTGTTCTCCATTTTGCTGTGGGAGGGTTTTTTTTTTTTCCTGCTGTTTGTGTGAATGTTCTTTCCCAGTGGAAATCCCATTTAGCTTAAACTTGTGGGGTTTTTTCTCAAAGTATAACCTCAAGCTAAACTCTTTTGCTTATGTTGCTATTTTTTACAATGGTTTAAGCTGAAGTTAACCTTCCTATTAGCATTTTAATGGAAAAGGAGATTCTAGCACTTAGCAAGACATTTTGTCTGCTTTCAAATGGCAGCATGGTAAAGGTATGAAATGCTGTTTTCCATTGTTTGCAAATTCTTTCTTTTCCTGCTGCAAGGCTCTTTTTCCTTTATTGATATAAATAAGAGCAGCATTTGGCAGGGACAACCCAGGTCCTCTGTTACAGTCATTTCTTTATAACAACATCAAATACTCGACTTTATAAGCTAGTCAGTCCTGTTTTAAATGAAATTGAGGGGGCATTGCTCATACTTTCTAAGCCTATTCTGAATGCTCTCTTTACTGGTCATTAAAATACCTCTTCATAGCTTAAATAAATTCATGGTCAATATGACCATTTGTTTCAATGTCATGGAATGTTCTTTAGCTGAAATATTGTTCTTTTAAGTGAATATGACTTTCCAAATATGGTTCAGTTGCCACAGTCCTTCTTTACAAATGTCCCCATTGTGTGACACATTATGGGGAGCCCTTTCCTTAGTGGGAATCTGAAAATGGGTCAGGACACTGTGTGCCTAAGTAAATAATACTGAATGTACAGTCAGCTTTACAGAGGTACTGCAGGGTCTTTCTAAAAACCTCCCAAAATAGTGGAGATTAAGCCATGTGAAAATTGAAGATCTGTTATACAGGCAAGAATTATTTATTAAAAGTTCCCAAGACAATAAATATTATAAAGTGATGGTTATAATAATAGTTTAGTTCCTGCCTTGCTAGGATTTCCATTACATATTAATTCTATTATTAAAACTTAAAATTGTTTTATTTATGATCCTGTTTTCTAAGGAAACACCTATTGATCAAAACAGGCCTTGCTTTATCAAAAATTCAGAGCATTATCGAGATTAGTTGTCAAGCTGGATATATTAAACCAGAAGATGTTTTAACAGTAGCAGACACAAAGTGATGTGTCCAGGGAAAGCCAGGCACAGCTACAAAGTGTACCCCAAAATCCTGGAGCACCTTCAGGGCTGCAGGGGTGAGAGCACATGATGGTGCTCTGCCAGTGGAACCAGAGTAGTTCCTTGGTGCATGGCCAGGGCAGTCTTTGGCAGGATGAGGCTGTTGATAACAGCCTGTTGAAAGGGCTTAATATAGAAAAATTTAATCTCTGTCTGGTAGAAGTGCTGGGAAGGTGCTTTTCTGGCAGAGCATGTGGTGCTTTCACACTGAAGGGCTCGCTGACTGTCACTCAACAAGAGAAAACACAAGCAACAAGGTACCAATGAAGCCAGACAGGTGCACACAGAACACAGTGCCCATGTGGTGGGGATGGTGCTGTCTCTGTCCCCTGGCCTCTCCTGGCTGGACAGGGAGGACAAACATCAGCATGTGCCAGCCCTGAGCTCTGGCAAGGAGTGGCATCTGCAATGTGCATTTACTTGGGGACAGTAGGAGGAGGGGTGGCTTTTTCCTGCGCTGGCTGGAAGACCAGTTGATAGAAAGCTACATTTTTCTTGTAAATTGGTGGGATAATGGTGTATTTGGGGAGAATGTTGGATCTGGCACACAGGTATCTGATGAGGCTGCATTAGAAACCTCCATCTGCTGTACAAGAGCACTTCAGTGTAAGTCAGAGCAGCAGCTCATCAGGGCTTGACTTAGCTGTGCCAAGAGTTATTTATATTCTTTCACTGAGAGCAAGGTCTAGAAAGCTGCTGTCCTGAGGAATCAGAAATTCAAACACAGTAGGATTTCTAACCAAGAGATGAACATTGGATGAGTAAATTAAATTTAGTTATAAGAGGATAAACATACTTTGTCAGGCACTCCACCCTTCCTGTTCCTGCTGGTTTGGAGTGGTGTGAGTTGGTGATGTTGCCTTACATTAATATAAAAGATTTCTGTGAGACTGGGTGACTGTACCTGAGATTATCCGCTCTGCCAGAGGAGAAAGTAGCTGTTAATTTAATATATTTTCTGGTTTGGATAAACTATTTTTTTTTGGACAGAGAGAATGTAGATTTTCCAAATTGCTTTTCCATCCTTTTAAGCAAACAATCGTGAGGAGAATAAAGCCACAAAGACCATGCATTAAGTCTTGAGGTCATTCTTGCTGCAGTTAAATGGTTTGAGTTTAAGAATAATAATTATTATTATACTATAATCACTATTATTAAATTTTATTTCATATTAAATATTAATGAAGATAATTTCAAAAATGGTGATATCTTTACCTAATTTGTGTACATTTTGTCCAGTTCTCAAAATTACTCATTTCAAGAAGCAGAGTTTAAATGTTCTGTTCAAAGACTGTAACCATAGGCAGGTACCCCAAATTCCCACATTTAAAACTGTCATTTTCATTTAAAATATCTCAAAACTGCCCTTTAAACCACTCAATTCTGCCCAAGTTCATCATCTTTGGGGTCAGAATTTTAACAGCAAAGCGGTCAGTTGTGTCCTAAATTATACTTGTTTGATTTGTCTGCATTCAGGAAGCAAAATTAGAGACATGAAGCACAATTTAATTGTGGATCATGTATGCAAGAGGAATGTTATGAGTATGCAAGTGCAAAGTAACTGGTGTTTGCCAGCTGCTGCTGTGACTCTGCTCTGCTTGCAGACTGTTGAGTTTGTGTATATGTAATGATTTTTTCAAAGAATCAGTGATCATTGAGGCAGCAATAATTGGCACTGGGGAAACCTTTTAGCAAGTCTTCCCTAGCAGTTAGTGATGTGTTGATTTCACTGGCTTTTGAATAGCTAGAAAGTGTGCTAATTTTCAGTTGTGTAGCAGCACTTAATTAAAAATGCTATAGAGACTTGGAGGGGTGGGCTCAGCCTTGGGTGAGATCCTGCTAAGTGAGCAGTGTGTGCTGAGGAGCCTGAGAATGAAGTGCAGTCTCAGACTAACTGAGCATGGGATTAATAGAAGTGCATGTCCAGCCCTGCAAGGTCTTTTCAGAACAGAGAACTGATTTATGCTCCTGCTAAACATCAAACATTTCCAATGGCTGCAGGTCTTAGAGCTAAGGCTCAACCAAAGAATAAGCTTAGGATTTGGATAAGGTTAGAACAGAGAGAAAACCTGATTTGTAGCTGTAATTTCATTTGACCAGGTACCAGTGTAGAGCAGCCTCGTGCACGGTGCTCAGGAGCAGAACTAAGCAGAAAGAGGAAGTGCTTCTCTTCATTTTATTTTCAAAACACTTCTGTAGTTATCCTTACTCCTGCTTTCCTGGCCATAGATTTAACACAGAGTAGAGCAGAAGGTCACCCCTTTACCTTAAATATTGGTGTAAAGCAGGATGTACATATGGGTGACTGGACAGGTTTATTAAAAGAGAAGAAGGCAATAGTTAAGGCTCTAGCTGCTGCAGCCGTGAAAGAAGCTCTCGAAACTTTAAATGTGTTTAAATTAGGAAGTTTTATGTGCCTGAATCTGAAACTTGAAAATGTAAGAGTCATTGCAGTCAATTTAGTTGCTTAATGAAATAACGAAAGCGTCATATGAAATTATGCAAAACCAGGGGAAATTCAATATCCTGAAATCCTATACGCAGATTAATCAAATTAATGGCAGGTATAAAAGGACACATTTGGGAGATTATGAAGAAAGTCAGCTGCACAGAGTTTAAAGCCTTGGAAAGGGAAGACAAGCCATTGCTCAATGCTGTATGGCAATTTTCTCACTATAGTAGTTAAATATAATATTTTGGAGGAAAAAAGTAATATTTTGGTTTTTGCCTTTTTTAATGAAACCTCTGCAGCACATTTGTTTTAGCTTGGAGGAAGTTAAATAACCTCCAAAGACACTGTCTTAATTTTCTGAAGAAAAATACATAAGTATGTTTTATGTAGTAAAAATGTCAGAGCAAGGGGTTTCTATTTGTGGAGATATTTCTCTTCCTTTTTGTTGCGTTTTATTTTTTGTTTGTTTGTTTGTTCTCTTGTTTTTGTTTATTTTGTTACCTGAAACTGAATTTGATATTAATGTACAAACAGTTTCAGGCAACCAATAACACTTATTTTCCTTCATAAACCTTTTGTCTGAAAAAATTAATGGGGCTCCTATCTTGAATATTTGAGAAGTTCTCAGTGTTCAAACTGTGTGAAAATATAATTGGAGTCTCCTAGTCTCCTTCTTCTCACTGTCATTTTTAAAAAGAATAAACAATATGTAGAAGTGAAAACGAATGAATTATTACCTGAGATGTGTGACATTTGGGAAAAGATGTAATATTTCCAAAACTTATTAAAAAAGTTATGAATTAAAAAATGTGCTCACCAAGCGTACCAGCAAAAAAGAACACAAAGAATCAGATACCTTACTGCCAAACTATTGCTCCCAAAATTTAGGAACTTGGAACTCAGGTGCCAAATTTACTCTCCTCAGTGACAGGCTGCTGTGCCAGCATTTAGACCACAGAGAGTCAGGATACAAAAACCATAAAGGACCAAGATAAATAGCAGCATGACAATAATCAGCCCAAATCTGCTTGGCCTGAGTATGCTCACATGAGACTACAGCGTCATCTCTCCAAGGAAATATCTCCAGTTGAAATTTACTTCACTAGAGGGACTCAGATTGGAAAGTTCCCCAGTCTGAGGGATTTTGCCTGCTTTTAAAGGCCATTCTTCCCCTTCAGCAGTCCAAAACACATCAGTTAAGATGAGACCAGGCCTTTATGTGAGGTCTGAGTAAAGCACTCCTTCATTTGGGGTAGAGGGCTTGTTCCCATCAGGGCACCTTGTCACAGCCCACATCTCATGGCTCTGTTCCTGTACAAAGTCCCTCAAGGAAGGGCTCCATCCCCACATCCATGTGCCCGTGGCTTGTGCTGGTACTGTACTGCCTCTCCTCTTCCCAGCTAGGATGCCTCATGCTTGTTTCCCAAAGCAGACATTTCAGTTTGTGATGTTGGTAAATCATTGTCCTGAGAGACACAGGGAGATGGAAGGGAGGAGGAACAGGGCTTGTGCCATTAGAAGGATGGAAGGAGCACACTCTTTGGTTCTGTTTCCTCTCACCATAGTGCAAGTTTGCAGATTTTTGAGCGTTTCCTGGTGGATGCTTGTTCTGATCCATATTTTTCAAATATGTTGAGAAAGCAGAGGTGAGCACCAGCGTGAAACCCGTGCCTCTGTGAAAACTCTTCATCAAAGCCTGTTCATTGTGACTAACAGCAATCAGTGTACAAAAGAGGCATCTCTTGAGTTAAGATTAGAATTAAATAAAAGAGAATAAACAAGTTTCCTTGGATGCAGCCAAAGCTCCTTCCAAGCCAGTTTGCCCACCCTGGCCAGCTCAGCTCAGTCACAGAGAAGAGCCACAGCCACAGTGTCAAGGGGAGCACAGAGACTCCTGATCCTGAGCTGTTGCTGCTTCTCTCATGGCTCACATCAGACTAGGGTAAGTCCGATTCTTTACCCTAAAAGATATGGCTGCAGAATAATCCTTGTTGTTCCATTCCAAGTAAGCATAAATAGTCTTGCTAAGTCCTCACAGAGCTGTGGGTGTTGTGCTGCTGGGAACTGGGCTCTCAGGTAAAGCTCCCATTGCCTCAGAGGAGTTCACTTATTATTAAAGGAAATACCAGACTGCCAAAGGTGGAGAGATGGTGTTTTAGAATAGGCATGTTTGTAAAATCTGAGAGGAAAATACTGGCAAGGAAGATGGGGGGAGGAAATACTCTGTTAGATATCTGTGTATTGAAAGTGACAACACCTAATATTACTAGCAGGAAAATTTATCATGTGTTAAATTAATGTACTGTATTGTGGGATGCTTTTATATGGCAATTTAGTTTTCTTGGTGAAGTTTTGTATTGAGAAGTAATAAAGAAAATTCTAGTGTAAAATATGCTACCTTCAACATTCATAAAACACACTGTGCTTTAAAGGACCCAATCCTGTTCATATCCACAGAAATGGAAGCTTTGCCATTGACTTCTGTGGAAGCAAGGTCAGCTACAAAATTATCAATTAAATAGGATTCCAAGTATGATTTATTGTCCTCATGATACTAATTTTCACCCCATTAGCGTTCCTTTTCCTTAGTGTGACCTTCAGTCTTGCATAGTGAAATGCTTATTGCTCCAAACCATGACCTAACAGCTTGAGAATACAAGTGATAAGGCAATGATCTGAGTCAAACAAGATAGTGCCCATGGGCAGGAGCTTCTTGTACAGTACACTGGACTCCTGGCCTCCACCTATGCAGGATTGTGCATATCCTGCCTAAGTAAAATCTGTGTAATTCTAATAAATCAGTGAATGTGTAGGTTTGAAAACCTGCCTGCCCATGGAATGAATTTCTTGGTTTGATTTTCTTGGTTTTTTTGTGTAATTTTCTTGTTCTTGCCTAATTTATGAGATTGTCTTTATCTCAACCATGAATTTTCTTACTTTTGCTCTTCTGATCCTCTCTCCAGTCCCAACATGGGAGGGGTAAGCAAGTGATGGTGTGGGTGTGAGTTGCCAGCTGGGGTTAAACTATGACACTAAACTATAGAATCCAGACAAATATTTTCTTGAGGAGTGAAATTAATGTTAGTTTTCTTTTTCAAAGAAAAATAGCAACTTTGGATCTATCAAATGGAAAACAAGCAAAGGACTAATCCAAGTGGAGCAGGAATTCAGTTACCAACCACCTATATCACAGACCTGGGAAATCTTGACTTGTAGTTTCCATTGAAAGATAGAGGTGTTTGATGTTGATGTAGTGACAGATGACACCATATACTGTATGTTCTTCTTCTGTTGCTGTTGGAATTGTGTATTTAGTGAATTAGTCATGATTGATGATAGTGCTTTAAGGACTTGCTAGTTCTTCCTGGGAAAAGATGGCATATTTTAGCGATATTAATGGTTTGAGACTTAAGGATAGCAACATATATTTTTGCAGTCTTTCAGCAGCAAAGCCACAAGTTATACAAATGGATTCACTCTGTCTTTAGCTCAAGCAACTCTGACAAAAGATGTCATTTGAAGTAATGTTGCTCATCATTCATAGATGGAAAAGCTTAAGGGTCCATTGCTTTGATATGAAAGTGTGCTGCAGTTTTCTGCTTCTTTTAATATCAGTATATGGTGTTAATGATACTTCAACTATTTTAAGCATCTCCGGTTGAGACTAAGAGAACAGAAAGGTGCTTATTTGCCAGTAGAAAGAGATATACTAACTTGGGAGTGTGTAGAAGAAGAAAAGCAGCATTCCAGCAACAACTCAGAATTCCCTAAATGTCAGCTCTGCAGCAGTTAAAAAATAGTGCTACAATGTGTTCAGCCAAAATTGCCAATTTATGGCACAGCACAGTACATTAGATCCCTTTACAGCACCTCGGTAAGGAAGCACATCATTGCAGAATAATACCAAGGGCTGGAAGAGGTCTCTGGCCTGCTCTGGTGTATTTGCTGAGGTGCAGCCCAATCCTGCAGTTACATTTGAATGCTCCCTGTGGTTGTGGTATCAGTAATGCATGCATGGGGACCCATTGCAGGATGGGCAACAGACAACAAAAGCATGGTACAAAAGATAGTCTTTAGACACATTCTGGGAGTAAAAACAGATTAGGACAGACATTCTGCCCTAAAAGAGTGTCTTACAGTGCTGCTGCACTGTTTTTGCTTTTGTGATCCAGCCCTTTTACAATGCCATGATGCTTTTACTAATTACAAAAACCCCAAGACAACAACTAAACAAACAACCACCTTTCTGTATTTATTTCCTTTCTGTATTTAAACCACTGGTTCTCTAAAGAGCATTGATATCATGTAGTTTGTAGATGAGTGATAGATCCTTATATAGTGCCATAATAAAAGTGTGCTGACACACAAAGATCTTCTTTATTTACTAATTGAAATCTGTGAAACAAAGTGCTAATATTTCCCATCTCTAATCCTGTATTTGGATTATCTCTATAATGCCCTCTTCAAATACTTTGTTCTGTAATTATTAATCCAGATATTGTTCACCTCCTGAACAACTGTCATCCTCTTTAGCTGTGCATCTCATGTCTTTCAGTTTAAACCCTTGCCTTACATTGCTAGAAAACAGACCTTAGAGTTGAAATAAAACACTTGCTGAACAAGACAATCTTTTTACCTGTAATAAATAAAAAGGTGTTTGATAGCTGTTGTGCATCAGAAGGAGTTGATGGGCAAGTTTGTGTTGATTAGAGAGAACTGAATGTGGTGGATAATGCATCTTAGAGCAGACACCAAAGTGGGGAAAAAAAATTCAAATGGGGCTAGGTGGTAGGTAAAACAATTACCCATGCCTGGGCAGGTTATGACACTCAGTGTATGAAGAACATGATAAGTAATTCAGCCTTTAATGTTTCCTGCCCTGCCACTGCCATATTTGTGCTCAGCCAGCCTCTCCATCCACCAGCCTTCCCATCCTTAGGGACTGAAGTATGGCAAGAAATTTATAGGTTTTATTTGGAAGGAATTTTGTGGGGTTTTTGGGGTTTTTAATCCTCCGATTTTTCTTTTATTTTACATTGGAGCAAAATCCAAAATTCACAAAACTCCTGTCATAGAGGCATGTCTGACAAATGCTGTGTGAGAATGCTGTTTCAGAAAGAAATAGAAGTTTCAGAGTGGCCTGACTGGAAAATTGGAGGGGGTCTTCTTTAAATATCTTTATTGCTTTAAAATTGTTCCATGAGCTGGGGAAGTAACACTACATAATCACACAGAAGATATAAAATGGCAGTCAAAATAGTATGTTGAGTTTCAATTGAATGATGTATTTTAAATGTAATGGCAGTTACTACGCAGAGCAGATTGAATCGTCTTGTTCTCCTGTTGAAAATGTCAAAGCAAAATCTTAAATTGCTTCAACACATGACAAACAGAAGACACTTCGAACAGGAGAATGAAGAGTCAAGCAGGTTCCTTACAAGAAGCTGACACAATTTCATGAGAAATTTCTCAGAAATTACATTCCTGGTGCAAAACTCTTATCTGTCTGCTGGGAAAAAAAGCAGCAAAAAACCTAAAAGATGGGTAAGGACTGTTCCTCTGAGAGCAACAGAGCAATGTAGAAGCTGAGCAAAGTGGTCTCTGTTTTGAGCTGCTTCAGCAACACTGTCCAGGTGGCTGAGGGACAGGAGCAGTGCTGGTGTCTGTCCTGGAGCTTGGTGGCCGTGACAGGAGGATAGAAAACCCCTCTCAGGAATGTGTTTGTGTGCAAGTGGTTCAGGCAGAGGCAGGTGGAGTATCTGGGTGTTGGGGCAGCCCTTTAGTGTCGTGCCCATGCCCCCTCACAGGGAGCTTGTACTGCCTTTTTCACTGAGGCTGGGGGAGCAGCTTCCCCTTCCTGCAGCTTTGGGTGTATAAGCCTTGGCTGAGAGGATTTGTTAATAAAAATAGAATTGGTTGCTCTCCTCTTTTTCCACTTGATGATTTTTTTCTCTTTCATTTTTATTTTTTTTTCTGGTTTTCTCTTGATTTAAAGATTATCTTCATCTTTTAATAAAGGATGGAGGAAATATACTGAAGGATTAAATCCTTATCTGCAGCCATTTGAAGTGCCAGTGGGACTGTTTAATCTCACATTTCAGAGGATTTGGAAGCTAGGCCTCTCTGCAGTTTTGCTGCATGCAGTATATATGTGCTCAAATTGACCTGTGGGACAGGTGCAATCCATGGCTCACTTGTTGACAAGTTTATTTTATTCTCTGATAAAAATGTCTGCTGTGTTGACAACCTGCTTCACAATGGTCACATCGATTCAAAACAAGTGAAGTTTTTTGGCTCTGACTTCACTGTTTTCCATTGCTTTTAGCATTGCCTTGGGGTCTTTGAGCAGTTTCACAGGGCAGTTCATTTGTTCCTCTCAGCTGTGCTGGGTGTCACTCACTGGGCTGGTTAATGGGGCTGTTCAGAGATGCCCCAGTGGCCACTGGAATGCAAATCCTCAGACTTTTTCATTAGTGGATCCCTGTGCAGCCTTTAGTCACGTTCCTCTTGGAGGTTTGCCTGCAATTCTCTGCATCCCCACTGACCAATAAACATTTTCAACTAATATGGTAGTCTTAAAATATCACATTTACTGTTGAATACTTGCCCTATGCAAACCTGATGCAGTGCTTTGCACGTGATTGGTGTATTTTTGTGAAAAAGAAATTGCTTTCTTGGATCAGAGACATTTTCCTTTGTTTGATAGTAGTTGATACTGAAAGGTTCAGGTCCCAGGCTGATCACCAGGGGTTATTCTGCTTCCATCAGCTGCTAGAAACTCTGATGTAAGTGGTAAAAGGCAGCAGAGCTGACTCTGAAAATGGGTCGTCCCGCCAGAGATTTCTATGGATGCTACTTTTTTTGTTCATTCTTTTAAATCCTTTTCCTCAAATAAGAAGACAAATTTCCTGGGATAACTATCTCCTTCATTTCTTAAAGCACTGTCTTTCATTAGAAGATTTACATTTTCTTGATCTTTGGTCATGAGGAAGGATAAACAATAGCAAGTGTATCTATGAGTTCCTTATGTGCCTATATTATGCCTGCTTTTATTCACTTTCCAGCTCATCCAACCAATAATGACATGATTCGCCCCAATTTTTTTCTTAATGATGCTCAATGTGCTTAGTGAGTATACAATTCAACTTCTTCAGTGGAAAAACTGAAAATATAACAGACAAACCTGGTAGAATATATTTTGCAGCTTTTGAAGGCAAATTAGAGACAAAGAACCTACATAAATATTGCATAAGTATTTTTTGAAAAGGTTTTCCTTGTCAAGTAAAGTAACATTTTTCATCATTGTAACAAGCTTAGGAAGCCAGGGTGCTAATCCAAAGAATGCATCAGAATTAATAGACTGGATAGGGCAGGTGAAACCTTCTCATTAGTCCCCAACAGAGCAAAATCAATTGGCAAGAGGTGACTTAACTGAAGTTTCATGTTTCTTACTTGTGAATATAATTAATCTAAAAGACCTATAGTTGAAATTCCATCTAAAAATTATTTTTGGTATGGCAGCTTTACAATCATAATGACCCTGCTGAACATCAAAGCTGTTTGAGCTGTCACACTGTGCAACACCTAAAATTGTCCAAAAATACAAGTTTTAAATGGTTGTGACTGCCTTTGAGACTTAAGCAAAATGCATTTTTAATGTCATTCTTCAGTAGTTCTGTCCTTTTCTTTGAAAAGCTGCCCAGGGTTGTTTGGTCTGCAGCGAGGGTTTGATCTGGGCTGTCTCAGGGCACAGGTGAGCCGTGAGGTTGACTGAAACAGCAAAGAGGTGGCAAAATGGCACTGGGTATTTCTTCAGCAGCAGTTTGTGGTGAGCAATGGCTGGAAGCTGCTGTTGAGCTTGGAGATGGCTTTTCCTCAAAAAGAGCACCCATTGTTTTGCGTACATATGATACTATAGGTGCTTAAAACTTAGTTCATTTGATATTCATTGTCCACAATAATTCTCTACTGATACACTATCTGTACCTAATACAAGTTTTTTAGCTCTGGAGAATAATGGATTGCTTTGAGTTTTCTTGAAACAGTGCATAAAATGCTCTCTGTGGTAATTCATGTGTCTGGGGTTGTGCTGTGGTGCAGTACCTCACTGTGCACAAGTGGTCAAATTGATGGAATATTAATGGATTGTGGACTGCAGGCTTTTGGTAGCCTGGCTTCAGGTTGACAAGAATGATAGCTTTCATTTGCATGCAGAGTCCAGCTGTTCCTTTAAGATGGATGAAGGGACCTGGCTTCATCTGTCACCACTTCTTTACTTTTTTATAAGACAGAAAGAAAAAAGAATTTAAAAAGCCAAACCATAAAATGTCATAAAATGTTCTTTGCAGATCTCCTTGAAATAGAGGGTAATTTCAAGCATCTTATTTCTGCCTAGAGTCCAAGAGAAACATTTTGAGGGCAGATGAAATTGTGTCCTTTGTGCTAAATACATTCTGTTCATTAAATAAAGCACACTCCATTTGACATTTTCATGAATTACATTGAAGGAAAATGTAATTTACATTTCGTAAGAACTTATTACAGGTTTTTTTCTACTTTAGAGGAAACTCATGCTTGATTCTTAAAAGCAAGCTGCATGATCCACATTTAGGAAAGGAATAAAATGATCACAGGAATCATTTTGGCTGGGAAAGAACTTTGCATAATCTAACACAATCTGTGAAATTTAGAAATGCAGTGAAAGGAAAGGTGTGTTGGCAAGTGTAGGAGTAAGGAAGCTTGATAACATCACACAGTGAAAGCCCTACTAGCACAGAATTCTTCTACTTTCCAGCACCCACCTTGCAAGGACTCTAGTGACAGCACCAATGGTAACCCCTGCCATCAGTGCCACTGAATGTTTCACATCAGGAGATGCTAACAGTCAATGCCATGGGCATTTAACACGTATATTGCAGTCGTGTTAAGTGTTCAGCCCTGTTGTAATTACTTTGTGATAGGCACCTTGTGGGATTTTGCCATCTGTGCTTCAGTAATGTGCAATCTGTGCTATTGTTTCTACTCCACTTCACCAGAGTCCTGAGCCATACTCTATTGCATAAGTTCCACCAATCTCACCAGTTTCTTTTCTACAGCCCTATGTTACTTAACTGCCTTGTGAGAAGGTGGAAGAAGGTCCAGCACAAACCTGAGAAACAGAAGATCCCAAACCAAAAATCTAATTAATCTCTGCTTCTCTTAACATGTTCATGAATTCAGCAGAGTTCATCTAGTACCTTCTCTCCAAAGCCATTTGGCTCTCTCTGTGCACTCTGATAGCATCCCATGTGCAATAGCTGGAGACAGGTGAGGAGACTGGCAGCAAGACACTTTATTCAGAAGTGATCTTGCCCATGGAATGATAGCTGCTCTTAGTAGTTCTAAATAGTCACCAATGGTTACAAGGAATGCAGCAGAAGCTGTTGAAGCAGCTGGCAAGAACAGGACAGGCACAGCCAGTTGTGCAGGATTTTCACTTCTCTCAGTCAAGGGAGCTGCAGTCATGGCCAGCTTCCCCTTGGTGCCAGTAGCACGACCTGTCAAACACAGGTCTGTTCTGAGTCATTGAGGACTTAATGGGTTAAAATCAAAACCACCCGTAATGAACCAAGATAATTTGAGTGCCTCAAAATTCATTTCCCCTGTGAGCTGCATTTCAGCGTGGACACAGCATCTTGCTGAAAGCTGTGATTGTGTTCTCCTTCTTTCTATGTCATAAAAAGAATTCATGTGATGAATTCCAATTATTTACTGCTAATATAAAAATGCTAAACTTCTTTTTGCAGAAAATGTCCCCCAGAGTCAGTCCTAACAGTGCATTAAGGCACTCTTGATCCTAGGTATGGTTTTCAAAAAGTGGTGTTCATGGTGGTGGTGGCCAAGGGGGAGGCATCCAGCTGCTGAATCATTCCACAGCATTTTCCCAAAAGAAGCATTTCCTGCTTGAATGGTAATAAATAGCAAAAACTCTTTGTCACTGGCTAATAACTCCTGACTTCCACACAAGTTCTGCATTTACTAAGTTGGAGTTTTTTGAGAATAAGCATTCATTGTTTATTTTCAAAGATGGAGATATTTATCCTTAGACAACATCTCATTGCAGTGGCTTTATTTCTGTTAGAGCGAACAACAAATGGAGGTGCAATCATTTTGTCAGCTTAAACTGAGAGGAAGGAAATAACACAATAGGCAACTGATGGAGAAGTGTGTTTTGACTGACTGGTGGAGCACACTACAATAGAGCTAATCAGGAAAGAGGGTCCCTGTATAAACACAGCTTCACAAAATTGCATTTTTATGAATGAGTTGCTTCATGTGATTTCCTACTACTTTTCACCTTGTGTGGTAATTTTCTACTGTGCCAAGAAAATGAAAAGCCATGATTCTTATCTGGTAGCAGGACTGCTGGTGATAGTGTGTTAGAGGTTCAGTCCACAAAGTCCAAGCGAGAACCCTTGGCTTTTTAAACAAGCTTTTAACTCTTCAAGTGAAGAGTTCATTTTCTGTCAGCCAAACTACAGCTGTCACATTTCCATTTACATCTGCACAATTGGCTCTCACATTTGCTTCATTGTAAGCAGAGACATGAAAGATAAAGCAGTACCAGGTCAGGCCTGAAGCATTTTACTGCCAGCCTCTGAGAAACCTCTTGGCACAGGCTGGGATTTCAGGTGAGACAAAAGGAGTTAGGTACATATCTTTTTAAAAGGTAAAATGCTGAGCTTCTCATAGCAACATATGCCCTCTGGTTAATATATTGATTGAGAGCTTTGTATGCAGTTAGTTCCATTGTAATCTGTGGTGTGCAGTTGCAGTATCACTGCCAAGGTTTGTCTTTGCCAAAGTAGATCTAAGCCATGTCTGGAAGCATATGTATTTGAACTGGGAGTGAACAAAAGCTTAACTTTGGGTATGAGCTAGATTCAGATTAAGGATTTGGCATGCAGTTATTTGCCCCAGAGGATGCTATTCAAACAGATCTGTTCTGCTGTCAAAAGGTTAGCCAGATTCTTGATTGAATGATACTAGAGGCTCTGTGTTAATTAATGGTGGGAAAATGCCAGATCTTTTGATTGAAGGAAGTAGGTTGGCATGCAATTGTCTCATAGAAGCTTTGAAACAATTTTGTTAGATTCCCTGCATTTTGTCTCATGTTTAGATAATTTTTCGTTTCATCATTGCAAATTACATGAGCAAATGTCCAGGAGGTATATCAATAGCAAAATTACAGAACAGCAAGTGTGCTTTGGGTGCTTATCTCAAGAAGAGGGAAGTCATTATCCACCACTAGGAAGAAAGCTGTACCCCAGAATTTGAAAGTTCCTAGCCACATGGGAGTTAACATTTTAGCTCCCTTCTAAGAGTTATCTGGTCTGGAAAACACTCCAGCTGTGCTGAGTGGCCCACACACAGGAAAGAGGCCCTTCACATCATAAGCAGGTGGATTTCAGTGATGACCCTGGTGCTGCCCAGCTTCACACTGGAGCAGTTCAGGGCCTGGAGCACAGGTGATGCCTGTTGGCTTGGGGCATGCCCTTTTACATGGCACAGGGCAAGGGAATCTCCATTCAATTCAGAAGTTGTGTTTAGCTGAGCCACCCAAAATACACAGTAAGAGACTTGAGTTCATCGTAGCAACAGTTTGGGCTCCCTGTCTGTCACTGTGGATGCTGTAAAAGTCTGACTGGAGTGGGGTGGGTGCTGTGAAGCTGCTGCAGAGGGAAGGTAGGAAATAGTATGGGGAAATAGAGCTGTGTCAAATAACAAACTGTGAAGGCACTGGGGCTTGCTGAAAAGCCTGATGGTTTTTTCTAGCTGGTTATCACTGCTTTTCCCTATGTAAAGATATCCTAAGGCTGTTTGTTTTCAACTGCTTTCTACTTTTTCAAGGGAACTCATTAGTGTGTCTGAATATGGAATGACAGATTTTTGAAGCAGTAGGGCTGTGGTGGGGGAAAAAAATAAGCCTCCAGACTCTGATGCTTTACTGGCACTTAAAAGCAGGACCCACTTCTTTCAGGCAGTTTTCTTCTTTAGTTGGTCCTGTGAGTAGCTAAACATTGACCTGTGCAGCACATCATGCTCTGCTTTATCTGACAGAGATCACTGTGTAACTAACTGGAGAGACCAAATCTTTTATAGGTCTCTTCTCTGCTTTTCTGCAGCATTTCTGGTGTGACAGCATGCTCCTGGTGACTATGACAAAGAGACAATAAAAACATCATGTATGCTGGGAAGGAAAATGCACCTGTATGAACAGCTGCAGAGGATCACATCAGAATACTGATCTGTGCAACACTGTCTCTTTAAAACTCTTATGGACAAATGGAGTGACCAGTGTTGTTGAAATCACAGCAACGTGATTGTTGTCTTAAAGCTTGTGTTACTTTTGAATGGAGTGAAAATAAGCATAGGAGGAAACAACACTTTAGACAGTTCCTGAGCAGTCTGGCTGCTAAACAGCCTCTGGCCATGTTCACCAGTCTCTTTTGGGAGGCACATGCATTGCCAGATGCCTCTGGGTAAAGAAATGTCTTTCCAGCTTGTCATCCAACACCTGTGACTTCCAGCCATGCCCCAGGTAGTGAGTGCTGTTCTGCTGGGACAAGGTACAGAAGCCTCCCCTCAGTCTCAGTTCTGGATCTGTCTATTGCATAAACAAATCTAGCCCAGGCAGTCCCAGCCTGGTCACTGGATGAAATCCTAGAACGATGAGGAAAGGTAAAGGGAACCCTTAGGCTGCTGCATTGTCAGACCCAGCACCTTCCCAAGGTGGGTCTGTCTAGGTGGCCACAGGAATTGCTGCCTTGGGAAGCTGATGTCATCCTTGTTCTAGTGGCTTCACCATGTAAGTGCTGCTGCTCAGAGCAGCCTGGGGACATGCCACATTCCATGGCATTTGGAAGGGAAAAATAAAAGTGTAGACAGCTGTATCACAGCTCTTCCCTTGACAGTTCATGAGGTGGCTTTTGTTTCATGGCAGAATTACTGCCCCTTTGATAACAGGAAGAATATTTGCAGTACATTTAATTGTTTTAATATCATGTAGCTTTGTGGGAGGTCAAGTAAGAGTTTGTACTGTTAGCTTTATTAAATACATGTTGATACAGTAACAGCACTAACTTTTTTGTTCTTTTCCTTGAGCAAGGCTGCAAATCAGTACCCCATGTCTATAAACTCTAGAATTAAAGAAACTTCTTGTAGAGGAATGAGAATTTGAATAAATGTTGTTTTTAGACTTCTGTCAAGTACAGAGATCGTATAAGTCTAGAGCCCCTTGTAGCTGAAAATATCTTGTATTGCCTTTCTCTTTAAGTTGGACCAAAAGTGAATTTCATAAGGTGAATAAGTCATCTGATGTCTGACCTCTAAAATAAGATTAGCCTTTGTTTTCAGTAAACACACCTGACATTGAAGAGCCAGCAGTTTGTTGCCTTCTCATCTCAAAATCCCTTTGGGCCATTTCAGTTCCTATGGAAAGAGCTCTGACAGGCTGCCAGTTCATTATGGTGATTACTCTCCAAGAAGAACATGGCAGACCATAATCATTTAAAATGTGATATGCAGGAGCACATTTAGAAAACTTTCAAATATTGCAAGTAAAGCTGAGGGAAACAGGAGGAAGCCCTGGTCAGATTGGGTTAGAAAGGATGTAGGTGGGAATGGGATATGAAGAGAATATGAAGTAAGGAAAGCCTGAGCACACCGGCACAGCATGGATGAGGCTGCTCCAGAAACTCTTCTGCATATTTTACAATGAACAGAGCACTACAGAAAATAAAATTAATAATAGAAGAAAAGCATAAAGGTAGCAAGAAAAGCCTGAAAAATTGAAGAAAAGGCTGATGAAAAAAAAAACCAACCTGTTGTAACTATAGCAGAAACTGAAACTCTGAGGCCATTGTGGATGTAAAATTGGTTTGTAGGCTGACAATTGTTGTTTATTTTACAATCTCCGGTCAAATAATTTCAGGTGATAAGTTTTAACAGGAAAACTTTGAAGGTAATTTTTAAATGTTTAATTTCATGTGGTGCAAAATGCTGTACTTTATTAAAAACATTTCTCCCCATTTTCAGGAATACACAGCTGTGTATTTCAAGCTAAGCCAAATTTACAAAGCCTATTTGCACAGTCTGGCCCTAAGTTTTCAAACAGGGGTGTGAAGCCTGTGCCTGCAGCTAGGCTTTATAATAGTTGTGTAATCTGCTTGCTGGAGCAGTCCCCTGGCAGGAAAGGCTGGGGTGTTGTTTCCTGCTCTCAGATGGAGATATTTCTGCACAGCAGGAGGCAGGATCCCCAGGAAGGCTTTGAGGAGAGGGCCTGGGCACCCCACCTGTTGGGGTGGGAGTCTAAGCTACTGTGGAGCTGCTGGGGTCCTTCAAGCACAATGTGCAAGTTTTCTACGTGTTATTTTGGACAGGCATAAAGACATGTTGGGACTGGTCACACTGAGATAGATTTGTCTGGCACTTCAAATTCATTGTGTTAACTTTGCAATGTGAGGGTATAAACTGCTTGTTCTACTTATTACATATAAGTTAAAAGTGAGAAATTGAGTTTGTTTTGCTGCTTTGTGCTAAAATGTAATTCTTGAAACTGGTCATTTCTGTTGAATCATGGCCATAAGATAGGTGGTGACACATTGGCCGTGTAACAGCTGTACTATGTAATAAATGTTTACATGCCATTGAGTATACAAACATTTGATTGCTTACGTGACAGAGCTTTTCTTTTGCAGTCATTGGTCTAAATTTTTCCATTACATTTTCTCATTTTCTTTTCTAGCTTTACTCACAGACAAACCTCCAAAGCCATTGTTCCCCATGGAGAACCAGCCAACTGTTATAGATGTCCAGCTGGGTAAGTCCCCTTCTGGGAATAATAGATCCTAAACTTCCACTTTGGTAGCAGATGGGATAAATTGAAAGTGGTAAGAAAGGTTTAGTGGTAGTTATTACATGCAAATCAATTTGCAGCTTCTCATTTATAACCGTAGAATTTACTGCCACGGCAATTTAAGGGAGTGAACATCAGGGAATGGCAGTACTAATTGGTTGCAATGGGTATTAAATATAAAACACTGATGCTTTTCTTAATATATGATTGGTAGAGTAAAATATGTCTATATTGGTGCTGTATTGGTCAGTTGATGTTCACCCTAAGACAAATGTTCTCATAAAAGAAGTGCTGATTCCTTTAAAAGTTAGCATAAAGCATTGCATTTCCAGGTTGTTCTGAACGTGTACCAGAGAGGGCTTTTGACTAAAATGCTTGCATGCTTTTCTCACTCGTGTTATATATTCTTCTGTGAATGCACATCTCTGAATCTCAGCTAGCAGGTTCTATTTTCTGTCATGTTAGGAAATAATGTTAGAGAGTTCTGCTAACTTTGGAGAGCTGTAGGGCATTGTGATACTGAAAGAACTGCTCAGCATTGAGGTTCCAGGGTTTTTTTTCAGTGACTTGAAAATAGATTTCTAATTTTAAGAAGCAGAATTGGAGTTGCTGTTAAGAACTGTGGTGCCATGAGCGTAAATTACAAGAGATGTATTGCATATGGGGATTATTCACTCAGTGCTGAAACTGTGGCACTTTCCTTCTTGAGCTTGACTCTCTTGCTCCTTTATACCAAAGCTGTCTAGAATTCAGAGGTGGAATGGTGTTTAATGTCAAGCATTAGTGTGAAACATCTTAAGAGGGCTGGTGACTGTGGTAAAGCTGTTTGTGTTTGTGAAATTCTACATACAGGGCTCTACTTGAGATGAGTACAAAGACACATCCTTGTTCGTAAACCAGTGTCAGAGAAGAGCTGTGGATGTTATGAAGTATTTAAAAATGGGGCTTGAATTCTTGAATGTGAGAATAGAAATTATTTGTGACCTTAATGAATGTTAAAGATTAGCTTTCTCTCATACACCTGAATTGACCCAGGAGTCTGTAAGGGCTTGCACAGGGAAGACAGCAGTGGATCTGGGCAGCAGCCAGTGCCAGATGAATTCTGCAGACTGGTGCATATCTGCATATTTAGGTTCCCCTCCACAGGCCTCGAATATCTGTAGCTGAACAGAAATTGCCCCTAAAAGAGAATATGAAATGGATCTGGAGCCATAGGTAAAACCCTACCTGAGTTAGCAGCAAAACCCAGTCACTGAAGTTTGGATCAGCCCAAAAGACTGAATTCAGTCTCCTGGTCTAAATTCTTAAAAGTCAACTTTCTAATGATTTCCTTTGGGAGCATGCTGTCCCTGTGTACATCTGTGTAATAAATGCACTCAGAGTACACATCTTTGTTTCCTGCATTTTCATTTCATCTTCATTTTCTCTTCCAAGTTCCCCTGTTCCAGCAGGACTCTGTTGGTTTTGCACTGAATTCTTTGTTGTTGTTGTTGTTTGTGTGAAAACATTTTGTTCTGGCTGATTAAAAGGAGGTTTGATTAAAAAAATTAAAACAAACCCCCTCCTCTCCATGGAGATGTGGCTCATAATAGGATTTTGGAATACCTCCAGAGGGAAATACAAATCTTGCATCTTTATATGCTGGAATGTAATCCATTAGTTGTCCCTTAAGATCAGGGAATTTACATATGGTGCTTTTTTTTTTTTCTGATATGTTAATAGGTTTGGTTGTTGCCACTAAATCATATTCATATGACTGAACCTTAACTTCTTTTGCAGTGAAGCTTATTGATTTCCCTCTTGATTTAACTTGGCAAATAGATAAAGCTGGAAGATTCTCAGGGAACACCATCTTGTGGAGGCCACCAGCACCTTGGGACAGGAAGGCTGTGCTGGCCTCTGAACCGTGCCCCAGCCTTGAAGGACTGGGAATTATTTGCTTGCACAATATAAGGTGGGGAGAAGTTTTGCGTAAGGACCTGTAAGGTCACTTCATTGAAATCTTGTTAAACTCCTAGGAGTTTTGAAAAATTGACATTAATCGATATTTTATTAGATATTAAAAGGAAATTTCTGTGTTTTACATGCCAATGGAGTCAAATCACCCTATATGCCTGATTTTTCAGTAGTTATGCAAGTATGAATATGTCACTAAGCTACAAAAGAAATGAGTTTAATCCATCTACTTGTTCTGCAGAGATTATTTTAGTTTTCCATTGGAAAGCTAATCTTTAAAGAAATAGCTGTCTTTCCTCTATAAATAGAGGAGATTAATAATTATTTACTGTCTTTATCCTTAATGATTAGCATGATGCAATGCAAAATCTCCCTAGGCCTCTAGGCAGTGGCCTAACTATTTAACAGCTTATTTGCCCTTACTGCAAACTTCAATATTCACCTTTTAGCTTTCAGATCTGACAGAAAGTTTTAGTGAAAACAGGTATGCACCATTCTTATTGACAGTGGAAAAAAAGAGCTCCTTCAGGCTTCAAGCATGGTCCAGAGTCTGCCTTGTTCTTAAGGAGCAGGAATGTATTTTGTGTTTTCTCTTTTTCTTTGGAATGTGACAGAGATCTAAAACCAATCCTGTTAAGATTAGACAGAAGCAGAAATTGGAATTTGCTTCTTCTTTGTTTTTTGAATTTGCTTGTGGTGGGGAAACAGAGCCAGAGATGGGGGAGAGTGGACAGGAGGACAAAAGAGCATCCCAGAGGACTGGAGAAATAGTCCAAAACAGTTTCACTCATTTGCTTTACCAAGTCAGATAATAATTTCATCTCTGGGTAGACCTAGAAAATAATGACAGATTTTTTTTTTATTATTATCCATTTACTGCTTTCTTTTTGAAAAAACAAAACTAGAAAAAAAATTATTTGTGTTTTAGTTTTTTTTCCATTGAGGTCAGTATAGAAATAGTTCTTGATTGTGTGGTATGTGATACATTTAATCTTTCTCTACCCTGGTATTAACAAATAATGTTTTGCAAATATATGGCATTACTCTGATAATAAAATATTCTTCCCCCCCAAAAAAAATCCTAAGTTATCTTGATGATATTAAAATCAAATTTGATAGTACAGGCCAAAATACAGACAGCTCTTGTGCCCAGGAGATGGGCTGGCTTTGGCAGAAGGCCTTGAAGACCATCTCCCATGTGAAGCTCTGACTGGGAATTTATTGAAGTGTGTGCCAGTGTGATTCATAGTTGAGTTGTTCAAAGGCCCCTTGTTGGAGCAGGAGCTTGCTGTTACTTTGACCATACAAACCTAAGTGTGTGTATGGATTGTTCGTGCCAAATCCCTGAGTTTAGAGAATTCCTTATGTGATTTAGAAGAGTAAAGATTGAGACCTCAGTCAGGTGTCTTGGGGCTGTGAGCAGTAAGTTTTAAAGATCTGTTATCTGCTTTCTCATACAGCTGCCTGACAGCAAGTGGAGCATGCTGTGCTGTAAATCTAAGGATGACATGTTGGCAGTTGCTCTGCTGATTTCTTAATTCATTTGTTTCATTCTTTTCCAGCTAACTTTGTTCCCTCTTTGTGCTTTGAGAGCATGGAAAGAAGGGAAAGCACTCTTTTGTGTTCTGATTACATGATTACAGAGTAGGTTTCTCCTCTGAATTTGCACAGTTTTAGTAGCACCAAGAAGCCAAAATCCCACTGATCCCCCTGGAGCTGTTGTGCTGCCAGCTCTGAGCTGGTGGAGAAGCAGTGGGACAGAGGCATTTGTGGGAGAAAGGAAGCACAGTTATGCTCTGCTGATTTTTGGCTGGACACAGATCTGTAAGGATCTATATCTAGCCAGTCTGTGTATAAGCAGCTGCCAGAGTTCTTTAGCTTGCACCGTGGCTGCTATTTTTCATTTGTGTGTTTCACAGAGTAGCAAAAAAGCTAAAAATACAATATGAAAATAGATGCTAAATGTGTTAATTCTGTACCATTTTACAGTGAGTGCAGTGTTAAGTTAGTCTTCTTATGAATGAGTTAGTTCAGTGGAATAAATTTTGCATGTTTGGGTCTATAATAATTGAATATATAATTTACATATCATTTGCTTTTCAAATATGCTCTGGTTTTGTTTTCAGGTGTTTACTTAAGAAATGTAGCAGGAGTCTTACAAAACAAAGCAAGAATACTCTGTGTTAATTCATTTACTGAACAGGAAGGATGTCAAGGGGTTTAACTCACTTTTGCCATGGTAGTTTCTCTGTTTCTAAAGATGCTGAGGAAAGAAAACACCTAGTTTATGAGGATTGTCATTATTCCTAATAGCTGAACTGTTCAGAAAGATTTTGTTTCTAAAAGATTTAGCAGCACAATTCCCTAGGACTCATTATTAGGCAGATCAATAGAGATCAATAGAGCTACTGTAAAACAAGTGCAAGGGAATGTACAAAGTTACATCTGCTGACAGGTATAGGAATAGACTAAAAATAGTCAGGAATAAAAAAGCTCTTTTAGTTTGCAGTGTTGGCTGGAAGGAATTATTTGAAGAGTGAAAACTTATGCATTTACTGATATTTTAAATATACCACTTCACTTTTCACAGTCTTAATTTTCACTGAGATGCCACTTCTCTTCTTAATATTTTTTAACAAAGAAAGCCCTGCAAGATGTTTGAGGCATTCATTTCATACCAAGCCTGTTTATTCAAGACAATCCAGCACTGTCTCATTACAGATTTGCTCATTAAATCTTGCATTCTTTCATATTTAAAGATACAGGTATTTGATAAGCAGTTGAATAGAGTGGTGATCTTGGACAGAAAGCAATACAGAAAATTTGAACTGTAAAATGCTTCAAATAGAGCAAGTGATTTGAAAGTGAACTTGGTAAGAAATTCTTATTTTGTGTGCTTGCAGTGTGGAAAGGGCACTGATACTTGTCCATGGTGAGACCTCTTGAGTGTTGTGGACAAGCCTTTAGATTTGGGGTTTGATTAAAGGGTCACGTGAGACAACTGCTCAGGAATGTAGTGGGTGCCTACAAAAAACAGGGATCCTGGATGTTGGTTACTCCATGCTGCCTTTCTTTCCTCCCTCAGCTCCTCCCAGGCATTCTGCAGCCTAGGGCTGAGCAGGGGCTCTTAGAGGGAGACCTGAGTTTCTGTGAGCCTGGTCAAACCCAGAGCTTTGCACCTCCTGGCTCATCTGGGACAGCACAGAAGAGACAAACGTTGAGGAATCAGAGGTGACCTGATCCAAGTGGGTCCTGGGTCAGCAAAGAGGCGGTCTGAAAGTTATCCATGGAGACTCATTGTTCTTTCCTAGTGCAAGGCCTGAGTGGGGGATAAGTGGCAGTCTTGCCCCAAATCATGTACCTACTGCCTTATTCTGTCTGTGTGGACCGACACACAAATTCAGGTCTGGGTGATCTGAATGACAGAGCAGAGGGAAGGTGGGACTAAAGGCAGAGAAGACCTGTGGGTAATGTCCCCTCTACCCCAAGACCAGCAATAATTTGGTTCCCTCCATCCCCAGTTCTCCTCACACTGCACTTTCATGTCACAGCCCTGTCTCCCTGCACTGTTGCTGTCCGGAGGAGCAAGCTGGTACCTTCACTGCTGTCTCCTCCACTTGTTCTTCCAGTCATCCATGGCTCTTCACTGCCTCCACCTCCTCCCACAGATAAGCTGGGAGATCCCTGTTCTTCCCATGGGTGGACCCAACCTCACACGTTGTTCCCCTCCCTTCACCAGGATTCACACAGGACTTGCTGTGTGAATCGCCCCAGCCTTGGTGCTGGAAAATCATCTCCCAACAGTGCAGACTCATGTACCAAAAGCTCCAGGGTTCTTCACAGAAGTATGTAAAGGAACAATTTTCACTAGGAAATGAAGAGAAACTGAGGGGATGGTCTTTAGGACCTGCCTTCCTCTGCAGAACAAAGGATACAGCTCCACAGCTATTTCAGCTGTACGTGCCTGTAGGAAAGGAGGCAGGATTTACATCTATTGCAATCATTCTATACTAGTCTGCAGGGAACATTAGAGACAAATTGTCTGACATTTAGGTTTTGAAGTAGTTCCCTAAATACCCAAAGTGTATTACTGCTAATGCTTTGATGCTAATTTGGTCTGTTGTTAATATTCCTTCTTCTCTCAGGGATAATGGTGAAATGCTGCACTTCAGAGACCTGGGCTGGGATCTGTGGTTCAGCTGGTGTAAATCCACAGTTGTTTTGCCTTTTGTATGGTTAATCCAGGTTTTCATCTGTGGAACAGTACAGTTCATTGGCACACTTCTTTCTTTTGTCTTAATGGACTTGGAAAGACAAGCCAAATTCTGACTGCTGCTCTGTGGTTTTTACACTCATTGGGATCCATGGGTTTGGCACAGTTACATCAGAAATTAAGATTTAGCACTTTCCATTTTTTTTTTCTGTACTTCTATAAACTATTTATTGCTTATATTTGGTTCAGTGGATGTTAGGTCAGTATATGCTCTTAGGACAACATGAGTCTGCCTGTATAGAAAAACTGATGAATTGGTGTCAGACAGACACCCTTTCAGTTGGTTTTGAAACAGCAATACTATAGATCAATCTGTTGTTCCAAGAAAGTGGTTAAGAGGAAGCACTTCAGTATATCCTGACTTACAGCTGTCCCAAGGCACTCATCCAAGGGCATTAGCTAACTTATGATGATTGAGGAATGCCTCAAATCATCTTGCTCCAGTAAATCTTCCTCTGAAAGTAGTGACTGTAGTGTGAGGGTACCCAGGACATGGACCTGTAGCATTTCATTAGGATTAAACGGCTATCAACCAGTGCAACCATCATTTCAGTTGCCACAGATATGCAGCTGTGCTGAGCTTGGCTAAAGGATCTCTTGTTTGGTTTCTCAATTTACTTCATTTGACTGGTGTCTGGGAAACGGGCACAAATTTGTTTCTGCGAAAATGAAGTTCTGCCCGCGGACAGGAAGTAGAAAAGATGGTCTTGATGGAGAGCAGGGGCTTAGGGCTGTTGGTAAGAGTTGTGGGGCTTTTTTCTGCTATAACTCTCCTGGCCTTGACCAGGGCTCTGTCCCCATTTAAGGTGAGGATATTGCTTCTCTAGTTTTCAGGAATGGTCTGACAATAAAATCACCTGGTGTTGGGAAAGTGCTCCAAGAAGGGCAAAGAAGGAGTGCAGACAGAAAAAGCTTTGACCTGGATTTTTGCCTCAGGGACCTTGCCTTTTTGGGCTCTGAGCCTGACTGCAAACAGAGACATTTAACTTCACCATCCACAGACATATGCTATTGTGCATTGAAAGTCAGACAATATTAATGTTCCAGAAAAGAGAACCACAGGGCAAAGTTTGCACCATTTTCCATGCTTGTTGGAAGCACTGTCACTGGAAGAAATTCATGTGCTGCCATTTTACATTCCCTCTACAGTGTTTGTCATATGAATGAGTTATTAAGCTGTGAATGCCTCATATATTCTGTAAATTACAGAGTAGAAACATTCAGCACTACTATTTTGACCTTTTCAGCATTCTGTGATTTGCTGGGCATGCCATTCCACATCTTTTGTTTACGGCCTCACTAAAACGTAGGGATGGAGCTGAGTGGGCAAACAGTCAAAATATACGGGGCTGGGAAAGGTCAGGGTCATGCATCACAGCACTGCTGTTCTGTGGGCAGGGAAGATTAAAATCTAGACTAAGTGTTCTTGTGATTTTTTCCTCCTTCACTGAAAAATAATAGAAAACTGTATTTTGTAATCTGTTCCAAAGGCAGCAATGCAGAAAATGAAGACTGATGGTATAATTTTTATTTCTTAAAATTTCAATACCGTAATGTCATGATCTTAGAGGCTGTGAAAATCAAAGCTGTCATAGTCCTTCAAAAGAAGTGAAATGGAATTCTACTCACCAAATCTCTGCTTCATTTAATCCATGGTTGATAAATGTTGCTCTTACCTTCATCCTCAATACCCTTGTGCTTGTCTCCATCCTGCAGAAACAAATAGTTTGTATTAGGTAATTGAACTTCGACCATTAGAACGAGATTGAGCTACAGTTTTTGTTAGATATTGCAATTCAATGAAGACCAAATGAAAGACAGTCAAAGCAAGGCTTCTCTTGCAATTAAGAGATATTTTTATTAACTACTGAAGACACATGTTACGTGACTTCCCAGAACCCCTAATCAGATGGAAAGTAAAAAATAGAGGAAACAGTAATCTGAGGAAAGGCAGCAGAGGCACTCTGATTTTTGCCATACTTTTTTAGTTTAAAACAAGCCATGTGGTGAATGATGACTGGAACTTTCTGCTACTGAGGTTTTTATTATCTGCTTATACTACATGAGAAGCGTACTAATTTTAACATTCTTGGCTCTCGTCCCATGAATAAGTGAATATAATTAGTCATGAAAACATCCATGGAGATCTCATTGATGCACAGTCAGGTGTGCAGTTACTTCAGCTCACAGGAGCCTAAACTCTTTCTTGAGCAATGTTTTATATATACTCTAATACAAATTTCACTGATGGTCTTGTACACGGCATTAATTAAAAGGCCTAAGAAAATTTCATTTTCTATCCAGCAGAGTTGCAAATTTAAGTGAGCCGAATATGCCGCTGCTATAATGTCAGATGAAGTTTGTAAATGGTGCTGCGTGCTTTCCTGGCCAAATGTGATGTAACCATTTGCAAACTCAAAGTGTTTTTCACATTTCTCTGATCAAACTCAGTGGATTGACATCCTAAATACTTAGGATGCAGTAATTTTAATTTTAAAAAGGAAAAGAACTGGTGTTAAGTGTGCTTTTTCATTAGTAGTGAGATGATTAAATATTAGCAAACACTCTATTCTCTGAATTTTGTCTCTCTTTATGAAAGAAAAGATTGTCCATGTGGATGTTTCCTTGTATACATCCTCTAAATGCTTCTGGACATGACACACTATTTTGAATAAAGTATTGTCAAGTCCTGAATATGCAGAGTTTGAAAAGTGAAACTGTTATGATTGGGCAGGCTGATCAAATCGGGATTTCTGTTTACCAATCACATTACTGTAAGCTCTTTTTAATGATTTCCTCATCTGTTTTGATGAATTTGAAATCCATTTTATAGATAATATTCTGCAGCCTGTCATTCAAATTGTTGTTATTAAAAAACATTGCAGGCAGAAAACTGCTTTGCTGTAACATTTGAGCACTGCCCCAATGAAATGAATGCATATAGAGTAGGCAGAGAATTTCATTTGTAAGTGCAGTGGGTACTTGTGGTTTAGTTTTACTGGAATTCACCTGCCTTTCCTGCTTAACTCACTTTGCAAACTGAGTTGAAGAGACTGCACTGTGTGCAATAAGGAATCTGCTTTACTGAGGATCATTGACCAAGTGCTTTTATTTAGGACTGTGGTTTAACTTTTCTAAATATCACCTGGCATAGTGAGTGGTGTGTAGTCATGCAGTTGTTATTCACCCTGTGGGCACAGTGCCTCTGAGAGGGGATCTGTTGCATTTGAGCAATTATTCTGAGGCAGGCAAGCATGCTCCTTCTCTCTGTGCCAGGATTTTAAACCCCCACCTCTCACAATTCAGCTCATACCTTCACAGCCTAACTTCCCTTGTGTGAAATGCCTTCTCAGTCAGACGACTTAAACAAACTTGTGATTCCAAACACCTGAATTTTTTAGCAGCACTTGGGGGTTATCAGTCATAGTTTTGCCTGTAAAAAATGCCAGGAAATCCACAAGTGAATCACAGCACTGTAGTGTGTAACAGTGGGTGTGGCTACCTTAGGTTAGCAGAATAGCTTTTTAAGGAGGTATCAGTAAATCCTCCTCGGGAATTCACAAGCATCTTGTTTAATGTGCTGATTTTGCATTAGAGCATTGGTTCCCACCTGTCTTGTACAATATTCTGTGCCAGCTATGTAGTGAGGTGTTCTACTAACATTTCACAAAAACTGACCATGCAGATTCACTTTTTTCTGTGATATAAGACTCTCCTGTAACTAACTTGTAAATATTGGTGTATCTGCATCATTGTTTTATTTCCTCTTCCGTAGTTACTCACCTTACTGTCTTGAGCACTGAAATCCCTGTCAGAGTTTCCATTAATCTGGTTTCTATGGCCACGTTAGTTAAAATTACAAATATCTTTTGATTGAGAGAGTTTTGGCAGACTTTTGCTGCAAATAGTATTTTTGAATTGGGATTCTGTTAACGTACATAACCATGTAAAAAGTACATCATGATCAGAAACATCACTTTAAGCATTTAGGGAGATGTTATCAGAAGTTTGGTTTATGTCAGCTTTTGGCGCAGCAATAATTAGGTGACAAATGAGAGTAAGTTGAGGGTCTAAATTATGAACAGAGCTGCTAAAACAGCATTGAATACATCCAGGCCCAGTCTAGTTCACTGTGTTCTATTACAGTCTAAGCAAAGGAACTTCTGTCTAGCAAGGGTATGTTCAATCACATGAAGAAGCACCCATCATTAATGTGTTACAAATGTAGAATAATTGTTGTCTTTTGTTGTGTCAAAAAAATATGACCTGATATGTTTGGCATGGTATTATATGTTACTGCCACCATGGCATGCCTTTTAAAGAAAGGATGTGAACTCCCAAAATGAAGCCTGCTGCCCATGGCATCCGAGTGATGACGCTGCAGACACACCTAGAACTCAAGGATCAATGGGAATGATGTCTCCTGTAGGAAAGGAGTGGCCTTCTAGTGTCAGTGTAGAGTTCCTGCTCTGACATGAGCCTAATTTCCATCTGAGGAGACATTGTTCTCCTTGTGTTCCTGTTCCTTGTGGTATGAATAGGATATATTTTGTCTAGATCTTTGGGAATTTTGGAAATATGTGTGAGGAGGTTGCTTGCTGGGTTTTGTTGTTGTTCTTCTAATGGAAACCAGAGAAACATTTTTAAGCAGATTTTGGGGGATTTTTGACCATACAATAATGAATGATTGTGAGATCAAAAATGGGCAGCAGAACAGCTGGCATGAGTAAAAACTAGTATTTTTTTTTTTTTCGCTATATCTCTGATTGAAATCACCAGTTTTCAAAGCTGATGCTGACTCTGTTGAATCTAATTTAGCTCCTACATCAACTCAGTTGAAGCGTAAGTGTAACTGGGAAGGGAACCAATGTTCTCTAGCAGGATGTCACATCTGCAGTGTCAGACACGTGAGTCTCCACAAACACCTGTTTTAATAAGCAGCCAATTTGCTAATTCTCAGTTATGCCCACAAATAGCATCTGTTCCTGGCCAGTTGTCTACCTGAATATAGCATCCTTCTTAATCAGTGAAAGCCTCTGTTGCATAACTAGTCTGACTCATTTGCTACCCAGAGATGGGAATTACCCACTCTGCTCTCTGCCCTTAATATCCTTGAGGGAATTGGTGGAAAATAGAAAGTCTGCTGGAACAGTTCCACCCTCCCTTCCAAGCAAATAAAGCTGTCAGGGCTTTGATATGTACATAAAAATAAATGCATTTTTAGAGCCGGGTGTTATTAAAATACCACATTGGCTGAACGATAATTAGTGATGGACCAGTGGAGCACCCAGGGCATTCCCACGGTGGATGTTGCTTTAATGATGGCTTAAAACAAATTTACAGACATTTATAGTGAGGTTGGATGCTGCTGAGAAAGACCTTCCTGACACCTGGAAGCCAGCACCACACTGTCAGCTGAAAGGGCCTGGACAGCTGATCCAGCAAACCTGGCACCCCACACTTCCCCTGTGCTAAATATCAGCCTCACACTCTTGGCCCATGGACTTCAAAGGGAAACTGGCATAAGGGCACAGGAACGACTTACTGTTCTTCCTCTGGCAAATTTTGTCTCTTTAGACTGAAATTCTGTATCTAGTAGTAAATTCTCTATATAAAGGCTGTGTGTGCAGCCTTACAGTGCCAATGAAGGAGTAAATAATACTACAACACTATAAAATCTCTAAATAATTTCCTGTCTTCTCCTTTGAAGGAGCCAACCTCGTGGGAGGAATTGTGGTGATAGGGCTAATCCTTTTCTCTTCCTGCCATGCCCCATTACTAACTATAGAGATGCAGCTGAAGTGCATTCAGGTATTAAACTGTTTTATTGCTTTTCTTATTTAAACATTCCTAATGGGATTACAACAGAGACTATTGCATTTAGACAGCAATGAAGGAACTTCTGACCTCTGCCCATGCATGCAGGAGATAATATATTTTCTGCAGTTATTGCAAGTAGTAAATTGATGATACAAACTATCCAGCAGGAGTGAGCGACTAGAGAGACAAAGCAATAACATAGCCAGGTTTTGGCAGTTTTAACCTTTCAGGAGCAGCATAGCACCTGGCCATGAACCCAATACAACAACCTGAAGCAGAACAGTAATATAGCCAGGGAGTATTGACTCTCTAATCCAGCAAAAGGGAAGCCATGACTTAAACTTTGACATAAATTTTTGTAAGCTAGTTTGTGCTCCTTGTTAGCAAAAGACTAAATCTTTCATCCTCCATGGTAATTCTGTTCAGCAAATTGTATTTAATGGAAAATCAGCACAGTGAAAGCCAATCCAAACTGCTTGTGGCTTGAATGATATTTTATAGAAATCAAGCTGCCCAAAGTGCAGCAGAAAACAATGTGCTTCTCTGGCCCCTGATTAAAAAAAGTGATGGATTATTCACTTACGATACATTTTCAAAAAGAAGCATTCATGCAGTACAAGTTGTCTGATTAGTAAGAGATGAAGCAACCAGTCTCTTAAGCCTCTCCTGTAACTGAGCAACCAGCAGCAGTGGTAGATGTTTATGTTTTGAGTCCATAATGCACCCTGACAAGGGAGCTCACTGGATGGAGGTAGGCAGAAGTAAAATCAAAATTGAATAAAAACAACCGAAGCCCAGGGACAAAACTGCAACATTCTATTTTTATTTTTGAGACAAATGGACTCACTGGGATTTTCTGAATGTCTCTCACTGAAGTTGCATATTAAGTACCTTGAAAGCAAACGATGCAGCACAGGAGGGAGTTGGCTACTTGCTGTGCACTGAGCAGAGATTTCTCATTTCATCCATCATTCACAATGTGCTGCAGTACTTCCAGAACTACTGAAGTTATCTAACATAGGGCGGAATAAGACCAAGAGCTCCATTTGCAATGTGTGTTCTGCTCTGAACTGAATGTAATTTCTGGGTTTAATCCTATAGAATATTATGTGCACTCTGCTTTTTAGGATACATGGAATTATTGGCTTTCAGAAATCAAGTATTGGTTATTTATAAATCACAAGACTGACTTACATATCAGACTCAAGGGGCTTTTTCCCTTTTGTTTCCTGTAAATGTAGATTGCACTCTACCTGTAAACACATCAGTAGAGCTGCACTTTAAGAACTGCTATCCAGCTTCTCCACTTCCCACAGTGTATCCCACAGAGCTTATGTTAATGGATTTATGGCTTTCCAGGTCTTCCCACGTCTGACTGTCCACACAACAGAGAGCAGGCTGTATAATAATTTACTCAGAGTAGCAGTAAAAAAATGCAACTAAGTCTTGCTAGCTTACTAATAGTTAGCCAGCCTTGGGAGCTAGGGGTGGGTGAGCTGACCTCCCAAGACCCTTCCTGGTTCAGCATGCACTGTGTTATGATTTAAGAAGCTGGAAATTTTAACAAGATTGAGACTCTTGGTAAAATCCCAAGAGGTTGATGAATTTGGCAGTGTACCTCTTCTCTCTTTCTATTCACCACTTCATTGCAGTTAATTTAAATTCTATAATCAAATTATTAAAATAGATTCCATTTGTCAGCTTCTTCAATACACTTCTGATCTTTGCTGTTGAAATATATCAATGTGTGTGGTTGGAGAGATAGAATCATCTGTAGTGCCCAAAATTATGGAATTGTAGAGTAGTTTGAGTTGGAAGGGACCTTTAAATGTGATCTAGTTCATCACCCCTACAAGGAGGAGGGATGTCTTCAACTAGAGCAGGCCACTCAGAGCCCTGACCAACCTGACCATGAATATTTCCAGGGATGAGGCCATGCTCAGGCACAGTGTGGCAGCCACAGCCAGTTCCTACACCTGAAGCAATTGCATCACTCCCTGTAGTTTGCTCTCAGTCGGTGTGTGCCCCGTCCCTGGACTGTTTAGGTTACTGACAGACAGAGCTTTGGCTGCTTTGGTGGTTGAAGAAAGAATCTACAAATTGAGATTTTTTTTTTTGGGGGGGGGGGGGGAGAGGAACTATGAGGACTACATTCTGCATATCCCCTTTTTGTTGCCTCTTCTTTGGGATCTGTGTCACAGACTGGTTTCTACCACTGATGTAAAGTATCTTTAAAAAAATCTTTGTAGCACTTGTGGCCGATTGCAGCAGAAATTGTTTTCTGTTTCATTGTCTGGCTGGCTCCAGCTGTCACATCAACCTGAGCTTTGAAAATCATTATTCCATGTGGATTTTGTGCTCCCCTATTAGGACAGTCTCTGTACAAACCCTAAGCACGTGCAGCAAGGTTACTTCAAGATTTATTTTACAGCAATTTCATTTCTCTGGATGCCTCATGAGATTAAAGTCAAAGTTAAAAGAATCATTTTCCAAAAGAGAAAGCAAACAATTATTTAGATAGTCTATACCCCATCATTCACCATTCAGGCTTGGAACAATAGCAGCGTTATGTCACTGTCTTAAGTGTGAATGTTGCCTCTAAATTTGTATTTTCTAAAGATGGAAAGTGAAGCAGCCTTTCTCTGATAAAGGCTTGTTGTCTTTGATATCATAGATCAATGCTTTGATAGTTACTTTTTAATTGCTTTATTGCCAAAAATTTTCAATGAAGCCATAAAAGAGAAAAAAAGAGATCAGCCTAATTGCCTCAAGATGGATATGTAATGCATAAATCTCTTGTTTAATGGATCTAGTAATAGACCATCTGTTTCAGTTGCCTTTTCCCATTCAGAATATGAATGAATGATTCTCTCAGATGTTCACAAAGAGAAAACACAATTGCACCATCAAAAAGTCAGTGATTTTTCTTTTTACTTTTTTTTTCCTTGAGGTTTGTTCATTCTTGTTCTGTGTATCAGCCAACCTTGGTACATTTAACCTTGGAAAAATAAAACTCTTTGGTGTGATGTGTAAAGCTTCATGCATTTCTGTTTTCCTGTTGTGTTTCGAATGACAATAGAGAGCCAGCACATTAATATAACATTGCCAAACCCCCAGAGACTCGGGTCTGAGTTACAAGTATTCCTTCATGATGTGGTCCATGTATATTCCCCAGTATGGATACCACCCCTCCTTCCCAGCTCTGTGTCTTTTGGCGTTGCTATTGTCTCTGGTAGGATTTGGTTGTGTTGAGGGATTTGAGCTCCACAGTCTGGGAGCTTTATGGGCTTAAATTCAACCTGGTCTATAGAAGAGAAATCTGGTGGGAATGATTTGCCTGATGGAAGTGCTAAAATCCATGTTTATCACCTATTTGAGAGCAGATGAGGGAAGGAGGAGCCATCTGTCAGAAGGTTTGCAGCTTCTGAGAGAACATGGAAGGACTTTCTGATGGATATGTAATTCATCATTGTAGCCATGAAAGAGCAGGAAGGGGGATGGGATGGTGTCTCTGCAGACCAGGGGTTTGCAGAGAGGAAGAAGGTGACCCATTGTGAGGTATTTCACTGTTAGTTGAGGGCTGGGAGAGCTGTTCCATGTGTTGTGTTTCCTCCTCCTTGAGGCAAGCTGGAAATCAGGCTTTATCAGCAACTGAAGTACTGTGTCCTTTGCAGAGGTTTTATATGTCAGCTTCAACCTGAGAAGCAAAGAGGAAAAGACAGAATCTCAGCAGTGTTCCACACAGTGCCACATGGCTTAGTCTGTGAGTTACATGTAGAGGGAGCTGGAATTGGTGATGGAGAGCTCTTGTGTCTATTAGGCTGAAGTGTGTAACAAGAAGTGATTATGTTGTGTTGATGCTGTGAGTGTATCCCAGACTTACAGCAGAGCCTTTTTCCAGGGGAGGTGATAGAGAAATGCAGCAGCTCATCAGCCTGTGGCTCTCCATCAGTTTCAGCCAGGAACTTTGGACTTTGCCCAAGATGTGCTACTGTCTGACCTCCTCCTGTGGCTTGTGGAATGAGAGCTCAGAGGGCCCTTCTGCCTCTGTCCCTCCAAAAAGCTGGATGTCCAGTGTTAAACTCTTGAACCTGAAATTATATAAAGGACTTGATTTTAAAACCCTTTCAAAAGTCAGCAGGATCTGAGCCTTGGTATATAGCCAGAGTGAAATTTCTAGTGTGTAATTGTCAATTATGTGTGAATATGCCTTTATTTACAAGTACACTCTGTAGAGAACCAGTACATGAGAGAAAATAGCCTAGTTCAGGCTAAAATGTGCTATTTCTAATAACTGGCCAAGGCAGAATGTGTTCAAGATGCAGACCCCAGAGTCTTGTAGATTGTCTTGCTTGAGAACAAAACAGAGCTCATATACCATAGGGCTCCCACCCCAAAATCTCTCCTGAACCTCCAGTTTTGTTTGCTGCAAGATAACTTGTAATAGTGGGGAATCTGGAGATACACCTACATGGGCAAGGTATGATTTAATAAGTTTCAGGATTTAAAAAAATTGCAATAGTTATGCCAGCACACTCCCTGCTATATAGTTATGCTAATATAAAGGTATCTTATCTTATACTTCAAAATACTTTCTTGTTCTAAGTGTTGAATGTCTGTGCCTGTACATGCAGATTCTGAGGTAACAGATAGTTTTAATAAACCCCTTTGATATTCTGAGTTTACACAAAATAAATATCAGATTATGCTTAGTTTTTATGCACCAACTCTACTTCTGGTTTTATTTCTCTATGAATAAAGAGCTAAGCTCTAGTTACATATGCCTAAATGTCTGAAAAGAGGGATTTGATTCCAGAAGCTGTTGTTGTAATGCAGTTAGCTCTGATTTTTCTGCTAGAAAATTCCATGTGGAATCATGTTAAGGTAGGAGAGTAAAATAGACTGTGGAAGTTAGCTGTTTCTGGTGTTCAGAAGAGCCTGCTTTTTTCATCCATTCTCTATTTTATGAAGTAATAAGTCTAGACCCAAAGTTTTATTTAGCTATTCCCAAGGAAATGGAGGTGCATAGTCTGATTCTGCCTCTTACCAGAGAAAAGTAATATATAAAGCTTGTGGTTTGCCTAGGAGCCTGCAAAGCCTTATCCTGTTGAGTAAATCTCAAGTTTGTTCTGTACTACCTGAAAGATGAGCTCATAAATAGCTGTACCAGGAATGGACATGTTCATTGTACCTGATGGTTTTACCATCATCTGCAACTTCAGGCACTGAGATAGCCTGATAAAATGAAAACAGATGCTCATAGGTTTTTTATCTGTTCTTTCCCTGTTTAGTTCCCTGAATTTTAATTGTTGCATTTTAGGCTGTAGCTTTTTTTAACATAGTGTAGTGTGTGTGTATTCCATGTGTCTGGAGGCAATGTGCTTTTCCCCAACTTCTCAGAGGTAAGGAACCAAATTTTCAAAGGTATTGCAAATTACCAGGAAAATAATAAATCTGGACGTGGTATTTTATCCAGAGCTGCTAATAACCCAATTTATTGGCTTCAAGTGAACTTTCCCAAAGGCAAGATATGCTTTTCCAGCTAGTCCTCTCCTGCTTCCCAATGTCCCATCTGTGTCAGAAAATGATGGAAATGTAGCAGAGCCATTGCCTTAATCAAACATCTTGTCCCTTTGCCTGCAATGTGCTGTCACTGGGCATTCAGACAAAAGGACTAATTCATTATCACCAAGTTGTTGTTATTAAGAATAAATTAGAGCAATTATGCATTATGCAGACCCAGAACATCCTACATCCATTGCTGTATTCACCATGAATTGTACGATTCAATGGAATTCTAAGGAAGAACCAGTTAGTGATGAGGATGAAATACAATAAAAAGCGGAGCAGAGATTGAAGGGAGGGAAGGAAAAAGAAAAGAAATGTCAGAAAGACAGGAGGAGAGAAACAGAAAGCCAGAGAAAGTTACCACCTATCAGCAAGAAGAAAAGCAACATGAAAACATTCTGGTGGAGAAGAAAGGATCTTTTTAAAAGGGAAAAAGAAAAGAAAAAGTGAGAGACTTAAAAAGTGTCTCTACTTAGCATCCAGCCTCAGGAGAGCTGTTCTAAAATTGAGGTATGTTAATAGGATACATCACTTCTCCTGGCCATTTACTCAGATGTATGTTTTATTAAAGTCTGAATAATTTCCTCACATTCTATTCAAACACTGGCATCTATGCTTTCCACTCCCTGAGCCCTGGCAGGATTGCTTGGATACTGACAGAGATCCTGACTCTACTTCTGTTACATGTTTATGGTTAAATGTGTGTGACTTTCAGTTAATCTGTACTGGCTGTATGTGAAGGGATAAATCTGTACATCCACATGGATCTTCAGGACTACACAACTGTGCCAAAAGCAGAGCAGCAAGTGTGTGTGATGGATTACGTAACTCTTCCAAAGGAGCACAGATTCTGTCGCCAGTTCTTCACCCTGAATCATGCAGTATTTGAGCTATCATTAATTATTGCCAGTGAAGTTGAGCATATGGGCTTAAAAGAGTTCTAAATGGTTTTGTTTTCTCTTTTATTGTTACCCATCTGATACATACAACCAGGCAGCATAAGGCACTTGATTCTCTTCACCAATCCCTTGTGTACAATATTGAAAGAATTCAAAGCAGTGCATATTTTAGCTGTCCTTTAGAGATGAATTACTGCTGTTTATGCTTCATGCAGACACTTGGAAAGAGATTTCTGCATATATATCATATTTTGCTTGCAAGTAAGTCTTTAAAGCCACAGTTACATGAGATTTAAATCTAAATTATTCTGCATTTTTTTAAATCTGTGATGAGTTTTTAATTAGCTAACAACAGTAAATCTGAAGTGACTGAGGGAGATATTATGAAGTTAGCTTTTTAACCATTTCAAAATCATATCTTAAGTGGAGAAAAAAGTCAAGATTCAGAGAAATGTCCTTCTAAGTAGACACCCCCACAACCCTATAAACAATTTGTGTAAGAGTTCAGGTGTTCTTCTCATCCTTATTTAGACTGAGATTTCAGTGTTGAAGCTGAAATACTGGTCCTGTAGAAGGGAAACAAAAAGCTGGTACTAATGGAATAAACATTTTATTTCACTGTCTGTGTATCCATATGGACAACTGAGCCACAGAATTCTGCTTTTGGGCAGAATAGGTCAGCATACACAGCCTCATCTCTGTCTCACAGGCATATATTCATCTCTGCATGCTTGGGAAGTGCCTTGGGAAGTTCTCCATTCATATATTGCAGTTCTGCAATAAAGTTAACAACTGTCCTTCACCCCCCCTCATTTTCTTAAGTGCAGTGATTAAGGAAACTGTGTGGATAAATCACAGAAAAATATCTTCTGTCCCTCTGCCTTGATAGGGAAAGTCACTGCAAAGCCTTTTTTTCCTATGTACAGTATTGTGTTATCTGCGTCTTTTCCTTACTGTAATCTCTTTTTCTGTGTCACTTATTAAAAATTCTGACTTTTAAACAGCTACATAAATTTCTTTAAACATCTCCTGACTCAATAAAAAAGCAAGGAAGGGATTAAATTGAACACTCAACCTTCATTCCATCGTCTCACAAAAGTGTTCAGATAAACTATGAAATAAATCTTTCTGTCCTGTCAGGTCATTTCAATAGCTCTGATATTATTTATGGCCTCATCTATATAATCCTCACTCACAAGTAATCGGAAAGTTCCCCTCTGTCAGCTTGCATGATCTTTAGAAGTGGAAAGTGCAAATGCTTTTGCTTAACTTCAGCTCAGATAAGAGACAGGGTCACAGTAGTAGGAGTGCATAGTTATTCTCAAACAATATTAATGTTCAATGAAATGAAGAATTCTGGAGGTGCTTCACCCCATTTCAGTTCTGCAGTAACACAGCTGGAAGTGGGCTGTGCTGCATGAGCTTTTCTAGAAAAGAATTCTGATTTCTATTGTAATCATGGTGCTGTGGGAAAAGAGGCCCATTGGGAATGTGTGGCTCCCAGTTTGCTTTAAGCTGTGAGATTTCAAAGGGCCTGGGGAAGGGAGAGTGGATTTGGTTGGCTTTTGCTGTATGAGCAAGTTTTTTTGAGGGAGAGGCATAATTCCAGAGCAGCTAAGAATCCAGAGGACAGTGTAAGGGAAAGGAGAACAGTTTTGGAAATCTGGCCTGTTTATTTTTGACCTTTACTGTTGGTGCCTCCTAACCCAGACTTGGGTTTAACCAGAGGCCATTGTTTGATTTTCACCCAATAGGTGACATCCATCCACGCACCCCAGGGGAAGCTTGTGCCAAAATCAGCTGCTGACTTCCCCATCCCCTGCAGGCTTCTCATCGGAGGCAGTGCTGGGCCAGGACTGCAAAAGGGGCTTTAAAAGTAAATGTCTGGCTATAAAGGAACCTTTGGAAAACTATTAGCATGGGATTTGTGCCAAAGCACATCAATATATCAAAAAAAGGAGAGAAGTTTGCAAACACCATTGAGCTCTGCTCTGAGTGGTCTCCCTTTCCCTTCAAGGAGGCTTTGAACAGCTCCTGGTGGAAGAAAGTGCTATTGGGTTTATTGATAGTCTTTAAATGCTTGAGAAACATGGTTTAGAGAATAGGACTATTACTCCTTAAATTATGTGTACTAAGATTATCTGAATTTCTAAATACAGGCTTCAGATTTTTTCAGTGTCCCATTACATAACTTGGCGTCTCTGAGTTCAATACTTCAGCAGCACGAAAATAATCATTGTCATAAAAATAAGGCTTTGCTACAGGTAATGTTTGGAAAATAGATATGTTCTTCTTCTGGACTAGTGATACTCATACTCAGAGCAAATATTCTCCTCCATGCCTAAGAGAATTATTATGGACTGCTGCATGAAAGACTTTTATTTCATGTTTTTAAATGTATATGTCGTTCCTGCGAATACTTTAAAAATTGAATCTCATCACATCTGTTTCATGCAGTTTAGAACACTGTTAGGCAGCTTTTCTGAAGGTGTTTGCTGATTTTTCTTTTGTTTCAGTCATGCCAGTTTGATTCTATCTGAAAATCTTTTGGTCTGATGTCATCTTGTACACTGTGTTGCTGTCATGGTTTTTACTGGCTGAGATGCCATGGTGCCTAACCCTATTAAGCTCCATAAACGCAGAAGTTAGAATTCCTCAGCATAATCTTAGCTCCTAACACTTTTCTGAGCCATTTACAAACAGGCATAATATCATTTGCCATGTATATTACACTCAAGCAGATCATGAAAGAGAGATATCTTTTGTACTGTCATAATTCAAACTGCAGTTCTAAGTTTGTTTTTTTTTTTGGACAGTGATAGGAAGGTGGTGTTGAACATATGGAGTGTTTGTATGCTTCAGATTTATGAGGGGGGATCTTGGGTCGTAGTTGCTTGGTTATACCCTTGCTTACACCATTCTGTTTTAAACAGTGTAGTTCCCTGCTTTGCCATGTAGTAAATCAGATCCTGCCACTGTTACTCTGGCAGAACCCCACAGTATTATGCTTAAAAAGATCATGCACATACCAAAAAACCCAGATAGGTTTGGGGTGGATATATGGCTACCTACCAGCTGTTAGTGATTTTGAGGCATTACCTGCTCTGACATGACGTGTTTCTCACTGAGCACTTCTCTACTTTCATGCCCTGGCTGAAGAACAATCCCTTTGACAGCAGTGGGGCTCAGGTCAGCCCTCAGGTTATGGCAACATGAGAGAAAATTTTGTACTACAAATAAAAGGCTCAACCTTTATTTCAAAACTAAGTGGAAGCTTTGCGTATACCCAGCTGCCATCTCTCATTTAACTTCTTCTCCCATTTACTTCACAGTGACTGTTAATTACACAGCTCCTGTTCCCTTCTCTGGCATCTGTTTTCCAGTGTTTCACAAGAAAGTGGTAGATAATACAGTTGGTGTGTGTGTTGATTTGGCACAGTTTGGTTTTTGGTAGTGGGGGAGGGCCACAGAAGTGGCTTCTGTGAGAAGCTGCTGGAAGCTTCCATGTCCAACAGAGCCAGTCTCTGATGGCTCTGGAGATGGACATGCTGCTGGCCCAGTTAGAGAGGTTGGCAACGCCTCTGTGATGACATATTTAAGAAGAAAATAAAAACAGAGCATTTTAATGGATCTAGGATGTAACTGCTACATTGCTGCGGTGCCCTTGCTGCCAAGGTGGTATGGTAGAGTTGGAATTCCTGCTGAGGACCTGGCCCTCATCTCTGACTTGGTACAGCTGGATACGCAGACAATGGAATTCCTTGGAGAAGTGAATGATAGATTTCTGAGACTGTCTTTGAAGACATCTGAAATTTCTAACAATGGCTTCTTGGAAAAGGCACAAAAAGACCATGTGAATGTAGAAGTGCAGCCAGCTCAAAGGATAATTATGCCTGTGGCTTGGCTACTATGCTTTATTAGCCTGAAGGATCAAAGGAGACTGATGAATGCTGAATGACTTTCAAGGAATCAACTATATCAATCACTAGCTACTGACACCACTGATGTTCCAGCAAGATGATGTGCCAAGTAACAATCAGTTTTGGCTGTAATGAGAAAAGACAAAGGCAAACTACTGATGTGTCATTTTGATCTTATTTCAATAAGGTGCAAGATCCTTGCAGATTGGACCCACCATAATGCTTGTAAGTACTCATATTAATGTGAAATTTGTGGAAGTCATCAGTACCTACACCTAGCTGAGAAAGCTAGAGGTGTCTGACTTGATTCAGAAAGAGATTTTGTGCAGCATAAAACCACCCCAGACTCTTGACCTATCCTCTTGTGTAAAACCTCTGCCTTCTACTTCTGTTCTTCTCGTGGTTTTGTGGAGTGGATAGGTCTTGATTTTGGTTTTCTGGTAGTGGTTATAACTGGCACACCAAAGACCTGGGTTCCAACAGCCCTACTTACAAATTCATTAGTGGAAATTTATAGGGTGTACTAGTTTGAAAGCAAGCCAGTGGGAGATTCCAAGTCAGAATTACAATCTAATAGGAAAATTACAATAAAGGCAATGATACAGAAACTGTGGCTTAAAGTGACATAGTTAGAATACCACCTGACACCCTGTTGGTCAGGGGGCTGGTAGCCGTCCTATTAAATGGTGGCTGCAGTCCTGTTGAATGTGGTTCCGTCAGAGTGGTGATCCTGTAGAAAGATCTGATCCTTCTCCAGTGATGGTTCTTTAGCTCTTGTCCTCTGGGAATCCATGGAAGGTGCTGCCCATGGTGTTCCAAAACTCACATTATACACAGGTAGGAATACTTGGTTCCTCTCCTCAGAGTGGGGCATCTGAAATGGGGCACTGTAATTCTGTGAGTCATGCTGTGAGACCTTGGTGCTCCATCAGTGACCATGGCCCCCTGGAGTGAGTTATCAGGGCTGACCCATGGAGAAGATGAAGAACCCTGCCCCACCTGTTTTAACAGCTTATGAATTTGGTAATAGAATATGTACTTTTGGTTACATCTCACATTGTAACCTTAGGCAGGGCAAGCGGATCTGTGGTAGATTGGGAAAACAAACAACCTGAGTTTGGAGACTGCCTTAGCCACAGCAGATGCTTGAGTAAGGATATTGTAGACTGAATAGATATTACTGAGTTTTTGTGTTAAAGATAATTAGAAATATTAATGCACTGCATAAAACTGGCTTCATATTTCACTGTATTCCTTGCACCAAAATAGATTCCCTTCAACATTAAAGTGCTAATCTCAGAGGTATTTGTTATTTCCAAAGCATTAATGATCATTTAGTCAGCTAACAGCCTAAGGCAAAGCAGAAGGGTTTAGCATTGTGCCAAGTGGTAGCTTCTTGTTGGAAGGACTGCTTTCAAAGAATTAGTGTTATGCAAAATGCTTTCAGGATGTGCCAATCAGCTCTGTGGTTTGTAGCACAAATAGCCTGCTTGTTTTTCAAATCATTTACCCATTGTAAATTGGTAGATTTAGATGCTGCAAGTTACATTTACAAATCTAATCACTACTTATAGATGAACCAGTAATTATCTAACCAGTAAGTTTATGAGTTTACTCTCAATCAAAAAATCCCAGGGCTATGTGTGGTTGATGTTGGAAAACATGCCTGAGGACTGAGTCTTGTGGATAAATTGAACCTCTTGGGTAGATTTTTTGGAAAGCTGATCTAAATTAGAGTCCACTGTAATCAGTATTTCTGCTTTCACAGAGAGCAGAAGTTACTCTTGTGCATCTTTGTGAGTAGTGGCAGGAATGTTGCAGAGCACGTTGATGTGATTTATTCAGACAGAACTTTGAAAGCATAGAAGTGTTTAGAAATTTCATTTTGAAACCCCTCCAAGCCACAGAGATGTATTATTTCCATACATTGCAGCATCACTGGGAACACTATAGCTGGAGAATACCTTCAGTCCTTGAAAGTTTAAGACAAAAACACTGTTCAGAAATACTGTGGCTGCCTGATCTAGAGCCCTATTTCTACTCACAGAGCACCAGCTCAGCTCACATTCACATGAATATAGAGTTATATCACTTATTATCTGCCTTTATCTCAAAACTGCAAATGGAATATTGCTTGTGCTGTCAGGTAACAGTTCAAAGTGTGACCTACCCAACTCAGAACTATTTCTTTTTGTCTTCTGAAGCCTAGAACTATGTGACTCCTGCAGCCCAGATTCACATTTTGTTAATGGAAATGACAATCTCTTCATAATTTTCTCTCGTGTTCTGTAGTTTGGGTTTGTTGAGTTTGTTTTTTTCTGCTCTCCACAACAGTGGTACAGACTGTTGGTGTAAAATCAATGCCATCAACACATCTGCACTGATAGTGAAGATGACATATCATACATTCATAGCTGTCCAAGTTGAAGTCTACATTTGGCATTTGCAAACCAGGACAAATTCAATACTTTAAATTTGTTAAACTTGTTTATGACCTGTGAGGGCAAAAGAACCATTTTTACAGAACATGGCTCATTTCCTCAGCTCTCAGCCTTGGGAGCAAAAGTATATCCTGGCTCATTTGACAGGACAAGGACTGTCTAGCATGACCTGTCAGTGATTAATAGGCTCCCATTCCCCCACCGCAGGGCTGGAATGAGTCCTGGACTGATTTTTTCTATATGTGACTGAACATGAAATCTTATAATTTTGTTACTGTATCTTTCCAGCTGTAGCATATTTGTCTTAGGCTTTGTGGGTCCTCACTTTCACCAAATGGTGCTAGAATGTGGTAGTACACTTTCTGTTTTATAAGCAGAGCTCATACTCTAGCTTTATCATGGTGGTTGTATATTCTCCACTATAAAACTTTGGTTAATTTGAATTTGGGTAAAATACAACCTTTGAGCTCAAATTACCCATTCTGGGGGAATATGCCTTCAGCAATTAATTTAAATTAATCAACCCACATGTATCTGAGACCAATGCAAAATCAAACATTCTGTCTAACTAGGGCTTTGTAAACAAAAACTTGATAGCTTGGAGAGGGAGGTTAACACAGATTTCAGGAATGTGTTCTTTGGAATTGCCAAAAATACCTGTGTAATTTGACCAAATGACAAACCTTCACAGTGCAGGTGAACATCCAGCCTCTCACAGGTGTTGTTTGTTGTCATTATTTGGGGCTTTCCTCCATGGACACACACTTGGATCCAGCTCGCCAGGCAGAGACGGGCTGTGCTCTGGGGCACAGACAGTTCTGTTTCTTCCAGGTGATGTAGGGACTGGACAGAAAACAGGTTTAAACCTTTGCTTTCTTGCTGTCTATAGAAATTTTTTCATCCTGTCATCTGACCTATGGTGAGGACAGAAAACAGCCTGTGTGAGGTGCCATTGCTCCCAGCCATGGGCCTGCTGCCTGGAGCCGAATAGAGATCCCTCCTTTAAAGACTTGGGGGTCCCAGATAAGGGCAAACTTGGGGATGATGGTATCTTTGCCAGTGTAAATTTGCCAAATCCCACAAGTGTCTGGGATGTTTCTGGAGTGCTCAGAAAGTATGTGGAGCATTCCTGCTGGCCACCTAAAGAAAATTTTTGTGATGAGGGAATGGCGCTTGCCTTTGTTAAAAGGAAGCTAAATCAGCTTTAAAATAGCCTTGAAATGGAAAAGGGCCAAAAGCCAAAAAATGTTTAAAATTGTATTGAGGGCAGACAGCCTTGTATTTATATAGTTGAACAAATTCCACAGCTACACAGTAGTTGTTAATCCTGAGCTGGATTATCTGGTTTTTCAAAAGCACTCCTCCTGTGGCTGCTGCTCACAGCTGCATCCTGAGCCTGGCTCTGCTCCAGCACTGGCATCACCTCTCCTGCTCCACAAACACCCCCGGGGCAGGAAGGAGCCCAGCCAGGAGCAGGGGATGGGATGGTCCCTCCTCCCTTCCTGGGAAATGCTGATCCTTACCCTGGGTCGGAGCTGCCTGTAAACTTCAGCCTGGTATTTGCTGTGCAGCTATACTTCCTCCAGCTTTTTAAACTGAAATAGGTTTCAAAATAGTTAAATATCAATTCAGTGGTTTGTATTTCAAAACTTTTGTTCCATTGCTGTGGTAAGAGCTGATGTCTTCATCATATTATTAATCTTAGATGTTTCCTGTGTGCAAATGCATCATTTAATTTAAATGTCTAAGGCTTCATTTAGAAGCAGTAGAATTTTATATGGCATCAGTCTTTCCTACATTCTTACCTTTGAAATATTAGTTGAATCCCATGTGAGCAATTTTTTTTCTCTCATTTTTTTTTTTCTGATTTCAAGTCAGGTAATAATCACTTTGGTGTTTTGTCTTTTCTTAAGAGGGTACTTTTCATTTGAATGAATCTGAGCTGTGTAGAAAGGACTGTTTATTATTGCACCATTCCTATTGTGCATTGTTACAGGGAGTCCTGCCTCCATTGTCCAAGGGAATAACAATAACAGAATGAAGCAAAATGAGAAATTGAATTAAAAAAGAAAATAGCTGTAGACATCCAGGAGCTGATTCAGGTCGTGTATCAGAAGTCAACACTACTACACTGCTCAGCAGGAACTGGTTTTAGCCAATGGTAATAAAAGGAAACACAGAACTTCTGAAATGGGCAAAAGAATTACAGACTGTTACAGGAGAAACAGGCTGAGAGGGGTGAGATATTCAATGCAAATACAGTTGTTGTAGGTGTATGAATATCAAAGTTTTGTCAGTGGAAAACAAAGAGTCTTCAGATTTGCACAGGTGCTTTTTAAAAATCCTTTTTTAAGGTGGTTTGCATGGAACACAATAGCATCTTTCCTGCAAACTATTTTTTATTCATTGCAATTTAATAATGTATGAAAATGTCATAAAGCAGAGCAACTCAAGAGGTGAGAGGTCAGGTCCCACATCTCCTCACCCAGCTGAAATGGGCTCTGGGACTACAGGACCTCAAGAAAGCCCCTTATGTTGTATTTCACTGTGCAGAAGTGATTCTGATGCTGTCACTGTGTCACCAGGCAGAGCTGCCTGAGCTCTGTGATAGCTCTGAGCAGTCACTGAGTGTAGGAAGGAGCAGGAGCAGAGAGAGCAGTGCTCCTGGTGATCAGTGTTCACACACTTCAGTGCACTGAGGGCAACCTTCCCCATGCACCCAAAAAGGTTCCAAGTCAAGGCCTTTTTGAATGTTTTTGCTACAGATAATCCCAGTGGTAGAGAACTACAGGTTAATTCTGCTATTAAGTTCATTTTGTTTGTGTTGAAATGTTGAAAAATATTTGGAGCAAGATTTAGTTTTTGCTCCTTTATAAGCAACTTTTAGTGAGAACTGAGTAATCTCCTAATTATGGTATTTGTGCATGTGTATGTAGATTTGTACAGTGGTAACATCTGCTATTGCCTAATCAGCTTCTAAAGAATAACAACAATAATCACAGGAAATGGATTTGGGAAATCTGTACTTTAATTAAATCTGCTAAGTGTCAAGTTTTGTTATAGAACTACTTACTGACTGTAGGTTTTGTCTTACTCTTACAAAAAAGTTAATTAGAACCTGATGCAGAATTTTACCCTAAATTTGTTTTACTCTGCTCAGACCTATTGACTGAGGAAGTACTTTCATTCTGCTCAAAAAGCAAACATGTTTTTTACTGAGATTTTTAAGCCTTCCTATTGGAGTCTGCTGCACTTCACCCACTGTCTCAGCCACATTGTAAAGCTCAGGGGGAAACTTAGTGTAAAGCTGTTGAATATGATATTTTCCTTCTGAGGAAGAATTATATTACTACTCTTTTTAAGAGGGCATCTCTGTGTTAAACCCACATTCTCAATATTTAGCAGTCCCACAACGAGCTGGGATCTGTGAAAACTGCCGTAGTGCAAAATAGCTGTTCCAGTGATTGCAGTGTCCTGAGAACCTCTCACAGGACTGGGATGCCACGTGCAGGGGACAGCACACACATGGGGACACAGGCAGAGGAGCTGCTGCCCTCTCCACTTCCTAGGAGAGACACAGAATTTTTGATATAAAGCACAACTGAGCTCTACATCTGTTCTTCTTGAGCTCCTATGCTTTGGAACAAGGCCTCCCCAGTTCTTGGTATTACTGTGTGATGCTGCCTCTTCTACACTGGAGGAAGTTGAGTTTAAAAGCCTTGTTTTTAAAAATATTTTCTAGACAGGCCTGACACTGGTGTCACCTAGCTCATTTGTCCCCAGGCGTTAAATCTGTGCAGCAGGCAAAAAAAAAAAAGAAAAAATCAGAGTCTTTCTGAACTATAAATGTAACCAGCAAATAGATAAGAGTTCAGTGTCCTATAATAGGATGTCTTTTCGCTGACTAGCAGAAAGGGAGTGACTCAGCCTGACTGTGTACACACACTGAAATAGACTTTTTCAAGTTTGGAGACAAAGGCCTTTACATGCATTTATAAAATTGCCTTTAAAATGCTTGTGAATGAGTTAATCACACAGCCATCTGATTAGACATGAACAGCCTCCCTATTTTTTACACGATTAGGTCATCCCAAGAGAATCACAAAACAACATAGACACAGATATGTCGTCCAAGGGTGACTAATAAAATGTAGTTGAAAACAGTGCAATTAGGAAAATAGTGCAAGTAGGAAATTTTCAAGCCAGTTTCACAACTCTGTGTCCTTCATCTTCCCTGCCAGAGCCTGCTCTTCAGGAAGTTGATGGAAAAAGTTCCCCTTAGCTTGCACAGGTCCAAACAGGTCTCTGCTTTCTCCTTGCTTCTTTTCTTTCCCTCTTTGGGGCTGCCTCCAGCTCTGCAGTAGCATTTTGAGCATCTGAGCCTCAGAGTCTTTTCACTTTCACATGAAAATTGTACTTTCCCATGAGTTCGCTGAAGTGGGAGCTGCTGCAGTGCAGATTTGGGAGAGATTGGATGGCTCTTAAAATCTGGGGAAGAAGAGAAATGGCACAACTGGCACAGTCATAAATGTGTGTCTCAGTAGCAAGAGCAAGCACAGAGCTGTACCCTTTGAATACCCTTGCAGAGGGAACATTTTGTGAAGTACAATAGAGAAGGATCCTTCTCACTTGCAGACTTTCATCTTACCCTGAACTCCAGCGATGTGGAGTTTTTGATAAGCTGAGATCACTGTCTAGGTACTTGTAACTTACTAAATGGGCTTTCAATTACAAGCTCAGAGAGCGAGAGAGAGGTGTCAAAAGAAACATGATCTTTATAGTTTTCCTGCAGTTTTAATTGTGAGTGGCACCTAATCTCTAGCAGGCAGCTGTGAGATGCAGTCCTGGGAAAGGAAAAAGCCCCTAGACAGCTGAGAATTAAAAAGAAACACTCAACTGACTTGATTACTGGTGTAATCTTTGAGGTGTCTTTGCAGTCCTAAGAACCTTGTTTTACAGCTGTCAGCTTTAAAGAATGAATGTCATCTTTCCTGAGCCTCTTTTTCTAGTGGTGGCAGTTGTCTGGGGAGATAAAAACTACACAGACTGACACAGCTGCTGATATGAAGAGGCTTTCAATGGCTCTCTCACCACTGCTGTAATAAAATGAAGAAGTACTGAGTCCAGGATATCTTGTAGCAGATTTCTAGTGAGTAGAAAAGCTTCCCGGAGTAAGTCAGGCAAGTTCTAAAAGTTTTTACAGCTTAAAAGATGTTGGTGGAGGAAGAGGTGACTGGTTGGTTGCTACATTGCAGTATGTTTTTGTACTAGTGGAAGCCTTGAACTAGGTCTGCTCGTTCTGAAAATGTGATGAATACCGTTGTGGAAAAGCTTACTGGTTCTAATGTGAAAATATTGGGTACTTCCACTGCTGAGCACTTTTATGTGTTCATTGTAACATCTCCAGAGGGACTCCCTGACGGGAAAGTGCTTCCCTGCTCAGCAAAGGTTGTTTGTATTTATTTAGCTTCGCTCCTCAAAGTGATTTAAAACTAAGTTGCTTGAATTGAAAGGACTAACTGGTATTTTACTCAGTGCTGGGGTGTGTCAGCCACATGGTGTTTGGCAATAAACATTACTGATTTAGACATCTGTAGGAAAAATCAATGGAACACCAAGTATTAATTCACTCAGCTTCTTTAACAAATGTACCCTGGGGCTGTTCAATATGCTCTGGTTTGCTACGATGATCCTAGAATCAGGCTGGCCCAAATCTTGTAAGTGTTATTAATAGCACTGCATTAACATTGTGTGTGCAATCAGGGGTTGCTTAATTTAAACTCATGTTAGTATAATGTAAATGAATTCTTACTATGGTGACTGATGGCACTCCACAATTCCAATTAGTGTGTCACTGGTTTGCAAATTGGGGATTCTGGGATATTGAGTTTCGCTGCTGCCAAAATTTACCTCAAAAACATTGAGATTCACTGTAGTTAAATTAATAAGGAGGAAAGCATCCTTCCTGGCTTTTTTCTTATTTTCTAACATCTTTTCTACTTTTTGGAAGTCAGATTTAATTTTTACTTTTCAAAAGATGATTATGAATTCTTATTCTTGCCAGAAATGTAAAAGTAATGAGTTCAGGTCTTAAACATTTGTTCTTCTGTCAAAAAACAGCTCCTCTAAAATCATTCCCCCTAGAGAAAAATATGAATAATCTTAAAGAAGAAATCTGTAGGTGGAAGAGAGCTGCTAAATAAGTAGTCCTAAGAAAGAGAAACAGTGAGCTGCAGCCTTCAACAGCTAGAAAAAATATATCTTATCTAGACACTAACTGTGGTTTGCTATTCAAAGAGCTGGAGGGAGAAGAGAGCTAAGGCTATAGAAAAATTATTTCCTCAGAGAGAGAGTCTGCAGGATATAGTGTGCTGCTAGAGTTTAAGAGAAAACTGAAAAATCTCATGTTTGATTCAGAAGTAGCTGAAAAGAACAGCTTTGGATGACGGGTTTTTTCAAGAACTCATATGTTAACATCCTGCTTGCTTGGGAATAAGGCACTGACCCCTTCCTGACAGACTGTGAATGGCTTGATCTGATCCTAAGGGCATTTAAATAAACCCTTTCCTTAGTTTTACCCAGAGCAGGACCATGTCTCAAAGCCAGAGCAGTCAGTCATTCTGCATTAGCTTTCCTTGGCTGGAGAAGAACTCCAATCCAGTTTAACCCAGTTATTCTGTTGGGCCAGGCTGTTCTGATGGCTCCATGTGTGTTCCAAGCAGAGCATGTCAGAGCTGTGTGCTGAGCTTATGTGAGCAGGGCTGGGGAGGGGAAGTTGGTGGCTGGGCAGTGCTCCAGCAAGAACAGGAGTTCAGGTGCTGTGAGGGATTTTCTGCATGAGGACAGAGCCCCAGTGACACTGGTATATAATTAGAGAGGTGGCTCAGAAGTGCCTCAGGACACTAATGACAAATCCCATAATTGCTGAATTCATCCTCCCAGTTGACCAGTAAGGCCGTTTGAGATGGTGCATTACAAGTAACCCACCAAAAACCAGGCTATTAGTAAGAGAAAAACATCCTGCAAAATGCCACAGACAATGAAACCATTATTTCAAAAGCAAAAAGAAGTTGGGAGTTGATGTGTTCACTTGGAAACTAAGCCAGTGGGGATTTTCATGTTCAAATAAAAATAAATAAAAAATAGCAGAACATTTAAAAGAAGCTTATTTCTATAATAATGCAAAATGTTAAGCACAGATTTATAAGCATAAATAAAAACTCAAGTCACAAAATGAGTAGAGACATTGTACCAGCAACATTAAATAGATGAAATAGCAGCAGTTAATTTAATAAATAGTTTTCCTTTGCTACCTCTGAAGCCAAAGAAATCATACTGCTTTAGGAACATGTTCAAAAATAATTCAGAGAAATATCTGCTCTGCCTTCCTGCCACTGCCAAAATGCACCATCTGAGGTCACAGCACCAAACCACTTTTCACTGTTGCCCTGGCCATTGCACACATGGCAAAATTAAGCTTTTCAAGGGCAGCAAAAATGGTGAGGAAAATGTGATGGCAGCAACCAGGGAATTCATCCTGCTGAAATCAATGGCTGTTTGAATTATAGTTGCTAAATTTATCTGCCTACTCCAGGAATTTCTGAAACTTACTTTCTTTAGTCCAGCTTCTTTTTAACCATCTGGGTGCTGGTTAGCCATGCTATTTCCTCCAGAGGAAAAATAAATACCCATCATTGCTCGGGGTGGTGGAAACACTGATCATTTTGTAGCTCTGTGGGGACATCTGTTGTTGCATCACTCAGTCTGTGAGTTAGTGCCAGCAAAAGCTCAGGTCAAATCTTCTTGTTCTGTTCTGGTAAAACCAGTTTGGAATGCTAGCTCTGATTATCACCAATTGTCAAATCAAATCCTTTCTTTTTTTTCCTTCACCCTCAAGTTCCCTGGAAATCATATCTTTGTGTGAGTTTAGAGGGAGCACAGACAAGAGCTAAGGAGGGATGAGGAGCTGAGTGCTGGTGGTGTGTGTGACACATTGGGCAATCTGTAAATGTTTTGCTGTAGTGACAGAGTCAGTAAAACCTTCAGCAAAGGATGTGCTGAGGCCCATTGCTGAATGCTTGAGCATATGCTTATATCCCCTGGTAGGCAACAAATCTGAGTCTTCTGAGTTTTGTGCTTTTGCAAATGGAGCTGGAGATCTCATTTGGAGGCTCAAAAATAAAAACAACTCCCTCTCCAGCCAGGGCTTTGAGACACCATTTTATAGTGCAGTTTATTAAATGAACTGCTGACAAACCTCTTCTTTGCAAATCCATTTCTATGAAAATAAACAAACTTGGGTATTTTTATTATAATTTTTATAATTTCACTAGAAGCCTGTGTTTTTAAATAGCCTCCTGCTTTCCAAAAGCTCATATGCTAAGGGTTTGTTTGACAGAGATGATCTGGTGCCTGCAGTACCTTGTATTGAAGGAGACCCTCTCCATTTAGAGAACTCATGTTTGATGTTGAGTGCTCTTCATTTTATTTAAGTAAATGATAGCTTTGGCTTCCGTAACAAAAGGCTAATTCTGCTCTGCTTGAGGGAGAGAGGAAGACATCTTAAATCAGTGCAAAGCACCATTGATCTGTCTCTGGTCATCTGATTCAGTTGTCCCAGAAGTCAGCGAGGACCAGGATCACAAGAGTTTATGGGTCAGGAGCAGCCTGGACTAGAGGAATTCTTCACTGTCACTCTCAGTGCTATGATGGCAAGTGTGCTGTGAGACACCAAGCCCTGTCAGGTCCTGTGGTGGTGTCCTCAGTGCAGCCTTCCTATGCACATAAGGTGTGAGGGATTTCCATCTGGCCCCTGCTGTTGTTCTGCCAGGGCCGCTGCATCACTGAAATCCACTTGGGGGGTTGGCAGGAGAGGTGCTAAGCTTTGTTCAGGCTCTTCACCCAGGGGAATAAAAGCACTTGTCAGTGATTTCCTGGCAGAGCACAGGCTGTGGAAATCCTGGGATGCGGGAGCATCCCGCACCCTGTTACTGCAAGAACTCTGCTTGCCAGCAGCTGATGTGGGCATAGTAGACAGAGAAAGGTCTAATGCATGTCTGAGCAGCTTTTATACATAACAATATGGCAAAATGAGTAAGCAATTTTTTTTCAGCTTATTTTACAATTCTGGTTGGGGCTAGGTTGGTTTGATGGGGTGGGTTTTTGTTTGTTTATTTATTTATTCGGGTCTTTCCCACATGGAACTAGTTCAAGTGCAATAAGCTAACACCTCTGGATACATAACTAGGGCTGGAACATTAAAATGTGTTTTATGTTGCAAAGACAATGCAATTTCATTTAAGTTCTTTTCTCCTTTTGCAGCACCTCATTTAAAAGGAGTTGATGTTTTCTGTTTCAAAGCCTGTTCCAAATTTTCCTGATTTTTTTTCTCTCATGTAAAATCATCTCTAAGTCCATAAGGATTTCATTGGAGAAATTAAAATTGTTCAAGAGAGGTAATTTAAGGACATCCCTACCCATTTACAAAAGCAAAATGGATATGAGTTTAAAGGGTTCCCAATGCTGTGAGGCGCTACATAATGCATACACAGACACAAGTTTTGGTTTTGGATATTTTATAGTGTTTGCCCCAGGCTGGCTACTCATGTATCCTGAAGAGCTGAAGCAGGTGTTCCCAATAGAATTTGTTAAGCTTTTAGGGATAGGATTTCCTTCTGTTCTGCAGTGACATACTGAGGATTTTGCCCACACTTGGCAGTAACATGTCTGTTGCTGATTGACATTGGAGCCAATCTAGAGTAATACTGCAACTCATCTGGCCAGCTAAAAGTGAACTGAGAAGTTTTGGAAAGGCCCTAAAGTGCTCCTAAGAGGATCCACTCCAGAGAAGACTGTGAAATTTCCAATGGGAAATTTTGGGAAATATCAGCAGGGAGGAGCTAACAATACTAAATGAGCTCTCCTTCACAGCATAATATCAAAAATTTGCTAATATAACCTGTCCCCTCAGCAGCAGTGATGGCAGACATTTTCATGTCTAGGTATTGTAAGTGGTGTCACTGCCTGTTAGCAGCACATTTGTCACTAGAAATAATGGACCCCCTTTCTGCACTGCAGTGTTTGATAATTAAAGGAAACTATTACATCTGTTTGACACTTGCAAAAGGTCCATGTATATGGATAAATTTGTTTACTTTAGGGTAAGGAAAAAAATGGAAGATAATTGCAAATTAAAGCTTATCCTGGCTCTCTCAGACTGCACCTGAGAACTTGTGCCTGTGCAATACTTGCTCTCCAAAGGCATCCCCCAGCTGAAAAGTAAAGAAACGCAGAACTCAGTGTACTGCTTGGCTCAGTGTTCAAAAGCAATGCCTTGTTTCCCAAATGAATTTGTCTGGCTTCTGTTCTCAGCCATCAGTTCTTTTGTAATTTCTCTCTGCTGGACAAGAGAGACTCTAAGTACCCAGTGTTTGTTTTCTCCACAGGAAAGTGCTTACACTGTATAAATCAGTCACTTGTCAATCTTCTGGTTTATAAACTAAATGTGTCTTGAGATTTCTGTAGTCTCACTCTATGGAATTTTTCATATTGTCCATGTAGACAAGGTTTTGGGGCTGCTTTCTGTATTTTCTCCAGGTTTTTTTCTGAGACAAGACATGAACACACTGTGTTCTAACCCAAGGTCTCACAAGTGCTGCCTACACTTCCCTGCTTCTTGTTGCCCTCTGGTATTCAAATTTAAGGAATAAGTTTCCATTTTCATGCAGCTGGGATAATACTGGAAGCTGCTAGGTATGTGTAGATATCTGTGTAATGTAATGTAGATTCTTTCCGGTATCACAGAGGCATTCCTTCTCCTGTAAATAGGTTTGCATTTCTTATTTCTAAACTCCTTGCGCTTGGCTAATTAAAATTTAATTAATTTAACTGGGCATAGCTTCCCAATGATCCCCATCATTTTAACTGGCTTGTTGTCCTTCTGACAGGTCATTCAGCCACAACTTGTCACCTGCAAATGTGTCAGTACATGATCTTGTCTTTGCTTGCAGGCCATTGATGAAAACAGCAGCTTAAATATTGCCTTTTGCAAGCCCTCCTATGGAGCACCCACACCTCATGCTCAGTCCTGGCTGACAGCTTTCATGCCCATAGCTGACATCTTTTTCCTGTGATTTGTACACCTCTGTCTACATGTTGTAAACCATTAGAGACCTCTTTCATAGCCAAGCTTTGCTCCTGGCTTTTGCATTTTACTGAAACAGAGGAAATAGTGGAAGTGCAGATCTTCAGAGCCTTGTGTATTTTGGGGCAGAGGTTCTTCACAGTGACATGAGTAGACAGACCTGTCCCATGGTTTTTGAAGATCTCTTATATTCCTGTTGCAGGAGAACGAGTGGGTGACAGGTGAGTCAAAGCAGCTCACCAAACCTGCCATAACATAACTGCTTGCCTAGAAAAAGTTACAGAATTTAAGAGTTTTGTTTCACAGCTGGACTGTTAATCTCATTATTATATTCACTTGTCAGAGCATGTTAATATAACCAAGTGAAAAATGCTCCTAGACACATCCTATTGAATATTTAAAATGAAGAATTAAAGGTGACTTTCAAGACATTTGAAATAAGTGATGCTAGATCATGGTGCTCTTTAAGGAAGGGTTGGTTACCTTATATGTGTTCTGAGAGTCCCCCTAAGTATAAATCACAGAAAATTCAGTTAGAAGTCAATTGAGTAATGAAAAAAATATTAGCATCTTCTTTTAAATCTCCTTTTTTTTTGTTGGTATTCCTTAAGGATTGAAATGGAGTGGTAATTCTGCACATGAAAAGTATAAGCTGAAAATTTGGTCAAGAGAACTATGTAGGCAAGAAGAAATCCAGAGATTAAAAACATTGTTGATAAGACTGTGCTGTGTTTCTGTGCTGTGTCCCTGCAGATTTAATCCCTGAAGTTAGTAGGAACTTTGTAGCTGTGTTCTGTAAGTGCTTACACTTAGCACACTCAGCCCCTGCTCATCCATATGGTCATTTATTTTTCTCCATAAATACTCTGTTTTAAATTTTTTAGATAGCAAGATCCAGGTGTTTAACAACTTCTAAAGCCATCAGTAAAGCAAAATACCAAAATGTACAAAGGCTCACTGGAGACTAATTTGTTGTAGTCAGTGAGTCCAATCCTTGAAGTTTCCATTCCCTTTTACTCCAGCTGAGCAGCACCAGGCCAGGTCTCATCTGCCTTACGGATTTCAGTGGGGCCACTGCCATGGATGTCACAATGCTGTGACAGAAAGTGTGCAGCACTCAGGTTCTGAGACACTTAAAAAATGTTCCTTCCTCCAGTGGAATAATTCAAACCTCCGCATCTTCTCTCTGATAGCAGAAGGAGGTAAATAATGCCACATTCAGTGCCATTTGTCTGTGTGGCAGGGGAGCTGGGCACGCTCCCTGCTTTGGAGCAGCACAGAGCTGAGGCATCTGCTGAGCCAGCCTGGGGCACTGGCAGAGCGCAGTCCCTAAGTCAAGGCCTGGGGAAGGCCAGGGTGGACACAGCGAGTGCTTCTACTGGAGGCAGTGCAGATTTTGGGAAGTTTGATGCAAAATTAGAGCTCAAAAGCCCATCTGGCTGTAAATGATTCTGTTCCACAACTATCCAGGCTTCAGAAGAGCTTCCATGACTCTGTCTTGCTTTTATCCATTAGGCCATGGGATGCATTGATCATCTTTCTGTGCTTTACTTGTGTCCTTTCTTCAGTGGAAAACTGGAATTGCTAGTATTAGTGCATTGTGACTTTCCCAGATAAAACATACATACACACACACATTTAGATATTTATATTATTTATTGCTACCTTTCACAGGCAGAGCTATTTGATATAAATCTTTTGCCACTAATTTAATCCACAATTCTACACTGGTGGTCCTTTTGGCAATTGTAACTCTCATGGTTGTGTTTCCCTTCCTCTGCACATTGAGTATCAGTGTGTACCCACATAATCTATTGTACCTCTGTTTATGCAGGTACTGCAGCACAATCTATACAAAAAAAGTTATAAATTAAAAGAAACCTCAAGCCTTTACTGCAGCTGCATTTTCCAGGAAAGTAAATGCAGTGAAACAAATGGTTAACGAGGGATTTCTTCTAACTGGCAAGATGGTCCTGGGAATATTCATTATAATTTCATTGAAAGTTGCACGTCCAGCTTCTATTTTGGGGTATCCAGGTCCTCCTTTCATTCCATTTCATGTTATTTGTAATCAGCCATTAATTAAAATGTCAGGGCTTCCCAGCAATAACGCAGCAGTGGTTTGGTCCAGCCCCACTCATGCAGGAAATATGAAAGATGGATCAGCCAAGTGTTTGGTTCAGGTCAGGGCTGACCTGTGCTCACCCATCCCAGCATGCTGGGAGCAGCATGAATAACTCAGGGACCCCAGGACTGTGACGGGAGCTTTTCTGGGCAGTGCCTGCACAGATGGAGAGCAGGGAGCACACAGGAGATCCGTGCCAAGCCGGGGACTTGGCTGCCAAATCTCATGCAAAGTAGGGCTGTGCAGCTGAAATGGAGACATGAATTATAGTCTTTTAATGTTCATTAAAACTTTTGGTGCTTATCGTCCTGCTGAGATGAAAAATCCCAGAGCAAATAGAAATCCCTAGGAACTCACCATGTTTTCTACAGAGGTCGCCTTCAATCTCTGGTTTTTATACTTGCCTTCCTTCCCAAAAATATTTAATTGTCATGTGTGATGGCTTCAGGCTTCAGACTCTGTAGGAAATTGAGACTGAGTCTTTAAGTGTAAACAAACCCCTCATGTCAAGAACAAATCTAGAATTATTTCTATTCATTCCACTTCATAGTGCTACAGCAGTTCTTAGGAGGTACAGGGTAGTTTGATAGATTGTGGTAAAAAATGAACATATTACTATTTATACTGTAAAACTGAGTAAATAACAAACCCAGAGCATTGTCCTAATCTGACTTTCAATATAGAAATCCTCTGTCCTTTAAGCCTCTTTTTGGTGGGATTCTGGCTGGGAACAGAGCTCTGCTTTCACAGGCAAAAGGCATGATCCTCCCCAGGCAGGGGCAGGGGCAGTGAGGGATGCAGGAGGACACTTGTGAACTGGTGGCTGGCAGAAGGGGCAAAGCTCTCAAGAAGCTGGTGCTCAATGAAGAAGCCTCCAATATGCTGAAAGAAATTTTTTCTTATCTGTTTTCTACCCTTAGGCAGTTGGTTGCACAACCTAAAACACACACTGTTTTGCCCAAGGTGGGATTCCAGCACTCAGCAGTTTGGGCTGAAATCCAGACAGTTCATTCCTTTAAGATGAGTTCCTCAACTTTAGGATATTTACAAAAAAGATAGGTTGGCCTTGGAGAACATTTAGACCCCAGCGGGGGTGGTGGTCTGATCTAATGCAGAGAGATCCAGAAGCAGAATAAGTGATAAAGCTTGTGGAGTTTGTGCAACTTCACAAAATGTGCCCTCTGGTATGTTTGTGGTGCAGAGGGAAGGTATGGTTTACATTTTATTGATATTGCTTCAGGTTAATCAATTTCTTTTGGTAGATAGTGATGGGGGAAGTTACCCATAGAACAATTCTTTAAATATACCAGAAAGTTTTCCAAATAAACCACTCAATTTCTTTAAGAAGTGTGATGCATGACCAGGAGGAACAATAATTTCCCGATTTGATCTGGGGACTCAGATGCACTGGAGATCATCTTCTGTGGCAGAGCTACTTGTCCCTTTTAGTGGCTTACAAAGCTGGGTAGCCCTTTGGGCCACTGAAATGTGCTAGATTATGAGAATGTTTTGTTTTACACACAAAACCACTTTGGAAACGTGGACCATGTGTGGTGTTCAGGGATGACTTCAATCCCTTGCCTTTTCTTTATTTGTTGCATATGTTATATGGCAGCAAGTGTAATTTGAAATTGGCTCTGCCTTTTCATCTAAAACGAATGAGGATTTCTTGGCTGCTAATGCTGGCATCATTGTACTTCTTTACAACTTGTGCTAAGCACATTGCTGCAAAGTTTTTCCTAAGAGGTAATGTGAGGTTTGGATTTGTTTTTGAGGTCCACACACTGCTTTTCTATTGTGCTTTTGAGCCATCTTTTTTCTGTGATTCAAGACTCAATTCAACAGGAATTCTTCCCACCAAAGCAACAAAAATGAACAGTTATCTAACTACTGTGAGAAATATTTTACAGAGGCTTGTATGTTCCAAATAGACATTTCAATCCTCATGGAAATGTACCCAGTAGAGTTCCATTTTCAGAAAATATTACCATTTTTACACAAAATAATCTATTCTTTTGTTTAGCTGCTTTGCAGAATTCTTTGGCAGGGAACAATTCTGTGTTCTGTAGGGATACTACAAATTGAAGCTTCAGGCCAGATTTTGAAGTACTTTGTGTTTACATTTTATAGAGGGAATGTGTTGACTTTGGGTTTTGACAGTATATTGGAAGACCCTCAGATGCAGGAGATTGCAGTGAAATTTCCTCAAAATGAAAGTTGCAATTTTCTGCTTCAGATTGTATTACATTCAGTAGTGAAAATACACATAACAGCGTTTTTGATGCTAATTCTGCTGGAATACACCACTGAGACATTATTACAAATTGCTCTTAAAAATGTTTGATCAACTGCCTCTCTGCCCATACTAGCCAGCAGGAGAAGCCATTGCCCATAGCTAGGTCTGATAGGAAAAAACCCTGGTGTTTTGCGGACCAAAATGTTCTATAGTCTGCATCAGTCTCTCTAATTTGCCAACAGAATCTGCCAATGGATCAGGACGCCATTTCCTTGGCTCATGAGTGAGACTTAGAGCTCTCTTGGTCACAGGGAGAGGTTTAGTGTTGGTACTGGGCAACTGAGGGTCTCCAGTGCTGGAGGTAAAGCCAAGGTGGGACAGGACAGCCCATGCAGCTCACAGCCTTTATTGCCAAAGTGGAGCTGCTGCCAAGTGGAAGTTGTATCCCAGGCTGGAAAATGTGCTGGAGAGTCACAGGCTTGCCCCCTGCTCTGCCATCCCTCCTACCAGGGTAGCAGCACCTGCCTGGTGGCCAGGCAAACATTTAGGGAATGTACCCTCCTAAACTGCAGGGAGTTGTGGGTTTCAGGAGGATAGCTATGATTCTGGCCACAGCAAGATATTAAATATGTTTCTGCAATGATAACTTTGTGCCCTTCTGAAATCAATAGCTGATTTCCTGTGGGATTCAATGTGACAAACAGAAACTTCCAGGAGCATTTAAATATACAAATATTTGCCTATGTGCAAAGTGTAAATTGTTTGTTCCAAAGAAGTTCCATTTGTCATTACCTTAGGCTAAACCAAATTGCAGAGGAGAGTAATTTATTACAAACATGATGTTTTGTGGCAGTTAAATCCATTTACTAGCAAATATGGAAGGCAAAATTCTGTAATTGCAAATGTCTTGGCATGGGAAATATTAAGAGGAAAACCAGTAAGGGCTGAGTAGTACTTGTTGTGAATAAATATGCATGATCAAATAATAAGAGAAGTTAAATTATTGGGATGTCTCTAATTTAATCTCATCTTCCAGTAAAAAAATACCTAACTATAACTTCAACTATCAGAACAAACTACTTCATACTGAGAAAAGACACTTAATGCTCATTTAAACTGTGTTCAGATTAAAAGACACTTCCCTTATTATTTTTAATTCCTTCATACACTTGGAATGATATTGCTTTCATGGCCTTGTTATAATTAGCAGTAGCTATTTCTTGTTAATGACCTGCAAATCTGTATAATTCATCTGACAAGCTGACAGCCTGACTCATTAACAAGGTTTGACCAGAATCTGAAGCCCTCTGCAAAAGATTTTTTCCTATGACACTACAAAATGTTCTCTGAGGTACCATATATAAATATATCAAACAATGTTAATGGTTTCTGCAAAGAGGTTACAAAATCTCTCTGCTGAGAAGTTTGTCTGTAACATTCATCTAGAATAGAGATTGTTACCTAGAAATCCTATTTTGCACCACGTTTATGCTGTGATTAAAACTGTGCTGACACCACTGATATTTATAAATCCCTGGCAATCAATAGCATTATTTCTATGTGGTTTGCAAAAAATATCTGAAAACAGAGAGCAAACACCAGGCCACCCAGCATGAAGAAGCCTCTGGATCTCTCCACTGATGGAAAACACACATTAAAAAAAAATTTGCCTGTTTTCAACAAAAGCTGTACTATCAGCTTTTAGGGCCTGATTAGTCAGTCCCCCAGAGAGTCATAATGTCTTGCACTTCAGTGCAATGTGGATCTGGCCCTGGCCCTTCTTGGCTGCACAGTGTTACCTAATGTCTCTCTTTTGAATTTTCTGCACCCATGTAATTAACTGGAGAATTAGTTTCTCCATTTCTAGAAAGTGTCTTTTATATGGCATTAAGACAGGTTCAGTAATGTTCAGAAAGACAGCCTGTAAAGTTACAGCTGCTGTGTGGATTTATTCATACGCATGGCACTTCACTGTGGAAAAGGCAAAGTCACTGCCCAAGGCAGTTTTCAATCCAGCGTGATGTGATCTTCTGCAGAACGTGTGGGAATTTTGTGTGGTCCAGATTCAGCACACACACTTTGCCTCTCAGACTTGCTGTGAAAATTAGACTTTCTTTATTGTTTGTCAAGCCATTAGAAACAGGAAGGATTAACCCAACAGAAAAAAAGAGGAAATTACAAACTGTCATCAGTGTAGTGTCTGAGTGATGTGAAGTAAATAAAGCCTGGGACCATGCAGTGAACAAAGGTGAAATACTGAATGGTTTTTCTTTACAAGGACAGCATTCTGCCTGCGCTGTGTATGAGGGAGTGGCTCTCAGGAACAAACCCCTTGTGTCTGTGTCTCTGGGCTGCTGGTGCTGCAGAGGCACAAGGAGGCTGCAGTAAGGCTGCAGGTAATTCCAGCTCTCAAGCACTTGGCATCACACCCTTTGTCATTGTTGTTGTTATTGTTGTTGTGATGCTTTCTGTGACTGTGTTTAGGATGTGTTGTAGGAACTACCTCAAAACTTGTCCATAATGAAACAAAAGCCAGTCACAGGAGGTGTTGTCCAAATACATAAGAAGAAGCTGACCAAAACAAGAATTGACCAAATAATTTTTTTTCAAGTTTAGTAGTCAAAGCAAAAGATAAAGGGAGCTAATTTCATCTCAGATTCAGTGACTGGATTTTTTGGAGGTTTGTGGTGAAGAGGAAAGGAAACCCTTAGAAAGCTTTGTTCCACAGACAGCCATGTTAAAGCCTAAATGACAGGTCTCATTTTGGTCACTAAGATATTGGCAGGAAGACAGTCAGCAAACAAGACTGTCACAGAAGTGGCCCTGGGGAGAATGTGAGGGTGCAGGCACGGCTTCCTTGGTGAAGCAGCCAGAATGGATGAGTGCAGCTCCAGGATCATATGTCCATAAAGGCAACAGACACCCCTGGGAGCATCTGTGGCTCACTCCCACATTGATTTGCAGGGTGAATGATGTTGTTCTTACTCAGGTGCGTTCTCTGCTTTTTGTTAAAAAATACTTTCTTTTCTTCTATAGAATTCCCATAAAAATGAAGTTGGTTTTATTTAGATTTCAAGTGATGACTAACTGGTACACTCAGGTGGATTTTATGAGTAGTTTCAGCTTTATTTTTCCTTTGGGGAAAATTCATCCATCTTTACCTGCAGTTCAAGGAAAAATTTTTTTTCTGGCTATAAGGGAGGAGCTCTCATCTTTCTTACCCTGGTTTCTTTCCTTCTCACTGATGTTTTGCTTTATATCTGTCTGTTATCCCATTGTGATACAGAGGAAAACTGTAAAATTCCCTATTGATGTAATCTCTCATTTTTTATTTCTGGAGGAGAAGCTTTTTGACAGACTTTTGATGGTGGCACATTCCTTCCCTTGTTAAAGCAGTGACAGACACTTTTAGCTGCTCAGTTTGCTTTCTCCAGTGAGGAGCATTCTCACCACAAGTAGAAATAATGACACTGCTGCAGCTTGGGGCTGTGCTATTGGCAGAGTGTCCATGCAAACACCCTCAAGAGCTGATCTTGTACTTTGCCTCAGTCCAGACAAGTGCAGTGTAGCCCATGTGCAGAAATAATGCGACCATTGCAGTAGTGCAGGTATTGCTGTGCTGTGTCACCCAGTGCCTGGCACAGGAGGCTCCATGTGGAGAGAGACCTTTCTGCAGTGAGACATAGCCCAAGGCCTCTGCTTAGCAGGACTTTAAACCATGCAAGTACTTCATTGATGTTGACACCTAAATTTACACACTTTTAAGCACTCTGGTGAGCAGGGACTTGAGGAGAAGCTGTTCTAGTATGGAACAGAAATCATGTGTAACCCTGAAGGCAATGTGTAAGCTAAAACATTTGCAACTTTCAAGGAATTTCTTTTGGGTTTTTTATTGGTTTTGCCCCTATGAAGTTTTTTGGCCCTGCAGAAGAATGTTTGAGCTTTTATACTGAATAGCACTCTGACTTGGAGCAAACTGGGTGCCATCATTGCTGTCTGATGGTGGGAAGGCTTTGTTTTAGGACACTACATCATTTAACAAGTTTACTCCTTAGTGTAGATATAATAAATTGCCTGCATTTCAAGGAAGAAAATGAGGAGCAGCACCCGGGACAGCACAGGCTCTCCACAGGTGCCCTGAGTGCAGCAGTGTCCTGTGTCAGGGCTGTGGGGCTGGGTCCCAGCACTGGCAGCCTGCAGAGAGCAGGGGCTTGTGCTGTGGGAGCTGCTCTGTCCTGGCTGCTCTGGCTCTGCTGCTGCAAACAATGTTCAGATTAACTCCAACACAAGCAGAGCTGCTGCTGGAGCAGAGAGGCAGCAAACCTGTCACTGGTGATTTCCAGCAGGTAGAGTGTGCTCTTAAAGCACCACCACGTTATCAGAATATATAGTGGGATAGATGAACTTCCCCTTAGGACAGGGGACACTATGATGGATGAGAGACTTGCACTGACAGCTACCAGGACAGTTCTTGGATAAATATGTCATTTATCTTCTCACAAAGCACATTTCTGTTCTCGGGTATCAGCTGTGTCAGTGTTAGGAATAGTACCAAAATCCAGACTGTAAAATCTCTGAGGGACAGGCAGGCTTTGGTGCTGGCATGGTTTCCACCTTCAGCTGTACCCACCTACTTGGTGAGTTATTGCTATTGCATTTGTAAGTAACTCTATGCAGACAATTTTTAACCAATGCAGCATATTTGCTTTGTGATAGCTTTAGCAGCGTGATTGCATACAATGTGCTCAGGCCAAAGGGAAGAGCAGCTCCTCTTCTTCTCCCCCATCACTCACAGGTGTCCCTCCTGCCTCTCTCTGCTCAGAGCAGGAAGCAGGAGGGGAGGGGAGCAGCCCTCCCTCTCCTTGTCCATGGCTCCTTGGGTTCTTCCCCAGTGAAGGACAGGGCAGGCACTTGGTGTGGCACAGCTCTCACCAAGGGACACTGTGTCCATCCCAGCTGTTCCTTCAGAGAGATGGGTTTTTCTAGAGCACTGCTTTCTATTCAGGCAGGTCAAAACCCTTGGCTTTAAAGCTGCATTTAGAGAGGATGAGGCCTGAGCAGTTTTTACCCAGCCCCTGGGTTCACACTGAGCCAGAGCTCAGGCAGCTTTGGCTCAGCACTGTGGGAATTCAGCAGCCCCATCAGGCTAACAATGCCACTGGCTTATCCCATTTACTGAGTCCAGGAGAGATTAACTGTGTAATAGCACACAACTCCAGGGGTGCCTGTCCTGCAGAAGGCTTCAGGTATCCACTTTACAAAATACAGGGAAAATATGAAACAAAACATAATATTCTTTCAGGCAGCAAAACTGGTATCAAAGAGACCTGGATTTAAGCTCTGGAGAAAGTATGGCTCTTAATCTCTGTCCAAAGAATTACAGTCTAATAAATTTTAGCACAATTAAACAGATGATAACAAGGGAAATTAATATGTAAATAAACTTTAAATCACAAGGAGAAGTTTATTTCTGTCTTGTCACAAGCTGACTTTTGTGCATGATAAAGCCAGAAATATCTTGGTCATTATTATGCATCTATTATGTAAACGGGGAGAATGGTCATCATCAAAGCCAGTTTCATTTGTGTGCTGGCAGATTGGCATTTCTGTGCAATTGATTAATTTTATCATCTGAGACTGTGACCACTGTGCCTCTAGACACTCTCATAGACAGGCTCAGCATGGCAGGAGGGCTTGGGGCAGAGGCTGACCACCAGCAGCTGTGAAATGGGACTCAGCCTGCAGCTCAGGAAGTCCTTACAATGCTGATTGCTGAAAGGATGAAGTGTGTTTCAGGGAAGGGTGGTTGTTTTCCTTTGGCATTCATCCCAGCCACTGTCAAAGATAGGAGGCTAGATGAACTTCTGGCCTGATCCACTGTGGCTGTTTTTATGTTGCAAGGATATTGTTTAATTATTCAAGAGCCAAGAAAAAAGTGTTTAGAATGGTATGACATCAATGAAAAATGGTATTGGACTCAGACAACTGCACAGGTTTTGACTGAGTGTTGCTGATTTAATAAGCAGTTGAGACTTGATGGAGTTCACTGTCACTCCAAATGCATTTTCAAAGTGTGGCTTTAATTTTTGGAGTAAGATCTCTCCCAGCTGAGAGCTGTGTGCCACATCATTTGTTAGCAAAGTGCCAGGTGTACTGGTAAGTACATCTGTGAGGAAGTTGATGTAGAAGTGAAAGATGGCAAAGACTTATAAAAGCATTAATGAGTTGGAAACAGGTCAGCAATAGAGTCCTGGCTCGTTAAAGATGTCCTCTTGGTTCAGAATAATTGCCAGAGTAAGTTGGGCTGACATTCTCAGTGCCACAGACTGAGATGAACTACAGAGTTAGAAATTAATCACAAAGTGTCCACTACCTTCTGCTCCTAGGAGGATGGGGAAAATGCCCATTTTTAGCTTTACTGGCTAAAATGATGCTTTAATGCCTTCACAGCCTTTTGAAATGTAACCCATCCCATTAAGAATTGCTTCATCATTGTGAAATTATATTGGGCTAGACCCTCAGAGAGTAAGTCCCAGAGAATTGTCTATATACAGTGAATGAGTCTGTCCCATTAATCTTATTGCTCTACTAAGAAAGCAGTCACATCATCTAGACCTTCCTTCAGGCCAAAGCTGCCAAGAGAACTCAGAAAAAAAGGCCAATTTACAGATAAGGAGGTTTTCAGTCAAGCCTGAGGATCATTTTTCTATTTGTTTGCTTCTCATCTTAACCTAAAACTAATTTAAGGAATTTCATGTTTTATATTTTGAATAAGTTTTCTTCTGCAGATAGACAGCTAAAATGACCTTTCCCTAAATTCTGTTTAGTGGCCCCTACATTTAAGGGTAATATGTTTTGTTCCTACCTCCAAAACAGGGGGGAAAAAACAAACAATGTGTGCAGAGTCATGAGAAAGAAGATTCCATCAAATGTAGGAAATTCTGAAGATGATGAAAAATATGCTAAGATTAGATTTGGACAACTGCACTTCTGTAGTCAAGTCTGCAGAAAACAAAACAAACCTGAGCAACTATGAAACTCTTTGGGGGAAAAAACCACCACAAAGTTTTTTCTAAAAGTCTTCATAAGTCCCTCTGGTTTTGTTGTTTTCTCTAAATTAGGATATAGGTCATCTTGCTTTATTGTGATGGAGTATGTCAAATAGATGGAATCTTTTGGGAGAAATTTTCACTAGTCATGCAAGCTCTGATTAATTTGGGAATTTTTCACGCAAGTAATTCCATCAGCATTAGTCTGTAGACTCTCAGAGTTTCAAGAGACAGTTTGTTAGTTCACCTGGTTTCATTTTGTGTACATTATGGGCAATGAAATTTTTAGTCACCACCTGTGCCGAGCCCAGGACACTGTGTTTTAAAAAGATTATGTAGTTCAGGGAGACAACTTGCCTTGATCTCAAGGTGTGGAGAGATGGAGAATTCACTATTTCTCAGAGTTATCTCTTCCAATTACTGTTTAGATTCACTGTTTCAAACTGGTATTTTGTTTGCAGTTAAAACTTTTCCGGGTACCCCTTTCAGCTCTTTAAATGCCTCTCCTGCTGTGCTAATGAATCTTCCACTTTCTTGCCTTTTTTCCCAGTGGAATCCTTGTACGCTCTATTGTAGGCACCTTCCAATTCTCTTACCAACAAACTGAACATACAAGTCCTTGCATTCTTCCTCTGACCTCTCCCTGGCCCTCTTAAGGTGTTCTGCCTGTCTGCCTTTCTCAGCTGGTGTCAAGCCCAACATCTCAAGACTCAGTGGTTGTAACAGAATTTGCTGTGTAATTAAGGAAATTTTCACAGAATCGTGACCAAAGCTGGTAAATCTTGGATTTGGCTAAGTAGGTATAATTCCATGAGCTGTGAGTCCCTGTTGGGTGGGATGGGAGCTGGACTGTGCCTCTGCATGAGTGTAGCATTAGGAGAAGTGTGGTTCAGCACTGGATGCTGCCAAGTGGTTCAGTTGAATTTGCTGCAGTCAGCCAGTCTGCATTTGGCGCACAAAGAAACTGCACACAACTTGCTAAAATGTAATCACTGAGTCACATCATTGACTGCTTAATCTCTAGGAAAGTTAACTTGTTCGGCACAGGGTAGATCACATCAGCAGGATTCTTTCTTATTTATTCCCAGGTGCTGCTAATGCCTTCTGCTCCTCATGCTAAAGAAATTGTGGGCAGTGCTGTGGGAGCTGCTTTGATGTCATTTCACATTGCTTTTACACACACATCAAAAATGCAAAAGCACAGCTTGTTTACTATTGCTTGACAAAGGGACAAGTACACTTAAATCAAAGAACTTGCCAATACCAACATCTGAGTGTGTAGGCTTCATTATTAGACAGATCTTTGGGGCTTTAAAACATGGTGCCATGTAACAAAATCCTCAGACACCACAAATGAGGTTGTTCCCCTTACTACACTTGGCAGGAATCTGTTAAATGAGAAGATTTTCCTTTGGCAGCTGTGCCAGGAGGAATAAGATGCAATGAAAAGGGCGTGCCAGTATTTACTGACTGCACAGCTACACTCACAGGCAGAGTTACAAAGTCATTTCTTGTCATGCCTCCTGTGACAGTCAGGCTCTTGCTCAGTGTTCTAATTTCCTTGATGCCCTCTTCCCAGTGTGTGATGTTCCTTTGAAACATCACTATTTATTCAGTTGACAGTTGCAATGTCAATGACAAGGAAAAATAATAACTGTGTGTTGCTTTATAAAAAACAAGTTGGAGGAGAAAAAGGCAAAGTCCTTGTTGAGTTTTGAATTGTCATCTCTCTCTTCTGCTCCAGGAAGCTTTGCTCCATCTGATGACCCCCAGAATGACTTTGTATATTCAGGTCATGTACATTAGTTCATCTTCTGTTCTTCAACATTAATGCTTTTCTGACAAATCAGCAAGGAAATGGGAAGACTCTGTAGCCTGTAAGGCAGCAGTGGTATTTTTGCTTCAGTCACTTGATTTGACATTTCTTTTTCAGAGAATCTGTCCGAAAAAAGCATCCCCTCTCCTCCCCTTAGCCTCTTTTGACTCCAAGCAGAGCTTCCCACCTGTATTTCTGCTTGCTTTCTTTGATACTTCTAAAGCATCATCCTGAAAGTGAGAATGGGCCTAATGGAGGAGTTTCTCGTCTTTGATTCTGCTTTGGATCTGAAAGGCAATAAAGAAAATTTTCTAATTCCCCTCTTATCTCTGTCACTTCAAGGCCCTCTCAAACAAGCAATGCAGAGCACTTGCAATTAAACCCCAGGCAGAATTTCTGATGACCTTCAATGTCCACAGGCATTCACTCTCCTGCAAACCTCCTCCCAACTGATCAGACTAAAACTGAAGAACCTACATGGAAGGGGGGGAGGAAATGAGGGGACTGAGCAGCTGTGACACAACTGTAATTAATCATAGGAGACCTTTCATCTTTCTCTTCACTCTTGGGACCTGTGGAGTTTTAACAACCAAAATGAGTGCAAGGGGCTTCAAACATAGCTGAGAGTTTTGTGTACCAGGTTTCTGTTCACCTGCAGCTAGACAGTCATTATCTGCTTTCAAAACCCTGGCAGCTTAGCTAGCTCATGATTCTCTTTTTTGAGGAGAAGAAAGGGAAATCAAGCTGCATTTTCTGAATTCTTAAATCCTTCTTTTCAGAGTAGTGGCAGTTTTGACAGAGAAAAGCAGTTACTATGTAGCAGGTAGCCAGAAAGAAATACAGATAATTTCATGGACAGCTTTGTGCTTACTCAAACCCTTCCTACCAGGGAAGCAACAGAAGTTTAAAATGACATTTGTAAATGATGTGACAAAACAACCATTTTCTTTCCTGTGGGTGGTGATAGGGTTCTGATTACAAAGCTCAATTCTGAAGGCACAAACACAATTGAATAAGAAATACTGTGCTTTCCTAGACTTCTTTGTACTTCAGAATAATTAGTTCAGGACACTAACACAAACATATTTAATATTATTTTGTGTTTTAGAAAAACAACAATGCAAACTTCTCTTGTTCTTTTGTCCCCTAGTGACTGACTAGCTCAATTTTCTTAATAAGTTGTCTCCTGGAGCCCTTGTTAAGAAAGGAGCTGCTGAGTGCGGCTGGTGCATGCCTGTGTATCCCAAGGAGAATGTGTACAAGATTATGATGGCACTGAGATAATAATAGTAATGATGGGTCAAAATCCCAGAAGGGATGAGACTCTGGAGCAGCTGTGCAATTCAGTGAGAGCACTGAGCATCTGGTGAGGGTATAGGTAGCCCATAGGTGTCAGGTAGGTAAACACAGTATGTGTTTCTGTGAGTACATAAATTCCAGAGAACTGTCCATAAGAGTATCAGTGCCTTACTAATAGCCTGGTAATTTTTTTGCTGCTTTCTATTGATCTTGAAATTTCATAAAGTCAAGATCAATTTCCTAAGTAATGTCTCTGACATTTGTAAGTAGTACCCAATATAATAATTGATCTTGGGTCATCTTGTCTGGGACTGACAATGTTGTTAATGTCCACTGATCAATATATTCCCAAATAGTGCTTTAGTGATACTTCTTGGAAGCAGATATATGTCTCATACAAGCAATGTGCATTGCAGGAGCTGTTTTGAGAGCACAGGAAGAAGGGCCCAGTTTTCCTTCCCTGACCCTCACATGCCCATCTGGTCCCTGTAGTTTTGGTTTTTCCCTGGGCCTGGAAGAAATACCACACCTGTGTTTAAGAGCTGAGTCTTTTTTGGAAAACAACTTGGTGGGCATTCTAATAATGTCCAAAAATTCCAATTTGGATTAGACGGTAAATTCCATCACACTTCAGTGGAGATGGTTTGTCATAATTTTTCCAACCAGTACTGCCTGTGCATGAGTCCTTCTAGGACTTCTCAGCCACCCAGTCTGGCAATGAAGAGAGAGAGATCAGTCATGATTCCTTCCTTAGATTCATTGCCCTTCATCATGCTGAGAGCACCTGATCTGATTCCCTGCTGACTGTACTTCCTTGAAGGGAATTCAAACGTGTGTTATTCTTTTCCATCCCTGACAACCCAAAGAGTTAAAACAGAACTCAGGCTCCAAAAATGCATGAGAGAGTTTTAATATATATCTAAATGCCAGAACAGTCTTCAGGCTTTGTTGGACACTTCATCATACTTGAATTAGATCACTGAACTTCAGTTTTCTCTATAACCAACAGGATAAAGCCAAGAATTCTGCTCTGGATCTGTACCACACAGAGGCCAAGCATTAGAACACCAGGCTCTGCAAAACATGCAGTGGGGTCCCACAGTGCCATCCCAAGAGCAGGCATTGGCACTTTACCTTCTTCTGAAGCTTCAGCATCATCAGCTTCTCAGCAGAGAATATAATTTAAAGCAAAATTGTTTCTGCCTTTCAGCTTGAGACTGTTCCCCGCTCTGGCTGGGTTGGTAAAGTGGGTGAAGGATAAGGGGCACGTCTGAGATACCCAAGAGCATCAAGGGAGGATCTGAGCATGGTGCTGTCCCAAACTGCTTCTTCCCCTTGCTCCCTGCTTTGGACACAATGGTTTGGTTTTCAGCCATTCAGCTTGAGAAGTTCAGTAAGATTTGCACATGGAAAAAATTACCCCAGCCTGTCCTGTGTGCTTTATTAACTGTACTATAAACCCAATCAGATGCTGTCACTGTAGCATAAAGTTGTTCTGGTTTGAGAGGGAAGCTTTGGAGTGCACTGAGGACAGGATCATGGCTCTTGGTCTCCACTTGAGCTTTTTAGTCCCCTTTGAAGTTCTACTGCCTTGTGGTTCTTCTTTCAGTAAACACAAAAGCCAGTGTGGCTCTGGCTGATATCATTAAGATAAGCAATAGGCAGCTGTGTGCTGAGCAGCTCCTGCTCCCTGAGGTCACAAAGCCACCTTGGCAGCAGCCTGCACTACCACTGCCTGCCTGCCTGCCTGCTGCTATCCCTTTTAATCCCTTCTGTCATTTGGATACCCTTGCTGAAGCTAACAGACTTAATCACATCAAGTTTACCTCTGTGTAACACTTTCACTTGTCCTCTTGGGGCCAGCACTGTGGACATTTGTGTCCAGAATGAATCCTGGAATATGGATGATATTTTAATCTCTATATGCAAATGACCCCCCCCCCCCCCCAACACCACCAGATGGAGGCTCCTTTTGATAAAAGTCTCTGTGAAAGTTTTGAACCAGCTAGGAAGACAGTGGCAGCAATGCTCTGGCTCTCTGCTCAGCTGTCTGAAAAGGTGAAATAACAGCCCTTTCCTCATGATAGGAAGGCAAGACTAAAGTGGGTCAAAAACATTACAATAGCTTGTTTTCCTCAGTCCTGTGCAAAGAGGATCTCTCAAAGCAGTGGTAGTTGGCACATAGGCCATGCTCTCTCTGAATGAGAATATTTTTTCAGCTTGCCTTTAAAGTTTTAGGTAAGTCTCTGTTAGGTTTCTGCATGTCAGTACCTGGATTGGAGCCCAGCATTCTGACTCCTCATGATGACAGAAGTGTTGCTGCCACACGTAGCAGAAGGCGAGGGTGAATCAAAAAGACAAAGCTCATTTCCTTGGACTTGCAGGCAGAGAAGGCACTTGGACAGAAGGTGATCACTACCCCTGTGAGAGGCTAGACTGACAGAAACCAGACATACTGCAAAAGCAGTAAGATCCTTTTCTTCCTTCCCTAAAACCAAATAAGTTTTCAGAAAACAAGGCTCATTACAGCTGGTCACTGGCTGTGGATGTGACTGAACAGGAGCAACTGCTTGGATTGTTACCAAGGCTCTGACAAACAGGGTAAGGGCAGGGAGAATTCCCCAACAGGAAGCTGATGGATACTAACGATAACTATGAGGAGCAGTATGTCATCTGCTGACACACTGTGCAGGGTTTGTTTCTCATTACTACAAGCCAAGTCATGTAGAACTTGTAGTTTGCCCTTTACCATAATTTATATCCACTGGGGCTCTAAGCAGATTCATAAAAAATGGCAACCAATCCATATCTATCATGTTTTATGTTTGGGCAAAGAATATGGGTATTACTTTTTTTAAGTTTCATGAAATATCTGCTCTTGTATTCATAGTGATAGATGACTCTGCCAAAGTTTTATTTTAAGGTGGGTTAGGGGCAGTGTGCAGAAGGGGGGGAGTTAGAGGAGAGAAGGATGTTGACTGCAATTTTATTTTACTGAGGACAAAGCAGTCATAAACCCTTCCTGCCTTGGGGGAAGTATATGCAAAAGGCTCTGGCATAGCCAGAGCTATCTATATAACAGGATAATATTTTCTACAATGCTTCTTAAATACATTTTGCCAAAGTAAATTGATCCTGACAGAAGCCTTCCTGTCACCATGATGTTCTCTCTTGATCATGGCCTTCCAGCTCTGCTGAGATTTGCTAGATTTACAAATCTCTCCTGGGAACTGGACAGGGTCATTTGATATTAGATGTCTGAGTATGTAGCTGTACTTATCTTCCAAAATACATTTACTATATATAAAAATAGTACTATATAGTATATAAATAGTACTATATAGTATATAAATGTATAGACTAATTATAGTCCTGATATACACTATATATACTCTATACTATATAGAGTATATATAGTATATATACTATAGGGACTGCAGGTAGCTTATACCTTCCTAACTGCTACTTTAAAAATACTTTGTCACATAAGTACTTTCCCCAGGAGCATATAAAATAAGGTAGAAGGTTTCCATTTGCTCACCCTATTAATCTGTGTTCTCTTTCCTTCTTTAAAAAATTCAATGTACAAATAACCAGCGCTAAAAAAATCTACAAGCCCCGGGGAGGCTGGTACAGATATGTTACTTGCAAGTTTCTGAAAATGAGGGGCTTGTCTCTGCTGTGGTGCCAAGGGGTGCACAAGGCTATCAAGCAGCCCACAGAAGAGGAGGGTAGATGGCTGCTGAGGGAACGCTCTGCTCTCTTTGTGCCTTCAGTGTTACACCAGAGCTTTTCTGAGCAGTGGATCAGAGATCCCAGACCATTTCCCATGCCACACTTCCAGACACTTGGCCTCTTTCCACTCTCATCAAAGCACTGGGTAATGGGCACAGGGCAAGGATCAGGAAGAACACCTTTATGGGCAGGGGTAGGGAGAGATGATCTTGATGACTTGTTCTAGCCTTAAAAATCTCTGATGCCAGCAGAGAGAGCCCAGTGCAGCTATCAGAGGAGCAAACCAGCATTAGAAAAGTGAACTCCTTGTTATTAGTAAAACCACACAGAATTAAAAAGCAGGAGAGAAATTCAGTTTTCAGCCTGAGTCATACTGGTCTAAGGAGGCAGCATGCTATGGGGTAGACTCCTGCAGATTTCTAGGACCTCTTTTCCTGGATCAGCCTGAGCATTATCACGTTCAATCCTTGTTCTCTATCCATGGAGTAGTTTCACAGATGGTAGCTGCCCTTCACATTTTACACCTCGACAGGGTAAATTTGGGTCAGTGTCTCAGAAGGCACAGCAGTATTAGGGCTGCTCTACCTGCAGTTGTTTAAGGAAATAAGCAAGGCAACATGCAACACCAGTGAGTGTCCTTCCACTGCTGACATGGGGAATGTGCAGAATACCCCAATGTTAACACAAATAAAGGTCAAATTTTTGCTTCCTTGCAAAATACAAGGTGAATAAATAAAAAAATCACTAAGTGTTTTTTTTCAAAATTGTAGAGCAGTATCATGCCTAGCACCCTAACCTGGGAAGTGCAGGTCTTAGAAGGTGATCTTCAAACCTTCTGAAGCATGTAGCATCATTTGTGAATATTAGCAGGAGTGAGGCTTTTCTCATATAATTGTATCATTTCCTTTTTAAGAAAATACAATTCTGCAAGGCATCATTTAAAGGATTGAAGGATTTGCTAGCTAAGTCTATTATCTGTGTACTGCTCTAGGACAAAGATACTTGAGTTTACTTGGGACAAGAAGTAAGGAACACTGTTTGGTAAGACTAGGACAAAAGTGTAAGACCAGGTCCTCTGAGGCTGGACCTCTTGCTCTAAGGAGAAATTGCATTTTGCAGGGTAGGTGGATGCTCCTTGGGAAAGATAGTAACTGCAAAACCTCCCACAATGCAGCCAAGCTTGCTTTTCCTCATTGCCTCCAGAAGCAGATGCTAGAAGCAGTCTGTGGTACAATGGAACCAGACAATTGCTACTGTCTTTGAAGCAAAGCCCATAGCTTTCCCCTTCTTTGCTTTCCTGCATGGATGAGTGGTAAGGAGCAGCCTTCTGGCTGTAAAAAACATCAGGTAAAGTAGAGACTGTCCCAAAAGAAAACCTGCTTGCTTTTGTCTTCCTTCTCTGTCCCATAGCCAAATGGCTGTAGGCAGGAACCAGGCGTTGTGGGCTTTGGTGCTCTCAGAAGTGCCCTCAAACACAGGCCATGTCTGTAGACTGACATCCTGAGATGCCATTTTTAACACACTAAAATTTTAAATACCAGCAATCAGAGCAAAATGGAGTTTTGGCTACCAACCCTCACTCCAAAGAGGCAGTGGCCTGATTTGGTCTGCCTGAGTCAGGACTGAGATTCTGAATCCCAGCACTAGTCACTACCTTTTAAAATTTAAGCATCACTTGTACTGACAAATTGCTTTCTAAAGTGAAAACCTGCTATGAGAACAGCTTGCTGGAGTTCCAGCAGGAGCAGGGGAAAGAGGTGCCTCTTGTGTGCCTGTGACAGAGGATTGAGGGATGATTCATGTCTCCTCATCATTGCTTACTGTAAAACATGAGCTGGGCTCCTGGCAGGGTGTGGAGATGTGCCTATAGGTAAGCCTGATCATGGGAGCAGAACCACACTTTTGTGCTGTTCAGGAGGGTGAGGAGGCTCAGGCTGGCACCTGCCCCAGTGCTTTTCCTGTGTTTGGAAACAGATTGTTCAGTGTAACAAACTCTGGAGGAAATGAAGAATAGCAGCAGCAGGTGAGTCCATGCTTCTGTAAAGCAGCAGATTCAGGTGTTGAACCTAAAGAACCTGGCCAGCCCTGGGAGAGTGGTTTCCATGGTTAATTTTCTCTTTCTTGTGCTACTGATTTTTCTTTTCATTGTGTTTGAAATTGGGAACACTTTGTTCAACATTAGTAGCCAATGGCAATGAGCTGTAGAGATGAGATTTTGCAGAGATAGAGGGCAGGGGGAAAGAAGAGGTGTGAGAAATTGAAATGACAAGGTTGTATTGGTGACTAGTGATGTGGAGGAAGGAAATTTTTACCTGCTGTGCTTTGATGACTAGTTAGAAGAGGAGACTGTAGTAGGCAGGAGAATCTTTAGAGGCTGAGTTCGCACATCTGGAGAACATCTGGTGTAAAACAAAAGAAAATTGAATAACTTCTATTTTAAATGAGTCTCTTTGGGAGATTTTTATTATCCTCTTTTTCAAGTTGGAGACATGTGAGCACATTTTCATTTGGGAGGGACCTGATATCAGCTGCTGACTACACCTCTGTGTCTGTGCACGGGAATTAAGCTGCTAATCTGACTCACAGTGGTTCTATCTGTCACCTGGGACCACAGCAGGTCTCACTACTCAGGTTTTTATGTGAAATTGAAGTCACTGAAAGAGGGATCATGTTTTTGAGATCTTACAATTCAAAGTCTGTTTGCAACCAAAAGCTTTACTGTGTGAACTTGTCTCCATAAGAGTTCTCTTCCTTTCTGTTCAACTGTGGTCCCAAAGTGCAGACAGTGCATTCTTCTGCTTGGGAGTAAAGATCTATTTTCATTTTATTGAGAGAATATTTTGCCATCACTGAAAAACTAGACTTTTCCAGAAATCTAGTGTATTGAAAATTAAAATATTGTGGGGCTGTGGGGGAGTTAAGATACTTCTGATTGAGATGAAATGGGTCACATCATGCTCTGGAATGATTTATAGTATCCCTGTACTTCTGGTGTTTCTCTCAGTTACCCCAGCTCATATTTCATAGACTGAGGAATGTATTGGAACAACTGTGCAAAAAAGTCACCTTCCCTTTATAGAGGGGTAGATGAGGAGAGAGACAGAGGGAGAGTCTAGGGATGGATGGATGGATGGATGGATGGATGGATGGATGGATGGATGGATGGATGGATGGATACACACACACCACCAGGTGTCTGCAGTCCCTGATACAGCCCACCAGCCCCTGGCAAAGCTGCTGGCCCAGCAGCTAAGTCCTGCTCACACCCTGTCACACACTCAGGTTTCCCTGCCCTATGAACCAAGCTGCTCACACTAAAGGCAAGTGACCATAAGGGTGGCGACTTTTTACCTGTGAAGTGCCTCAGGGTGGCCAGGAACAGAGGAAGGAAAAGCACAGACAGAAGCAGGGCAGGCAGCAGCTTTCTGTTGGTCAATTCCCACAACTTTGATTGCTTTTGGGTTTGAGGTTACATGAACCTTGTCTTCATGTTGTCCAAAGTGAAATTTCTCTCTCTCCCCAGGCACTGGTGAGGCTCAGGGGCTCAGATCTGGTGGAAATGCTGCTCAGGCTCTGCGTTTGCTTCTCTGCACAGTCGTGCATGTCAGCCTGGCTTTCACTTCATTTCCATGTGAGCAAGCAAAGAGCACCATCACAGAGGCTCTGAGCAGCTTGCAGATGACTTGACATGACAAAAGCAAAGTGCAGGGTGCCAGCAATCAGGATCTCCCATAAACTGCCTGTCACATCTCCTCTCTTGTGCATCTAAAGCCAACCACCAAAGTAGGGCAGGCAGTGTCGGGGGGCAAGGCTGCTTGAGGCCCTTCTCCTGCTGGGGCAGGCCCACTTCAGCAGGGCTTGTGCACTGAAGGGCTGATTTTTTTTAAAACCCATTATAACAGATGTGTTAGCTCAAGTGCCTGCCCAGCACAGTGGCAGCAGAGGTGGCCCAGGGTCCATGGGCTGTGAAGAGGGGAGGCAGGAGATGGTGGCTGAACCATCAAGGGCCACCCCATGCTGTGCTCCAAGCCTGTGGCAGCAGGGACAAGCAGGCTGCTGCCAAGGCATGGCTAATCCTGCCAGGCAGCAATGATGGGGCTCCCCTGGCTGTGTCTTCCCTTGCAAGCCCAGCCCAGAGCAAATTCACTGCCAGCCATGGGTTTGCTGTTCCACTGGCATGTGGGGCAGATTCTTCTCCCTTATCAAAGGTGACAGCAGCTGAAGAGGAACCATCCCCTGCCAGCCTCTCTGGAGAAGTGTGGCCTCATTAGCACTGCCCTTTTTGCACTGTTGGACCTGAGCTTGAGACTATTTTGGTGGAGCACAGACAAGGGCCTCCAGTGTGGCAGCCTTGGGCATGGCAATGCTGCTTCAAGCAGGGCAGGAATAGTCTCAGGGGGACTGTGCAAGCAGCTCTCCTGGGATTTAGGGAGGCCACAATGCGTCCCTTTTATGCTCACAGTTGGGTGTTTGCTCAGGGGTAAGAAAGGCAGCTGAGCTCTGCCTTCCTGTGCCTGGGGACAAGAGCTCTCTGAGAAGGTCAACAGCTCGAGCAGAAAATTGGTAGGGGTCAGTAAATCTAATAGGGCTGAAAAACTAGTACTACAGGAGTCAATATAACAAGTAATTAATGTATTTTCTGTCTGTTGGGAAAATAAGAAACAATCAGCAACTCACTGGGAAAAAAAAAAAGGAAAACCTCAACTTGTTTGTAAACAGAGCTATGTTCCTTTGTGGAGCTGACTTTTAAAGAGTGTTTAATTAGAGGGACTGAAGCAGAGTGGGAGTGTCTGTGTAGCTCATTTGTTTGGCACTTGGGAATAGTGAGGGTTATTGAGTCTGTTTAGCTGATAACTCCCCCAGGGATCCTGGTTTTCAAAGTACAGTGTTCTGCAGGGGTCTGTGCTCATTCTCTGGGCTCAGCTGTGAGCTTATCCTTTGTGGGAAATGGAAAACGACACAAGTATAGATAGCACAGAGCACAAATCTGTCCTAACCTTCCCAAAGGAGTGCTGCTTTCAGGCTCTTGCCTGATACCTGCACAACTCAGTGAAGGGAATGCTTTCTGAGAAATACTGGACTGAAATGGAGCAGCTGTAGTGTATAAGGCAAAACATTAAGAGGACTTCAGTGAAATGTCAAAGTACACAAACCATACCCGAGAGAAGAAGCTTTCTGTCCATTCCTGAGTCAACACAGATGTAGCATTGGAGATTCAGGCTGTAGGAGGGCTGACTCTGGAGTTAAGGGCCAAGGGGAGGAGCACTCAGTCAAGATGATTCCTGACAAATGTAAGTTATTGTGTTTTTCTGAGCCCTAGCCCAAAGAAGAATGAATCAGCTAAAGAAGGAGTTATGGTTTTGACAGAGAAATAAAAGAAATTAGCTCAGACATATTCGTTCTCAACAAGGCAGCACAGAAGACAATTATCCAAACAGAGAGAAAATTTTACTCTGCCTTTTCTGTCTCTAATACTCAGCAGAGTCAGCAGAAGACCTAGAGAAAAACCTCTCTGACTTCAAACACCAACAGCCCCCTCAGGGTAGCTATCAGCTCTTCCCAGGTATCACCCTGCTCTGGGAACCTCTGCCACTATTCCCCTGGGTGCTGGAGTGGGAAATAACAGCAAAGTGCTGCCATGTTCATGTCACCCTGTGCTGGAGAAATAATGTATTTCCTGAATTGGAAAATACATTCTGGACTACAGCAGGTTTCTTCTGTTGTATTTGTCTTTATTTGGTATTGCTGCATGAGCTTTTAGAGCGCATGCAGCATCCCTTTAAAAATCCTTAAAAGAAATGTTGTCAGGGTTGCTGGGGACAGGGCTTGCCTCAGCTTGCTGCCAGCTGCAGGCACAGCTTTATTCAGTGCTCTGGGGGGTGGCAGATGCACATCTCTGAAGGCCAGTCCTTTTGCTCTGGCTCCTGCCCATCTGTGTGCAGTTAGACCATCACACTTCAGACAATCACAATTACCTGGGTCCTTTTGAGTGGTAGCAGGACCTTTGCCAGGGGAGAGAAGATGAAGCCTGTAACCTTCTCTAGTTAATGCAGAGGTGAAGGCCATGTAAAGGTTTCTGGCATTAGAACAAAAGCTCAAATAACAATCTTGATGCTGAGGTGGCCAAGGTTTCACATTAGACCTTGCAGGGAGCAGCTTAATTTCCTTCTTGGCTCTAGCACAGCTAAGAAAAGAGATAAGCAATAAAGAAGAGCAAAGCTTTTCTCTCAGGATGGCTTTTTTAAGATCTTGCTCTGAGCTTCTAAGATAGTGCCTTATATCCAAACACCACTGTGGGCAAGATGGGGGGAGGGACATTCTGAGGCTCTAGGGACTCTATAAAATCAAAGCTACTTTCTCCAGAAAAAGGGAACAAATCATCTCTCTCTGGCCCAGGCATGGCCTCATGCCATCACAGCCATCATTTCTCCCACTGCTCTGAGAGAAGAGCAGTAATTATTCAGAGAACACTTGCTTCCTTAGATTGCTGTCCCATGGTGAAAAGGAGGAACAGCCAACTCTGTCTTTGAGCTACAAAGAGATGGACCACAAAGAGATGCTCCTGTCCTCACATCCATAGCTGTGGCTAGAGGGGAAGGAGGATCCTACCCCTCACACTGCTGCTTCTTCCTAGCTTGAGGAGTTTCCAACTCTCCAGCTTTCCCCTGAATTGAATTTTCTATGGTCATTCTTGTGTTACATTTCAGTTTCCTGAGCAAGTACCTTAGTTCACCTTGTTCTGGATGTCACTGCTCCACTACCATGGGGCTGCCCCAGCCCTTGGAACCCCAGCACCAAAGGGACATTTTCCAAGTACCTGCAAGGCCATTTCTCTTAAATAATGTTTCTGTGCCTCAAAATGCACAGAAATGAGATTTTCAGAAGGATCTCAGCATTGAGCACAAGTTAAAGCCAGCACAAGGCAGCTGTCAAGCTGCTTCTGGAAATCCCACTAAGCATCTGTCTTCATTGCAGGTGCATAACTGAAAAGCTAAAATCCTTGACTTTCAGTTATACCTGAGCTCTCAATGACTAAGATTTTTAATTCTGACCCCAAGGCAGTTCTGAAAATGGGATAAAGGATTTTACAGGATTTAGGTGAGGTTAAATTTTTTCAGGGGTGAGGAGGGAGAGGTAGCAGTTGGGATGTTTTTCTGGATGTTATTTTTTTGAAGAAAGCTGCTCTAGGTGATCTTGATTTGATTGATCCATTTTTGGAACATCTGATAAATTTTTATCAGCAGCATTTCAGCTTTGTGTGTGTTTTTTAGTTTTGTTTTTCTCTCTCTGTGGGAGCTACAGTCAATAGCCAAGCCTACAAGCAGCTCTTGCAGTGGGTTGTGATTGTGTGATTTAAATTGGCAACAGTTGGGGCTGTATGGAATGACAGCAAATGCATTGACTTGTGTTCTTGGCAACAAACTGTCTAGAGGCTTAGTTGCTTTGTTTCATGTTTGGAGTTCTGCTTGCTGTTAGTGTTATTTTTATCCTACTTTTTATATGTGCCATTTGCTCACTTGAGTGAGACAGAAAAGCACAAATATCTCATGGCTATGTGTTTTCTGATGTCTCAGGGCATAAGAAATAAGAGCAGAGCAAGAAAGAAAGTTAAAATTAAGATAGTAAACTACAGAGGACAAAAAAAAGACCTAAAGATCTCTTGCATTTTTCTCGTCAAGTTTTTGCCAGTCTCCTTTTTTATTGCCAAAGACTTGCCTTTGTCAAAAAGTTCTTATATGAGTGAAGAGTCAGCTAACTCTTAAGTTATGTGCTACTGCCATTTGTTTTTCCTCTACATCATTACAGCTGCCAGAATATTACTGTAGCGGCTGCATGTGCAGCTCATGGCACAAGGCCTTGCTTAGGGGAAGAGCACCTCCTTTAGTCTTCTTTTAGGCTTCTTCTAAAAACCTGGAGATTAAATCTAATAAAATATATATTATATGAGTGTGCTTTCAAATGCTCTTAAACTATTATGAAGTGAATGTCTGGAGGCTAGTTAGGTTTGATTTCACTATAAATTTATCTTATTAAGAAAATTATTATCACTATCCAAAGCAGGTTTCTTAATTTTCTTTAAAATGCTTTCAGTTCATTAATTCCTGGCTGAGTTTTAATTATGCAAATGTTTGGAAGGCTCATATCCAGTCATGAATCTGCTGGCTGCTGGAATAGAATTTTGAAATATTATAGAATTTCCTGTAATTATGTTTTTTTCATGAGGGAAAATAATTTGGTTTTAGTATGTCTTATTTTCACTGTATCCAGTAATTCTCTAACTAGTCACTGAACTTCATGAGACTTTTATCTAAATGGGATAATATGGTTTAGCACACAGCTAGGCCTGTATCCAGGTAAAAGAGGAGGGAAGAGAAGCCCAGATACAGTAATTAGCACTGTCTTTATTGATCTTGTTGAAGAAATCACAGCATGGAAACTCTGATCAAGTGGTGCTGGGATACGGCCTGGGGAAAATAAGGGATCACGTATCTGTGGTTTTTGTGGAGGTTTGCCTAAATTCAGTCGTGGGTAAATCTGTGAAGAATTCCAGTGCCACCTAAGCAGATGAGAGGAACAGAGCTGAAGCCCTGATGTGTGAGTGGTACTGCAGGTCTGTACTGGGAGGGGATGAGAAATGGGATCAGCTGTGCTGGGTGACACAAGCCAAGCCCAAGCACAGCCTCAGCTGCTCCTGCCAAATACTCCTGACTGCTCTGGGACAGTGGTGAGCCCTGAACAGAGGTTTGGTGCTCAGCAGCTCAGCCACAGGGCTGGGCTCTGCTTGCAGGAGTGACCTTGCGTGGGCACCCTCACATGCCCAGCAGCAGCTCAGGGTGGTGCTCAGCAGCAGCTCAGGGTGGTGCCCAGCAGCAGCTCAGGGTGGTGCCCAGCAGCAGCTCAGGGTGGTGCCCAGCAGCAGCTCAGCCTGGTGCCCAGCAGCAGCTCAGCCTGGTGCCCAGCAGCAGCCAGCCAGGCCAGGGCCATGGTTTGGGCTGGGCTGGTGTCACCACATTTCTCTTCACAGAGAAAAGCAAGGCACAACTCTTCCCAAGAATATTTCTGTGATTCAAATTCTCTGAATCTCAGAGATAGGAAAAGAAAATCTTATTTACTGTGCCTGTGCTTGTGCAAAAGTAGAATGCAATATGGAGATTGTTTATCCAGAGTGATGGTGTTTTGTTTCCTTGGCCTATCAGGACCAGGTGTGTGTGTGTGTGTTGGGATTGTTGGGTGACAGTCACGAGATTCTGTGCAGTATGTGCAGAGTTGAGTGCTTGGCAGATTCAGTTTAGATGTAATGTAACATAGAGCAATATAATGTAGAATAATACAGTATAATAAAGTAATTAATTAGCCTTCTGATAAGATGGAGCCCTCTCCATGCCACGGGGTTCCCTGCAAATACTACAGGCTGCAGCCCCTCCATCTGCTGCTGGCTCTGCTGTCACTCCCAGCACAGGAGAGCAGCTGAGAGGATGTCATTGCAAAGCACTTGGAGACAATTGGCACTCTCTGCTAACTGCACAGAACTACCACACACAGGGATTGTTTTTCATGAGTCAAGGTCTGTGTTGCCCCTGGCATTTGTTTTGTGGATAAATTGCAGGCATAAGCTCTGTCTCCCATATCTTCTTATCCAGGATGTCCTTCTGAAAGAAAAGGAAATGTGTTCTTTACTTCAGGGTTGTATACAACCCAGCCTTGCCTTGCCAGGGGAATTTAAATCACTTTGCTGCTCTTTGGCCACTTTCTAGCACTTGTAAAGCATATTAAAACAATAATGTTCTTGTCAGTGACATGGTGATTTGCCTTGCAAACCTCACAGCCTGGAAAGTCAGCTTCCAGGCAGCCTGCAGAATACACTTACTGAGAAGTGGTAAGTAACCTGCCTTTCCTGTCCCCTGTCTCAGCAAATGAAAGAAACAAAGCCCTGAAGTGCCTGTAAAACATCTGCATATGTGGAGTGAGAAGCTGCTCCTTGGGCAGCACTCAGAGCTCTCTCCAAGTCTTACAGGGACAGACACAAGCACCATTATCAGAGAGGAGCTCCAATATGCAAATACATCCATAAGAGGGGCTTGGAGTGTTGGAATGACCCTCTGGTGGCAGCACTGCACTCTCATCTGCCCTCCCATGTGTGGCAGGGCTCTGCAGTGGATGAAAGCAGTGGATTAGCACCCTGTTGGTGGAAGATGTAAATCCAGCTAGCAACATGTGTGGTCTGACTTTGGGTGTTGCTTAGCACAAAGGGAGACCTTTGGCGTTTTCAGTCAGTTCTGCCACTAGTTGGGAAGGCTCATCTTCTCGTTGAGAGCAGTATTTTATCTGGCACAAAAATGCAAGAGAAAAGGAAAACTAATTCATATTTCAAAACATAGGAAAAACCAGCACCCAGGGATTCACAGAGACTTTGGGTGCTTGCTGGGGTTGCTCTGAGATGGTGTGCTCTGTGAGTCAAGGTCTGATTTGCTAGGAGCAAATTCTCTGATGTGGGCTTCAAAGCTACAAAATACACCTGCCTGTGCAAAACAAGTGAAAAAGAACAAACTATCCATCTGCATTAAAAAAAAATCCAGAAAAATGCCAGAGCATAAGCCAGATGTGAAGAGCCTTTGCATCCATGCTGGTCAGTCATCCAGCCTTGGCATTCAAGTTTTTAAAAGACAGAACTACTTTTAGGCATTTTAAGCTTGATTTGCTTTATACTTGAAGTGTGTCTCATTCAAGAGTAACTGTGCTGCAGAATTTGTGATTCTCTGTCAAAGCATGCTGGCCCTCCATTAAGCACATTCCAAACCATTCCTGGCTAAATTCTTTTGCAGAGCCTGTTCCTATCATTAGCCAGTACTCCTACCACCACCAGGCAGCTCTTCTGCTTGAATAATTGCATTTCTGTGGAATTCTCTGCCAGAAAAGAAGTTGCTTGAATGTATGGTAGAGCTCACACAGATTGACTGTGAAAATGGAGAGGTAAAAATTGTACAATGAGATTTAGCAATAAAATTTTTTACTGCCAGTGGTTGTGTCTTATCAGCTGGGAGTCTGCAACAAGCCTGCTTGATTGACAAGGTAGGGAGAACAGCTAAAACAGACTTCTGCTGAACCTGGTCCTTTACTGTATCAAGATGACCCCAGCAAAGCAGAAGACAGTGATGTCTGCAAACAAGCCTTTTTACTTTCTTTCCTTGTTTCTTCAAACAACTCTCTTAACTGTTGATTCATTAGAAATTCACAAATAACTTTCTCTGTTCCTCAGCTAATTATTTTATTCAGTAAAAAGGCATCTGAAATGTCTATCTGATCTAAACAGAATCCATCTGTAAATGGAAAACTTTTAGGATACTATTCATTCCAGGAATTTTGATGTTGTTAATTAAATGATGCAAGGGGAATATTTCTTAATAAGACCAATTAGTAGTGGAACTACTGAAGGTCATGCAGAATAGCAGTAATGATGTGCAAAAGTTTGGGCCTTACACAAGATGAATTGCTGGAGTTACAAATTGCCTGCCAGTTCCTTCTGCCTGGAACTGTGGCTCAGTGTAATATTGCATGGCTTGCAGCCAGCCCTAAACCAGGACCTGCAAAGGGGCACTGTCCATGCTCAGTGCCTATTTCTCCATATATTGAAGGATACATTTAGGGACCACAGACTTCAGCCTCATTTTTAGTATTGCAGGATTTGGGGGAGAATGTAGTGAAACATGCTATGTTCCTTTCTGGATGGGAATGGTTGGAATTCCCTGAAAACCAGTAGTAACAGATTGTTGCTGTAGCTGTGTGGTGATGCAGCAGGAGAGGAGAAATCTCCCTGTTTTTCCATATGGAGGCTTTTCTTGGGAGATGAAGTGGTTCTGCAGAGAAGTCAATGTTACCTTTCTGGTGGTGTCCCCCTTCCAGAGGCAAAAGGAATGATGAGAGTTATAAACCAGAAGCTATTTCAGAAGCTATAGAGGCGTGAGAGGTCCTTACCAGCTTGAGGAGTATCAGAACTGCAAGTGAGAGTTTGAGTTTGGATGGGCCCTTGAAGTATCACCAAGCCCCAAGTTCTTTCCACTCCAGGACAGATCAGGTCAACCCAGGTCTGCATCATTCTGCTACTGAGATAAAAATTAGTTGTTCCCAGAGAAAAAGTTATTTATGCCACCCTCTGATCAGTGATGAGTTTGCAGATGGGATGAACTATGGGGTTTTTCAGGTGTTGCTGGTACCAAATTTTGAGCTGGGAATATGAACTCATTCCAGATTTTCCTGTTCATGGTATTAGTTTATTTTGCTAGTTTCCCTGGTGGCAAAGCTAGGAAATAGATCTGCCCAGGCACATTCAGAGCATGCAGGTTGTCATGGTAAAGGTTCCTGATGCTTTATATTGGGTTTGTTTATTACAGAAGCTGTCTACCAACAGCTGGGGGTTTTAAGTTTTCCTATCTGTGTAGAAAACTTCATATTTCTCCAAACCAGACATTATTACCTCAGGGTACTTACTCTGCATGTATAGAAATCCTAGACTCTCCTTGGAATATTTTCATTTCTCAGGGCTTGTTTTTTAGGTAAACATCTGCTGGTTTGAGGAAAAGTACATTCTGTAAGATATTTTGCCTGTAACACTTAATGTCCAGCATGGTGTGCCAGGAAAAGGGCAAATATCTGTCAATGCTGATAGGCCTTGTCTATCTCTTTTCTTTTTCACATTGCTGCAATGTCTTTTTCCATTAATATCAAACATGGACAGAGCAGCCACATGCTAGGAATCACCAAGTGGTATTTAAAAAGATGTGTATTGTGACTGCAAGGCAAGCAGCACAAAAAGACCTCACACCATGCAGGCATTCAGCATCTTGGGAAAAGGTGAGGTGGATACAGCCAGAGGCTCCAGTTGTCCCTCTACCCATGGAGGACACACAGCACCTCACAGGGTTGGGTGAGCTTGTAGTGGCATTAAATGTCTGCCTAGAAGTGTTTCTGACTCTTCATTAGTTAGTGAAGTTGGAAATTTGATGGTTGTCAGGGTTGCGGGATGTGCAGATAACTGAATATCCACCCTTCTTCTCTCTTGTATGTCTGGTCTAGTTGTGTAATCTGCCAGCATCCCCACTGTTCAGGGGCCAGCTGTGGTCCCAGAGTTCATTGTGAATATGGAGATAATGAGAGAGTCTGGAAGACATTTTCAGGATAAACATTTTCCATTTTTGTCTTTTGCTATTTGAGAAACAGAGACTCAAGCGCAGCCTATAAATCTTTTCTTGCTGTATCCTAATGTTTCAAAGGAGTTGTAATTTTGGATCTTGACTTGGAAACAATTTAAAGGCGGCTGATTTTCCATGGCTGGGAGTGCTGTGCTTCCTGACTAATCAGACTCTTTAGACATGTCTTAAATTGGGCACTGAAATAATAGATAGACAAGTGCAAGTATTTGACTCAGCTCTATGGGGGTTTAGGCAAAGTCACTTTAACACACAGCTCTGATATGCTCTGAGTGTGCACACAGCCAGTTATCACTCCTGGGCAGACAAGAGGTGAATGATTAGGGCACAGCAAGTCAATCATGGGAAACTATTATCCCATGCTCAACCAAGAGGTGTGCTCCAAATGATCAGCCCCTCCTGGAAAAGGGTAGGCCTGTTCTATTTCAGTCAGGAGGGTCTCCTGCTAACATGGAGAATACCTGACATAGCAAAACACTTCTTTCAAATACAGTAAAATTCATTATTTGGGCTTTCCATGCTTGCTCAAAGCCTTGAAAGATTCAGCAGGAGTCTCCACTGACATTAAATGAGGTCTGTTCTCCCAGCTAAGCTGCTGAGACTACACCTGCTCCATAACCTGGAGTACCTATGTGAAGTAAAATAGGCAAAGAAAAGTGGGTGCAGCAGCTGTATGTGCATACCAAGGGAATGGTTCTTCTAAATTTCCTGACATGTTGGAGGTTTTTCTGGGGTTTTTTGTTTGTTGGTTTTTGTGGTTTTGTTTTCTTTTTTCTTTTTTTGTTGTCTTCTGCAGGAAGACAATCATCTGTCCTGGCAGTGTAAGTACAGTTCTGGGCTACCTAGAACAGTTAAAACTGTAGCCAGACCAAAATCCAGTTAAATGCTGAATTTTTGAAGAGAAAAGAAATTTGAATAATTTCCAAGTTTTCTTTTTTTTTTTTTTTTCTTTCTTTTTTTTTTTTTTTAAAGTATCTTTAAGAGGGGAAAGGAAGAATTCTTTACTCTATTGCTCGAATAATGCTTTGAAATTTGGTCCTTAGCCAAAAGCCTGTTGACAATAACATCAGCGTTGGGCTGACTGGCATCATGTATTTCTTAGGAATCTTTAAAAGCTCTCTGAGCAGCTCACCAAGGAAGGAATTATTCCTCTGTCTTTTTATGCATGAGTAAGAAGCAGTCATTCAGTTATTTATCTGCCTTTTAGGGACAAATCTCTAAACCTGGTAGAGATCCAAGGAGTCTGACAGGGAAGTCACCTCTTTCTTTTTAACAACCAGTCTGGTGTCACCTTATGTTGCCAACATTTCCATACCTTCTCATTGTTCATGTACTATTTTTCTCAGAAAAAAAATTGGATGGATAACCTCAGAGTTTCATCTTACACCTATTTCCTGTAGATGCAGATCAACATCACTCTTTTTCACATGGTTTATAGTTTTTTGGTTTTTTTTCTCTTCCAGTTTTTTGTAAGGAGGTTTATCTGAGGTGTTGATATTTCTTACAATAATTTTCTCACTAGTAGCTATGACAAAGTTTCTAATCTTCTCTCTTCCTTTTGTCCTCAGGAAATCCACTGACTGTGGCCTGCAAAGCTTTCTTTGGATTCAGTGGAGAATCAGGCCCCATGATCTATTGGATGAAAGGGGAAAAATTCATAGAAGAATTAGAAGGTCACATTAGAGAAGGCGAAGTCAGGTACTTTTTGAATTATTTACTATTAAAAATACTGTATGTCCCTCAAGCCTGTTGGGTTGACAAGTTTTTAATTGAAAGTGGAAATCATTTTCTGTCCAAAGAGTGATGGATGACTTAGAGCCAGGGCTGTGTGAGTTGCTCCCTAAAGACAGAGTAACTTGTGCCTGAAAATCTGTTACCAAATTCCCCTGATGGCTGGAAGCTGAAGCATCTCCTGAGTGTTCTGGGGTTTGATTTTAGCCCTGTGTGGGATTGGTGCTGTCCACTGCAGGCATCCCGTGGGACCTGCCTTGGCAAGATGACATCCATTCCAGCACCACTGTTAATCTTGAAGACAAATGGTCTCCTGTCAAAGCCACCACACTTTTTCTCTTCTCCTAAATGTGTTTTGTGTGTGTGTGGTTCAGCTCTCACTGTGCCTTAACCTGAGTCTTCAAGAACCAGCATTTGTTCTTCCAGGTTTAACACACAAGGGGGAGGAAGGAGTGGCTGTGTCCAATATCCAGCTTGTTCTGGGCTTTTTCCCAGGTGCTGGTTATCACTTGATGTAAGTTGTAAAGAAAACACACTTGTATCCCCATGAACTTCCATGGAATTTGCACCTTACTCTCCTCCTTAATAATTACCTGATTATTGTTCTTTGAGCAAAGGCTAAGTTATGGTTATACTATGGGCAAGGTGGTCCCAGCTCCTATAAATACAATGAATATAGATTATGATACAATGAATATGGATTATAAAGAAAGCCAAGGTCTTTTCACTTTCCAGCACACATTTTTTAAACTCATGTCTGAGAGTTTTTTGTTTCTTGTAAAGGTGATTTTTGAGAGCAAGAGGAGAGAGGTCCCTTTGCTTTATTACTTGATCAATAATGTGAAGTTCAGCCACTTAGCCACAAGTTGTTAAGATATACTTAATTTCACACAGATTAAATTGATCTTATATTGCCATTGTACAATCCTCTTTTGTGCTTCTGACTACAAAAAGCAATTATTGGAAACTTCTGCCATTGTAAGTAATCAGCACTTAATGGCATTGTGCTCTCTCTGTTGTGTATATATATGAACAGAGTGATTTTGGTCATGTCCTTCCCCTGCATCAAGACAATTTGAGGTTTGTATTTAAAGAGAGCTCTAGCTTTAGCACAGTTCAAAACTTTTCCTTTATGTACATTTATTAGTGAAACTGAGTTTGAAAAGGCTGTTACTTGTCCTTTGTTGTGCCATCTCATTGCACATTCATGTTTCAAACTAATTTGTGACAAGTCTCTTTTCTCATTCCACTAAAGTGCTTTGACTCAGACCCTGCACAATTCATTGAATCTTCTCTTCAGCAAAGCTACTTATCCCCTATCCAATCTCCTGTGATCACTGTCAGCATTTGAAACAGCATTTTCCAAAACACACTGCATCATTACCAACAGTGTCCCAGTCCATTCCTTTTTTATTTAGAGGTAGCTATAGCAACTGAAGTGATAACTTTTTGCAAATGATTTTTTGCCTGTAGCTCTTGTTTTTGTGTTCCATTGCAGGTATGCTGCTTCAGGGGAACTAAGCAGCACTAATTATTCTGTCAATGCCCTGAGGCAGCCCACATCTTCCACCCAGATATATTTATTGATGTATTTAAAAATTGTCATGTGTGTTTCAAATTTGATGAGCCATGGTGAACTTGCTGGTTAGATGTCTTCTTAATCAGTTTGCTTCTCTATGGTGTTACCAAGACATTTCATTTTGAGAAGCTAAGAGTAGTACAGAGTCATTACAACCAGAACAAGATACTCCATGGGCTGTTCCTTTGGTGTATTTCAACTCTGCATCCCCTATCTTGAATTAGTTCACAAATTTAGTAGCACTCTGAATTGATGGTGCTGTCCTTACCCTGGGCTGTGCCCATCCATTGTGTTGCTGGATTTTCTGTGTATGATGAGAGCACAGGTTTGCAAATGATGTGTGGGAGCACAAACCACCCATCCCCAGCATGCAGGGTTAACACTCACTGTGCTCTCATGAAAGCACAAAAACAAGGATGCATGTAACCTGAGCATTCCTGTTCAAATCCAGTCCATGCAACTGGGTTGTGGTAAACACGCCTCACCACAAGTAATATTTGTGTCACTCTGGGCTTCTCAGTATTTATTATACCTTTTTACAAATCTTCATGATAAAAAGTAACTCAAAGTATTGCAGGACTTGGAGGCAATGCCACCCTGTCTGAGCTGCCCCCTTGTCTTCCCTTGCATTAAAATCCCCAGGTGTTAGACATGTGTGGAAGAGACTTTGCTTGCCAGGTGGGGTTTTTACAGCAGTAATGAAAAATGTCATGTAAATTGAACCAGAGTTATTAAAGAAGGAATCAGAGTCTTTAGGCATGTCTGCAGAGTTGTCAGTTGTACCTAATTATCCAAGCAGCCCACAGCAAATTTCAACACCAGCTCTCTGCCATGGCAAAGTATTTTCAGACATAAATGTTGCTCTCTCAGACTCCTATGAGTTACTTTTTTGTTTTTTGTTGTTCTTCAACAGGTAACACTGCAAAATGGTCATAAGGCTCATCTTGTAAAGTATGTTTGTCCTTGTTTTGTCCCTCTTGTCCATTTTTAAAGTAGAAATAGTTTAACTTATCCTAGAGGGATGAAAATAAGTGAATGTAGAGATTTTGAATGGCAGCCTTATTTCTTCTGATTGATTTATCACCCACAGAAGCCAACAGATGGTTATGAAATGCTCAGACAAGATGAGGATGTTGTTTTCTGTTAGGAGGGGTGCTGGGGGCAGGAGGCACAACTCCCATAGCTGATGTGCTGGGCGCTTGGCAGAGAGGTATGGAAGCAACAGCTCTCTCCTGAAAAGCTTACACTACTCAAGTAGACAAATTCAGGGCAGAGAACAAGAAACACAATGCAGGAAAGCAGGAGGGAAGGTCACTGTCATGCTGCCAGCTGAATGACTTTGCTTTGGAGAGGTGCTTGTGTACACACAGAGCTTTCCTTTCATCTGCAGCCTGTTGTTAAGGAACAGAAGGAGGGGAGTAGACTTCATAACCCTGTTCACTCGAGATCCTCAGCTTTATAAAGAATGAAAGTTTCATTTTTGCTAATCCCAACTCTCATGTAGGTTAGTAAAGGTTTGCAATTAATGCCTCTGTCTTGCAGAGAGACACAAGTGAAGCTTTCTTATGGCCTTGTATCTGTGGTCATACAAAGACTGAAAATATTGGGGAAATATGGTCTCAGATAAAAGTGTTTTAAATTCAGATTCAACTTAGTGCATACAAGCACTGGGAAAATATGACCAAAGATTTGAAAAATCCAAGCCATTGCATAATTTTCAAAGAAAGCATCTCTATTCTGTAATGACACTTCCTTTTTAAAATTCATATTCTCACCTGAAAATTATTCACTAGACAAAATGTTTTGTTTCAGATCAAATAAAATGCTTCAGCCCAAAGAAAAAGAAGGCACTGAGTGTTGTTTTTACATCACCCACCTTTTATTTCTCTCTTTCCAACCTGTTTGTTGTGAGTTGTTAAGCACCGTTGATTTAGCTACGCATTAAATGTTGTAATTACTCTTACAGTTTGTTCAGCAACCCAGAAAGAGTGAGCTATTGTTTTCTCAACTTGTGGGAGCTGGCATGTGTTGACAGTGATGCTGGTGAAGCTTCTCCCACCTCAGATAGGGACAGAGCTTCATCCTCTGGGTGTGCTCCAAATGCTGTTGCACCTTTAAAGTCTTACTTGTTAATATTGTATTGTGCTCCATGTTCTCTGAACCAACAACAACAATTAATTAATCAATGCAATTAATTAAGGGCTGCATGTGTATTAAAAAAAATGTGACCAGCTGTGCATTTCTGTGGCAATAATGTTGTGTAATGTTAAAAGAAAAAAGAAGAAAGATGAAAAAGCAGGAATGAAAGGTTTAACTAATAGCTTTCTACACTTTGCTGCTAGCACAATGCTTAAATGTTTGTCAGCATTTTCATTATAGATCTCACTCTATAGATTTCCCTTGCTAAAAATTGCTATTAGAAGATATGTAGAAAAAAATTGTCAGTCCAATTATATTGGATATTCTTTTTTTTTTATGAAAGCTCCTCCTCTTTAGCTGATTATGTATTATTTAAATTTAGGTTAAGGGTCAGTTATTTCATCTTACATACTTGTAGTTTAGATATAGATAAAAATAACAGTCTCTTTTATCTTAACTGTAACCTGTCTCCATTTTTTTCTGTGTAAAATATCGTGATTACAGTAAACAAGAAAATCTGAACATTTGCAGAATGCTCCAGATTAGTTTCCCAGATATCTTCTCTGTTAATGATTATATTGTTCCTTGCAGCATGATTGGTAGACCAAAAGTTGTTGGGCATACTGTTTACCAGCAGAGTGGCTTTCCCGAGTCTTTATATAGATATAGCAGAATAATAGGTAAATGAGAATTGATTTCTCTCACTCCGTGATTTAGGCTGAGTATGCAAGCAGACCAGGCTTTCTGAGGAGGTTTCATTCTGGCCAGAAATTGTGCAAATTCAACCTTTCTTCCATTATTTCACCACTTGGACTGTGGACCAGAATTTGAAAAAAGAAGCATAATCAATGAGAATTAATTTCAAAAAAAAATGCAATCCAAGTTTCCAAATTCAACACACACACACACACACACACACACACACACACACACACAAACACATCCTGTTTTTAAACTAATGTTTTTCCACTTGCTTTTTTGCAAGTTATGCTGCCACATTAAAAGAGGCTGAATTGTTGTGGATGCTCCTGTGCCTCTTCTGAGTTACTGCAGAGATGTGTTTGTGGCAGTCAGACTTGCATTTTTGATTGTCTGGTGCAATGCCCTCACACTTCCCTTCTGATTTGTTTTCAATGTGTTTGGAGTTCCATGGATGTCATGTGAAATCATATACATAAGGAAATGTGTGTACACACAATGTCTTTGGTTTATTAAAGAGAAGTTTGGGGTTTGCCATTACTGACAAATGTGAATGTCTCCAGCAGCAGTTTCCACCCAGAGCAGGCAGCACTCTGGTTCATTACTTCTTATCCACTTTCCTCCATTTGGTGTCGGTAGAAAACATTTCTTTTTTGGTGACTCTGGGTTTTATTTCTGCCTTTACCCCACAGTGCTGCGCAGTGTTTTCAGAGAAAAGACTCACTGAAGTACCACATGCAGTGGTGAATTCACAGGTGACTGTGAGGGCACCCCACATTTTCTGTTTACCTTCTTGTGCAGTGTTACACAAACAGGATCAAATTAATCTGGTGGATTTTACTTGATGTTACATTTTCCTGTTCAAAGAAGCAGCAACTTTTTCTTGAGCAAGTGATAAGCCTTTTGAGAGAATAGGGTATTGTATTTTTAGACTTAATGTCAGTAGCAGAAAGCGTGCATTTACTTTGCATTCTTTTTAATGTTCACATGAGAACAATGACATGAAAAGTCTGTACCTCTGGCCTGAAAGTCTGCTAGAACTTTTATTCCAATTGTGGGGATTTTGCATGTCTCCTCTTTCCTCTCAAAGGAGCAGAGAGCTCTTGTTCTTGACACTGTTTCCCTTAAAAGTCAGGATCTAGCCCCAGAAAATAGAGGAAAATTCCAGAGAGTAGCACAGCTCCTTTTGTTGGTTTTCCACACTGAATTAAAATGTATCACAATATCCAGCCTTTAAATTGCCCTGTAATTTGTTCACTGATGGCTTAGTAGCACATCCTGCTTCTGGAAAATGGATATTTGTCACTTCTTTTAAAAGAACCATTGTTTTTAGCATTTAATTCTGATGGAGCCAAGAAAGAAGCCAAACATAACCACTGTGCTCATGGCCACTCTTCCTGCACTTGGTTCAGCTCCTCACTAGACATGGCAGGAGAAAAAGCCTTCTGGTGGTCATGGAAAATGCCTCTGTGAAGCTTCTTTCAGGCAACGTGAGTCTCTTTTTAAGTCCTTCTCCAGGAGTGAAGGAGGCCAAGGAACATTGTCTTGTGCTGAGAAATCATAGTGCTTTTGGGAATCTGCCATCCATGTTAATTCAGTTAAAGCAAAGGCTGTATCCTTCCTTCCAGACTCCTCAGAGAACATCTTGGAGAAAAAGAAGTTGAGTTGACGTTGATCTTTGATGCTGTAGAGGAGGCAGATCTGGCTAACTACACATGTCACGTGGAGAACAGAAATGGACGGAGACATGCCAGCGTTCTTCTGCGCAAAAAAGGTAATTCTCCCTTTTTTAGTTATCTGTGACCCCACCTGCTTCAGCAGCAACTCATCAATCAGAGGTCCTGCTGACCTCTCTGAGCCAGGCTGGACTCCTGTGTGTCTGCCTGGAGCTGAAGTGTTCTTATGTACAGCTTCAGTTCACCATTTGTGGGGAAAAAATCATGGATTTTTCTTTGGTGTCTAGGAAATCGGCCTTGCAGGTGATGCACTTGCCTGGAATACAGTCACCCATAAGGCACCAATAATCAGGGGAAGTATTTTTGACTAAACAACCTATGAATTTGACCCAGGACTGACTAACTAGGCCAGTTAAAACTTACATTTCTTAGAACAGGTGCCCTGGCAGTGAGGTCAGATGTTCTCATGTTTCTCCACTTCCTGGCTTTGTGTTTTAAATTGAAAACTTTAAGCTGTCTCCATGCATTTTGATTTCTAACTGCATCAGGAATGAAAACTTGCAATGGGAGCCACAAAGACATAGAGAGTTACCCCATCATGGTTGTCTTGCTTGATACTGAATGGGGCTCCTGAATGGAGAACAGCACTACTGACAAATTACCTACAGCAGAAAGGAAACCATTGGGATTTGGATGTGCCAAATTTAAAAGTGTTGCTGTGCTCTGTGTTTGAAAAAGTCACTATCAAGGGAGTATCTCATGGCAGTTCTTCTGTTGTTTGTTCAATCAGCTCTCCTATTCGTAAGTGGGCTGACATTTAGATTGGATGCTGATCTCTCTGAGATACAGTGTATTAGGAAACATAAAAGCTGTAAGAATAGTAATTGTTGGGGAAGCAAAGGAAGGTTCCACTCTTGGGGCAAAGTTGTTATGTGAAGCCACAGAACATCAGCACAGGAGGTTGACTAAATAGTTGATACATTATCCAGATCTCTGCCATCACTCTTGGATGTAAATTATTTTGCCAAAACAGGAGAAGAAGAATTGTTTTCATGAGGCAAACCTGAAAGGGCAGCTCCAGTCCTTTGTGTGCTTTCGCTGTGGCAAAGTTGGAATAAAGGAATGTTGATCTTAGCAGATCATTCTACTATCTACTACAAACTTCCATACAGGAGGGCTCTGCAGAGGGTCTGGACTGGCTGGGTCCATGGGCTGAGTTGTGTGAGGTTCTACAAGGCCAAGTGCTTGGTCCTGCTCTTGGGTCTGCTCAGCAGGCTCCAGGCTGGGGCAGAGCGGCTGGAAAGCTGCCAGGTGGCAAAGGATCTGGGGATGCTGGAGTCACCATCCCTGAAGGGATTTGAGAGCCATGCAGATGTGGCCCTCGTGGGCATGGTTTAGTGGTGGGCTCAGCAGTGCTGGGTAAATGGCTGGACTCAATCATCTGGGAGGTGTTTTCCAACCAAAACAATTCTACAATTCTGTGATCTAAACTGAGAGGTTGTCACAGCTTTAATTAAGGAATCTGGTCACCATGATGAAGGATGAGTGTCTAGTGCAAAAAGTGTTCTACCTTTCCTTCCGCTGAACCTCATAAATATACAACTGATAGTAAGTATATCTCTGTTGGCACTGGTGAATATTCTGCTGTGTCCATATAGTAGAATAACAAGCTCGGTTTATTTATAACAAAAAAATGCAGATATTTCAGAGCTCTGCTGGAATTATGGAAGCACTGCTGAATACAGAATTTGGAGGTGGAAAAGATCACTTTGCAGCTACTATTTCATTTCTCTCTGCACTGTGGCTGTAGAAAACTTATATTCCCCTCAGGCACTCTCAGTAGTTGATTTTCAGGCTATTAAAGTGTCATTTAAAATAACCACTGTATTTTACTATGTCCTTTGACTGCCTGTCCTATTGTCCTGTTTGTTATTTATTAAGTTCTCACAAATACTTGACCAAACTTTTCCTTTCTGTAACTTGATTTAATTGCTTCTTATCCTAACTTTCTCCAGCTTAGATTTTACTGTAGATATTCATGAGTCAGGAAATACTACTGTATTTACTGAGCTGGGACAAGATTTAGGGCAGGACTTGCAGAAAGCTGTTGACCAGCATCCTTTGTGTGTGTCAAAAAAAGGATTTCTATTGCAATGTGCTGCAGCACAGATCTCTCAGTCAGAGAAATCCTCCTCCCTCCAAAGACTTACCTGTTAAGAGCTGCATTATCCATGTTAGCCAAGAGGCACTTGTAGCTCTGTTTTGTCTCCAGACATGCCCTCTGTTCTGGTTTTTTTTCTGGCTTGGATGAAAAACAGGAAAAAACCCAAAATCTAAGTTGTAGATGTTGTATAAGATTTTCTAGAGTTCTTTTGACATCAGATGGTTATTTTTAGCACATAATTTGCTTGAAAAAAAAGAAAAATTAGCTATTCAAATGTTTCAGGGAAAATATATTAAATTATTTTGCTGTATTAGTGGTACAGTCCCCTCTAACCTTCAGGAGAATACAGGAGTGGCTTTTTGCGCAGCTCCAGTGTAGCCCCAGAGCATCTGCCATCATTTAGGATAATTTTTATTGTTTGGGGTTTTCACCTGCAAAAGAACAAAATCAAATTTCAAACCCAAAGCCACCAATGCAAAGGCAGAGTCAGACATGCTCCTAAGACCTGACCACAACTGTCCGCTCTCACATTCTTCTTTACTGACTTAATTCAAGACCACATTATTACTTGATCTCAAGCAGTTCAAAAATAAGTTCTGGACAATCCTGGGTTTGGTTTGCTTTTTTTTTTTTCCCCCTCCATGCTGTCCTAGCATATTTGGTACTCAAATAACATGGAAATACAATATACACCCAGTTGTCCCTTAGTTGTGGGAATAGTTCAAGCCCCTTCAAAAGGGCTTGAAAACAGTCCAGTATTTAGTGTCTGAAGTCTACATAGTCTATAATATAACTGTTCTGAAAGATAAATAACTTGTAAGAAACCGCAGAATAAAGTCAGACCATGCTTTTAGTGGCAAGAAGTAGAGAATTGATATAAAAGTAAATATTATGATGACTTTTCCTCATGATTTTTTAAAAGGAGTCTGCCTTTAATTAAGACATGCAAGGAACTAATTTTAGGGGGGATGGGTTTGATGCTGATACATCACTAAATTATGAGGAACTTCTAAAATGTAGTAATCTCTCACTTATTGGGTATTTATGAGACTTTTGCTATTTTAAAGACCATGATCCTCTGAAATATGTGCAGTATGTTGTGGCAAGGTCCTTCTATATTATTTTACATTAGAAAATATCAATATTATTATTTGCTATTTTTCAGTCACTCTTATAGCGCAGAGACCAGATTCAGCTTCTTTTCTAGTGTTGGATATGCTGCTTCCCTATTTATCCCAGTGAGGACCACTTGAGGAGGAAGGAATTAATCAGATGCCAAGGCTAAGTAAAGTAGGCAAGAAAATGGAACATCCTGGGTTTTTCTCATTGCCTCCACTTTGGAATGGAAATAAGGAGACCTCAAAAGCCTCAGCTTTTCCCATAAGGAAAGCCCCTTTTTCCAAAAGGACTCTCCTATAGTCCTTATGTCTGTTAGGAGAGTTCATGGGGCAGAAGGGCAAATACTGGACATGCAAAAGCTGATCAATTTTGCCTTTTGAGCTGGATTTTGTGGGTTTGCTTACTACCCTGCTATTCCCCACACCAAAGTGGGCACAACTCTGTGCTCCTGCAAGAGAGCTGCAAGAGGGCTGCAAGGCTCAGCATTTTCTTTCCTTCTAAGCTGGCAGTTTTGCCATCATCTCCGTTTCCTAGCAAAAAAAGATTCAGTACAATTTAAAAAAATAAAATCCCCTCAAAAGTGATTTTAACCAACCCTGTTCTCCATTTGCCTAGATGTATCTCCCGGAGGATTCAGGCTTTATCATGCAGTGTAGTAAAAGTCCCATGAATTCCCTGTGTTCTCAGAGAGATTAAATAGCTATTATAATAGACTTTTTCCATCTATTAGTCCATGACTTCTTGCCAGACAGACATCAGAGATATTGTAAACTGGGAATAGCTTGACATCTGATGTTAATTATTGAAATAGAAGGCATGGTGAGGCAAAAATAACCCCCAAAGATACACAGCTAATTTGCTTTTTATCTTGAAAGTGACACAAATGACATATGAGTAATTTTTTCTGACCTAACTTTTAGAAGCATAATGATCACAAGAACTTTGTACCAGCTGTGTGAGTTTGGCAACTTCTCACTGTGTTTGTCACAGCAGCAAATATCTTCATGACGTCTTATCTGAACCAATACAGGCTGTGAGAGTCAAATTGTCATCCTCTGTCTTTTATGGCTAAGTAATATGCCAGGAGGTGTTAGGAGCAATATTACTTTCAGAGGACATCTCAGGATAAAGAGCAATGCTGTTCAAGTCAGTCCCTTGCATCAGATGGAGCTCTGGACTGGTATCCAAGGGTTTTATCCCATTTTGCCATTGGTTTGCTGAATGACCTTGAACGTGCTGCTTCTCTTTTCTAAGCCTGTTTCCCCAGCTGTAAAAGATGGATCATTGTGTCTGGATGCATTTGTGAAGTTCTTTGAGTTCTTGTGATGTTTCCTAACAAAAGCATCTGAGTAGGAAATTTTAGCTAGCACAAGGTCTCATTAAATTATAATGTGAGCTCTACAAATATGTGAGAACTCTGTTAGCAGCCATGCCAAACAAAGTGGCTCTTTGCAGCCTGATGTGTGCTTCTGGCTTCTTGTGTTATCTTGGGCTTCCTGCAAGCCCAACTCATTTTCCAGTGATCCAGCTGAAGCCCTGGCTTAGCAGCTCACATCAGCTTGTCCACAGGCTTCACAAATAGAAAACCAAAGCTGTCTAATTTTGAGGGGAAGGGACCAGATCCTGCCCAATGTGTCCTCACATGCTGCATGCAGCATTTGATGCACTCTGCCACTGCAGAAGTCCAGCTCATTAAAAGTTGGTTACTCCTCTGTGTAAAATCACGGCATAGTTCTTGTATATGAGGTTTACATGTGTAGCCTCAAATGCATTCTGGATTTCAGATGTTATTTCAGATGAGCAGTAGATGGAGTAAATGAGTATAATAAAATAATAGGCAATGGACAAAATTATTAACAATTTTTAATGTAGTGGTGGTGGTAATTGGAAGCTGTGGATTTTATGTGGAATTGTACTGTGGATTAGAGAAAATATAGCTTGGAAATATCATAACCTTTTACCTTTCCTTGCTAATTTTAGATTTGATCTACAAAATAGAACTTGCTGGAGGACTGGGAGCCATCCTTCTTCTGCTTATTTTGCTCGTGACCATCTATAAGTGCTACAACATAGAGTTAATGCTGTTCTACAGACAGAACTTTGGAGGAGATGAAGCAGCTGATGGTAAGCAGTTGCACAAGAAACTCAATAAATGCATTGGAAATATTTCAGAGACCCAAAATGGTGAGATTGAAATGAATCCTAAAAGACACCTGCTGCTAGTTTAAACTACTAAGCACCCAACAGTGTAAAGCCCTAAGACTTGCTCCCAAAGCCCCCTGAGATTAACGAGTATTTCCACAGAAAACACTGGGCTCTGCCATGAGCAAAAGGGAGCCAGGAGAATTGTTCATGAGTCTGCTACAGAGGCTCACATGTCATTTGTGAACTCTTCACCTTCATGTGTCCAGTGCCACGTGTGCCCAGGGTCCCCTCTCCTGAGATCAACATTGTAAATCTGAGCAGCCTTTCACCAGGTGTTCTTCATGAAGCATTTGCATTGAATTGCCACCAGGCTTCCAGTGACTCCTCTGACCAGTGAGAGGTGATTGTTATGAGGCTAACTGGTTACCTCAGCTCATTGGGAGACTGTAAACAACTTACTGGGAATGAACAGCTTGCCTGGGAGTATCTTTAGGAATAAAATGGACTATTTTCCATTTTTCTTCCCCCACCTTCCCTCTCACTATCATATATTCTGTTTGGTGCCTAAAGCTAAACTTGTATTTTCAAATTGAAGTTTTAATTCTGAATATAGAACATTCCTTCATCTGTGAAGCTGGAGTAAGCCCTGTAAACTAAATCCCGGTCTTTAAATCCTATTACTATGTTCTTAACACTTATTTTATAATTAATATGCTATTAATATGCATCTAAGTAGTATCTGCTAAAGAGAGAAAGTGCAGTATTCAAGTTCAGGTGCTTGACATAGCCCACTGCAACACTTAGCAGTCACACAGGCCCTGGAATGATACACCCAGAAACTCTAATGTGTTTGAAAAGAGGCAGGGAACACATTTTCCATAGTGCCAAAACAATGTGCAGTTGCATAGACATGTTGCTTTCTGCAATTGGCATTTCTGTTATCACAGTAATAAATGTTTCTGTTTCACAATGGGCAGATATGGTGTGAAAAGGTTCCACTATGATGAAATCCACAGGAGTCTTGGAGAATGAATGGAATGACATCTAGGGAATTTTAGAAGGAGGAAGGGTCATCCTTGTGGGTCCCTTCCAGCTCAGAATACTTTGTGATTCTGTGATAAATAGCAGGAACAGAGATCAGGAAAGTTGCTCTTTCTCAATCCTCATGTATGACTGGGAAAAAACTAAAATGATGATTTTTTCATACTCTACAATACTGCACAATATTTATACTGGTACCTAGGACAAAGGGAAGGGTGAGATTATGTGGTTTGAGAAGTACTTTACCTGAAACACCTTGGGATTATACCAACATAATATCCCTGCTTCACACCAACCTAAAGTGGTAACTTCCTCCAGCCTGCTTCAGTTTGCTTATCCTGTGTTTTCAGCATGAAACTGCTGCATTTTTACTCATATAAAAAATACTTGGTTCAATCACTTTTTAATTTATGAAACAATATGATTTTCTGGTTGTTTTAGAGGAAGCCCCATGAGTACATAGGGGGTTTTGTGTGCCTATAAATTTTGAAAACAACCTTTTCTTTTTCCAGTGCATAATTGTAGACTTTTCACATCTTTGTGTCTCATGCTGATCCTGCAGGATGAAAGATGGAGGCAGAATGTTACAGAAGTCAAAGCATATATGGGGATGTTTGTTTATTCTTGTGTAGGGGGAGCATACAGAGCTCCCATGAGCACTCAGCTGTGTGGATGCAATCACAGGGTCATTTTCCACTTGTATGTGTATTTCTTTAGAAAAGAAGATTTGGAACTCAACAGATCTGTTTTATTCCTATTTCTAAAAATACCCCACGTAAGCAGTGTTGGACACACTCACTTCCTGTGTTGTGTGCAGCATTGCTTTTAGAGAAAATGACACTGAGGATTAAAGGATGCATTTAGGAAATGGCTGCAAAGAGTCCTGCTCCCAGAGCCCCCAGAGCCAGCAGTGGGTGAGTGTGGGCAGCTCCTCCTTCTCTGCCCTGGTACACAGAGCTTGTAGGGAGCCAGCAGAGGCTGAGGAGCTGTACCACCCCTGCAGGAGCTGCTCCTGTCAGCATCCTGCTGGCTGGCACTGTGGGCTGGGGTGCCTGGGCAGGGCTCAGGGACCCTGGCATTCTGCACCTGGGGATGTCAGGGCTCTGCAGCTCTGTGCAGGGATGCTGCCTCCAGGATCACTGGCATCTCTTAAAAGGTTTTGGCAGGCTTCCTTATGGACAGGGAGGCAGGTTTTGGATAGGCCTCCAAAGCTGGCTGGCCTGTTGACTTCAGAGGAATGTCAGCGAGCCAGGTGGACATCTTCCATCGTCCCCTACAGCCATGGTGACACTAGGCAAATTACCTTTTACAAATATGTAATTATTCATATGCTTTGACTACAGCTCTGACCCTCATGGGTCTGGCTGTGTGTCAGGAATTATAAGTAACCATCAGTTCAAGGTCATAAAGAAATACATTTTATTATGATTAGGTATTTGTTCTTTTTATCAGAATATATTGAGGAATTTTAACTGCTTTAATTATCTTTCATGTGCACTATTCTTTACAGATAATTGGTACTCAGAAACCCTCCATTCATGCAGTTTTCTTCTCACAACATTAACTATTTGATTTTTCATTTTCTGTAAATAATGGCAGCTGGGCTCTCCCCTAGAGGCTGAATTGCTGAAGGTTGACTTTTTCAATATACTGCTTTCCATTACTGCAGAGGAACACAGAGAGAAATGTCACTAAGACAGTCTGATCCCAGCATGGGTCCCCAGCTCTGTGGTGGCACCACTTCTGTTCCTGGCACACTCATGAGCTCTTAGCTCCATGTTTCAGAACCAGAGCTGGAGACAAGCCCCAGTGCTGGGCAGGAGGAGGAGGAGGAGAAGAAGAAGGAACGTTGCCCTTTATGGGAGTTATTTGTCTCTCTTATAATGTGATCCCCAAGTATTTAAAATCTACTGGATCAAGTGGATTGTGATCCAAAATTATTATATTGATTTTTTAAACTGTAGGATTTTCTGAAGAAAAAAAAATGCTTTGAACTCTTTGTATTTGCCATTATTTTCTGAATTTGTCAGTATTTGTTTGAACTAAGTCATGTCTTTTCTCATAATTACTTATGAAAGGAAATTTTCCTTTCTCAAAACTTTCTGGGCTCAAAACTTTTCCAGCCTGAAAACTTTAACATACTCCTAGAACTCTTGAGGAATAGAAGTTGAAAGAATTGCATTACAAATATGTAAAGGCTTAAAATAAAAGTTTCCACTTCAGTATTTGTATGAAAATTTTGCCCATGATGTTTTCAGCTGTGGCACATGTCTGACCACATGGAGCAGAGTTACTGCTCGGCATGCAGAAGAAAACTGAAAGGATCCATGAGATTTCTCTCTGGAAGCCAGATGATATGTTCCTCTGAAAAGTCCCCATTTTGTTGGAAAATGCTTGGTGGTTTCAAGAAATAATACAATTTCCCAGTACTCTCCTATGTTCCTTATAATGCTCTTGCAAACATCAGGCTGACCATGATTTGTTTTCTTACAGACAACAAAGAATATGATGCTTATCTTTCATACACCAAAGTGGATCCTGATGCGTTAGATCGTGATAATAATGAAGAGGAGCAGTTTGCACTTGAAATTCTGCCAGATGTTCTAGAAAAGCACTATGGATATAAGCTCTTCATTCCAGATAGGGACCTGATCCCTAGTGGAAGTAAGTATTTCTGACCTTTCAGCTTAATTTCTGTCTGATGTGTCACAAAGGCCTGTACTATGTGATAAGTACCAGATATGGAAAACCTTGGGAAGTGGTTGCAAAGATTGGAAAAGTTTCCTCAGCACTGCAAATCTGAAATCTCTGTTAGAGCTTGTTCCTGCACCACTGAAATCAGAGGGAATTTCCATTGAGATCAATTTGCCATTGATTGGCAAATCATTGATTGGCAATCAATTTGCCAACCTGCCTTCAGGGAAGGCTGCAGCGCTGCAAGCAATACCAAGTCCAAAATGTCTACATCAAACACAGGTAACTAAGCAGGAAACTTTCTAAAAGGATTTTATCATCTCTGTTACATGATTGAAAATGGGAATTATTTTTTTTTCAGTGATTAGTTGTTATCTCTGCAGCAGCTTTACTAGTAAAAGTAATCTTTTCTATTGTTTTTTGGTCTTTCCTTAACTTGGGAGGTTCATAAGATTCAGCAGCACCTTTGGATGTCTCTAGCAAAGGCCAATGCTTTCCTAGTGGTAGTTATGGCATTTCTTCTACCAGACTCATTTTTGAGCAAATCAAAAAGACCACAAATCATATCCATTGTGTTGATGAATTTTGAATGCAGAGTATGTTTGCTTTAATATTGCATTTATTTGAAGAGCTACCCTTGTTAAAAGTCAGCATTTTGTTTTTTGGGTTTTTTTACAAATTCCATCTCCAAATCACTTTCATAAAAACAGTAGAAGAGAACATGAACTTCTCTCTGTATGTGCTACTGTGTAGGAAATATGAACAAGAGAACAAAGCAAAGGCTGTAGTGGAGCAGACGTCTCCAAACATGGAATAGCTTGAGCATAGCTGCATTACAACCTGCCTGCCAAAAGACTTGGAACTGCTGCCTCACTGTGCCAAGTGCCAGTGCCTGACCCAGGAGTCAGAGCCTGTTTCTTCTCTGACCTTTCAGAGCACTGGAAGCAGAGCTCTGAACCCTTTAGCTCTGGGAAAGAGGAATCAGAGCCTCACCAGAGATCATGAAAAACCTATGCAGGGGGCTTGAATTTATCACATGCATTTTCAGCTATTAGTTTAGAGCTGATTCACTTTTTCTTTTTGCCCCTGCAAGTTTTAAGTTTTTTTCCCCATAGTGAGAAATTACAGAAAGGGGACTTGGCTTATACCTTTCTTATTTCTTACAGTACAAGCAAATTATATCGAATTTTTAGACATTATTAAGGGGAAATACACATTTCTGCGGTAAAAAAAACTAGTTGTTGTAACTAGTAGTTTCATATCCAACAATATAGCAGAGTTGCACATAGCAATTCTGCAAGTGAACTAAGTTTAAAGTTAACTCTTCAGTAATAACTATGCTGAAACACACATTAATCTGAAATGAAATTCTTTTTTCCAATTGTTGTTCCCGCCAGCATGGTATTTTATTTTTGTCTATTTTTGTCAGCAAGGCACTCAGCAAACACTTGCCATCACTTTGGGTATTCATTAAACCTCTCCTGAAAATGTAGGGTACCTGAAAATGTCAGTTCTCATTTATGAACATTCACAGATTTAATCCTTCTTCTTTCCTCTCAAACTCACTTCTTCAGTGTTATGAAAAGGCCTGATTCTAACACATGGAGCTTCAAGAACGCCTAATCAGACATAATGACAAGGCAGAATAAAATGTGGAGCTGAAATGAGTGTGATTTGCATGCTTTAGCTTTGAAAAAGATATGGGGAAAGCACTTTATTTCAAGAGGGGCTAGAGGGAGGGTGAGGGGATGGGGAAGGAGGGAAGACTTGGCCTCCTGCATTTGTGAGTTCTCTGTGTGCCCTGGAGTAGTGAGTGTGCCTGTGTTCTGCCTAATCCTCACCACTCTCACAAGGACTTGCAGTGCTTAGTGAGGGCAATGTGATGTGGAATGGGCCTGTTGGAAACTTCAGAGGAAAACATAGCATGGTTTAGAGTGACTGTCTCCAAAAGTGGCAGATGTGACAAAATATATAACTCTCCAGGGTAGATTTCTGTAGAAAAATGGGGAGTTGATCACAGCTATTGTTTTATTTTAGGAAATATCTCTTCTCTCATGTTTCACTTCCTCATCTTTCAGGGTAAATTACTTTCATCAATGTAATCCTTTCCCACTCTCTGCTCTGATGTGTGTCCCTCTGTATCCTGCGTACCTTGGCGTGTGTCACCCCAGCAGTGCAGCCAGGAGCTGTGTATGGCTGGTGCTTCCTGCAATCCCTGCAGTTGTGAGGAGCTGCCACGGGAGGGTGTGCACCATTCACTTCCTTCTTGGCATGCAGCAGCTCCTACAGCTGCTCCCTGCATTTGAGAGCAGGCAAAAAATAGATTTGTCAAATACTATTTCATTAATTTTCTTGTGCAGTTCTGCAAACAGCCTAAAAAGCTGACTTGGGGAAAATTCAGGGACAAGTTTGATTGTGTTTTTGTCCAGCTGGCTCATTGCTAACCTCTGGAGGAAAGCTGTGATGGGCTCTGCATGTCCCTGTGCAGCAGAGGGAGAGATTACAGCCAGATGTGCTGTGGCTGGGACATGTCCAAGCTCTGCTTTCAGCTCTGTGTCCGGTTCAGGGATGTCCACGGACTGCTGCTGTCCCCAGGAGGACAGAGGTGCTGGCTGTGGGGACTGAGGCCACCTCTTCACCTTTGGGAAGCAGATCCCAGGGTTCAGGTCAGATGGGGCTGAGTCATGTTTTGTAGTAGGTGTTGGTTCTGAGCCATGCTGGGATACGAATTTTATCCCAGTAGAGCATTTTGTCCCAGTGGGAGGGAGAAGCTCCATGAAGGATGCCAATGGCCTCAGCAATGCCTGTCACTCATGGCCAGCAGGGACCTTTGTGATGCTCTTGGTGCTGCCTGAGAGCAGCATGGATGGATCCCTGAGCTGGCAAGATGGAACAGAATCCCACACAGCCATGGGAGGCAAGACTGGCGACCCAGCAGGGAGACATGGCAATGGAGACCGAGTTTGTAACCCTGAGTTGCATATTATGGGAAGTACTGTAGCAGCTATTCTTTCTTAAAGAATACTCTTTGGTCCTAGCAGAATGAGTGTTCTTCATTCTGTCAAAGCTGACAACACACACGCCTCCCTGCCAGGTAACTCAGGTGTAATTGGACAAGTTACCCAGCATAAGGAGACTGGGATCCCTGAGATGCACTGGCACTTGTTACTGAATTCCTGAGCAGTTCTCATTATTTTCACCCTGTTCATTTTCAGGGCTCTTTTTACAAACCCTTTTCCACAACAAACATTCAAGCTCTGTAAGATTTTTTAATTCAGGAGGAGATTGAGTAGTTGGCAGGGGGTTAACAGGACGAGTTATGTTTTCACCCGAGCCATTTTTTGTCTTGCCAAGGATGATGACTGCAGTGAAAAATATCTGCTTGCACTTTACTCTTCTAAAGTCAGAACTACATCAGAGGAAGGTGCTTTCCTATATGATTTCTGCAAATTATTTTAAAACCCTAAAGTGAAGAGATAAAAATTGCCAAGTTAGACTTTTAATACCAGCAATACATATCTATTAGAGCATCATCTGGGTGTTCTCTAAGCATATGTGCATTTGGTCTTGACAGGATTGAGAAAACACCAACAATTCACTCCAGCTCAGCCCAGTGTATGAAGAAAAGAATGGTGATGGAATAAAAATATTTATTTACCTGAAAAATGAGAAGTTCTCAGCACAAGGGGAGAGTGTCTACGTCATGTAATAAAAAGCACACGACAGTCAATATTGTAGTTCTGGCACTTTGTCGTTTTGTCTGCCCATCTGTGTGGGTTTTGCCTGGGGAATTCCAGCTTCCTGGGCTCCTGCATGAAGAAAACCTGGTTGGACCATGTGTCTGGGGCTCCCAAGGAGCCTTAGTTAAGTATAGAATACCATTTCTTTGGTATCCAGCTCCACAAGCTCCTTTCAGGAGTCCCTGGTTGTCTGCTCTGTATGAATCTTACTTTTAATGTCAGGCATGAGTGAGGGTAGCAGGGATACACACAGATGTCAACTGAAAGAGGAATAAATATGAACAAAAGGTAGAAGGGCTGCCTATCCTATAGTGCACGAATCTGCATTATTTGTTTCTTTATGTTAAACTCATCAGCTGTCCCTCAGTTCATCTTGGGGTCTGTCTGGGAAGGGGCCATTACTCTGCTTTGTGTTTCAGCTGTTCTGATCCAAGCTAAGAGAAGCAAAATATATTTAATAAATAGGAAAAGCAAGACAGAAAATCATTGATGTTATAATAAAGTAATCAGACTCAGGGTTTGGGAACTATTCAGTTAGGAAACCAGAATTGAATTACTCTTCTATAAATAACTTTCTCAAGTGATGGTCACGCTGCCAAACACAGAAAGGCTGGTTATTTTCAGAGTGCCAGGAACCAGCCAGCATGGGTTGGATGGTAGATACTCTTTGGTTCTCATAGGACTGCAAACCATGTTTCCCAAAAATATCCATAGGATTTTATATGATTTCTAGTGTTTTTTTCCTTCTCCCTCAACTCCTGCAAATCATCTGAATCTGGTTAGTCAGTCATTTCTTTGTGTAAGCAACTCTGTGCCCATAGTGTTCATTAATTTCCTTGCTGGTTCCTTCCTGGTTTCCTTCCAGCCTGTGGTTAATGTAGCTCATTAGGGATCCCATAGGCAGTTACACATTATTTAATTGCAAATGGGATGCATTTCTTGAAATTCTCTTCTTCAGTGCTTCAAACTCCAGTTCAGCATCGTTACATGTAGACAGTGTTTGGTGAGCACATACTTGCTGTCAAGACAAATTTGCTTGTCATTTTCTGGCAAGACTAAAACAATGTTTGGGTTTGGGTATAACATTTCTTGATGTCCATTCCTCCTTGGGCATTGCATTGAACATGATGCAAGTAAGTTACTGAGAAAGCCACTCACAATGTAAATTTTATTTATTTTTTTTTTTTTACCACGGGAATTGCTAACATTTTGGGAAGAGTTTCGTACCATACTGCAAAACAGTGTTTCAAGGAGGGGGGAAAATGATCAAAATTTAAAATCTGTTTTCTCAGTAAAAACAAGTGGGTTCAATCTAACAGTAACATCTTAGTTTTACATTCTAATTTATGATAAAATACAATCCCTGGGACTTAAAAGTGCATGATTCCATACTGGCTTCACCAAGACAATGGTTTCTTTCTCCCCTTTCAATGAAATATCATTGAAGTTGACACCTCCTGCAGCAAAAGTGAAGTTACAGTGAAATTATATTTATCTGATGGAAGTATGTTGCTCTGGAGCTTTACTGTTGATACTGGTTGGTGACATTATTCCTGAAATCCCTATTCAGTTTTTTCGTGCAAATGAAAATGAGCCATTGCCTGACAATAATTTCTTAGCTTGCTGGAAAGGTGAAAGCAACACTTTCTCCATCCCACATTGCAATATAGATTGCTTGGATTCAGTACCTTCTAATGAAGTGAACATTTGAGACAGACAACTGAACCTGAGGGATTTTGGGAAGTCTCCAATTCTAAAGTAAAAGGAGAGCAGATGATTTAACAACTCAGAGGTTTATGCAGTCAGATTGGTACCACTGGGAAAAATAAAGCTGGAAATTCCAGAAACGGGACTCTGTCTCCCCATGCTTTTCTTCACAGAGCTACTCAAGAGGTGCAAATTTGACATACTGTACAGTGCACCCAGGGGAGCCACAGGCTCCAGGAAGATTGCCACCTGCTTTCAGTAGTCCCAAGCTGGAGTTAGTGGGAGTACTAAGTACTTCTGGATCAGATGGCTGGAAGTTTGGGCTTCCAGGTTCTTGCAGCTCAGTGTACTTTACCCTCAGTGCACCAAGTCCCCTGTTCATTGGCCATGTCCACCAGTGACCAGCTCCAAAGGTGGAATTTGAGGGATCACCTCTAGACCATTTGTGAAGGCGTTCCTTACTCAGCTGAGGACAGAGCTCTGATGTGTAGCAATACCCAGTAAGGCAAGTGGGCATCCAAAAGAGACATGAGAAGCACAGAGGAGAGAAATGTCCTCCTAAGAAAATAGGGAATTTCTCCCATCTTCTTTCCACCCTGTTTGCCCAAGGCAAAGGCTGACAACTCTTTGATTGCGATGGTGTGAGGGATTATTGCTGGGTGTCACTACTGCAATGATTGGTGCTGGATATTTGAAGAGATGAAAGTGGAGTGAGTTTTTTTGTTTTGTTGGTTTATGTTTTTTCTCAATTGGATGCATTTGGATATGCATGGCTGTGCTCAGCACTACCCTGGACATATGGTACTGCCCAGTATTGTGTCCTGCAGGGAATTGTCTTGTGCATAGCAGTGTTCTGAGTGTTTGGAGGAGGGATGAATATGTCTCAGGAAAGATGCATGATAGTTTGTTGTTTTACTGTATCTTGCAGATTCAACCTCTAATGATGAAGCTTCCCACCTAAATTCTTTCTTTTTGGGAGCAGAAAGAAAGGAAGAAAATGAAGAGTCTGAGCTGTTGATACATTGGGATAATATCTTTCCATTGTATTGAACATTTCTACCTTTCCTTAAGTTTTGTTTCACCAGTTCTGCTTATCATTTTCTCATTGTTGCTGATTCTCTCCCCGCTCCACTGCCTCTCCCATGGATTTTAATGTTGAATTTTTTTTCATTAATGAGTAACTATTTTACACAGAACAATGGGGGGGTTCTTCATAAAGTATTTCAAGAAACAAAAAACAAAAACAACTGTAAATGCTGCATGATTAAAAAGTCATAAACCATTAACTAAAAGTCAGGATTGTTGCATAGACATTTGTAATGTATGTGTATGTCTTAAATTTTTGTGTGTCTGTGGGATGTTTGCAATTGCCTATTTTTTCCATTTGTGAAAGAAAATCTTCTTGCTGCTAAGTGGTGAAATAAAACATTGGTAAAGGCAGATTTGATGCTAACTATGCCTTCAGTCTCATGAAAATAAGCTATTTTAGAATGTTCCTGTTGGCCTATTTTGTAGCAATTTACTTTACTGGAAGTGGTGTGAATAAGCATGCTGTGGTATGGTGCCTGGGACTATAAAATGAGTCTTGCAGTAACAGATGTTGATTAATGATGTTATTTGTAATAATTGTTCTTGCTAGAGGGCAGATGTGTAAGAGAGGTCCTGCCCTGTGCTGAGTAAAGATCTGTTCTGTGCAGCTCTTGTGTCCAAGTCTTCATTTCTAACACGTGCTTCTCCTCTGTGGTCAGACAGCACATTCCCAGTGGCATGGTCAAGAGGTTCTTGTAGTTTAAAAACACAAAGATATCCTGTCTCAAAGCTTGCAGTTGTAATGCTGTGCAACCAATGAACATTTTCTGCCCTTAGTAGTTCTGTTCAAGGGATTTAATTTTTCTGGTCTTGACCTAAAACCCATTGAAGTTTGTTGAATGAAGTCAGTTCATTTGAATGGGTTTTTGATCAGGTCTGTAAGTAGATCTCTTTCCCATCCTGTTCCATGTCAGACCAGTGTATTTGGCTTCTCTTCCCTACCATCCCTGGGATAAGTGAAACTCAGGGATCAAAGTCCAACTTTGCAAATATTTTGAAGTTCTGTAAACTGGCATCATGGAGCTGCTGATGGGACTGGCATTTCTGCTTACACTGATCATTTGCAACTATTTGGCATGCATGAATAAAAGAATTCTACTATTTTCTTTGTCACTGATGTCTCAACAAATAAATACTTCCAATATGTTTAAATTTTCCATTTGTTCCTGTCACTTGTGAAGTCTCTGTTAATACCTTGGGGTACATAGAAGCACAGGTTTGTGATATTAACACAGACCACTGAGCCACAAAGAATGTTCTTATGCTTTTGTGGTCAATACCTAAAGAAGAAAAAGCTACCATGATGCTTCTATGCAATAGCACAAGTTCTGCATGTGATGAGGGTTCATTTCTTTTTGAGCTTTTGCAAGTTATGGTTCATACACCCTGCAGCACCCTCATGTCTTTGCATCTGGAACACGGGAACCACTCCCCAGAGCCTGCTTCCCTCAGTACAGTGTTAATCATAACCAATGTTAATGTTAGAATTTACACAAACATTGCATTGATTTCGACCTGTGTTTTTTCACTAAGTGAACTGAGTGTTTTTATTCACTAATGCACCTACACAGCAAAAGTGTAATGTAAATGTCATCCTGCTGCAATGAACAGGAGAAAATAGCAAAGGATGGAGGGTGTTATTAAGGCGTTTCCTATGTGTACTTCATAAATAGAAATATTTTGTGATGCACAATCCTATTTTTGTTGGAGTATATTGAAATGCCCATTATTTTAAATGGTGTGGATCAGTAAAATGCAGGATTTTGTTATTCTTGATTGCAAGCCTGACGTTTTAATACAATAGACTTCTTTATTCTTTACTCTTTCTCTCTTTCTATAATTTGTAGCCTACATTGAAGATCTCACAAGATGTGTTGAGCAAAGCAGAAGACTCATTATCGTGTTAACTCCAGACTATGTTCTCAGGAGAGGATGGAGTATTTTTGAGATGGAAAACAGACTCCATAACATGCTAGTCAGTGGAGAAATCAAAGTTATTTTGATTGAGTGTACTGAATTAAAAGGGAAGGTGAATTATCACGAAGTGGAATCATTAAAGCACACCATCAAACTTCTCTCAGTGGTCAAGTGGAAAGGACCAAAAAGCAGCAAACTGAACTCTAAGTTTTGGAAGCGCCTAATCTTTGAAATGCCAGGGAAGAAAAAGGAGGTGGTGTCTCGGCATCAGGTCCTGGATTCTGCAGAGCAGGGCCTCTTTGGAGACTTGCAGACTGTGCCCTCTCTTGCCGTCACGGGCACCTCTGCCACGCTGGTGGAGTCGCGGGCGGGCCTGGGCGGTTTCCAGCAGGCAGACTCCGCGCACACCCGGCACTTCTGCCGCGGCTACGAGTGCGACGTGTCGGCGGCCACGCTGCCCCTGGCCTCCATCAGCAACCACCACACGTACTGTAACATCCCCCCTGGCGCTCCTCAACGGACAGCTACCTCTCAACAACGCCGTCAAGGACCCCCAGGAGTTCCACAGGAACAGCCCCTTGCTACCTTTGTCGGCCAAGGAGCTCAGCTTCACCAGTGATATCTGGTAGAACATCAGGGCTCTTTGGAGATGCTTCATGGCCACCATGAAGAGACGCCTGTAAAGAACTTTGCCCTACCCACACGGGGTGAGAAAACCTATTCAAAGCAGCAGCACACTTGTTTGCTTTTCTACTTGAACTTTTTTGTTTACATTTACAAATTATTGACGAAGGGGGCATTCTTTTGTAACTCAGTAATGTCCTTCCTGTCTTTTAATGTACAGTTTTATTGCTTCTTTAAAAAGGAGGGGGGAGAGAAAAACGCATCCCGTCACTTCACAGTAGGTTTACAATCTGGGACGGATAAAAGGTCACTGTGTACGATCTCCAACATCCATACATATTTAGGTAACAGTATTTGGAATACAGAGAAGTTGTTGGGTTTTTCATATAGACTACAGTACAGTTTGAAATTCTAATCATGCTACAAAAATTAGTATCTCCTACACAGACCACAAGGGGTGAATCATCTTGAGAAGGAAGGAGAAGGAAACCTTCCTGGTAACACTGTCATACAAATACTTCTCAGAAGATGCCCAGCTGAAACAATATAGACAAAGCTTTATCAATAAAGTGCGTAGTAACGGTTACAAAATAAATCACCTGCTCCCATTAGCATCTCTTCATTTTATTATTGAGGCATGTTCTATTCCTAGTCAATGGTTAGCAATGTGGTTTTATTAAACAACTTACTAGAATACTGGAAGATGTTTAGGAGGATTCTAAACAATTTTTCTGTCAACTATAGATTATTTCACAATTTTTTGCAGATTTTTAATGACTTTTTCCAAACAGTTTAAGTATAAAGTTAGCTGTCTATTGGCCAATTCATTAATCTGAAATTTCTTAAGATCTAAGATTTGTAATAAAGTAATTTTATGTAAGATTTTTTTTCCAAAACCAGTAGTTACAATTTGAAATTAGCCTTTTCTTGTGAGAACATCAGCAATAGAAAACTACAGCAATATTCAGAGATTAAGTGCTGAATTATTCAGGTTTACTAGTAAGTCTGACTTCATTGCAGTGATAATCACCTGAAACAGTTTTCTCTCTTGTTTATCTACCTGCCAATTTACCTTTGAAATATGGCAGGAGCAGGAATATTTCTGCTCTCTGTGTAACTAGTGAAAAGTGATATTTTTAAGCAACTGGCAAGGTCATGCATTTCACACTTGTGTGAGTGATCCCATCAGTCAAATAGGATCCTGCTCATTCCTGCTGCTGGTGGATGAGAACTGTTCCACAGGTGCCCAGCATCAGGGATTGCTGCTCAGTGAGTACCAGGGTGTTTCATGGAGATTTCCACACTCAGCTGGGTAAGGGTTGCAGAGTCAGGCCATGGAGACAATTGTATTAAAGGATAAAGCTCAAAATAATGAAGGCAAAAGCCAGTTTTGCAGGTTTTGGCCTGGCTCTAATGAAAACACAGCAGACGTGAGAGTTTTGTCTCAATAACATCTGCTGGAGCAAGTTCCCAAAAATATTTTTAAGGCAGGCAACCTTGCCTGTGCTTCAGTATGTCTTTAGCATTTTTTCTCTTTGATTGCATGAGTAAAAGTTAGCACTCTGCACTCAGCTGCCTGTGGTTTCATCAGCAAACAAATTCAGTAAATCCTTGACATTTTGCAGTGGTTCCTAAATTGTACCCTACAGTCAAATGGAAACAGACACTGACCTAAGACTTAAAAGTATCCAGAATTGGCCCAAAGGCCATGAAAATGATCTCAAATGTGCAATAATTCATAGAGGTCAGTATTTTTCCATTGCTTCTTTCCCCAGTTCTTTATTCTGTGCCCTCCTTCACCAGTCATTGTCTGTAAGATTTTTCATTAGGTTCAAAATAATACATGTTTCTCTCATTTTTTTCTAATATGATTATGCATTTGACACTAACACTGAAAGTGGAAATCTAGAAAAGATATTAATTTATTACACAGCATAGAACTATAACTTGCTCTTTTGTGAAGTTAAGTTCCAAACATAGATGTTTAATAGACGTATTTTTCTACTGAGAAAGAAAGCGATTTTACCTCCATTATAAATATATGTATTTCAACTTCCTCCCAAAAATTTACAAAATTTGCACTGTTTTATAAGTGTTACAGACTGTGTTTACACTGGCTATGTTCTTTAATGCAAAGTGTAATTTTAAAAAACAGAAAAAAAATCCTAAATGAAAACCCTGCATGAAAAGAGCTGCATATGTTTAAATGAAAAGCTGTACTTTTCATTATTTTCCTTCCCACATTACTCTAGAATCTGATTAATTCACATAGAATGTTCAGTGAGATTTTAAACCTGCTAGTTATGTATTAAGCATGCAAACTCAAAAAAAAAAGAAAGAAAAGAAAAAACATATGCAGGTTGGTCTGCTTCTTTTATTTACAAGGATTTAATATTGGTAGCAAATTCATTTACCCAATGATAATATGTCTCAGAGCAGTAGTTATCCTAAAGCAAAATGCAGTCATGTTTGTAATGAGGAAACATGAAAAGAACAGGTTTTCAGTCCTTTTGCAAAAGCACACTGAGTGTCTGTGTATCAATATCTTTAGTTATAGATGCCAAGTCACAATCTGCTTTAAGATTTCTGAGTGTATGTTGAGTACTAAAACAATATATCCATGAATCAGACCTGCCTGTACCCCTGTGCTTTTAGTGTGGGGATGGGGACTGAGCTCGGGGGCCTCCTGTTGACTCAATTTGTGTGATATCAGTACAGAATCATAGAATTGTTTAGGTTGGGGAAAATCTCTAAAGTTATCAACTCCAGCTGTTAACCCAGCTCTGCCAAGCCCACCACTGACCCAAGTCCCCAAGTGCCACAGCCGCCTGGTTTTTGTAGATTCCACCACTTACCTGGTCAGTGCTTGACAACCCTTTCAGTGAATAATTTTTTCCTAATCTAATCTAAGCCTCCTGTGGCACAGTTTGAGGCCATTTCTTTGTGTCCTGTTGTTTGTTACTTGGGGGAAGAGACTGAGCCACACCTGAGCTACACCCTCCTTTCCTGGAGCTGTAGAGAGAGAGGAGGTCCCCTCTGAGCCTCCTTTCCTCCAGGCTAAGCCCCCCCAGCTCCCTCAGCTGCTCTTCATCAGATTTATGCTCCAGACCTTTCCACAGCTCTTGTGTCCTTCCCCGGACACACTCCAGCCCCTCTATGACATGCAAGAGGCCAAGTGTTTCCATAGGGAGCACTTAAGGGTCTAGAAAATCACTGTCAAACAGTGAAATGTATCCATCCGTGGGACTTGGGTGGCACAGGAGCCATGAGCTTGTCCCACTGTGGGAGTCACCTCCATAGCAGCTCTCCAGTGTGGCAGCAGTGACAGCTGCCTCAGGCCTTGGTGGCAAAAATGTCCCAGCTCAATCATGTGAAATTCATCAGCTGAAATAGAAGGGAATATGGGCATCTTGTGTTCCCTTGTCTCACCAAAGCCATGGTGGCTTTATCAGCTGCATTTATCAGGGGAGAGGCCAGGACACCACCCTGACTGTGCAGCCCCACCACCCCAGCTTGTCAGGCTGTGCCCTGCCCTGTGACAAAAGCCACCAGCAGCAAACATCCTTACTGCAACCATGGGGACTTCTGGTTTGGGGCACATTCATCTTAAAGATAGTGTATGATAATGTTTGGAAGGTACTGTTTTTACCTTTGTGTGTGATATACCTCAGAGGCAATTGTGGTTTAAAGATTGTCTATAAAATGAGCCAGAAGTTGGAAGCCTATCCAGTGCTACAGATCTGATGCTCCTAAAGAATGTTCAGCAAGAAAACAGGGTAATTTTAAATTAGATAACACAGTGAATATTGACAGTTCTTGGGGGCCGTGTGTTGGGCTGGTATTTTAATAATATTCCTTTTTCTAGACAGTAGATGATAAGCCTCTATGAAGAGATTGCTATACTCTGCCACCAGGTCTGCTCCAAAACCCATTCAAGACAACAGAAGGAATTCCATGAAGTCCAGCAGATTTTGGATAAGGCCATAAAACCTTATGCTTGCTGTGTACAGAGGAATAAAAATTAAAAAAAAAAAAAGAGAGAGAGAGATAGAAGGCAAGAGACTAAGAAGCATTTGCTTATTTATTCTGTCTAAAATGAAGCTTATTTTTGTCCCTGTTTGGTGTGGATATGCTCCAGGACCATCCAGCCTTGGGAAAGGAATTTTGTTCATTCTTTGTTATAAACAAGATAAGAACTTGGGAATAAATAACAGATACTTTTACAGGGAAAAAAAATCATTACTTTTAAGGGCCTCTGCTCTCAGTAGTTCCTTTGATTCAGCAGGCTCTCTCTGTTCATAGAAATGCATAAGCACATACTTAAATTCCCCTTATTTCAGTGAGAAATGGTTTGCTGAGCAGGGTCTGGAAGGGCAGAAATCAGATCATTCAGCAGCCTTTAGAGCTGAGCCCTTCTGGAGAGCTCTGAGCATTTCCCAATGTCTGTCTGAGCAGAGGTGAGAGGAGCTGCCAGGTCCCACAGCCCTGCTGACAGCAGGGAAAGCTTCAGTGTCCCTTAGCCTGGCAGTGACTACACAGGGGAGCTCCTCATGGGTGGAGGGAGAACTGGGGGGTTTGCACTGGGTCCCAGCTGGGCAGCTGGGAGCTCCTCCCATGGGATGGCTTGGTCGGAGATTCTGCCTGCAGGACAGCTCCACATCCCTGCAGCAGCTGCTCCTCCTCTCCTGGGCACCCTCTGAGGTTCCTGCTGGGGCTGCAGAGTTTCTGGGACTCTAAGACAAAAACGGAGAATGTGAAGAAGGGAGAGGAAGAAGAGATCAGTCAGAGTCCAAGGGTTTTTCCAGGCAGAAGCACAGAGCGAAAAAGGGGAATGGCAGCTCTTGTATGACAGCATCATGTTTGTCCCCTCTTCAATGGATGCTGCGTGAAGCTCCCCACAATGATGTCGTTTCTTGCCAGCCCACTTGCTTCAGAACCCTTGTCTTGGTAATTTTAAAATTAACATTTCATTTTTTTGTTTGGATGGGAATTTCTTGGTTTCATCCACAGGGGAAAAAAGATAAAAAAGAGAAGATCTGCTTCTTTATGTGTGGGAAAATTCCCCACAAAATAAAACCTCACACTTTCTTCAGTCCCACAGGTTTTCAACTTGCATGTAATGCCATAAGTATTTCCTTGCTCAGGCCCAAAGGAAAATGGGTATGTGAACAGTACAATAATATTGATTTAACATAATCAATATTGTTCTATTTGTTTATAAAATAATGCAAAGTAGACAAATGTACTTTCCTCTACTGTCTTGGAAGTATTTAAGGTTTTGAAATTTCATAAATAACATTGATTGAAACAGTTCCAATTTAGAAGTAGTCAGCCCAGCAAATGTTAAAAATATGACATTTTGGAATATTTTTTTATAGGAAGCAAGCAGAATTTGAAAATTGAAAGTAATGACATGTCACATTCTTGCAAACACAAAGAACAGTGTTGTGCAATATATTTCGCTTCCCTGAAGAAAGGACCTGCAGCGTTTGAGGTGCTGAGGGAAGGACAGCTTTGCAGTGCTCACCACAAGAACCTTTTTGATCATTTCAGTGCCACTGGGGAAATTCAGAGGTTAATAAGGCTGCTCCAAAGAGGTATAAAACAATGTCTAAAAAAAAGGAAACAAAGTAAAAGTTACCAAGCTTTGCCAGGATATTTGTTATATAAATATAAAACATCAGCACTGCCAATAGAAGCAGAACATGACCTGTCAGCATTTTCTCTTCTTTGCAATATTATTGTATGGCTACAGACTAAGCAGTAAAGCAAATAAATAACAATAATAAAAATACAGTTTGTCAAGCTGAGCCAGATTCTCACGGTAGGTACTCTATAAACTCCTCTAATTCATTTTGATAGAGTGTAATTGGCTTTACAAGGTTTTAAGGGTTTTCTTCTCTTCAGGACAAACACAAAAACAGAACAATGTATTTTATATTAGATGAGTTTTGCAATTTCTAGGACTGCAAAGCAATTCCTTTGTACACAGCAGTGGGTGGTAAATGTTTTCCTGGCTGTGAGTATCCACTGAGGATATTCAGAGTGGTTTGCTGGGGTGGGAGCACCAACAGCTGCTGCTGGACCTGCTGATGGAGCAGCAGAGCTAAATTTGAGGGCAGTGGGGTACCCACCATGCTCAGCAAGGCAAGGTGGGCTCAGGAATTGGGCTGGAGGATAGAGCCCCAGTTCAGAGTGTGCTCACACTGCACAGAGGGATTTGCAGATCTCTGGTGCCCTCTTTTAATGGAGAAATACAGTCAAGCCAAGGCAGGAATAAAAACTGTCAAAGGAGGAACATGCACCTAATTTCTTTCTAAATCAAACTTATTTGGGATTCAGAGCATGCCTTGGGATTTATGATGTGGAGGAGAGAATTAGTGATTCTTATGCAGAGGGCAGAATGGGTTTTGCTTTTGCTACCAAGATGTATTTCCATGAGAAATCCAGACCCTAACATGGCCTAGACTTCATGTAAATTAGCCTCTTATGAGGTGACTCAAGAAGAGAGGGTCTAATGAGAAGTGAAGAAGCTTTCAAAGCACACTATACTCTAATCAGCTCGTGTGTGAGGCTGAAAGGTAACTTCTGTCAGCATCTTGAAGGGAGCACTTAATATTTAGTCCCCAAATAACATAAGAGACTCCATGTTCTGCATAGGCTGCACACAGAAAATTAACATCTCTTCCACAGATTATAACAACCTTTAAAACCCTTAACAACTCTTTGATTAAAGGATATCAAAGGCTTTGTGATCATGAAACAATCAATCTAACACCTAACTCCTCTGGGGAAATATTTTCATCCACCCTTTAGCGAATGGAAAATAGGGTTTAGAACCATTTTACCCAAGATCTTAAAAAAAACAAAAACAAAAACCAAAACCAAAACCAAAAAAAAAAAAAAAAAAAAAAAAAAACCAAAAACCCAAACAAAGGCAGAATTTGGGCTGTGCTCACAGTCTCTCAGTCTGGAGTTCTCACCAGTAGATAATATTCCCTGGACTGGGCTGGTAACTCCAGGGCAAATTGCCTCATCCTGGCTCTGTGGGCACATCATGTTCCAGCCTGTGTGAGCAACCTCTGGGTGTGCCCCAGGGGTCACAGTGGGGCTGCTGTGGGCTTCAGCTGAGCTCTCCCAGAGAGAATTGTGATGCTTCCGTGTGGGATCAGCAGCGCACTGCAAAGAGGGGAAAAGACAGAAGCTGATCATGGGCACTGAAGTGACTTTGGAAGGAGGCAGGCTGATGGGATGACAGGAATTCTGTGTGCTGTAGCAAATTATTGGCAAGAGAAGACAGCAGGGAAAGCACTGAACTGACACATAATTTGTACCTAACAGCCAGCCTGAACCCCTATTAGAGCTCTTATGCTGCCAAGCTCAGGGAAAATTTGAACCAAGTTCAAACTTCATTGCTTTCACCCATCAACAAAACGAACTGAAGAAGCATCTGTGATGTGACAGTGACAATCTGCAAGGAAAGCTTCAACCCAGGGCCAGAAATTTCAGTTACCCTCTGCACAAACTGCCCAGACCAATGCAGGTGTGGGTACAGTTAGTGCAGAGATAATTCAAAGCATCCCCTTTATTGTGGAACAAACATGAGCAGCCTGGGACAGCAAACAGAGGAGGTTGTTCATGAACTTGCTCACCTGGATTGTCCTTGGCAGAGCCCCAGGTGTGAAACACAAGCACGAGGGCTCTGTGGGGAGAGTGAGGGGGCAGAAGCAGCCAGGCTGGGTGAGTGTGTCCAGGGGATGCCACAGAACAGCACAGAGGGGCAGAGAGGGGCAGGAGCTGACACAGGAGGGGAAGGAGCCACCACCACTGCCCATGCTGGCACTGCTGGGGATATGCAGGGCAGGGGCTCTGCTCAGACACAATGGCAGCAGCATCTTGTGATCATTGCAGCCTGCTCTAAAAACCACAAAAAGGTTTCTAAAGCTATTTATACCAAATTTCTCAGCTCCTCCAGGTCCAAAGAGAGGTAAATCCTATCCAAACAGCTCTGCCCTCAGGAAACAGGCTAATAAGAGGCTAATAAAGGAAACAATAACAATAGTTATTAATTGGACAATTTACTTTAAATCCCTTTCTTAAACCATTAACTATATCTTAAAAACTTGTAATTTTACTTGTTTTTAACATATTGAAGTCTAGGGAGAGGGTGTGGGAATAGCATTGCACAGAGCAGGAAGTGTTTTATGTGCCAATAAACCTGGGCATGGCCATTCAGATTGAGTGGGAGATGAGACATTAGGTCTGGGGTACCCCTCCATGGTCTGGGCACCACTTGTGATGTCTGGGTGCTGCTGCCCATGGGGGAAGAGAGGATGGAGAGGCCCTGCAGGGCAGCAGTGCAGAGCTCTGGGATGGGGCAGCGAGCTGGGGCAGCACAGCCCAGTGGGCAGAGAACCCCAGGGGCATCACAGCTCACATCCACAGCCAGCAAAACAGAGGCAGCCCATGACAAGGGCTTCTCTTGCAAAATACAGCAATGTAACCTTTGAGCTGCTAATCATTTTTCCTTTCTGGCAGCCAAACAAATGTTACGAAAGAGTAATTCTCAGCATCCATTGTACCCTGAGGGTTAAACATGTGTAAGAAGAGATCCAGATAGAGAGCTGGCAGCATCTGCTTCTCCTTTACTGTATGGAGAGCTCTTCTGAGACTTGAGGGATGATGGGAGTTGTCTTTTTTTTTTTTTTTTTTTTTTTTTTTGAGAAATAAGGTCATGGAAATTGTCAGAGGAGCATATGGAGCGATTATAGCAAAAGCACAGAAGTCTCTTCCTGATTTTAAAAGCCTGATTCTTGTTATTTTACAGTAAGACTGTAAAGCACCAATTCTCTCCAAGAGAGCCAGGGAAAGTGCAAAGGTTTGTGCAGGGGGGTGACAGAAGTTGAGGTGGGAGAGGCAGAAGGGCACAGTGGGAGGGGTGGCACAGGGATGCCCATCTGGGGCCAGCATCCAGGGCACAGAGCTTCAGGAGCTGTCACTGTCCCTTCCATTGGAGAAGATGCATTTCCATAAAGCTCTTTTAAATCAGAGTGGGTCTGATTTCTAATACTCACTCCCACTAAGCCAGCAAAAAGCCACAGGAATAGCACTGGAGGGGAAGCTGCAATGTAAGAGTGGCTGAAGGTAACCAGGTCCCCTAGCCAGGGCCAGCTTCACTTGCAGCCAATTTTTACCTTCTTTAACAGTGCTTAAAAACTGTGGTGTGGCAGCACTGTTCTCCCAAAGCAGCTGGAGCAGAACAGCCTCACATAATCATCAGCCTCAGTGTCCTCATGGCTTTGTCTGGCACCACTGGGAATGGGACTTTCCCCTGGGCTGACCTCCCCTGCCCCAGCCCACTGTGCTTTTCCCCAGGTTTACCATGGGCTGGGGTATCCCAGCTGATCCCCTCGGCCACCCTGAACCATTTTCCTGACAAAACATTGTCACGTTTAACTAGTACCTTGCACTGGGCCACATGAGCAATTCCCTGGCTCTGGGAAGGGAAAAGTTCCTTGGGCACCTTGAAATGCAGCACTTGGGCAGTGAGGCTGACTGTGACACTTAGAAATTACATTTCACGGTGCTTGGTTGATTCAGAAGCTTACCAGGTACCATCAAGAAATTATCTTTAATCATCAGCCCTGGCCTCAGCCTGGGTGCTTTCCTTCTGGAATGAAATTAGTTGAGTGAACATGTGAGCAGTGAGACACCAACAACAAGCTTTGTTAGAACTGAGCATTTCTTTAACTTTACTGTCTTCCCTACAGGCCATGGAGGAAGTGACTAACTCCTGAGCAGGCAGCCATGGCCTGGTGAGAGATTTCAGGTATGTGTTGGAAGGTAAAAAATGTGCTGGTGCCTGTTAGTCAAGCACTAATCAGCACTACATCTAAGAAAGTCTTCTCCAGGGAAATCACAGACTGCTAATTTGGAGGGAGGAAACAGTGCAGATTTTTTCCACTAAAATGATAAAATAAAGGTCTCCAGCTGAGATACCCATTTGGGGAGATGAATGATAATTTGCCAGGACAGGGGACAGCTGAAATTAATAATGATATTCTGCTGTAATTTGTACTGCTCAAAAGCCAGAGTCAAATCAGTGTAGTCACTGGGGATCTGTACCTGATTTCTCTGAATGAGAATTTGTTCCATTAATCTGGGTGGCTTAAAGGGAAGACTGCAATAACTCTGAGCACTGGGCCTCAGTTGGTCCAATGGTCTCTATCGAGGACAAAAAAAAGACCTGTGGGTTCCAGGGTCTGTGTTTTTGTAACAGGATTAGTTAATGTGATGTGCCTTGGCAGAACTTGTGATTCCCTCTAACATGGAGGGAAGTTACCAGAAGTATTTTCAGATAGCCAGCTGCAGCACTAAACCACACGCACCCCCTTCCCCAGTTTTACATGGGTAGGACACCAAGTACCACACCAAATTTTAAGAAGTGAGCTTCCCACACAAACCAACTAAATCTTCCCTGAAGGAGTCAGCTGGGCTCTAAAAGACCACAAAAATCCCAGAGGCCAGAATTGTCCCTCCTGACCTCAAGGGCAAGCAGGTCTCACTCACCTTTCTCTTGGCCTGAGCTGTGCAAGGAGCCTCAGCACATCTGACTGCAGAGTCCCCCCAGAGCCCCCCCTGCCACCCTCAGGTTCCTATCCCAGAGCTGGAAAGGCAAAACTGCAGAAAATGCTCTCAAAAGGTTAAAAATAAAAATACAATAGAAATTCTGGCCAAGGAAGGATCAGCCCTGGAAGCTTTCTTATTCTCAGTTTGAGCTTGGACATGTGGAAAAAATAACAGTCATGAAAGGACTCGCAGGCTCTCCCAGTACAGATGAACAATAAACAATGCAAAGGCAAAGAGAAAAATAATAGATAAATTTTTATTATCCTCTGAGCAGTTGTAACATGGAAATTAGGATGGGATAACAGGCAATTTAATGCCAGCATATGCATTGGAAAATTGGAGGTGGCCACAAAGAGGATTAATATGACTGGAGAAACAGCCAGCACTGGTATGGGAGAATAATCAAAATAAGGAAAAAGGAGAAAGGGAATGAGGATAAACACTACCAGCCTTTGCTACGCTGTTCACAGAAATGTCAAGGGAAAGCCCAGACCCATGCAGCCACACACAAGTAGAACAAATTATCAGCCTGAGCAGGAGGACATGCCTGGACAAGAAAGAAAACAATTGATCTCTATGGGGTGACATAAATCCAGCAAAAAGAGCAAAAGGGTTCAAGTATTGCAGAGTTAAGCAGAAAGTTTTCTGGTTGGGTTTTTTTTTTCTGTAGGTTTTTTTTTTTATATTGATCAGAGGAAAAACCTGGGAGAAAGAATGGAAGTGGTAGTGCTGCTTCAAAGCAGGAGATGGCACAAAGCATGAGGCTCAGAGAGGAGTGTGAGCACCCCCAGTGTGTGCACGGCTGCTCACAGCCAACCTGAGCACTCTGCTCTGACTGAACAGGTGAAAGCAGAGAAGGTGCTGAGCACATGGGGGAGCCCACAGGACAGCCAGGCTGGGACACAGCCCCCACTGTGCCCCACAGGGCTCAGCACAGCCAAGGCCAAGGGGAGCAGTGCTGGGGGGGCAAAACCACCCCAAAACCAGCGAGTCACAGCTGAGGTGCCCCAAAACTGGGGGTGGGAAGCTCTGGAGGACGTGTGAGGGACCACGGTGGAGGCCATCACTCCTGCCTGCTGCAGCACAGCTGTGTGCTGGTGCGTTGCAATTTGCAAGTGACAGCTGCAGGTGACCAAGTTGCACAAAGGCATTGGTGAGCTGGGCTCAGTAATGAGCAGCACAAAGTGTTTTATGGGACAGGGTTCATCTGGGACAGCCCATCCAGCACCCTCACATCTGCTTCAGGGTCCAGGGCTGCACCTCAGTGTCACATCCTTCTGAGATGATTTGTCACTGCTTTAGAAGGAACAGAATGGTGACCTTGAGCAGCTCCAGAGCTCTGGGTTTGCCCTTCACACAACACTCATGGAAATGTTCCTTTTCAGGCACAAGCACGACCGGCCTCAAGTACGTGGGCAAACTGTATATTTATTGCTATAAAATGACAGCAAGTTCACTGACAAAAGCAGATTGGGCAGCTGGTGGGGATTTTTAATCACAGAGAAGATTCAGTGGTCACTGAATGTTAATCCACAACTGTTTACACAATCATATTGTTACTGCAGCATGTTGGTTTTTCTTTGAACGAGTTAAAACTGTATTCTGACAACATAATGACACAGGGTTATTAACAGACTTGAAAAGAGCATTTAGGAGATATACAATGATTTTTTAAACATATATATAATGTAAATCCATATATTTTATATATAAATATATCTAGCCATGCAGGATATGTCTTACAGGAAACAAATATATAAAAATATATCTAGCTATGCAGGATGTCTTACAGGAAATAAAGGGGGCTGGTGATAGCTTCTCATAAAATTTTATGTTGTGGTTTTCTGGCTTTCGAGATGCTGCTGATTTGTCCATTTAAAAACAAATAGAAAAAAACCCTAAGAAAAAAGCCTAGACCAGTACTTCAGAAACTCAGTTCTAAGCTTTCATATTCAAATATCAAATGACTGTATTACTGTTCTCCTGCTCGTAGTGCTAACTAATCCCAAGGAAAAAAGACAGGAAGGGGAGATGAGGCACTGGGATGGGACCCGAGGGGATGACACCAGTTCTGCCTGCCTACCCTTCCACAGGGGATGTGTAAATGAGGATAATAACTGCTCTGCTCCCACTCTCAGTGTGTACAGTTTATGAGCCCATGGGCCATCCATTCCTTTGTAACCTAGAGCTAGGGCTTCTGGAAAGCAAAGGAATAAAGGTGGAGTTGGCCTTTTCCAAACTGGCAAGAATTTGCTCTCAGGATCGAGGCCACAGAATGCAGCACTCTGAGGTCTGCAGAGGATTCCAGACTTGCTGACTCTGCCTGGGATTGCTTGGCCTGTGACCTCATAAGATGTTCAGGTCCTGGCTGGGAGAAATCAGCTTTCAGCCTGCAAAGCCATGTAAGCATGCAAACTGCTCGGGGAAGGTGGGAGAGCTCAAGGACTTAAAGATGTTTAATTGGCTTATGGAGCTAAACTCCTTAAAGAGCTTAAGCTGCTGTGAAAAGGGAAGCTGGTTTAAATCCCCAAATCTCCCTGCTGGAAAGTGAAGCCCAAGTGTGCTGTAGGGTGGCATTTGAGGGCCTGGCTGTGCCTTGGCTCTCACAGCAGCCCTGCAGAGGGGACAGGTTTCCTGGCTGGCACAGAGGCTGCTGTGGCCAGGACATCTGGCTCCTCAGTGGCTGGTGAAGCTGTCTGAGAGGCTGCTGAAAGCAGCTCTGATTTGGGGAGGTCTGAGCACTCTTTCACACCCTAGGAACCAAAAAGGGACCCAGGAGACCCATGAGAAATGGAAACCAGGAGCTCTGTGAACATGTGGTGTCTTTGTTTCTACTTTGTTGAAGTTTTTTTTTAGTTTTGGGAGGGAGTTATTGTTTTTATTGTTTGGTTTCTGCTTCAGCTACTGGCTCTCATTATATCTCATGGGATTACAATGCCACTATTTTCTCCTAAGGAGAAATAAAAAAATCATTTCTCTTTTTAATAAGGTTAGAGCTTTAGCTATTCCAAGTGGACACATTAAACCATTTTGGCCTCAGCATTAACTTTTGTGTCCCCTCCTTTAACTGAATCCAAGTCTTCATTTCTGCTGTGTGCATTACTAGAAAGAGGCTGGAGCTGCTGCCTCACAAAGCAGTGTTGGAGGGAAAGTCCCTTCCCTTGTCCTTCCTTGCTTATGGAGCTGATCCCATCAGCCCTTGTCCCACAGTGTTGCACTGAGGTGTTCCCTCAGATTTGACACAGTTTGTGTCTCTGGGCTCTGGGCAGTGTCCGGGCAAAGGGAGGAGGGTTTGTGCCACAGCCCTTCACCCCACTGTGTGCAGGCTGGGCTTGCACAGAGCCTGGCACGAGCTGCTGCTCAGGTGAATATTGCTCCAATGGGTTAATTTAGCAGTTGTTTCCAAGCTATCAATAAAAACAGTGAATACACCCAGCCTCAGACCTGTGCAAACACATTTCCTTCCCACAAAACTTCCATGGCTAAATATCAGTGAATGACTGGCAGATGTACAGAGCCTTCCCATTCTTCCCAAACTGCTAAACAACTTGTCTGATTTAATTTTTAAAATGTTTACAGCCCCAGCTGGCAGCTGCACTGTGCAGCAGCAGCACCAAGGCGAGTGCACCTACTCAGTGCTCTGCCCAAACTGCAGAGAGAGGCTGACAGAGCCCCACGAGAGCTCCTTCCAGGCTGAGCATGGTGCTACAGGCACAAGTGAAACTTGGCTGGAAGCTATATGCAGGTTATTAATATACAAAGATAGAGAATGTTTAGATAGGACTGGCACAGATCTGCAGGAAAAGCCACAGACTTATTCATTAGTTACTGCTGGAAGAGGACTCTGCTGCTCGATGCCTAAATGAGCTTCCCTTTGCCTTTCCCATCCAGACACACACACACACAAATTAGGCAGCCTCCCAAACACTGGATACATTTCCCTCGAGGAAAAAGGGAGAATTTGAAAAACTCAGGCACTGCACTGGGGCACCCAAGTGTGTTTGAAATGGTCAGAGTTGGCAAAATACCGAGATGAAAAGCAGCTTGGAAGTTGGAGCGAGAATAGAGGAGACTTCCCCAAAGATGTTTAATAGGTCACAGAGGGCAGGTTTTGTTCCAGAGGGCTGGATAGAGGTTTATAAATTACAGTTCCTCTTTTGCTTTTTTTTTTCCTCCTCTAAGAAAAGGAGAAGCAGAGGGCCTGGGAAATGCAGATGTGTAAGAGGGACTTGAGCAATGAGTTGGGCTTTTTTTGTAGCTAAGGCAAGGTTAAAATTGTGTAATTTTTTGAGGCACAGGTTAGGCTTGCAACAGGACTGAAAAAATCTGTTTAATTTACTGAGAATGTGCCCAAATTGACACACGACACTGAGATGGTTAAAAAGATAGGATAAAGGGTTTTTTTTTTTAGAAAATAAATTTTTGGGTATGAAAGGTGTCCCCACATTTAAAGTTTTTGGTCTTTGGGGTTTTTTTCCTTTGGGAAAGAAGGGAACAGAAACCAAACCAACACCCTGCCCCCAAAACCCCATGCCCAAGACTTTAATCTGACAATTCCTCCCAACTAAGGGTGATTCAGATACCAGTTCCTTTTTAGCCAACCACCAAACTTCAGTGGTTTGGATAAAAGGGAACCGTGGCCTGAGTCATCCAGAGTTAGTGTTTGGTTGGCAAAGCCATGCCTGCAGGATTTTCTAAAGTCAAAAAACCCCTGCTTGTCTGCCAGAATTACCACAACTTGTCTTGCTTTCAGAAAAAAGACTGTCTGCCATGTGATATTTTGACTGATAAATTTAATGTGGTAGTGATTAAACTGTGCATTGGCAGTTTTCTTTGTGTTTTGTTTTTGGGGGTTTTTGTTGGTTTTTGTTTGGTTTTTTTTTTAACTGAGGGATCTGCCTGTGAAGAGGCAGCAGCTATTTTTTTCCATAATTGCATCTGTTTCAGAGAGCAGACAGATGTTGGGCTGAAATTCATTATGGTATTCATAAACTCCATTGGGATCTGATGACCCAGTAACATATAGCTACTGTTCCTTGCAAAGTGTTTCAAAGTGTTCTTATTTTGAATGAAGAAATAAATTTGCAGAAGATGGGAGGGAAGGGGAAAACCTCTAGCAAGGCAGATGGCTGCACAGCAGCAAGATACAATAGTTACACAAAACGTGAGAGTTCAATTTATTTCAATAAATTATCCTTATTTTGCAAAATTACCAGCCAGCCTTTGTGCACTGGTATCATTGCAGCAGGCAGACACTGACTTGGTATTCTGATGTAAGGCAGAGGCACAGTGAAATACTCAGTGACACAGGAAAGGAAAGAAAATCAGAGTAGGAAAAATTCTCACGGAGAGAAAAAATTATAGAAACAGCTTTTACACTGGGAAGCAGTTATCTATAGAATTAATTTATTATGGCACAAAATCACTGCTGAGGATTCAACTGGTGTGGAACAGAGTCCAAAGCACCGCCCTTGCAGAGGATACGACTTCTCTCCCTGCAGGGTCGGTGTGGCTGTTTGCAGGGAGAGCAGGGCTGTGTGCTGGCCTGGAGGGAAGCTGGAAACCCCCAGGGCAGCGTTTGTTTCCTTGAGAAACCCCGAGGGGCCGAGCTGGAACAATGCTGTGAAGTGCTGGGTCAGGGTTATCGGGGCTGCAGGGACAGGGCTCCTCCTGCTCCCCCAGCTCTGTGTGCGCAGCCTGGCACAGGCTCCCTTCTCCGGGCACCGCCGGGAAGAAAATAAACTCCTGGAAAAGCCCCAGTGAGTGGCATTTGGAGTAATGTATGTTTTGTGGGACACCTATACATTAAGTTTCAGCCTTGGGAAATGAGGCGGACATCCTGGCTGGGGTTACAGTAGTCAGAGGCACTTTTTCCAGCTTGCCTGTCCACTCAGGAATCCTTTGGGAAGGAAGCTGCTTGGTCTCATTTTGGATATCCTGTGAAACTGAACTAGCATGTTTGCCAGGAACAGAAAAGAGTTATTTAATTTTTAAAGAGCTGAAAACTACTGTATGTGCTTCTGAGTACTGTACGGGAAATTACTGCTTTGGTTTGTTTGTCTGGAGCTCTGGTATTTCCAGTTTACTCAGGATAGCAACCCTGTCTCTTGATCCTCAGTCTCTGCAAAGTGGAAATCTGAAGACAGATCCAGGTTTAAATATGACTTTCTGGCCCAGCCTTACTTTGTTTGGAATGAAGTGGGAATTTTCTTTAGTGCAAATAGGAGAAAGCACGAGAAATATTCAGAGCACAATCCAACAATGCATTGAAAACAATGACACTTTACTGTGATTTCCAAGCACTGTAAGGATGGGTCCCAGGAATGCTGAAAATATGAAGTGGATTGTGTTGGTAGTTCATATTTTTTGCATCTTTTAACTAAATTGGAATGTAAGTGGATGTCCATGGCCTGAAACTCAAACCTTCCCTTCTCAGTCCAAAAACATTTTGCAGCAGCTGCACGAAGTTATCCTGGTATTCTCCAAGGTGTGGCCTGATAAAAGTATTCTCTGCTTTTCTGTGGCCATGAAACAGTGCTCCTGGTGTGACTGCTACCAAGCCAGCACCCAGACACATCCAGGCTGCACACAAGGCTTTGAAGACTTTTAATGTGCAACCTTAGCCAGCCAAGGGCTGTCCCCTAAAGAAGCCCTAAGGAGATGTCTTAAATCTCTAGTTCACATAAAAGCCAAAAATAATGAAGAATTTTGTGAAGTATTTTTATTCTGGGAGAAAAGTGCTGGTGTTAGAGTGTCAGCATCAATCTGACCAGTGCGTCAGGCATGGGCATAACACAGGTTCCTTACAGAAGGTAAAAAACTTCCAGCAAAATAAATCTCCAGGGAGCATTCCAGGGCCAAGGAAAGCTGGAGTTCCTGGAGATCCTGTGTGACCCTGGTGCACGTGCTGGGGAGCTGCTGCAGCCAGGAGCCCTGGGCAGGGCTGGCACACTGGGATGGCTCTGCTCCAGGGAGCTGGGAGCAGGGGAACACAGAAGCTTGAGGAGGGATTTGTCTCCTACTTCTGTAGCAGGGAGCCTGACTTGAGCTTTGGGGTTTCTGAGCTTCATGTTGGATTTGTATCCTGAAAATGCTGGGAAATGTATGCAGAGGGTTGGCTCTGGAGTCACAGATGTGGCATGAGCTGCTGAGCCTGGCTGTTCCCACAGCAAAGGGAGCAGCAGGGATGTCCATTCCCTGAGCACCATCTGGTTGAGTATTTCAATGAAATGTTCATGCGTGTTGGAGTTTTTCTGAATGATAATTTTTCTGAATTTACAGTTCAGAGAACAGAGAAATGCTGCAAAGAGTCAGTTTGTCTTTCTCAGGCTAAGCCCCCAGTTTAAGAAGTTGTTTATTTCCTGTAGACCAGAAATCTTGTTATCTTATGAGTTATCTTGTTTATTTCTCTGCCAGTTTCACACCTGTAGCTAAGACCCAATGTAAACAAAGCCAGAGGAAACAAGCCAGCACGTCAGTTTGAGCCTCAGCTTTAAACACTCTCTTCCTTAACTGAGTGTCACATCTGGCAGGGGCAATTGCTCTTGGTAGGAATATTGTGGACCCAAATCTGTGTTAGGATGATGACAGAAGAGCTCAGAATTAGCCCAGTACTTCTGGGGTACAATGGCATTTCCTTTGCTGAAACAAAGGAAGTTCTTTCCCCTTCATTCTTGCACTTCCCTTTTAATACAAAACATCCTTTGCATGCACATAGACATTTAAAAGGATTTTGTGTTCGGGTCTCTGGTTGCTGAAGTTGGCTTCAGGGTTTTGAATATGGCTGTTGGAGAGGAAAGTTGTACAGATAGCATTTAATTGTCTCTTATGTTTGCTACGCTTTGGTTGTTCAATTTTTAAAATTGAATTTATTATAAAGGGAACCTGTTCATTTTTTATTATTGGGAAGGTGAATGTGGGTTTATTAACAATTGCACTAATGCATGGAATTTCTGATTCCTGGGGGTTACTCTGCCACACAGCTTCCTGCAGAAGGGCAAGGCTAATCACAGGTCACAGCAGCACAAGCCCCTGTTTGGTCAGGGCTGTGGGAAGGATTTGCCAGGAGCAGGGCACGAGGCCCTGGGGGACACCTGGAGCACATTTCTGTGTCTGTAGAACCCGTCAGCAAGCTGGTGAAGAAATCAGGCCTTGTAAATCTGGTTCTACTGTGTTAAGTACCCCTGTCCTGGTGGCATTTGTAGCCTCGACAGATCTGCTGTGAGTATCGGTGACAAAAGCAGCTGTGGCTCCTGTTGGACCTGCAGGGCCTTGATGGGGAAATGATGCTCTGCCTTCCTCAGCAGCAAGGGAAGAGCTGCTCAGGGCCCTGCCTGCAGGGGTGTGAGCGGGGCTGGAGCACCCACAGAAACTCCCAGCAGGTGCAGGGGAAGGCAGTGGTGGTAAAAGCACAAAGCAGAGATAGTGAGACCTGCCTGCAAGAATAATACAAGCCGTGTCATACTTCTAAATACTTCATTTTGGGGTAGAGCTTTCTGTCAAGTGGAAACTAATCCTCAAGTTGGAGCTCTCATCAGAGGTGAGCAAGGCAGGGAGGATTAATTTCGGCCAAGGATCTGAGATGGAGAGAGAGCATTGGGTAGACAGCAGTCAGAAGTTTCGCACCCATTCTCACTGGGAGGCAGGAAGGAAGTGGAAAGTGGCAGGAGACAAAGGACAGCCTGAAGGTTAGAGAGAAGAGATAAATAGGGATTGTGAGAAATAACACAAGCAAAAAGGCTAATGATGTATTTATGTAAGGCAGGAAGGCTCAAATGGGGAGCAAAGCTCTGGCTTAGCTTTGACAAAGGTGACACGAGGGCCAGAATTTTCTAAATGCTGCCCATGGGAGAGCAGGGGGCTGGGCTGCTGCTGTGTGTGGATTTCTGCTGTGCTGCATGTTTAGTTCTTACAAACTTACACTTTAATGCAGTGATTGGCCTCAACTCTTTAGCAGTGCCTCCAAATGCTGGCCTGCAGGCAGGCAGAGAGCTCAAACTCAGGGTCACATTAGCGATAATGCACCCAACGTGGGCTGTTGTACAAGAATACTTTGAAGCTGAGTGATACATCAGCACTTCTTTCAAGGAAATTGCCAAACGCCTTTATTACAACACTGCCCCTCGCTGCTGGCATTGCAGCCCTCCTGGTGTGCTAATAGGCACCAAAGGCACTTCAACCACTTTGTCTTGATTTTATGTCTGCAGCTGTGGAAGTACTGATTGAGAATTTCTGCCCCTTTGCTTGCTCTCTGCAAGGGGACAGCGCTCTGAACATCCCTTGAGAATGTTTAAGGACTTTGTCTCAGAAATCTGATATTCGGCCCAAGAATACCCAAAGTCCTTCCAGCCCGCTACACTACTGCGTGTTCTCCCTGCAGCCGTCCCAGTTACCGGGGAGCGGCGGCTGCGAGGGGCTGCGGAGGGTGCGCTGTGCCTGCGGGCCGGGCTGGCCGAGCGGCTGAGGCGGCTCCGACCGCGGGCACGGCCCGAGCCCGGCTGGCCTGGGGCCGCGGGATGAGCCGAGTCCCTGAAGCATCCCTGGGAGCATCCCTGGGAGCATCCCTGGGAGCATCCCTGGAAACATCCCTGGGAGCATCCCTGGCAGTATCCCTGGGAGCATCCCTGGCAGTATCCCTGGGAGCATCCCTGAGAGCATCCCTGGCAGTATCCCTGGGAGCATCCCTGGCAGTATCCCTGGGAGCATCCCTGGCAGTATCCCTGGCAGTATCCCTGGGAGCATCCCTGGAAACATCCCTGGGAGCATCCCTGAGAGCATCCCCGGGAGCATCCCTGGAAACATCCCTGGGAGCATCCCTGGCAGTATCCCTGGGAGCATCCCTGCGAGCATCCCCGGGAGCATCGCTGCCGTCACCTCCCTGGGCTCGTGTTCGCAGCGCCCGTCACCCGAGGGGAACTGGCAGGCAGCGTCTCAGCCGTGTGTGTATAAAATGCTCATCTTTGGACGCTGTCGCTGCAGTTTTGGGGGTTCTGGGGTTTGTTTAGCGGCTGGTGCATCGCCCCGTGCGCCGGGAGCGCGGGCTGCGGCGCCGGAGGGGTCCCCGTGCCGGCCCGGCCCTTCCCGGGGCGGTGCGCGCCGGGAGCTGCCCCGTCCCGCTCTGCGCGGGGAGCGCGCCCGGGGTGCGGAGCGCAGGTGGCCCCGACCCCCGCGGCTCGCACGTCACTTCCTCGCAAACTTTCCCCGAGCTGCTCCCTCCGCTCGAGTTGCCGGCGGCGGCCGCCCGGGCCGGGGAGGGCGTTGGGCCGGCCGGGCATGCCCGGCTCGCCGCTCACGGAGCCATGGCCCGCAGCCTGGACGGCATCGACCTGGCGGCGCTGCGGGTAAGGACTGCGGCGGGGGAGCCCTGCCCGGGCTCGGGGCTGCCCTTCCCGCTCCTCGCTCCGCGGCTCAGCCCCGTTATCCGCTCCCGCGGCGGCTCCGGGTGCCGCGCCTGGCGGGGCGGCTGCGGGGCGCATCCGCGGCGGGGACGGCGGGGACGGCGGGGACGGCGGGGACGGCGGGGCGGTGCTGCCGAGCCCGCACAGGCACCGAGATGCCCGGGGGGCTCGGGGGGCAGCCCCGCGGCTCTCCCGGTGCCGCTGCCTTGGCCGGAGCGGGGCCCCGCGGGGCGCTGCGCTGCCCGGCTCGGAGCGCTGCACACCGCGGAGCTCCTTCCCCGGCCAGGATGGGAAATAATTCCTACCGACATCCCTAAAGATGTTGTGAGTGCTGTGAAGAGAAAACAAATGGGAAACGAGGAGCTTCTGGATGCGTGGCGGTTTGGCTTTTGTGGCCTTTTTGTTGTTATTGAAGTTTGAGATCTTTTATGCCCCCCTCCTTTCCCCAAGCTAAAAAAGTCAGCATTTACCTAGTTCAGTGAATTTTTATTGTTATCCTCTTATGTTTTCAATGTAAGCCAAACTTTGGCCACGTTAAAAGCGGCGCTGTCGGTGTTTCACCTCCACAGAGCAGTGGCAGGGCTGTGTGTGATGCCCCGAGTTCCACTTGCCCTCTTTAGACAGGAGCTGAGCACGGAGCACCCGTCCAACCCAGGCAGGGCTTCTGTGGAGTGCTCTCGACAGAAGAGGAGGGAAGAGTTCAGTTGTGGCAAGAAGCAGTCATCCCCAGACAGTGAAACCAAAGCAAGCCGCTTGCTAAAAATATCAGGGAAAAAAGAAAGAGGGCTGGGAGCAGCCTTTGCGATGCTCACATGGCGAGGAGGGTGTTCCAGACTGGAGGCAGAAAGAGGAAAAGCAGCAGGGATGGTGAAGTTAGGAAGGATGGCAAAGGGCTTCTGGCTAAGCAAGCAGAAGTTTAGTCTGGCTCTGCTATGAAGTGTAAGGCAAAATAATGGAAGTTCTTCTTTAGGGCTTTAGCAGATGAATCTCATCTCCTTAAATAAATAAGGAAATAGTGTGAGTTTGAAAAGGAGTGAGTCTGCAAAGCAGACAGCAGGCTTTGTGACAGAACCATCTGATTCACAGCCTCCAAAGCTGAGAGCACTGTGAGTTTCAGCCTCCACACGGGAAGGGATACATGTCTCATTTTGGGAGAAACCCCTTGGAGCACATCAGCAGCCTTGGTTTGGGGTTTGTGCTAAGTAGGAAATAGGAGGCAGGTGAGGCTGAGCTGTGGCAGTGATTTAAAGACAGGTGCCTTGCCTTTGCTGTGTCTGAGGTGTTCCTGGGGCTGGTAGGAGCTGCCTGGTGCTGTGCTCCAGCCTCCCACAGTTGTGAGTGGGGTCATTTCCAATCTGAGATTGCCTTGCTCCCCTCCAAATGGGTGCTCACCAGGGCTCTTCCCTTTCCCTGGAAAGAAAGGGGCCTGAGGATTCCTGACACTGCTGGGTTCACCAGGGCAGTCAGAGGCTAAAAAGCCCTGAACTCTGTGCTGAGCTCCAGAGGTGCTGCAGAAGAACTTGTGCTTCAGACACCTGGATCTTCTTTAGCTGCAGGGATGTGAAAAGTGTATTTTGGTCATGCTCTTGTTGCTCTTCGTTCTGCCTTGCAGAGGAGATGGATGTGGCCTGGGTGCCTCTGGCCAGCAGCCTTGCTGTGCTCTCTGAGCGTGCTGCAGGTGACTGGAGGGAAGTCAAGGTGGTCACCATGTGGTACAGTGTGTGGTGGCAATTAACCTTCGAGTGATGAATGTTCAGGCCAGAATTTTGGCATCTTTCAAAGGGAATCCAGCAGCTGGGCAGGGGCTGGCTGGTGAAGGGTTAGCTGGACCATGGGCTTAGGTGGTAGCTGGGAGGAAGCACTACATCAACAGTGATGTGTGGCTCCAGGACAATTAGGAAGGTGGCCCGTTGTGAACAATGCCAGCAAACAATGCAGTGCTGATATCCAAGCAAACAAAGGCAATCCAAGGACCAGAGCCCAGATTAATGTCCTTTATGACTCTTAACAAGGCTTGGTTTACTGTGGTGTCCTGATTAAAAGAAGAGAGATGGCCAAGTATTTGGCTGCACTCAGACCTGTGGGGGCTTGAGGTGCTAATGCTCAATTTGCTAGCAAGGGCAGGATGGGATTTGCACTGTATTAACTTTAATGCTAATGTTTATTTAGATAATTGTTAGGGTCTTTCCTGGAGTGTCAGAAGCCTTTAGAAGCAAATTGTTGGGATGCTGAATCAGAACCAAATTTATTGAAAGAGGAAAGAGAAGCTAATTTTGAGGCACTTCTTAAATTACTATGTTTGCATAATAAATAAGCTTAGAGAAGAAGAGTGAAGACAGCACACATTTAAGGGAGAGAGGCAGTTGGAAAGTCCAAGTTGAAAATGCAGTTTGGGTTCCCCTGGGTTTCTGCACTGTGGGCACCTGTTAATTCAGCAATGCTGCTTTGTGCAGGCCAGGTGGTGAATTAGTGCTGCTCATGCTTCCATGGGGTGCAGCAGATGCTGTGCATGGCAGCCCTGTACTGGGGGGGTTCCTAGAGAGCTGCTGTGAGTTTCACTGCCTGGACCACGAGCTGCCCACAGCACAGCTCTGTGCAGAGGTTTTGTGCCACCCACCAGTTGCTTTGGCAGTAGCAATGGTTTATTTGCTGCCTTCAGCCCCACTGAAGTAAAGCATTTCTTTATATCCAGACTAGTCAAAACATAAAATGAGGAAATGAGAAGAAAGCAAAGAAAACTTCAGTGAGATCCAGTCTTGTAGGCATTCTTATGCCTGTGCTTAAATCCATATGTGTGTTCCCATTGATTTCCTTTTTAGTGAGGGCTTTTGGAATTGGGGTTTAAGTCTAGAAGGCTTACTGACTTGTTTTAAAATAAGTGACAGGGGAAAAAAAGACACAGACTGACCTGCATGGGTCAGAAGTCATCTTGATCTGATTTATGCATTGCTTTTTTAAAAAAAGAAAAAGTCTTGTAAGATTGACAGTCCAGGAAGTTTAAGATTAAATCTCATTTAACTTAAAACCAAATGAACTCATTAGTGCTTTCAGTTATGGAAGTCTGGGCTGTGTTGCTCTGAAGGCATTTATCACGGCAGTTGTGCCAATAAAGGTGGAATCTGCTCAGAAATAAAGCCTGTGTGTTTCCACTGGGATTTTGCCAAGGTAAACATTTCTGTATCCAATATGAAGAAGGAATTACTAATATTAAAAGATTAACATATAAGTAGAGTGGAGAATAGTTTGATACCTCTAAAAAAAAAAGGATATTTTGCAACCAGGAGCATAGAAATTGTACTTCTGAGATAATGTTTTTGTGTATCACATCCCTCAGCAGTACCAACAGGCAGTAACTGACATGATTGATTGCTGAAACACATGTGGTAAAACTGACACATGGAGTTAATAATATTTTATATAACATATATCACTCTCAGTGATACCATGGCAAGAAATGAGCTGAGTGATAAATGGCTTAGCCAGAAACCAAGAAACTGATCTCTTGAGTTCTTAATGGGTTTAAATAAATTGCTCAAGTGAGTTTTCACTGAAGCACCAGATTTTTTGATGTATTCAGTGTTTCAGGAATGAGCATTTCCCATGCCTTGCAACGAGAGGGTTCCCTGTCCCTGAGGGGCTGCAGCCCTGCTGCAGTGTTGGTGTCAGAGCAGCTGGTGCTGCAGCACAAGGGTGGATGATGCTTCATGTGGACTGATCACCTGACTCATTAATCTCTTATGTAAATTAACAGCAATCTAGTTTGGGTTCAAAGCCAAGAGTTCAATACCTCAGTCAAATTCACTTTGTTTTATTGGCAGAACAGGAGAGTTGAGTGTTCTCAGCCTGCCTGTAAGTTAAGGTTGCCTGGTTTGGTACATATCCCTACTAAGATAACTGGGCTCAGGTGCTTTATAGTGTAATTTTTTTTCAATTCTGCTCTTTGGGTTTTTTCCTTTGTTGCATTGCTCATACCAAGCATTTCACAGCAGAGCACAGCAGCTCAGCCTCCAGGCTAGCTCAGTGTGGTAAAGCTTGGGAACCTGGAGTTTCTCCTTATTCTACTGTAACCTGAGTCTGCAGTTGAATTCTAGTATTTTTCACACACCTTCATTGATTTGTTGTATTTGCTGTAGTGCCAATGCTCACCAAGTTGTTTTGTATGCAGAGTTTTGTGAAACTGGCCTGAAAACAAAATATTAATGTGTTTCTTACCCTGTGATTTGGCAATTTCCCCTTCAGTGTATAACACATTAGGAGATGGGCCTCAGATATTTCGTTTCGGTGGTGTACAATTAGCTTCTGCTATGAAGTGGTAGCTCTAATCCAAATAACATTATTTCTTCTGCTTTTTGCAGGACCCTGCGGGAATATTTGAGCTGGTGCAGGTTGTTGGAAATGGGACATATGGACAAGTCTACAAGGTTTGGATCCCTCTTTAATTTAGGATGCTGTTGTTGATAAAGCTCTATTACCTAAAGCAGAAGTGAGCACCATTTAAGAAGGTGGACAGTTGTTGCAGTAATAGCCTGGTTTGTCTTGCTCTCTTTTCTGCATAATCCAAAATGTACTACCTGTGAAATTCCATGGCCCTTCCCTCTGTCCTGTTTTCATGTCTCTTTGCTGCCACAGGTCACATAAATGGCTTTGGTACTTACTTCCCTCTGCTCTGTTCTTATTTTCTCTTTTCAAAATTATTTAAAAGGTGTCTGGCAGAAATTTACACAATGATGGCTAAATTTGGCCTGGACTGGGTGAAGTTCAAACCTCAGCCAGCAGTTCTCTTCAAGACAGAGGTGTCAATGATCCCTGCTCTGCAGGAGGCAATGAAGTCTTTGATTTCTGTCATTACTGTCACATTGCTTTGTCACTGTGGTATCAAAGCAGAACCACCAAACACAAACTGCAGCAGTTAACATTGCCACAGCACTCTGTGCTCCCTGCACAGCTTATTTTAGTTACAACAAGCCTAGAAAACTGTTCTTTCACTGTGAAGCCTTCCCTAAAAGTGATTTAAGAAGAGGAAATAGTTGTGATTAAACAGAGAACCAGGTTCCCATTTCAAGAAGGAAGGCAGAGGAAGGAGAAGGCCATGCTGAACCCTTGGAGGTGCCTCAGAAGAGCAGTGGTGCTGCAGTAAATCATCTGGTGCTGGAATAACTCTGTCTGGTGCTGCTTCTCCCCCAGGTCCCACTGCTGTCCCTGCTTGGCAAGTCCTGGTGTGTGTGCAGGCTCTTTGTGCAGTGATCCCTCTGTGAAAAAGTGCACCAGGCTCCTGGAGCAGCAGTGCAGGGCTGTTCTTTCTCCAGGGCACTGAATACATGCTGCATTTGGGTGTCCATCCTCTGGTGGCAGACCTGCTGTAATCACATTTTACTTTCCCTTTGAAGCTGTAGGTTCTGGAAGACGCTTTACAGGAGCAATCATGGGAAGTCTCTCTTTTCCATGCTACCATTTTTTATTATGATTTTTATGTCAGAAGCAGGATCTTTCTCATGTAACTCTTTGTGGTGGTGAAGTCTTTGTTGTTTCTGAGACTGTCATTCAGATACTGCTTTTAATACTACTGAATCAAAAATACATGCTCAGGGGTTCACATGGACAGATTAGAAGCCAAGAGAGATTTAGAGGTGCTGTTGTTTTTTTACCTGTAAAAAGATCCTGAATGTTCTGTGAAATAGTTGACTTTCTTTTTGTGTCTGGATTAATTTTATATTGGGAAAGAAAAATTTCAATCTAGTCATCTTTTATGAATGTTGAGTGTGAATCAGCTGCTTAATCATGGCAGAAGCAGGAAGGAGCAACATAGTTTGCTTCTCTGCTGCAAAAGAAAATATTTTGAGCCATCATGTAGCTCATTAGAGTGTTAGTTGCCAAAATGTGCAAGAAATATTGACAGTGACAATTTAAAATTGCACCCAAAGGCTGCTTTTCACCAAGCATGCCAGAGAGCAGGCTCTGACAGCTCTGGGGATGGGGTGGTTTCAGTCCCTGCTCATTCTGCGCTGGGGCTGGCTGGAACATCTGAGGAAGGCACTGGGAGAAGGGGTCTCAGAGGGCTGGGGAAAGCTTTGTGCACATGAATCCTGCCCTGGAGGGGTGAGGGGCTGTGTGTGACCCCAACTGAGGTGAAACAAATGGTTAAACTTTGTCCAGAGAGCAGTGTGGGCAGCGGGGAGTTGTGCTGGGGATGGAGCAGCTCTGGGTGGGATGGTGGTGGGAGCTGCTGTTGGAGGGACAGATGCAGAATGCACATCCCACACTCAGCAGGCAGCTCTGCCACTGCTGTGGAGGAGTTTTGCCCAGCCCAAAGGCTCAGTGTGTTTGGAACTCCTCCTGCAGACCCTGAGCACCGCCTGAACGCTCTCAGGTGTTTCTGCCTGGTGGCCTCTCCCTGGAGCTGGCCTTGCACCCAGAGCAAATGAGTTTTCTCAGGAGGAGGGCAGCTGCAATGGAACATTGCTTCTGCAGTTCTGGCCATGAGAAGTTAGGCTCATGCTCACTTTTCTTTTTAACTCCTGTGTACTGTGTCCTCTGATCTGTGAAATGCTAGCACTGATCGAGTGAATGAATGGAATTCTGGAATAATTTTGCAGTTTGTCTGGTATAAGCTTGTGATTATAAATATTTAAGTTATAAAGTAGTCTCTGTTATCCATATACTTTACTCATATCATTACAGCATGTTTTTATTCTCTTGAGGTGTTAGATTCTTCCATACATTCAGAAACCACACATAGTAATTTGCACATAATCAAAGAAAAACTTATTTCAGGCTAAATAAATTATATTCAGGATTACTAAATTGCTTTGTTGGCTGTGAAAATGATTCATATTTTAATATATGCAACTCTATAAAAATGAAAATAAAATTTTGAGGATTCATGATTAGGTTTAGAAAACCATGTTTAACAGATTTATTGAAGAAGATTATTATTCATACTGAATTATTCCAGTTCCAGTTCAGGGTATTTTGAAATGAAATGGAAGAGGTATGAATTGTACACATAACAATGCTGGAGCTGAGTAGAAATGTTATAAAGATTTGTGTAGAATAGCTGACTAAATGCCAGCAGATTTTTTTTGATAACTTATGAAGTAGTAGGACATAAATACGCCAGTACTGGCAACTTCAGCCTTTGCAAAGTATGAATTAGATGTGAAAAAAAATCCAATGGTAACCAGAATTCATGAGACTTAGGCTTCATTATCTCTTGAAATTACAGGTGAGTTTTTCAGGTAATTCCCGATTTCCACGTGCTGGAATCCAAAGAACAATCCTGTGTAAGAGGTGATTCAGAATAATGCCAGGGCAGGTGGTGGCACAGCCCTCCCTGACAGGAAGGGAGAACTGAAAGCATTTGCTGGTGGTTGGGAATTAGGAGTATTGACTCTTTCCTGCCTTTGTCTCCTCAGTGTTGAGGAGCTGAGGGTCAGATTGTGTCATCTCTGCACCATCTCCACTGAATGCATTTGGGAAAGAGAAGTTTCTGAACATCCCATGCACTCCTTCTGGCAAAATCTGTCCATCCTCTTGCATGCTCTTGAGGCCAGGGATGAAAATGGATGTTCAGGCCATCAGCAGTTGCTCTCCAAATATGAGGACCAGCATTTTTGAGGGTTTCTAGAGCTGTTGATCATTAAGGACCTTCCGAGAGCAGAGCAGTGTTTTGTATTGTGTAACATCTGGGAGGAGGTGAGGAGGCTGAGGGTGCCCCTGGGAGGTCTCTGGGATGTGTTGGGCCATGGCACTGCTGTGAGTTCTGTGCCTGCTCCCATTCCCTGCAGGATTTACCAGTGTGGGCTCTGAGTGCTGGCTGGGGCTGCTCCCTCACCCTTGATGCACAGCAGCTCTGTGCTGCTCTGTGCCTGTCTGTTCAGCAAGAACTAAACTCTTAAGTTTGGGGGAAGTGAAATATTTTTTCAAAGACTTCTGCTGTTAGTTTCATAATCTTTGATGGGAAGTGTTTCTTCCATAGAAGCCTCTTAATGCATTTTCTGTGTTCCAATTCTTGATGCAGGGTCATTTTTCTGTTGAGTAAATGGGGAAAGGGAGATATGGGGGCAGCTGAAGGGGTTGCCATTTTTGAAGTGTTTGGGTCACACAATTCTTCCTGAGCTCCGGAGGAGGCTGTGAGACTCTGATAGTTGTCAGGATGAAGAGGAATTGTTCCTAATCCTTCTCATTCAGCCATGCTGTGAGAGTCCTCATCCTTCTGAAGCTTTCATGGGCCAAATGAGGTCAGCAATGGTGTTCTGATACCAAGAGGCGCCTGATTGGGACTTTTGTTTTCCTTATTTTTGTTGATGTGGATTAGCCTTCTCCTGGGCTTGCCAGTTTTCAGTGGCCTAGGGAAAGAGAGACCATTGTCTTTGGATAGTTCCAGGGGCTGGTGTTTTTCAGCACATGATTTGGAGGCTGGTGATAAACCCCAACAGATTTGCAGCTGCTGTGTGTGCAAAATGGTTTTATCTTTAGTGGAATCTGAGGGCCCAGGGAGCTTGAGAGAGGTGCCCTGGTTTGGAGCTGTGAGAGGCAGGACAGAAGACGTGGATTCCCAGCAATGCAGTGATGGAGAAGCAGCAGCGCTGCTGCTGAGGCAGCCCTGCCTTCCTGCAGCGACTCTGCACAGCCAATATTTTTATTTTTCTGCGGTCACATAAGACGCAGGATACAAGAAGGAAGCAGGTCTGCGTCAGGAAGTGTATGGGGGTTTGGTTGGGGTTTTTTTGTATGTTTGGGGTTTTTTGTTGTTGTTGTTTTTATTGGGGGTTTTTGGTTGTTTTTTTTTTTTTTTACACAGTTGCTTCTTGGCATTGCATCGCGTTTCAATTGCTGCCATGAGTTCTGAGTTACTTTGTTGCTGATGTAGAGTGGCAGGAGGGCAGCAAAACACAAATACAATGTTTCAGTTTATCTTAATTTGAAAGTCTGTTAAATTCTTCGTATTCTGCGTCCCTGAATAACTGGCTGATGTAATTGAGCTGGGAGTGGTGGGGAGAAGGAATATGGGGGCGTTTGAGACTGGGTAATGTGTGGAAAGAGTCACCCGACCATGCTGTTATGGATTGTTAAAATCTGTGGACTGTATTGTAAACCATAATTAATGGTAACACCTGGAAGGTTAAATGTAAGAAACATTACACTTATGTTCAGTATAATCCAGATAGTGAATGTGTATAAGCTGAAAACTTTTAAACCATCCCTTCTGTGGGTGGGCCAGCAGTAGCCACTTTCCAGAGATTGTGTCTTGGGGCTGAAACCCAATTTCAGAATCTCCAAAGTGCTGCAGAGGTGTTAAAAATGACACATAATCTCGGGTTCTTTTGTTGTCATTTGTGGTGAGCTACAGTTTTCAAGCTAATCTTAGTCTTCAAGTCGAGAAAGGAAATCAGCTGTACTCTGTAGAAATGACAAAGTGCTACTCTCTGTTTCACTAGCAGTTGATAAAAGTGCTTGTTTGTCTATCTGTTTATTTTGGGTTTTGGTAGTGGTGCCTTTTTCTTGGTCCTAAAATTAAGAGGCAGACACAGTTAAGAGATGAGGGGTTTTTACTTTGATGTTTAATGAGGATCTGTGTGGTGCAACAGTTCATCAAGGTGGGATATGCCGAAATGCACACACACGGTAGATCATGTTTACAAATTTATAATTAAAATTTATAATTTATAATTGAAAATTAGCATATCTAATGAAGCTGTCCCAATGAGAGGCTTGAATGAATAGTGTGACATGTCAAAGTATTCCCCCCAGACAGTCTAATCCTAGTTTGCAGGATGTGTTCTAGAGGGGGCCTTGGTTTCTCAGGATGGCACAGGGCTCTCCAGCCTCCAGGTGTGAGACCTTGGCTGTTTGGTCTCCTGGCCTAGAAGAGAATACCAGGCTTAAAGAATGCAGATTATGCATGCTAAGTGTATGAGAATGCATAAAAGGTATAGAAAAAGAAAAGGCAAGATCCATCATGGCAGCAGCAGAAGAGCTGATTATCTTGTCCACATGAAACTGTCTTGGTTAATGTGAACCAAGTCCCTGCTTTTAACAGAAGGTGGGACCATGTGTTGCCTGAGGTCTTTTCCAATCTCAGTTTTGAGTTCAAGACGTACCTACTATCAACCCAGCCTATTAGGGTGTGAATTACTGACTTGGAGGATACAAAACCCCCCACTTCTATATGAAATATTTATGTATATATAAAATAGGTAGTTTATGGTGTGTATTTAGTTGTCAGAGTCAGGAGCATTTTTGTGCTGGGGTTTTTAGGAGTTTGGTGCTGTTTGGGTTTTTTTTTTAATCTTGTCTTCCCTGCCTATTTGCATGACAGGGCCAAACTATATTCAGCACTGGATTTTAAAATAATGGATCAAACATGCGAAATTAATTAGCAAATTGTGAAGTCCTGGTTCTAGTTAGTGAATATTTCAGAGAAACTCAATTAAGATTCTTAGGAGCCAAACTAGTTTATCAAAACTAGAAGAGCAAGGATGTGAAAAAAACCTTTCAGCTGTGGAGTGCCTCTATACAATAAAGGCTCTGGCTGAACAGAGCAATGTACAATAATTAGATGTGCCATTAGAGAGTAGTAAAATCCTTGCAAATAATTTATTTTCAGGCCTCCTGCTTTCAGCTCCTCCATGTTTTGGACCTGAAAGTCCATGTGGGAGAGTACAGTGCATTTTCATCCTAAACTGTTGGCATTTTGAGCTCATGTTGCATAACACTTCAGGTTTTGTCACTGGGTCATGCTATTTTGAAGGTAAGAGAACGTGCTAAAAATGCACTGCTGGTAATGTGAGCATGGTGGGAAGTAGTTCAAGCTCTTAATTCCCTGCTCAAGCACTTTGCTGTGCTTTGAGCACCTCACCAGTGACATTGATTTCAGTAATCCTGACTGCTCAGTGGCATCCAGATTCACACCAATGTGCAGATACATCAGTGTGACCAGTGCTTTGTGGGCCTGAGCTCTGCAGTATCTGAGCTATCAGAAGTATTTTCATTGTATATGATATTTGAATTTGTGTAACTTGGGGAAAAAATTGTAATTGCCTGTTTGCAGTCCAGAAGTCTGCCCTTGTCACCTACTGAACCTTGTGGAATTCCTGAAAGGTTTTCAAGATCTGCTTTAGAAGCACCTTCTCAAAGGCCATTTATTCCCCATCCCCTACTTCCTACCCTTGAAAATACTAAAGCTTAGAAACTTCTGAGATCTTACAACTGAGCAGTCCAGGAGATAGACTTCATAGCAAGCTGTGCCCTTTTCAGTGTCCTGCATAAATAATGTTATTAGCTCCTGTGAGTAGCTGGGTGTGGTCTGGGGCAGTGCCTTTGGGAGCTCCCAGAGTGTGAAAAATGCACTTTTCCATAAAGGTAAGAGAGGGGCTGATGTGGGCAGCTGTGGCTCAGGAGATCTTGCTTCTCCTCTTGCCTCTGCTCCCCGCCTTAGCCAAAAAACATGAATTTGCTGGAAATGGAGCTCTTTGTGTGAGTGTAGCTGTGAAAATGGAGGCAGCCCTTGGTTTTGTGCAGCATTTTGGGATTGTGGTTAGGAGGAATCAGTGTGCTCATGGAGGTGATCTGTGAAAATTGGTTAGCAGCCACTTCCTGAACAATGTGCTGTTTGAAAACAGCTTCGCTTGAATCCAAACATGGGTTCAAGAGAAACCAGAGTGGGAAAATTTCAAGAAATGAGTCGGCTTTCATTTCCAAACTTTGCATCAGAAATGTCAAAACATTACATTTAATATCCTTCATTTGAACATACATTTAAATTCAGCAGGATGTTTAATAGATTGGGGAAAAAAGGTACAGTCATACTGAAATAATCTGGCATGACAAAATGAAATGTGAATATTAATGTGAATTACTCTGATTTTATATTCTAAGAGGAGTGTTTGCAACCAAAAGTGAGACCAGTTAGCAAAATACTGACATTTTGTTGGTGTTTACTGAATACTGGAATTTACTAAATTCTGTTTTCTGACTATGTGGTTGCTACATCTGATAGGAGCTTTTTAATGCAATTTTTCCTTGTATCTCTATTGTTAAAAATGGAAACATTTAGAGGAAAAGGTCATAAGAGAAATGTGTGATGGCCTTCTGAAAATTCCTCAAGTTCAGTAAAATGTAGATATCTTTCTTATCTAGTATGCTGAATTTGGCAAGGCATTTCCCCAGTACTTAAAAATAACAAAAGAGTAACCAGTTTGCTAATTATTTCTGTTGCATTAGATTTGTCTACTTCTGTTTTACTCTTGGCTTTAAACCTGTGAACAATTATACTAAAATATGCAACAAAACCATCATGAAATAAATATGCATATGACTTAGATAATGGATTCTCAAATGTATTATTTACACAGATTTTTCATTATGTTGTCTTGTTATATGGAAAAAGGAAAGAGCTGGGAAAAAAATAATATTTGTTTTTTGCAGTCTAATGTGAAATATTTATTGTAACAGGCTTCTTGCAAACATTCTGCCCCCAGAAGCCAAATTGTGTCACTAGATATCTGATTGCCTTTTATTATGATCAGAGGGCAGAGTTAGGAGTTGGGGGCCAGCGTTATCTCTCGTGCTTTGAAAATCAAATTACTGTGGCGGGCTCTTGCAGTTTTCCTGTGCAGAGGAGCAGAGGCAGCAGACTGGGGGGCACCAGACCATTCCTGCTTTGGGATGCCTTTGGATGAAGGCACTGGGCTGTGCTTTGCTGTCCCTCCCAGTGGAAGGCAGCCAAGTTCTGCAGGCAGGGCTGGAGGAGCAGGGGCGCCCCATGGACCCAGCGAAGCCTGGCATGGCTCGGGAAGGGGCTGGAGCTGTGAATGTGCTGCACTGAGGGCACACTGGGCTTTTTGTGCATGTGCAGATCAGCCTAAGCAGGTCTGACGTTTCCCAAAGGCACTGGAGCTCCTGGCTGTGTTTGTGCTGGTGTTTGGGGGTGCAGATTGCTGGGGCAGCTTCCCAGGCGGGAAGGGGCTTGCACAGGGAGAAGGTCCATGTGTGGCAGCCTGCTCTCCAAAAATGTGCCTGGAAAAGGATGAAGGAATAGAGAGATTGACTTTCTTTGGGACACTTGGAAAAAATCAGCCAGAACTCTTTTGAGTAGAGGAAGATACAAAACAAAGACTGGAAACTCAGATCTCTGAGAACACACATTGGAGAACAAAGAGCAGAGAGGATTTTGAACTCATCCTTTCCTATGTTCCCCTCTTCCTTTCTTTACACTGTTAGTTTCTAGGTACCCACCTGTTGGCAGGCTTTGCATGGCCTGTATCCCTGGCTTGCATGATGGAGTTGCAGTATTTCCATGCTGGTGAGGGAATCAGCCTGTGCAGACCCTGGGTGAGTGCTCAGGTTCCTGCCCAGGTTTGCAAAGCACCTCCTGCATTTGTGAGGCTGCTCAAAGAGTCAGAGCACACTCCTGGTCAGGCCTTTCATGTCATTTGGCTTCCTACATCTGCCAAAGTCAGAGTTCTCTGACCAGGAATGAAGGGAAATGGCCCTACCAGAGCTGGGTGATGGCTGGAGCCTGCATGGCACCTGCCCTGTCTGTCACACAGATGGGTTTGAATGCCAGAGGGAGTATATGAAATATCTGGCTGGCTAAGCTTTTGTGGTTGCTGTATCCTGCATGGTTTGCATTGTTCTGGCAGACCTCTCTCTTTGAAAGTTATTAATATTAAAATAGAGCAATTCTTTATCATGTGGAGATATCCTTGCAGCCCAGCTCTGTCAGGGGTGGCTGGGAGGCTTCAGCCCCTGTGCTGGGATGGAGGCAGTGCTGAGTCACACAGGGCTGGACAGGGATCGTAGGTGCCACTGGAGATGACACTGTGGTCTGTAAACTGTGGTTCTTAAAGGGGAGCCTGTCTGGTTGAGTCCTCTGGTGTGTAAATGCTGCCTGATTTTCTGGGAAGGTTGTACCTTCAGCTTAGGTGAGCATATGCCAGCAGTGGGTTTTCTTTTCTTTCTGTCTTCCCTTATTGCCAGGCAAGCGGCATAAGTGCCACCATACAGTGCCCTGTTGTCTGAGCTGTCAGAAGCCATGGTGTGATGTGAAAAGTCCCCGGAGATTGCTTGATGGATTGTGATTTCTCCTTATAGACTTGGGAGCATGATCAGAAAGAGAAATGGGGAAGCTGCTGCTCTGCATTCCCCCCGCCCTGGGCAGGCTGGTGACTGTGCAGTTCTCCAGGTGTGTTCCAGGAGCTGCCTGTGCAATGACAGCCACATCTGTCCTGCCTGCCAAGGAGGACATCCACCATTGTGAAGGACCCTTTATGAGCAGGGTGTCTGCAGTACAGGAGGTGACACAGAGGGCTTTGCACTTCAGTGTTGTTGTGATTCCCAAGCTGTGCTTGCCTGAGTGCAGCAGTGCCTTTCTGCAGATGTGCTGCTGGGGTGTTGCGGTGCCTCAGGTGGGTCCGTGGCTGCTGGAACAGGGCGTGTGCCTGGCCCTGCTGCTGAAGCAGAACAACAGCTCTCTTGAGGTTTGGCAGAAAATAGCTTTTTTTTTTCCCTTGGTGAAAACAAGAGGAAGCCTCAGCAGGTAGGAGGTTGATGCTTTGCCACAAAATCGTGTTCTCACATATCAGTACAAAGCCACTAGCTGGACCCACCCCTGGCTGTGGGCAGCATTTACTGTACCAGTTAGTGATAAAACCCATGTTCTCCCTCATTGGATCATGAGATGTATGAATATTAAATTACTCCAGTTAATTGCTGACTTTTCTAAAACAAATTCTCTTTTAAAAAGAAGAAAGAGCTGGTAACAGAAGTAAACAGAAATGTTCAAATAGCTAAGCAGTAATCTCCTTCTATTAAAGCTACTGTGAAAGTGGACAGAAGTGGAGGTATGCAAAAAATGAGCATTTTGATGACTGGTGTGGCTGGATCAGTGAAAGGAAAATGACAAACAAACCCGATTCAGGCCACTGAGCATGTCCACGCTTAACAAAATTGAGCTGGAAATAACATTTCTAATTAAACTGGGTCAAACCATGTATGCAAACCAGGTCTTTAAAAATAATTATACGAAACCTTGTTTTTTTCCAGTCCTTTGCACATGATGTCATTTGTGCGACCTATTCAGAGGGGAAGTGCTAAGAGTGGTGTGAGGGTGCTTTGTGCTCACCTTGCACTCGTTTGGTTACAGAGCAAATGGCAAAGCAGAATCAGTGCAGGGGAGCCAGTCCCCAAAGATGACTCAGTGACTAATTTCAGAACCCCTTCTTGTTAGGTATTTGTTTTTCTGTAACTCCTCAGTTACTGAATGTGTCAGGTTATTTTCTTGTGCAAACATGTCAAAAATAGGTATTTTCTGTAAGCCTCGGTGGTGCAGGGAGGAAAGGAGTTTGTCTCCTCTGATTTGCACAAAGTATGCAGGCATTGAGTCATCTTGGAGACTTCAGATTTGGTTGGAATGGGCTGACTGGTTCAAACATGATTGGATGCAAGAGCAGTGCAATCTCTTACATTCTGTTTTCTTTACAAAAAAACAACTGGCTGAGCTTCTCTTTGGTAGTGTAAGTTCATGTGCTCCCTTGAACCTGAAGGTTCAGAAGGTAGAAGGCAATGCAAAGCAGCTGGGAGATGGCTTTTCTGGTGTGGGGTTTTCATATGCACTTTGATATGTTTTTTTTTTAATGACTCTTTCGTTGTAAATAGAGACCCAATAATTTAAATTTCTGTTATTTAAATATGTGCATTGGCAATGCTGTAGAGTTTTAGTTTATCCTGCAAAATTTTCCTCTGGCACATAATTTCATATTTATCCAAAGCAGCAGTGAGCTCTTGGTGGTGTATTTTGGCATCTGGATGTAGATGACGGGATAGGCAAAGGAGCTGCAAAAGGAAGATTTTTTGGAAACTTGTGGATAGTTATACTTTTTAAGTGGTTTTTTTAAGTGAGCACAGCTAGATGTTAAAGCAGAAATGCTAGCTTTTAAAATTTATATTCTACATGTAAGCCAGCAAGATGCTGGCATTAGCTGGATGCCTTGTGGAATGTTGAGGTTGTTTTGCTGTTTTGTTTTTGTCTTTCTTGACAGCTGCTGTGAATGTGCTGCAGCTGCTTGGACAGGCTATTGCTGTTACAAGGTAAAGGAAGCACACAGGGTTCAGAGCTTGGAAAATGAGAAGTGGCTTTGAGACCCAACCATGAGGAGGGTTCTGGTGCAGCTTCCCTGACATCTGAGGCACCTTAGGCTAGGCCAGGGGGTTTCAGTGTTTCAGTTTTGAATATTTCTCTGTGTGTTTCTGTGCAGGCCCTTTTGTCTGTAGTACCTGGGCCCTGCTGTATTTGGTGTGGAAGAAGTTGATGGAGTTTCCCAGTGCTGCCTGTGGAATCTTCCTGTGGCAGAGCAGCCGGCAAACCTGAGTGAGGGCAGTGCCCTCCACCCTACACCTGTGAACGTGAGTGAGTGTTGAGAGCCAGAGCAGTGAGAGCTCCCTGTTTCCATCCGTGGGTTTGTGGAGAGCCTCATCTCCCATGGGCTGTGAACTTTGGGTGGCAGCCCTGCAGTCAGAGGTGCTTGTCAGAGATCCCCTTTTACACAAGGGGACACACTGCAGCAGTGGCCGAGGTTTATTTCTTGTGTCACAAGCTCTGGCTCAAACCTGTGAAAGGAGCTGTGCAATCACAATTTTTCCAACAGGGAAACCATTGAAAAGACACTCTTTTTTCATTGTAAACTGAGGCTTGTTTTAGAAATTTGACCCTTTATGAGACAAATTCAGCTCTAATAAACTCAGCAGCAGAAATTCCTTAGGACATAGAACCATTAAGGTTGTCTGGTTGACTTCAGTGGGGCCAGAAGTGGGTGTGAGAACCTCAGTGCTGGGACAAGCCATGGTTGGGAGAGCTGGTGGTGGGAAGGGCTGCAGGGAACCTCTGTTAGGGGTAGGCAGCAGAGCATGGGAGGAGGGCAGGGCCCCAGCCTGTGCTGGGGCTCTGGTGCTGTTTCACCCACACGCAGCTCGCTGCAGTTCACTGCTTCATCTTGCCCTGCACAAAATCAATTTGGCTTGTTTAAACAGGGCGAGACAAAGAGATGAGAGTTTCAAAAACCCAGTTAGGGCTGTTAAGTAGTTAATTTCAGGAAATTATTGGTACCTCTTGTGACCAGTTCTTCCAATGATTCACTGCTGCTTTTGCTTCATAATTACGCTGAGCTGCATTGCTCAAGGCTCTGTGGTTCTTCAGCTGTAATGTGTTTAGCCATTTTCTTGAAATTATTCTGCAGGGGTAGTTATTTCTTTCTTCCTCTCAAGACCTCACTGTTCATTTCTACCCTGCTGTGATTGACTTCAATCCCTACAAGTAATACAGGAATTGAGAAGATGAAGCATTGAGCAGTAACTGCTTGTAGCTGTTCAGGAACTATTACTGTGCATCTGACCTGTAGTTTGCTTGAGAGAAGAACCTTTGCCAGCCAGGCTTCTGCTGTACAAAGCTGATTAGATCAGTTTAGAAAAAAATGACACCAGTGCTCCTCCTGAATTCAGATGTTTTTTGGTTTTGAACTTGGAATCTCCTCTCTCTTTTAAATTCATTAGAAAAGCGAGCTATACTTCACTTGTAGGACTAATTAAAAGGGTAGTCTGGTTTCATTTTGGAGACTAACTTAACACTGAAAGCCTTTCCAAACATTTAAGTAATTTTCCCTTGAGTTTTCTGGACCATCTGGCCAATAGGATTTTGGAAGGAAATGGGAATTGACTGCTGCTGTGAGATCAGTGCCATGTAGCTCATCTCTTACAGAAATAATTCAGAAATCTGGAGGCTTGTGTGTTTTTTCACAGACTAATTGTGTTCATTAACTCCCTTTTAATTTTTGGAGAGGATTCACCGGGTAGAGCCAAATGAAAAGGCATAATTATATGCTCTTTTTTTCCCCCCTCAGTTAAATGCTCTGTGAGGAGTTTGGTATGTGTGTAAAGAATATGACCTTTCCTTAGGCAAACCTCAGATCTTCTGAACTTGACAGCATTAGTCAGCAGAGTTCTTGAGTTCAGGATTCACCTCAGGTGAGCAGAGTCATAGGGAGGGTGTTGGCCCAGAAATGCTGAAGGCAAGACTCTGAGGCTGTAAGAGAAACCCTTTACATGCCAGTTGTTAGTGCTGGGCTGCCCATGGTGTGTGAGCTGGACACAGCCACCTGCATGGGGCTGCAACCCGTGTGAGAAAAACACCACCAGAACTGCAATGGGAAAGTAAATCACCCTTAAGGCTGTTGTAGCTCTGTCATCATTTAGGCTGGAACTTGCAGCTGTGTACCCTGCTTGCCTCAAAGCCTTTTTTTTAAAAAAAAAAAAAAACCAACACAGTTTTAACCTGTGCAGAGCCGTGTCCAAGTTGTGTATCATATGCAAGAGAAAATTCAACTACATTACAGTTGCTGTTTACAAGAATGCTGAGACATCTTTAAAAATTCAGTTATATAAATGCTAAGAGCTTAATGTGCACACAAGGTTGTGTTTATGTGGGATAGAAGGCTAATAAAGCTACATCACTTAAAAAGCTAAAAGATGACTCTTCTAACATGAGGTTTGTAATTGCTGTGTGCAGCTTAACCTTTGTAGCTTTGTAGCAATGGTGAGCCAAAAAAACCTTCCTTTGAGGGATTCTTGCTCCAAAATTCTGGCCACCCATCAGCTGACCTCCTACAGTCCAGCCCTGACTTCCTTTCAGCAGGATGGGGCTGGCAGCACACCCTTAACTGCCTGTGACCTTGTCCAGCAGAGAGAGATGTGCTATGAGCAGGTTTTTGTAGCACCCTGCATTTCTGTAAACGGATGGGGATGAGTCAGGCAGCAAAAATCCACTGGGCTGGGGGAATTTGTACCTCACCCCAGACTTAGCTTCTCAGCAACCCCTGTTCTGCAGCGTGAGAGCCTTCCAAAGGCTGAGGCTATTCCAAAATTGTTTATTTTTCTGGATGAATAGACTTCTGGTGCAGCAGACCTTTGCTGTCGTAAATCACCACTGGGCTCCCAAGTGCTCTGTGGGACTGGCTCTGTGCCAGGGCTCTTCCAACCCTCCTGTTCACAACAAGAGGAGCCCTGGGACTTTAAATACCCCATATCCCCACTGTCCTGGGCTGTCCTGAACACCCCACCAGCCCAGTGTCCCCAAGCCAGAACTCCCATAGGAAGAGGAAAAAGAATCCCGTGTCTGCAGAGCCTCCGTGCCCTGACAGGGGTAGCGAGCCCTGGTGGGGGTCTGAGGCTGGGAATCTGAGAGTGTAGCAACAGATGTGAAAGGATGTGACAAATGCCAAAGCCCAGGATGAGTAGAAGGCTGTTACTTGTGCAAATAGTGATATTTAGGCTCAACAAAATCCGTTTTTATGTCTCAATAAATGTAGTGTAAGGAAAATGGGATAACTGCGCAAGATGCTTCTCAGAACTTGTCTCCTACTCACTGTGCTGCTGTCTGAGTTACTCCACCCACATATGGCCCCAAAATGTTGCTTTTCTTTCTGTGTTGGCAGCAGTTCCCACTCAGGGGCCTTGCAGTTCCCTCTAAACTCAACACCTGGATGACTTTTGAACAGAGGGGAGCTGGAGCTTCAGTGTTTGCCATCCCCTCAGATGCTACTGAAGCATCACCAGATGGAAATTGGACCAAATCAAATTCAGTGGGAGCCTGGTCCTTCACCAGGAGCAGCTCTGCCTCCAGAGCTGACCCCAAATGTGGCAGGGGAAGGTTGTTCCTTCAAGGTGCTCTATGGGCTGCAGCTCTTCCAGGACAGGCCCCCCTGGTTTTACCTGCCCCAGGAGAAGTGCTCCTGCTCCTTCCTACTCTCTGTCTTGCACCATTGCTCTCATTGTTCAGAAACTTTAAGTAGCAGTTGGAGATCTAAAGCATCATGTCTGCATGTGAGCTGAGCAAGGAGAAGTCACAGGAATGGGTACTTCCCTCCAAATGAACATGGAGCTGCAGAAGATTACATGGGATGTTCTTCTGCAGACACCACCCACTTCAAATCAGTAGAGGAGAAACCTCTGTATTATGGCTAGAATGGTATTTTCAAAAGAGCCTGGTGCTCTGCTTGATCTTGCTGATCACAGTGAGAATGACCCATTTGGGAGCAGGTTTCAGTATCCCAAAAGATCAGTCCCTAGTTCATTCTCACACAAGTATGTAGTAGCCTGGAGTGGTTCATATTTTGGATGAGGATGATAATCTGAGCAAGTGAACATACTGATATTGCAAAAAAAGTCAATATTCAAATATGTGTTCATGCAAGAGCTTGAATTTGTTCCTTTGTTTCATTTTCTTTTCCCACTGGTCTGCAGTCAGACACAGACAAACATTAGGCAAAGCAAACAATCTGTGTTTCCACTCATACAATGGGAGGAAATAGGAACTGAAAGGATAAAAAAAAAAACCTGGGCAGAAAAACTGCTTCTGGTGCCTCTTGGGTTTTACAGTTCAGGAGGGTTGTGGTACAGACATTTACAGTGGGGATGAAAAACTGTCGTTTTCCTCCAGAGATCAAGGTGATTTGATCTGGTCCTTTTGAAATGACCTTTATCCATCCCTCCCTTCTAGACAATGTGGATGTGGGTAGAATTTTAAGTGACTGGTGGAGGTTCTATTTTCTAATCTCTTCTCTGGGCTAATGTGTTGCTATTTTAGTATAGAGGAAGTTCTCCTATACGACTGCCAACTTAGTTATCTTCAGTGGTATTCTGATTTACAGTGGTAATTTTTTTTGTTTCTTTAAACATGTGACACAAGTAGGAGCCCTGAGAGAAATTCCTGATTTTCTTTTTTTACATCTTCTGAAACATCTAAAACTTCATTTGGAAAAATTCATAAACTAATATTTTCACTTTGAGTGAGCGCAAGTACATTTCCACTCCTGATATAAGGGGGGAGAAAAAAGCAGTGGGAGGGATAAAATGACATGTTCAGCACATAAATAGAGTGGTGGTGTTTGCAAGGAAAATAATTTGTTTTTCATTGAATATTCAGTCCATTTTTCTCTACAAATGTGATGAACTTTACAAAATTATATATTTTAATTGGGAATGCAGTGTAACATTTTAGGGTTTTAAAAACAATTTTAAATCTCTTTATAAATCATATATATCCCTAATATTTCTTCATTAATGCACCAGCCTTTGTCTTATAGAGCACAGAATGTTATTAATTAACTTTCATTCTTTATATATCTACATGCAGACATTTTAGGGTTTAGCGCTGATATTTTGCAACCCGAGTTCTGGGATATGTGAAATAACATTTGACTTATTGGTATGGTCTGTACCTAAAGTGACACATTTTAGCTGACTTCTTAGAACACAACTAATCACAGAGTGGGGTTTAGCCTATAGGAGGAAAAAAGACCAATACCACATAAACCTCGAAGAGCCTGCCTTGATTATCTACAGTGCGTTGCTGTTTCTGTTGTTCAGCGCTGACCCGCAGAGGACAAGGGTGGTGTTCTGTAGTGTTTGGTGATGTGCTTTGCTTTCCCTGGCAGGAAACATTCAGGGTTGGCTCTGAGGGCAGTGTTGAGCTGGAGTCTGCCAGGCAGCCCCGTTCCAGCCCGAGGGACTGTGCCTGGTGGTGTCCAGTGCTGCGATGTCTGAGAGAACAAAGGAGCTTCGTGTTGCCTCCTGTTGGTGTCAGGAGCTGGAGCAGAGGCTGCTGTGTGCTCTTCCTCTCTTTAGCACAGTTAATGGCAGCAAAGCTCTCCAGAGTGTGTTAAAGGAGCACAGGGAACAGGGAATGCACTATTTGGCTATGCTGCCCAAGGTGTTGGGTGAGACCTGGGACTGTCTGGAGATTTTGTGGCAGATGTGGGGGTGAAAGGGAAAATGTGTGGCATCAACATGGCCAGCACAGCCGGGCTGTGGTTCTGTGGCAGACCCTGCATCCTGCACTGCTGCCATGAAAGCAGCCACAAGGAAAGAAAGGCGTGCTCCAGCTGGGAGATGGAGCTGAGGGTTCCAGAGGTGACCTGGAACAGCTTCCAAAATCTCAGCATCTCCCAGTATGACTAAGAAAAAAAGAGATGTTCTAGGGGAATACAGTTCTTTGATTTACAGCCCTGAAATATAACAGACATCCAGAGCTGGTGTGACAAAGGTATCACCAAAACTTAATAATGTCAATCACAGGAGGCTTTCTGCAGCTTGAGTTTGTGATTAAAAGGATGAAGCTGTAATCAAAATGATAGCTGTGTTCCCACCTGGCTGGTGTCCTGGGGGTTTAAAAAAAAAAAATAAAGGACTCTGTTAAACTGGTGCCTATCTGTCCAAGGCATTTGTGGTTTGAGGGGTTCTGTGCAGTTTTTTGTGGTTTTGTTTTTAGGGGGTTTTAAACTATCAGAGTTGACATGGATTACATGTCATAACCTATGAAGAAATTAATCCTGAAATCCCGTGCTAGTATTCAGTGCATGACTTAGTCTGAACTTTGCCTTGGGCCATTAACTAACAAAAACAAGCTATAAGCTCTTAATTGCTTCTTCCTTGGAATATATTCCTGGAAGGTCCGTCAGGTTTTGCATTACTGCTGTATTTTTAGCTGGAGAGCTCCAAGCATGACTGCTGTGCGTTGTCTCACATGGTTGCAGCTGCTGAATTGAGAGGTATGGACTGCTCTTGCTGATAGATCTCACCTAAAAACTGTCTTCTCAGGTACTCAGCCCCAGTGTGCAAGCCCTGACCACTTGTTAACATCATGAAGACCCTGAGGATGCAGGATGCTTATATGAGGAGCCTTTTACTGCGGAACAGTGGCTGTGTCCAAGCTGCTGCATAGGAGCAGCCTATCTGCAGGTTTTATATTTTTGGGGTTCTCCTCCCTGCCGTGCTGAGCCACTGTGGAGCACGCTGCAGCTGCATGGGAGGCTGCTCCTGCCTGCCTGCAGTGTGAACAGGCAGAGCTCCTGTTCCCACTGCCTCTGGGGCTGGGCTTAGCAAACATCCCTCATCCCTTCTGAAGAACTGGGTCTGAGTAGAAGAGTCCTATGCGGGTGGAAAGGAAACAGAAGGATCATGACTTCATTAAGGTCACATGGAATAGGACAGAGGGTTTCCTGGATCCCTGCACAGAGCATTGTTCACTCCCTGCATTATCTCTTAAAGGCTTTTCTTGTATTTGCAGGATGGAAAGGGTGGAGGGGAGAGGGGCGAAAGGGTGGGGACCGGTCCCACAGGGCACAGCAGGCTGAGCTGGCAGGCTGCCAGCCCTGCAGGGCCACACAGATGGGCTCACACTTCAAAGTTCATCAGTGCATTTTGAACAGGAAATCTGATTGCTCGAGTTCACTTTCGGTGAGAGCTGCAGCCGCACAGCTGTGCTTTCACCTCGCTCCCAAAGGGCCAGTGGCCACAGGCTGCATCTGTTATCCCATAAGGAATGTCTGCTTGAGAAGGACCTTGGCTGCCAAAGTCCCACACCTCCAACAGCCACATCTCACTTCACAATGCAAGTTTGAACATCCAGAGAAGGTCCCAGGAGTTAAAGTTGTGGTATTTACCAGCTTTCAGGATTACAGTGGTGGGTCAGCCAGGAGTCTCCCACTCTTGTGCTAATGCTGTGAGCTGATGGTGTGTGTGCCTGATAGCAGGGTGTGTTTGGTATGAAATGGCCCTTCATGCAGGCACAAAGGTGCAAACTTGAAGTGTCCCAGTCTTCTGGTTTTTGGGAGGTGTCCCTGCACACCGGCACCTGGCTCTCTGTGCTGCTTCTGGTTGCAGACAAGAAGACAAGAACAAGGGACAAGAACAAGGATTTCTGGTGTGGTGAAATGCCCCAGCTCTGTGCAGCCTTGGTGTCCTGCAGCAGACAGTCCCTGCCTTTCTCAGGCACTTTTTCCTGCTGCGGTTACGTGGGGACAGCTCCACCAGACAGGCCCAGAAACACGTGAACATTGACGAGTGCCAAAAAGGAAGCCTGTGGTGGGGCTGCCGTGGGCTGCCTTGGCACGGTGTGCAGCACTCCAGCGGACAGCTGCCTTCTGCTGTCTGGGCTTGCCATTGTCCACTCCAAATCTGTCAGATCCCAGGTGGGGAGGGAAGCTGGTGGGAGCTGTTTCCCACCCCCAGGAAGAGAGATACGTGCAGGAGCTGGGAGGGAAGCTGTCAGACCGAGCTCTCTGCCTGTGACTTGCAGCCTTATAATCTCTTTGGGACCTTGGGTCTCTTCTTGTAATCATGGCCCAAGGCAGGGACTGTCCAAAATTTTTTTTGGAACATAAGAGTAAGAGGTGTTGTACGTGACTGAATACATCATTTGTAAATATACTTAATTCATGTAAAGCCCCTTTATCAGCTAATAGCTGGCTGCTAATGTTGACACTCTTGTTGGATGTAAATAGAAAAGTACGTGTCTTGACCCTTGGTAAAGGGCATGGATAAGCAGTTCCTTTATCTAAGGTGAAAAGATAAATACACATCCAACAGAAATAACACTGAGCAATCTGCCCTATTCCATGTATCTCTCCCCGCAGAGATAATACAGGGTTGGAGCTCATCAGAACCAGATCTTTGGCATCAAGCATCTCCCACAAGTCTGGCTGCAATGAGCAGTGTGTAGATTTGAAAAATGTGTGTGCTGGCTTCAGGTTTGCTGAGTGTTACTGTAGTGAGTAACTGGCAACTGCAGCAGACTATGCGGAAATATTTTCTGGAGGAGACCAGGAATTTAGCTGGACTCAAAGCTAATGGGAGAATTTTTTCCAGCTTGGATACCTCATCAAAATGAAGGGTGGAACTTCAATTTTAGAAAGTCATTGAGCCTCAGAATTGTTCGTGTCTAAGCTCTGTGATAGAATTTGATGCTGTACTCCTGGGTAGGAATATGGGTGTTGCAAATGGCTGTTGGATGCAGTCACTACATTCTCCAGAGCTCTTATACTGAGCATTTGGGTGAAAGATTAAACCTTTTATTAGGGAAACCAGCCCACAGACCATTCCAGCCCTCTGCTCAGTTTCTGGGGAAATGTGCAGTGGAGGATCTTGAATCACAGCAGGCTGAACTCCAATGATCTGGAGGGGATGGGCAGAGGCAGAGTGAGCAGAGGGCTGGGAGGGCAATGCCTCTTGTTCTTCTCAGATTAAATCAGTAAGGATGAACTTCAGCAGGTCTTGTCATTGGAAGTGAATGAATCAGCTGATCTCATTTGGTTGGGAAAAAGTAAAAACAGCCAGTTTGCTCCTAGAAGCTTTAAACAAAAATCAAAACACCCCTTTTCTCAAAATAATTCACACGTGCTCAACTTAGTGGCTTCAGCAGAAGCAGCAATGTGAGAGTTCCCATGAACTCTGGCTAATCTCTGAGATTTATTGATAAATGAAAAAAATAAGGGACCAGCACTGAAATCTTCCCTTGTCAAGAAGCCCAGGGCTAGGTTCAGGATGTTTACTGCTTCTAGAGATGTTAAGGAACATTGACTCCAAACAGTTTAAAAGACCAATATTGAGAAATTTGTAATTTTTGTTCTGAACTGCCAGCACAATCATAGTCTGTGCCTTAATGCAGGAGCAGGATTGAGTTGTGCATCTTAGTTAACAGGGACATACTTTTTGAGCAAAGGTGAATCACAGCCCTCAAAACAAAAGGACTTGCTGTTTTCTTTCCCATAAATAGTGATTTTTCAAACCTTTTTTGGGGGGTTCAGTATTCACATTTATAGTAGTAAGTGAGAGCAGCAGGTTTTGCATCCAGTGGAAATAACTGTGGCAGCAAAATGACCAATATCTGTTACACAGAGGGACAACTTGACCAGGAGTTACACTTTGACACCAGGACTGAATGCCAAGCCTTTCCCTCTCCCTTATTCTGATGAATATTCAAGTGCAGTGTCAGCCTAGTACTCATGGGTTATTTTTTCAGTAAAGAAGCAGGTTTCCAAGCTTCACCACAGTTGTGAGAATCAGGGTTAGTTCTTGGTCCTTTGCAGGATCTGCAGCAGTCCAGGGGAGACTCCTGTTTTCCATGGGCTGCTCAGCTGGTGCAGGTGCCCAGAGATGTGGACAGACACTGTGGACAGACACTGTGCTTGCTCAGACCATCTCTGGGTGCAGACAGGGTGCCTGGGCTTTGGGGCAGGCCCTCTCCCTGTGCTGCCAAGACATTCCATGGAAATGGGAACGTTTGCAGACAGTGGCTCCAAGAGAGGAGCTGTGGCTGGGCAGAGGGAACTTGCTGACCAGCCTTGGGATGGATGCTGACCCAACATCCATCCTTGGGGCTGGCACAGGTCACAGCCCATCCACACTCACCCACCAAGGCCTGTGTGGCCTGGGGAGAGGGTGCCCTGTTTGTTTTCCTCCTGAGGTCTGTGCTGATGGGTAAATCCTATCATTCTACTTCATGAGGAAATGCTTTGCAATCCCAGGAGTGCTTCCATGGAAAGAGGACATCTTCAAATATACAAAAAACTCGGCAGGATTTAGTTTTTTGTAAAAGAAAACATGACTGTGACATATTGCCTGAGAATGAGGAATCATTTTTCTTTGATGCAAAATTGCTTAGTCTTAGAAATAACATTTGTGTGCACTTTTGTGCAGATAGAACCTGGGTTTTTAAATTACATCAATCCAGTTTTTAATTTTGTGGGTGTAAATTGCACCTGCAAATCATTTTGTCTGCAAACTGCAGCATTTCATATTTGATTTCCTGATTTCCAGTGGCTTCCTTAACTGCTGTCAGTTAGTTATTTTGATATACAGCTTTGCAGGCACTACTATTTTGGGAATAAAATTGCGGTCTCAAAGCTTCAAACCCATTTCTGAACATCTGATGGAAGTGAGAAGGTAGGATGTACAGCAAACCCACTGTATATTCAAACCTTTTGATACTATCTTCCAGTGTGAGGTCAGTGCTGGTTATCATGGTGAAAGGCTTCATCTGTGGTATCTGCTGAGCAGCTTGACCTCACCAAAGCAAGAAACTGCAGCTGACAGCAAGATTCATGTGTGGGTGTTCTTGTGAATCACATTCTGTCACTCCCAGTAGCAAGTTTGCTCTTTTAATAGCTTTATTTCCTATTACCTTCCTTTACCTAGCTGTGTTTTCAAAACCAAGCCTATTACTGGTCTGTTGTTTAAAAGTGACTGTGGGGTGTGGGCATTCCATGATGAACTGTGGACATGTGTAGGCACCCACACAGTCAAAGTCCTGGGTTAGTTCTTCCCCACCAGCACAGAAAATGACATTTTTAAATTCAAAGCTCTTGCATGATTTTGGGGAAGTAGCTGGGTAGTAGTCGAGATGTTGTTAACTCAGCTGATGTAAGAATTATAAAAACTAAGCATTTTGAAGTAAAAAGCATTAATTTTTTTTTTTTTTTTTGGGACAAAAACACGCATAAAACTTTAGTTTGTTGGCAGCCACACAGCGGTTGCCAGATTGATGTACTGGAACCCAGAGTTTTGTCTTTACCCTGAGGTGTGCCAGGACATGCCAGGGGTCAAGGTGGGGATGGAGCCAACTGCCCAAGGCCTTCCAGCTTCCCAGCACACCTCAGCCATGGATGGCAGGACAGGAACATGGCTCATTCAGACATTGAGACTGTGCTGAGATTTCCTGGAAGAGGAGGCTTGAGGGCTGGCATCACCTCTGGAACAGAAGTTAGATGGAGACCCGTGAGCTTGTGCCGTGTTGTGCTGTGAGAACAGAGCTCTCCCAGCACTGCTGCTTCCTTTGTGCTGAAAGGAAATTCAGCCCTGTAGAGATAACTCTTGTTAAATTCAGAGCATAGTAAGGGTGTGGCACTGGTAACACATCACCAACTTCACCTTGGTGGTTTTGTGTCGCTGGAAAGTTGTTTGGCACATAGAATCAGAGAACAGTCTGGGTTGGGAGGGATCTTGTAAAGGCCACCTAGTCCAACCCCCTTGCAGCAGGGACACCTCCAACTAGAACCTGATTGAACTAGAATGTGATTGAAAGCAGTTAGTCAAACCTGGTTGGTATAGGCCTAATTTGTTGATGTATTCATAGTTTGCCTGCATGTTTTACACAGTGTCTTCTGTTATTTTAACAGGGTCGCCATGTTAAGACTGGGCAGCTGGCAGCAATCAAAGTGATGAATGTTACTGAGGTGAGTGCAAAACCAGAAATAATAAGGTCATTGTGAAGCAGCAAGGAAAAACAAATAATCCAATCATGAGAAGGTGGACAGCTCATGAAAGAAGATGCACTGATGTAAATCATGGTTCCTGAGCACCAGTTTGTGTTTTTATAAAGTACTGAGTGGTTTTAACACAACCATATTTTTTAAGTGTGGCTGACTAATGGTGACAGGGCAATAAGGGAGTACATTTCCGTATATTTTGGTGTTCAATAATATCAAAGACAAGTCCCTTCCTGCTTATTTCTAGTTGATTATCTACTTTCAGAGATAGCAATTAAAAGATTTCCTGTATCTCTGCACTGCCTCTGCTGTGTTTCACCACATCCTATCCCCTCACATGCCAGCTGTTGCTCAGAGTAGTGCCCTGACAGCCAGCAAGGAGGATCATGTTAGAAATGCAAATCCAGTACATTTTTTATTGTGATTTGACAGATGAGGGAAGGAGACTGTTTAACTGGCACTATCCCTACTCACATTTATAAATGGGTGTCAGTGCTGAAACAGGGCATTGGGAAAGTTGCTAAATATTGGGTTTTGTCTCTTCTTTTTAAGAGCATAGCCAGTAGTGGAGCAGTTTGCCTCCTTGAGACCGCATTAGCCTGAGCCCCAGGGAGGCTGAGGAGAGTCCCTACTTCTTCCTTTTGAGTTTCCTAGAAGTCTGGTTTGGCAGCATGCAGTAATGGAAACAAAATTGAAATGGTCCTGCTTTAGGAATCACCTTAGTGGGCTCGCAGGATTCTGAGAACAAAACAAAGCTGTTTAGGTCTGGTTTGCTGCAGGTGACAGAGCCAGCATCATGCTGGGGAGCCTGTCCTGTTTGAGGGCAGTGATAACTGGTTGTGCTGTTTTCACATTGAGACCCTTCCTGGGAAGGTGAGGAGCGTGTTAGTGCAACTGCCCAAAGGGGATTTCCCTGGTGCTCTTCCCCCACTGAACCCTGAACAATTCCAGCTCAACTGTGCTCAAGTGTTCCTGCTTTCTGGGCTTGGCACAGGGTGAGTGCAGGGCTTTCTGCTCCTATTGCCACTTTCCTAGTGCAGAGCTGGCTGTATTCCTGCTGCTAGGGCACAGGCTGGCATGTCTGGATGCAGTCACTTCTGCTACTTCTGCCACTTTTGTTCACCAAAAGATTCTGATTCTTTCACCAAATCTAGAGGGTTTCTTTTTCCAGTAAGAAGTCATTTCATCAGAAATTGCCTGCCCAGTTCCAGCTGTGGTTGTTCAGATCTGGGACACTCCGAGAGCTCAGCAAATCTGCCCTTTGCTGTCATGAGCTGCAGCCCCAGGCTGGTTTCTTAAGAGCAGCAGCAGGATGCTGTGGTCATTGTGGGATCCTTGGACATCTGTCAGGAAGTGCTGCTGTGTTGAGTTGCACGGGGGTGGGGGGAGCCCTTTGAAATGGTTAAAGGGGAGCTGATGGCAACGTGTGCTCATGTGCCTCTCCAGGCAGGCTCTGCTTCCTGTTTTTTGACAGAGCCAGACAAGCAGAGTGCTTGCAGAGAGACTGGATTCTTGCTGCTTGTCTCTTCAGCCAGCAGTGCAGGTGATCAAAGAGCTCTTCTCCAGCACATCATCCTCCATCTGTCTTTCATTTCATTCTTTCTAGAGAGCAAAATAACATTTAAATGTGAAACTTGTTGTCAGACCTGCCCCAGTACTAAGGGGTCCCTTGGTGCAGTATTTATCAGCTGATGATCTTGTCTCCAGTTGTGGTCTGAGGAGTGTGTTTTCTAGCTCTAATGCCACTGCAGATAGGCCCACATCTTCAAAAACAGCCTTTGATCATGAACCTGTCATCTCTGTGCACACAGCCATCTGTGCCAGGAGCGTGTTGGTTTGTGAAGCAAACAGCTTTCTGCACCTGCACATCTGTGAGCCTGCTTCCTTTCCTTCAGCAGCGTTATTTATGAGCAGACCCCTGAGACATGGGGCTGCTGGTAATGCTGGCAGGAGGGCTGGTGGCAAGTGGAAATTCTGGGTGTGCACTGAGAAGCTGAGGGTGCTTTTGTCCCTGGTCACTGTGCTTGAAGGGTGTCCGTGGCACTGAGGCTTAGCAGGTCTGGGTTCAGCTCCTGGGCCAGCCTTGTGACATGGCCCATGGGGCACAATCACTCACCTTTACCCTTCTGCCTTGGCTTTTCCATGGCACAGAGCATTTTTATCCAAACTCACCGAGGCACTGGGAAGCCAGAGTGCATTGGTCTGTGAAATGCCCAGCTGCTGTCCTGTGTAGCCCTGTGCCTGACCAGCACCTGAAGCTCAGCCTGCTGCCTGCTCCAAGTGATGTCTCCCCAAGGCATTCAGCTGTGCTGGGCAGTGGTACTTGGGCCCTGCAGGCCAGGATGGGCAAGGGAAGGAGAAACAGGTGCAGGGAGGGATCAGGTTATCCAGTTCTGGCCTTCAGGGTAAATAAAGACACATGAGAAAGCAGGAATTGCATTTTGCTGGTCCTCAGAAAGGAGCATTACCCCTGTGCAGCTCCTCTTGCTCTTGCCAGTGGGTGTGGAAGAGCCTGTGGGGTATCCAGGTTGTGTTCATAGACAGCCACAGGCTTGGCTTTGTTGTAAAAACATGGAGATCAGATTGCAGAGGAATAGAAAGTACTTGGATAGGAGCTTTGCCAGCATGGTTCCAGCATCCAGGAAATTAATTGGGTAAAGGATGAAGAGCTGAAAAAGAAGCAGCAGGTATGAGGAAGGGGTTGGGATCTGCCAGCTCCCTGAGTGGAACTTTGTGAAAGCTACAGGTGGGGCTGAGGGCACAGCAGGGAGCTGGGCTCCACCAGGGCAAATTTCATGCTGATGGGCAGAGTTAAAAAAACCCAAACCCTTCACATCTGTAAATATTTTAAGTAATTTGGAGAAGGCTTTTACCAAAGATCAGTGTTGTGCCTCCACACGTTTGCAGAAGGAGTGAGCAGAATGCAGGAGGGACAGCAGAGGAAGAAGGGAGCCCTCCCTGTTTGTTCCTCTTTCTGCCCTTCTTCCCTAAAGATCCAGAAGCTTGTGTAGATGGCAGAACCCTTGTGGTCAGGTCCAGGATGACATTTCCCATGTCCTGATTCTCTGCCTCCTCCTTACCTGCTTGTGCCCACCCTTTCTCGTGCACTGGCTGGAGTTCCAAAGGGAGTAGAGCCTTGTACCCCTCAGGCACAAACTCTCACCTCTCTCTGATTGTGCTCTTTCCATGTGCAGAGAATTCTGGAGGATTTCCTGCATGCTGTCTGCAGCCAGCTCCCATTTCTCCTGGACACTCCAGGTGCTGCACTGGGCTCCTCTTCAGCCTCACTAATCCAGTCATGCAACACCCAGGGCTGTATCAGGATTAAGGGTCCTCCTTTCTCCCTAACTGCAAACAAAAGATAAATTAACTATTTATTATAATGTGTGCACCTTGAGAGCCTGTGTTCAACAAAGATTATTAGGAAACCTGAAATAGCTTATTTAGCTTCAACTAGAGTTATTTTACATCTCTGAAGGCTTAGTACAGTTAGCCTTTGGTCTGGTAATATGTCTCCTGGGTGTGGATTTTACTGGGAAAATCTTACTGGTCCCTTCTGTTGGGAATGATTTTTGTGTGGTCAAGTTTAATAAGACACATCATATGCCTGTTCTTGAGGGAATTTGGCTTTAGCCTGTCATTTAGCTTTAATGTGTTGCTCCAGGTAAAAAGGTCAATGTGTTTGGCTCTGTAAGCAGGCCATTATGGTGGTTAAAAGAATGCTTCAATGGCAAAACTACTGGAAAATAGAGGAAAAGCACAGAAAAATGTCCTTTGGGGCTGAGTTGTTCTTGCTGCCTCTTCTTTTTTTTTTTTCCCTTCAGCTAGTAAGTGCTGACTGGGATGTTTTGCAACAAGGCAAATTAATTTTCAAGTTGTGGTACTCCTTTTAACTGATACAAAGATACCTTGCAGTTCCACTCATTTCCTATTAAAGTGAGCGAGATGGCAAAACCTGGGTGTGTTTCACTGGGTGTTGTGCCCCATGGCCAGCCAGCTCTCAGGGGACCTTTCCAAATCAGGCAATTCTCTCTGAAAAAGGGCATTTCCTTCTAACATAATTATTAAAACTTTTGCTTCCACTAGTTGTCTTATTGTGCACAATGCTGTATGGGCAGAAGAGAGCATCTGCCTGGTGAGACTGAAACAAAGGGAAAACAAGCAGCCAGTGCCTGGAAGATGATGTTTGGGATGTGCTAGCCCCCAGCATGCCAGGGGCTTCATGGATGGCTTGGTGCTAGGAGGGGAGAAAGGCCATGGTCCAGACAGGGCAGGCTCACGGCTGTAAGGAAGGAGCAGATCCTAACCCTGGCTTAGGCTGGAGTTTGATTTGTAGCAAGTCACCTCCTTCTTGGCTTTGGTTTCCTCCCAGCAGGACCCTCCACAGGACTGGGAAGACAGATTGTCTGATGTGTGCACTCAGTGCTTTTCCAAGTATTTAAGTAATGGAGTGTTAGGAACAATTTTATTTTTGTTTGAATCTGGTTGTTCTCCGAGACTCAATTACTGCATGCAGAAGCCATAAATGGGGGAGCAATAGGAACTGTCGAAGCTCCCTGAGGAGGCAATGTGCAATTTTTATGCCTGAGTGGGGACATTTTTGATTCTTTAGGTCAAACCCTAGCAATTAATTGGTTTAGCCCCATGGATCAGGGTGATTCAGTTGTCGGTTTAAGAGCCATCTCTCAGCTGCAGTCTCACAGTCCCAGGGTAACTCTGGTCCCTGCTCAAAGCAGGGTCAGCCATGGGGTCAGACCAGGCTGCTCACCGTGTCCAAAGACAGAGGTTGCTTTGCAGCTCTGGGGCTCCATGATCTCTGGTCCCCTATGAGCCTCCTGCTCTGTTTTTGTTACAGAATGAAGAGGAGGAAATCAAGCTGGAGATAAACATGCTGAAGAAGTACTCCCATCACCGGAATATTGCTACATATTATGGGGCTTTTGTAAAGAAAAGTCCTGCAGGCCAAGATGATCAGCTCTGGGTAAGTGTTTAGTGTCATTTCTGCTCATCAGATTTACAGCTCCTTCTTTAGAGTTCCAGCATGCTTGGCTTGGACTCTGTCTCAGTGAAGCTCTGAAGTCATTGTTCTGAAGAATAACATATAAAAGAGAAAAATTACTCCTCCCTAGACATCTTCCATCCCTATGATTTCCTTTGAGGATGGGCATAAAGTATGTTATGATTCATGTGACTGCTGCTGTCATTCTGATTTGTTGCTTGAACCTTTTTTTTCCAAATTAAATTCTTCTCTAATTTTTTTTACTGAAGTGAAAGAGCTTGTGCATTTCGCCTTCTCTCATTCTTGTTGCTTTCATCTCCTTTTTTCAAATGAAAAAAAAGGAAGCACAGGAATTGGCAATAAAGAAAAGAAGAATAATGAATCCTCCAATTTTTTGGCTGCAAGGTTTTTAAAGCGCTGTGGCAAAATGAGAAATTTCAAAATTTTAAAAAATTCTCATGTTTTTCAGTGCTGTTAACTCTTGCTTTTCTAATTTGGTATATACTAAAAAACAAACAAACAAAAAAAAAAACAAAACAAAAAAAAAAAAAAAAACCAATTAAACCTACCTAAAATCTGCAACAGGAGAGGAGCACTAGTGAGGTCTTTTATTTATTTAGCAGTGTGTGTGTGATTCAGGAAATGAGATTTTAAGTCACTTGGCATCCGAGGAGGCCACATGCAGTTTGCCCTGCCTGGGCTGTGGTGGGAGTGGGTGTTTGCAGGTCTTCTCCCTCTGGCCTGGCAGGGCTGGGTAAAGGTGCCCTGTGTGTGTTTGTCTCCCTGCAGCTGGTGATGGAGTACTGCGGGGCAGGCTCTGTCACCGACTTGGTAAAGAAGACAAAAGGGAACTGTTTCAAGGAGGACTGGATTGCTTACATCTGCAGAGAGGTTCTCAGGGTGAGTCCTGCCAGCAGAGCTTCGCTGCTCATTTGCAACAAAAAGGCCTTTCCAAGCCTTTGGTTGCTAAAAGAGGTCACTAATGAGCATTATTGTTTAAAGGTTGTGATCCATGGGGCTGGTGGGCTGTGGTCCTTGAGTTCAGAGGAGCCCTGAGAGCCAGCATGATGGCTGCTTGACATCCCATATTGTTGTAGCTAATCCCATTTTCTGTATGAAGGACAGAAAATTCCTCTTTCCTATGGCAAATAGCCATCTTCTGAAATTCCAGACACTGGGCACCTAGAAAAGGAAATAAATTTTCTGTTTTCAGTATGTCTGCCCTCCACATCAGGAGATCTTTCTGCTCAGTGCTTCAGCTGTTCATGATTGTAAGACTTTTCTGTCCATAATTCCTTTACCTGCACACACTCAGGGATCTCTTTTCCACACTGTTAGAGGCAATGTTGACTAAACAGCTTTCCAAAATCTTAAATGTGGCCCTGCTGGGACAGTATTCCCCAAGAAAATCTTGGGGCTATATTTCATTTTATGCAGGCTTAGGGCTGCTTGCTTTCTTTCTTTTTTTTTTTCCTGGAAAGTACAGAGGATAAAACAATTCCCAAGTGTAATCTAGTGAACTAGCCTAGAAAAAAAATATGATGTTGGAGTCAGTCATTTTGAATTCAAAACCCATTACAGAGTTACTGATCTGTCTTCTCTATAATAGTTTTACATCTTTTCTAAATAATAGTAAGATAAATCTGTATTCTGGGAGTTGGAATTTAGATGGCATGCTGATGTAATGCTTGAATAGGAGTAAAACTTTGTTTCTGGGGCATAGCAATTGAGAAATGTGCTCAGCAGAGGATATTTGCCTTCTTACAGGGATTTGGCACTACCTGAGGATTATGATCATTGTATCTGAAAAGTGTGGGGAGTTCTGCAAAAGAAAAACACCTTAGTGGTGTGGTCAGGTTGCTCCTCATTGGTGTGGCTGCAATGTCTCTGTTAAAGCAGTTGATGCTAAAACATTTGGTTTATGCTCATGCAACTGAAAACTGTAACAGCATGTTGGTAAAACAAGGGGTTGGATTTAATCATGCTTGTTCAAGACAAACAAGGGCCCAGTTGCACATGGATTGACAGTGCTTCCTTCTGGAAAATTTGCAAGCTGGGTGGAAGCCCTGCTTGAAGCCATTAATATTAGAGAGGCTGAATGCTGTGAGTGAAGCATCCCTGGATTACTATAATGGATTATTTCAGTGTGTTCCTTTATGTCTATGGTAGTTCAACCATGGGCAATTTTGAAATGCAGGAGGAGACAGCAAATATTAGCTGATTGAAAACAATATTTGCTGCATTCAAAAAGAGGTCTGACATGGTATTTTTAACTTTCTCTAGTCCATTTACCACTGAATTTCCCATTTTGTTGAATGCAAAATTTAGGCTACTACACCAGCCAGCTGCTGTCTCTGATCCCCATACAGAGCATTCTGCTTTGCTCTTTTTCCCTTTTGTTTGCTTTTAGCATGGAGTATAAGGAGCGTCCCTTGATTCTGAGACAGAAGCTTAAAATATTGCTACCTCGTTCTCTTCACACTTTAATTTAAATATTGCTACAATAATTTTAAAATATTGCTACACATCTCTTCACATGAGATGCTGCACCACTTTCAGGCCTGTGGTGAAGAAGAGAATCAAACTTATGGTTGCTGTCCTCTCTCCTCTTTGAAAATGTTGCTAGTAACATCTAAAGGACTTTCCTTATGAATAAGGACTGAAAAGAGCAAAAGTGGAAAAAGGCAACAGTTCCATAGCCAGGGTAATGTTAGGAAGGAAGACTAAATCTGGTTTTCTTTTAGGGATTGGCGCATCTTCACGCTCACCATGTCATCCATCGAGATATTAAAGGGCAGAATGTTCTTCTCACAGAAAATGCAGAAGTAAAATTGGGTAAGTTTCCTTAAATGTGTGCTAGAAGCCTCTTTGTTAAAATTTAAGATTTCCATCTTGACTCAGAGAGAACTTTCAGTAACCTAAGTGCAGGATGTGTGCCAAGTATCATTAATGCTTGTGCTTACAAGGTGTGTGTAATGTAGAAAGAGTTGAAAATGTAAAGTGTTCTGCAAAGTAGAATGTAAACTGTTCTGCAAGGGTGTCCCTCACAGCCTGAGGGCAGTGCAGGCAGCCACACACAGAGCCAGCCCAGGAAGTCACAGCACCATCAGGCCTTCACAGAGGATCCTGGCATGCAAAAGACTTCCAAAGTAAAAAAGTTGGGGGAACAAATTTTGCCAATCCATTTTTCTAAAGGAAGCGATCTTATAGATTTGCATAAACCTGACAATAAGTGGAATTACTCATGTGTAAGGGCTACCACTGAATAACAGTCATCTCTCAGAAAGGTTGGAGGGTTTACTCATTTCCTTTTATTACTGTGACATGTCAGTGTTGACAACTTCTGACTTCCTAAAACTAAACTCAAGTACATATCTCTCTTGAGATGTCTTTCATATTTTGGAAAGACATCACAGGCAAGTGTTTTAAAGGAGAAATCTCAAGGGGAGCACTTCTTATTTGTGATGATCTTTACAGTCCCTCTCTCTCTAACTAAAACAATTCACTGTGGAGTTGGAAAACAACAAATAATAAACATGGCTTGTGGATGTGGGGTAGCATGCTTGGTTGGAGCAAGTAAAAATAGGTACTTTAAATTTCATTATGGTTTAACCTTGTGGCAAATCCTGGCTTCACTGAAGTCAAAGGGAGTTTTGCTGTCAAACTAAATGAAGGCAGGATTTTGCTTGTAGTCTCTAAATCATATGTACTAATTGTCAGCTGTTTCCTCTTAAAACAGGTAAGGTGGGGGTGTTGTGTGTTTTTATGGTCTTGTGTTATTACTACTTCCACCATTCTTCACATGGTTGACAAAATAGTTAAGCCTTTCTAACTGTGGGTATAAATGAAATACATTTACTGAGTATAATGATTTTTAAACATAAGAAAAAAAGTTGTTTCCAGAGAGATTTAGCTCATGTGTCTTAAGGCAAAGAAGCTCAAAAACCAAGATGTTCTCAGTTCAATTCTGTTCCACCTCAGTGTGAGAATGTGCTCTTCCCATGAGAAGCACAGAATGATCACAAAGGTCAGGTCCATCTTCTTCTTGGAGAAGGTTTGCTAAGCAGGCACATGAAATTATAGCACTACAAACGATTTTGGCTTGCAGATAATCTGCAATGAAGCAACATCAATGAGAAAATCTGCCCCTTGATGGTAACCACAGGGCTGTGTCCTTTCAGTCCTTCTCTTTCCCCCTCCTTTGTCTCCTCTGTGAATACCACTGCAGTGCTATCCCAGTGGATGCAATGACTGTATTTTGGGGTTTTGTTCAAAGAGAAATGCAATCACATAATTGCTGGTTGTATGGACCCTTTTCACATGTGAACAAAGCCATTTTGCTGTGCGGTCCTTATGAAAGTACCACCCTTTTCAGCACAGAGAGATCCACAGGATTCACTCATCATAATGATCTAAGAGGAGAATAAAGTAGTAGATTCTCCAGTTTGTTCTGAGATAATGTATGAATGTAGGGAAGGGTTTATTCCAGACACCTCAGAATGAAGTGATATGGTGGTTCTTTCCAGCTTTCACAAGTGGCTGTATTAGATACATCCAAATTTGCCTTGTGTGTAGATACTATTTTTTCTTTCAGTCTAGTTGAAGACCTTGAGTCCTACTCAGTGTAGCATTTAAATTAAGCATAAATTATTCCATAATATCTTGTAGAGCAATTCTTCTAACCCACCAGGCAGATTTAGCATGCTAAATAATTTATAGATAATTTAAATAATAATTTAGCATTATTTATTTCTTCTGTCAAAAAGAAGGAAAAAAAAAGAGGCAGTTAAATTTCAACTATTGGATGAGACGTGCTGGAAGAGCTCAGATTTCATATATTGTATATATATTCATATATATATATATGTGAATATATATTGTACGGCAAAGGTTTCATGTTCTAAACAGTATGAAAATGACCAAGCACATACTCTGCCATGTGGATACAACTTTTTGCTAATTTCTTTATCTCTTCTTGGCTTTTCAGTGGATTTTGGTGTAAGTGCTCAGCTGGACAGGACAATTGGGAGAAGAAACACATTTATTGGCACCCCGTATTGGATGGCACCAGAGGTCATTGCTTGTGAGGAGAACCCAGACTCTACATATGATTACAGAGTAAGTGTTAAACACTCCATAAGGTAAGAAAACATGTGGGTTATTGCTGAAATCCTGCTCATCTGAAAAGTTCAAGCTTCCTGCCGTATAAACCACAATAATACTAGAACTGTACAAAGAGAAGTATTTGTAATATGTGGGTGGCAGCTCTTTTTAAGAGTGAAGTTTCACTGTGAGCATTTTTTCTGAATTTTTAGTACATGAAATACTCTTTCATGAACTTCTCTGCAATAAAAAAACAGGTACTAAGAGTTTGCAGGTCTGGATAGAAAAGAAAGGAAGAGAGGAGTTCCAAAGGAATACTTGAAGTAGTGTGATATTAATATGGCAAATTACTGCACACTGTGGTAGAGCTGGTTTGCTCTGTACTCAGCTGTGAATCCTGAGTTAATTGGCAGTAATTATTATCCCTTTGCTCATTCATGAACATGTGACTGCGAGTGGTTTCCCATCCTGGAATGGTTTCTGGTCAGTGGCAGGGCGGCTGAGGCACAGAATTTCCTGTATTTCAGTTTGTGGGCATTGCCATGCAGGATGTTTTCCAGGGCTGGCTTTCTGAGCAGGAATCCTCTGGGTGACCCTGCAGTCACTCTTTTAGTTCAGGTGCTCTCTCCATTTCCACTTTGCACCTCTCCTTCCAGCCGTGGCTTCAGCAATATTTATGAGAAGATCCTGTTACTGCTTCCATTTCCTGGTGATTCAGAGGCTGTGATTCTCCCTTGCTGAGGCCTTCTGTGCTGCACTGGCCCAGTGAGGTCATGTTGTGTGTGTCAGTCATGGCTAAAGAATATTTTTTTTCCATATCATACCAATCTTCTACTGAAACCTCAAGAAGTGCATCTCTTGTCTTCATTCCCTGTCCCCAGTTATTTCCTTCTCTGAATGTGTACTTACCAGAAAATAAAATCATAAAAAATGTGCAGCCCTAATTCTTGAGCTTTCTTTGCCTTCAGCAATAATTCTAGTTTGGCTGTTCCCAAACAGATAGTGCAGATGGTAGTTTAAAACTGATCAGCAGAGGGTTTTGGAAGCACCTTGCAAACAGTGCTGTGACTCAGAAGGTGGCACAGAGCTGGTCTTTCATGCAGAGACTTATACCTGGTAGGAAGGGATAAGTAGCAGGAAGCTGCTCTGGAACTGCTCTCTTCAAAAAAACCAGAACAAATAAACAAGACAAAACCAGTACAAATATATCCACATAAATGTGGATATACACAATGAGCTTTACAAACTCTGCTGTCATCCTCCCTTACACCTGTCTGCCTCTCATGTTTTGGAACTCCAAACCAATAGTCCTTGTAGCCTGGATGTTTCTCTCACTGTCCACAAAACCTGCAGTACTACCCCTTGAAGACTCTTAATTTTCAGTCATTTACTTAATTACAAGTCAGGGTCGTGGATCTGTGAAATCCCCATCAGTTTTGTTGGTGAATCCCTCCACAAACTTTGATGTGAACTGGCTTTCAGCTTGTGGGAAGAGTTCAGAGCAGCTGGACGGAGCAGGCTGTGTTGATAAAATTACATTTAGAGGGCTGGGCTGGGCATGAGCTGCTATTCATGTAATGGCTTATTCCTTCTACCTTTGAAGGTTTTCTGTCACTGTTTTTTAAAAGTTAAGTTTTAGAGAAGCCCTGCAAGTTGTTTTGGCCACGTGCCTCTCATTTGGCTACATTTAGATACAAAGAATAGTGAAATAATGCACATGATTAATCAAGTGGAAATGTGTGAAGTTTTTTGACACTGATGGTGGCTGCAATTTACTTTCCATGATCAAAACCTGGCCCTTGGTATCCAGATCAGCTAATAAAGAGAACTTCACTCTGTTAACTGAGCTGAACATACATTGTGGCATAAATCTGACTGCACAATGTACTCTTCTCTCATGTGCCCAAAAATATGTGACTAGAGACTTTGTACAGAAAAAATTAGACCCCAAGGCCTGACTACAATTCTTGTTCCATCAGTGTAGAAACTCAGCAATGACTGCTCTGAAACAAGCATTAAAATCAAGAATAGTTTTTGGCCAGAAGGTGAAGGGTGAGGCACTGCTGTGTCTTGCTGCCTCATGAAAACAGATTTAGGACATATATTTAAACAGTGCCTGCTATATTCTGTCTGGCTCTTGTTTTTTGAATGCAGAAGGTCTGCACTTTGGGGCTGGCTGCTTAAATGATGGATCTGAGTTGCATGGGGAATAGGAAGCTTCTGGCTATTAGCACATTTTCTAAAAGCTCAGTAGGGACTGGGAAAGGAGCAGAATATTTTTCACTTCAAGTAAAACAACATGATCCTGGAGAGATCTAGGGGAGCTGTAAAAAAAAAAAAAACAAAAAAAAAAAAAAAAAAAACCAAAAAAAAACCACCAAACTCCAAACCCAAGAAGAAAACAAACAAGCAAAACAACCAAGCTTGAATGCTGCAATGAGCACTGTTTCTTTTCTTTTCCCTGCAGAGTGACCTGTGGTCCCTGGGAATCACTGCTATTGAAATGGCTGAAGGAGCTCCTCGTAAGTGATTTGGTATAAAGGTGGGGCTCTTCTGTGCTAAAATAACTCATGCTTGGCTAATGCACAGAATTCTGGTTCTATCTGTATCTTTAAAAACACTCTGTGACTTTTTCTCATTTGGGCTCTTTTCCTTTCTTCTTCCTTTTAGATTCTTTCAGTCTGTATTTTGGTTCCTTGCCTTTATCTCCTGGGAAAACAAAACTTCTTTTCTTAAAGCTCTTGTTAGCATCAGTTTGTTGATTGCTGCCTGTGGATACAACTAAGCAGAAGTGATTGATGTATTAGCAAAAAATATTGACAGGAGTGCCTTTGGGTTTAGGTCACTAAAATATTATGGCAGTGGAAGAAGGTAGGCCTAAAGGTTATTTTTTTCTCTGAAATTGACTTTTTTCTGACAGATTTTGGGACTAATGTGGCATTTACTCACATGTAATGGCTTTGATCCATGACCACACTCAGCCTGAGAGCAGATTGCCACAGTTTCCCAGCAGCTAAAGGACCCCAGAGACCTGTGGGTGCAAAGTCCTTGTGCATTTTGTTGGCATGGGGGGCTGGTGGCCTTACCCCGTTCCTGCAGAGCAGATGGGATGTGTGGGGTATCTGGTCACTGCTGAGAGCAAGGGAGATCCATCAAACTCTGGCCTGAGCCTGAGATCACATAGGCTGTTTTTAAACAACCCACTTGGCTGCTCTCCCATCAGACTTGGTTTTTAGCAGGAGCCAGCTGGAGTTCAGGAGCACTTTAGCCTGACTGAAAATTAGTCCCGAGACATGAGTCCATGGGGAATTTTCTGTGGGAGAGACTTGGTAGCTTTGCGTGTCAGTTCCTCATGTATTTGATGTGTTCCCTGGTTTTGACAGGGAAATACTGTGGATTATATTCTGTTGCCTTGTGTTTTGTATACTGTAGTACAAAAGTGTCTGGGACCCAGAGCTAGGAACCAGACTTCTGCTCCTCACTGCCAATGTATCATCTACTATTGAACATACCAAGGAGAATGGCAAAGCCAGAACCAAATGTGAGAATGGCAGGTGAAGGCAGACAGAGAAATTAATGGAAGGTAGGGAAAGCTTTACCAGAGCTTCTCACTTCTACTGGTTCTGTGATGCTTTAAGTCCATTTCTGTTAAGAGCATCGCTGCTGAACATCTACATATTATAAGAAATCAGCCTCCATGTAGTTCTATCAGTTGTCATTCAGTAGCTCTGTTTGGTGAAGGAAGACCTTTTACTCTCAACGTTTCTCCCTGCCAGATAGAACACTCTAAAAATTCCATACAAAGTGCCTGGGATAGATGAGATGTGATGGTATTTGCTTTCTCATGAGTTCCTTGTAGCTTCAGCTTTCCACAAAGTAGGCCTGAAGAGAAGTAGAGTGGGCTGGAGAGTAGGTAGCTTCTGAATGCAGGGATGGAATCTGTGACCTGGTATTGGTGCTCCCCTTCCCAGAGCACAGGATGGATGAAATGTGTGCTCTGTCATTCTGCTCTGTGCCACAGGGCAGGTTGTGAGCTCTGTGCTTTGTATCAGCTTTTCTTCATCCTGGGTTTTCTCATATGCCATGAAAAATGTGGCAAAGAGTTTGGTCAAAATGGAGCTTATAATTTATCTGAAACCAGAAGCTAGACATAATAACTAGATAAATATTTCAATCTGAGCTTTAACTTCTGTGTATGTGCAAACATGCTTTTCTGTACAGGAAATATGAGCTTTTTTATGTCCTTCTGAAGCTATATATATAGAAAATACAAAGAAAGTTGTACTAGTTCTTGCTTTGCAGCCTTTCTTTTGAATCTCTTCTAGCTGGAAATCTCTGTGTACTCAGAGATGTGATTTCTTGGCTGTAGTGTGAATTTTGTTGGCTCCTGGTGGGGTTCTGGGGCAGGTGCTGTGATTTGGAAGTGAAGGTGTTTGGAAGTGGGAAGTGAGGTCACAGGGGGTACATGCATCCTTCCATAATTTGTGGTTTCCTTTGCAGCCCTGTGTGACATGCATCCCATGAGAGCACTCTTCCTCATCCCAAGGAACCCGCCCCCAAAATTGAAATCCAGAAAATGGTAAAGAGATGTGTAAAAAAACCCTGTATTTTTGCTGCAGTGGGATTAGGAGGGCTTTTAGCTCTCTTGTCCAGAAACAATGATCTTGTTAAATCATGTAGTTATTTAGGAGGTGATTCCTAAGCTGTTTCTATGAGCTGGATTGAACCAGAGGGCAGATATAGTTGACCTTTGGGAAACAGCACCTTTCTTTTTGAACTCTGCCTGAACTGTGGCAGTTGTTTCATTTTGGTGTCTGTGGCTGAAATTGCAGGGTAAGCAGGGGAAGGCTTAGATGTGCTGCTTGGGGTCAGGGCTTTATCAGATTGCTTGGATGTTGTGGAGCTAATGGCAGTCACCTGCCCTACAGAGAATTACTTTTTTTTTTTTTAATTAAGTGTATAAAGAAAATCTTCACCTTATCAAAAGGTCAAGGGCATTTTTGAAAGGCTTGTGCTGGCCAGATTGTGGTTTTGTTGATCAGGATGTAAATTCAAGGTAACAACTCCTCTGAGAGGGGGGTGAGGTGGTGTTCGCCTTCAGCACTGTGCTGGTGACAGGAGTCTCACTGGTGGCAGAACTCAAATTGTTTCTCTCAGTTCCAATGTAGAAGGAAACCTTGCAAAGTTAGTGTTTTCCACCACTCGGGTAGTGCTTGGTCCTCAAGTTGAAGAGGATTATTGCTCTTTCTCCACTGTTGTGTCTTTTTTTAGGTCAAAGAAGTTCCTAAATTTTGTTGAGAGCTGCCTTGTAAAGCATTATTTGCACCGTCCATCCACGGAGACCCTGCTGAAGCATTCCTTCATCCGCGACATGCAGAACGAGCGGCAAGTGCGCATCATGCTGAAGGACCACCTGGACAGGACAAGGAAGAAAAAAGGAGAAAAGGGTAACATGGCAAAACCAAAATAAACCGCACTTCAGAGAGCATGTCCTCTTCAGATTTTGGCAGCAGAGCATAAGGCAGATGCAGCTGAAATACTGGAACCAGGAAAATTGAGAAAGCATTGTCCTCGATAGTGGGGCCATTTTGAAGATTTCTTTGTTGAAGCCTGGGTGCTTAATGGTGTTTTAGTGCTAAAGTCCTTGGAGCCTTGAGTTATTGAGAGCAGCCCTGGTGCTAGCAGGGAGCAAGGACTCCAAGTGAAGTCTGGGTTTCTGCTTTCTTGAGCCACAAGTGTTTCCTGGTCTCTCTGTTCATATTTCTGTCCCAGATCCAATTGATTTATCTGTTGGATCTCCATATAATTTTGTCTTGTGAGTTCTTTGGTGGCAGCAGGACTCTAAATATTTGAAAATGGAATGCACCAATGAAGTCCTCCAAGCTCCACTAAAATACAGATATTATAATTAATAATTTCCTTCACAGTGTGTATGAAGAAAATTTGTTCCAAATGCCAGCCTTACCCTTCAGAGCAAAATCTGGAAGAAGCAGTACAGGAATTGGAGTGTTACTTGTAAAAATGCCTGTGCATGGCAGACTAAGGGCTGTGCAAAGGGGACAGAGACAAGTGGCCTGTTGACCAATGACCCTGCCCTCTCTCCCCTTTTTCCCCTTCAGCATGTTGTATACTGCCAGAAACGCTGTGAGGATCAGGGACTGTGAGAGCAAACTGGGAAAGCTCTATGGTGTTGGAAGGTGTCTTATAAATGCTCTGATTCGACAACAGGAATATTTGCGTCTAAAATGAAATTGCTGTTGCAAAGTAGATTTACTGACTCCAGTAGTAGGTGCAAATTCTGCCACCTCTTTCAGCTATGAATCTCAAAGCACACTGACATGGAAAGATAGTGAGTTGGAATTTCTCGCAAATACCCTTGAGAGGGGTGGAGGAGTGCAAAGATGCCACTTCTTCATAAATAGTTATATTTTGACCTGAAAATACTGTTTTAAATCAAAACTCCTCTGAAGAAGAGAATAGTGTGGAATTGCCAGACTACACACTTCAAAATAGTAACTTCAAAAAAAAAATGAAGTGACAATTTAGCATGTACTACAGCCAACAATGCAGGGTAGGACCAGTTTGTAATTATCCCATAAAAACTGCCTTCATGTCAATTTTGAAGAGAACTTTAAAACTATGGGTCAGCTTTTAAAACATTGTGCTAAAACTAGTATTATTTTTTGTTTTCTTTTTTTTGCTTACTTAATTATTTCCTTTGATACAAAAGGAAACCTGGATTTACTGGTGGCCTCAGCATAGCCATGACAGCAGAGCAGGGCAGTGCAAGCTTTTATGTCCTATCTAAATGTCTTTTTGAGAATCCCTCTGCTGGTGGTGCTGTGGGGGTTGGGTTTCTCTGTGGGTTTAGCCTAATTTGTTTCAGATTATGGAAGTAGGTTAGTTTTGCAGAACCAATACAGTCAGTCAAGGGAAAAGTTGGGTGTGTGTAAAGGGGCTGCCCTGAATCGTTATCTGAACTAGATTTTGAATTATGTACATGGATATTTTGCCTTCCCTCAGCCTCCCTCTACAACATGTGACTTTTAAATTCCAGTTCCTCCTTAGCCTGTAGTTCAGGCTGAATGCTCAGAAATAAAGTTCAAGATCATGTCTTAAATAACAGCATCCTCCTCTGGTGTTTGTTTATTCTCTTTTTTAGAAGAAACGGACTATGATTACAGTGGAAGTGAGGAGGAAGATGATGAGCTGAATGAAGATGAAGGAGAACCAAGGTTAATTTTATTACTGAAATAGAAAATTTGACTGCCCAAGCTGTTCTCATTGAAGGCAGCTCTCCTCAGCCAGAACAGCTTTCTTAGCTTGCTCTGAATCTCGAATCTCCTGGGTCCCCTTTGGTAGCTTTAACTGTTTTGTAGCTGTCAAACATAACTGCTGAGTATAAAATGTCTGTAATAGGCTTCTCTTTACTTTCCTTGCAGTAGGGGGGAAACGCTCAAATGAAGGACCCAATAATCAGCTTCAGGCTGGTTTGTAGCACACCAATGTGGCTGTAGAGTCAACTGCTGGAGATACGTCATGATTTGCTAACACTGGGCAACAAACATTCTCAAAGCGCCTCTGTTCTCTCTTTAATGCTATGTTCTGTCATGTAGAAACCTGCTCTTTGTTTCAGCTCCATAGTTAATCTCCCAGGGGAGTCAACTCTCCGCCGTGAGTTCCTGAGGCTGCAGCAGGAGAACAAGAACCGCTCAGACCCTCATCGGCAGCAGCAGCAGCTGAAGGACCAGGAGAAGTACAAGCAGCAGCTGCTGGCAGAGCGGCAGAAGCGCATCGAGCAGCAGAAGGAGCAGAGGAGGAGGCTGGAGGATGTAGGGGCTTGGCTTGTGCTGTTATTCCATGTCTTATCACTAAGGAAAAACGTGCCTGTAGGGAGTAGGCTTTGCTCCTAGGGCACAAGGGCTGTGTTAAATTGTCAGCTCAACCTGGATGAGGTCTGGCACCTTGGGAGACCTGTGTCACTTTTGAACACTGTGGTTTTAGATGGGCTCTGTCCTTTTCCTGCTGATAACCTGCCCTGAACTCTGCGAGCAGAAGGGGAGGGGCATTTTGCTTGAGTAGGTTTGGTGGTGGTAGCCTTGGTAGAGGGGGTGAGAGATCCCCATTTCTTCCTTTTATGTATTTCCCAGTTTGCAGTCTGTTGGTCTGGTCCAGAGTCTTCATCCTGCTTTTGTTTAAGATGTTAAAAGGCAGCTGATTGCCCTTTCAGCTGCCTGACACACTGTGTTCTTAGAGGCAGAGCTAACTCATAAAATCACAGAACCATTAAGGTTGGAAAGACCTCTAGGATCCAGCACTGAATGTCCACCATCTTGTTGCTAAGTGCCACATCCACATACTTTTTTCAACACTTGCGGGAGAGCTGGTTCCATCTCTTCCCTAGGCAGTCTGTTCCAATACTTGACCAGCCTTTCAGTAAACAATTTTTTCCTAATATCCAATCTTAACCTGCCATGGCACCACTTGTTTGTTACCTGGGAGAAGAGCCTGACCCCCACCTGGCTACAACCGCCTGTCAGGGAGTTGTGCAGAGCAATAAGGTCCCCCCTGAGCCTCCTTTCCTCCAGGCTGAGCACCCTCAGCTCCCTCAGCTGCTCCTCATCAAACCTGTGCTCCAGATTCCTCCAAAGCTCTGCTGCCCCTCTCTGGACACACTCCAGCCCCTCAGTTTCTCTTTTGCAGTGGCACAGCACAAAAATCACCAACCTGTCTCTTCCCTCTTGTGTCTGACATAACTTGAGCATTGTGTGAACACTTCAGAGCTGACTTCTGTGAAGCACAGTGCTGCTCCAGCAAAATGGGAACACTCTGGGAAAAAAAACCCTTCCTTCTTGAAATGTTGGGAAGACATTTGTCGTTAGATTAGTTGTCAGCTGTCAGGGAGATCTCACATGCCTCATAAATAACAGATCTGCTCTGGGCTGCCAAAAGGGCAGAGGTTTCACTTCAGGTTTGGCAGTCACGGTGGTGGCAGCTTGTCCCTGCCCAGTTTTGCTCTGTGGTGTGTCAGGTGTCCCCCCTTTAGTGACTGCAGAGCAGGAAATGGGCCTTGTGATTTATGAGCCCTGGCATGAGTAACTGGTGGGTACTAAAGTAAAGTAAAATAAGCAATGTTATTCCCTGGCTTTCTTCCAGCACCAGAGGCGAGAGCAGGAGCTACGAAGGCAGCAGGAGTGCGAGCAGAGGTGGCCAGAGGTGAAAGTCAGTCAGAGGAAAGAGGAAAGGGGCAAAGAAGACAAAAGGGCTGTGGAAGATGAATACTTCATAGTAGATGGACACAGGAAATTAGAAAAGAAGCAGGTATGAAGAGGGTGTTTGCTGACAGAAGTGTGTGGTTCCCTGTTCTGTATCTGATGTCTTTCTCAGTTCCCTGAGGGTGTTCCCATCCTCTGAGTCATGGACCAAGGAGGAACTTCACTAATGCATTTACTGCCTCTTGTTCTCAGATTTAGCCTTCCTTTGAGTTGACTTAGATGTTACTGAGTCACTCTCCATATCTACAGCAGGGACACTGCCTCTCCCACTTTTGTTCCCTGCTGTTCCTCTGTGCTGAATTGGTCTGATTGACATTCCTTTACCCTGAAAGCTTCCAGCATCAGCTAAACCTAAGCTTACATCTCCAGTCCCCATTTTGCATTCATGTTGTAACCAACACCATTTCTTTTTCACAAAAACAGTGGAGCAGAGGTTAATTTTAATGCTGAACTGTCATTATCAAGTCTGTCACCTTGACCACAATGTTTTTTCTAATGTTTCAGCTGCAAATTGATTTGTAATCAAACAGAAGCATGCAGTGTTTGATTAAAGACCTCTGGTTTTACTAAAAGTAAAAAGAACAGATATGATTTTCTGACCTGCTGTCTAAAAAGCCAAACAATGTTTGGTGCCACTTTATTCTTCCTGTTGCTCAGGGTTCTGACTCTCCTGTCAGCCCTGCTGGAATTGTGGTCACTTTGCTCTTTGAAAAGCCATTATTTCCAGCAAGCAACTTGGTTGTCCTCCAAGGCATCATTGTTTCTGAGGTCCATCACTCTCTGCTTTCAGAAGATGGAAGATGTGCAGCACAACAGGAAGATGCACAGAACCCTCCCCAAAGATCAGACACAGCTGCTGTCTCTCCAGCATGACCACAAGCAGAAGAAGAAGGAGCCCCCCAAGAGTTCAAATGTGGGAGTGGATCCTCCATCAAGCAGCACAAGCAAAGAGGTACATCTTTGCCAGGGCAGCATTTTGGTGCTTTGTAGTTTATGATGCTGTAGGAATGCTGAAGCAGAGAGCAGACTGATCTTTAAACCTACATCTGGAGCTTGACCTGTCTTTCTACACATTTATGCTTCAGTCCTCAGTTCCCATTAATATTCAGAGGATAAGGGAAAGGAAGAATTGTTCTGTCACTTCTGTTTGAGTTGAGGGAAGGGTTTGATTGGTGAGTGGACAAATGAGGTTCTTCTGGTCAATAGGTGTCATTCCCTTGTCTTTCAGAGAGGCATGAAATAAGGTAATACCACCTGAGGTTTAATAGAGGTCTTTGCCTGATGTTAGGGTTCACAGAGCTGAGCCAGGCACAGAACAGCATCCTGCCTCCTGAGCACAGATCTCTGTGCCCCAGCAAGCAGGCTGTGATGCCTTTTTTGGTTTTTATGTCCCAGGATAAGGTTTGATGGGTCAGGGATAGCAACATACAGTCAGCCTGTACTGCAATCCGTTTTCCTCCTTTGCTAACTCTGACAGTATTTCTACCCACCACCTCATTCTGGTCACTGTCACCATGTCATGAAAAGCTCTGGGTCCATTTCCATCTCCTCATTCCTAGCATGCTTTTTTTTATATAATCCCAACTGGTTAACCCAGTTCTCTATCTGGTGTGTGATTTGTTGTGTCACTAAAGTCTGGGTCAAAATCTCAGCCGCTCACAGGTGCCTCCTCAGTAGAAGAGTGGATCTGATGTTCTGTGCAGTTATGGCAAAGTATCTTCCCAAAATGCCCAAACAGAGGCATGAGGAGCGCTCATGCACATGTAAATAGGAGAAATGCAGTGCAGCTTCTTAACACCTTGCTGCTGTCATCTTTGTCACCTTCTTGTGTGTGTGTGCTGCAACTATTCCTGAGCTGAAATGTCTTGTACTGATAAATAGTTAAATGTAACTGCTAGAATTGGTGAAATTATGAATTTCAGTAACTGAATAGAGTCTACAGGCAGCTAAGCAGCAGCATGAAGTTAGGAAAACAAAAGATATTAAGCTTCTTGTTAGAGGAGCAGTTTGTGAAAACAAGAGTAATTCTGTTTGAAGTACAACCTAACTGTCAAAACCACAAATGCCCTTGTTCTAAAGGCTTTATTGTACTGTCTGATTAAGCAAATCGTTACTGAAATTTGAATGAACTGCTCTTGAAATCAGTATTTGTTTGATGATGGAGGGCTGGGTTTTATTCCAGCTGAGGAGCAAATTGAGTGTGGACAGAGAAGTAAGCTGGTTTTTCTAAATACACAACATCAAAGTCAATAGAAAAGCTTTGCCTTTTCTAGGCCTTTAATGGGTGAAAATGCAACTCTGATGATTAATTTATTTTCTACTTTACTGTAGTTAGAAGACAAAAAACCAATGAAATACTGTCTTAGATACTCACCTCTTGTTTTGGCATGTCTTTTGTAAATTACTCCTTGATAGCAAAATGAAGAATTTAGTGTGCAGTCACTGTTAACTTTTGATTTAGTGTAATTAGTTGCAGATTAGTTGCTTTTTAGGTTCACAGCATGAGGCTTTTGTCATTACAACTGCAACAGTATGTTCAAGTTTTAAGGATATTGTACAATATTATTTACTTAATCTCAGAACTTCTTGGAAGTCACAGATCCTTCCACTAAATTGATAATTGGTGGTACAGCCTTTTTTGGTTGAGACTTCTTTGTCAGCAGTCTTAACTTTTTGCAATGATCTAAAAATGCTTTAAAGTTGTAAATGTTTTTAACAGGGATAAGTCAGTGATTTTGCTTCTGTTGATACTGAACTTTTCCAGTTCATTAGCCAGAGAGATGTTAGTTCCTCTGTTGAGAGTAACCTGCATGGGGACAGTGGTAGCCTACTCAAGAGCGAGTTTGTTTGTACTTTTTAGGGCTCCCATTTCAAGGACCAGTCATCAATACACAGAAGAGATGGACAATTATAGTTTCATTGAGACATTAAAAACAAACAAAAAATCCTAAAGCCCTCCAAAGCCTCAAGTTTGGGGGTGCAGAACCCTCTCTTGAGAGTTCCTTGTCTTTGCCATTGTGCTTATCCTGTCCCCAGGTGGTCAGGACAATTTTCTCCTGCACATCTGTGCCCAGATGTGAGCTCACTCTGTGCTGAACCTGGTCCCACCAGCACCAGAGTGAAGGAGCTGGGAGGCAGACTCCGAACTAGCTCAGTGCCTGGGTGGGGTTGGCAGAAGTTCTGGAAGCCCAAAGTGTCACCTGCTTCGGTTTGCATCTGGACCATAAAGCTTTTCACACCAGCTCCCCCTGGGCACAGAGCTGGGGGGGGAGAATTATCATCTCTGGCTTTAACATTTTCTTCCTTGCTTATAGCAAAATTTGCCTTTCATTATTACGAGTTGCAGGTAATGAAAATGTGGCCTCAAGAGCGTGTTCATTGGAGCTAGAATTTTGTGGTTTGGCTGTGGTTGCTTGTTTTAGTAACTGGGATTTTTTTAGGTTTTGGTCTTCTTTTTTTCCACAAAGTGCAATAATTTTCCATGTCCTCAGCAGTTTCTAGGCTGTGCTAAGAATATGCTACCTTTCTGATACAGGCACAAACATCCAGATATAGTGAGAGATACTGTTAAGAATGCCTACCCTAGCACAGATACAGGGTATTTTTATGGCATTTATCTCTAGTTTACCGAGTAGAGCTGTTTCCAGGCTGTTGAATCAGAGGATATGCTGAAGATTTATATTAGAGAATGGGAATTAGTCATGTTGAACAGAATTGAAAAGCGTAGTGAGGTCAAAACCACAGGATAAAGACTTTTGTAATGAGCAATGCCCTCAGGAAATTTATTCCTTCTTGATCATGTTCCTCAGTCTTTCTCACAAGTAACATACCAAAAGACAAAGTGTTGAAAGTGTTTTAAGGTAAAAAGCAAAGTGCAGTAATGTCAATGCTGTGGAAGGGGGTAATTAATGCACAGCAAAACAGGCTGCATGTTGTCAAAGATAAGTAAGTATAGACAGATGATTCCTCCCAGCTAAAATCTCAGTCTGCAGCCAAAGGAGTGGCCTAGAATACAGCAGATGGAAACTCAAGCCCTTCTCCTTGCTCTATCTGGAAACTTGATGGAGAAGGAAGGGTTGCAAATGGAGAGGAAATAATGGTTTGTGCTGTGCCAGGGCTGTCCTCCTTGGGAAGGTCCATCAGAGGTGGTGTGCTCTGTGCTGCTGCGGGACAGCATCCAGCCCAGGAACCTGGGGCTCTCTGTGCAATGTGCTGCTGCTTTTGTCCTCCCCAGACCGAGGACCGAGCCAAGCAGAGTGACAGCGTGCAGCCCTCGCTGTGGCCGGCGGCGCTGGGACACGAGGCCACCGCGCAGCCCAGGATGGGATCCGGGAGCAGCTCCAGCCCCTGCACCCCTGCCCCACAGAGAGCCCTGCTCGTGCAGGTACTGCACAGCCTGGGGAGGGACAGGGGTGGTTCTAGGCACCACAGGCTGCAGAGGAGGATGGGTTATTGGTGGCAGCTCAGCTGCTTTCGGTGCATGTCACACTGCCTCACCAGGCAGCAGCGTGGGCCTGTGTGCTTCTCTGGGCATACCTGCAATTATGGGTTATCACTATGAGATCAGGCTGTATTATCCTAAATGTTTCTTAAACTCATTGTTGATTTGGCTTGGCATGAGCTTCAGGTGAACATCCTGCATGAAAGGTCACAGAGTCATAGGATGGTTTGGGTCAGAAGGGACCTTTTAAGAGTCACTTAGCCCAACTCCCTGCCATGAGCCGGCACATTTCCAACTAGATCACATTGTCAGAGCCCTGTCCAGCCTGGTTTTGAATGTTTCCAGAGATGGGGCATGTGCAGCCTCTCTGGGCAACCTTCTCCAGTGTTGCACCACCCTCATCATAACAATTTCTTTCCTTAGTTTCCTAAAATTCAGGGCTGTGGCTTCACCCTTTGACTGAGCCATATCCCTCAGGACTATGAACTCCATCAGTGTGTGATCACTGCAGCCCCAGCTGCTCCAGCCTTGAATTCACTGATTAGCTCCCATATGCTGGACCAGTAGTGCACCCCCCCTGGCTGGGCTGCCTATTACCTGGCTGGAAAAGTTACCCTCTGTGCATTCCAGGATTTGCTGGATTGCCTTCAGCTCACTGTGTGCTTTCCCAGCAGATACCAGAGTAGCTGAAATTCCCCAGCAGGAGGATTTGGGGAGGCAGCTCTTCCTTGTCCTGCTTTGGCTCATGCCCTAGAGCGAGTCTCAGAGTCTGGGAGATGGATAATAGCTGGCTCTTAGTATCTCTGAGTCAAAGCCTCCCTGTGCCTTTCCTCTTCAGCTTGCTTTGCTGTTTGGTGATGATGGAAAAATCACCAGAAACAGATGTTGTGAGCAGAAAGGCCTCATTTCACCTGATAGCTTTTACCTGGAAAAATATTTATGTTTGTCTTCTCACATCCTTTTTTTCCAGGGCCTGTTTGTTGTTTCAAGTCACGAGTATTGTAAGTGGGCTGAGTTGATGGCCTGGCTTGCAGCATCAAATCACTGGAGAGCTATTGCAAGGTCTACAAGAAGGACATTTGTAGCTTAGCCTTGGGCAGAGGCTGGCAGCTTCCCTGAGGCAAATATTTCAGCCCTGTGATAGTAGTGGGAGCATCCATAGTTTACTGCAGGGCATTTGGGATTCTGCAGGAGTACAGTGGCTGTACAGAGGATAGTCTTACCCTGCTTGGGAGCCACTCCTGGGATGAGAGGCTGCTTCACCTGGGACAAGTGATCATTCCTCTGCACCCTGTCAGTGCTTTCCCATTTTGTAGCACCTCTCCAAGTCACTGAGGGGAGTGGTGAGGAATGAAGCAGCATTTACCAACTTCTTTCACATTTCTTGATAGAAACTACACTACAAAAAATGTCTGCTGTTCAGAGTGATGGTGTTACTTAAGGATAATAGCAGCAAGTGATGCACAGTGGTTGCTGTGTGATTTCAGTCTCTGCTGGGAGGTGCCCTGGTGCCCCCTCACAAGGCAGAGCTCCAGCTGACAGTGCATGTGGACAGGGAGAAGCCAATCTGTGCTGCTGCCTGCTGTGTTCACATTGAGTCCACATGAGCTTCAATGGGTAATTTATCAGTCCCCTGAAGGGTTATTTTTCCCTTTGCTGGTTGGGAGCAGCTGTTGCTGCTAATGGCAGCATGTTTGGACACGCTGCCCACATTAACTGCATGAGGTGTTTAGGCAATACAAGTGATGGGTCAGGTAGTCACCTGGAGATTAAAAACCACAAAAATATACTTTTGAAATTCAGTGTGTGTGTGCCTAGTTGATTTAAAATAAAAGTGAACTGTGGAGTTAAAATGCAAGCTGAATTCATCAGCAATGCCACACTGAAGAACTTCCAGCCAGGTTTGTCAGAGAGTTTGCCAGCACTGCTCTGCTCAGACAAAAATGATTTCTGATTTTCAAGTCATATTCTGTGAGATCTTGTGGCACATCCTGGATGCCCAGATCTCTCTCAGAATTATTTCACTGAAAAACTTAACACAGCTCCTGAGGTGAAAGGAGCATGATTTCTCAATGCCTTACATCCTACCTGTCTGCTGAGGGAAATGTGAGATTCAGAGTGTACCAATTCCACCTGCTTTGTACCAGGTTTGTGTTTGCTGCAGATCTGGCTCTCTGGTTGTGGTGGTGTGAGATGAGCTGGTTTGGACTGCTTGCAGAATTCCAGAGAGGCTTCTTGAACAAAGTCACTGAGTCTGATCTTCTGCCCAGCATCTCCTGCTGCCTGACTAGTGGAAAAATTTAGCTCACATCTGAAATTAGCTCCATTTTTAATTAACTCTTGTGGTTTTCCTATAGGATTTGCTAGGTAGATATTCTCTATTGTGTGGGGTGATGAGACTGAATCTGAACAAGTGTAACAATATTACAAGAGCTAGCTGTGTGTAAAGCCATGGAGTGCCCTAGTGTCCCAGAGTACCTGCTCAGAAGTTTAAGAAATTCCTTTTCCTTATGCTGTTTCCTAACAACACTTGCATTTAATCTATCTCCTCTATGTAGATTCAGTTCAAATTAGTAACTTGGGCATCCTCCAAAAGGCAGCACAGCCTCTTTTTAAAACTTCTTGCTTCTAAATGGTTTTAAACCAATTCTAGTAATGAGTCTTTTGAGCTGTATCACCTTATGTTATCATGTCGTGAATCAAAGTGTTCTTTCTCTTAGCTCAGTTACATGTCCCTTTATGGTTTGAGGACACACAGTAGGTAACACTTTCTCTACCAATGCTTTCTATGCTTGAGGAGAGCTGCTGTTCTTTAGATATTACAAGAAAAACAATGAAAGTTCAAATCTCAGTTGTTTAGAATCATTGTTAGGTGGAGGGGTTTAAATTATTTTTCCTATACAAACCTAAGGAGAATATCAAAACTGATTTTGGGGGTTATCTGAGATGGTTTTGGCTTGCTTGTGAGAGCAGGTGTCTGTTCCTGGCTTTACACAGAGCTGGTGTACTGGGCAGAGTTTGCATTCACTCAGTCACTTATATCATGACTCAGCAAAGCCTATCCATGCTTTAAACACAAATAGTTTTCTGGTAATCAGCAGGACTCAAAGGCTGGAATTTAAAAAGAAATATATGTATCTTGTTGAAAAAATGGCAAGGAAAAGAAAATCCTCCTATATTCTGATAATAATACACCTGCTACAAAACCTGTTTCTGTACCCACAATGAATCTCTTCAGGTGAGCACTTTGCTGCTCAAATAATTCTGGTTAACTAAAAACTGTTATTAGAAACAATCTTGTTGGACAAAAAGGTATTTTGAAAGGACATATGTTACAACTGCTGAAAAAGCTCTTTTCTCTAAAGAGAGTCAACAGAATGTATTGTCCCAAAAAGACAGGAGAAGCACCTGAATAACTAAGTGAACTTCTCAGGACTGGTTTTGGCAGTTGACTTTGCCATACAGGTCTGGGAGGTTGCAATGAGGCATCTTTGACATCTTTTATGTAGTTTTGGAATTACTGCCTGTCAATATTTAATTGACATTGAACATTGTTCCCATGAAATTTTGTCTTGTACAGTTATAGAGGGTTCATAAACCTATTCTCTTCTTGAAAGATGTGTGAATTTCTAGTTACAGTGATTTACTTTTTAGGAAGGATAAACTGGAGAATTGTATAGACTTACCTGATAAATCAATAAAATACTCATCTGAGTAATTCTTCGGGGAAAGTGTACTGCAAGTGCCTCTGGTCTAAGGTGCAGTAACTTAGTTGGGACACAGGAGTTTGAACTCTGACTCAGAAAAAAAATTGCAAACTTCATTCTTAGGCTTTCAAGTGTTGGAGGTGCTGATCTTGCCATGTGTTTGAGGAAGAGGCACCTCCCAGAGAGCCCTGGCCCAGCATTGCATGGGAGATCAGACGAGGTGAAGCACAGAGTGGTACAGCTTCAGGCATTGCTCTAATACTTCTATTTCTGTAATATCAAACTGATTCCAGCATAGCAGAATCTGCCCTGCAGACAGGCCCAGCTCAAACAGAGTTTCTGTGTGCTCTGTCTTGGTCTTGTGTCCAAGAGGATTTCTCAGGGAGGCATTACTCCCAGCTGACGCATTTAACTCTGAGTTTCTTCCTCTTTGGCAGACACTGGGGTAGCAAATCATCATAGTGTAGATTTCTCCTTTTACATACAGAAAAAATCAGAGAAGCAAATGTTGACTATTTTAGCTTTAGTTTTGCACTGCTTACTTCTTGTTCCTTTAAAGTGAGGACTTTGTAAGGAAGTAACTTGATTCCTTCCCCTTCCTGTGCTGTAATTGGGGTTTTTGCTGTCCTAGTGCTCTTAGAGATGTATTAAATACAGGTGGCTGCAATGGGATCACCTGGACTTGACCACCCATGAGGGTGTAATCTGAGCATAATTTCATTCTTTCTTGCTTCATTTTCAAGTTTGATCTTTCTTTCTTTCTTTCTTTTTTTCAAGTAATTGAAAAATTTGTTTCAGAGGAGGACCAGGGTCCCCTCATAATAACTGGAGCACTTAAAAGTGTTTGCAGCTGGCAGTTTGCCTCCAGTGACTGTGGGTTGGTGGTGGTCCTGCAAAGAATAGCTTGGATGTCAACATCTAAGATAAGGGAGGTGGGTTCCCACAGTGATTAGACTATGAAGATTTTGCAGTGAAAGCATTGTCCAGGTTTGAACGAAATGTAGTGATTCCATAGCATTTTTTGCATCATCCCAGGTAGTTAGTTCCCTGTGCATCGCCAGTGACCTATTTGCTTCTCCACAGATTTAAGAAAGGTGTATGTATATATACACAGAGAGAACAGATTTTTTTTACCATTTATTTTTGTTGTACCCTTCACCTTGAGATATTTGTGCCTAACATGCTGGAAATTAATAGCTCACTGCACAGTGAGCAAGGTAGGGCTCTATCCAGACACAATATTCCTGCTACACTTAGTAAATGTTTAATCTCCAAGGCAGAACCATTGATCTCTGTTGAGTCTGCAGCCTGTTAGGTAGGCAGGGAAGTGCAATTCACCACGTGTTTTGTTTGTTTCAAGTGTGAGAATTTCCGGGCTAGTAAGGACGTGTACCACAGCAGCTCCCTGTCAGACATGGTGACAGCTCCACTCAGCCCTGGGCAGGATGATGTGTTCTGGAGCACGAGCCACAGCAAAGAACAGCCCCCAAAGGTGGGTAAAACTCGGGGTGTTTGGCTCTCTTGGGGCTTGATTGCACTGCACTGTGTAGTATCCACCCTCTGCACTTCACGAAACTCTGAAAATCTTGTCGCTTGTGTATGAACTGGGTCACACTAATCTAGAAAGAAAGATGCAAATTTACAGGGAGGTTGGTGGTGTGGGTTTATGTGTATGTCGTGGTTTGGCCAAATGCCAGGCACCCACGAAAGCCATTCATTCACCTTCTTTTGCTCCTTGCTGGGCAGAGGAGAGGGGGAAAAAGCAACAAAGGGCTCATGAGTTGAGATGAGGACTGGGAGAAAACACTCTAATGGCAAAACAGGTTCAAATTTAAAAGGTATAAAGTAAATTTATTATTAATAGAGTCAGAGGAGGATAATGAGAAGTAAAACAAGCCTTTAAAACACCTTTTTTCCCCTCAGCCCCTCCCTCCTTCCTTCCAACAGTGCAGGGAGACAGGGCATGGGGATTTGGTCAGTTCATCACTTGAGATCTTCTGTTTGCTCAGGGAGTGGAGTCTTTCCTCTGCTGTGCTGTGGGGTCCCTCCCACAGGTAAACATGGGAGGGATGTGGCATGGGTCACTCCTCCACAGGGTGCCATCCTCTAAGGATAGGCTGCTCTAGTTTGGAAGCAGGGGCCCTCTGTCTCCATTCGGGTCTCTCACTGGATCACAGCTTCCTCTGGCCTCCATCCACTCTGGTGTGAGCACTTTTCCCATGGGCTGTGAGTGGATCTCTGCATTCCCCTTGGACTTCATGCATTACAGAGGGACAGTTCGTTTCACCATGCTCCTCACCATGGCCTGCAGAGGAATCTCATCTGTGGCACTTGTAGCACCTCTTCCCTCTCTTTTTCCATGGACCTTGGTGCCGCCATGTTGTTTCCCTCACATGTCCTCACTTGCTCTTCTTCTCTGACTAGAAGTAAAACTGCTGCCCATAGGTACCATTGCCAATGAGTGCCACCAATTCAGATTCCTACAGGATCCTGCAGCACCAAGAGGTTGATCTATGTTTAGGTTCAGTGTCTGGTTTAGGTTCACCTGCCATGTTTTCACTGCTGGCCAGGCGGCCCTGCTGCCACTGTGTGGGCAGTGGCGGCTGCCATGGCCCTGGCGCTGTTTGAGGCCTCTCTTGGTGAGGGCACCGGGCAGGAGAAGCCGCTGCCAGCCCTGCCCTCCTGCCCTCAGCAGGGCTGGCTGGGGCGGCCGTGCAGGCCGGGCTCGCTGCAGGCCGCACCGAGATGGCGGCGGCTGCGGCAGCACAGATCACACAGCGCTGGGGATGTGCCGGGATGGCCCCGGCAGGGGCACCTCACCGCCCTGGAAAAAAACTGCCACTGTGCTGTTTGGATTTTCTTCTTAAATATGTCATCATAGAGGGATTAACAAACCTCTCTAATTGGACCAGCAGCATGTCCATCTCCAGAGCCACCAGAGATCGGCTCTGCCAGACATGGTGGAAGCTTCCAGCAGCTCCTCTCACAGAAGCCACTTCTGTGGCCTCCCCGCTACCAAACAACCAGGCCATGCCAAATCAACACAGTGTATATCTGCACACATACAATATCTGCAGGATCTGTGATTGCAGACACACCTCTTTTGTTAGACCAGGTATTTGTAGCAGCCTGTTTGGTGAAAAGATCTGACTTGTTGTAGAAAAGCTTGTTTGTGTAATTGAGGTGATGGTGTATTTCTCTTTCTAACAGAACAAATCCAATCTCTTTTCTAAGAACAAATCCAAGACTATTTGAGCAGGAATTCATATGCTCATGTGTGTATTTATTTTATTACTTTGCAGCTGGGGGGGTGTGTGTCTCATTCCCCAGCCTGTGGTAACATGAGGTAATCCACCAGCTGGGGAAAGCTGCATTCAGTGACTGCAGGTGCCTTTCACTGTCTGCTTTAAATATTGACCAGGAATCATACTGACTCTGAAGAAAGGTGCAAACCTCTTTCTGTCTGCACTCTGATAGACTGCACTGGCTGGGAGCAAACTGGAAGCACCTGCTACTGACTTGCAGCTTCCAGTTGATATCATGGAATACCTCCCCACAGGTCCCACTGAATTATTGTTCATTTCTGTTGGTTAGTCTTATTTTTTCATTGATACAGGATAAGCATTAGGTTTATTGACTTGGTTTATTTATTAAAATATCAATAGCAACCTTGAAATGTTTGATTAAATCCTTAAGGTTCCAGAAAGGACAACCTCAAAATTTTACAGCCGGGATCAGCCTGGCCATCAGAGATGCCTTTCAAGGTAAGCTCTAAAGTGTTTTAATCTTATTCTAAAACAAAATATACACTGTGCTTATTCTGTGTTTTATGCTTAAAGTATTTTTTTAATGCTGCTTTATTGTCAGTAGGAAAACTGAACTATCTGGCAGATGCTCTACCTCAGTGCAGGTGGCATTGGTTTCAAAGGACAGTCAGGTGTCTGGATGCTTTGGTGAGGGGGGCCTGACCTCAACTCCTTGTACAGGCACTTTTAATTACAGCTTGTGCTGCTTGTTTTGCCTGATAGTAGCTTGAACAGGCAGCTTGTAGATGTATTGTGACATTTTTGGCAGTCTGCCCTTAAGGCTGGTGTACTTTTCTCATATCCCAGGAGAAAAGACCAAGGATATCTAGAGCTCAGCAGTAAAGGGCAGCCCCCACTGGATGTCTAATCAGGGAACAGAATGGGTTGGAGAAACTGGAAAGTGAAGTCGATTTAGCTGAAATAACAAAGTGATGTGCAGCATTTCTGATGAGTCAGAGTCAGAAACATCGTCTGAAATAACTTTGAAGTGAAATCAAGCCCTAAATGTTCCCCACTTGGGAATTACAGAAGGCAAAGCAGAAAAGAAATGTATAAGTAATTGTCAGTGTTACAAATGAGTGACTTCTGGGACTGGGTTTCTGGTTGAGCCACTGGCTTGGCAGTTTATTTTACTGTCCAATGCATTACTTCCTCCATTGATAAGTCACTGCTGATGTATCTTCTAGGAAGGTAGTGGAGCAGTTCTCTTGAGATGTAAAGCCATGAGATTTTGGAATCAGGACTGACACTTGACTCTGTAGAGTCCAAGAGAGATGTAATGTAGAAGGATATTTTGTAATGACTTGGAAATCTCTGTAGTCTCCCAGGATGACTGCCCAGAGGAAACTGTCCCCTCCATCATCTCCTCTCACTCCTGGGTGGCCCTGCTTGGAGCAGCAATGAAGATAAACTTTTAGTTATCCAGAGTATGACCTTGTACTGTAACAGCAGGAGCTCTGTTCCAGTCTCTGTTCCAGCACACGAGAGTCTCATCTGCTTTTTGTCTTTCTGCTCAGTAACACTCATCAGTCATCCCCTGGGGGACATGCTCTGAAGCTGAACAGTAGCAGCAGCACTCCTGGCACCAAGCAGTGGGAGATGGGATCTCATCAGAGCAGCTGGTCAACCTCAGGTGATTCCTAAGTCAAAGATCCATCAGTCAGAATGTATTGAACTCCTGTCACATGAAATGTTCTTCTGCAGGGTGTCAAGTTCTGCATTGCAAATGGGATATGTCCTTTTACTCACATTCTCTGGTGAGAGGCTTTTGAAAGCCCTCTGGATTTTATGGTCCCATGTCCCTAAAATATAAGTACTTCCTCTTTTGAGTTAGAAAAGTGACTGTGAATATATTTTCATATGGAAAATTTTAATTGCCTCAATTAAGAATTGGAAAAAATAATCTTTGTTGCAGTTAGTGACACAACTGAAACTCAGCAGAGCCAACATTCCAGAAATACAGATGTAATTCAGTACTGATATTCACTCATTGGCAAATTCTGCTCTTTGCACTGCCCACTGATAAGATGATACACTTGAGCAGTTGATGTACACTAATATTTCTGCACTTTAATAGTGTACTGGCAAAGGGAAGCATAAATCTCTCTCTACAGCACATTATGAAATAGTTCTCCAGTATTTTTTATGTGCAGAAAGATAGTGGAATTGAAAAAAAAATGACATTAAAAGTTAAAAGGAAGATAAAACCATCTGATTTAGGCAAAGTACAGCTTAGTAATCTCCTTTGCTGTCAGGAAGTAGTGTAGGAATGCAGCAGCTTGCTTGTGGTTGTGAAGTGTTTTGCAGTACAGGTTCTGGTTGCTGAGGTTCTGGCAGATGGGGCTGTGGAGAGGTGGACAGATTTTTCCTCTCTTGCTACTCCCACGGGTGTTTCCTGTGGGTCAGCTGCAGGGCAGTTCTTGTGCAGCCCCTCACAGAGCTCTGGTGTGTCACAGGGCCTTGCATCCAGGTTGGCCACTAAAGACTGGGAACGTGGGGATTCCAAAAGCAGGGTGGACGCAAAAAATGTTCTGAAACCACCCCAGTGATCTTATGAGGTCATTTATTTTTATATTGAGGTTTACATTGTTAATTTAAAAGCCCTTGATAAATGAGAACAAATTGCTTATTTATTACACTTACACAATCAAGCCAGTTTTGCTTTTACTAGCTACACAGAATAGGAAGCTTTTCTTCAAGAAAATCCAAAGCACACTTTAAATTGCTTGGGTTTTGTTTCTTTTTGCTCTTATGTCATTTTGTGTTTGAATAACAGAGTTGAACAACATGCAACAGCCCAGCTCGACTTTGCAGAGTCCATGTGATGTGTAACTCCTGTGCTATTTTGGCATGGGGAAACAAAAATCTCACCAGAAATGGAAAGAATAGAAAACCTCCCTTGTGGTTTAAACTGTCTCCTTGAGTTCTTAAGTGTCATTAAATTACAGCTAGTTCTGGCATATGGCATTTCAGATGGAGTTTGTTGCTTTCCCAAACCCACAGGGATAATGAATTGGAGGAAAGGGCTATAAATACTTTAAAGCTAATAGTTCTGCTGAGTTGCTTAGTTGCTTATTGACCAGTAAGGAATTGTGAGTTTTGAAAGCTTTGCAAAATGGATGAAGACATGAAACCATTGTGACAAAACTAAATTACCAAATGTGAATCCTAATTTGTGTGAGCTTGAATTCTCCTCCCTTAACTCACAAGAAGTTCTGTTGGTAACAGTGGGGTAGTCATGGGAGAAATTGCTAAAAAAGGCAAGTATTGAGCTGGCCAGTGTGTGCCAGGGCAGGATGAGGGGACAGTGGCTTTCCCTCCTTTCCCTTGTGTCAGGGCTTGTGTGCAGAGCATCCTTTCAAGGCTTCTTCTGCTTTTCCCAGTGCTTGCAGGCAGTGGGGGCCCACATTTCACAGGTAGATTTGCAGTTTATTGCAGCTGTTTGCCCTCACCCAGTTGGGTTTAGATAATCACTTTGGACTGTTTTTGTAGAACAGTTTTATGAAGGCCAAATCTTGGCAGCACCTCTCTCCCAGAGGTGTGTAGGGGGGTTCAGGCTCCTGAGCTTTCTTGCAGTCATGGGAAATAGTGCCTGGCCCCATGGTGCTGGAGTATGACCAGCAGCTGATGATGTGAGGAGCTGTCTCTCCTCATGAAGAGGATCAGAGGAAGGGTTTAGGATGCCCTCACCTTTTTTCTTGCTCCCTTTCCATGGAGCTCTGGCTGATGTGCAGTGAGAGTGTGTTGCTAAGGGTTTGATTTGCTTGTCTTACTCTTGCTGCATGAAAGTGCACCAGTATCAATTTATATTTGTAATATTGCAGCTTCTAGAACCACTGGGAAACAAGCAATGAGATTTTCCTTTGCAACAAAGAGAAAAGAGAAGTTTTTCAGCAGAGACTGGTATCTGCTTTGGGTCCTAGCTATGTGTGCTTATCTTGCTCTCTCACCTGCTGCATGTACACTTAAAAAAAGAAACTTGGGTTTTTTTACCCCCAGGAAATCCAGGACTGGCCAAGGCAGAGAATGTTTTGTCCCAGAACCACGTGCAGCTGCATCAGAAGCCTGAAAAAGTTTCTCATCCAGGCCAGATTGCAGTAGGTTCTTTTAAATCCACTGATATTTTTGATTTGTCCATTGTTTTCACTGAGGGGTCTGTCTGTGCAGACAGCTCTATTTTGGTGTGTGAGTTTGCTGTCACTCATGAATCAGCCTCAGGGGTGTGTGAGGCTGGCTCAAGCTCACTGCTCTCAGTCCAGGTCTGACTTGTGTCCAGCTCAAGTCCTCAGCAGTGTCCAGTTTTGGCTCAAGTCACTTTCATGTGTGAGATACCCACCTGTGATGGACCAACAGAACCAGATCAGCTTCCTAGTAAAGGTTTTTTTGGGGTGGAAGTGACCATAACTGTGTATGCTGGGACAGTAAAATAAAGCAGGTGCTGTTTAACAATGAGTTCTTCAGCTGAGTTGTCTTTGCTCAGGGTCCAGGCTCCTTTGCCAAGGTGAAGGACAGCGCCAACTCCCTGTTAAAAGCAGCAGACTATTCCTCCTCAAGTGATGAAGGCAGCAGCAGCAGCAGCAGTGATGAAGATGACACAAACCACACAAGGTTGGCTTGATGATGATGATTATTATTGTTATTATTAATATTATTCTTGTTACACAATTCTAAATATCTAGAAAAATCTGGCATGCCTAAATACTCCCTCTCCTTTGAAGTTACTATCACTCATTTGTGTCAGTTGTAATTAAGCAATTTAATTGCATTTTAATGAACTCCTGGGGGTAAATGTTTGCTCCATCAGATGTGCACAGGGTGATAATACACTTTGATGACTTGCTGCCCTGGGACAATGAGGAAATGTCTTGTTTTAACTAGATATACTGGGTAGTGCTTCTATAGGGATTAGTTCACATTGATCTACATTTACATGGAATTTTTGAAAGAAAAAAGAAGAGCGAAACAAAATTATAAAAACTGTATGCCTTCATGACAAATACAGGTTACAGTGAAGAAAACAAGGCAAACATGACCCTTGATTTCACAAAGTCTCTTCACCCCTAGAGAAATAATTGCCACTGGAAAGTTGATTTCTTCACCAGGGCTGTTCATGAAAAGGAGAGATGGTTTTGTAAAATGTGTTGTATTTTTAATACTGACATTCTGCATCTCCTGTGCTTTCCAGATGATGCTGTGGCTTGTCCCACAGCTGATCCCACCTGAACTGTGTCTCTGTAGCTTTTTAGTTTGTCTTGCTGGTTTTGTGACTTACATCTTGTGGTGTTCTACGTGTAATGTAAAATGTGTATTCTGCTGAGAAATAGTGGAGCAAGAATAGCTTGCTACTCCAAGAGAAGGGAGTCAGGGGGTCAGGAACAGCAAACAGAAACATTTTTTAGCATTGTTGGATGAAACTTTTGATTTTCTTGCAAACAGACTTCAGTTTAATTCAGCTTCTAGGATTTACTTTGAAGTGCATCCCAGGGCCACAGAGCTCTCTGGGATGGGGCTCTTGCTCTTCTGACGGAATTACAGATGCAGTTTTGTCAGGTGTCAGGCAGAGATGCCCAGATTTGGAGCATTGTTGGCAGGTTATTTTGTTGGGCTGGTACCAGTCCTTTCCCCTCTGCTGCTTTGAAGAGGTAGAATTTTTGTGCCTGCATATGCTGCTCATTTGCATTTCTGAAGTTCATTTTCAAGGCTGAGATGAGGAAAAAGAATGTTAAAAATCTTGTAGCTTATTCAGTGCACCTGAAAGAGCTGACTTTTACTGTAATGCCTTTGTTTTCCTACTGATCCTCTTCTAAACCACCTTATTCTGATCTGTAAAAAGTTTTATTCACTCTAGGTCGTAGAATTCATCCTAGACCTCAGAAAGACTCTACATAAAAATATGGATTTGCCCTGTAGCAATGACTTTGCTGTGTAAGTGTCAGATTGCTGTGATCCTTGCATGCTGTATGATTTGAAGGAGTGGTATCACTGCCTTTGGAACTCTGCATTTGTTATTTGCATCTCCTCTATGTCTGAGATCCACCCATCCTCTGGAGAGGTGCAGTTAGGATGCTCCTTGTCACATTTATCTTCCTGTGCACACAGCCACTGCAAGAGCCCCTGTAAAATCATATGTGTAATCTTGATATTAACAAAGTCCCTTCACCTTGGCTGAACATCATTTATATTAAAAGATGCTTCAGGAAGTATTATCCTAATTGCTGCCAAGTAAATAGAAAAAAGGATAGTGATCTGACTGAAAGGAGCAGCCAGTGTTGAAACTGTATATTCTGGCTGAACTGAAGGGTTTGGGGGTATTTTGCTTTCTAAAGCATGTAGGGTCTGAAGCCCCTTGCACTCTGGAGTGTTTCTGAGCAGGCTCTGGCTGAAGCACCTTGGGCCAAGTTTTAGTGTGCTGCTGAAACCAGCCTGTGGTTTCCTGTTCTTGCCTGGGCTGTGGCACAGCACCTGCTGTCCACACTCCAGCTTTCCTGGAAGTGCCCAGTAGGACTACACCTGGGACATCTGCAAGAGAAGGAGTTTCCTATGTTCTTGGATGAATCCTGGTAACCACCCTGAGAAGGCTCCTTTCTGAGCATGCTGGACTAAGGGCTGCTGTGTTTCACCAGTTAAGCAACTTCTGGTCTTGTTTTTCTTTACAGTGAGATGAGCCAGACTTCTTCCTCACCCACTCCAGTTTTTTGTTTTAAGGGAAGACTGTCAGTGTATAGGATCCAATGTCTTACCTCCTTGTTTAGCACATCTATTCCATTGATGTTAAGTTCTCCTACTTTATTGAGAGTGCTTTCTCCTCCAGTGCCTGCAGTATGCTCCTAAAACACTGAGTATCCTGGGACTCATTTGTATAGTTCAGTTTCCTCTCTTTGCTCTTTGATTGCTGTTTCCTACCAGCATTTGGACAAGGTGGATGCAGGTGTGTGCTTGGCTAGGAATTACTTTCTCCCTCTCCTAAGTTGGAGGTTGACATTATTTAAGATCAGCTGCTGTTTTCTTCCCTAATAACAACAAGTCCTGGCATTCACCATTGATCCTAATCCACATCTTGTCATTCCTTCTAAGTTTAGTATGCAAATATTTACCCACTCACATAGAATGGGGAGACAATCCAAAACCAAAAAATAAACAACAAAAGATGCCACAAAAACTTCTACTCCTACACACCCATGTTAAATCAGTAGGTTTCTCACCAAACCTTCTTTGTCATCACATGGGGCATCATTTAAAAGAAAAAAAATACATTTGAGTCTGCTACCAGTTGGCACATAGTACTGTAGAACCCTTCACACTGGCTGAATCCAGACAGTTTTATAATTACTGGAAAGGAGGCAAAAATGTAATAGGCTTAAATGGATTGCAGTAAAAAAGATATGAGTATAAATAAATAAATGGGATAAATAAATCATTTGAGGTGGAAGTGTGCAGAAATGGGGCCAAGACATGTTTGAAGCAGTTCCACTTGGGTGAAAAAGTTTAAAATGCAAAGATACCTCAGGCAGTGCAAGAAGCAGTGATGTACTGGGAATTCACAACAGACACTTGCCTTGTTCTCACTCTTGCTTTTGCTATCAGCTTTTGATCACTGTTGAGGACAGGATGCTGGGCTAGGGGGACTCTTGGCCCCAGCCAGTCCAGCAGCTCTTGCTTTCTTCTGTCTCTCTGTGCACTGGGCAACGCTTTCTGTGTTTCCTTTTAAGGTGAGGAGGTGCACATTTCAGGGACTGATTCACAGGATGAAATTCCAGTGTAGCCTGTCCCAGCAGGCACTGGCAGAGAGGTCCCTGACAGCAGCACATGGCAGAGCAGCTGCTGCTCTCTCTGGAGAGCAGGGTGGCTCATAATTACACCCCACAGGGGAATATGTGACAGGAGACAGAAGTTTTGAAGTAGGCACTTCCCAAATGACAGCTTGAGGGACTTGCCTGAGCTATGCAGTGTCTGAAAGATGATGGATGAAGTGCAGGGAGATGAAGGGATGCTTTCTGTCAAGGTGGGGAGAGCTTCCTGCTGTGTGTGAGTGGTCCTCAGGCACAAGCCCATTCAGGCAGATCCACAGACTAATCAGCTTGCTTTTGTACAAGAACCTTTGAGTGTAACTATTGAATGTTAATTATGTTCACTTTTGAACATGGTTATGTGTAGTTTTTTCCTTTTTTTTTCCCTTCCCCCCCCCCCCCCCTCCGAAGTAGTTCTGTTCATTAATTGGAGTTTGTTACCAGGCAACTGCTAAGCGGCAGAATTGCAGATTTCTCAAGGACGAGGGTACCAGATGGAATTGAACTGAAACCCCAAAGCACCGTGGCAGAACAGAAGGTAATTTGGCCATTTGTAAGGGGGTGGGTACAGTGAGGGGGAGTCAGGTCATTAATGTGCATGATAAATGCCATATCCATTACTTCTTGGGAGCATTCTCACTCTGAAGTCCTGCTCAGTTATTGCAAATTATAGCTATAAGCCTTGAAAAAAATGTGTAGTTTCAGGTTTTGTGCTTCCTGTGGAAATTCTTACATTTAGGTACAAAATTGCAGTTCTTCATTTGTCCTTCTTATTGACCTGTAGTAGTTTCTGATGTCAAGGTATTTTGTGAAGGCACTGGGCAAAAAGCACTGTTGATTATTGTTGGTGTGCACTGTTGCTACTTTTAAAAAATCTTGACTTCTTTTTATTCCAGTTTAAAGTGAACTACCTCCTACTGCTTAAAATATTACCAGAACAGGGGAAAACCACTTCATCTCTCCCTACTGGCTTAGCAAAAATTCTTGTGTTCTCATATGTCATGTTGTGGTTCCTTCCAGCTGTAGTTTCTAGTAGAGGCTTCCAGTCATGTGGATTTTCCCCTGTGATAAATATCAGTGCAGAAAAGATGAAGAGAGACAAAGCAGAACAATGTTCTTTGTGGTTGAAAACAAGAAAAAAATTACAGTAATAAGACTTGTACTTGGTGTCAAGGTCCTTTTTAGATATTACTGAGTGTATTCTTGCTTCACAGATAGGGAAAATAAATCACTGTGAAACTGGTGATTTCTCCAGAGCTGTGGCAGGGTAGAAAGAAAAAGGAGTTTTCTTTACCTCTGGTGTCTCTAAACTTCAGACCAGAGTGGTGACCCTCCTGCCTGGGGAAGGAGTTCCACTTGGCCATTGTCCCACCATCCTCAAGGAGAAAAGATTCTGCTTTGGAGAAAGAACTATAAACGGGGCATAAACCAGTATTTCTCCTGTGGCAAAGTGTTCCACTGTTCCAGCCCAGTGTTTCCACTTTCCCCTGATATCCAGGCTGCTTGAGGGAAGGGAGAACATTGGGGTCTTTGAGGCCCACCCTGAGGATGAGGGAGGATAACGAAGAGTTGAGGTTATGTGTTTTGGTGGGTTTGGAGGAAAGAGTGTGGCAGGGAGAACAGGCAGATGGCTGACACCTCATAAATTTCTCCTCTGCCTTCTGGTCCTTTCCCCCCTTCTCATGGAGCCTCCCATCCCTTCCTCTGAACCCTTTCTCACCCATCAGCTACAGCCACTATGAGTCTCCACATCATCTCCAGCATTGCTTTCCTTGTCCCATCAGCCTGAGCAGCTTTGAAGTGGTTAGGGTGTACCAAACTGCCCGAGTTATTCAAATGGGGATTTGGTTTGGTTTTGTTCAGTTGAATGTGACTGAAAACTGAACTAAAAAGCCCCATACTGGCTTGGTTCCCCAATCTCAAATACTGACTCGCATATTTTGGTTTCAGTTTTTACATCTAAATTAAAACATAAAATATATTCCCAGAAACCCACCTCTGACTCCATAGACAGTGCGGTCAGGGAAAGAGTTTGTGTGGTACCTCATAAACTTCACAAGTATTTCCATGGGATGCTGTAAGGAGGTCTGCAGAACCAAATGTCACTATACTGCAAATGCTGATGCCGGGTCCTACTAAATGTCCTCTTTCTGGAGTAAGGTTTCCTAATTCAGTAAATGGAAAGTAGCAATGAAATTAATGGTGAAGGGCTTCAAACTAAATGCAGGTCCAGAACCAAGAAGTGCCTTCTGACTGCAGTATGACATGGTCAGGTCTGAAACTCGTTAGCAAATCATTTGACTTGGTATCTCTGAGGCTGAAGTTCCTTCTTTTCCTGTGCTTGAGGTAATGTAGATGAAGAATATTTGCGGAGTTCTTCAGGAGAAACCCCAGATTTGTCATCTCGGATGTTTGCCATACACTTTGATATTTAATTTTTGGTTTTAATCTTGCCATAGGTTTTGTCTTTAAATGATGCATCAAGGGAGAGCACTTCTCTCCATGTGCTCATTATTTATCATCCTAATTAACTGGAGTTGGAGAGTGCATTGGAAAGAAACTAAATGTGGTGTTTATCTGTATGTTCTCATGCAGGATCAGATTTTAGGGAAACAAATTCCAAACACTCAAGAAGGCCTTTGGAGCATAAACAACCAGAACTATCTCCTGCCAGATCTCCTCCAGCAAAGCCAAATTACAGACTCCTCTGTGAACCCGCCACAAGTGCCACTGACTTGCCAGGAACCTCAGAACAAACCTCTGACTAAGGTAAGAGATAAATTACAGATTGCCTGGATTGAGCTTCAGCCTTTTTAAGTTCCTCTATCCTGTCTCTTTTTACAATGAGTTTTTTCACTTACATCCCTTCTTTCCTTTAAAAGTTTTATTTGGGAGGAAGATAAGAAATCTGGAGCTGCCTAACAGATTTCATTGTTCCTCTTATTTTCCCCCATCTCCTTCTCTGCTCTCTTTCTTTCCTTGCTTTGTTTTTTCTCCCCTTTTGCACGAGCTGGAGGACTCAAACCTTCTGCTCCTTGCCATGGCAGCATTCTGGTGTGCGTCTGCTCATTGTCCCTGGCTTTCTCCCACCCAAGCATCATGTGAGGGAGCACAGGGCAGCCCCAGAGGGCTCTGACACTGCTGTGAGGATGGGCTTGGGGGGAGAGGGGTCACTTAAGGCAAGTAACAGCTCTGTCAGAGCAGCACAGGGTGTGTGTCCCGAGCACTGCCCGCCTGAGGCAGCTCCTGTTTCTCATTGCAGAGCCCATGTGCTGGAAGCCCACCTGCCAAGAGCAGCACATCCTCCACAACATCCTTCACATCATTCATAGATCCGAGACTGCTGCCAATCACCCCTCCCACCAGTCCTGTAGGACCTTCCTGTAGTTCTCGTGAGTATGCTTTGCCTTTGCATTAAAACGTTCCTCCTGGGTTTTTTGGGGTTTTTTTTGGTTTTTTGTTTTTTTGGGTTTTTTTGGTTGGTTGGTTGGGGTTTCTTTTTGCTTTTTTGGCAAGGGCTTATTGCTTAGAAATGAAAACTCTGAGTAGTCTTCTGAAACTGGAACTTCACATTACTGTGAATTTTCATTGTACTGCTTCAGCCCATCTTTCAGATGTGGTTTGCTGTGCTCTGCTGCTGTGTTGCCACCATGCTTTCTCAGGAATGCTTGAGGAATTTTCCAGATTTTTTTTTGGCTATACAAAGCTCTCAGGGTGTTCTCTCACCCCTCTGGGGTTTCTTTTGTTCTACCATGAGCAAGGTGGTTCAGATATGAGCTGTAACCAAACATTCCCATTTTCCACAACTATGTGTGTCTTTCATTCCAGCATCTAGTTCCAAACCTGAGCCTGTCAGGAGGGAAAATGCAAGGAAGGGCTCCGTTGTCAATGTCAATCCAACCAATATCCGCCCACAAAGTGACAGCCCAGAAATCCGTAAATACAAGAAGAAATTCAACTCTGAGGTCCTGTGTGCTGCTCTGTGGGGTAAGCTGGGAGTCCTTGGGCAGGTGTGTGGAGGGAAGGCAGAGCAGTAGTGGCTGGCAATGTCTGCTGGGCAGGTTTCACAGTTGTATTGCTGCTTTCCTGGCAGAGAGTGCTGGAGTGGATCCCTGAGCTGATAGCTGTGTCGCTTACATGGCCCTGCCTTCCCAGGGATGAGATGGCAAACACATGAAATACAGCTGCAAAGGACTTTGTGCATCAGAACGAGAAAAGGTTTTGGTTAAGCACCAAGTTGAAACCATGCTCTTGGGAAAGCCAAAAGTTGCAAATGTTTCAGCAGCTTTTGTGGCTCATGAGACTCATCTGAGCTGCACACGGGTACAGCTGATCACAGAGCCCTGACCCAGGGGAAATAATCCAAACATGAAGCCTTTTGCTGTCACATGTGTTAGATATTCCAAGGATCCAAAACAGGTCAGGTCTTTCCAAAGGCTTGTCTTGCTTGGTTCCTGCAGTCACTGCTTATTCTGTTATTATGGAACATCACTGAACCATTGTTCAAACTTACATGCTTTTTACAGGGTCAGCTTCACATGGTGTAAAACCAAGGTACAGTAGTCAGGTCACTCTCAGCAGCTGTAGACCTTGTCCCAGTCATATATTACCCAAACTCTTGAGTTGTTTTAACTATCTTTCTGCTTCAGAAGAACAGATGTATTCTATGGGACTCACCCAGCCTTTTTCTCCTTGCTTTCTGAGCCTGGACTGGCAAGTGAATGAAGTAGATGAAATCTTATCCAAAGCAAATGTAGATTTCCAGTTTATAGCTTCACAGATTTTGCATAATGTGGGTTTGTAGGAATCCAAAATTTTAAATTAAGAATAGAGCTGTGTGGTAAGGTGTGTAATTAAATGTGCATTGAGGCTGAAGAGCACCAGGTACTTGTCAGAGCATTGCCAGTGGAGGAGGGTGCTTGTTACACCAGGATACCTTATGTTGTGTCTTTAGAATCTGCTGATTAGAAACATAGATGTCATTCCAGCCAAACACAATTTCTGACATTCTCTGATGTCAGCAACCCAATAGAGCCTTGTCTTCCTTAGCAGCAGTTGGATTTCAGATGGATTCACTCCTTAATTTGGCCTTTGAAGGCATTTTCCAAACCAGAGACGGTTTTCAAACAAACCCTGCGCCTCCTTGTAACACAGTGCCACAAGTTTGGTGTCCCCATTATTTGAATGTTGTATTTGGAAAAAGAGAGTTTGGGGGGGATTTTTTGGTTGTTTTTATTTTTATTTTTGTTGTAGTCAATAGGGACCCTTGGAACACTTAGTTGGGTCTCCTGTGTCACTACTGTAATGGTGCTGGACTGGAATTTTTTGCATTGGTCACAGGTACTTTCCAAGGTCACTTGAGAAGTTCACATTCACAGAATATTTTCCTTTTTGTTTAAATCAACATTGACTTCAGCAGAGCTACTAATCCTTCAAGTTCCATAGGTATACAGCTGTTCTGCTGAGTAAAAATTCTAATAGTGAGATCTTTTTTCTTCTGGGAAGTCATCCACAGAGCAACAGAGAAATTATCAGGTTCCATTAAGTGAGATTAAATAAAAATTGGTTCTCAAAACAATGAACACTCGGTGACCTCTGAATCATTAGGTGACTTATGCAGTATTTTTTTTTCATGTATCGACAGGGGTAAATTTATTGGTGGGAACAGAGAATGGATTGTGGCTGCTGGACAGAAGTGGGCAAGGAAGAGTTTATACGCTGATTACGAGGAGACGGTTCCAGCAAATGGATGTTCTGGAAGGACTCAATGTGCTAATTACTATATCAGGTTGGTTCAGTGGCTAAAAGTATCTGACCCACGTTGGGGTTGGAGGCAATTAAAAAGAAGAATTAGGTTATAAACTAGGTTGAGGAATTTCCTCTTTCAGAAAATCACAGGACAGTTATTCTTGTTAATAGGAAAACTCTGCTGAATTTTTAACATTTACACTCCCATTCCAGAGAGGCTTTGGGACAATTCATTGCCTGGTTAATGTGTAAAATGGTTTGTGGGAAGTACAGAGTGTTTCATATTCCTTAAATGGGCTGATTCTCTGCAAGCTGTAGTTTGTCACTTTTCTGGTTTCTGTGATGGGTGAGCATCTATCTAAGTGCAGTTCTATTAACTTTATCATGATATAACCTCATCCTGTGTTCAGCAAGAGGTATGAGCAGTAACATGAGAGGGATCTGTATTGTGAAAGCATCAATAGCATTAAGTGGAGGTTTTCAACCTCTGCCAGGAAACAGTTTGGACTCTGGCCTTATTCCCCGTGGCTGAGTGGCCTCAAAGGATGCACAGTACATACCGAGGTCAGAGGTGTGGGTCCAACAAGGAGTAGCAGCTTGTCTCCAATTCAGACTGATCATGGTGGGCAGTGCCAACAGCTGTTTGTCCCATACTGCCAGGCCCTGTTGTTGCTGAGACATGACATAGTCCTTCTCTTCAGAGTAATCTCTGTGGTCCCAGAGTGCTGTTGACCATAGGCTGCTTATGAATTAATACAACAAAAAGAGTGATTGAGATGAAGGATGAAAAAATAATTCTCAAATGTAAAGGCATCCAGAAGAAAAATAGCTACTTTGAATGAAGATGGACAGTTAATTGGAACTACATCAATAGCTTATTCAAAGTGGCCGTTGTAGGACATGCCTGTGTTCCAGGATAAACAGTTAGTGTAATGGTTTCTGATAAACACACGTGTCTGTAGAAACCTGTTCTTTGGCCCAAGGGAGGAATTTTAGTCAGGTGTGAAAATCTTGCATGATGTTTGAGTCACAAGTGCACATGTGCCCAGCGCCATAGGATTGGTCCTGTGCCAGTTCCCCCTGTGTGTCCCCATCACTCCCTTCATGTCCTTGCTACGTTCTCTCACCCGGGCAAGGCACAAGGACCCACTGTACTCAAGGTCACAAAACTCTAGCTTTTTGTAAGTGGGGAAGAGTTTGTACTTCAGGGAGTTAAAGTGTTCTATCTCTTCTTGCAAATCCCAGGGAAGAAGAATAAATTGAGGGTGTATTACTTGTCATGGTTGAGAAATAAAATTTTGCGCAACGATCCCGAGGTGGAGAAGCGGCAAGGCTGGGTGTCCGTGGGTGACCTGGAAGGCTGTGTGCACTACAAAGTCGGTAAGGATTTCCTGGTTTTTCCTCAGAGAGATGCATAATCATCCTCCTTTTGCATCTTGTGACAGCAGCGTTCTTCAGCTTTGTTTCAGGATTGTATTGGGTGAATATCTCATGAGTTCTTTCAAGACTCCCTGTTGTACCTGGCAGGTGCCTTGCTCCCTATCATTTCAGCAGCACCTCTTCTTGCAGCAGTTACCAGATGATGTTATGGCTGTTCCCTGTAATGGCTGGAAGAGGGAGTGGCAGCCACAGTCTGTGCTCAGTCAGTGGTTCCATTTTTCTGTAGTTACTTAAGGTTTTAATTGAACTGATGTTTTCCACCTCCTCATCTTCCCTCTTGGCCCTAGGTAACTGCTAAGAAGTTGGACCTAGTTCAAGTCCTAGTGAATCATATTTGTAGGATGACCTTAGGTAGATCAGCTCATCCGTTTCTCTCATGAAAGACCCAAATATACCTTTGTTTAAACACCCTGGAAATGGTACCATCTCACTTTTCTTGGGCTCTCAGGCAGCTTTCTTCAAGGTTAATGTGAGGATTGTGATGATTTCTGTCCTTTAACTTTGGGGGTGGATATATATGGCACGTTTTGCTTTGGTGAAGGAGGATGTGAAAGTGGCGCTTCCTTCAAAGGCAAAGCCATGATACAGAGGAGTGCAGGAAATGTGAGGTGGCTGCTTCTCATTAATACCTTGCTTGACAGTTTTGCTTTTTGGCTTTAGAAGTGGCAGGGGTTAAACTCAAGGAAGAATATGAAACAGATGTGCATTGTTACTTTAACTGTGATTACAGCTAAGCACCCACATATTCCGCTTCAGTTGCTCATCCTTGGGTTTGGTGCATTTTTAAAAAACACAACGACAAAATACTTATCCTAAAATTAGGCAAACATTTGGTAGGAGCTTCTGTGTTTATATATGACAAGCCACTCCTGTGTTTTTGACAGCACAGCTGCTGCTGTTTTTCTCTTGCAGAATCTTCTTTGTATCTTGACCTTTGGTTGTACAGCTATTTTTCCAGGTAGAAAAGAAAAAAAATTACTGTTCTGCATTTTGGTGGAGTTTGCTGAGTTTTCTTGTTCTCTGCCTATGTGAGATAGAAGCCTGTTTTCCATTGTGAAAACACAATGCACAAAGAAATCTTAATTTTCAATGCATGATTCTTCATTTATTCTCAGTGGGCCCAGCATGACCTTAATTGTCTTGGAGAAATTGCTCATCTCTTAAATGCTTACTCATCTGAGAAAGATGGGAGTCCTTCACCCACACAGCACCTGGGGATTTAACCCACAGATGAGCAGTGACATGAAAATTCATCCTGCCAAGTCTGACAAAATTGTTCAGCCAACAACCACCAGTCCTCCAACAGTAGCTTATTCATAACCAGTAGTGGTGGAGTGTGTTCATACTTAAAAAATCAAGAGGTTGGTTTAGTTGTAGGGTCAAGACCTTTTTCTCTGAATAATGAGATTTTTTTTTTCATCACCATATGAAAAGGAATATATAAATATTGGTAACAGTCATTTGGCTTTACTGAAAATAAATGAATTGAAGGTCTCCAGTCAAAGTATTGTCACTGGTGATATTAAACATTGATGTCCAGAATGCATTAGTCTCCCATGCTGGATAATGTCTACCTCTACAAGTCATCCATTGAAATTATTTCATGTGATGAGATGGTCTTTGATTTAAGCATCTGTCTGGTACCTAAGGAATTGTTCTTCTTGTATTACAGTAAGATATGAGAGAATCAAATTCCTTGTAATCGCTTTGAAAAACTCAGTGGAGGTTTATGCTTGGGCTCCAAAGCCTTATCACAAATTCATGGCTTTTAAGGTAAGTGAAATATCACTTTGGTTCAGATGTGTCACTGTCTCTCACTGTCTCTCATCTGTGCTCTGCTTTTGTTTTTGTTGTTTTGTATAACATTTATTCTAGCTAAAGATAAACTGAGTATTCTTTTAAAGAAAATGTAGTGCCTTTGATGTACTCTGGAGATGGCAAACATGAAACTGTCACAGTCATGAGTGTCAGATGTGAATAACTTGTTTCTCTCTACCCCAGCCAAACTCAGCAGGTGCTGTGCCAAAATGTGCATTTGAATTGACAAAGTTGATGTTGATTTCCCTCAAAAGGGGATGAAATTAAACACAGTGGTAGTCAGCCTACTTTTTGCCTAGTCCATTTCTAGAATCTTGATTTCTTTTTCAAACCACAAATGAATTATCCAACTGTCCATGCAACTCAGTGGATGATGGATACTTAGCTCCTTAAATGTAACCTACTATTTTACCAAAATAGCTGTCTAGCTTTTGAGTTTTTAGAATTCTTAGGATCCTAAATGTAGTTCTGCAAACCAACAGTTTTATTGTGCTACATACTGCATTTTTCTTTTTTCCAGTCCTTTACCTCACTTCATCACAAACCACTGTCAGTTGACCTGACTGTTGAAAATGGGCAAAGACTAAAGGTCATATATGGCTCAGTAGTGGGATTTCATGCCATTGATGTGGACTCTGGATCTGTGTATGACTTGTACCTTCCAACACACGTAAGAGAATCCAAAAAACTACATTAATGCCTTTGTTCTTTGGGTTGTGTATTGATGATGATTGGGTTAAGAGTTGTGCTATTTTTCAAAAGCTAATGCACACCACTTTTCACATCGTTTTATGACACTGAAGTCCTGTTTAAATGCTTTTATCACATTTAGAATATCAATTTTAGTGGTTTAATATCAGAAAGCCTATTGTATGGACCATACTATTTTTAATTGATTTATCCTGGAAAGTTAGGACTTAAACAGTCAAAGACACAATAATATCTACATGAATTTAGGTGACTTTTACAATCTGCCACTGTGGAGACAGCAGAAACCAACTTCAGACTAGATAAATTTGCTGATCTTCTTGCCATTCAATTGCCCATGAAACCACTGTAAATTCAGAATAAGTTTTACATTTTCCTTGGGACTTTCTCATTAGATTGTCAGTCAGTTAGCATGAAGGTGTTGATTTCAGGGGTATGTGTACATCTTGCATTGTGTCTCTGAGGTGATGGAGAGCACTAAACTCCTGCTTCAGCTCAGATAACAGCAAATTGCCCTGCAGAAGTGAATGGCTGGCATGGGGCGGTCCTATATGAAGTCTATGCTATGGTGTTAATATTTTTGGACTTTGGTTTGTTTGCCTATTTTCTAGCTGTTCTTTTCAAAGCTCTGAGTCCCAAAAGCCAGAGAATCTTGGGGGCTTAGGTTCAGCAAACTGGCAGGTTCCAGACTGACTCCAATCTGATGGGAGGCCCCTGGCAGAGAAACTTCTGTGCACACTTGAACCCTCCCTGAAGTCAACAGTGCTCCCCAGGGGCTGGGGGTGCCCTGGCCTCTTGCATCCCCAGACCATGTGTCCCAAAGTTATGATTGGGAGGTCTGAGGAAATCTCATCCTAGATCTGCATGTTGCAGCCTGTGCTATGAATCCATCTATTTTTAACTTTTCTCCACTCTCAGCCCCTCATTTTCAACCCAAATGAAAACCCACTCCTCCTGTCTAGGCCACTTGATCACTGTGCTGCCCCTGCAAGCCACAGCCTCCATGTTCTGTCAGACCTGTGTTCGTGATGGACACAGTGTGTAACATTGGCTGTTAGATTTATAGGCTGCTCTTAACTGGAAAATGACTTCTAGCTGTTCTAACTGTTGAATCACCTGCTAAAGGCTTGTACTGTTATTTCTGTGTTGGTTTTTTAAGGTACTTAGTATTTTTCTTGTTAGAGGATTTATTTAATCTGACAGTACCTTTGTTAACTAGTCAGCTGTGATGAATTACCATCAGTTTGTAAATTGAAGTGTGGTACCCACATGCCTTTCTGGAAGTGGGTTGCTGAACAAGGTGAGCAGTGACTTGTCAAAAGGATCATTAGCATAATTGCCCAAGAGAAGAAAGGCAAAGAAAAAAGTGAACTTTCTTAGAGGCTTTACTTTTTCAACTGGCTGCAAATACAATTAGGTACCTGATGAGAGAGATTTCCCAGGTGACTGCCCTGAAAATGTGGGGCACCTGAGACTGACTGCATTTGTGTGAGCTCTTCAGCCACAAGTTAGCATGGACTAAAAATATATTTTCCTTTCAGAGTCTTAGACCCGAAATAAATCAGCTGCTACGGCAGCTCTATCTTTTTTGATACTCTGTTATTTCAAAAGGGCTAGAACTGGATACTTACCTCCAGGAGCTTTGTGGTGGCAATAGCCCAGACTGTAACAGGCTGACTTGAGATACTCTTGCTTTCTGGTAGCCTCTTTTCCTGGTTGCCCAGCTCTTTCTGCATCTCTTACCTGCTGTGGTCGCTCATGCGGGTCCCAAGGCGGCGCATTAAAATTGCTCTGCGGCTCTGGATCCCCGTTCTAGTGTTACGGATAGTTCTTGCGGAGGCACGGAGTCAAGTGGGTGGCCTGAGTGTATTCAGTTGGGCAAGTACAGCTTCAGTGCTTCTTTTACTGTTCGTTGTGCCCTTACAGTGTGCATAAATGTCTGTGCTTGAGGGGAAAAAAAAAAAAAAAAAGACCTGTGTGTGGCTGGCTTGTGAGAATGCTGTAAAGCTCCAGACATATGCTTTCTATAAAAATATTAATTGTGGTGGTTTAATTTACTATGTAACATCCTGTTTTGAGTAGTGCTTTAAACAAGGAAGTGCTTTGTTACTGTTTTTTAAAGGCTGTCCTCTTTTTCTTTCCAAAATGCTTTCATAAAACCCCACCTTCATGGTCGTATATCTCACCTTTGGTTTTTTTTGCTCGGGATATGTTGGCTTCTGGGAGAGATTCGTGTGAGTGAAATGCACTGTTCCTGTGGCATGCAGAGGTGTGCCTGACAGAAGTCAAATGGGCAGCTATTTGTAGTGAAGGATCTGGGAAGGGAAAGACAGAGTGAAAAGGTCCAGGGAACTTTTTACAGCAAGATAAATATTTTTAAATTTGCAGGTTTTTAACTTGTGAGTGGGGAAAGGGAAATATCATGGAAAGTGAAAGCACTGATCTCCTGGAATGTGGAAGTTTCTGTCCTTCATCTTCTGAAAAAGTTGTGAATTCAAATTTATTTCACCTTTCTCCTATTTACATAATACAAGTATTTTGTGAGGGACTAAGTAAATATTATTGTGTCTCAATGGCTCCATGGCTTCTTGAAACCAATTAACGCTGGTAAATTTAATGTGAACTATTGAACACTGATTTATTTGCAAACCTGCTGTCATATTCAAAGGGGGGAGGAGGAGAGAAAGTCTGTTTCAGAGGCTTACTAGCAAACTATACAGCCTCTGAGAACAGGCATTTCTTTCACTTTCCATGAGCCATGAGCTAGTTCTTTTTATTGCTCTGCCAAGCTAGTTAGATCGATGTCATCACTGAAATTGCAGTCTGTGTTCTGATATAAATCTCAGTAAAATACGATTCCAGATCCAGGGGACGATCCGCCCCCATGCCATTATCATCCTCCCAAACACCAGTGGCATGGAGCTCCTGCTCACCTACGAAGATGAAGGCATCTACATTGATATATATGGGCATTTCACAAAGGAGACTGTTCTACAGTGGGGAGAAATGCCAGCATCTGTAGGTATGTATGAAAAATAGCTCTCTATTAAATATAAGATGCTGCTGCATGAAGCCTGACTTCTTTATGAGGTTTGTATCTCTGTGAAAATGGTTGTATGGCACATAAAGCAGCTTCTGAGCAAAGCAGATGTGTAAAAGAGTAAACAGATTTATGGGTGTTTGTGTTAACACAGCCAATGATTGCAATAGGGGCTTCCCATTTGGACACAGTCTGTATTCTTGTCACACTGTTTATTGCATCACACATTGACTGTACAGACAGACTTCACTGAGGATGCAGCTTACCACCAGTTTCCACAGGGAGAATTATGTGAATTACAGAGGGGAAGAAGTGTTTTGGTTGTTCATAGCTCACAGCATTTTATGTAGAAATTCACAGCTACTGAGGGGTCAGTTACTGAAGAGATCTGTAACTGCTGTCAAATGGCCCCTTCATTTTAGCACTTTAAATTCACAGGGCTGCCAGCCCAGGGTATTTGTGATAGATTCTTAATCTCCCCATGCTTGCAGTTGGCTGTGTAGGAGGAGATTCTGCTTGTACTGCAGCCAGGACAGCTGTTTGTTTCACCTTTCCCATAGGGCTTCAGGCTAACAGTATGGGGAAAATGAAGCACAACATAGGCAGATTTTTGGGTTTATTACTTGCTAATTTCTGACTCACTTCTGTTCTTTATTTTAAAACAAACGTTCCAACAAAACAAGCCCAAGACAATTAGACTGCGCAGAAGCCTCTTATTAGCTTGGAGGAAACTGGATAGCACAGTGAAAAATCAAGGATGTTCACCTTTTTCCTTTCACTTCTACCTGAGTAGTTTTAGGGAAAGCCCATCTTTGGGATGTGGTACAAACCAAATCTGACTTCTGATTGAAATTATATTTCCACTAAAAATTAACCTAACCTCTAAACACACAATTCAAATTTCAGACAAGGCCTCTGTTAACTGTTATTTTAATAATTTTGCCCCTAACCCCTATTAATTTTCTTAATCCTTTTATATCCTTGGCTGCAGACAAAAACATTATAAGAGAAGTGTGAATAACTGTTATTTGAATGGCCCAGCTTAGGGGCAACTTGACAGTTTCTTAAAAGATCCTGTTTTCCTGGAATTTCTATGCCCATTTCAAACCTCCTGAAGTCTGTATGACCATATCTCACTTTTCACTCTCTGTTGCAGAGACAGAAGGGTCTTGTGTTACCCTCAGGGTGCTCTCTAGTCATCCTTTGCTCATTTCTTGATTTCTTTAAACAAGTATTTTGAAAGAAATATTTGCAGTTGGTGAGAGTATTTTGATACAAAAAATAAAAAAGTCTGTATTATAATCAATGGATTTAGGGCAGAGAATCTAAATATATCTTACTCATAGTCTTAAATTGGGACCTCTGTGACCAATCTGTTAATAAGAAATCCGAGAGAGGAAGCTCAAATCCCATGGGAAATTAAAAAACTGTAGAAGTATTCTATGTTTAATCTGAAAGATGTACACATATGTAGGGCTAAATATAAATATAACTGTAATATTTTCTATAGAACAGGTTTCCAAAAGGCATTAAGAAACATCAGGTTAATAAGATTTGGGAGCACTCTTGCCCGTTTGTGTGAGTAATGAATTATTTACAGTATGTAGCCATAAAGGGTTGACACAAATCTGGATATTCCCAGAGGAACTAGTAAAAGTCTTTATTTCCTTTTCCCTGTACATTTTAGAAGCAAGAAGACTATTCTGTAGAGAAACAGTGTTACCAAAAGGTGGTTAAATTACTGCCTCAATGCTCTACAGCATACCTACTGGAAGCATAGGATATTTTTATCTAAAGCTGCAGTGGAAAGTGGACTCAAAGTAACTGTTCCCAAGGTGCTCGTGGTATAGGAGCTATTGTTCCAAAATAAGACAACTCTGAGTATCTGCTCTCAGTTCATCTCACATGAAACACCTCCAAGAGCTCCCACATGGGAGGATTATCATGACTCAGTACTGACCTCTGAACTGATAGCCTGCTATCCTTCACATGAATCTCCATGTATAGGTAAGTCCTTATTATTGGACAACTGTGCAAATGGTGTAATGAGGCCATTTTGTTTGCATGCTCTTTCACAGCAGAAATTTGGGAATGAATTTTTTTGATTCTACTACAAAACTGAGATTTTATGCTACTTGTACTTAAACCTCCCGTTGTCAGTTGCCAAGCTCTGGGTATATTGGCCAGACAGCAGAGCATCAGGGCTGAACTTGGTGTATCTGGTTTATTCTGTTCCTTTTTGAATACTGCCTGGAGGTCAGATCTCTTCAGAACACAGCAGAAGTGGCCCAGCAGATGACCTAGAGGTTGCAGCAGACACTAATGAAGTGGTTCCTGGGAGCTGCAAGGAAGCTATCAAATTGAAATCTGCCAAAGGCACAGATACAGACAAAGCACAGTGGCAGCTGGAGTGTAAATTTCATGTAGTGGAAAAGATCAGGAGACTTATTAGTTCTTTGTTGCTAGACCTATATGACCTATACTAAACAGAGTAGCCACAGAACAGTTTCATGCTGTTTATATACATGCACCTGCCTTGCTTCCCACCCCCAGAACCACAGGGTGCCTCTGTCTCTGTTATGTTCAAAAGCAAAGTTTGAAAAGGCTAATGTGATGTCAGTTGGTACAAAAAATAGCAAAAGTTTGAGTCTTGTATCATTTTGATGTTCTTCACTTTATGTGTGGTCTGGGCTTACGTTTCAGATACTGTAGGCTGCATGGGTGCTGCCCTGGGCTCATGCTGCTGCTGCTGCATTGTTCAGAAATGTTAATGACACTTTCTTCACAGCCTACAGCAATGGTGGTCTGTTGTACAGCCTGAAGCATAAAGAAAAGATTGTAAAATATATTCATTTCATGGTTTCGAGTTTTAGAAAATACTCCTCCTCCTTTGCCACTCACCCTTGGTTACTCACTGTTGCTTTGCTTTTAAAACAAGTTTGTTTCTTTACTCATGACTGGAATACTGGGAAAGAATTATCTTGCTCTCAGCACTAGTGGCAGGGAAGCCTTCAGTTTGCACAAAGAATAAGTGAAAGTCTTCTGAACAGATTTAGGGGAAATTTATAGACTCTGAGGAAACTAAAATCACAACACTGTAACCAAACCATATGTGTTTCCAAGGAGGTATGATTTTCATACATTTGCTCTAACAACAATTATAAAGCAAGGATTCCAAGTTAATGTTAAATCAACCCTGCTAGAAGTATATAAAGTCATGTGGGCATATTGCCTTTATTTTCTGCTGTCCTTCTCAAGCAGGATTGCAGGCTGTTGTTTCCAGTATCAGTCTGTATGAAAGTTCAATTTTTAGGCAAAAACCTAAATCAACATGGAAGGTTTTAAGAAGCAGACCTTGCTCACACTAATAAAGTAGGGTAGGGCAAATATACACTGTCAAATGAAGCTAAAAGCCAGTCCAGTGCACACATTCCCTCTACATCATTTTAGAGCAACAGAATTCTCAGACTAATGCAGTAATAGTTGATAGTTGAGCAAGAAGAACAATTTCTGAGCATTGACTACCAATAGAGCATAACTAATGTGATTTTACCTTGGAAGCCCATACAAGTACCAGTCAGAGGGCTTTCACTGAAACTGTGCCTAATTTGAAATCTGTGGTCTTAACTCCTTCATCACTATTCCAGTTTCTTATTGCCAGATTTAATGGGAGTATTGTACTAAGCTTCCACAGTGCTAGAATATGTTCTTTTGGTTTTGGAAATATTGCATATAACCAGGCATGGGAAGACACCAAATTAATCATGCCATGGTCTCAGATTCTGAAGTATTCAGGTTTCAGACTAAGCTGAACTCCATAGTAAATACAAACCCTGCTCCCTAATAGGAACAGAGTACAGTGGCTACAGAGAAGACAGTCAAGACTTTTCTTGAATATGAACAGTTAAAGGATGAGAGGCAAAGATGGGCACAAGTTGCACCAAGATATTAGGAAGAAATGCTCAGCCTTGAAAGTAGTGATGCATTGCAGCAGGGTCTTGGGAAGGTTGTGAAATATCCATCAAAGCATATCTGTACAAGGTCCTGAGTAACCTTGTCTATTTTGGCCCCACTTTGGGGGGGGCAGTGGTTAAGCAAGATGCCCTTCAGAGTTTTCCTCCAAGCTTTTGTGAGTCTAAGATATACAGTAGTAGTTAAGATTTATGTCTAGAGTTCAAAATAAGTCTGAGAGGACAAACTGAAATTTAGTTACTATTCCTAAGGCTTTTTTGTGCAAACTTAATCAGATTCGTAATAACATAAATGAGGCAAGAATCAGTCTTTCAGGTGTTAAACAGTACCTTTTTTCTTTCTTTCTTTCTTTCTTTCTTTTTTTTTTTTTTTTCTTCTAGCTTACCTCCTTCAGTCCAATCAGGTCATGGGCTGGGGAGAAAAAGCAATTGAACTACGCTCTGTGGAAACAGGAAATCTGGAAGGAGTATTTATGCACAAGAAAGCACAGAAGCTAAAATTTCTATGTGAAAGAAATGACAAGGTACAGAGATGACTACAGTGGGGTGACTTAGCAAAAATGAGTAATAGCTGACTATGACACACCAGTTAATTCTAATAACTTTGTTACTGGTTATTTCCTACCTTGGTATAAGTTCCCTCTTCAAAGCCAGTGTAGTCACTGGTCCCACAAAGCACCCATTATGGATATTCATTAGGGATGCTGCACACATTCCCAACCCCAGCTGTTAGAACTCTCTATTCCACCCAGCCTTCACTGCTATCAGTGAAGACAAAAGCAGGCATTGTGAACTGCACAGCACCACAGGTGTAGTGGGGAGGGTTAGTGAGTGAGCCCCAAAAATTCCCAGCTACAGGACTGCCTCTCCTGGGCTACTGAAATTACAGGAGTTCAAGCAGTCATCAAAAAACCCCAACACTCCTAATTGCAGACACCAGGATATGGATAATCAGGTATGATTTCTTGCATATAGCAGTTTTGGTAAATGTTCTCTGAAATCTGTTTAGTGCCACTGTCATGTTTAGAAAACTGAAATCCTAAAACCTTAGATTAATTATTTTTAAATGTTCTCCTATGTATTTTCAAATAGGGAAATAAATACATTTTTAAAAATGCAGTTGTACCACATGTACAGTTTCACTTTAAAAAGTTTCTCATGGGATTAAAATTCAATTGTGATATATGTGTATCTATGTATTTGAGACTGTGGCATTCTATCATCTTTCTTATATGACTAAAAATATTTTCATAAATATAAACTGACAGTAGAATCTTTTTTTTTTCTTTTTTTTCCCCTTTCAAGGTGTTCTTTGCATCTGTACAGTCAGGAGGCAGCAGTCAAATATACTTTATGACTCTTGGTCAAAATGTACTATTCAACTGGTAAAGCACATCAAAATGAAGACAATGAAAAATTCTCTGTAGGTAGCAGTGTAAAATTCTCAGAGTTAATATACACAAATTTGCACTTCTTACCTACAAAAATGTTGTCATTATTGACTTATTAAAATTCATATTCTTTCAGTCTGGAAAGAATTCCATTTTCCTGTTGAAGTATTGCAAACATGTTTAGTTTGTCTTTCAAAGTATGTTGCAAACAAAGATTGTATTAGGAGACTTTAGTGAAGAATGTAGCCAATATAAGAAGCTCCTGTACTCTGAAAAATGGACAGTTACACTTTCACAGGTGATGTAATGTTGGTATCTTGAACTGAAGTCACTTTTTATGGACAGTGACAGCTGTAGGTAGATACAAAACCACAGTTGGAATCTATTTTGAATTGGGTTTGGGCTCCTTTTGCAGTTTAAGCAAGCTGTTACTGTCACCAAGATAAACTTGAATGACTTGTCCAAGCCTTACAACAGGGAAGGAGTAAAAGGGTTTGTGGTGGGTCCCAGCCAGACTAGAAGGCTAGAGGGATCCTCCTTGGACCTTGAGGGATCATCCCCTGTGCTGGGTGGACAGGAGTGTTTCAGTACAGAGTTGTAAAAATAGTTAATTCTGAACATGTGCCCGAGGTGGGAGATTTCTACCAATGCAGGGAGGGACAGACTTTGTGTTTCTCTCAGGGCTGGATGCCTGAGCCCATAGACACAGTTACTGTAGGATGTATTTGTAAAAACAGTTTAAATACTCAGTCAAAATCATAGATGCATAAAGCATTATGAAACAGAACCTGTAACTTTCATTCACAGCTGGGACCCACACTTATATGAATTGATTTAAAGGCACTACCCATGTATATAAAGAAGGGCACAAGAGCAGGCACTTTCTTTTCTTCCTTCTTGCTCTTTCACATGAAGTCTTTGTGTATTTGTATGTAAATATAATCTTTCCACAATGGATATTAAGATTAACAAATGTATTCTTAATATAGCTATGAAAATATCCAAAGAGTTAATCTATTATAAATAGAAAATATAAATAATTCCTGGTGCTTCCTATGCTAATTATACCTAAATAAAGCTGCATCTTCTAGTGTTATTGGTGCCAGTGTTTATGCATAAACTCTGTTCTCAGGGGCTTATAAGTTGGCCATAAAACTATAGAGATATAATATATACATATATATATATGTGTACACACTATATATAATCATATACTATGATTCAATTTTAGGGTTTAATGTAATCCTTATGTAGCTGATTTTTGGATGTGCTTTGAAAATGTAGAGCATCAAATGTAATACAAAAGAGCTCATTCCAGACATGATACAGTAGGGATAATGCTGTGGGCAAAAGTGAAATCACTAGTTCCAGTGCTTGAAAATAGGTGTTTTTACTTGAAATATTTGATACTGAAGGGTGCAGGAAAAGTGTGTTGGAATATCTGTTTGTCTACCTCAAGGATGATGGTTCTGTGTTGATAAGAGGCAGAAATAGAGTTGTTGGAGCTGGCAGCTGGGCTGTCCAGTCTATCAGTCTGGGTGCTGGCAGTGATGCTGTGACTGACAGGTGCTCAGAACTGTGTCCCTGTGCTGTCCCAGCAGGGAATCAAACCAGGGGCTAATCACCCTTCTCCCTGTTCCCTGGGCTGGCACCTCCCTGCTGCAGGCAGGTCAGAGGTGCCTGCACTGTTGCTCTTGTTTTTGGCTATCTTGAGGACTGCACTTTCCAAAGTTACTAACCTAGCACTTTTCACAGGCACTAGCTTATCTCAAAATCCATAGTGCTTTTTAATGAAGAATTTTCCTTTTAAATATTTAACTAACAGAAAATAAGCCTGAAGCCATACTAAAAAAATACATTTAAACACTCAAAGTGGTTCTTAATGTATGTGAGTGATTAGCTTGTGCAGTCTTGAAACCTGAATGGAAACTGCTTGAGCAGAGCTGTGTAACAACAGGATCTGTTGTAGTAATGTTCCTGCCTGTTGCCAGGGCCAGGGCTGGGGCAAATGAGCAAAGCCTGGCTTGGCTCCCTGTGCTGCTGAATATTTGGGCTTGTTGCATTGGACTTACAGAGTAAACAAACAACAGGGGGGAAAAAAAAGCCACCAACAAAACTAAACAAGTCCAAATCTATAACAGAATCAGAGATGAAAGTAACAATTACTGGCAAAAAGTAAGTTGGAGACAATCAATTTATAAGCAACTTACTTGCTTTTGACTTAAAAGTCTAAGAGACTGTGAAGGAAGAGCAGCTTTCATTTTGCTCACAATAGGTGCGCAAAACTTGCAGAGCTGCTCGTGCTGTAAGTAATCAGTGACCCAGGCTGCCCTGTAATATTTTGAAAGTGTGCTTATCTCAGCAGCCTCTGCACTACAGAGAATGCATGGGATTTGTCCCTCCCCTGTTCTGGTGTCAACAGGTAGGAGGCTGATATTTTCCTGATGCTAGGGACTAGTTAAAAATAATTTAGCAAAGAACAGTGGGAATTTATAACAAGTCATATGAACAGATTAAAGAAGTAAATGTGATCAAGCTTAAATTTACTGTAGCAGAAAATTACAATGACAGTACGTTGACACACTGTGAAAAAGTTTAACTCTATGCTAAAAGGGAAAAAACCCAAACAATCACAAGTTCAGGAGAGGGAATATGCACTATATGTTGGGATTATAATTCATTCTGTTTCCCTCTGTTAGCTTTCTTCTTTCTAGCTCCAATGAGTGAGTTGGATTTTCATCTTCTATTCACTGTAAAAAAAAAAAAAAACCATAAAAAACTTTCTATGTGTAATTATGAGAAAACGTGAGGCACTTAGAGGTGAATGCTTTTGAAGGATTTAGAAGTGGTATTGCAAATAGCAACAGCATCTGAATGCAACAAGGAGAAACCTGGGGCATTGTTCCTCTATCAAGAGATAGTCAGAAAGGCTGAAGATGAGAGAGAGCTCAGAGATGTTGAGAAGAGTAACAGAAGAAAGAGGAAGTGACTGAAGAGGAGGGAAAAGCTGAAGAAAAGAAACACAAGTAGCCAAAGGTAAGGGAGTGGATGTCTGGCACAGCATATTGCTGTAGGAGGAATACAAAAGGTTAAAAGATGTTAAGGAAAAGGAAGCGGCCAAAGAAATGGAAAGGTGTCTGAAGTGACTGGGGGGGCACTGAATGAGGGAGTATTTTGAATAACTGTTCAGCTCAAAGGAAAAGTACAAAGGCCAGAAGAAAAAAATGTAAAAATCTAGTAACCAAGGTTACCCAGACATAATTTTAACTATGCAAAATGTATATCAAATTTGTAATTTCATTTTGTGAGGTGTTTCACTAGCTGTACCCTTTCACTAACTTTTAAAACCAAGGACTAAACTGCTTAATGTGTTTTCCTAGTGATGTCACTTTGACATGAAAAAATGCTACAGGGGCAGATGTTAAGGATCCATGTAATTAACCCTTTGGTACATGCAGTCTCCTAATGACAGGTGGTGCTCATAACGTTGCATTTGCCACACAAGATTGTGCTGATGCTGCAGCAATGTAGAACTGTGTGTATGTGCCTGCTTTCATTTTAGGCATGGTGAACTCTCTTTTGCAGCCTGAAGCTTGGCACATGACTTCAAAACCTGGGAAAAAAACCTGGGAACCATGCAAGTTATGTACTGTACACTATGTATTGTTCTCTAATGTGGAAATTGTACAATTGAAACAGTAATAAAAATACTCCAAAAATCAAAACTAGTATCACACTTGTAATGATTCTGTTATATTGACATCAGCTGTTGTAAAAATTGTATAAACCTTTGTTACTGTTTTCCAAATCCAGTCACCATTCTTAGGGAAACATCCATATCTGCCTGTAGGGACAAAACAAATATATATCCTTGTATGGATAAAGATGTCCAAGTGACCGTGTGAGAGTTCAGAGTGGACAGAGTGCACCTGAGGGTGACAGCCAGTGCAGTGCTGTGCCTGCTGCTAATGGGCTTCACTGCATTTCTGCGTGTCTGCCCTTCTCTTCACACAAACACCCCGTGGCATGAGGGCAGGGGAACTACAGCAAAGTGACAGCTTGCAGTCATTGACACTACAAGAACTGGCTTTTGTGCACATCAGCCTGAGTGCCAGGTTAGCCCAAGTCACTTTTTCTCAGGTAAGCTCACACAGTCTTTATTGCCACTGGCCTTTTTTCTCCAAAGACACAATAAAAAGCTGGGTTACAAGTTCAGTTACAGGGTTAAACAGCTGTGTTTAAGTCAAGTGAAGCATAAGCAAACCTGCACTCTGTAGGAAAGACTTCTATAGATTTTAAAACCTGTGCAGTAAGTCAAAGTTACACACACCAAAAGTGAAAGAAATTTTCCTGCTGCTAACCCACCACTTTCTTAAACTGCCTTTCAAAGTGCAGAGAGCTGATTAAAGGGCAAGGGTATATCAGCTGGGTAATCACCCAAAATGTTCTTTTAGCATTACTTAACCACTTCTGTTATTTCCTAAGAAGATTTAACACCTAGGAAGTAATGGTGAAATGCATCAGAAAAACTTTTCTATTTTTGTCCTCAAAACACTTTGTGGTGAACAACTTTTACATTAAGCTTTATGATCTTGCACACCAGCTATTTTTTTTAATCTAGAACATTACCTTTTATTCTTTTGTGCCTTTCCTTTCTCCAGTGTATTTTAAATGTGATATTTAACAGAATGTAATAACATCCTCCTATTCAGCATAGCTCATTCCTCACTGTCACTGCTGTGAAGGCTAACTACTGTTTTCTTAAGGTGTGTTGTATATAAAACCCAAGATATTTGACTGCTAATTGTCTCTGAGAATTTGAGACTGTTGATTGACATGGGGTGAACACAAGTATTGTTTAGCACACTTGGTTGTAGGCATGTGAAAATCATATTGTCTTCAATGAGCTGCTTACACACCCTGATGAAGCAGGCTCAGCACAACACAAAGCCCTCAGTTCTTGTGATGTGGTACAGCCATCTGCTGATGGCTCCTCTCCAATCATTACTGATTCATTCTCTGAGTGTTTCTCAACTTCCAGTTTCTCATACAGTCATATCAGTCCCACTGTTCAGGTATGGTAGGGAAATCACATCTAGATGAACTCACAGCATGGCCAGTCTTTAAAACTTGGTGTCGACACACTGACAGCAAGAGATATGCCCTTGTTCCAGTTTTGAAATTGGTGTGTTAGCTGGACCTCTGCTGGTGAGAAAGAAGGCAGCAGGAGCAAGTTCCTAAGAGAAGGAGCAATCTTGTATCTGAACCTGCAATGCATATAGATTTATCCAGTATAAAGTAATAACTCTGCTATCAGTCCCCATCAGTCCATTACCACTCCACAAAAGCTTCAGCTTCAATGAATGAAACCCCAGTGACTCACAATAAAAATAGCAACAAATGCACACATAACAATAACCTGTGTATGAATAAGATTCTTCTGCAAATCCCATCATGAGCACAGACGAAAGTGGAGATAAGCTGGGGGCGGTCCACAGATTTCCTCATTATACCCACAGGTTATTTAATAACTAAAAAAAAATGTACGCCATAGATATCCATTGTATGTGATGTGAAATCACATCCTGTGCAAGATCATTTGTTCATTTTTTTAAACTGTAAATGCCATTTTATCAGTTCACACAAGACATGTGTTTACTGGGGAAGAAAGACATCCTGTGGAAGTTTTGCCCAATACTTAGCTTCAACATAACACAAACGACTGATTTGTTTTAAACTTTCTCACTGAGGAATGCACTGTGATTATCATAAAATCCATAGTGTCATATAATTCCTAGAGAATTCTAAAGGCCAGCAAAAGCTTGTGCTTTATACCCCTTTGTCTAGTTTTTTCAGTCTATTTTAAATTATTCAGGTGCCAGGTTTTCCAATTTCCCCATGGCAAATGCTCCACAGTAACAAAGGCAGTAGACCAAGGATACAGCTGTGCTCAGGCTGGAGGAACTGTACTTGCCCAGCACCTGAACCAGCTCTGCCTAAGCTACACCCACATTTGTGGATTTCCAGACTATCTGGACCAATGGCACTATGAAAACTGGAAGTTGCTACTCTTCCTGGCCTTTTTTTTACCCCTCTCCTCAATCCATACTGCCAGAATGGCTGGGGTGGGCAGGGATCTTTGGAGAACACCAAGTCCAAGCCCCCTGCTGAAGCACGGTCATGCAGAGCAGGATCTCATCCAGACAGCTTATAAATATCTCCAGAGGAGACTGAACAACCTCTCTGGGCAGCCTATTCCAGTTCCAGCTGATTTACCTGCCTAGGGTTAGGGTTAGAGTTACACCTAGGGTTAGGGATTTTAAAGCAGAAAGCCCTGAGCTCCAGGCACACTGTCCCTGCTTCTGCCCTCAAAAGAAAATTTTCCTCCTATTCAGATGGAACTCTTTGTGTATTAGTTTGTGCCTGTTGCCCCTTACCCTGTCACTGGGTACCACTTGTTGCCATTCTCTTGATACCTGTTTTTCAGATATTTGTGGGCATTGATAAAAACCCCTCTCAGTCTTGTAATTCTCTGGTTTCAACAGGCTCCACTCCCTCCACCTTTCCTCATAGGAGGTGTTTCCTCCACTAGGAAAAAATACAGGCACTGATAAAATATCAAAGTTCTTGATCTCGGTAAGCTTTCACAGGACTACTTATGAGATCAATGAAAGTGTCCCAAAGGCAGATTTGGAACCAGATGGTCTTTAGGGCCCCTTCCCACCCAAACCATTGTTTGATTGTATGGTGTGATAAAGAAGTCTGTAGTTGCAGTGGGACAAGAATCAATAATAATATAAATCTCACACACTTAGGAACCAGTAGTAAGAATTTTTTACGAAGATGGGACCAAGAACAAGACCCAGTAGACTGTTTCAATGGCAAAATGATTACGATTACCCTCACATTGCCACTATGTAAAAGACAAATACAATATTAGAAGCAGGCGCAAGCTGGGAACACTGATGGTAAGGAAGAAGCAATGACGAGTGCTGTGGAACCAGGAACAGGTGCGGCAGGGAGGCAGGGAGGGAGGCGATGCTCGCCGATCTGGGCCTCTGTCCCTCCGACGGGGCGCTGGGGTCACCTGCCCCCCGAGCTGCCGGGCAGCGCCACAGCCACCGGCGAGCGAGCACGGGAACAGCCGCGGCCCCGGCCTGGCGGAGGAACAGCCGCGGCCCCGGCCTGGCGGGGGAACAGCCGCGGCCCCGGCCTGGCGGGGGAACAGCCGCGGCCGCCTCTCCGGGCCTCAGCTCCGTCCCCGCTCCCGACCGCAGCCGCTCCCTCGCTGCCGAGTCCGAGCCGCCGTCCCCGGCGCTGTCCCCGCCCCGCCCCGGCCGTTGGAGGTTTGAAAGGCGCGCGCCCGCCCGCCCCGCCCCGCGCGCGCGCGCCATGGGGGCGGCGCCCTGCGCTCAGCCATGACAGCGGGAAGCCCCGGCCGGCCCCGGCAGCGCCCCGCAGCGCGGCTCTCGCCCGGGAGGGGCGGCTAGGGCGCTGTCATGCAGGACCCTACCCCGGAACGCGCCGAGGAGAGCCGGGCGGCGGGCTCGGCGGAGGGCGGCGGGGCCTTCTGCCTGCAGAGGGTGTTCGACCAGGTGCAGGGCTCCTCGCAGCTGAGCGCGGCGCCCGCGGAGCCGCCGGCCGTGACGGTGGTGGCGGTGGAGCGGTACCTGGCGCAGGCGCCGCCCGCCGCTCCCCCCCACTACTGGTACGACCTGACGCTGGCGGACGGCGCCCGCTGGCACCGCTGCCACCTCGCGCCGCGCCTCAACGGGCTGGTGCAGCGCGCGCGCCTGCGGGCGGGCACGCGCCTCCGCCTGACGCGCTGCTCGTTCCGCTACGACGAGAGGCGCCTGAACCGCGGCTTCTTCTGCCTGGAGGGGCTGGAGCGGGAGGGGGGCACCGCCACCGCCGCCGCGGGCATCCCGCCCGACGGGTACCGCCCGCTCCAGCCACTCCGCGGGGACAATAGGCACTACCTGCCGCTCTGGAACAACGAGGATCCCTACGGAGACGTGTGGGTACCGGACAGGCCGCCGGTGCAGGTGGATGTGGACGGTAAGCGCGGAGGAGGCGGCTGTGGGGGTGCGGCAGGGACGCCCTGAGGGAGGGGGCGGTGCCGTGTTTGTGGGGCCGCGGAGCTGGGGAAGGGTCGGGAGCACAAGTCCCATGAGGGAGCTGAGGGGGCCTTTTCTCTCCCTACAATCACCTGACAGCAGGGTGTAGCCAGCTGGGCTCGGGCTTCTTTTCCCAGACAACCAGCGGCTGTGCAAGGGCGCATAGTCTTAAGCGAAAGTTTAGCTTGCACATAACGAAGAATTCCTACACAGAAAGGATGATTAAACATTTGAACAGTCTGCCCAGGGGGGTGATGGAGTTACCGTCCCTGGAGGTGTTGAAGGCAAGACTGGATGTGGCGCTTGTTGCCATGGCCTGGCTGACAGGGCGGTGTTTGGTTATAGGTTGGACTCGATGATTTTAGGGGTGTTTTCCAACCTGGTTGATTCTGTGATTGCTTGCTGAGCTTCCTGATATCCTCCAGCTGTGTTTGGCCTCACTAGGAATGTGCCAGCTGTGTCACAGTTCATCTGCTCCTGCGGGAAAAAACCTCTTCCCTGGGAAGATGGTGCAGTAGTAGTCTTGTGTCTGGTTTGTGGGGCAAGATGCTCGCACTTAGAAGCTGCCACCCAAAATGTGGCCAGTGTTGGGGGGCTCAGGCCCTTTCATGAAGCCTGGTGAGGAGAGAGGTATAACAGCACTTCTGCATGAGTGTGATGCCCTTGCAGGCTGACACCTGTGGTTTCTGTAATGGCCCTTCTGCTCATCTGACAACACTTCTGTGTCATTTAAAATGTGTCATCACTCTCAATTAAAAAAAAAGAGCAAAACTATGCTATGTGCAGATAGTTCATAACAGAGTTTTATTGATATCAGCAGATGAGCCTTCTTAAATGTTAGAAACATTAATAAAATGCATGTAACATCATGCCATTTTACTCCTGAAAACATAGATGTTCAATCATGAATGCTCTTTTTTGGTTTTTTCCTTTCCCTTCTCCTTAATTTTAGTCTCCAAACTGACTAATCTTGGTCATCTGGAAATGACATGGAGAAGCAGAGTGCATTTCCATCCACTTCTTGTGAGAATCCTGCACAAATCTAGACTAAAGTACTATGGAAAACCAGAGAAAAAAATGGATATGCCTTATCAGGTAAAGAGGGATAAATGCATAGGTTAACACTCAGATTCCTGTAGGATATTTGAAAATAATTTTTCCCATATAGTAAGCACATAAAGTTATTTTGTAGCAATTTTATATGGGAAATGCTGCTTTTACAAAAATGTTGAGCTCTCTAGAGCAGGAAATGCTGAATTTTGTGATCATATATTTGCAAACTTTAGTGGATGAATTTCATTTACTGTAGTTCATTTGAGCTTTTTGTGAAGAAAAGGATACTTCGAGGTGTTAGTAGTTTAACAACCTAAATATTTCTGGTCTCTATGCTTTGAAAGTTGGACTTAGTATATCCTGTCCAAAAAAAAAAGCACAATATTTAAATTATTTCTAGGCCCTGATTCTGTCATCTGTTGACTTTCAGATAGATTATTTTACTGTAAAATTCTTAATGATTTTTCTAATATATTTAACTTGTGATATTTTTGTGTGGAACTTCTTGGAAAAGGAGGCTGGAGATGTGGTGTGTTAATTTAAAAATCTTTTTTAACTGCTCAGTGATCTGCTCAGTTTCAGATTCAGCATTTGCCCAGGTTAAAAATTGGGGATTTTTTCCACTGTAGTATTCAGTACAAGTTCTGGAACATCCTCTCTATCCATTTGTAACAGAGAAATAATTTATGAGTCAAGTACTGGTCCATTATCCAAAATACCTAGCAGTATGATGATAAATAAGATGACTGTAGATTGTCTCTCTTTTTTTTCTTCAGGCTTACTTTGAAGTTGCTGATGGCTCAGGCATGATGTCAATGGTTTTGTGGAATTCTCTGTGTCCTGAGTGGTATCACAGTATGAAGGTTGGCACAGTGCTGCTCCTTGCCAAGTATGCCATCAAATCCAGTTACCCATTTAAAACACATCCCACCCCAGGGGATTCACAGATGAAGAGATTTGCTACAATTGGTTAAGTATTGCAGAAACCTATTTTGAATCTATAAAATACAGTTGTGCAAAGTAGTTCTCCACGGAAATAAAATAGAAAGTGATCCATTGCTGTGACTAATTGATAAGGTATAAAGCCTTAATTAGTACTTCTGAAAGGTGTCTGAGCATCCAGGTTCTTGCTCTTCCCTGTTTATATTGAATCATGTCTACAAAATTTACTGCCACAATTAGTTAACCCTTTATTTAAAAAATAAAAAAAGAATCCCTGATATCAGGAACAGAGATTATAAGGAGAGGCCTCTAGTAATGATTTTTATCTGATTCTACTTCCTGCTTAACAACACACATATCACTTGTACACTGCACATATCTTTTCCCAGGTCATTGAAGGACATTATCACCTCATCTGACTTTAGATTTTATACTGTCAAGGCCCAGAGTATCTGCACAGCTCCACAGAATAAAAAGTTGCATTGATGGCTTCTATGTGCTGAAAGAGCATCACTGTGGGAGTGTGTGTGAAGAATATTCCTTGGCTATAAAAAAGGATTGTCTTACTTGCCAGTTGTTTAGTGTGGCAGATGCTCAAGGAGCTATACTACAAAAATACAAGTCCTGCAATATAACAGTGCACCAGTTCTGTTTTACTTCGTTGTCTGCGCATCAATTTCAGACCTTACTGACATTTGACAACAGAGCTAGTGTAAAAAGTACTTTGTGTCTAATCAGAATGGTTGGATTAGTTCCTGTTAAAATACTGCCTGGATTGTACTAGTTGGCCCTCGTAGGCAGTTGGAGAGTTTAAGATTACTCAGATGACAGAATTGCTTTGTTGTACCTGAATTCTTATTTTATTTTGATGAAAACCTGAACTCAGAGAAATTGATGAATGATTTTACAAAGTCAGAATATTTAAGAAACTTTACCCCGGTTTTTTTTATAGGTTGTTGATACTTTTGTTATATTATTATTATTATTACAATGTTGATGATGATAATTTGTATTCATGCCATGAATGTTACTTTTTTTTCTTTGTCAGAAATTTGCCTGAATGTTCGGGATCCTCCTACTGAAATAAGTATTATTCCAGAAGAAATGGTTAAGCCAGAGTGGGGATTACCTGAAGTTAAATATAGGTTTATCTCAAGGTAAAATAGAATTTTGTTGGTTATCAAGCTGGAATTTAAATTACACTACCTAACAGTGAATGTTAATTGGAAATGCTTTTTGCAGAGTTTCTGAGAAAGCTTACCCAGCTTTCTTCTATTTTGCTTTTAGGTCAGAGCTGGATGACTTACCGCACAATCATTCCTGTGATGTTATTGGTCTTGTGACATTTGTAGGAAGGGCTGAGAGAGCCAGAAAAAGAGGTTTTTCTATAAATATAACTTTCAGAACTTATCAAATAGTTTCTAAATTTCTAAGTAAATGCTTATACATTTTTCTTAATATTTATCTAGAACACAGTGAAGACTTCTGGCTGTATCGTTGGGCACATGCCATTGATGGGACCTCAGACCAACCGTTCATACTGGAATTGTTTGCAACTTCTCAGCCAGATGTGTTTGAGCGTATTCATCCAAGTATTCATCTCTCTATAATACTAATAATTATTCTTAATGTTTTTCTAGTTCATTGTGAATTTCTAATTCTGAGATTAATTGCCACTGAATAAAAAATGCCACAATTTATCTCCTCAAACAGAAGATAGTGGATCAGAAATTAAAACTTAAGAATAAAAAATAGCTTAAATATTTGAAAGCCTTACAAATTACAGTCTATCAGTTAGCATAAACAATTAGATGGGCAGCTGGGCCTGGGGCTGCTCTGATCTTCATTTCAGATGTTTAACTGAGATACTAACAAAAGAGTAAGTTTGAGCTCTGTTTAGAAGTTTTGGCAGTGGCATGCCATAATTTCCCATGATTTTATACTTTTTATCCTTAAGAAACACAGCTATCTAATACCAATATTTGTACTATTTGTTTCAATGATATCCTACCTGATGAAGCATCTCATGTTTCTCCAGTGACATACTTGGTGTGCACACAGATGAGAGTGATGACTGAGAATCCTTCCAGGACAGTTTACCTTACAACTTCAAATGAAAGCCAAATATTCATTAAAGGTAACTTAAACTACTTATAGTTTTGTGTAGTTCTTATGTTGTTTCTTTGGAAAGGGTATTTTCATTTTACAGCACAATAAATCAGTACAGACTATGAGGTAATAAGGAAACATCACTGCAGAAGATAAGAAGGCAAATGGCATTCTTGTAAGGCATTAAAATGGATTTATCTATAAAAAGTATTTCTAGGTTAAGACACATGTTTACTGATTCTTTCAGGCTGTTAATATTTTGATAGGGTAGCAATTGTGGTTACCACTTACTTAAAATATTAAAAAACACAGCTTTCCTATTCTAGGAGCTTTTTTGCTAGTTGTTTTGGTTTTTTCTGTTATTTAACATTTATCTGACATTCAGTGTCAAATGCAAGTGTAGTCAAGGAATTAAAGGTACTCATTTTGTAAAACACTCTTGACAAAAGACATCTTTTGTACTCTCAAGATTTTCTTAATTTGTTTTTTCTAGGTAGTGTTCAGGGGAGTTTCAAAATGAGAGCAAATGTCAGTTGCCTGCTTTGGTTTTGATACTTGATTATTTTTGTCTTAAAAGGGTGGCACAAGGGCCAGCCATACACCAAGGATGCCAAAGTGAAAAACTTCATTCAGTGGATGGAATCTCAAAGTGAAGCTGATCAAATAAAGAAAACTGTCATCGGTGGCTATTACCCTTTTCCACGACCTCCTGACAGCTTCTTGAAATATTGCAAAAACAATGAAGGTATGTATCACATATGACATATCTTTAGATTTGTGGCCTTTTCTAGTCAGTCTTACTCCAGGAAAACTTCCTTTTGTGACTAAATGTTTCATAGGCTAAATCCTCACCTCACAGAAAATATTGCACTGCTAGCTGCAGGAGAATTGTAGAAGCTGAGGTGAGCTACACATATACCCAGAAGTTTTACTCTGAATATTCTGCTACATCAAAATTAAAAATAGTTATTCTGAAGGCTACATTGAACTGGAAATTTCACCTGAAACAGAAATTGTGGTGTCTGACAATGCATACTAACAGATGCTTATGCACAAAAAAGATTTATTGCTTTAATTTTTTTCATGTGATGTGGATAACAAAAAAGTTTAGAATTGTTTAAAAGCATAAGTTTAAATCAATTTAATATTTAGTAAATCTTCTCCATAGTCTTGTGTTCAGAGATTTTGATATTATACGACTCTAAAACTTAATTCTGGAAATTTCTTTTTTGCAGTTGAATCCGTTTTGAAACCCATAGGTGAAATAGGGAAAGAGATTGAAGACCTGCACTACAGAGAACACAAGCGAATTGCTGTTCAGGGAATAATTAGTGCCGTAAGATACATCAGCTGTAGCAATGCAGCTGAAGAAGCCCCAGGAGGGGACCTGGTCCAGGTATGGTGTGTGACAATTAATGCCAAAGCAGCTATGATTGTCACTAGAATGGAGAATTTTGCATATGAGTTCAGAATCTCATTACATTGTCTCTTAATCTGATTTTTGAGAGCAAAATTTTAAAAAGTGATGATTCAGTGCTTCTCTGAAAGTGTTGTGGCAGTCCTCTGTAACACTTGTAACTGTTTCAAAGTTGCTAGTTTGACTGATCACCTCATGTAAATGGGAGTGCTGCTCCATGCTCATTGCTGCAGCATGCTCACTTGTCACCTTCTAGACAGAATTTACCTTATTAATATGATTAGAATGTAATTTCTGCTAGATGTAAGGTGACTGTCAGAAATTTGCAGGTTTTTGAGTTGGAAGAAGTAGCTTTAAGTGCATTGAAATTCTTCAACAATTAACTGTTGTTGCAGAATGATACCTCTCAGTGTCTTGGAAGTTCTTCTGTGTCCAAAGAAGACTGTGTTGACAAGGGAAAACATGAAGTTAAGTCTTTTCTGGGGCCACCCTGCACTCCTGGGGAACATCAGCACCAAACTCCGCTGTCAAAAAGGAGTTCAGTCAAGAGAAAGACAACACGCAGATTCAGAAGAGATGCAGAACAGTAAGCTCTCTTCATTAATACGTGGTGGATCTTCTAAAAACTGTTTTCAGAAATTAAGCCAGAGCCCAGGCTGTAGAAAATAGTAAGAGAGCTTTAAAAGCATATATAGTTTAATCTTTGAAATGTGATTATGTACTTTTCCGAGCATCAGGTGATGACATTTACACTGTTCATGCTAATGAAGGATTAATTAAAGTAGTGTGGTGCTCTCTTCTGATTAATATTTATTCTGTTTTCTTATTAAGCTCACAGATTTGAGATAAAAGTAGTTAATACTTGAACCAAATGTAGTTTAGTGACATAGCTGTGGAACAAACAACAGTTACAGTGATGTGAGGAAATCAGACATCTTGGCTGAAAATGCAGAATCAGGGATACCTGTTCCTTAATGTCAAAAACACCTTATTTTTGATTTCTGGGCAATGGGGTAGTACATGTAGCTGTAACTTGCTGTCAGAAAGGAAAGTAGATGGTGGTCATGTGCTAACCTAAGGGCTCAAAATAACTTTTAATTTGTCTGATACAGCTGTGTTATAATTCAGGAGTAAAGTAACAGCTTGTATAAGACTGCTCTTTGTTGCAACACTTGGGTAAAATCTAGTATAGCCATACTCACTATTGAGAGCCTGGTGTACAAACTGACAGATGGAAAGTTTCAAAAGTCAGGCTTGTCACATCTGGTTTTTTTGCAGTGGATTTCTCATACTATAAAGGGTATATTTTTCTTCTTTACTTTTCACATTCATATGTCATAATGTGTGAAGAGAGTGGATATTTAGTGTATTTTGAGGGGAAATGAAATAAAATATAATTAGCATTGAATGAAGATTTAGACCTTGGTAAATGAAGTTCTTTCTTGGCAGTGATAATTATAGCAAATTTAGTGGATTCTTTTCCATATGAAAACTTCCAGCATTTGAGTGTCTTAGTTTAGTTCTGCCTGAAAGAAAAACATCAATGTTCTTTGCTTTGTAAATTTCCATTTAAATAGATACTGAAAAGTAATGGTGAATTTCCTACTTTAAGGGGAGGTACATCTGTTAGTCCTGTATCATCTCACCCCTATTTTACACGGACTGTAAGAAGAAAACTTGGGTAAGTCATGTGAAATTAATTGTGTTGAATAATTGCAATAATCAAACAAAAATACACCAAGTAAAAGTTTTACAGATCAGGAATCTCTAAGCAAGGAAAATGAAAGAACAGATCAGGGTAGAGTTTCATGTTTTCTATCCACTCGTCTACACTTACTCTAAATATATCTGAAACATAATTTTGGGCATGTTATTAAACATCTTCTATTGCTGCTACTTCTACTGAGGGAATATATAATAACAGAGGTTCATCATGGTAATTAATGGATTTTCTGGTGGTGGCTGAGCTGTACATTTTTTTGATGCTACAGAGGTGTAAGTATAGTTGTCTCTGGGAAGCCACTCCCCTGCTCCTTTCACTCCCCAACATTCAGTTGTTACATAACTCAGCTTGGATCCAGAGAAGGTGGGGTTTTTTTTGAAGTCCACGTAGGAGTTTCAAACCCAGAGCCCTATCAAGTCTGGAACCTACTGAAATAACTACAAAAGTGAAATTATTAAGAAAACTGAGTGAGTGCTTTTATTTGTTAAGCAGGGACTAGAAGCTGCTTTCCTTTGATCATTTTAAGGACCATAAATTCTTGTCACTTGTTCCAGACAGAATATGAACAACTTGAATATTTGAACTCCTTGGTGTCAGTAATTTAGGATGTTTGTGTATCTTGGCAGTGATCTGGATTTATGTCATGACTACATATATGGCTTAGTTGCCTTTTTGGTTTACTTTTAGCATGTCTTCCTTTTCCCCCCTAAACCCAAGAATTACGGTGCTAGGAATAGGGCAACAAAGTTTTTGACCATTTTACCCGTGTTGCTCCCCTCCAAGCACGCCTATTTTCTTGAAACACATTTACTGGAAGCTAATTTGCAGCAGCTTTTTCTGTGGAATAAATGAGGCTCTTTTGAACCCATGTGTTGTTTCCTGGTCCTTTTGGTAGAAACTACGTTTTCTAGGAGAAGTTATTACCTAACTTTGCAGCTGGTTCATTAAAAACATTACCTGGCTTTAGGTTCTGCAGGTGGTGCAGGACTTTGCAGGGACTTACGGTACAAATCCATAGGAAAATCAGGAGATTTTCCTTGACTGTAAGGAATCTTGTTTTCTTTTGCTTGCTGAGAAATGTTCCGCTTTTTCCAGGGTGGGGGGAGGATGGGAAGAATGTCTTCTCCCCATTTCTTATAGGTGAAGCCAGAAGTTAAGGCATGTTTACTTTGTTCTCTGCTTTTCTCAATCTGCTACTCTCCTCGCTACCTGTGTGTCCACTCTATGCCATTAGTGCTAGAACCCCAGCTAAAGGAGGAGAAAGTCTGTGTTGGATTATGGAAAGCTGTTTCACTCTATATAATTAAAAGGTAACTTGTGTATTTCTGTAACTACCTATGGAATTGTGCTGAATTCTCCAAATTGCCAAAGGAAAAGTTAGCTGGCATACTTTAAAATTGCATTGATTTCTGTTCCTTAGATGTAGCACAATGTCAGCTCTCACTGAAATACTTTAATATATTGATGAAATAACAATAGTAGTTTTAACAAACTTCACATATTTCAGAGAAAATTCTGAGTTGGAAGGGGCCTACAAGGATCATTGAATCCAATAGTAGAGTTATGTTTTAAAGTACATATTCTAACTTAAACTGTTCTGCATCAAGTTTTTTGTATGTTATATTCAGCATGTGGTTTCATTTTTGGGTTTTAAAGCAGTAAGAGCTTATTTTGAGGTTTTTTATTAACAGCTACAGTTCCTGCATTTCTGAGGTAACTTACCTGATTTTAAGGCTTTCAGAAAGAACAAAGAAACTGGGTAATTTAGTATTATTGTTGATATTTATATCCTTGCTAGTAAAGATCTTCCACATAATGGTACTTCTAGGTATTTAATGCACTCCAAAGTAATTTAATTTATAGAGAATGAAGTGATGGTGAATGAGGAAAGATCAGGAATTTCAGACAGGATTATTTTTATGTGGAAGTGAAAAAAGCCCAGTGGTTTTCTTGGAATTTTAATCTTTGTGAATTTAGTGTGTTACCATGGAATTGCTGCACTACATGCTCCCACTCCATACTGCATGAAATGAACTTGTTTGCATGCTTCTGTCCTTGTAGTTTCACTTCTGTATTTTTTTGTCACGTAGACCCTTTTATATTTTTCCTTCCTGTGGATGTGACAGCAAGGGAATGGGGACTCTATAATTTAGGGAAATTCATCTTGAGGTTTGTATGACCGAAAGTTTCACAGCATGTGATGTTTCCTTCAAAACCCTTTTTCACATAAATCAGAACTTGTCAGGGAGACATTAGTAGATACTAAAACTCAATTTGTGTAGACTTGTCAAGTTCTCATAGAAGGCTTTTTAGTCTCTCTGTTACTTGCCGTGTTTATCACAATGGTGTCAGAACTGTTTCATTTCAATCCAGTCTGTAAAAAAGTTTTACCAGTTTTATCAGTGAGTGGGATGTTTTCTTGTATTGCTTTGAGGCACTTTACTTCCTTGCATTGTTTGGGCATAACTGTGAGTCATAGGTTTGTTTTTTTTTAATTTCATTTATCACATTTAGTCCCAGTGTTTAGGAAATAGGTGTGAAGCATGGGACGTGCTTATTTTGCCAATAATTTTTGAAAATACTGATCTGCCATATATTTTGATTGATGTTATTTTTGATGACAATACTTTAAAGTAAAATGACTGACAAATTGAGTATAAATGTATCTGAAAATAGTGAAGAAAGGATTTTTTTCAAGTGGATATCTGTGAAAAGGAGGGTTTGCAGAGTGCAGGCTGGAAACAGCAAATTTGGTGGGGCACAAGTTCTCCTAAAGCTGGCATGGGTAAAATAGGCTGTGGGTGTTTTGGTGTACAACAGCAGGAGCACATTGCAGTAAGTGAAAGGATTTGGGTGGCCTCAGGTGCATTGCAGACAGAGTGTTCATTCACAAAGAAGCGCCTGGATGTATCCCTTACAAGTCTAGCTTAAGGCAGGCTGTTCACACATCAGCACAAAGCAGGCCTGGAGGAATAATGTGTTGGGCAGGTAGCAATTATCCCAGCTACAGATCTATGAAAGAAGTGGGGAAAAATCATGACAAGTTTTCTTCATATTTTCCTGAGGCTCTGCTTGCTTTAAATCAGAGCCTATTCACTTCCAAATCTAGACCATTTTAAAAGAAAAGAACCCATGGTATCCACTTTCCACAATATCTACTTGTCAGCAGTATGACTTGGTTTAACCCTCTGCTTTAATGAGAAGTTGTTGTGTATCAGGAATTTTAACAAAGTCTGTTGCAGTTGTTTGTGATGCAAGATAATCAAGATAGTCCTTTCCCTAAGTTTTTTCAGACATCACAGTGAGTTTTATTCTAATAAGAGGAATGGATCAAAGAAGAAAGGAATACATGGGCCTAAGAGCTTATTTTACCATGTTTGCTTGCAGAGTGCCTCTTATGTTTTTCTCCTGCATAATATCCTAAGTAATTTATTGATAAAGAATAGTTTCTTACCATTATTTCAAAATTTTATGATTAAAAGAAGGTCTAACAAATACCTAGTTTGCTTCATTGAACTGATCATTACAACAGGACAGTATGTCCACAGGAAAATAGAGATTTGGCATTTCTGTCACTTTGCATTTCGGAGTGGTGGCATGGCTCCGTTCATGCTGTGTTTCTGGGTGCTGAAGGGGATGGCAGGGCAGTGCAGCCGCATGCTGAGCACCGGGTTTTGGGGTTTTGCCATCGAGTCACCTGTCGGTCACCTGTCGGTCGCCTGTTGGTCGCCTGTGAGTTTGGCCGTGTCACACGTGGTATTTCCGCCTGGTGCCGGTAGAGGGCAGCAGACACCGCTGCCAGTGTAAAACCCTTCCCGTCTGTTTCCCAAAGCCAGGAATCAGCCAGGGCTAGTCCTGAGCTCTGCTGAGCTGATTTACTGAGCACAAGTAAATTGTGCATGTTTGAGGTTAATTAGGTTTAAGGTAACTAAATATATATATATATACATATACACACTATAATTTTCTTTTTATAGCTTAGATGAATATCAGCATGGACATTCTGTGCAAGATAAAAATGGACAGGCTGTGTCAGACAGTTTGCAGTATTGCACAGGTATGTTGCTAACAGTTGTTATATTACCCTTAGGAGGCTTAAGACTTCTTTTCTTCAGGTGCAAACCAGGCAAAAAGATATCCTTATAACCTTTGTTAACACAGTTCCTCTGTACATCTGGTAGCATCAGCCCCTGGGGAGCCACTGTAGCAATGTATCATGAATGTCATTCTACTCAATGTTCCCCGCTGGGTTCTAAGGGAGGGCTGAAAGGGCAGCATTGGATTGTTTCCCATTATGGGCAATAAATTCTCAGTATAACTTTATAGAAGTTTTAAGTTAGGTTAGTATCTCAGAAGCACTTTGTAGCATGAGACCTCATGTTTTCTTGTAGCTCTTTTAATTTCTGCCATGTGTTCATAATTGAAATGCTCTAATGAAAATTGTTTCTTATTTAACAGAGGAGTGATACAATTATATAAGCAACTAAATGTTTTCTGTGCTTATTATAGATCAAGAAGGAGTGAATAATATAGCTGAAACTGAAGAGTCTGGAAGAACTTGTGGTTCCTGGCAGAGTGACCTGTGGGCCCAAGTGAAAGACAAGTTAATGAATTATTTTCATCACAGCAAAATTTTCCCAGAAAGTATCCCACGTAAATTTGATTATGTGCACAAAGACTTACTTATGCAACAGTACAACCTTCATGCAGCAGTGCATCAGCCAATAGAAGCCAGAACAGATAAAAACATCAATGAATTTAAAAGTGCTATTGGCCTTGGATATTATGAAGTGACAGTTCTGGGTAAGTAGCTTGCATTGTAAAAAAGGTTAAGCAAGAGCAGTGTAGGTTCATCAAAAACTGAATGGATTTCTCTAAAGGTATCAGTTGATTCTAAAGTATTTCCTGAGGTTTGAAAAATTATTGACATTTTAGATTTTTGTTAGAGTCCCCATTTAGGGTAAATTTTATTCTCATTAAACATACCTTTCAATGAAATGCCTGAATATTTTATTTGTAGTAACACTTTTTGTGTAATTTCAGTTTTTGGCATAGTCTTACGAGTGTTATTTCAAGAATGTGTTGTCCTTAAACTATTGATTATTTCGGTTAGGAACAGGTCCTGATGTAATCAGGCAAATTAATAAATTGCACTTGCCAGCTAACTTTCTGCTGGAGAGGTGTTTATCAGAAACAAATTAGTGTTCTTAAAAAGACAACTGTAAATACTTCTTTTCAGCATTATTCCCATTGAGTTGATTTTTTAGTACTGTTGCTCCTAAAGTTCCTTCTTTCCATGGCAGAAAATGAAAGGCTGTATTTTAGCCATACTCATTAACTGCTCCATGCTGCTTCTGGTTAACATGAAGTGTCTGTTGATTGATTTTTATTTATTAAAATATAAATCTGCAAGTTTACGTGTATCTGTTTGCTAGCTTTATTGAGGGTTATTAAGTTTGATTTTGTTTGCCCATTAAAAGGGGACAGAAATTGCCTTGCTTAATAATGTTCATGTTAAATTCCCATAATTTAAAAGTTTTCATTATTTGCTAAGAGACATTTGCAGAGAAGGTGTTTGAATATTTGAAGTCATTGGAATCCTGGGACTGACAATACAATATTGAAGATAAAAGTAGCACTGTATTGCACACTTTACTGGTTGTAAAGTTAATTTCTCTGCATTTGCAGATAAAGTTAAAAGGAGGATGAAATGGCTTCCAAGGTTTAGTGTTTTCTGAACTATCAGCATTGTTAGCCTTAAACCATAATATTTCATAACATCATATCAATTTGAATGTGCTTGTGTATAATCCTATGTAGAAACATATTTTTAGACATTAATTATCAACTAATGGACAAGAAATGTAAATAAAAATCAGTTCAGTGGTTTGTTTAAACAAAAGAGAAGTGGTGCACAAAGTTGCTGATGGGCTGAATATGAAGTTTTCTGCTAACATAAAATATTTTTCTTCAACAGGTATAAACCATGATATAGCAATAGATGTTGCTTTTCTTCCACTGTTTTGCCCTGACAATCCGCACCTGTTTCAACTGGAAGACATTCAGAATGATACATTATTGTCTTGTATGAGTTGTATCTCTGCATGCCAGCAGAAGGCCACCAGCAGTGAGAGGCTTGGTGACACATTTCCTCTTTCAGGTGAGGCTGCCTTTCACTGATGTTACTCATTTATCATTTCTTGGTTTATCTGTCAGTGAAAGAGTTAATCCTCTGTAGAAATCTCTGGTGTAGATCAGACGTTGTTCACCTCTTCAGTGAAAGAGATGTGAATTGTATCTCACCACCTTTAGTAAATTGCTTTAATACTGAACTTTCAAGGCAGTTTTTGCTGGACCTGTTCTCATCCTCTGAAAACAGTATTTTAATATCCAAACTACAAACTCATATCTAATTCTGATTCTGTCATTTCTAGTGATGGAATTTATGAATAAAATTTTTCACTGAAAGAAGGTTGAACACTACTGTATGGAGAACATGATCAATTCTGTACACCTTTTTATTGTGTACAGAGTATAGAGCAAATACCTTTTAAAACCACCTTTCTTAACTTCTAGATGAAATTGTAAAAGCAGCGAAGGAGCTCGATGGCAAACATGTTATCTGCATCTTGGACATGTGTCACTTGGGTGATGACAAGGTGGAAGTCTTTCTGACCAAAATCTACAAGACAGTGGAACCAGGTGTGCTGGATCCAATGTAATTTAATAATTTAATTTTCAAATGTATATTGTTCAAATGGAGGGAAATAAAATTGCTGTAACTTGAATGCACCCTCTATACATTGCACTTTTCTAGACCTAACAGACACAAATATAAAATCATGATTCTTGGGGCAGTTGTAATGGTCATCCATGTAACTGGGAAGGACAATTGTTGCCTTTATTTTTCAGTCTTGAAACAGATTAGACAATGTCTTGCTCGCTGATGTTCAAGGATGAATAGGCAGTACAGTGAGCTGATCATTTGGCAGGATACCAGGGACTCAAAGTGATTGTCAGCTGTCTTTCTTTGCCTGTGCACAAACATACCCAGGAAATGTACATATCTGGGTGAGAGCTGGGAAGAGAGGCAAGCTTTCCTAATGTTTAAGGCAGTGTTTGCAAAAGAATTAACAGGCTTGATAAAAAAAACTAGGCAGGAAATTAGAATAATTTTGAGGATTAGAATTTTGATGTTCTGTGGTGATCTTTTTTTAATGAAAGCTACCAGAGGCAGCCTAACTGCTCTTTAGGCTTGAAGCTTACTGTGAAAGGGATTAAATACCATGGTGCCTTTAGTACCATGATCCAGGAAACCACTTTCAATTCTTTTCACCTGAGCAAGGTCAGGTGCTGTTTTTATATGTCTGCTTTTGTACACAGAGTAGTTAGGTAGTGAGTATAGTGTCCAAACATTTTTAACATATTTTATTCATTAATACGAGTATTGAAATATTTTTTTAAAGAATTTTTTATTGGAACTTGCTTTGAGCTTTGCAAGAGAAAACTGCCTTTAAGAAGTGCTAATTATGGCAGGATATACAGTTTGCCACATCATTTCTAGGTGTGTTCTGAGAACATTAAGTTCAGCCAATATGAGAAGCTGCTACTTCCACAAAAGCAAAGGATTGGAAAATTCTGCCAACTTTTTGCCTGTACTGAGGAGCAACTGGCTCCTGCTGGTCCAGAATCAAGTAGCACATTTTTACCCATGTTAAACAGCCTCAAATCACTTGAGAAACTGGATTCTTGCAAAATTATTTTCAAGCAGGAGCTCTTTGCAATTTGACTACTTGTCCATTTGAAATGCTGCTCTCAATTCAATTCTTTGAGAAGAAAGAATTACGAAGACTTGCCAGGTAAACTGTACCATAATTGACCAAAGCCCACAGAGTTAATTTATAGGAACAGATTAATTCTTAGGTACATTTTAGCAGCCTGTTGGTAATTGGAGATTACCTCTTTCAAGTAGTAGTGTCACTTGTCTGCCCTGGGGGCAGTGGACTTTGTCCTCAAGTACTTAAAGTCTGTACCCTATCTTCAGTTAATGGTAATTTGACAGAGAAATGTAATTGATTTTGTTACATACAAGTTCACAGACACCTTCAGATAAAAAAATCATGAAATTAATAAAACTATTGTGTCTTTCTAGTGTAGTTTACAGTTTAAAAATGTATTAAGGAGAATAGCTTAACTTAAATTGCACTGTAACTAAAAGACAATTAAATGTGACTGTATCGTATCTATTTAATATGAATCAGAAGTATTAGTTCTGGAGCAATGCTTGTCAAGTCATGCCTTTCAGAGTACCCACAGAAGGCAAAATGAAAAGATACCAACCAAAGAAGAGCAGGGTGTTGCTTGCAGTATTATTTGTGTCATTGTGCTGCTTTATGGGTATGTGAAGGCGAGAGGCCATTGCTCTGAAGTGAGTGACACAGCACTTCATGTTCCAAACTGAGCCATGCTGACTGTGTCAGCCAATGTTTTTTATTTACATATACTTCAGATGGAAGTCTAATTTTAATGAAACTCTTCTTTCTTAAGGCAATTTTTAAAAGAATTATGTTTGTCATCACAAAAGGACTGATGTGGCTGACATTGTCACAGAGCCACGTTAGATGGTCCAGCCACCTTCCTTCACCCCAAGCCACAGAAATGGAGCCAAAGGCTGTTTGTGGCATTGCACTGCTTAATACACTTTAAACATAAAGCATTAATCATTTCATCATATATGTTAGGACTTCCTAACTCTAAAGGAAATATCTGAATTGTCTGGAATATAGATAATGTTTTAAAACATTAAAGGATGTCATTTTACTTTACTCAAGTGTTGGAAATTTTTCATGGCAAAGCTGGGAAGGAGAGATACTTACTCTCACAGATTGGGGTGCTGGTGTTGAAAGCACAGGCTTTCTGTGTGCAGCTGGTGAATATCCAATGCCTGTAGCAGACTTGGAATTTTACTACTTTGGATCATTCTGTTGAGTCACCATCCTACTAAATAACACTGGACTTAATATGTGGAGTTCAGTGGCTGAAGTGCTGCAGTGTTATTGTGATTCTACCACTCTGCCTGTCTCCCTCCTCCCTGCCAATCCAGCACTGTCAGACTGGAGCAAAGGTTCCCTGCAAAGAAACCACTTGCTGTTTTACTTCTTTCAGTGTTTATTAACACAAGTGTAAAACAAATTGATTTTGGTGTTTAGTCTGTCAAAATGATAGTTTTGCCATGTTAAGCAAAGATATAGAGTCATTACTCCTGCAAAATGTCAAACAGATCAGCTTTATTGCTGCTGTGTATTGCTACTGCTAGGAGTAAAATATCAGAATACATTTCTTTACTGTGGAAGGTGTACCTGACCAAAGAACTTTACTCTAAAGCCTTACATGTGCATGTTTCTTGTGTTTCAGCATTAATTTCAAAGAAGGGAGGAAGGTAGAGCATATGTAAGTAGTGGTACTTTTGAGTGTATAAAAGTTCCTAAGTCATAGATCACGAAAATAATACTAATTTTGAATTAATGTGATGTAGAAGTTGTGCAACATTGAAAAGAAGAGAAGATGAATAAACAAATTAATATATGTAAATATCTTGGATTTTTTTCTTTCCATTTCTTTCCTTTTTACTTCTTGTAAGTTGTTTTGATTTTCCCAGAATCTTCTCCACAGTCATGTTTACTCTTTTCAAGAAACTTTGAAGTGGGCCAAGCTTCCATTAGCATCTGTGCCACCAATTGCAGCTTCTCTTGGCTTTCAACACGGTGTGCAGCTTTGTAGAAAAAGAGGGAAAGGGAGTCTCTTTGTCCCTTCTCCTCCTGCTGTGCTCCAGGACTGGGGCTGAGCCCCAGGCTGGGCAGAGCAGGATAGGATCCAATTCCTTGGCTGCTTCTCAGCTGAATGGGCTGGGAATGCCACAGCAGTGTGTGTTCTGGGCACCCTGGCATCACAGCCCTTCCTGGGCTGTCTCTGTAAACCTGCAGGAAGGGAAGGAGCTTGGAGAAGATCTGCTCTGCACTGGTGATAAAGCTCTCAGCTGCTTCCCCACCCCAGGCTGGGTGTTACATTTCCTCAAGAGGAAGGAACTCTGTACAGCAGCTGAATCAGCTCTGGGCTCTGCAAACTACACCTCTGTCACCCAAGGAGAGACATCTCCTAAAGCCAGTGTTACTGACACCCACAAATCCTCATGGACTGCTGGGTCTGTTCCCAGCTCTGGAAGCTGTGTGAATAAAATGAACACTGCAAAACTCAGGCACGTCAAGCAGAGTTGCTGTGCAGCTTTGACACTTGTATGAGCACAACAGCATCCTGAACCCTCTGGCACTGAACTCTTTAGGAGTGACTAAGCCACCTTGAGAGCAGCCTGGGCAGCATGTTGGAAAGGGCTTGAGGAGCAGCCAGCAGGGCTCTGCCTCCCTGCAGTCCTGCCAGGCACTTGAACCATACTAGGTAGAGAAATGAGGCCAAAGGAAGAGCCTGGCTTAGCAGGCAGTTAACAGAAAGGCTGTTTTGTCTGTGCTGTAATCTGTGACCACTATCTGGGTAAGTACTGATGACTCTCATTTGCCCTGAGTGTGCCCTTTCTCTGCCCTCCAGGCCCTCAGCCCACTGGGAGTGGAGCCCTGAACTGCAGCTTCTGACAGGGCTGAGGGCCAGAAAACAACCAAGCCCTGGTTTACTAGGGCCAAAACACACTGCAAGGGGGTCTGACAGCACTACAGGCTAAAGGAAGATGAACTGAAGGCTCAAGAACAGATGGGAAAGTTCAGAATGTGCTGCTGTGAAGTCTGGTGTAGTCTATTTTGTTTTAGTCTTTTCAAAAAAGATCTTCTCTAACCAGAGCAAATTAACAAGCAAATATATTTAGACAAACAGGCTGGAGAACTATCAGATGAAGTGGATGTCTTCAGGTGGGCAGGGCTTTATTAATCCTGTAGCATGTAATACTATGAACACTGATATGACCTGGAATGTGGGCAGTTTTCTTTGAGGTCTGTAGAAAACAGAAAAATCTGAAGGACAAATATTATATTGTCTTCAGAAAGGAAGCATCCAAGAAATTACTGGTCCATTTGTCCAACTTTTATCCCTAAAGTGACTCTGGAATGATATTTTTTTTAATCCCATCTTTGCATTTTTACCACCATCAAGGACACCTTGTGCTAAACTAGTCTAGTTTCCCTTTTTGATAGGCCTAAGATAGGAGGCAACATCATCCTAATCAGCGTGAGGAAATAAAAGTTAAGCACAGAGATAGATACGCAGCTATTAAAAAAAACCCCAACTCCTTAAGAGCACTTGACCGCCCAGCAGGACAGCAAATGCTGCTGCTTTGCAGAAATCTGTCAGGGTAGCAGCTTTATTTAGCATTTAAAACCATCTGATCATCTGGAAGATGACCCTCTGTGGATTACAGCCAAGGAGGAATGCTTAGAAGGATGTTCAGGGACACAATTATGAAGATTAAAAATTGCAGCAGTTTTCCAAAGCAAAACAAGTGACAAAAATGTGGTCCAATAAAATCATCAAATGCAGTCCCCTTAGGCAGGAGAAAGGGATTTTGCAGTGAGGAGGGGCTGACAGGGCAGCAATGTTACTGAAAAAGCCAGAAATCATATGAAACCACAAACTGAGGTGCAGCCCCACAGCAAGCTGTTTTCCCAGAAAGTAGGAGCTATGATTTCTGGATGAAGATGGAGAAGAGAGGACTGACAGCCAAAAAATATAATTGTTCTGATGGTTTGGGGATGATGCAGTCTGGCTTCAAGGCTTTGAGACCCTCTAGAAGAGACCAATGGGAAAATAAATTATTTAGAAAACACAAGAGTTAAAGATTCAGGCTTTTTGCCTTTTTTCTCAAAGCAGAAAAGATCAGGGACAGAACTTGGTAGCATGATCAGAGTGCAAACAGGGTTCTGGTGAGAGGAGGACAGAAAAAAAGGCAACTTTATTTGTAGTAAAAATCAGCAGGTCAGTTGGTGGGGGTGTTTTGAATTAAGGAGAAAACAGCAGTGAAACAAAATATCTGGGAGACTGTGGGGGCCCTAAAGGGCCCCTGTGCCCCACTGGCTTCTTCCCCTGTTCCTGTGCCTAAGCTCCTGGGCCCTCAGGCCCTTTTCTCTGATTGGGCCTTACCTGGGTGCTGTGTGGAGGCTGCTGGGAAGCCCCGGGGGGAGGGGATTCTGACCTTGGAGGAGGACGGGGTCGGAGGGAGAACACCTACACCGTGCAGCTGAATTAAACATCTATGGACATTGTGCAAAAGTCTCTTCTGCTTCTTTACCTGGACTATCAAGCAGCATTTTTATGAAATACAACAATGGCGCCCAACCGGACGAACCCCGATTTTCCTACCCCATTGTGGTGAGTTTGAGATTTTAGTTCCTTCCTCCTTGTACTTTTCAGTGTTGGGAAGAGACTGAGCTAGATGGAGACAACCCTCACCCACGCACAACAAGAAATTTACCTCTACCTTAAAGAGTCTTTTCCTCAAGAAAACTTTTGGTCGTCAGATGAGGACTTGAAGTACTCTTTACAGTTATTATTTAAGCATTTTCCTCATATTTCGCAGAACTTAGTCTTAACCGATGAATTTTTACAAGTGCTCCATGAAAAGTCAAGAGCTAACACAGAATTGTGTTCTTTATTTGGTATGCTGTTAAAATGCGCTGTGACCCTTGGGGAGGGACATCAGCCGAAAACCGCTCCCCGGGGTTCTCCCGTCTGTACTCCCGCTGCCCAAGATGGCGCAGACCGCATGGCAGGAGCCGCGGGGTGCCCCATTCCGCCCCCTGCTCCCCACGCCCCCTCCGACGGACGCGGTCACCTGAGTTGCTCCACAAGACATAGCGGGAGTGGCGGGAGTCAGAGCCCTTCAGACGGGGCTGCCGCCGCTCCGAGCCGCGCTGCGGCTCTCCCCCTCCCGGAAAGCCCACAATCACCCCGCCGCCGCTCAGCAGAGCCAGAGCGAGCCGGCCCATGCTCGCTGGCCAGTGCCCCCTCGAGCCGAGGGCGGGCCGGTGGGACCGGCGGGCCCGGGACGCCGCGGTCATGGAGGGGCCGGACAGCCCCGCCGGGGGATTGCTCGGGGCTGCAGAGCTGGCGGAGAGGCCGCTGCCCCCCGCCCACCGCCACTGCTCCGGGAGCCCCACGCGGGCCCGTGAAGCCTCTGTCGTGGGGGGGGCGGACAGCCCCGCAGCGGGATGGCTCAGAGCCGCAGTCCTGGCGGAGAGGCCACGGCCGCCCGCCCTCTGCCACTGCTCCGAGAGCCCCCCACTGGTTCCGCCCGCGAACACCGGCTGAGACAGACGCCCGGGAGGGTCCGCCCAGCGGAGCTACCCAGCGCCGGGAGCGGGACAAACTGCACGCAGCAGCGCACCAGCACCAGCTACGCGTCCAGCAACACCAACACAAACCCCCTGGCAAAGGTGAAAAAGTCATTGCCATGAACGTTTTGGGGACAGTAAAATGGTTCAATGTAAAAAACAAATACGGTTTCATAATCCGGAATGATAACCAAGAAGATGTGTTTGTTCATCAGACTGCTATAAAAAAGAATAACCCCAGGAAATATCTCCACAGTCTAGGAGATGGAGAAATTGTAGAATTTAATATAATACAAGGAAGGAAAGGCCCCCAAGCAGCTGACGTGACAGGACCTGGTGGAGTTGCAGTTCAAGGTAGCAAACATGCACCAGACTACAAACCTACAAAATACAGAAGTCCTCCACACACCTACCAAGGAAACCAGCAACCATCAAGCCCCAGCAACAGCCTAAAAGCAAGAAGATCACAGAACATGGGCGAGCTGTCCTGCATTCGAAAGCCCATGTCAATAATGAAAGAACCTTCCAGTCTGATAAGTCCGACTTCTTCCAACACCCTTCCCCAATTCCTGTGGCCTTCCTGGCCCCATCCCATTTTCCCCCTTTCCTTTCCATTGTCCTATTACCCCCTTTTTATGATTCCACCAACTACTAATCCCTTTCCCCAGAGTTCCTCCATAATACCAGAGGGAGCGTGATTACGAGAGAAAGAAAAGAAATGTCCCTAAAGTAACCACCCCATGTTTTTCTCTTTGAAGTAATGATTTCTGTTTGGAGTTTCCAACAGGCACACCACCACCTACGCTGCCTTGTGCAGAGTCTATCACAGCCGAAACCTTCTCTGGACTCAGTTTCCTGAAAGACCGTGCTAAAACGCCATATCCCTCCTGCCAGCTCTAAGAAATCTGTTTAGACACTGGACACTCAGAATTGTTTACATTTTGAAAGTTGTCTTATGTTTTTGTCATGTTGTGTTAATCCTTCAGAAAAGCTTTCTTAATAATGTAAAAAACGGGGAGTTGTGGGGGCCCTAAAGGGCCCCTGTGCCCCACTGGCTCCTTCCCCTGTTCCTGTGCCTGGGCTCCTGGGCCCTCGGGCCCTTTTCTCTGATTGGGCCTCACCTGGGTACTGGCTGGAGACTGCTGGGAGGCCCCGGGGGGAGGGGATTCTGACCTTGGAGGAGGACAGGGTCGGAGGGACAACACCTACGCCGTGCGGCTGAATTAAACATCTATGGACATTGTGCAAAAGTCTCTTCTGCTTCTTTACCTGGACTATCAAGCAGCATTTTTATGAAATACAACAGGAGACTGTCATGGTTTGACACTGGCACCATGCCAATGCCCCATGAAAGTGCACTGTCCCTGGTGTCTGCTGTGAGATTTTGACCAGGAATAAGAAAAAGTAGGCTCTTACTTAAAAAGGAAAAAAAAAAAAACATTTATTAACTAAACTACAAAAACAATAACTAAACTACACACAAAAGAAAAAAAAAACACACAAGGAAAATGAAAACCTTACAAAACATTTCCTCCCCCCTCACCAGATTCCAATACATCTATACACCTCCCAAATCACCAACTCTCAGTCCATCACCACTCTGTAGATAATCAATTCTCAATTCATCAAGAGGAGAGGAGTCCTTCTTGTGCCAGGTGGCATCTTCCCTCCACACGCAGCGCTCTCACCACTGGGCCTGGACCAGAGCTGCTTCTAGGCTTGTCTTTTAAGGATATTTTGTCCCATTCCAAAAAGGCACAGTCTCAACTTTGGGACACCTGTCCCACCCATATTTCACCCCCTGGAGCCGAGGGGCACTAACCACTGAATCTTCTTGGGTCTGGGGCATTTCTCCCCCTGGACTCAGTCTCTGTATCACAAGGAAGCATGGCTCTGTCCATGGCTATACAAAAAGAGTCCAGCAAAAGCCATCTCTCAGTCATCTCTCTTCCCACCAAGATTCTTCTCTCGCATCCACGATCTCTCTCACTTGCTCATTTCCTTCTCCCAATCACTCTAACTCCTTTCTGGGAAAGGTTAATGTTCTGTAAGTTTTCATTGTCCAAAAAAGGGTTAAAAGGTTCAGTCTCTGCTCTCTCGAACTCCCACATCTGCCCTGCCGCTGCCCTGCCAGCCCTTTCACCCGCATCCCCCCTTCTCCTTCTCAGCCGGCCGCTCTGCCGGGGTGGGGGGCTCTATCCATGGCTCTCGGGGTCTTGGGGTTCTCCACCTCTCCACCCTTCCATGCTCAAGGGCCTCTTCATTCTCACTTCAGTCAGTGCAATAGCACTGGGCAAGGGAGGCATCCTCTCTCTCTCTCGCCGAATCCCAAGAGGAAGGCCCAGGAAGATAGCCCTGCTTTTAAGCTGTGTGTTCTCAGAGGTGACTCGAATGCCCACTGGCTGGGCCAGGTGGCAATATTAAAATCTAAAAGCTCATTGGCCCTAGCCACAGCATCCCCAGCATCCCAGAAATCCTGTTTCCGGGTCAAACCATCGCAGGGACTGTCTAGTAGAGTTTTTTACAAGTTTGACAGATTACCAAGAGCACTCTGTCTTGGCACCACTCAGAAGAAAACATGGCAGGGGATGCCCTGACAACTCTTCCAGTCCTACCCAAGCTTTAATTAATGGATAATCAATATAATTTTTCATATAGACCATAAACAAAAGAATTATTGTCACACACCTAATAAAATGGCCCAGTGATCCCAAGGATTAGGATTTTTACTCCAAACCGAGCTCAAACACAGTCCTTGAAATCCCACATACAAAAAGGCAAATGCCATTCTCTCTCTGCCTGGTATGTTACTAGCATTTCTACCTTTTATACCTCCTAGTTAAACAAGTCACAAAGGGTTGTATGCAAGAAAAGTGTGTTAAAGTCAGCTGTGGAAAAATGTCAGCTAATGGCTCAGCCTTAGTATACCTATCCATGTAGGCAAAGTTGTCTACAGCTGAATATTCTACAACATGGCAGGGTGTGATAGTAAAACTTAATAGCCATACCCTGAGTAGCTTTCCCTGTAGCTGATTTTGACATTTGAGGACCAGGCAGTTTCACATCTTTTAGGAGTACCTTGCTGGCATTTTAGAAGTTTCCACGCTGACATTTTGTGTGAAGGAAGGAAACTAGTGAGAGGCTAAAAGGCTTTGAAGTACAGGAGGGAGAAAGGCTCCAACAGGCGCAACAGGCTAATTTTGGTGCTCTCTGCCATTAAAAAAAAAAAAAAGTTCTGTTGCTACAGCTAAATAGGTAAAGAAGTGGCAATGACATAGCTAAGTGTCTTAAATACAGCTCAGTTGTGGTGTTTCAGAACGGAGAACATTGGGGCAGAAATTGCTGATATCAGTTGCAATAGATCACTAGGACAGCATGCCCATTGCACAACATAATTTTTCCCACAACAGAGCACATATTTTGTTGGGTTTGTTATTTTTTCTTTCAGCACAGAAGATGTAGGGGCAGCTTTACTTTTAAAGCATTAGCCTAACTCCTGGTTCAAGCTGCCCCTAACATTCGATCTAGCTTTGCAAATTTTGCCCGAGATTCCAAAAAGTGACAGTGCCTGAGCTTAACCAAACATCTTTCTCACTAAAGCTTTTAATCCCATCATACAGTTAGCCAAAATAAACTGCGATTTTATTTAGCTGTTTGTGCCAAATGAAAGAGGAAAACAAGCTAAGAACATGATTACTGGAAGTCCTGGTTAACTGGAAAGTTATCTTTTTGTAGCTGCTTTGTGCAAGAGTCATCAAAATAATTTCAGTATTTTAGCAAAAGTCAAACAAGAAGCAGAGACTATTACTAGAGTACACTGGCTGTTTGTCAGCTCTGTGGTGACAGCACCAATTGTCTTTCCCCACTGAATTACTATCTTCAGAAAACTAAGCAATAACCAGAAGATGGCCATAGAAGGGGTCCTTCAGTGATAAACACCACAAGGTTTACAAACAAAGAGAAAGGATTTCACCAGCATATTGGAAAAACAGATTGAAAAAACCAACCCCAAAAAACCCCCATAAGTCATCAACAAGCTCTCAGGCCCTTACATGTTAGAAACCTGAGACAGAGTTTCCGGACCCGAAAGAAAGTTTCTCTTCCCCGTGCCACCCACCTAAACCCACATTGCTTTGCTGTGGTAACAGTGTGGATTTTGTTACATCATGTGACCTGAGCCTCCTGCTATCACCTTGATTCAACAGCTTGCAGAAAGTTCATCCAAATAGAGAGATTTTAATCTAGTTTTGCATTCGGATTTTCAGTATTATCTAGAAGCTACATTTCTACACCTGGCAATGCTCCCCTAAAACATATTTGGCAGATATTGTTTAAAACAGAAGTATTTGGGGATTATCTTGATGAACATTCAGTAACCCAGCAGAACTGCTCCTCCCAGTCCCACCTTGCCCGTTCCTGTAGATCTCAGCTGCTGCCTGACCACAGCACTTGGGTGAGGAGGGAGGGAGGTTTCTACAACATCCTGACCATATCTGGACTTCCACCCCCTACTCACCTACATCCTGTTCTGCTTGAGTGAGTGGAAAACCCTCCAAAACAAAAAATTCATTCTGTTTAATAATGAAAAAAAAATTAAAAGGAAATTCTGAGTATTTGAAGTCCCAGCTCAGAAATAAGTTTATTGAATACGTTCCAGTGAATGGAAATACCCAACCTGTGAACAGTTCTACCCAGGAAGCATTGAAACACTGTGACTTATACTTCAGCGTGTTCCTCTGAACTGAACACACTGAAGAAGTTCCTCTGAACTTCTTTCAACTATGTTATGTCATTCCTTAACCAAAAAAAAAAAAGAAATTAATTGTTCAATTTCTCAATGATGCCAAATACAGAAAGCTGAGATTATTTAACAGAATATATTAAAATAGGAAAAGGTCACTTATGGGGAGTGATTAAAATCATTGTTAGTCATTATTACCACCAAAGCTGTAGAATTGTGAAAGAGAAACATGGAAGTCTTGTTTTTGATGTCATGGTTTATATCTTTTGAACGATCTGCTCACTGAAGGGAACTAAGAATTCTCTCTCAGTCTTTCCAAGAAGCCATTACTAATGTGTTTATTTGGCACTTGAATATATTTGGGTCTAAGTGACAAGTTGATGGCTTCCAGCAGTTTAGCAACCTGGCATTTTCAATAACCTCAGCAGCTAACAAAGATGTAAAATACTGAAGATACATTGGGGAAGGCTGCAGCAATTTCAGTCAAATTCCAGTTTGATGGTTTATTAAGTCTCTATGGCATTGAAATAACGTGCCAATGTCAGAAAGTAGAATGGCCTTGAGTAGAGAGGGTGAGAGCCCAAACCTTGTGCTCAGCTCCATCTGTGTTCCACTATCCCAGCCAAAACCATGGCCATGCAGTCTATCCACAATGGACTCTTAAAACAATTCACTCTTAAAAGGGAAGAGGGCAAAGCAACTCAGCTTTTCTTCTTTGGATTCTGCATGCTTCAAACATGGTTCCTCATTAAAAAATCACCTCTTTGGCCTCAGTTTAATCTCCTCAACCCAAGAATAAAATGCCATGCCAATACACTGAAAAGCATTCAATCACATTTATTCACTCTTTGAACAAATTTACAGATCAAGTAACTGCAATGAAGAAAAAAAGCAGATCATAGCAAAATGTGGATAATTTCAAGCTAAAAAACCTCTTCCCTTAAAAAAAAACATGTTAAAGGTGAAAGTATATTCAGATACTTTCTTTACATGCTGAAACACAGGCTCAATAAATGAATCCATGAGGAAGTGTCAACTAGTGTTATTCAAAACCTTTCTACATAGTGACTTAAACCATCCTTAGCATTTACATCTTCCTTTTGGCCTAACACCTTCCATCCTTTTTTTTTTCATTCTGTGGCTTTACAAATTTGTTCAGGGGTTTTTGTTGGTTTGATTTTTTTTTAAAGCAAATAAATTTTGGTTTTGTCATAGACACCAGCATAAAAGTCAAATTAATTTAGGGGTAAGTACTGATTTTCCTAGATTGCTATGCTGAAAGCTACAGAACTTTTTATTACACTGTTATGTTTACTTATCTTGAAACTATACATTTCTGTCTAGTGGTCTATGCTGAGCAACATTCCAGATGAGGTAGATTGAAGGAATATTCATCATTATAAGGACATCAATGTTGCAGAGGGAATGAATTCAGCAAGGAATGTAATTACTCTTTTCCTCATGCTATTCCTTAATCTCTGGAATTTCAGAGAGTGCTACTAGCTGACTTTGTATAACCTGAGTTTTTTCTCACTGAAATCCCTGAGGCTTTATTTTTATTTTGTCTCATTTACTAATTTTTATAATGTTGGGGTTTTTTTAGCCTGATTGGAGGTAAAAGGCATGTGTTGATAGGGGGTCTGCTAGTTCTGCTATATTTCTCCTCTCCTTTCTACCACTAACAAAAGGAGGATAAGAGACACGGAAAAAACTGTATTTGAGAGGCTCAGTGAACAATGGGGAAAGAACTGGATTTATTGATAAGGAGGGAATACATAAGTGCATAAAAGATGCACAGTTGTAGCTAAAAAGCATGTGGTACTTATTCTACTTCTTACAGAACAATATGTTCTAAAAATAAAGCATTTAGTTCCACTTTTTTGACTGAATGGAGTTTGAAGACAGGGATGAACTTTAAAAGGTTAGTAGCTATAAAGTCTGCTCCTAGAAAGCCTGTCATATCTCTTCCCAGTCTGCTAAGACTGCCCATGTCCATGACTCACATGTCTACTCTTATCTGGAAGGAGCAAGAAATCCCTGAGCACTAACCATAAAGGGCTTCCATGGATCCTTTTCTCTCCATTCCATTATCTTCTTCCTCCAGCACAATCAAGGTACCACTGTAACCACCCTTGCAGCACAGGGCAGAAACTAATGCTGAGAATGCAGAGCAGAAAATTGTCACAGTTGTCCAGAAAACACCTGCTGAGCTTTGCTGGGTTAAGAACCCTCAAAACAAAACCATCAAAGAATGAACAAAACAACAACAAAAACACCTGTCAAACTGTTACAGTAAAATACAGAAGAAATATTTTTTTTAAAGTCCAATCAGCACCTTGTTTTACATTGCTAAGTCCTGGAAGGGAAGCTCAAATCAGAGTCTCATCACTACAGAAAGAATAAAACTTATCTCTTAGAAAACAGGTCAAGGTTGTAACCCCCTCTTCCCCAGGTCCATCAGTTTGGCAGTAAGGATGGGTCTAGAAGCCTTTGAATGAGTTGGGTTTCAGTGGTTTCATATTTGCTAATCCTTTTGATCACAGCTCCTTAGACTCATGCATCCATCCTGATATTTTTGCTGGACAGGCTCCGGACAACTTAGCTGCTAAAAATCAGGTGTCTTCAGGCCAATATGGCCAAAGTAGAATCACAGTCTGGTGAGACTCAATACAGTTATCTGCTACTGCACAGAACAAGTAAAAAAAAAATTCTATTTCTCATTTTACACAAAGTATAATTAACCCAAGAAGTCCGTGAAGGCAAGGCATCTGAGGACAGGCAATTGACAGGATAACAAAACTAAGCCTTTGTTATGAATATTCTGAACACCAGCTGGAAAACAGGCTTTTCATACACATTTTCAAATTTAAAAAATACCCTCTCTTTGGTGGGATTTGACCAAGCCCCAGCTGATGGGCAGAAGCACAAGAAGCTCAGTCCGTAAGTGCCTTCCAGAGAGTGCCCAGCCCAGGCACACAAAGGGTTATCCACAAACAGTCCATGCTCTGCCACCCCACGTGGCAGCACTAATGACCCATCCCACCCACTGCAAACAGAGCCAAATACCTCAGAGAAGTCACAGTGCTTGCTCCAAAACAAAAAAAAAAAAAACCAAACAACCCTGACAGTCTGGTGTGAGGCACAAACACAAGTGCAAGTGGCAGTAACAATTGCAGGGCAGAGCTGGCTGAAGCCAGAGCAGGGGACCCACAATGCAGTCCCGAGGGATTACACACATGCTCATCCTGACTGAGCTCAGATGGGTATTTCTGGCAGAGATGGAAGAACAGCCACTGTCAGCGATGCATCTTCAGAGAAGGAAGAGCTGGCCAGTGCCTCACAGGCCTCTTCACATCTACAGTCACCTGAGGTACAGGAGCAGGAATCAGCTTCCTCCTCTTTCACTGATAAAGCAGAGTCTACCTGTTTTCTTTTTCAGGATTAGTGCTCTCTGAAGTTTCTGTTAAAATTAAAGAATGAATTTCTTCTTCTACAATTAACCTGTCAAAAGCATTCATGGGATCATCCTTTGCAGAGCTCTAAAAGAGAAGAAAAACATTTTTAACAGTATTTCCTCATGGCAAGTGTTGCTTTTTCACCCCAGTAAGACAGACCCCTGTTCCAAAACATATACCCTGTATTATGGTGGAAAGCCAAAGCAGCTGGGCAACAAAATGTGCTTTTCAGAGCCATGGCTTTGGCCTGGCTGACAGAAATGTCCTCTGGAGATGAGGAACTGAAGGTTGGTGCTTCCAGCTAGAGCCAATGGGTGAAGCTCAGGCAGGAGGATGGAGAACTGAGAATCTACATACTTTGTAGAATTTTCACACAGAGAAAATTACTTGGGGCAGTAACAAAACACTTGTGAAAGCACAATACAAATTTAACAGCTAACCACTGTTATGGCCTTCATGGCCAAGAGTCCCATCTGGGAGAACAACATTCATGTCTAGGTTTGAATTAGGGCTTGTCAGTGAGTTTCTCTTAGGATTTTTATAAAGGGAAAAGGGTACTGAGAGAGATTTATTTAGAAATAAGTTTCCTTAATGGTATTATGTTTATTTTCCCCAAAATAAGGCACCACTGCAAGCCTTTCATCAACCAGTGCCTGAAACTATAGCTGGTTTTGTTCTTTTGCCAACAAGAAGCTATGTGTCTGATTAACTTCCTAGCTAACAGACTATGATAAATGTGAGAGGGCAAAAAATGTTAGTTTCTGGAAGTCAAACACAAATAGCTTAATTCAGCATCATAAATATGATTAAGTAGCAGAAAGACATGAATGTTCAGTAGAAGTCACTTAATGGAGTTGCAAAAACAAAACCAAAAATCCTCAAACCAAAACCCATACAACAAAAGAAGCCTGGCAATCAGAAAACTGCCACCCAAAAAACCCCAGCCTGAAACAAATTTAAGGGACTAGCAATCTGGACTAACACAATAATGCAATTATATTAATCTAACTAAAAATGTTAGTTAGATTAATATACAGTTGGGGGGTGGGGAAGGAAATCTAAGTTTTGGGTAATTGTTACTTAACAATTCCTAGTATTGTAAAATACTTAATCTTCATATTATGTACCTACTTATACACAGTTAGTTATAAGACAGACATAGGAAAAACAAAACTGCAAGCCTAGAGATCCCAGTTCAATAGATTTGTTGACCCAACAGCTTCTTACCAACCTGGGAATCCTCATTCTGCTCTCCAAACATGCGCTTAAGAATTTCTCTTGGGTCCGGAATTGGTGGAAGAATTAATATCTTCAACCTTCATAAAGTTAAAAAGAAAATATTTAGATGAAAGATGTGTTAATTCAAAAATAATCTTAAAACCACAAAATCATTTAAAAATGTCAAAATCATGTTTGGGTACAGTCAAGAAAATTTGTGGAGTCAACTTTGTCATCACTAGCCAGCCTTCATTCTCTGTGCAACTCTACCCCTTTCTTATTTTTACTCCCCAAAACAGAAGGGAAACATTGACTCAGACAGATTCTAAATAACTTTCATCTTGACAAAGACAGCAGCAAACGTAGGGAGATCAATATTTACCTTTTTAGATAAACCAGTAGAATTACTGTAGATACTGCTACTATTAATGGAATGGTAATTATTAGAACCAAATAGATTGTAGAGTCCCTCTTCTCACCTGGAAAACAGAAATTGTTGAAACATAGGGATATTTTGAGAGGCTTTTTAGGAATAATGACAACAAAATAGTTAATTCTCCAATTTGTTCATAGACTAAGTGCTTTTTCAAGTACACTGGCACTTTTGTAGGCAAGGACAGTCTTGTTTTCCAAAGATGGGATTATAATGTCGATGTGTTTGGCAAGGAAATGCAAATGAGCAAGACTCAGGGCTGAAAAATTGGCTACACTGGACTTTGCATAGCTCCACAAATGGCTCCACTATCAACAGCAGCACTGGGACTGGTGGTGCTGCTGAAGATGGAGCTGCAGAAGAGCTCTTCTGTCCTTTTTTCACTCAAAATTAAATAGGTACATAAGGAGATGATCTTTGACTCCCATTTATTTAGCAGACAGAAAGGTATTAAATGCCTTAGAGATGAAGAGTAAAGTGCAGCACAGTGCAGGGACAAGTCTCTCACCAATGCTCTTTTCCTCACTCCAGTCACTTTGGAGATGGCTGTTGTAGCACTCCCGCTTTGGCTCTGCTCTCACTCTGAAGCTGTACTTGCTGTTCGCATCAATGCCAGGAATTGACAAAGAATTTGTTTCAGACTAAGGCGAAAAAGAAAAGGCAATTTGCTTTGCTCAATTACCAAGGTATTCTCAGTCACTTCCAAGACTATTTACATTGTGCAGCTAATGTATTCTGAATATTTTCATGGAAGACCATTTTATGACTATGAAACCTCATTAAAAATAGGACATAGTGGAATTTAACAAGCACAGAAAGCTAAATGCACATTCCAAAGCTAAGATTTAATCTCATTCACTGCTACATCTTTCATGCAGCATTTGGCATTGATGATTAAACTAAGACTTAGCATTTGGAATGGTGCCTTTTAATTTTTTTTCCTTTTTCTGAGAAACATCTGTGATTTACCTTCCCTTCTTGTCAGGGCATCATAACCAACCATACAAAAGTGTTCTGTGATGCCTCTACAAAGAAGAGCCCACACTAGATAGGATCTAACTGCCCTTATTTTTTATCCAAAATAGCAGTTTCCTGGGGAATGTTGCTAGCATTTGAGTTTGGGGTAGAATAAGCAACTACACATGCTCCACAGGAGAAGACTGCCACTCACTTTGAAATTTATCATGCTGTTTTTACCATTCTGATCAAACAGTACATTCGGTTTGGCTATGGACATACAGCAGGAGTCCATCCAGACACTGAACTCAATGCTTTTTATATGCACACCAAAATCAGTGTATTTGAGGGTGCACCCCTCTTTCTTCCCCTCCATCCTCAGTCTTTATCCCCTTGCTTTTCTCTGAGAGATTCTCTGTTCTTGTGTGCACCAGCAGTTGATTTTTCTTTAGGGCAATCAGGTCACAGCATTCAATTCCAAGCTGCCACATGACCACAGAGACCAACAGCAGGAAAACCCAACACCAGAACACCAAAGCCCATTTGCCTGAGAAGCAGACAGGCACCATTGCCTGAGAGTTTAGTAAACCCCCTTTATCAGACTGTTCTCACACACTAAAAAATTACCCTAAAAATGATGGGAAGGATTCCTAAGACTTGCATGAATTTTGATGTATAGCTTTTACTAACATAAACCTACAGTCTGAGAGAAAAATCCTACATTCCCACAGCACTTCCAGCTCTGGCACCCAACCCAGTCACATGCAACTGCTCATTATCAACCACAAATATTTCAAAAGATTCACAGAAAAAAACAAAAACAGAAATGAAAACTTACTGCAATGATCTGACCAGTGTCCAAATCACCATTGCGATGCTTAACTTCATAGTGTAAACAACTTTTTGGAAAAGTTTCTGATTCGCTCCACTTTACATCAATTCTATCATTAATCTTTGACAGTGTCAATTGTCTTGGTGTGGCAGGTTTTACTGTAATGCAAAATGGAATAGTTAGTTCAAAATTCTGTTTCACCGCTTGCAAAAATTGCTCAGTCCTGTATTGCAGAATGCTATACTTACAGCAGATTAAGAAGAGAAAGGGGAAGAAGTTAGCACCAGTAAGTCAAAAAAAGAGTAAATCCAACTAAAGAATAAGAAGAGAGGTTAATAGAAAATTACCCCTCCCCCTTCTTCCCAGATAACCCATCCCACAGAAAACAAACTCTTGTCTATATAATTTCAAATCAAAGGTCAGTAAAAGGGAGCATCCAGTCTCATTGTCTCATCCATACTTTATGAGGTGAAGTTTCTCAAACACAACAATGTACTAGAAATTTCTTATTTTAATTATATTTTTATGATGTGATGTTAAACTTACCAAGGGTGGTAGGATTTTTACTTGCACACACAGGCCTGACTTCTTCAGAATCACCTCTAATCAAAATACTTATAGTAGGGTAAGTTCTCCTGTCTTTTGGGAAGGTAAGATTGAAAATGCATTCAAAGATTCCTTGGTCCACAGAGGAGTTGCTACAGCTCTTAGGGTCTTCCAAGCCATCAAACCTAGAGGAATAAATTATTCTTGTAAACTTCAGAAGAGAAGGACAGCAAGGGGAAGGCTTGCTTATAAACGTATGTTACAAAATCTAAAGACTGATATTGCATTAAAGCTTTGCTATAGCATATATAAAAGTAAAGCTGAGCATAGTAGGCAGCCTCTAATTTATCTCAAGCTTCAGAAAGAGTCTTGTTTTTGTGAAGAGTGCCAAGGAGCAGAAAGGGAGGCAGGCTTGCTTTATATCAAAAATAACAACTGCTGTCAGCTTTGGTTCACATTTTCCACATGGGAGAACAATTCTAAGGAGTAAAGAATATTTAGAAAACATACTAATTTGGACCACTTCTTGTCAGCAGAATTTCACCTCTGTGATAGAATGATCTGATCAATCTTTAGTTCTGCCTCAAGTATTGCAGCCCTTGAGACAGTTGAGTTTTACCTATTTACCTGATTTGATTTTCAAAATGTCAGTATTCCCTTCCAATAATAGAGAAGTTAGGAAGACAAACTTCTTCCTTGCTTCTCTTTGTGGCCCAAGTCTCAATGAAAATACACCAGTAGCCTTTCCTCCCAGGAAAAACAAAACCAAAACCCCACCTCAGTGGCATTGTGGAAAATGTAACTTTCAGTCTAAAATTGAAGTGTTTTCTTAGTTTTCGGCTTTAAAGTCAAAAAATTATTATTCTTTCAAAGCAGCATGAATTAAACCACTTAGAAGTCACTGCAGCCACTTCTTCCATTAAAATTAAGGGCATGTTGAAAATATATAGCTCAAATCTAAGGCATTATTCCAGTAAGTATCCCTCTACCCAGAAATTCAGATCATCAACCCTACATTGGTCCTGATCTTATAACAAAGAAAAAGTTTGAACAGCAGTCTAGACAGGGAACAAATAGTCCCCCCACATTTAATGAAAGCAGCAAGATTTGTGCTGCTTGCTGCCCAAATGCCTTGAACTGAACAGCTGGCCTGCAAGACTGCCACTGGAGAAGAAGAGCAAAAAGTTGATGTAGTTAGCTCAAATAAGACAGAAAGCTGATTTAAAACTACAACATGGGGCTTTCAAAAAGGAAACTCCACTATTTGTACAGAAGCTAATGCAATCTGGCATTTCACAAGCCCCATCAAGGTGCAGAAGTATGCATAGATCAGCATATACAGCTATCAATGCCAAGAGCTGGCTCACACAAGTCTGTTCCTTGGGAACAAGACACCATTTATGGCTGTCCACTGGCCAGCGGGGAGGATGATGATAAAAAGATGTTCTTCATAGCTTTAAAGGTGAATCAGTTATTTACAACACTGAAGATGCAAACAGAAGTACTGCTAAGAGTTATTAATGCTTTCATACCATTTCCCAATGGTTTATGAGCTGACACATACATTGTGAGTGATCCTAACTTAAACATCCTGTTTTGTTGGACTGCAAAGAAAGCAACTAATACATTGGCCTAGCTTAGTTCTTAATTATTCCCTTTTTGAATCAAGTGCCCAAACAAAAGTATAGAAAGCAATAGCAGCTGTGTTAGTCTGGGCTACAGAAGCAGACACAAAACAGTTATATCAACTTCCCAAAAAGTCTTGGCCATAGCAGCTTCTGACCCCTTCAGTGGTGAAGTTTTCTGTTGGATGGGACTGAGCAGTAACTTGGACACAATGCTCTGGGAACTTTAAAAGCAACAGGAAACAGACAAGTGGAATGTGTCATGTAAAATTAAAGATTAGTCCTAGAGCACTTTAGAGCTGGGAAGACAAATGTCCCACGAACCAGTAGAACAAAGTGTAGTTGGTGTCACTGCTTGCATTCTCCCCACGATGCCAGGTACAAGCCATGTACTCCAGATTGTGCCAAACACAGCCCAAGTCAACAGCAGCAGTACCTGGAATACCTGCAAGGCAAGTTGGAAATGTTCTCTAAGATTTATTTTGTCCAAGTTTTCTCTGCTGGTTCCAGAAGTAAAACATTTCATAACTGAAACTGGAAGGCAGAAATGCATTGGTTACCTCTCAGACTACACTGCCTGTTCAGCACAACAAAAGATGAATTCCAGCTGCTTAGAGCTTGCAATGGCTGAAAGCTCAGCAGAGTAACTTTGAGAGGCAAGCCAGTCACAACAGCACATCCCAGAGTTCACCATGGCTGAATTGCTACTTAGAGTTACCAGATGCTAAGGACAAGGTATTGAGTCAGGAAAATATTTATTACTATTAATCTACAGGTACTTTAAAAATAAGTCAAAGTAGCTGGTAATTGCAGGGAAAACTATAACAAAGCTAAATGCTTTTACAGCCATTAATGTCCATCATAATTAAAGGCTGACTGTTTTTAGCTTCTCCAGATATAGTATTAGTTGCTTTGTATTTATAATATGGGAAATACCTCTGAGTCTTAAATATTGACAAAAGCAACACTAGGTAAGTTGACTTTTTAATGGAGAGCCATATACCTTTAGACATTAAAATCTAACACTTGGAAACTCAAGTCACATCAATACAAATGAGTATTTAGCAATTGTGAATAGGTCAATGGATTGCCCAGGCAGAGCAATTATGGAATAAAGTCTTTCATATTCAATCTTGCATTTCTGTATGAGTTCTTTACACTGTCCTTTACCATATTACATTGTATTGGACACCTTTTCCTTGTAACAAGCAGCAACATCTCCACAAACTAAAAACTAAATGCGTATTAAATGCAGATCTACTTTGAAAGTCCGAGCTTGTATTCTCCCTGAAGCAGCAACCAGGAGTATAGGGAAATGAAACAGGTTTTCCTATTCCAAGAAATATATAAAAATATTTCATCTGCAAACACACTCTTAAAATCCCCAGCCTGTTTAGTACATGCTGTCCTAATGATCTCCTTCCCTGATTTTCCAGAACCCTTCTGGCAGACACCCACACAAGCTTGATAAGGTCTCTGATTCTCCCAACCACATGTGGTTTTCATCCACATCAAGTCATGCTCCTGGGTTAAGACAGACTTTTAGGCAAGAGGCTCATTTTCTTGCTGTACATCCTAACTTCAAGTATTCAGCAAAATAGCTTACTCCTCAAAGTCTGCTTCCTAACAGTTTTGCTCTGGACCCCATACTTCTGCATGACAATAAACAAAAAAATACTTTTTCTCTATCCATTTTGCTATGCTTTGTAGACCTCAATCATCTCTTGAAAAAGACAGAACCCTATTAAAATTATTTAAGTAATTTATTCAACAAGTTATCAAATTTACTACATTCCTCCCTCCTACATAGATAATTTTAGAGTTATTTTACGGACTTCTGTTTATATAGAAAAATCATACAAAATAAACTGATTTAGATGTCAGTCATGAAGGCAGCAGGCTTAATGGAGTCAGAGCCATCTCTTATGCCACAGCCACCAAAACCAAAGCAGCTCATATCCAGTCCTGGGTTTAGATGGGGAGAAGAAAACCAGAACATCTGTCATACCATCTCAGACATATGGGAATTCCTGCCAGTGTAAGGATATATTACAACCCTTCAGAAAGAAGGGCTCAAAAGAGGCAGAAGACCACTAACAGGAACTACACTGCTGTTTTGGCAGAGCACTTCAATTTTACAAGCTTGCCCAGAAGAATTTAAGCATCAGAAGACCCCAGTTATGTTTAAAGGTGACATAATCATTCTGTTTAAGCTCTGTCAATAAAACCAGCCCCTGTGTTGGGTATTTCTCTATGATGCGTTTTATGATTTCTTGTTGAAAGAGAAGAGAAAAAGCCACATCTCCTCAGGCCAAGAGGGGTCTGGCCACAGCTGGCATTACCTTTTGGCAGGAGGGAGGTCTCCACCCAGGGGCTGGGCTCACTGCTGTTGTCATTCTTGCACTCACTTCTCACTCTGAGGCGCATTTCCTCATTCAAGTGCGCGTCCGTCACACGGAATCGGCTCTTACTCCATTCCTGGGTTTAGATGGGGGGAAGAAAACCAAAACATTTCTCATACCATCTCAGACACATGGGAATTCCTGCCACAGCCCTTCAGAAAGACTACAGCTCAAAGCCAAAGGAAACCAGTGTCTGGCTATGTGGGAAGCCTCAGCATCTCTTGGCTTTGCTTTTTTCTTTCTCAGGCACAGTCAGAACTCACAAAGAGCTACTCCTACCCCTGTGACCTACAGACATAAGCAAAGGCTACACAGAGATCAAGAAGTAAGTATAACAGGGGGCAAAATGATCCTAGAAAAAGTCTTCGTGGATAATAAAAAATAAGCATGTTTATACTACAGTGGTATAAAGAGGCACTTACACATCTGACCTTCACCTTTCTGCGTGTGTGCACATGAGGGCATGACCAACAGAGTAAAGAACATTTGAAGACAACCAAAAAGCAGTGAGATGAGTTTGGATGATTTAAAGAGCAGAAGAAAAACCTACCAAAACAAACCCATAAATGGCTATTAAAAGCAGTGACACCACATCAAGCCCAAGTATCTCATGATCTTCCATTTCGAGTATGTTTGCATGAGAAAAAGGCTCACCCTTTTATCACACACTTTCTTGAGCATCTTTTGTTGGCCTAGGAGGATGCCTTTTAGTTAACTGGAAACTGAGTACAAAACAAATAATTTTGTTATGGCCAAAGAATGCTGTAACCACTCATATATAAAAATAATAAATACTGGCACTAATGAGAGGGTAAAGAAATCAAACAAATGGGCAGATTAGGTTTGTCTGGATTTAAAAGACAGGTGTCCGGCGAGGAAGGTGGGAGCCTCCGTCAGAATAAGAAATGTGGGCCACATTCCCACCAAATTATTATAACTCCAAAATAACGGGGCTTTCATTTAGGGGGATAGAATGTGAGAAAATAAATATAGTGTAGAAAGTGATCTCACCCCTAAGGAGTTGCAGCTGGGTTAATTATCAAAGATTAGGAACAGGCCTGACTTTACCAGGCCACAGGTGTAACCAATGAGAAGAAGAGTGCTATAAAAGAGTGGGGTGGCTGTTTGAGAAGGGAGCTGGAGTCAGCTGGCTGCTTTGTGAAGCAGAAAGAGTCAGTACTCTGAGGAGCTGCCCACAAGAAAACGCCAAGAAGGCGTGAAACTTTGGCGATAAGGAGACAATAGTATGGAACCCCTGCAATAAGATAACAACACTTTCAGGCAAAGACACGAGAAAGGAACACCAGTTCTCGACTGGACCGTCCGTGAGTAACGCTGGGAACAGAGCGCACAAACCCAGCCCCGCCTCCCCTCGCTGCAGTTCCGGGCACGGCCAGCAGGGGCGCTGCTGGCTCCCGGCCGGCCGGGCTGCGATGGTTCCCCCGCGCCTGCAGGGGGCGCTGTGGCCGCGGCTCCCTCAGGCACTGATGGCGGGTGGGCTGGTGGGAGAGAGAGCAGAGCGGCTTCCTGCGCAAACCCCGGGGCAGCCGTTGTCAGTGCCCCTCTGGATGGTGAAAGGAGCTGCAGCAGGAACCTCAGAAGAAGCAAGCTGGAATGGCAGAGGGGTGAACACAATCCCACAGTAAAAAACAAAATAAATCAGAAACTCTGCAGCTGTAGCAGGAGCCGTGGGGTGTCCTGTCGGGCAGGGTGTGGGGTTACAGTGCAGTGAAACACCCGGGGCAGTGGCAGAGGAATGGCGGGGCTGGGCAGCGGCAGCCCAGCTCCCGAACATGGCCGGGAGAGGCTCCCTCAGAGGGGGAAGGGGCTCGGGGTCCTGAGTTTTCCCTGAGGCCCCCGAGCAGATAGTGAGGGTCCCTTCTAGTGACCTCACTCTAATAAGGCCCCAGTTCAATGGCCGCTCTCACAAGCAGAGCCTGATGTATGGTAGGAGAAAACAGCGGGAGACGGGACTCCCCAGTGGTGGGGAATTCCTCCCACAGCGAGCACAGCCTGAGACCCCAGGAACAAGAGAGAGCTCTGAGCCGAGCCCAGCCCCTCACCCCTGAGCCAAAATGTCAGTGTCTCTGCCCTTCCCAAAAGAAAATTGCCCAGCTAAGGGGCTGCAGCCAGCAGCCTTCACCCCACCTTGGCCACTTCTTTTGTCTCTCTTAAGCACAAGTTGTTATCTCTAGAAACAAAGGGGAGAAAATTTCCAGAGAATTTCCAGGAAAGTCCTAACCTCCAACAGATTCTGTGAGCAAAAATATGCAATAAGATGTACAGTCTGTTTCATCCTGTCCTGTGAAACTGCTGACCCTCAGTTCTTTCATTGCTGATGACCTTAATATCTGTTAGACCCTTTCACAAACTAGTCAGGTCTTTAACCATGGAGACTTTCTACTTGTTGATTTGTTAATGAATCAATCAAAACAGGTAAATAGGTTTCTGCTGTTAGCAGATTCAGCTGGCTCATCTAAAGGGCCAATGAAGATTATTAGAGACCATTAGTGTCAAAATGAAACATCACCCTTTTAGTAGTGACATTAATTCATCTCAACTGTTTGCAAAACCAGAGTCACAGAATTATAAATGTTTTGGGCTGGAAGGGAGCTCAAAGATCATCCAGTTCCAACCCCCTCGCTGTGGGTTCCTGCGTTCCGCTAGAACAGGTTGCTCAATGCTCCATCCAAACTGGCCAAACCACATCCCTACTCATGTCCAGGATATCCTGGAACTGTGGGAAAAAATAGAGTGGTTAGCATGAAGAGGCCAATGTAAGCAGTAGGCTGTAAGTCTGTAACAGGGCTCACCAACAAGGGACTGCTTCAAGAGGCATCATATCAATTGTAACCATATCTGAAATAGCTGCACTGCCTCCCCCACAGCTGGCATCTACCAAAGGCTTCAAATTCCCAGAGTTTGGAATAATGGATTTAATTTCTTACTGGCAATAAATTGTAAAATTACTTGTCCTACAGCCCATAGCAATGGGCACCACGGCAATGCCCTGTCCAAAGAGCATCTAATCCACAGCAAGGAGGACATCTGGGCAAACCATCTAACACAGAAAAAGAAAGCCCTCAACAAATGAGTTATATGCCTTCTATTCCAGGCACAAAACATGCACCATATTGTCTTCAAAACACAACCCTCCCATAAATAATTGTACTTGCAGGGAGAGGGTAATTGGGGGAATGTTAATTCTTGGCATTACCTCCAAAAGATGCAATACTGTCAAACTACAACTAAATCTGCATGTCTCTTTAAACGGAGTCCAAAGTAAAGCAGAAAAGCCTTTGCAAATTCCCATTTAACTCTTGAGTATGTAGACTGCCCTGTATCTATTTTTTCTAGAAAGCTGCACAAGCAAAGACTGAAACGAGACTTCTCCCATTATTATTACAGTACTTCTGTGTTACCATCAGCACTCAGTTATCAGAGAGCAACAGCCAGATTTTTATGATCTGAAGATCCCATATGCTGGCATGATTCATTTTTGAGGTTTTGATCCCATGATACGAATGAAATGCTGTATTAAAATGGTGTTTATATACGTGTATATGCTCTCCCACACAGAGTTTTGTAACAGTAAGACATTTACCAGAACACAGAGCTCAAAGAGGTGATGCACTTACTGTTCTGTCCTCAGGAACTCCATTAATGACGATGTCACTGGAATACTCCAGGTTGCAGCTGCTGCTGATGTTCTCTGGGGGGTCCCATGTCCAGGTCAGAGTACAGATATGGGTCAATGAATAGTTCAAGTTGGATGGAGATGGAAGAACTTTTGCTCCTGGAAGAAAGGAGTTACCAGTGTAATAATCCACACTTTACCATTAGTAATACTGGCAGATTTTTAACTCTCTGACAGAAAAGAACATGCATAACTTCTCAGCTTTGTCAGCTCATGTTTCCTATCAGATAAGGTACTGCCCACTAAAGTGTTTCTATTATTCTTGTTACCTCAACTCATAAATATTTTAAATATGCACAAATTAACTGAAAAGTAATTTTAAGAAATTGTAGCCTGCAACAAGGCAGTGGTTGTGGTACTTGAGCTTTTGCACATTGCGGGAAGATGAATCACATGCTGAAACTTTAGTAAAAACAGTATATACATTTTGTGGAGCAATTAATACCATGTTCTCCCCAAAAGTTATCCACCAGCATAGTTTTAAAGTGAAATCCTTAAAAAGACAAGTGATTACATCTTGCAAGAAACAGCTGTATGTTAGAAGCACAATTTAAGCAAAGATTGCAAGCAAAGCAAAGATGGCAAATGCAAGAATGTTGAAAAACAAGGGAACCACATCGCTTTCTCAATTACCTATTAAAAATATAATGCTATGTTCTGGCACAGTGAGCAAAACCAATGTGGGACAAGCAGTAATTTACTCCTGCTACACTTCAGGGATACAATTTTTACCTCCCCAAAAGCCAACGAGAAGCAGAGCAGGGCCATGACTCCGAGACGGTCACAGCAATAAATCCATTTATGTTTTGACCCTTCCTTATCATGTGCACTGAGTCAATGCCTACTCAAGACCCATCACAAAGCTTGAAGATCATATTAGAAAACAAAGAAGGGAAATACGACAGGAAATGGCAAACCTCCAGGAAAAAGTAAAGTACGTGTCAGACATCAATTCTAGAAAACATCACCAACTGGGAATTCCCTAAAAAAAGTAAAAGTGAGCTTTGTTTTTTTTAAAGGGCTACTCTAATATGTACTATGAGAAGATGTTGAACCAGAAGCCCAATTTCTGTTTCTCAGGGGATCTTCCAGGTATCATCACTGAGCCACCACCACTTGTTAGTCTGTGGGCAGAGTGCACCCTCGTTACTCAATAGTTTCACCAACACTTCAAACAGATATCAGCTTGTGCTGCAGGTCCTGCTGTCCCAGGGAACTAAACTCAACCCATCCCAACATTCCAGTGAGCTCATAGGAAAAGGGCAGAATAATTCCATCAAGATCAGTTTTCCCATCCAGGTCACAGTGCACCCCTGTTTCCTTCTGCTAGCACAAGGAAGAGGGAAGATAGAGAAGCTAAAGAGCTTCCTTGAGCAACAGTTCTGCTCAAAGCATCCATGACACCATTATCTTACATTTCCTGAAAGCCAGAGCAGCTAAATCCTGAAGGGAATTCATCAAACTTCTGGAGCTCTCTCAGACCTTCGCATAGTTCAAGAACAGGCAATGGTAAAGATCAGGCACCATTATAATCCGTGTGTCTCCACAGATAATGAGAATTACAAAGATTCACTGATTTAGGTTGAATATGCTTAGTTTGTTTGAATACTTAAAATTCTTGTGATTTTTGTTTGAGCAGAAAAGAGACATTTTTATTCTTGCAAAAATACAGTCTCCAGTGAGAAAACTGAACGTAGCAAGAACATCTTTGCCTATTACCTCTTCCATTAACAAAAATATAGGACGGGCTTTAGGAACAGCCTTGGGACATTAAGCTTGCAAATACTGAGTCCTTTTGATCATATTAAAAAGAAAATAAATTCAACAAGAGTACACAGCTCCAAGCATTCCATCTTGTCATGATTAAACTTTTACCTACAATAGTCACAAACCATTAAAAAAAAAATGTCATCCCTGATTTCTACTCTGAAGTTCTAAACATTTCCTTCTAAAAGGTTTGATTAGAAGCCATTACACTTAAGGTTTGTGGTTTACTAACCACACAAAGAAGTGCTAATATTTACAGCTTATAAATTAATCACTAAATCGTATCAGCATTAAACGCTTAAATTTAGCAGGTTTTTGAATAATCTACAGAATTCTGAAGCTTGTGTTTTAATCAGCTTTTATTCATAGATTAAGCCAATCTCATACCCTTGTCTGTGTAAAATATGCTCATGCTCACCGTCTCATGCTCTCGTTATTAAAATTTCTGTAGCAATTTTGCAGAACAACTCAATGACCAACTACAAAATGTGGGCAAGCCGTTATTTCACTCTTAAAATGCAAAACCACGGTGGTGCTTCTAAGAAAAGAAGAACAGCAATAGCCAGCAGAGATTACGTGAGGCACAGAAAACATATTATTTCTAAAAGCCCTAACCAGGAAACATCAGTAAATCCTTTGCTTCAAGTATCACGTGAGAGTGTTGTAAAGTAGTATAAAACTCATCATATTTTTATTTTGTCCTCCTGCATTTTCTGAAAGTTGATTTCATAGTGATAAAGTTGATTTCATAGTGATAAACCGAATTGCAGACAGTTGAAAAATAACATTTCGTTAATGTCTATAGCTGGGTTTTTGGATAACATGAGCAGAGAATAAACCTTCAAGCCCGCGTCCTTATGAAGCCCTCAGAGAGGCGCACGCATGTTTCCTAAAACTAAACATTCGTACTTCCAAAATCGGGAATAGCAGGGGAAGAGCGAAGGCGCAGGGCGAGGGAGGCTCTGCGCGCCCGCACCCGGCGGAGCCGCTCCCGCAGCGCCGCAAGACGCGGCCACCGGCAGGAGAGCGGGGCGTTCTGCTCGGGGTTTTAAGGCAGAAACTGTCCCGGGAAACGAAGATGGAGCTTAAAACATTTCTGCCGGCCCTGCCAAGAGCTGCCTTACTAAAGGGGGAGAGCAGATTTTCAGCATCCCCCCTCCCGGTAAGCGACAGGGCAGGGCGCGCAGCCGGCGCTGCCTCGCACCCGGCTGACGAGCTTCGGGCTATTTCTACCACAAAATGAAAGGATTTCCCTTACATCCATGCCCGCATTTCCCTCACACCCATGCCCGCGTGTGCGCGGAGCCACGGCCGAGCCGCCCGACCCACGCACGAGCAGAGCCCGGAGCGGCCGCTCCAGCGCCGGCACCGCGCCCGTGGCCACGGAGCGCAGCCCGCGGCCGCTCCCGAGCTCCGCCGCCCTCCCCCGCCGCCCTGCCCGCTCCTACCTGCCGCTGTCCCCGCGGCCACCACCCAGCAGACGGCCAGGAGGAGCGGGCAGGGCAGCGGAGCTGCCGCGGGCACAGCCATGGCTCGGCCGCCCCAGCGCGGCCCCTCGCTCCCACTTCCCGTCAAGGGGCCGGACCAGCCGGGAAGGGCGGCGTGACGGGACGGGCCGGCCCGCCCAGGTAATCCGAGCCGGGCGAGAGGGGCCGGCCCCGCCACCTGGGCAGCACCGCCCCGGCCGCAGGGCTGTGCAGCGACGGGAGCATCCCCCGGCCCCGCACCGCCCTCCCTCTGCTGTCGCCCCTCTGTGCCCCATGTGCCGCCCTCCGCCGCTGCCTCCCGCGCGGCCGGCACAGAGATTCACGGAATCAATCCGATTGGAAAAGACTCTGAGATCACTGAGTTCCCCGCCGCTGGAGCCGTCGGTGCCTCCCCGAGCCCGGGCTTGGCCGCGCTGCAGTCGCGGAGCCGCAGGGAGGCCGCGGGAGGCGGGCGGTGCCCGCACAGCCCCGGCGGGACCGCACCCGCTGCGCTGCCCCGCCGCCTGCCCCGTGCCCTCCGTGCTTCCGCACACGGCGCCACCGACTCACGAAGAGCTCGTTCTGCGAGTCAAAGTCGTTTTCCTTTTACAACTGGGTTCGCACTCGTCTGCTACAGCTATTGAACCGTGCCCCAGACGGGTATGGTTCATGTCCTCTACCAGGAAAGCAGCTACGTTAGCACATCCCCGAGCAGTTCTCTTGATGTCGGAGCAGTTATTCACCCCCTGGGACAATGCCGCTTTTCAAAATCCCTCCTGAAAATTCAGCTAATTTCTACAGTTCTCGTCTGTGCTAAAAACGCATATTGTTCTCTTTTTTTTCAGATCTGCTTCCACAAACTTTCCCCAACTCCCTCTCCTTCAGCCCTTTCCAAATACAATATGGTCACTTGGAATTTTGCTCTCACATTTTTTATGGGTGAGGTGCAGCAAGTTTTCCAAAATTTTCTCAGAACTGGGAATAGGACATAAGTGCTATTTTGATTAATTTCAGGAGAATAAAATATTTGGGATAAAAATTCCCCTTCAGGACCAGAATTTTGTGGTAGCTAGCGAGCATGGTCCTAGTTACCACCCAAATACAGGTATTCTAAAAATAGTACAGATCCAGCAGGGAGGAAACTTGGCTGGGTTTCAAGGCAAACCAAAATTTGTTAGTAAAACTAACTTATTCCTAACCCAACAGAATGTTTCAGTATTTACTCAGCTCTTCAAAGAGTTTTGCAAGAGTGCATCTGCTTTTTAGACACTCATTCTAGAAAAAGGGAAGTGGAGCTTTTTATGATAGGGTGGGGAATATCCTGTGTTAATGCTGGGCTTTTTTTGCTTTTCTGCCTTTTTGTTCCCCTGTGAAATAAGAGGACATCTAGTTGCTCTTAAGAAGTGCCCAAGGAACTTGCAATTATAATCAAAGAAACATGTGGTTTAAAGTTCCAGGACGTGGAACATTTAAGCTGTGTGATGGAGATTGGATTGTGCAATTAGAGCAAGCACAGGCTATGCCTGCTAGTGAGGACATTTGTGGAGGAGAGCTGATCCAAGCTGATCCTCTCTTGCTTTCAGTTTCCTTGCTGTTTTCTTTCCTTCCTTCTTTCTGTTTTGTCCACTCCTTCCCCCAGGAGAGCCAATGCCAAGCACACATGCAATCATTACTGCTTTTGGCTGCCGGCCCATCATCGTTGTCGGCAGCTGAAACGCTTTCCCCCTCTCTCTTCCTTCTCCCTGAAAGCTCAGCTCGTTGCCATATTCCCGTCCCGATTCCCGGCAATCACAACTGCTGCCAGAGCCTTTGATCGCTGCCACCTACCAGAGACTTCCCATTTCTCAATCTCACCGAGTCCTGTCGTGCAGCTTTCTGTTGCAAATCTCGCACTCATTTATGTTCCTGTGAGCCAATGCACCTGCGCTGTGGTGACTGGAACTCGTACAGACACACCTGAGGAACCTTTCAAATGATCTGTTGAACAAGTTCCTGGGGTATGGCTTCAAGTTTGGTATCAACTGATTCACAATCATCTTACTGACCTGCCCTTGGCTGTGAGCTCCTGCCTTTTCCATCCACACAAACAAAGCCAGTGGTTGTGGGGACATGCAGTGACTTTGCAGATGCAAGAAAACAAAAATCCAATTTTCCCAGTGCATGTTCCTTAAATCAAATTAAGAAATTGTGCCAATGCCTGGTGTGCCTGCACAATTACCAAGTCCAGCAAGAGGCAACAATTATTAGCAGCACAGAGTCATGGGGAATTGTCCCTTTGGGACCAGAAGTTATTCCACATCAATGTTGAGATTCCTCCTTTCCGATTTTGCAGCAGCTTCTGTCAATCCTTTGGGTCTCAGCCAAAATAATTATAGGCTCTTCAGAAGATGGCTGGAGTCAGTTCAAAAAGGACTCGAATACAGCTGGATCTGAGGCACAAAAATCCAAAACTGTGTTGAAAAAAACCCAGTCTGACTCACATGGCTCCTCACGTCTCGACCTTTGTTGTGCTCTTTATTCTGTGCTCTTTGGGGACATCTAGAACTTTGTGATTCACTTCACAACAGACACTAACTCTGCAAACTCTGCCCAAGCCCTGCTGGAAATGAGAAATTTTGTGGAATAAAACCCACCTCCTTTGAAGAGCACTTTTGGGTGGCCATGGAACCAAGCATGTTGGTGCAAATGTTGTATCTCCCCCTCTGATAAATTCTATTACAAGCCCAGGCATCAACTTTTCTACTCACAATTAGCTGAGTATGAAGATCTATTCGATTTACCTACTTATTTGGCAAGGGCCTTATTTGGCCTTTACTCACCAAGGGAGGCAGGGCATAAACCTGGTTTTACAGCTGTTTGGCCAAGGCTTGCAAGAGCTCCATAAAGAAGCCCCAGAAGACAGAAGTAAAAAAAGCAGTTTTTCCTTTATCCTCTGGTGAGGTAAATAACAATTATACCTGACTTACATTACATAATGTAAGTGCTGGTTCAGCTGCCTGGGCATGTATATTATTCTAACTACCTTGTAGGTTGAGCCAGTTGAAGAAGAGCAATAATAAATACATCCTCAAAGAGCAAAAGTCTGAAAATTGTAACTTCAGAACAGAGCAAAAACACAACCACAAACTTACTGGATATTTTTTAGGAAAGTAGGGTGATCTGCTGGGACATTTCCTTACTTGTGATTCAGATCTTGTTTCTATTGATAAATTTGTGTATATGACTGCCTCTGGTTTCCCAATGAATCATGTTTGTGGGATTTCCCTGAGCTGGATGTTGTGGTGCTCATGCTCCTTTAGGAATTTTCAGTCAGAGTCTTCTATGTTGATGAATAACTTAGTATTCACCATTTCATTTGGTGTACTTCTGTGTTTCAAGATTTATTTTGGTAACCTTCTTTAGGGGGTGCATGTGATAGCTCAATGCACTAGTCCCATGAATCTTACACTGGTATTAGCTTCTGATCACTCACCCTGTTCTGTGAAATGAAGAAAAAAAATAAAAACAAAAAAACTCTAGGCAAAACATGGTTATTGAAACACTTATTTTTCCTGGTTTTCTAGTCTTTTATTTTGACCTGGAATAAACTCTGAACTTCACTGCAATGTGACTTTTTTTCCCTGGGTTCTTGTCAAAATTACTCATTATTCAAGAAAAAGGAAGTAAAAAGAGCAGTATAGGATGGCTGGACTCAGGGAGCTCTTGAGCAGCTCTGTTCATCATCTGTGTCCAGCACAGCAGTTAAGAACCAAGGCAAATGGGAGGTGCTGTTCTTACACACAGAAGTTTAAACAGGGCTGGTACAACACTCAAAGGTAAACATGCAGGATAAAAGCACTCCTGTTATGATTATGGAGAAGCAGGTGTTAGATTTACATGAGAAGAGAGTAAATTACATCCAGCTGAAATATTATATCTGTATCACAATTGGTTTGCCACTGCTTGGCATAAGCCTATTATTTGAATACTACAGTCTGGTAGTATAAGAATTAGCTGTACACAGTGCTCCTCAACACAGTAAGAACCCTCTTTTCAGTTAGAGAACTCATCTCTGTGAACATCAGATCAACATGTGCTACTCTCCTCAAGTGGGTAAATTGGGTAAGATGTAATTTCATTTCTATTAAGTTTTTGAGCCCATAATTTCCACTTACATTCTTTTCCAGTTCTTTTGGGCTGAGTTACTCAAATCATAATGTGGAATCCCTGGAATTTGGTATCTTTAGAAAGGGAAAACAAACATATTTTACCTACTTTAAGACAAAGGTATTATGTTTATGTAAAGTCTTATTTGATATCAAAATACCATGTTGTGTATGTTCAAAGGTCTTCTGGAACAAAACCAAGCATTACACACTACAGGTATTCTCTCATCCATGATTTTTCATTTGCTGGCCTATGTCATGAAAAGTCCTGATGTCAGAAGATTAGAACATCAAATAATATGTAAAAATACATCATCTTCTGCAGTAAGCTCTTCATTCCAGATTTTTTGTGAGAGAGAAAATGGAGCTCTGAGGTTATTTTTCTTAAACTGATACTTTCTAATTCCTCTGCAGGGAAAAAAGCAGTAGGTCCAAGAGAGAAAATGTTTATACTTTGCTTACTTGGTAAATCTCTAAAAGCAAGTTCTTGTACATAACATTCTGGCAGACCCTTTGTTGCTTTGTTTGTCCTATTTGTAAACCATCTGGCTCTGACACATCCCGTTATCCAAACCAACCCTGATACTTTGAATAGCCAACTCCTCTTAATGCTCACAGATACTTCATCCCATTTTTTTCCTGTTATGCAAAATTACCAAGGCATCCATTCTGAAGACTTGATGTATTACACAGCAGTTTTACAGCAAAACTAATTAGAGGCACACAAATAAAATATGTAATGTAGCCAAACTGAGGTACAGAAAGAGTGTGTGGTAGAATGTCATTTGAAATATGTTCCACTAATATTTCAAGACTAAAAAATCCTGCCATTCCTTAGGCAAGATAAGAAAATAAAAAATGTTAATGAACAATAGACATTTCTATTCTTCTCAAACAGGTAGCAAATATGATGTAGCCAATGTAAGTATCAGCTACTTAAAACAGGCACATATACAGTACAATCTCCAGATATGTCTGTGAGTTAAGCTCTTTTAGCCATAAATAAGAAAAGATCTGGAGAATTTCCCCAAACTGAGACAACTGTGTAAGAAAAGGATAGATGGAGAAAATGTGATCATCTTCTTGGCATCATTGTCCAAAACCAGCTGTAAAGTAATGGCCACTCCTGATCCTTTCTAGATGGGTGAATACACAAAGGAAAAACAAGTTGGTTTGTTATCAGTCTTTTTATAACCTATCTAAAAAAGAGATTTTTCTGTAGAAAATCCAGAAAAAATATTTAGCAGGGCAGAAGGCTAATCCTTAAGGGCATATCATTTATGTAATTCATTAAAACTGCAAATAAGTGTATCTTCTAATATGCAGTGACTGTATATATTCTAACTGGACTGATATTAAGCACTTCTTTTTTGGCCCAATTACTGTGACAGCTTCCCAGTATGTGACAGTGAAATGGCAGAACAACTCCAGTATCGACAGCTTCAGAAGTTCAGACAAAAATTCATCTTGGACCATTAAAGACATCTGAAGATAAAAGTAAGAATTCCACTGGAATTCCAGTAAAAATAAGAAATAGAAATTGAAAATTCAGCCAACAATATTATCTCAGAACATTAAAAACATCACAAAACATGCATAAGGGTCTCCCTTGCTAATCCAGGAACAGGAGTTTTTCTGTAGTATCTGAAAGAGCTACAGTGCAAGCAAGAGCTTTTGGATGTCTGCATCTCATACATCTGCTGACTGTAGTCAAGATATACTTTTACTACTGATGTTTAGAGGTCAATTACCTTAAAAAAGGTATCTTGTATTGAATTGACTAATAATGAACTTCACATCTCTTAGTAATTTGGGAAACTCTCACTATACACTTTTAAATATTATTTGCTGAAAGATAAGATGAGGAAGGTGCTAACCCTATTTACACACACTAATCTCTCTTCCTCTTAAAGTTTGTGCTAAATTTAGAGCCTGTCTGGCACAAAAGCACAGAGAAGCAGAAATGTGGCTGGTTTGTTATAGGCACATCTGTATTTTGCTTGAAACAGCTAATGGGTGAGTTTATGGATCACAACATTATTTTCTCAGAATACAAATAATTGTAGGTATTTATACTCATGCATAATAAACATTTTGAAATGTGGTCCAGTTTCTATTTGAAGATAATTTTTGTCACAAAGACTTAGAAGCTTAACACTTTACAGACCACTACAGCCAAGCTAAATACCCAGCTGAAGTCCTTTTATTATGGCATTTTTTTACACATCCTTAAAACTCCCACCCTTCCCATATGAACTACTGGAACCATATTTACAATTGATAGGATTTTGAAAAACACGGATGTTAAAAATGTCACTGGATAAAAGAATTACTGAACTGTGTTCTTCCTGAATCTGAAACATGTTATTAAAAAAGAGGCAGAGAATGTATGAAAGCTTTGGGATGAGGAAGAAGGAATAAAAGAATTCTGGAAAATACATTTTCTCCAACCACCTATCAGACAAAAACAATGAGCTTTCAAAGAACAAATCTGCTTAACAAGAGGGAACATGCATGACTTCTGGTGCTAACAAATCCCTCACTTTTGTATAAGTTATTTTGATGTGCTGCAAGTTTTTAAACCACATCTCTCTGATTATTAGAATTTTTTCCAAAAGTCATTAAAGCACCTTATAATTTCCAATTCAATTTAAGCTGTTCTCAGAGTTCATATCTGTGTGAGACCATGAGTGGCAAGCAGGAGAAAACTCTTATCAACTGATGCATCTCTCAGGTTTGTTCTCAGTGTGTACAATCCATCCTCTCCTGCAGCTGTCAAAATTTACCCAAAACTGGAATCAGCTACAGTAAACTCAACTTTCATGGAGATTACTTTAGAAATATCTGCTCTGAGGATGTATGAAAATTATAATTTCTGACTTAGGTTTTACTATTCCAGACTAGGGCAAGTTTACTCTCACTGAGTGCAATAGGGGTATGTGGACCCCAATTCACTTTTTAAAAGAGAAAGGTCTCTTACCAGTAAATACAATTTCTCCTTCATGTCCCCTGTCCAACAATGCTTTTAGCAGCAAATATGATAAAATGCTAATTTCTATATACTCTATAGTCCCTCTATTTACAAAGTAGTTTTACATTTTATTATATTCCATTGTACAACTTTACACAGTACATCATTGTTTCAATTCATAGTTCAGCAATTCAGCATGTATTTAGATAATTACCTTTCCACGTCCCTCTGTTCATTTAGCTTAAAAAAATAGTAGAAAACAAGCACAGTGGTGCAATGTCCAGGCACTTTCAATGTTGCTCAGCAAAATAAGCAAGCACCCTGTTTGAAAGCATGGCAATTTTTTTTTTGTGGGGAAAAAAAAACCCGAAGCAAAACAAACCAAACCACCCTGCAATTCAATCTTTGCTCATCATGGATGGCTTTTAACATCCTTTGTACAGTTCCAAGAATTCCTGAGGAGGCTCTGTAAAATAAGACTGATATGTTTATATGTCAGCAGTGGGTCTGAGTGAGCAGTAACTTCCATCACCAGAGGTTCCACTAATTGCACAGAAGACATGAAGGGAGTCCTGCATCCACGGTGAATGCATCGTGTCTTCATGATAGATCTAAACAAAGCAAAACAATCACAAATTCAGTACAGGTTTCACTTCATTATGATAATCAAGCTGTTTAAAAAGGTATGCAAAAGAGATATCCAACCTTGTCTTCAAAGCTGTTTCACAAAGGCAGCGTTAACAAAGAAATGAGAAAAGAATAGTTTAGTGATTTCTGTAGCATTAATACAAACACCATTCTGTGTATTACTGGATCACTTTAGTTACAACTATGCACTGTGGGAAAGAAACAGTTCTCTGTATAAATTTTTTTATTATGTCTCAGCAGTAACAGAATTCTAATAGGTTTTTTGTGAGCATGGGGAGTCCATGCAGCTAAATCTCAAAGACACTCACTACCTCTGTGTCCAGATTTTGTACTTTGCAGCCTGAAGGATACCCTGACAGCACAGGATCCAGCTGGAATAGCAGAGCTGACTGTGCATTTGTTTTCATCATGTGGTTCACCAGTCAAGTTAGTTTACTTTGAAATTGCCGTAGTGAAACTGAGATCACTGGCCATTATAAACAGCCTTTGGACATCCAGCTTTCTGCCAGTCTCTGGAATTTCCTGGACCTGGTTCAGCTGCAGTTTATAAATTTTTTCTGTTTACATTGCAGCTTAAAAGATCTGTAAATAGGTCACAGGCTGACCCAGTGATTACCCATCTGCTCTTGCATCTCAAACAAAGAGCAGTGCCTGTGCTGCTTTAGGACACTGACAATAATTAGAAAAGCACATGCTATTTGCAATGAGAACCCTAAGTTAATGCACTATACTTTTTACATTTAACTGAGTAATGTTGCAAAATAAGAAAACTTATTCCATTAGGATGAATTTTTTAGATATTAGGTCATTTGATGGCAATGAAAAGTTCAAGTCAGCTGTTGTACATCATGTTGTGCAACTATAAAGAACAGTGTTCATAAACATGGTATTTTAAGCTGCCTTTTGAGCTATTACAAGAAGAAAGTGAAAAGCATATCCTTCCCAGGGAGCCCTTCACTTGGACATTTCAGTCATACTTTGCCCGTTAAGCAAAGACAACACAGCACTGGATAAATCTATTGAGGTAGCAGGGGGTGTGTTTTAACAATGCTTCTTTGTGCTAAAATAACCTTAGCTATTGTACTTTGACAGTGCAGGACTGAGTGATTTGTTTTTGATTTGACTATTGCAAAATTCAGAAGCCACAAAAGTTTCAGCAGCTGCATGCAAATTAGAAGTCTTGGCACCAGCAAACAGCTTAGAGTAAGCAGGTGGCAGCTCTTATGAACAAGCCTCTCTGCAGGTAGTGACAATGAAAAAAACAGTGTGGCAAATGTGCAAAATCAATAGTTTGCACACTAAAAGAATGGTGGTCACAAGCAGAATAGAAGGAGAATCTAACAAAAGCAACAGAAATGTGGCAGTCACTCTGACATGGATCCACCCTTACACTCCTACAACAAAATTCATCCCCACCATGAGACTGTTTCCCTGAAATGATATTGTACTATTCCATAATAAGACTCTGATTCCCACAAGCATTATTTCATTGTAAATCGACCTCATTTACAAACAGCAGCCTGGTGCAGTTGTATTATTTTGCCATTTGTAGATTTTTCACAAAGTGTGAACAACTACTCAACTAACTGTGGAACTTGCCTATCCATTTTTAGTGAGTTAACATGTTGCATCTTTAATTCATAATCACACATAGACTGTATATTGACTAACTGGGAGATCCTGAAAGCATTCTTCTAAATTTCAAGTTGTACGGACCACAATGCAGTCTGTACTGTTGATTTTATATCCTTGATGCTATAACTCTACAAGCTTTCTTTTACCATAATGAAGGCAACATTAAAGAGCAGAGGCATGGAAATTACTTCAGAAAGACAGTTTTCATCTAATTTCACAGCATGATACTAGACAGACATACAACTGCTCTTTGAATCTCTCAGTTCTCTGATGCTACTATTAAAAAGTATTTTCCTAGAAAGATCCAAGCAAACATAAGATCATAGATCAGATAAACTAGCATGAATTTTAACGGCATATAAACGGCATATAAACGGCATGTTGGCATTAGGCAAAAAATTATGAGAAAACATATAAGGAAAAATAGCATTAAAAAACCCCATAAGCAGGCTATAACTGAGGAATTTATATTTAGCTGCAGAACATGAGGAGTGATCACATTTTCAGTTCCCAGCCAGTTCTCAGCTTAGTCAGCTTTCCAGCACACAGAGTCACCTCCGTGGGCTCCCCATGCGCAGTACAGTACGTGCCTGTTCATGGATGATGTCAGAAAGCTCTTTCACCATATCCTGGAAGTTTGACTTTAACCCCTCGTGGTACTCCACTTGATCCTCCTTAATGAGACGCTCATTGAGCTCCAGAGCAATTCCACAGGCTTGGATAAACTTCCTGGGGAGGAAAGGAATGAACTTGGGGCATTACAACGGTCCAGTCTTCTATCAAAGCAAGCAACTGAACAGACAGGCAAATCTCAGCATTTCCCACCCCCTCTTCTGCTGTGTTTGGGCCAAGACAAATTCCAGGGCTATCCCTGGCCCAGGGAATCAGGGAATGAAGAGGGACTGCAACACAGGCATTGGGCTTTCTGCTGGAGCTCCTGTGAGCCTGGATCCTCAGGAGGTGGGACAGCCAGGCCTGCAGGGCTGGCCAGAGCTGGCTGCATGTGACACAGCAGGGCTGACAAAGGTCAGGCACCCTCCAGAAGGAAATTCACACCATGGGGACCTGTAATGCTCTTTCTGAGGTCTGTTATTGTTCCTTTGCTTCATTTAACACACATATTTTCCTTTTTTATAAAACTCAATAAAAATACATTCACAACTGAAATGGAGACTGTGTTGGCACTGCAAGGCTGGAAAGTAAAACCATGCATGGCATGTTCTCAGGGATTGCTCCCTGATTGCCAGGTTACTTGGTACATGGAAGGAGAATGGGATTGGCCCAAATGCTGCTTTCTTCATACAATGAGAATGGAGAAATGGGTGAAATGGGAGCCATTAGCGCAGAGTAAAAAATGCAGGGGCTGGTGGGGAGCTGGTTGCACCTGAGAGGTCCAGAAATTGGAAAAACACCTGTGCAAGTCACTCAGTTTCAAAAATTAGCAACAGAAACAAGATCAGTGCTCTTCCATAAACTGAGAAAGGATTTGCTTTAAAGTATTTTAAGTTCATCATTAGCTAGCAAAAAATCCCCTTGGATAAACTGGCAAACAATGCACAATATCAGACTCTTGAGCCCCTGGACCGTCAGATCTCTGGTTTTCAAACATACTTCATGTGATAATCTCAAAAACCCACACAATCTGTGGAAGAAAGTGTTCAAGCAAATCTCCTGATGGAGAGCACAGCCCTGGACTTGGGAACATGTATCTTGATATATATAATCTTGACATATGTAATTTCATTGGCTTTTTTCATATGTGTGAGCACCCACAACCCCATGAGACTTGGATTTTTATAAGACATATGTAAGGATCCAGCATCTGCTGAGTTTGGAGACAGACAAAAACATAATCAGAGCAGGTACCATCTTCCAGTCAGCTGCTAGTTTTTATTACATAAGAAATCCTACCTGAACATTTCTTTTAACTCATTCACCTTCTTAGCAGGATATTTGCTGGACTGGCTGTCACTTAGGAAAGCTCTGGCATAGGCCAAAGGACCAGCATTAACCTAGAATGAAAGAAGAAATCATTTATGCTAGAACTCCTGCTGAGATAAAAAGAGATATTGTTTCCTCATATTTTCCTCTTATTTCTGTGTGGAAAAGCAGCATGGTCTGAGTCCTAAGGTCACTCATCCAGCTCGAGAAGCCAGACTCACAAACGGCTCTTTGTGCCTGATCCTTACAGCACAACCTTCAAGACTTAAGTATGTTTCAGCAGTTACTTATGGCTAATTAATGTGCAATTACACTTGGACTTGACACTGTAAACAGCCCTGGAGGAAATGTTTATTCCCATGAGCCAGCTGCCTGTGTAGCACTGAAGGTGACAGGGAGGCTGCAGCCCTGAAGCCTGGGTGGTAGTTAATGATTTCTGGAAAGTAAATGTGCTGCGACCATGCCTCATCCCAAGCTGTGCATGTAAACGCAATTCTGAACAGACATCAAACAGACTGACCTGCACAGAGACACAGCCCTGCAGTTTGAGCTGCAGCTGGATCATGTCAACATCACCAGCAGAGCTGCAGAGTTTCTGTAGCTCTGCTGTCTTGTCCTTTATTTCATCAGTAGCGACATCAATTGGCTTTAAATTCACTTGGTGTTCATAATTGACTGGAATTCTCTTCTTAACATATGGAAAGGAGTTCAAAGCTAGCAGAAACAGCAAAAGAAACGTATAGATTGAGAAGTCATGCAGCACATAGGAGTACTCTACATAGAACATATACAGGCAGATTCTTGCACCTGGGGATGCGAAATCCCAAACAAGGCTATAATTTACCAGGAAGATTTTTTAATCTGTAAAAATGTGCACATAAGAACACAAGGTAAATTCCCCCTCCCAACCAGAATATTGTCTCACAATTCTGAATAAGCTGAGAGAATTTGTCACACTTCTTGAATATTTTCATGAGCTAGAAAAGGTCTCCTAATAGTTACTGATATTGTTTCATGTTTGGGTATTTGTACTTACTAGTTAGAATGGTCCTTTTTTTGCATTGCTCTTCCACACTGCCATGCTTTTTTCCAGATAAAGTGTAAGGAGTTTCAAACACAAATCTATTGATATTATGATTTCTTTCAAATTCAGTTTTTCTTTCAGACATTTCTTTGTCTTCAAAGTAGGGCTTCACATAAGTCACTTGAATATGGGCATACTTGGGATCAAGGTCTTTAATGTTGACCTATGAAATAAGAGGGTTACTCACAGGGGGAGCAAAGGTTAGTAAGTTGTAATTGGCTAATCTATTCACTGGGATCTGATTTAAAATAAATGCCTGCTGATCTGGCCTCACTGCAGGAAGGCCAATGACACGCCAAATGCTCATTTTGCCTTCAGCTGCTATGTCCAGACCATCCACCAGCAGACAAGACAAGGAGGTGTGGCACAAGAAATACATCACATGATGCCAAACAAGCTGCTCCTGCAGCAGGCAGTCACATCCCCTGATCCATCAGGGCAGCACAGGCCTGAGCCACTCAGCCCTTTCAATATGACCACAAAGTTTCCAGACCATGAGCCAGTGCTCATGCAGTGCTGGGCCAGCCAAACCTGTAGGCCTGCATTAAACCAGCTTTGGGATCATCAGCACTGCCCAGATAAATCCCACTGCAGCCTAAGGGTGTGCACAGCTCTTGCAGGGAGCATAAATAACTATTCCATGTGCAAAGAAAGGAGCTAAGGCTGCAGGGTCCCAAGAGGTTTTCTTTTAGACTTGCGGCATCAAAGCAACAAGAAGTAACTCTGCTGCCAGTCACCTGATGCTCAGTGCTGGCTTCTAATGCCTTCAGCAAGGCTCAGTGCAATGGGGATTGCAATTTCCATTCAGAATTCACACCTGAGAGCCACAGCAGCACCAGCACCTGTCAAGCTGTGCAACATGTCCACACACAGGAGCAGGAGGATGCCAGGGGCAAGTGGAAGCAAGGTGTTTGTAAGAGGGTGGAGGAGAGGGCTCATTCTCCCTTTCCCACTGGCAGAAGGAAGGGATGCTCTGTCATCCTCCTGCAGCTCCACAAAGCATGCAGTTTATAACTCTACCTTATTAGAATCCTGGATAATCTTTACAGTTTCTGACCCAAATTTTTCTCCATAAAGTTTAAGAAGTCTGAAGGAGATCTCCGAGAGGCCTGTCAGTTTGGGCTCCTTATAGACGTATTCCTTCCCATCTTCTTCCTCAAAGAATGTCTGGCATTAACCAGAAAAAAAAAAAAAAACAAACAAAACAAAACAAAACAAAAAACTGTGAGGAATAACTGTGTTTCTTCATTTAGAAAACTTTTATGTTAGATTTGCTGTTTGTAAAGCAAGTTTCTACTAACATTTCAGAAACCCAAAAAGTTTTGGAAGGCTATGGCTCACAAAGTCTCACTGAACTTTGCATATTTAATAGCTTCCTTCAAAAATGGTCTAAAAAATAAAATCCTTCAACGAACATAAACACAACACATCACTACTTGAGTACAACCAGTGAGAAATCTAAACTATGAGGAAGATGGTTTGGCCAGCATTTGACCTTTTGGAAGGTTAGAAAGAGACAGGCAGGAGAAAAAAAACCACAAAAACAAGGTACAGAGAAGGAGCAGAAAGAAATGTGAGTTGAGGAAGCCCTGACAGCAGAGCCACAGGAACAGTCTGAAATTCAAGAATTTGTGTAAGCTGCAAGAGACTTAAAGCAATAAAAAAAAAAAAAGAAATGGATTTCCTGTGCTTTAATTCCTCTTGTATGCAGGGAAGTGGGATTTGGTGTATTTACTGTAAATAGAGACCAAAACACATCAAAGGCTGTGTTTGCATCACCAGTCTTACCCATAATGGAAACAGCATGGGAACTTCATGCTTTGGTGAGCTGTTCCAGTTAGAACTCGTGACACAGCTTTAAACTATCTGTGTGTAGCTGGAATATAAAGCCAGAAAAGCTTCAAAGTGCAAAACTGGATCAAGTACTGGTTGTTGGGATGCTCCACAGCTTAATTTTAAGGGCTGATCCAGTTATTTCCAACTTCCAGAAAACTAAGCCAGCAGTTGTTTCCTTTTATCTGTTGCTAACCTTATTTACTTTTTACATATCCAAAGTTACAGGGAAGATGAGGGTAAATATAAAATGCATGTCGCTGCAGCAAAAGTCACTGCTCTGGTATGTTGTGACAGTGACATTCAAAGGTACAAACCCATGATGGTTTCAGGGGTATTCATCATCTTCTCAAAGAGAAGGAATAAGGAAAGGCAAGGCTAATATACTTTACATGGTGTTTTCTAAAGAGGGGTCCTACACCTCCCCTTGGTTGAGTCCTCAAGCAGAAGCAAGTTATTCAGAGACAGAAAGGGCATGGGGGTATCACACCTTATTAACTGCTATAGGTGGAGAAAAAAAATAAAACCACAAACTGCTTTTAAGCTCAGAAGACTTCAATGAGCTATGATAAGATCATGCCACTTCCTGGGACTCTGAGCCCCAGATCTTACTCAGTTTTTCAGTTACCTCAGCTAACACTAGTACTACCTATCTCTACATGTGTGTAATCAACACTGATAGATATTTTGCCTCCAGCTTCTCTCATAACCTTTGACTCTGCTAATACCCAGAAGGGAGCAGCATTTTTCTGTAGAAAAAAAAAGTCTGTTACTACTACTGTTTATATACTATGGTTATAGTTATATACTGTTACTAGTTAAATACTATACACACTAAATTGTGTCTGTCTAACCTACAATAACTATAATTACAAAAAAACCCTCAGTGTTTTCTGAGCCCACTAAGGCTTTTCCTAACTGCTGAGTTGTTTTAAGAAAAGCCAACCAGCAGAATCATAAACTTTAAAATAAATCAAGTGCTGCTGGAAACAGATACAAACCCTCATCCCCAGTGTGCAATACCAAAACACTCATGTAGACACACTGGTGGCTGCACCAGAGGAGCTTTTCAACTCCAGGTCTGACAGAGCAGCAGCTTTTGGGCCAGGATGCCTGGTGAGGGGCAGCTGGCAAGCCAGTGTGTATACTCACTTGTCCATAAAAGGCCACTCTGAAAAAGGTTCCAAGGAGCCTCTTCCTTGAGTGCATTACTTCCAATATCTTAGCATATGCTCCGTGGAGTGTTCTGTACAGCTGGGTGAGTTTCTGGAAATCAGATTTTAATATTATGAGGAAAGCAGGAGTTTCCAAGCATCACATTCTAGCTAACACCAGAAGCTTCTGCGATACCTGAACACAATCCTCTGGAGAATTGAAACCTTAATTTCTAAAGAGGTTGAACTCATGCAGTCTTGTTTAAAAAACCTGGTTTTAAGTAGATGCTTGGTGTCAGGTCTGCAGGGTACCACAGACTGCAGGAACAGCACTGCCCCTGGAGAGAAGGCTGAGTGCACTGTCTCAGGGTGTTTCCTGACTGAGCCTTCACACACAGAGCAGCTGGCAATATTTTACCCAGGAAGTCCTTTTTTTAAAACCAGCTTTACAATGAAAAAACAGGTGGAGGTAAGGCTTCCTCCCCTGCCCCCAGGCTCAGTTTTATGGCTGGATGTTCTGTCATGGCAGAGGGAGGGAAAGAGGTATTAAGCTGAAGCACAGGTCACAGCACGTGGTGGAAAGGAGCAAGGCTGGGAACAGCCTCCATCCTTCCTCTCCACTTGCCATTGAAGTACCCACAGATCTAGTCCTTTCTTTGAGCTCCTCTCATTCTGTTTTTAACCTTTAAAACCTCAGGTTTCAAAAAGAATCCAGCTTTGATGAGCATATGGAATGACAGTTTTTTTTACAGGAAGGAAGGTGGCAATTATTCACTAAACATGAGTCACCCATGTCATTACTTTTGATAAATACCTTTCACATCATTGCTTTCACTAATTTCTTTAATAACTGGCAATGACGTACAGTGTAAGCTGCAAGAGTGCTTTACTGACATCAATTCAGTAACTCATAACCACAAAAATAAAAAAGTCCCCTGTTTTTTATTTCTTAGCAGTCTAGAAAATTACCTGCTCTATGCAAACTAGTTGAAAATACCCACCTCAAATTCACGCCGCTTTTCATAAATAGGAATGATCAGTTTGGAAACCTCAGAAATTGTTTCATAACGCTCTGCCTTCCACAGGCCATCTATACACTGCTCCAGCAGCTCCACCAGGACCTCCTAGGACAACAACCAGATGGGTGGTGTTACTAACACTCCAGCTTAGAAGATAAAACCATTTTAACTTCAGATACTTCCCAGAATAAGTAATTGCAGTTACATAAGTTTAAACACTGTGTATTCCTGGCCTTTTTAAAGGCATTCTAAATTTTGGGGACAGGGAAGGGGAAGAAGAAGAGAAAGGACAAGTTATTTTTTAAAAGATCATTAATTCTTCATAAACCATTAGCATAATAGCCAGCAAGTATGTCCTGGTTATTTAGTTACTCCCCCAGGAAAATGCAAAAACTCTGGGAAAGTATGGACAGGACAGCACTGGAGATCAGAGGTGAGTGACTAAGAAACACATCCAAGGAATAAGTATTGGCTGTGATGCCAAGGATCCTTGATGAATGGGCAGCTGGGCTGCAGGGCCACCTTGCTCAGCCTCATGGCCAAACCAAGGCAGCTGCACAGGGATGGTGCAGAAGTTCTTGTGAGGCTTCATGACTCATGGGTGGATCTACCCACTTCCCCAAGGCCTTGCCAGGGTTTCTGGATTGTTCTGCTATCATGGTGTCCTGCAGAACAGCCCTAACTCCAGGGGGACCCTCAGATGACCTCTCCCTTGCAGAGCTTGACTTTGTCTTGCCCCTTCCTGGAAACACCACAGCTGGCTGCGCTGCCCTGTGCTGGCAACATCAGCACTTGCATAACACAGCAGGCAGAGGTTGTGGTGCTGCTTTTTCAGCCTCAGTGCTAGAAAAGCCCTTCTTAGAACCAAGAACTTACATCAGTTTTACCTGTCTGAATCATATACAGAAAATTCTCCAGAGCAGATTTCTCTTGGGAAATTGGAGTGGAACAATCATGTTTACAGACAGCAGTGCACAACTGCAATTTGTTAGAGCTCATATGAATGAAGTCTAAAACTAAATCCTAACCAGATATCAAATATCCTACCATCCTCCTATCTACAGCACAGGACCTCACCTCACTGTAATGTACATCCATCATCCCACCATCTTCTTTCATTGCACCTTCTTCATCAATGTTGGGAGTGATCTTCCTGAAGGCAGCACATCCACTGGGAAACAGTTCTGCAGCAGACAAAAGCAAATGGATTAGTGGAATTATCTCAAATGTGTCATGCTGCTGTACTTTGACCTGAGCTAGAAAATCAATACCACTCAACAACACTCTCACTGCCCTACTCAACCCTGGTGGGATGGGGAGGAAAATCAGGGAAAAGAAATAAAACCCATGGGTTGAGATAAGAACAATTTAATAATTGAAACAAAGTAAACTAAGGAAACAATAATAACAGAGAGAGAGATATAAACCTCAAGAAAATCAAGTGATTCACAACACAGTTGCTCATCACATACTGACCAACACCAAAACCATTCCCAGACTGGCCCCCTTTCCAGGGAACTTCCCCAGCAAATGTACTGGGCATGACATTCTGAGATGTGAAATATCCCTTTGGCCAGTTCAGGTCAGCTGCCCCAGCTATTCTCCTTCCCAGGTTTTTGTGCAGCTCCTCACTGGCGCAACACGAGACAATGAAGTCCTTGGCTTAGAGTAAATGCTACTGAGAAACAACCAAAGCAGCCATGTGCTGTCAACATTACTCTCACACTGAACCCAAAACAGAGCTACCAAGGAAGAAAAGTAACTCTATCCCTACCCAGCTATTGCTGGAGAGCTGGGTGGTAAGCACAGAGAGCTGTACACTCCTAGCAAGGAAGCACAGTTAGGTACCCCAAAACTTTGGGTAGTTCAGCCTTTACTGAGCCATTCCAGCCTCTGTATATGTAAATAGTGCCAGTAACAGAAATAACTCAATGTTCAAACTTCGTTTAATATTCCTTTGGACTTGTTCCTCTTCCCTTTTAGGAGTTCTCCTTTACCACTACTTGTGGTAAGCAGCCTTTGTGTACAAATAAAACATTGCAAACTTTCAGTACCCCCTCTCTACAGCCATGGGAAACGTGCATATATATCACAAGAACAAGTCCTGATTTTTCCCACTTTGCCAAGACAAATTACAGAATCTGGAGGGACTCCAATCCCCCTGAGCAGGGCACTGAAGGACTTTCCAGCCAAGGCAGTGTATGTAATCAGCTTTCATGCAGCCTTAACTTTCTGAAATGTTAAAGGTCCACTTCAACAATTACTCCCTTAAATGGAAATGAGAAATGGGGTCAATATATCAACTGCAGAACAGGTATTTAAAAGAAAACCTGCAATGTGGTGTAACTTGAGAACACACAGCTCTGTCCTTCCTTCCTGTTTTGCACTAAGCCACAAAACTCTCCTTTTTTTCTGATTGTTCTTTACATATGTGTATGGTTAGGCTACAGCCTCATTTCTTGACTGAATTTTGACTGCTTTATTCTACAGATAGTAATAATTCTGATGATCATATTGAGTCAGTTTTTAACATGGCCTTCCCCAGTGAGTGCATTTCCTAATGTAAAATACAAGGGAACATTTAAACCAAGACATGATGTGTCGGTTCTTATTTCACTCAGCACCATGCTAGCATGGCTGTCTAAGTGAACAGGTATGAACAACTGTCATTTCTTAAAAACTACTCAACATCTTCTAGCTTTATACACTGCAATAAATTCTTTTTCCTTTTCAGCTTGTTTATAAAATAACAATTTACCAAACAGAGAGCCCTGTCTGTAAAAAGATTCTGACACCCCCCCAAACCCCACCATCATCCTCCTCGTGTCTCCCAAGCAGCAGACACTTACTCTTCCTGTGCAGGAACTCTGCAACGAGGGCTGCTACGTGAACATAACACATGGCTGCCTGCAAAGCACAGAGGGAAATCATCAAAATGCCATCTGTACATCTGCCCTGCTGTGCACCAGTTTTCAATTGCACAAATTACCTCTGAGAAGTCTCCGTTCTTCACGTGTATCTTGGCCATGCTGTCCAGCCACGTCTTCCGGAGCTCGGGGGTGCTTGCGTAAGACTTGGCCAAACTGTACTGGAGATCCACCAACATTTCTGGGTCCTTCTCGTGTTCTTTCATCTGAGCAGTGGCCATGAGCACTGTGCGGATTCTCTTTGTCAAATCTTTGACTTCAGAAGGAAAAGCTGTTGCCTGACACAAAACAAATTGAATTAGAAGCTAACACAGAAAATACAGGCTTTGCCAAGGAATGACCCTTTCAGCCAACTTCACTTACCCAAAAACACTGAGAACACAGTAGATAAGGCTAATTAACTCTTCTTACTGAACTCACACTGCACACAGAGTACAGTGTTTCAGCTGCATTAGAGGCACTTCAGTCATGACATGCACAGGGCCAATCTCTCCAGGTTGCTCCCAGGGTGCCAGGCTGGCTGTTCTGTGCTACAGTGAGGCTGCCACTCTGGCATCCTAAGGAGCTGCTCTGAGAGCAACACACAAGTGCTCCATGCATGCAAATAACTCTGGATGAGACCATGAACCACGGCTGCACTATTTTTTCATGTCATTCAACATCTGGCTTGTTAAGCTCTGATGTGGTTTGTCTTCAATTCCTAAAGCATTGAAGGCATTTGTATAGCTTCCCACCGCAAGAATGTAGTAGAGAAGCATGTGCTCTGATCTGATCCCCTGCTCAGAACTAGGCCAACATTGAGTTAGACCAAGGCTTGTCCAGCCAAGTTTTATAATCTCCTAAAACAGAAAATCCACCTCTTTTCTAGGCCCTGCCCCAGGGCTGCACAGTGCTCTTGGGAAATAATTTTTTCTTAAGCAAAACTGGAATTGCCCTTGCTGCAACTTGCATACACTGCCTCTTGTCCTGCACTCCACATCTCTGAAAAGAGTCTAACTCTATGTCTCTATGTCTGCTGTGGAAAGAAGCAGGTAGGTTCCCCCTCAACTCTCTCCCCTCCATGATGAGCCTGATTTATGCTCCCTCTCCTCAGATTCCTGCAGCCCAGCTGCTGCTGTGGCTGTGCATGGCATTCTCTCCAGTGCTGAAATCTCTCCTGTACTCTTGCACTTACACAAATACAAAAACTTGATATAATGATCATGTCATGATGTAAATTACAAGTATGGCTCAGTAAAACCCTCACCAACACCTGTGTGCAGAAAAGAACGAGGTTTTTGGCAGGTATATACCTATAAATTTGTTAGATCACAAACACCTAATGGAAGTTCCCATTAAGCCTTTAGGTATAAGATAACTGTGGAACTGTAGAAACACTTCCCATTTCCCCTATCCTGCCTTGGCAGCTGCTCTGTGTGAAATGGAGCATGTTGCAATTGCTCAATGGATGGGGTACAAGCCACTAATTCTAGCACAAAGATAGGCAATTATTTTCCAAAGAAATACAGCCATTAATCTCCACATAAGAGCTCTTTCTTAACATTACTGACACTTAGTTGAATAAAACAAAATCCTGCTAATTATTTCCTTCAGGCAACAGAAATACCAGACCCTCCCTTGTCATTTCCCTCAAAGCTGGGAGTTCCTGGAAAGCTCTTTGGACAATCTGGCAAGCAGAACATGGCAAAGCACAATCTGAGCTGCTGAACTCCCTCCCCTTGGTGTGAGGCCTCAAGTTTGGAGCACGACCTGCCTGAGCAGCTGGTCCTGTTGCTGCTGGCACAACCCTTGTTTACTGAGCAAATGCAGCCTACTACAAGCCCATAAATCACAGTTCCAGTCATTAGCCCAACCCTTAACCCGAGTTTCCTGGAGTCTCTCCCCAGGCTTGCATCAATGGCTGATAGCACATGGTGGGATGTGACATCTCCAACTCACCTTCATGGGCCTGTCGCTGTTTGCAAAGTTGTTAATGATGAGCAAGGAGTCCTGAAATCTGGTCCCACCACTGAGGGCCACATCTGCAATTAACTGGCTCACTGCAATTATTATCTGTGGGACAAGGTAGAGGCTTTATTTAAACAAGCCCTAATAAAAGGGTTTTATTAAGGTCACAGTTAATAAAATGCTCACAGGAAAGCATCACATCTTTTCCACCACGTCAGCAGCGGTTGGTGCTGTGGCTCAGCTCTCACATCCCCCAAGGACAGGCACTCCCCAGAGGACCAAACTGCTTTGCAGAACCAACAGTCCAACTATTCTAATATGAATCTCTGTTTGGACATTAGCTACCTTCTTCTGTGATTCTTTACAACCCAGAGGGTATTCATCTGTCCCCCATGGTATCTACATTTGCTTCAAAAACTACCAATGCCAAAAAAGCACCTCCTAGGAAATCCCTTCTCCTGCCTTAAGGGCAGCTGTCCTTTCCACCCCATCCCAGCCAGTCTCTGGCACAGAGGTGTGTCTGATACACTAAAACTCAACAGCTTGGAGTACTTGATAGCAATTATTTTACCTAAAGGTGCTTGGACCAGTCACTGGAATTAGGAATTAGGCAAAGCCTGGAAAGCAGAAGGATTTTGGTCCATATGGCAATGGCAGGATCCTCTGCAGGTATGAGGTCACAGAGCTCTGTTGCTGTGACTGTTCATTAAATCTGAGGTGTCCTGTCCCTAGCTTTTCCCCAGCCACTGACCTGAAGATGTGTTCTCAGAAATGTTCTCCTTTTGGTGAACTCAAAATTATTTCTCATCAGGAGGTAGAGAAGAGCAGAGGCTTCGTTCCTCGTGGAGGACACCTTGGAGGTGCAACACTTCAGGATCTCATAGCAGAGGGCAGCACACATGTTCACCCTTCCTTTGAAAAATGCTGAGGGAAACTTCACAAGAGACAAGCAAATATTAGAAAATACACCATGAAATGACATAGGGATCAGATGGGCAGGGGCACAGGTCCAGCCTGGACAGCCTCAGCAGAACTTCTGCCAGAATTCTGAGCCTGAAAGTATTTGTGGGAATGAATTGGGGGTCTATTTTTAACCTCATTTCCTAGACCGATGGGAACTTTGCTGTCACGCTTCTTGGGGATGTGATTGCTTGTGTCCATCTAACCCCTCCCCTGACAACATCTGAACATCTGGGTTTTTTGGCAAATTCTCACCAAACTGGACGGATAGAATTACATTTTTCCAAAAGCCATAATCACAAGCAGTGGGGCAGAGAGGAGAGGTCCCACAGGCATTCCCACCACAAGGTGCTATCTGGAAGATCAGAAAATCCATCAGAGCCCAACCAGGAACCCAACCTCACTGGGAAATGTGACCTGCAATGCTCACACATCTACTTCTGTATGATCCCCCAAAAACATCTAAAATCATGCCTGCAAACATGCAGGAATGCAAACATGCTTGTCACTTAGAGCATAAAATTCAGTGACCTGCCCTGCCTCCCCAGCCAGGGCCACCCAGGGAGCAGCAGGACCAAGCCAAGCCACAGTGCAAGCTCCCTCTGTCACAGCAGGGCTCAGGGACCTGCAGCAGGGACAAGGGGAACACCAACACCCTGGCTGTCCCCTCAGCAAACCCCTGAGCACAGCTGTCATGGCAAGCTCAGCCCTGCCTGGCAAGGGACACCTGCAGCAGACAGGTGGGACACCTGTCCCAGTGGGCAGCAGCCTCCTGGGGATGCCAGTCCCTCTGGCTGTGGTCACAGGAGGTGGCTGGCAGGGAGGTGACACCACCCTTGGCTTCCTTCCACCTCGGCACAGAGGCAGAGCACAGGGAAGCAGAACAAGGAAGGGCTTTGTGCTGGCACGCAGGGACCTGCTGGGGAGGGGAGATGCCAGCACCCCCCGAGGGGGTGGAGGCTGCTGGGGATTGCACAGCAGCACTCTGCTCCTGCTGCCAACCAGGCCCAGAGAATTTCCTGCCAAAAAGAGGCAAAAGAGGCAACCATGATTTTACCTATTCAGATTGTTCGGTTTGTTCGAGACCCATGGTCCTCATGGGGCATGGTCCATCGGCCACTTTTATCTGCCCCACTACCTTCTGCCCATGGGAGGTGACAGTAAATAGCATCAGCCAGAGGCTGAAGCTGTTACTGTGGCCCTCCACTCCTTGCATTAAGTATGGATGTTCCAGGAAAACTTGTAGGTACCACCATGGCATGGTGGCGACAGAGTCTTAAAACAGGGATCTAGGATCTGTGGCTAGCAAGATACTGGGGCTGCACCAAGAAACCAGAATTAGTGCACAAACCACTTTTTGTTCACTGTCTCTGGCCAAAAATTATCGTCAAAAAATAAAATGGGAGAAAGAAGGAAAGAGGCAAAAAAACATCATAATAACACAGGGCCACACAGATTGTGCATTCCCCTTGGGAAAGGAGCTCCAAGAACTGCTGCCCACTGCAGTGCTGCCCTTCCCCAGAGCCAGACAGGATCAGGGCCAGCCCTGGGCAGAGCTGTGGGACAGGGCAGGCACACAGCACAGCCATGGCTGGCACCTCTCCCGCAGGGACACTGCCTGACAGCAGAGGCTTCCAGACACTCCAATGCACTGCTAGGGACAAAGCCCCTGCCTGGGAATCTGCTGCACAGGAGCCCTGTGCACTCCCCTCCTCACCAGCTCTGGAGGGAAACCTGTGCCCTTTTCACAGGGAACTGTGTTCCTGAGCCCAAGCAGAGGCAACAGCTCCTGGTGCCAGGCCCAGGGAAGCAGATCCAGGGGTGAATGGCTGCTGCAGCTCCAGCCGGGTCAGGGGCTGCCTGTGGCTCCCCAGCTGGGCCAGAGCACTGGGGAGAGCACCAAACAGCCCCCGTGGTGCTGACTGTGCACTCTGCAGGAGCCCATTCCTGACCCAGCCCCACACCATGGACCAGAGCAGGGCTCAACCCAGCAGCCAGCTCCCAGAGAGGCCTCAAAGGGATGTGAGGGCAGCACAGCCATGGGGACAGGCAGAAGGGTGTCTGAGCCAGTCTGTAATGCACACCCCTCCTCTATGCATGTTTTCCTTTATAACCTTTAATTTAAAGACCATTCCTAAGCATGCATAGGTATTTATATATGTATTTATCTGTAAGTGATGCCCTGAAAAGACAGATTCAGTTCTTAAGAAAACCTAGAGTGTGAAACAAGAACAATCTAGCTTTTGTTGGTTCTTACCAGCCAGCAAAACAGAGAAAGCTTTCTTGCCAAATTCCCAGAACACGCACGTGCAACCGAAACCAAAGATGCAAATAATTACAGAAGATTTTTGTTATTTGCTCTCTTGCAACATTTTTTTAAGTCTTTTGCCTATCAAAAAACTGGGTTTAATGTAGAAGACAAATTATGGGCTGCAGAATACATCTCAGGAGATTTTTCCCTCCAGCAACCATTTGCTGTGACCACAAATAAAAGGGAGATTCTTTTCATTGTAATTATAGCTACAGAAGGCCCTAAAAATGAAAAATTTTCCATTCTAGCTGTGACAAAGGTGTAACTCCCTTTTGCTTTTCTGGAAGTTACAAAGTAGAGCAGAGCTAGTATTTGAAAACAAACTTGCAGGAAAACATTTCATCCTTGACTTGTCATGCAATGCAGTGACCACCTGCCTTGGCCACCATAGCCACTTCAGGCCTCAGAAGAACACTTGAAAGGACTTAAAAGGAAGTTTGGGACTCATGTGGTTATGGAGTTGGCAAAGAAAACACTTCCTCCTTCTTGATACCATCTGCTGGGCTCATATCTTGCTTTTACAGAAGCCATATATGTCCTGCCATAGGGGAAATGCGAGAGAGCTGAAATCAATAATTTGTGTCTTTAAAGACCCATGATGTGAAATTCAGCATGGATTTAGACTGGCATAAATCCAAGAAAACAATCCCACAGCCCCATCCTTGCAGCAGCCAAGCATGCAGCCTCCTTGCTGCCACTGATATTTTGGAAAGCAAGTGTGGAAGCCCTCAAGGGCTCCAGGCTTTGAAGGCTGACAGTGAGATCAAACTGAGCAGGTGTGCAGGTCTGGCTTCACATTCAAAAAAAAAAAAAAAAACACACAGAAAATATGCCAGGAAGGCAAGGAATGCCTATTATTTGCTATAGGCACAAAACAAATATTTCTGGCCAAACAAACTTTTGGCTAGCAAGGGGGAGAGCAGGGTGTGTGCAGATCTGCAGCAGGATGGATCTCGAGGCTAAGCAGATCACAGGCAAGCAGAAAAGGCAAAAGAAAAGCAGAGCAATAAACATGCACTGAACCCTGCAGAAAAACTGAGTGATTCCTGCCCCTGCCAGGTGCCAATCTAGCAGGCTCTAAGAAGCTCCATGGAAAAACATCTTGTAGGAGACCACACTGCCTGGAGCAGACAGGGAGACAGCAAGAACTCTGCATTTCTGCTTCTCATGTGTTTGCTTAGCACCAAAATCCAGCCCTAGACTTACATTACCTCTTAGCTTTGCTGTGGGGTTACAGCAAAATATACAAAGCATGGAATTTTTCCACCTTTGAGAAGCAGTTTAGCAGTCTCCTGTTTTAATCAAATTTTGCTCAGCAGCTAGTGGACAAGCTCCTTTGGAAGTCATCTCTTTACTGCTTACCACTCAGACACTCAGACACCATCCCTGCTTGGCTGCAACCTGCCACGTGGATTTTCCTCATTAATGAAGTGTTGTGCACAAGAGATATGAGGTGGTTTAATTGATTTTGTATTTATGATAACTGCACTGCTTGGGAGGAATGGTGTTCTCATGTACATCAGGTCTGGAAAAATGTCCTTTTGGGCAGTGGCAGGTTTTGACAAGAACAGAGGGCAATGTCAGCATCAGTCACTGCTCCTGTGTGGTCAGCTGTGGCTTTGTCTCTGCTTGAGCTCAGGGCATTAAACAGCCTCACTACCTGTCAGGGCTCAGAGAGCACAGAACAAGGTTCAGCAGAACTATCATCTCTCCCAGCAGTGGCTGAGCAGCTGCCTGTCAGTGCATGCATTATTCAAGCAACAGCACTGTCAGCAGCACAGATTTAGACTGGGCAAAGATTCAAGCACCAGCTGTTGGGGGAATAGACACTAATCCTTGTGACCAAGGCAAGGGTGGGAATTCCTCATGATTTCTGCTTTTGCTTCCAACAAATAATAAATAACTAGAGAACTTAACCTGGGCTGTTCTTTAAATCAGTGAAGCTGTTTTCTAAAACACATCTCCAAAATATCACTTTAACAGGAGTTTAATCATACTGGCCTCTCTGCCATACTTACAAGTTCCCCCACACCCTTGTCATTGTACCTACCTTGCTAATGAAAGCTCTCAGAGAGGCAAACACATGCTTAAGGGCTGCTTCTGACTGTCCATTTTTGAGAAAAGCCAGATGAATATCAAAAACCTTCTTCATAAGTGGATTGTGGCCATCATTGCTTAAAAGCTGGGTCTGGAAAGCAAGAGGAGAATTTACTTAGCAGAAATGTTGTGCCTGAAGCTGGAAATGACAGAGATAATTTTGCATAATTAACCATATTAATTCTTAAGCCAGATAAGCAACAAGGCCTTCAGTAAAAATATAACCAATAAAATGTGACAATCAATAAAAGCTTACAGTAGTTAGCAAAGGTTATTTTTGCAGCAGAGAAAAAAACAAAAATATTTTATCACTTTTGAATCACTAATTCCAAAACCTAAGTCAATATTCCATACAACTGTGACTGGTTGCCTAGTTATTTTAAACAAGACAGGCTGTTATTAATGTAACTATCACCCTGGTGTTTTTTTTCCCCATTTCTTTTTATTTTTTCTTGAAAATTGTTTGGTTTGCAGCCCAAAAGAGAGAGAGAGGGAAGAAAAAAAATAAGACCCATTTTCTCACTGGATAGATTAGTAGCTGTAGTTAGTAATTTCACTCCCCTTGTTGCCTGCAGAATTTTGCCAGTTTGCACCGTGTGGAGATATAGCAAAATGGAATTACCTGGGATTATTGATACAGTTTGCTGTCAGACCAGGTGGGCTGTGCAAGACATGACACAAGAATGTGGATATCCTGTAATAACAGGAAATCAACATTCCCCATCCCACTGCCAGTCCTTGGGCTGGCTCAGATTTTGACACCTTGCACAGACCTTGTGGTAAGTTCAGGATCCAGAATTTTACACTGAGCTCATTTCCTGCGGCAGTGGAACAGCACCAGCCCAGCTGCTGCAGCACAGGACCCACTCATGTCTGGTGTGGCCATAAAAGTGAAGCCAAAGCCCACTAAAGGGGAAGGGAATCCAGTCTGTCCTGTGGTTTGAAAATCATATTGTTTTTTGGTTCAGCAATATTCCAAAAGAGGCAGGTAAGAAAGTCAGGCAAGTTTTAAATGTTGCATCTAAATCCTTTTGCTGTTACCAAACTTCTAATGAGTAATTTAGCATCTGCACCAGCATGGCTTTTCGGCTCTGCAATGGAAGCAGAGGCTTTGAATACCTTTCTTTTCATCTCCATGTAAAAAGGAAATGTTCATCGTGCTTGCTCTGAAATCCAGAGCTGTTCTTGTGACACCATGCAAGACACGTTGCTACGTGCAGGATTCCTCTGACTACACTTCAGGAAGGGAATTTCTGAGACAGTATTTTGCTGCCATCCTGGGGTTCTCTTCACCACAGAGGCCTTGGTTTTTGTAGATGGCAATGGCTGCCAAAAGCATGAATCCCAATTCATGGAAGAGAAGACTTTTACCCATGGTTCTGGTCCTGTCTGCACTGGTACCCACAGCTGGAGAGCCTCAGCCCCAGAGATATTAATGTACAGTAATTCAAAGAAATCTGGGCCTTGCTTCTAGGTAATTTAGGGTACAAAAGAACAACTGTTCTAAAAATGTTGGACATTCATTTCCCTTTTCTCTAGTCCCTCCTTTCTACATGATATACATTTCCTCTTATTCTATTTTTGTAAAACCTACAGTCATGGTATAACATACATGGGATTTTCTCTGGCCTTGCAGTTTTGAAGAACTGGAAAGATTGTGTATGGGTATAATTACTCTGAGACCCTGTGAAACACTCAGTGTTTTGGAAAATAAACAAACTGCAAATGATTTGCTGTTGTAAAGCCTTCCATATTCTTCCACTCTAGGAGAACAGATCATCAAAATCCAAACATATATAAAACTTTTCCACAACATTTTTGATTTCAGTGCTGACCTTGAAGCTCTGAGTGAAAAAAGAGATGGTGTCCAGGACTGTCAGGCACACTTCGGTGGCAATATTGCCCTCCAGTAATGCCTGGTGCACAATATCTGCTTCTGAGGTGCCTGCATCTGTGGACAGAGAGAAAATTAGGAGGAAACAGTGTTTAACACTCCAGCTCCCAAAAAATATAAGTGCTGATATAGAGAAGGTTCTCCCCTTGCACTTTCACTGTGTTTGGGAGATGATGCCAGAATAGCAAGATGCTGAATTTGCCAACTCCATTTAGAGAAGCTGCCTCAGCTGATCCCACACTAGGAAAACAGTACCTGTATTGCCCCTTAATATCACTGTCTTTAAAGCCAGACAGAGCATGAAGTGTCCAAGCTGTCTCCAGAGAGGGGAGATGGCAAAGTGCTTCAATGGGACAAAGTGCACCCACATGGAGAGGCTTAGAGCAGATCCCAGCACAGGTCTCTGGGCAGTGCGGTTCTGCTTGCCCTGTTCTCTATCCACCTGCCCACACACTCAGCCAAGGAGCTGAGCCAAGACAGGCAAGAGCAGAAACCCACACAAGTCCTAAATCCCAGGGGTGGTTTTTAAGGGGCTGGCTTGAATGCCACCCTCGCCCATCCAGGAATGCTGCAGGGAGGCCTGGTGACCAGGGCAATTCTGTAGAATCTGGGTAACCTGTGGAAAGCAGGAGTAAAATGGCCCCATGCAGCTGTCCCCAGGCTGGAGGGGTTGCCCTGCTGGCACACGTACTGTGGTTGAGGGTGAAGGAGCTCTCCAGGCTGCCCAGGTGCTGCAGCCGCGCCCCGGCCCGGCTGCGCAGCGCCGGCATCGTCTGTGACTTCCTCTCGGCCGCCGTGTGCTTGGCCAGCCAGGCATCCTGCACCCTGCAAGGGGAGCAGAGACAGGCCTTGGGCACCAGCAGCAGCCACACCACCACAGGGTCACGCAAGGCACCAGGATGGAGACCTCTTCCTCCAACACACCAGTCTGGGGCAGTCCCAGTGGGCCTGCCCACGCTGTGCCAGTCTTGTTGCTGCAGAAGGCCCTAGGGCTAACAGGAGAGCAGGGATGCTGCTCAGGAAGCAGGGATGCAGCTGGGGCTCTTGTCTCACCTGCAGCTGGCTGGGGGGGACACTGCCAACCTGCGCTCGCCTGAGCCTGGGGGTCTCATGCAGGAGCTGGAGGGGAGGGAAGGGGCAGGGAGCTGAGGTGAGGGGCCCTTGCTCAGGGCATGGCACTGAGCAGAGCCCCAGACCCACTGGGGTTTGCCCAGTGTGGGTGTGCACCAGCCCTTCCCACCTCTGCTGGGGCAGGGAGCACGGGCATGATCCCCACAGCCCAGCACCAGATGGAAGGATGCAGTACCTGGCAATATTTCTCTTCCCCACGTATCTGAAGTGAAATAAACACACCCTAGGAAGAAAATGAAATATGTATCTGTTACAGATCTTGCAGATCAGGAACAATCCAGAACATTTAAAACCCACCCTGTTCTTGCCTGCAGCCACACTTCTCTGCACAAGGGCTTGCATCTGTATTTACAAATCACGTAACTTCACACTCTCGGTTTCAAAATTCTATGGCACATATCTGTCTTCTCACCCATCTGTTCTCCCAAATTTGCTGCAAAGTGGAGGCTGTGACAGTGAAGGGGAAGCTGAGCCCACAGGTGGTGGGACACACCCCAGACAGAGCACAGGGCACTGCCACTAAACCATGCTTCCTCAATTTACACTTGCTTCTCCTCAGAGGGAGGAAGAGCATGTCATTCCAACCTGGCCAGACACCCCCAGAGCTGCACAGGACAGTGTGTGCACTGTGCTCTCCTCCTCAGCCATTCTGACCACACCAAGGTGCAGGGTTTGAACGGCAGCCTCGTGATACTCACTCCAGAAGCATGAGGACATTGATCAGCTCCTGGGGGGAGAATTTGTTCCAGTAAGCTAAAAGAGTATCTGAAAGAAAATGAAGAATAGTGCAGTGAGATTCTAAAAATCTCAAAGAGGGGACATTACAGACCAAAACTGATGGTCCTTGGTCTTTCTGGCTGCCCCCAGTGGGCAGGAGGCACCAACCTTCAGAGATCATCTTCACAATGTACAGGTAGCACATGAGAAGCGTCCGGATCTCGAACTGGTCCAGGCGGCCGCAGTGGGACACGCTGCTCCTCATGGAGCTCCTGCGGATCTGCTGGGACACAGCTGTGACACAGAGGGCCCCTGGCTCTGCACAGGGCTGTGCAGCATGGGCACAGCAAACCTGGCACACACCAGCTGTGCTGGCATCCCTCCTGCCCCCATATGTGCACCCCACATGTGCCTTGGAAACAGCTCGTCCAGCGATGAGCAGCCTGGGAATCCTGGGCACATCACCAGGCACCCAAACACTTCTCTGCTCAGAGAAAAAATGTCTGGGCAGTGAATGACAGATTATCCAGTAAAATACACAGCAGCCTGCTTTCATTTCCCCTGCTCTCTGCAGCAGCTAAGCTCCTGGACATCTTTAAAGCCAGTTCCCGTAAACAAAAATTCACTGGCTGCCACCATTTAAAGCAAAAATCTGACTTTCTGTTAAAAACATACACTTCAAAACAAAATATCAGTTATTTAAAAAAGAGGATGTTTCATCTTAAGAACTTTCTCCTCCCCTTTATTTTTGGAAGTGTTTCAATTTTCCTCCTACTAAGTGACTCAGGCAAAGTACGTGAAATCCTGCTGATGAGTCAATTTATGTGGGGAAGGCTTGGGCATTGTGTGGTGGGAAGCATGACTTCTAAAGTTACACCAACTTTATTTTGCCTTCTCTGTGTTTCCCTGAGCTTTATCCTTTGATAAATCGTTTCAGTGAAGCCCTAGGCTTCTCCTAAAGCTTTGCCTCTCGTGTTTGGAGAGGGATCCACAGATTTTATTTGCTGTTTATTCTGGGATAAGCTGTGGATGTGAGTCATAACAAAGCAGAAATAAACAATCATGTTAGAGTTGGAGACATGGTGCTATGGCCAGAGATTTGCTATTGACCATGCCAAACTACAAAGTCAGCACAGAATTCACTCCAGGGGAGTGGGGCAATGAGCAGAGTCTGCCTGTGAGAGCACTGCTGAAGCTCTGCTCCTCCATGGGGCACTGCTTCCACATGGCTCTGTGCATATTGCATACCCTAACAGAAAGATTTGCTTTCAACAGCTCTGAAAAACATTCAAGCACATTCAAGAGGAGGATGTCTGGCCATGGGGGAAGAGCTGAGCTGGAAGCCACAGCACGTCCTGCAAAGCCCATCAGCAGGGCTGGAGCTCAGGGCTTTGCTGGACAGTCAAGTGCCCAGCTGTACTGAGTCCTGGACTCTTTATGGATTTATGGAGGAGAGCTGGCAAGGCCTCACCTCTCCTAAGCACGTCAGGACACAGCCATGAGCCCAGATAATCTTTGCCTTGCTTGTTACAAGGGCCAAAGTTTTTGAAGATGTATCAATGACTCATGCCAACCTAAGATATCTGCAAAGTGCCTTGAGGAAAACCAGGGGCTGGTTTGCACAAATACCTGATTTTCATGTGTGCAATCTGCCAAGAAGAAGACTACTGAAACCCCCCTGTCTGAACAGTGGGGTCAGAGGTCTTTGTGGCATGACCACAGTCACCTTCTGCAAGTTTGGGCCTGTGGTTACTCGCCTGGGCTGGTTTTCCTGCAAGCACTTTATCTTTAGTCAGTGGTCACTGGCAATCTCACAGCATGGTGCTTTGCTTCTCAGATATCTGGAAACCAATTCCCAGCACCAGGTACTGGGGTGCAGCCGGGCTCAGAGCCACCCACGCACAGGGAGCACATCTGAGTATGGACAGATGCACCATAGGAGCAGAGATTTTCCACACAGATTTTGCCTTTCATCTTCAACAAGTAATTTGTCAGCCATTCTATTTTTGGCTCAGCGATGTTTGAAGAAGGAAAGCATACCAGACCTGTGATTCTGACCTTTGGTAAACATCAATCTGTTTGTTTCCAGAGATATCTAGAAGCTGGCTTCGGAGAGTGTTACCACGGGGAACTCCTTTTCCCTCCCCCTTATTTCACACAGCCTGCAGGCCGTGCTGCTCTGCCCAGCCCCTGGTACATTACATTTTCACTCTGATCCGGGGAACTGGTTGCTCCCTCTGAGTTCAGGGATCCTTTTGAGTCCTCTCTCTTTATTGAATGGCCATTTGGAAGGGCTGCTCCACAGGCTGAAAAAAAACCCAGACCCCACAGTTAAACCCTTTGCACTTGTCAGCACAGCACAAATGGAGCTTGCCAAAGCCCCACATCAAAAGCTGGAAAAGGAAAAATCTGGAAAGGACAGTTAGGGTGACACCCACATCTGGGGAAAACCATGCAGAGTCTGTGAGGTCTTTTAGGAGATGATTGTTTCAGGTTTTGGGTAATGGGTTTTGGGTACTTCAGGCTGGCAACAGTTGTGTTAGAATAAATAGGAAAATTTAGAATTTAGAAAAATTAATTTACCCGGATCTTTGTCTGCAATCAGGCTGGATCTGCTTGAGGGGGATGGAAAACTGCATATGAATTCATCCCTGGATGCCTGTAAAGCAATATAAGGTTTTGTCACCAATCAAAGATAACACCTATTCTCTTACAGAACGGAACAGTGCAATACAAAATGGCAGATTAGAGCAGGTTGTTTTTAAAACAAATGAAAACAAAAATTTCCTTACTTGTATAACAAGGAAACAAAGGACTTGGGGAGGAGTACAAAGAATAGCAGAACATATTAAATAAGTCATGGTAGCGTTTTCCTTTTTGTTTTTCATCATTTGAGCTGAAATTCTGAATTGTTTTTCTCAGATGTCCTATTTGCTATTCTTTTGGCCCAGCAAGGAGGAGAGCCTAGTCTGCAAGGCCAAGGCCACTTGGGAGCCACAAACACAACTCCTGGGAAGACAGGCAACTCCCCAGAACAGCTGCTGGAGTCCCAGGCCAAGTCCTGCTCAAGCTCATTGCTCTTGGAGGGACTCAGCTCCCCCCAGCACTGCACAACCTGTCCAAAGACATGCCAGGTGTGGAGGCACCCCAGCTCTACTCACAGGGCTGGAGGCAGGGCAGGAGGTCAGGGCCTCGGGGCCGGCCACGCGCTGCAGGTTCTCCAGGAGCACCCCAAACAGTGGCAGGTACAGCTGGGCAATCTTTGCCTGCTGGTTCTGAAAGCAGGCACAGAGAAAAATCTCAGTAAGAGCCCAGGCTCCCAACGGAGTGAAAAAAGGGGAACTCTTGTGTTGTATTTGCTGGAGCCCCTGTGGCAGAAAGGAATGATGAATCTGACTCCATGTTCTCAGAAAGCTAATTTATTATTTTAAGATATTATATTATATTACATTAAAGGATACTAAACTATACTATACTAAAGAATACAGAAAGGATACTTACAGAATGCTAAAAAGACAATAATGAAAATTCATGACTCTTTCCAGAGCCCTGACACAGCTTGGCCCTGATTGGCCAATGAGACAAAACAACTCACACCAGAATCCGATGATACAATCACCTGTGGGCGAACAACCTCTAAACACATTCCACATGAGCAAAACACAGGAGAAGCAAATGAGATAAAAATTGTTTCCCTTTTTCTCTGAGGCTTCTCAGCTTCCCAGGAGAAAAATCCTGGGTGAAGGAATTTTTTCAGAGAATGTGAATGTGACATTCTTGAGCCAAAACACATACATATATATATATCTGTATTTATACACTGTATGTGGTGTTCAAGAATGTGAGCTGGTTTGGCTTCTCACCTCCACTTCTAGAGCTGCCAGAGAGGTATTACCCTTCTAGCAACAAGCTTGGGGCACTCGGGGGTTTTGGAGGCTAAATAACATTCCCAGTCACACAGGATGCGTGAAAAACTAAGTGCTGGATTTCCTAACTCTTTAACTGGCACTTGACTTGCATTGTTTGATTTTTAAATGCAACACCCAGGAGTAATATAACAGGAATATTTGCTCCGTCCCTGGTGCCGGCTACTGCCTCCAGTCAGAAATTCTCCACAGCAAATGCTTCCAGTGAAAATAGTTTGTAGGAACAGATTAATTTGGATTAACTGGTACAGATAAAAAATGATTGGGTTGACATTTTCTAAATGAAGGATTCTTTTACCTCCAATTCTTTTTTGTTAAACATATATTATTCTAAATTTGGCAGAAAGATTAAAAAAAAATTAAGGCTTGCAAATTGAGTAGATCCATTTAAATAATAAAGAAATCAAACTTTTTCTTCTGATTCAGAATGACAAAAGATAAAACAAATCTTGAAAACCCTCATGGGTGGAGAAAACCTCTTCTCAGCTGTTGATGGAGCTGGGGTCTCCTTGGCTGGAGCAAGGGTGTGCCAGCACACGCTCAGCCTGTCCTGCCCATGGCTTGAATTTTTTGCTTTGGAGTCTCTGGACACAGCTGAGCATCCTGCCCTGGCTCCAGGCAGTGTCCTGGTCACACTGCCCTGAGCACAACACATATACAACATATGTATTCACATGTACAATACATGTACTCACATGTACCATACATGTACTCACACGTACAATACATGTACTCACATGTACAATACATGTACTCACATGTACAATACATGTATCCACATGTACAATACATGTACTCACATGTGCAATACATGTACTCACATGTGCAATACATGTACTCACATGTGCAATACATGTACTCACATGTGCAATACATGTACCAAGATGCTGTGGGACAGCAGCAAGACAGGGGAGTTTCTGAGCAGTCAGGGCAGTGCTGCACACTGAGAGAGCAAACAGCTCCTGAGTTACTCATGGATCCTCACTGCAGAGAAAAGCAAGCCCAGCTCCAGCTCAGGCCTTCAAACAGGCAGAGAAAGGAGGGAAGAGGACCCATGAGAGCCCCTGGCACATTTGGGGCACTCTCCCACCCTTGATGCCAGGAAGCCATCCATGTTCCCAGATAACACTCGGGAATGCAGCACACTAGAAGCAATGTGAGGACCAAAATTCCGAACAGAGGGATGTTTTCAGGCTGGAGCAAGGGCAGGCAGTGTCTGCACAGATATCTGGGCACTTGGCGGGCATAAGGGTCAGCAGGGAGCAGCACCAAGATAAAACAAACGCATTTCCAGCCTCTTTCAGCATCATCACGTGCTGAGCCTCTGACCAAAGAAAACTGAGACCCACCCAGAGGAAATCCAGCACCTCATGAGAATCAAGATGCTCTCTTCTGAGTCACTAATCAGTAAAACATGCAGCTGACTCGTAACAGAGATCAGCTCTGTTTCCTGATTATAGCATATTAATACAGGACATGAATTTAGGCCCAAGACCAGAACATCACTAATATCCTAATTTTGTTGAACAACTCTTGGCTAATGACTCTCTCAAGTTCCTTAATGGTTTAGGGATAATTACCTAAATACTCAGCATGAGTAAGAGGGCTGCAGTTTTATTTCCTACATGGTTTCTGAGCTATTACTGTTATTCTATAACTGTCACTTATTTACAACAGTTCCCTAAAAAACAATTAGAATACTTTTGGTGCACCCTGCAATATCTAAAACTCTGGTATGTGATTTTTTTTCATAAAATGCAACAACATTAAGTTAAAAAGCCAACAAAACAGGCCTGACCTTGTGCTGGTATCTGTTGTCAAAGGCGTGCTTGATCAGGAGGTTTTTTAAAACTGAGATGGCTGTGTATCTGATATCATAATTGTCCTGCAAGGCAACAGAGGCTTCTCTAAGGAGCATCCCCACGAGGAAGTGATGCTTGCAATACTCATCAGTTAAACTGTACTCAAGATTTGTATCTGAAAGAAACAACAAGGCAATGGTTAAGGGAAACGTTCCAAGAGTCTGTTCAGAGCAAGACGTAACAGTCATGTAAGCCCCAGAGTCCTCTAGCAGTGTTCACTGCTCTCCTACAGTGCACTGACCTCTGAATAAAGCTGAACTGACCATACAGTGGTGCAGGCTGCACGTGCACCGGGGCTGCTGTGACAGTCTTGTCCTGACACCATCACCTCTGCCAGGCCATTCACCAAATCAGAACCACCACAGGGATAAGCCCAAAGCTCTGTGCTTCTCCCCCAAAAGTACAAATGCCATATGCTCAGCTCAGACTTTTTTTTTTTTCCAAAACCCCACAGGTATGAAAGCTCTTCTGTGGTAAGGCAGGGTGCATTCAGCTTTGAAAATCCCAGCCAAAGGGTTCCAACAGCTCTGTGGCTGCAAAAGATATTTTTAAACTCATTGATTCAAAAGTAGCATTTACTGGATTGTGAAACTTTGATTCAGAGGAAAGAAAAAGCAATCTGGAACATTACCTAGCTTTCACTGTTAGTCATGTTAGCAAATGCCTAATTGTCTCACATCATGGTTATTACATTAGTTGGATGCAAGCTAACTGATTGGAAAGTGCATACTTAATTCAACATTAGAAGAGTTGACCATTCCAGCTGGGCCTATCTACAGAAGTGAACCATTCCTCAATACCACAGCAAATGAAAAAAAATTCTAATTGTGTGTAAAAATAAAAGGGTCACATAAAAAGACAGCAAAAATAAAGAGGAACAAGTAATGCTGTAAATCTTGGAGAAACAGGACAGTATGTCATGTTTTTATATTATTTGTGAGGCCTTTGTTTAACTCCCAGCTTCTGTCAATCCCTTGGACTCTTTCCCATCACAACACTTCAAAACTAACTGTGTGCTGCTGGCCACGAGGTCGAGCTTGGGGCTTGCTCTGGCTGATGTCCCCACGTGAGGCAGCAGGGACAGACCAACAACCCAGCCCTGCACTGGCTGCGAGGTTTCAGAGCTGCTGTTCCAAGATGCAGCACTCCAACCCAGCAGGATGTGGCTGCAGAGCTGTGCTGTGCCAGCCTGCCCATCTGCACTGGATGAAGCTGCAGAAACTCTGTGTCCACCTCCCTGAGGACTACTCCTTCTTCTCCTAGAAACAGAGCAGCAGGGGTTTGGGCATCCCCTCCCTGCACCCACACAGGCTGGTGAAGAGGTCAGACACACCAGCAGGGTCTCTCCTGAGCCCTGTACCACAGCTGTGTCCATAAAGGAGCCAGGTCTGCAGTGAAGGTGCATCCCCACGTGGCTCTGCCATGGCACCACTGCAAAGGCTCCTCTGCTACCTCAGCATGGGCTGCTCTGCTGCCAAGGGCTCTATGTCAACCTCAGCTGGTAGGTCCAGTCACAATAAAACACAGCAGAAAACAGGAGCTGCCCCTAGAGCTTTTCAATTTAGCCATCACAAAGGCAAAGGTGAATGTTAACCAAGAAAGAGCATCCTTATGTTACCATGCCCCTAACAAGCATCAGAGAGGAACTGTGGATGTGTTTTTCTTGGCTGTTTCTAGCAATACTCTGTTGAACAATGCCAGGCAAGTAGCCAAACTGAAGTAAGAGATTAGCAGCTGCTCCAGAAAGCTCTGAGAGGTCAGATATTTACCAAAATAAGGGATATTTCATTTACTTCTGCTTCTGCCACCTGTATGTGTGTGGAACCACTTTGGGACTTGTATGGCTTCACCATGAGGCACAGCCAAACATCCCCAAACATCCCCTTTCCTCCACCAGAACACATCACACCATAAATCCACAGGGCTTTTACATGGGGAATCCCAATCCTCACCCTCCTCTCCAGTACTTACACTGGCCAGGCTGGTGGCACCCAAACCTGGCAATCTTTACTGCAGTTGTGCAGCACAGATGAGCTACGAGAGGGAATGAGGCTCTGTCTGCAGCACTCCTGGGGCTGCAGGGGCTGCACTGCCAGCAGTGCCAGAGCTCCAGCCACAGCACCTGCACACAGCCTCAGCTCAGCCCCCTGTGAGCCCCTTCCAGCCCTGCTGAGCAGCTTCAGGCAGAGAGAACGGGTGTGACAGTGACAGCACAGTGGGGGTGCCACAGCACAAACACCCCTGGTGAGCACCAAGGACTGGCACAGGCTCCAGCTCTGCTGGCTGCCCTCAGGTTTAGAACAAGCCCCAGCCCACTGTGCCCCCGGTGCCTTGTTCAGTGTGAAAGCAGAAGGTGACCTGATCCCCTTCTGGGGGCCACGGGGAGAGCTGGCAGCAGGACAGTGAGTTCCAGCTGTTCTCCTGCACCCCCATTCCCTACAGGACCCCCCACTTCCCAGGGGATACTGACACTCCTGAGAACGAAGGGTTGCATTGCAATAAATTTGCCTACATTGCAGTAAATTTGCCTACTTACTGAAACACAGGCACTGGTGTCCAGATATTGCTAGTCACATGTAAACTTAAATATAGGAAATACCAAAAAGACTGACTGCATATCATTCTGGAACAAAATTATACAAACCTGACAGAAAAACATCTTGTCCTGAGGTTAATGTCCTAACCAGGACATACATTTCCTTGACACCAAACCAAAGTTCATCTAGTCAGAAGCCATCCGGACTAATAAATTATAGCTCTTTAGCCAATCTCTTAAGAAAGAACATACCTTGAACTCTTTGCAGCTTGGGTTTGGAAAATGTCATTGGTAAGTTCAGAGGAATGTAGTGCTCATGATTGCAAATAGTTTGAAGAAATTCAAACTTGTATTCAACCAGCAGCTGAGATTAAAAAAGATAAATACAAACAATGTTTTTAGTTTGGCCCATTTTCTTCCAGTTCAATGCACTTGTTACACAAGGGTTGAAGAATCTCATAAATCTATCTATGCTTTCTAATAAACAGCATTTGGTGAAACTCACAAATAATTGGCAAATTCCTGTGTTGTTTTGCCTAAGTGTCAATGCATACAGATGTCACTTGGGACTTCTTTGTCTTTTTCATCCAGGCTATTGACCACTCTTTCCTGTCATCCTGACTCTTTACATTACTTTAAAGAACATCTGGCTACAGGCTCTTAGCCCAGACAAAGAGGTCTCTGCCTCTAAAAGACTCTGCAGGAACAAAGTCTAAAAGACGTCCAAGAGTCGTGTAAAATAATCACTACAAAGCTTTGACTGATGTAGATATGTACAGCTGCTTTTCAAGAAACCGCGTTTCAAGAAACCTACTGCTTACCTTAGGGTCTTTTGGACTGAATCCAGAAATGTAATCATTTATCAAGTTAAAAACAAATCCTCTGTCCATAAAGGTCAAACAACGCTGGGGAAAAAATAGCAACATGTGACCAACCATTAAAAATAAAAGCAATTTTCCTAAATCCCCTCCATACTACTGTCCTGCCAGCAGCCAGATTTCATCTCCTGGCTTGCTGCTGACTTTCGAAAACATATATGAATCTGTTTCTCTGAAATAATTTGGATGACTTAGGTCTCCAGTGGACAACAGAAATATTTAAAATGAGAGTAGAAATATTTCAGGTTCCAAACAGTTGCTAGGAATGGCTGAAAACCCTCAGTAACATACAGAGCTACTGTCTCTTTGGAAAGGGAAGGCTTCTTTCCTAGGACAGCTTATCCCCTCGAGAGTTTTTACAACTGAAAAAACCAAAGGCAAGATAAATTAAAACCACATTTGTTTGCTTGCTCCGTATTTCTCATTATCAATCTATCAAATCCTGGGAGAAGGAAAGAAATGCTGACCTTCAGGAAGTTAGCCAGGCTGAAGTTGACATTCCTGGACTCCTCAGGGATCTCGTTGTAGCGGATGGTGACGTGGGGGATGATGGCCAGCAGCAGTGAGTGCAGGGCGTGCTGGTAGGACTCAGGGAACCTCTGCCCTCTGGGCAGCTGAAATGAGAGAACATCCCAGCTCAGTGCTGCAGCTGAGCTGCGACAACTGAGCTCAGGCACGAGCTCTTCAGTGTTTGTTTTTGCTGCTTCCTAATGAAACAGTGATCAAAGAGAGTATTGGCTGCAGCTGCAGCACGTAGTAACAGAAAAGGAGGCTGCACAAGCCATAAGGACTGCTGGAATTTCTAAATTACAACTGAGAGTGAAAGGGTGGAAAAGGGAAAAGTGAAGTGAAAAAGAAAGTGAAGCTGTTCAGCTTGGCAGGTGCGTTTTTTTTTTAATAGTCACACTGCTTTTCAGAAAAGCTTTTGGATGAGTTTGTGACAGTTCTGTAATGCAACATTGACCAAACTCATTTTTACCTTGATTTTGTTTTCTTCCAGTAAGTACATTGCCATGGACTTTGCCAGTGCTTCAAAGAAAAACCACGAGTACTAGAATGAACAAAGAATACTGTTACTTTTCTCAGCAGGATTGAACATGACTGATACTCCCCAACTATGTGGGGAAGCACCTGTGTGGGAGGGAAAGCTCACATCCAAGTGGCTTTTTGTAAGCACAGCTGTGCTTGCACAGTTGGCTGGGATAGCTGCCTTTGCTACCCAGAGCTGTCCTGCCAGTCTTAGGGTGGGAATAGATTTAGCCCTCTGGATCCCAGATGCACCGTTCCTAGAACCAGCAGAGCTTGGGGTAAAAGCCCTGCAAAGGCTCAGAGAGACACGAACTCAGTTTGCCTCCCATGAGTCACCCTTCAGGTGTGGCTTGGGGAAAACAGATAAAACTGGCAAAATGAACAGCCTTTTGCTGTCTCCTGCCATGGGCCTAAACAGAGGTTCCCTGCAAGAATTAATCTCTATTTTAAGGGGAGAATCTCAAGGATGTGATGCCAGGAGTTGGTTTGCATGCAAGGTTTGCCCCGCAGTGGGTTTAGATGGGGGTAAGTGTTGGGCTTAACACCAGACCCCCTTTTCTTCCCCTCTACCCTTGGCAGCCAAGTACTGCCAATACTTCACCTTGAGGAGCTTATTGATGGCCAGAAAATCTGCTGACTGCTTCAAGATGGTGGCCATGGAAAGCACCAGGATCTCATGGGTCATCTTGGCCTGCTTGGCACTGGGTTTCTCAGCTCGGAACACATACTGGGACAAAAGAGCAGGGTCAGGGTGAGCTGTCCCCACAGGGCAGGGAGCCTCGAGGGGCAGCATGTCACCAATGACTGGGGCAAAAGAGCAGGGTGAGGTGAGCTGTCCCCACGGGGCAGCGTGTCACCACTGACCTTCAGGAAGGAGCGCAGGTAGTGGTCCAGCCCCTCCTCGTGGCACTTGGACACGATGTGCAGAAGAACCCTGGGGAGAAACGTGGTTTGTGTTCAGCAGCCACACAAGGGCAAGTTCCTCTAGCTCACAAAAGCAGACACACACACGTGTCCCACCTGCCTAACCCCAAAAGCCTCAAGAGGCCACTGGCACAGCCTGATTTGCAGAGTGACAGCTCTGCTGCCAGCACCCCCACACACAGCTCCTGCACCACCCTTGCACAAAGCACTCAGGCGAGGTGCCCAAAGCCACTTCTCCACTTCTGTGCTGGCCCGGGAATTGCCCAGACAAGCTGACTTATAGCACTCAGGACTCCTGGCACAAAGAGGCGAGACAGAACATTTTCCATCCTTGTTATACTCTGATACCTCCTTGCATCCCCGGGACTTATTAATTCTGGAAACCTCTTTTTTTTCCTAATTTATTTACATCATGTGCTCCTTGTTATGTGCACTGGATTATTTTGGGCTGTTGCCTTGCAGTGTGGGAAGGTCAAGCAGATGCTGGAGAACATGCCAGCCCTCTGGACTCACTCCCAGGCGGCTGATCAAAGCCTGGTTTCCTCAGCCACTGCTGGGGATTTACATTCCACTCCCAGCCAGAGGGAACAACAAACCATTGCACGTTGTCACAGACCCCACAGGCCAAACCACAAGGAGGAGCTTACAAGCCATTTATCAGATAAAGTGGTTTTAAATTCCACTATGAAAATCTGATGAGAAAAGAGATGTTATCAAACAGAAAGACACTGACGAACTGGAAAGCATCCAAGGCCAAGTTTTGATAAAAACCTCTGGAAATGAAGGTGGGAGCTGCTCAGCAAACAGGTACCTGGGGTCACCTGTTGCCCTGTCCTCACCCTCTTCAAACAGAGTGGAATTACAGTGCTCCACAAAGGAAAAGTTCTCATGACCCAGACCACATGGGGCAGGGCTATGACTGCAACAGGCACCACATCCCTGGGGACTGGGGCTCAGCCTCCAGCCTTCAGTTCCATGGGAGCAGGATGCTCCTGGCACATGGAGGGACCAGAGGAGGGTGACATCCAGCACCCCTGTGCAGGCAGCACTCCTCTGAGGCAGCACCACGGGAGGAAGGTGCACGTTTTGCATGTTTTAGTGCATCTCTGGGATCCAGGGGTTGCTGCTGGTGCCAGGCAGGGAAGGTGCCCTGGCTGAAGCTCCCTGCAGGGAAGGTGCCCTGGCTGCACTCCCTGCAGGGAAGGTGCCCTGGCTGGAGCAGGGAAGGTGCTCTGGCTGCACTCCCTGTGGTGCTGCCCCGGTCGCTGCTGCCCTCTTGGGGCTGCTGGAGCTCAGAGCCTGCACAGCTGGAGCTGCAGCAGCCCCACAGCAGCCATCCCAGCACCAGGGACTGGCGTGCCAGGGACACTGCTCCCCACATCTGCTGCCTGCAGCTGGGAAATGCCTGGGCACTCTGCAGCCCTTTGATAAGACAACTCGGCTCCCAGACCCACCAAACCCTTTCTCTTTTGAGAAACAAGCCAGGAGTATCTTTAAAGCACCACGTGTTTCCTCACACCACCCCCAGGAGAAGAGCCCCACAATGCCCCCATGCCACCCACACGATCCAGGGAAAGACAGCAGCAGGGGACAGCCAGTGCTGTCACTTAGCACCCTGTACTGGGAGACTTGTCACTGGATGGTTCAACCAGCACTCACATGGTGCAGTTGACAGCTACTTCATCCTCCTGCGTCACGTTTGTGAGGACTCTAAATAGTTGCATAAGAATTACAGGTAGAAACTGAATCATTACTTGGATCTCCATGGCGTGCAAACACTAAAACAAATGTTCAGAACACAGACACTTTTAGTTCAACGTGTTGCAGATGTTAAACATTTACAGTCCTCAGACATTTCTGTGGCAATGGGACAGCAAAGGATTCAGGGTGTGCAAATGCTTCAGCCCTGGAGGACAGGAAAACTGGGATCCACAGCAGGACCTGCTGACAGATCCCAGCTGCAAACCTTCAGGGAGCAACATAAATCACTCATGGCAGGTACTAATCCTCCTCTCAGATGTGTCCAGGCAGATATGACTTCATTAGAGGTCACATGCTACTAATCTGATTTGAAGAGCCCAGAATTTAAGTTTTGCTTTTAGGTCTTCCCATCATTTGTGCCAGTTTTTTGAAGTCCCATTTCCACAAATGCCTTTGGAGCATGAAAAACTGCTGCCCAATGACTTTCAGAGAGACTTTTCTTTTCAAAGAGCATAGCTTGCTGTAGAAAATGGAGTTTAAGGCACTTGGTGAAGGTCAGGATGGTCTCATGCACAGGCTCTCCACCAGACTCACAGAGCTCTTGTGCCTGAAGCTCGTGATATGAGTCTAGGAAAGATAGCAGTTTTCATTTTCAGTTTTCAAACCTGCAAATCTAACAAAGCGTTTTTAAATCTGTATCTAGCCACTTAAATTACTGAAATTATTGAGGTGGTGGTGGGTAAGAATCCCTCACTTGTGGTTAGCACATACCTATCTCCCTGTCTGAAGGCTGCAGTGAGGGTGCTGGGGCTTGGCAGGACTGGGACCTGGCAAAATGCTCACAACAAAGCTACTGTGATTTTAGTGCTTGGCTTCAAAACCTGCTATTATTTCTATTTCTTAAAATGTTTATACCTTATCTGACACATATTAAGTAACCCTGTGGTGATACATCCCCACCACTGGAAGTGGAGCTGTTGCTACAGCACCACTCTCAAAATCAGGCAGTTATGGAAGGAAACAAGGACAGTAAACAGCCAAGAATAATATTCCCTGCAGAAGCCTTTGCTGAACCTGCTCCAAAGCCCTTACTCATGCTGCAGTGATTTCCAAAAAGCTGGGTCTAGGTCATAGGTCACCTCTGCTCAAATTTAACTGGCTGATAATCTCATGTATCTTTTTCAGCCTGGAAAAAAACTCCCGTTTCGAATGGGCTTCCAGAAAACAAGGAATTTTGCTAGAGTTTAAAGGGCTGAATCAAAGCTAGAGCAGCAAGGGAGGAGAGTGTGAGCGCACCAGGAGAGAGCTTTGCCAGGAGCATGGCAGAGCAATGCTGACTGCTTGTTTTATCCCTTGTGGAAGGCAGAGGGAAGCAGCACACAGAAAATCGTCTGACAAGATAAAATGAATGTAGGGACATGAAAAAACATTTAATTTAAATACTAGCCCATCTGATAGGATAAAGCAAAAGTAAGGGTACTGCACAATGCAGTGACCCCAGCAACAGTGTGCTCCCACAGGGCAGGGCTCTGGGTGTTTGCTGACAGTCTGTAAGAACACAAATGAAGCCCAGTGACAGGCACTGTTCACCTTTAGGTATTTAACGAGCTCTCCTGGCACTTCCTTAGCTCCCGCCTGAACCAGCTGGCAGTAGTGGAAGAATTTGTGCAAGTGCATGTCCTGGAAAAGACAAACAAGTTCAGTTCAGCAGCCTCAGTATCTGTCAGCCCCTACTTTGTCGCTTGACTTGGAAATCTGGCGCCTTTCCTGCAGCAGTGCGCCATGTCCCCAGCAAAGCCAATGTCACTGCCAGTAGCACTTTGGATCCCCAGCTGCCATCTCCCAGGACTGCTCTCTTTATTTTTAATTTTCATCTGCAGGGGATGGGTATGCCTTTTCCAACATACCCATCCCCTGCTCAGCCCCTGCCTCCCAACTAACCTCAATATTAAGCACAAAACTTCCAGCAGTGTTAAAAGTCTGCTGTGGTTGTACTACCCTGAGCCCCAGTCCCCAGCCAGCACTGGCCTGGAGAAACAGAAGCCATCCCAACAGCTGAAGCTCACAGAAACTGCCTCACCAGCCTCCTACTGTCCACCTGGGGCAGACTCTCCTTCCCATTACTCTCCCTCCTCCTCCAAGGTTAGATTTAATTACTTGGTTATTTAACTCTGAAAAGCATCTGGAAATGTAATTTGGGAGGAAGCATAACTACTATGCTGCTCTCAGTGCTATACAGAGTCAGTAAATCTCCAAAAAAAGAATTAGATGCTGAAAGCCATTTTTTCTGAATGCAAATGTAGCTGATGGCATCCAGCCAAGGGCATTCCCCCAGGAGCAGTGCTGACAGCCCTAGAGAATGTGCTGGGGATCTTTGCTGCACATCACATGAAACTTAGGAAAGTCCATCACTACCGTAAGACAACAGAACACACCAGGACTTGGTAAAACAGCCTGAATACTTTCAAAGGGAAACCAGGACTGTTTTCTTGTCTCTGCTGTTGTCAGAGAACTTTTTTTAAAAACACTTGGACAAGCTTGGACTCGACGATCTTAGAGATCTTTCCAACATTAATGATTCTACAGTTTGGGAAAGGTCTCACATCCACCAGGTCTCTCTTTTGCCTCACCGAAGCAGGTCATTTGCTCAAATGTTTCCTTGGTCCTGCCAGTTACAGTGCAACTGGCCAAGGGAACATCAGCCCCTCCCTAGGCTCATTCAGTCACACAATTATCTCACCCCATCCAGCCAAGGAGCAGATCCCAGCCTTGCTGCTACAGGAATATCTCAGTGCTGCTTTGCAAACCAGGCACCAGGGCTCTCTTTCCCACACCAGCTATGGCTCAGCTGTAGTAGAGACACAGCAGTCTCTTCCTCTGCATTTGTGCTGGAAGTTTTCAAGGTGTTTGACTTACCTGGGTGTAAATGGTAGAGTCCAAATGGATTCTGATTTTAAACAGTGGCTTTGCTCCATCCACCCACTTTGCATCCATGCTGGGCTGCTGTGAACAGACAACATCCAAGTACCTGGTTTCAGACTGTGGTGAGCAGGTGGCTCTGTGCAGACACCTGCTCAGAAGGTACTGCCTGGGGTGGAAGAAGAAGGGTCCACCCCCAGCACAAACACCACCTTCCCCATGAAAACAGGAACAGAGAGCACAGCCTCATTCTCCTGCTCTGTGCCATCTGCAACAGCCCAGCACACCACAGATACCCTCTGCATCTGGCATACCCAGAGAAAGTGGAATTAAAGGGGTCCTGCCTCCTACCCCTAAGAACTTTAAACTTTGGGGGTGCCCTGCAGTAGAGATCCTTTCAGCTGAGCAAAGCGCCAAGAGAAACCCAGAATTTACAGTGGTAACAAAAGCTCAGCTTCCCTCCTCTGTGGTACTTTCTGGGTCCCCAGGACAAAGGAGGAATTGAGAATCTGACTCCATGTTCTTAGAAGGCTAATATTAGGATAATATAATATAATATTATATTATATTCATTATATTCATTATAAAAATACTGTGCTAATACTATACTAAAGAATAGAGAAAGGATACAGACAGAAGGTTACAAAGAATGAATAATGAAAACTTGTGACTGCTTCCAGAGTCCCGACACAGCTGGACCGTGATTGGTCATTAAGTCAAAACAATTCACATGAAACCAATCAAACAACCACCTTTTGGATAAACAATCTGCAGACCACGTTCCAAAGCAGCAAAACAGGGAGAAGCAATCAGATAATTATTGTGTTCATTCTTCTCTGAGGCTCCTCAGGAGAAGAAATCCCGGTGAAGGGATTTTTCAGAAAATATGACAAAGACACTCCTCTTTTCCCACTGAAGCCCATTTCAGAGTTTCAGACGGCACCCTACCTTGCGAGAGTCAGAGTCTGGAAGGCCCAGGTAGCCGGGAGGGAGGGAGCAGGACACAGGCAGCTGCCGCTCCAGGGGCACGACGCGCCCGTCCTTCAGCAGCGGCACCCAGGAGAACCCCACTGCAGAGGCAACCAGGCACAGGGTCAGCACACACTGGGACATGCCCAGCTCAAAAACAGCTCTGGCTCACCCCAGAAGTCCAAGGGATCAACCACAGCAGTGTCACTAAAGCACCTTTTACCTGGTGAACAATTCAGACACAGCGCAGCCAGGCGCGGGTGTGAGGGGAGGAACAGTGTGTGAGCCACGGCTGTGCACCGTGGGCAGGGTCCTTGGAGGGCTGCATGAAGGGAGAGGCTGCCCAGCCAGTGGGACCCAGGTGTGCACATGCCTAGTGTTGCCAGGATCAGCCCCTGAGACCCTGATCTCACAGCAAGTTTATATTGGTGACTTGCCTGACAACAGCACATTTGTGCAAGTCAGGAACGTACAGAAAGAGCTGTCAGACTGCAGCAAAAATTTGAGATTTAATATAAACTAAAAACATGGAGTTTATTCCATTTTTCACCTACAATTTCATATTAGGCTGCTTTTAGAAAAGAAAATTCATACAGGCTGGTATGTTAATCACATTTTTTTCCATGTCCCTACATTTGTTTTATCTTGGCCTTTTACACTTCAACAGAAGTAATTTAAGCATTGAACATACCTTGAGTTTCAACGGTGTCTTGTTTTTTCGATGTTGCCTTTGTATTAATTTCACAGCTGACATGATAGAAGGTGAAAAGCAAATGATGCTTTTGATGGAGGTGAATTGGAAGCTCAATTTTAATCTAAAATGATATCATGATAGATCAGACTGTATTTTTAGTTGTGGAGTAATATTTTAGTTCTACTTCATTTCACAAATGTTATGTTGTATGCAGTTACACAAGACACATTCTTACCCACCTTAAATAACTCCTAACATTTTCATCACATTTGCAACATTACTTATTAATGGGGGTGTGTGATTGGAGTGCACAAAGCGTGACAGTAAAGACAGCAGAAAACAAACTGACATTAAAAACTGACAAAGGCTCTGGCTTTGCTGAGCCCTTCTGCTGAGGCAAAGGGCTGGTGATTATCTTTACCCATATTTCACCCAGCCCTAGAAAAAGAGGTGTCCTGAAAAGCCCCTTGGCACTGTAGCAGCCAGGAAAATCTGCTGTTTCCCAGGTTGCTTTTACCTCATCATAGAACTCGGGGCTCTGGTTGTGGTGCAGCACGGCAGCATAGGCGTGTGTGGTCAGCAGAGGGCCCCCAGGCTTGCCATATATGCACTGCAAACACAAAGGAACAGCTGAATTCAGGGTCCTGCCACCCTAAATCAGCTGGCCAACTTAAACCAGTGACCATGGAAATTCAGTGCTTTTCTCCTGCCCTGCTCAATGTGGCAGGTACAGAGCACCCAGCAGTGGCCAAATGGCAGCCCGGTTAAAAGGTAACGTTAACCCACCTTTAAGGGCCTGGCATCAGCTTCATCTGAATCCCTGAACTCCACACAGACAGCAATATTCCTTGCCTGAAAGCGGGGAGAACAGGAGCATGAGCAGCAATCACCCTGGCCCACACCAAGCCTGGCTGCAGGTCACTGCCTGGGTCACTGCCTGGGTCACTCCCAGGGTCACTCCCCCCAGGTCACTCACCTTTGCAAACACCTTCTGGTTCTCATACTTCAAGTGCAGGGGGTAGACATAGAGGTGGTTTTTGTAAACAGTGAAGGGGTAACAGTATTTTGCAACTTCTGGGACAAGCTCCTCCACTTCAACTGCAACATCCTCACAGCCCTTCTCAAAAGGTTTTATAGGAATGTAAGAAGCTGTGAAACAATCTGTAAGAGAATAAGAACTGAAAAAATTAGATCCACTAGAAAAGCCTTTTGGACAGGAGATTAGCCTACATAACCTGTGACAGGAGTTGCCAAAAGCCCATGGAATGACACTGAACACATCACAAGTTCTTTCTTTGCTTCAGTTTCTTTAAATGCAAGGTAAATAATCACACTGACCGTGTTTGTAAAGCCCTACAAAGTTATGGATCAAAAATGTCATATGAGATTGGTCCAAAAGCAGGCAGCTGGCTTCCTTCAGATTTAGGATGTGATGGCCAAAATGTAAGGCAGATCAATCCCTCAGGTAAATCTCTGCATTTGGACCACATCTGCTCCACAGAACGCATCAGAAAGACTTACAAGTCAGTGGTTGTGCTGAATTACTCATTTCTGACGGCAGCCCTGAGATACTCTTGTTAATGCAACAGCAAAACCCCCCCAGAAGCATTAACTCCTGAGGCTCAAGCCATTGGCACTTCTGATAAGATCCAAGATCCTTACTTGTGAAGTCCAGTGGGATGTCTTTGATGATGATATTTAACTGGGCTGGAATGACCTGCAGTTTTGTCTTCTCTGGTCTGTGTTAGGGAGAGAGGATCAAGAGTGTGAACCTTGAGAGCTCAGGTGCTGAGCACATCATCAGCATTTTTTGCTACCCTCCAAATAGTTTAGAAATTCCCATCTCATGCTTGCACTTAACTGTTTAAAAATGTATGTTAAAATGCCTGCCTAGCCCCTGCACCAGTCTCTTGCACTTACTTCTTATACTCAGCTAAAAGCTTCAGCATATCTTCATTTGAGAGTTTGCCACTGTCTTGCTTGTACAGGGGTGAGAATTTTCCATCAGCATCAAGGGTGCCCTGGGAGTCTTTAAAAACTGGCCTGCAGAAATGAAGAAGCATATTTTCTAAATGTTAGTAAACATACAGACACTGAGGTCTTTGACACATCTGAAGGGCAGCTCATCAGGCAAGGGGCTCACTGGCCTCTGACTGCTCCCAGTACCACAGACCTGACTATTCTCCCACCCTGACCCCACTCAGGCTGCAGCTGTCACATGAAATCACTGGGACATCATTACCCATTCCCCTCTCTCCAGCCAGGTCAGGACACATTCAGCCCATTTCCAAGCCTGGTCCACAATCACAAACACTCTTCCATCCCCTCCCACTAACACCAAGTGGTAAAGCACTTGCACATGGGGTCAGAGCACAGAAATCCCCCCAGGAAAGGAGTGCACAATAAAAACCACTTTGGAGACATGCACCAGCTTCCTCCTGGAGTCAGAGCAGGAGACTGGACTCTGCCCTGTATGAATACCAGCATCTCTGCCCTTGAAATTAATAGGTGTCTGTGTATAATAAGAAAATTAAAGCATCTGCACTCCACTTCTGTGCAAGCACTTTCCTCTGAGACCCAAAGGGGAAATGTTCCAGGGATGCAGAGCAACACAGCTCCCTGCACCAGCCCTCTCAGCTCCTTGGTGTCCAAAGGCAGCTCTTTACCCAGCAGGAACAAACCTGGAGCCAGTCCAAGCCAATAGCCCACCCAGAGCCCACCATTAGGGGAGGGTCCCCTTGGCAGAGGGCTGAGTGCTGGCTGCCAGGGTCCAGTGGCATCCCAAAACCACCATCTCAAAAACGAGCAGCCAGCACCACAGGAACACCCAGTTCAAGAATACACTTTGCAAGCATTATACCCCCCAACTCCAGCCCACTGTGACAGCTTCCTGTGTTCCCATGTCATTCCCAGCACCAAAATGCAATTTAGCACTAGGAGGCAGTAGATGAGCTTGCCTTCCTCTGACTGAGATTTAAGAGAGTTAGCACTGACATACTTATGAGTCCCAGTAAAAGAACAGCAAGGGAATGGGATCACTACCTCCAGCCATTCTCAAGAACATTAATTAAAGTAGAGTTTAAGACAGAAAACAAACCAATCTGATTGCCACTGCCAGGCTGGGAAGGCCTCTTCTCTCATCCTGTCCCTGGCAGTGGCTGGTGCCAGGAGGGAATTTCTGCAGTGATTCCCTTGGTAGCATGGGACAGTGGGACAGTGTATTTTATCCCCAGGAACGTTCTGCCCTGACAGCAGTAGCTGCAGGTCAGTAGGAAGGTTACTGCCTTCCCAGCCCTAGCACTGTTTACTTTTTAATATTTTGTTTCTAATTCTAGATAGAGCATTTCAGGTCAATCCCAATTCTTTCTTAGGAGCTGGAGCCAAACTCTGCCCTCAGCTGCAACCTCACTGACTTCAGCCACTTGGCCCCTTGCCCAACCATGTCCCAGGTCACTCTGAGCAGCAGCAGCAGCTCCCAGTGCGGGCAGAGCCCAGCCCAAGGTGAGGCACTGACCTGGCAGCCCAGCCGAAGGGCATCCGGTACTGCCCCAGACGGCTGCACACCTGCTTGGCCACCTTGTGGACCTTCTGGGCAGTCTGCAAAACACAAGAGAGGCAGGTCAGGGGTGCCAGGGCTTGATGCTGCCCCAGAACAGCAGTGAAAGGAGCTGCAGTCTCCAGGGAGGAGCATCTCTGTGTGCTCCAGGCACCAGCGCAGCTGACAGACATCCCTGTGTGTCCCTTCACAGCACCCACAGCTGTCAGCCTGCAAAGCAGCAGCAGCAAACATTGTGGGCAGTCATGTTAAACCTCCTCAGGACTGAACTGCCAGGGTATTTATTAGTGCTCTATTTGCCAAAAGGTGTTAGTGTCTTTTCCAAAAATGACTGCACTTGGCTCATCCTATACAAAGTGTGCCAAGGGAACGCCATCATTACCAGTTATTCCATAAGTGACTTTTCAGGAACTACTCTTGACTGGCTGCAACAAGGCAGCATCAGCTCCACAGGGATGCACAAACTGAAGCTGGTGGCAGCAGCAGCAGGGCCTCTCTCTTGGATGTCAGGAAAAATCTTCACTCAAAGGATTGTCAAGCATTGGAAAGGCTGCCCAGAGAAGTGGTAGAGGTGTTTAAAACACACGTGGCTGTGGTGCTTAGGGACACAGCTTAGTGGTGGAGCTGACAGTGCTGGGTTAATGGTTGGACTCAGTGATCTTATAGGGCTTTTCCAAGATAAAGGATTCCATGATTCTATGCAGACACTTCATTCTCTTTTTCCTGTCAGCCCAGTCCAGGCTTTGGCTTGCTGAAGTGTAAGGGGGAAAGGTCTGGCCCCAAATGCTTGGCTCTTTCTAATCCTCTGCCTCTTTCCAGGGAAAGGAACCAAGTCTCCCATGACAGCCCAAATGAAGCCAGCCTGGGAACAGTGCAAGCAGAATGGACAAAGCCTGTTTTTGCCAGCAAGAACTGAAGAGCTGCAGAACAACCCATGTTTCATCCCCTCTACCCCTGCAGCAGCAGCAGCAGACAGCATCACCCAGTTGATACCCCCATGGCCCCAGCCAGTACCTTCCCAGGGTCTGAGTTTTTCATGTAGGGCTCTGCACAGTGGGCAATGCTGCCCTGCAGCACCTTCTCCACTCGGGCCACCAGGAAGATCTCTGTGTGCGGGTTGGTCACGGAGAACACCCCCTGCAACAGAGAGGCAGCAGCTGTCACTGCAGGACCCCAGGGTACACCACAGGGTGCAGCCTGATATCACACACTGATATGGGGGTGTGCCCCTTCCCACACCCCACACACCCTGCCCTGGGATGGGCCACAGGGGCTCACCAGGCCCGAGCATGGCCAACTCTTGGAAAACTCTCCCTGCGCTTTGCCCACCACTGCCAGTGAGCCCTGCACGGCCACTCCAACACTGACCAGAACTGAAGAGAAAAGCTGGCTTCTGGTTACACAGAGGATAACAACACGCTTCAAGGTCACTGAAAGCCCCGGCAGTGACACAGAAGGAGGAGAGGGGGAGGCACTGACCCGTTTTATGTAGCGCAGGCAGGACTCGGGCAGGCCGTGCACCAGGCCCTGCGCAGGGCCCGGCCCCGCGGCTCCCTCTGCCCGGGGCTCGGAGCCCTCCTGCAGCATGTCCCGCACACAGGGCGGGTTCAGGTCCACGTGGAAGTCAGCTGAAATCTTGCAGTTACTCTTCAGGTCGAATAATGCCAAGCTTAGGAAAAAGGGCTCAACCTGGAAATTGGATTGAATATCTGTGTCATAAAAAACGCACGGCACAGGCTCAAGAGTGTCAACAGCACTGCTTTCCCTGACAAAGAAACTGGGAATCTTCTGCTCCTCTTTGTTCCTTTACTTTGGTACGCCAGCATTTTGCAGAACTGTGACATGTAGCCACATTTCTCTTCACAGAGAAAAGCAAGGCACGACTTCCCAAGAATATTTCTGAGATTCACATTCTCTGAACCTCAGAGAAAGGAAAAACAATTCTTATCTCATTTGCTCTCATGTGTTGTGCCAAAGTGGAATGCAATGTGGAGATTGTTTACCCAAAGTGATGGTGTTTTGTTTCCTTGGCCTGTCAGGGCCAGGTGTGTGTGTGTGCGTGTGTGTTGGGACTGTGGGCTGACAGCCACGAGATTCTGGGCAGTGGAGTGCAGTGGAGTGCAGATTCAGTTAAGACGTAATGTAATAAATGTAATATAATACAGAATAGTATAGTATAATAAAGTAATTAATTAGCCTTCTGATAAGATGGAGTCCTCCTCATCATTTCTCCCTCGTTGGGGACAAAAAATATCCACTATAGTGACACACAATCCATGTTATTTGCTTTATGAATATACAGATCCTTTTTTCCTGCACCTTCTTGCATTTTGACCTAGTCAGCTTGAACACAGCTATATGAAATAAAAGAATGAAATCCATATGTTTTTTACCTAAGTGGTAAACTATGAAGTCGGGAAGAAAAGATGAGCTCAATTTATTGGAGCTGTTTATCATTTTGCAATAAGAAATAAGCTTAAGAGTGTTTATGATCACCTACTAAAGATCACTGTATTTATTTTCCAAAGTCCAGCAGCTCTGGATGGCTCAACTGTGAAACTCAAAATGTTCCTCAGATGCTATCCCAGAAGGAAAGTTAGCTCTCCCAGCCAGGAGAGCTCAAATACAAGGCTGACACTGTTGAGGAAATGCATGTGCAAAATCTGCCAACTGCTTTGTAGCTACTGACCTTGACAGCACCAGGCAAGTGGCAAATAATTCATGTATTTCTAATTCAAACATCCTAGTAGGCGTGCATCCATGGAAAGATAAAAATGCAGGCCTGAAGATAAAACTGTAGCATGCCCAAGACATTCCAGCATGACTTGGAGGCATTACATCAATGCTGAAAATGTGCTGATTAGGTCTCACTCTGGACCTGATTAAGGATGGATAACAAGAATCTTTGCTATTAGCAATGCATCCATCTGCTGGGAGTTACTGAGCCTGGTGTTGTGTCTCAGAGCTGTGAGCTGCCTCTATGAAACCATCACAAAAAAGCCTTTGTGATTCTCCCAGGCATCAGACAGGGCAGCATCAGCAGAGATGGGGCAGTGCTGGTGCCTCTGCCTACCCTGCTGCTCTGCACCCCTGCAGAAAGGGCTGACTCCAGCCAGAGCAAGCACATGATGTGACAGCAGTGATTTGTTCTGGGAGGGAAGACTGGAGGAGACTGGTCTGCTCAGCCCAGCAGAACAAAGGCTGAGGTGAGATGTGATAGCTGCCTACAGACATCAGAGGCTCAGAAAATACAAGGGTTTTTAGGCTAGGGCACAACTTTGGCACAATAACAAATGCATATAATAAAGGGACTGTGAATAGAGCTAGGCTGGGAGTCAGAGGAAGGTTCCAGAACAAGGAAATCCCTTGCCATTAGGGGAAACAAAATAAAACACAGCCGTGAGTGGTCTGGAGATGGAGCCCAATCATTTACCAACAGGACTTCCACAGGGATGCAGAATTTGGCAGACACACAGTCCCCATTCCCTGTGCCCCTGAAGCACAGGTTTCCCAGCAGGCTGAGGCACATCAGCTCAGACCCGGTCCCCAAACATGTTTCTGGACTCTGGGCCAGCAGTCACTGCCTGTCCAGGTCCCACTGGTGCTCATGGCAAAATGGGATTGTTTTAAACCCCACAGATTAATTTGCCAAGGTATTTTCTTGCTGGTGAGAGGAAAAAAGACAAAGCAGGACATGCTGGAGCTCCCCTTACATTGGTGGGTCCATCTTCTGCCCTGTCACTCAGCTGAGCAAGGAGGTTGAGGGAGAAGTCCTGGCAGCAAACCACGAAGCGCCGGCTGCACTTTTCCTCAAAAGGCTTCACATCTGGCTCAATCCCTGAGAAATCGAGTCTCTAGACAGCAAACAAACACATCTGGTCTCATTAAAAAAGAAAACAATCCCCTGAATAATGTTAAGGGATCACATTACTGCCAATACTATCTTTATCAATTTTTTTTAAGTGGTCCGAAAGGTATAAGACAATCACAAATGAGTGTGATTTGATATCATTACACAAAGGTATTCAGGACATGGATTCATGGGTATGTATCAATTTTTAGCAACCTGTTTTGTAGAGCACAGCAAACTAAACCTCAGAATGATTTCAGTTCCTTCCTGCTTTGTTGTAACCCGGGGGATCTTCCCAAACACCACTTAGAGCTCAGGCAAGAAAGCAGAACACGAGACAACAAACAGAAAAGTGCCTTCCACCATGAAGGTGTGGCCAGCTTAGAGATGGCCCCTGTGCCTGAAATACAGACAAGGCACAGGTGGGACTGTAAACAACATTTCACAGTGGAAGGTCCATCCAGTTGCACAGCAGTAACTGGTAAGGCTTGAAACAGCAGAGAGTGTCTGGCTGGGAAATCCAAACAGGCTCGATGATCATCACCTCCTCCCTAAACCCAGCACACCCACCCTGGCCTGTGCCTCCACACCCACCCTCCTCAAAGAGCAGCCACCAGCAACCAAAGACCCTCAGCCTTTGACACACCCATTGTGCTGGGCACTGGGGACAGAGCTACCAAACATCCCTAAATACCAGCAGGTATTTTTTGCTTCCCTTATTTTCTTTTCATGAGGAAAGTACATTGCAGGTACACATTCCTGCTCCCAGTTTCCTCAGCACCAGGCACGCAGGTGTGCATGTACCAGCACTGACTGGAGCAAAGACTAAATGCCTGGGGTTACAGCAGATGCAACTGACCCACACCAGAATGAAGCACTCTGGGTATAGAAAGAGGGCACTGAACTCAACCTAACCATTTGGTTAGGTAAAAGAAGTTATCTTAGATGCTCCACACTGAGCAATATTTCCATTTTTATTATCTGACTAGGATACAGGAAGCTTCTCAGAGATTCTCTTAAAAAAAAAAAAAAGCCTCCTGGATGCTTATCTTCCTTCTGCTAAAGACTCTAAAGAATTGCCAAGAGAAAAGCTCATTTCGTACAACTAAGCCTTTTAAAGACTAATTGCATTTCCTTGTTAAACCAGAATGTTCTATTTTACAGGTGTGAACACGCCAAACCAGAAGGAGAACCAGAAACCATGACATACCCTGGAACAGTTCTCTAAAACTGTTAGCCATTACAGCTCATTCCACTGAAATCCCACACCTGGACCCTGGCAGATAATTCAAGTTCAAAGCCAAGAAGAAAACAGGCCAATAGACAATGACCCCTCCTCCAGTGCACTAGACCAGCACAGGGTTTCTTCCAGTTTCTCTGTCCCTACATTTGAAAACTCCCTGAAGACTGAGGGAGTAAATTCCCCTGTAAAGCCCTGCCATGGCCTTTGCCACCACTGCTCCCTGCACCAGATGTGCTGAGCCCATGCAGCATTGCAGCCATCCATGCAACACCTCTTCTACTGCTCCTTCTTGCAAGCATGAGAACCTGCCAGAGCCCCAGCGAAATTCTGGTTTGAAATCCAGCAACACCAAGATGCATCATACAAATGCCAGCAAAGCTGGAGGGAGGCCATGTGTGGGGCTGCTGCAACTCTTCCCTGTATTAGAGCTACCTCCTGAGCACTGACACCTCATTCTGCTCTCACTGACAGGAATATGGGCTGCACTTCTGCTCTGCCCTGGAAAACATGCTGCTCCTGCAGGCAAACCCTGTGGCCATGCAAGGGGACAAGGGAGGTGACACAGTGAACAAAACCTCACACTGGGAAATGTGGGAGTGTTTACCTGGACTTCTGGGTCAAAAGAAAAGATGTTTTGTCTTCCATCATTCCTGCTCAGTTTGTTTAGTTGATCTGTTTCTCTTCCATACTAGGACAAAGGAAGGCATTGATATTAGTGCCTGGCCACACAGAGGCAAATACTCATTACTGGGAAAGAACTGAATCCAAACAAAATAATTACTTTTCAGGTTCCCTTTGTAATACATGAGCTGATGCAAAGCACTGTCATGGTGCAAGGACAGTGCAGAGATGTGGCTGTGCTGAAGGAAAAAGCAGGCAGAAGCAGGCAACCACACTTGGAGGTGAGGAACACACAGCCTCAAACCATGGGTGAGACAGATGGGTGGGATAACAGAGACCCCACCAGGACCTGGTGCCTGCCCAGAGCTGGAGACACAGAAAGCAGAAAATCCCTCTCCCAAATAAGCTGGACAGAAGCAGCTGTGGGTGGGGAGAGTGATCCTGCAAACACAATACCTTCATCAGCTCTGGATGCATGCTTCTCTCCAGGCTCTCCAGGATGTTCTCTGACTTTCCCTGCGTGCTCGATTCATCATCTGCAAGGACACCAGAAACAGATGTTCAAAACAACTGCAGGAGCAGCACTCTGCCAGAAAGCATCCTGCAGTATTTGCTAACAATAGCACAGAAACAGTTTACAGAGACTTCTCCATTCCTTGGGAGTAAGATTTTTCCATGCATTACCAGTATCAAAGTGTTCTATTACAGTCTGCTAGGCCTGTCCAGAGCAGAACTTCACAGAGCCAATTTTCCAGGAGCCTTGAAACTTTGCCATGGATTTCCCTTCCAGAAGAAGGGTCGCATTTCCCTCCACTTTTATTCCTCAGACTATCATCTGTGTTATACTAAGCCCCTTTGCATGATACTGTGTGTCAGCCACAATTCTTGCTTTAAATTCAGTACAGTATACACTTCTCCAGGCACACTGCCTCTATCCTGTGCAGAAGGGAGGTGTTTGTTTACAAACTGACCTTGCACAGACTCCACAGCATCCTTCTTCTCTTGCACCAAACTCTCAGTATTGCTCTGAATGATCTTCCTCAGAGTTACCAGCCATTCCTCCATCTCCTGCTCAGTTTCAGCTGCAAGGTAGTGGCTGTACTTGTCTATTGTCTTCAGCTCAAAGGCATAGCGGCGCATCTTGGGACACTGAACAACAAAAACAGATTTATATTGCATTTTCCTCAACAATCCAGTACCTGCCACACAGCTCCTCTCTGGGAAAGCATCCTGAGCTGAAACACCACAAAATACAAAGCAGGCACCCTCCCTGACACAGCAAACTGGCTGCAATCACAGAGGGCTTTGTGGCTTGAGCAGGGCACAGGTCCATGGCCAGCTGCTCTGAGTGAAGGAAAGCCAGACTGGAGCACAGGCACTGCACCAAGGAGCAGGAACAAGCTCCTTCTGATGTCATCAGACCTTTAATATTAACCCAGAGCAGGCAGGAATTGGATTTGTCTGACATGGCAAGTAATGCTGCACTCCAGGACACTTAGACGCATCTATCCTTAAAAAGCAAGTGGTACATTGCAGCTTTTTGCAGCTGTGCTGGCCTTTAAACAGCATTTTCCAACCAGAAGCCAAGGCAAATCTGATGCAACTTGGGAAGTACAGCTCATAGATCACTGAGGTGTGTGCATTATTGCTTTTACTGTGCTCAGAAAGATAAATGGAAACTCACAGCTCTGACTCATCCATGCTGAAGCAAACCACTGGGGTAATTTAAGCCACCCTGCACCAAGATCAGTGCTTGCAGCTTCTGCAGAGACAGCAAGAGCAGAAGGCAGAGCAGCAACCCACTGCTGCACCTCACTCTAGCACAACCAAGCAAACACAGGGTTTAGACCTGTACAAATACCTGCTCCTAAAACCTTATGACCCCTGAGTGGGTCCTGAACTCCGAAGGACTACCTGCTTGCATGGACTTACCAAGACACAGCTTAAGAAACAAGAAGCTGGAGCAAGCAGCAATTAGAGGAGGAAGATGCCCCAGATAAAGTAATATCATTTACTCACTGGCCTATTGATCAGTTTAGCTGGCCAGCTTTGGGTTAGTTTGCAATTCCATGCCTTCAGACCTCAGGAGAGCAGGCCTGCCTGTCTCAGAGCCAGCAATCCATGCAGAGCCCCACAGAAAGGACACCTACCTGAACCACATCATTGCAAGCATCCAAGAAAATGCAACCTTTGGATTCTTTTGAAATTTTCTCATCTTTGTAAGAATTCAGAATATAGGAGCCATCTGTGAGCTGCGACAGGTAAAAATATCTCCTCTTGAATACCTGTAAAAACACAAATTCTTGTTCAGGCAAGTATTCACTCTGCTGTACATCACAAACCATAGCCATGGTTTGTGCTGCCCTCCCTGCTCTTGAGAAAAGACTGTAACACAAAACACTGCTGACCCTGGAGTGCTCAGATTCTCCCATTTGACTATGGCTTGCTTTTACAAAGAGAGATTTCCATCATCTTCTTTAATTTTAATGCCCTTGTTGTTATTGTAAGTTTGCCCATCTAAAGCAATGCCCCAGGGCTTCCAGCTCATCTCTCAGCTGGCTCCAGCCTCATTTATCTTTACAAAGCAATGCTGCACAGTAAATTCAGATCAGCACATTACTTGAAGATCCATCCCACCCTAAAGCAGGTATTTCCAGAGCCTTTTTCATACAGACCTCAGTTAGACTTACAAAGCAATTGTCTGGAAGACTTAGGAACAGACATGTGGAAATTCCTAGCACTCAAATGCAAGCCAAGGGACAATGCAATCCATTCAACTGCTTGGGTTTTTTGTGGCTTTGGGTCTTTTATACAAACTTATTTTCATGAGCTGACTTTGGCTTAGCATCCAATTCTTACATTAAAAAGCAGTAATTTCAGGAGAATTGTCCCTGTGTTTCTACTACTGATTTTCATGAAGGAAAAAAAGCTCTCCAGTATCTCTGAACACCTTTCTTCATGCTTGTCAGCCAAAAGCTACTGGACTGTAATTCAGGAGACCATTTTGGCAGCAATTGTGGTAGCACCATATGCTGTAAGGAGCAGGGTGCATTTCACTGTTGCTGGGTATCTGTGAGGAGAATCATGAAGGAAACCAGGCCAAGCAGCACTGCAAGGATTTCTACTGTTCTGTCTACCTGGAAGAGCTATGAATAAACACAGCATTTTTCATCCCACATGGGAGATTACAAGTAATTTCCTGTTTCTATCATTACTGACACCAGCACAGGTTCAGTAAACCCCCTGGCTTGCAGAGAACTGGGAGGGAGCCTCGTGCCCTGAACCATAACCCATCCCTTCTGAGAGTAACCTCTGGCCTCATTTGGATGATAATTAGCTGTAGAGATGCTCCACGGGCTGCTGAGCTTTAAGTTTTATAAGATTTAACTAAACCTTTAGCTCAACAGAGCATAAAGACACATGGAAAGCCAAGGATGTGAGGCATTAATCCAGCCTAAACACTGATTTAGCACTTCACTGAAGCAATCTCAGGAATTCTGGCAGTGGATGCTACAGAAACCATGACAGATCTCTCTCTAGATATTACAGGGTTGATATCCCTTGTGGTTATGGGATTTCATGCTAAACAGTTTGCATTTGCTGAACCCTGTTCAAAAGCAAATGCAGAATCAAACAGCAAACACCTTTCCTGTGATCTTCCCCCGTGCAAGCACTGCTGTCAGAAATCACTGTCAGAAGATGAAATTAATACTCCAAACCTCTGTGAGCAGAGGGAACATCCCCTCTGATCAGGCTACAGGTGCTGCTGGTGAGCACTGAGATGGCAGAGGGAGGGCTAGAGACCTGGGGGCAGTGCATTTGGGCAGAGAAGGACAGAAGGACAGTCCTGGTGCTGTGGTTGTAGCACAGGCCACCAACAAACCATGCTGCAAACCAGAGAGGGAGAGCTGAGCCAAACCAGGGCAGTTCCCTGCACAGGAAAGGGTGCTCTGAAATAAAGGGTGGTAATGAGCCTAATGAGAGTTGGCTTGTGGCTCAGCTCTCCACAGAGCACACGCTTGGCACAGTGTGAGACACCAACAGCCCAGCAGGGAACCAGCACTGACAAGAAGGACACACCACAGCAGCCTCTCCAAGGCTGAAGATGGCCAGAGTCCTCAGCTTCCTCACATGTGCCTCAGAGGTGTTGCTGATTATGTGGTAAAACCACAAAACTTTCTAAGAGGAGAACCCCAGAATCACAGTGTAGTTGAAAGAGACTGCCCAGTTTTAGCTCTGGACATGAAGAGTTTTCCTTAGTGACTACTTGGCTTCCTTTTTTCCTCTTCCTATGATGCTCTGCTTCAAGGGAAAAAAGCATGAGAATTATGACTAATCATCCAGATAACTTAGGAGACCCCTGGCTCCAAGACACAGCTCAGGGAACAGCTCCTGATCCTCAGTACTTTGATATCAGAGCTTCACTGGAGACTCTGGATCTTCTGAATTGAACTGAAGCCAGTGCAGTTCAGGTAACTTCTCTGAAAGGCAGGTCTGAGGTGCAGAGCACTGAGACCAGCACCAGCAGAGGCTCAGACTAGAACAGACCCAACTGACTATGCTGACTACAAATGACATCACCTCCAGAAGTTTCAGGGAAAAAAGTTCCTTTAAACTTGCTTGGAAAAGCAGAGGATCAGAAAATCCTTTTCTGTCTATCACCTCCAAGCCCATTTTAAAAAACAAATTAAAATTAGCCCTATGAACAGTCCTGTTCCACTTCCCCTGGAAGCAGAACTCACTGACTCAAGCCTTGGAACAGTTAGGCTTTTTGAGATTATTTTAACATATCCTTACAAACTCCCCAACAATCTCTCTGTGCTGTGACAAGGCAGCTGCATGGTGGGACTGCAGACAGGCTCAGTGCCATAGCAAAAACCTGCGGTGGAACTGCTCAAAATCTCTGCACAATCTGAGCAATGTCACACTGGATTATGAAGAGCAGAGAACAGGAGACAAGGCAGCTGCTGCATTTAGGTCAGTAATGCTACATCTCTGCAATAATATCACCCCTGCCTTAAAAGCAAAGATTTATCATTTTAATTTTAAAGCTGGCCTCTCTACATGTTTCCAACCAGCAAGGAAACTGTAAATTCAGAAAGCTGTCTTTGCAGGGCAGCTGTTTCCTATCCTGGGCCTCAGCTGCTCATCCAGAAAACAATCTTGCTTTACCAGAGCATGCTTCACCTTTTGGTCAGCTTGCCTGTCACGGTCCAATGTGCATCAGCTTTACATGCTGGGGAAAGGAGGGTCAGAAACGGCTGCCAGGCTGGGTATTCCAGCCCACCATGGGGTACAAGAGGGGCAGGTGCCCATCCCAACCCAAACCCAGCCACTGTGCTCCTGGGGGCTTTGGAGATGTGGCCTGAACTTCACCTCAATCATCAGTAACTGCACCAAACTCACCTTCATGGTAACAGTGATGGTGCTGTTGACATTTGCTTTGTGCAGCCAGCCCTGCTTTATCACACCCCCCTTCTGGGAGCACAGGGAAGAGGAGTCCTGAAAGACAGCAGACAATCATAAAAAGAGGTCAGGTAAACTGTTTCCCACAGGAAATTCTCCTTGGACAAAGGGATTTGTCCACCCTGGAAAGCAATACCATTTTAACTATAGCAATACAATGACATGTAGAATGTATGTGCAACAGGTACAGCTATGCATACAATGCTATCACAAATAAAATAAAATAAAATAAAATAAAATAAAATAAAATAAAATAAAATAAAATATCAGCGATATTCCTTTCCAATAAAGAGGTAGAACAGGCTAGATTGAGTCACCTTTTAAAAAAGAAAGATTACATCTATTCTGATAGAGCTGCACAGTGATTTTGCAATGAGGCATCAGGTTCTTATGCAGGATTTCAAAACGGGGAAGATGGAAATTTTCAAGATGGTCTGTTTAGGAAGTTGCAAAATGCAGAACTCTGAACTTTTCCTGTCATTTCCCTTTGTCATTCTCATATTTTTAATTTCAGCAAAAACCACCAAACCCCAGTAAAATAACTGAAATGTAACTGTCTGATTTCACATTTACCAAACCACAAAGCTTCAAGTGACCCAACCAGGCTGTTTTTGGCACACCAGATGGGTTCCACCTGCTCCTGTCCCATGGTCCCAGGAAGAGAGAATGGCTCTCCACTCACACCTAACCATGACCTCCACTGGGGAGGGAGGGAATGGAGAGCCCAAAGTGATGAAAAAATCTCACCCAGGGGTTCCCAGTGACTCAGCAGCAGAGGCAGCCCCAGCGTGCCCTGCTGAGCCATGAAGGAGCCGCTTTACAGAGCCTGCTGCATCCAAAGGGAGGGCTTCACTCTTTCCACGTCCAACTTCCAGAGTAAATTTTCTGATGCTTTATTTCCCTGGGTAAAACAACCTATGATCTCTCCTTTATAGTGGTTCACCTTTTTTTTATCAAGAGATTTCTTTTACTTGAATTTCCATTACACAATTCTAATGCAAATGCTCTGTCGGGAAACTGTAACAGAATCCTTTAGATATGGCCATGCCAAAAGATACCAACCTCAAAACATCTGTGAAAGCACTTGCAATACTCTTCCACAACAAACCTCAGTAACTTCTCTTGTTTGAGGATTTGGGACACTGGCCAGAAGAAGAAAGGTCTCCAAATTTTGATAGAGTATTTTTGTCCTTTTGCTTTTTTGGAGGCATGCTGATACCAGTGCACAGCAATGTCTCCAGCCCAGAGCAGACATTTTTTAAGAGGCGGCACCTCAAGTTACTGATGTAATGCAAATTAACAACATAGCTAAAAAAAGGTTAAGGCCAAACTTGACAAAACATTTCCATTTATAAAGAAGCCAATGCAGTCCAGATCTGAGGTGTGCTGGGACATACCCCAGTAATTTGAGAAATGTGCATGAAACAGCCCCTCCCAATCTTCAGTTCTGCAACAAAGTTCCCTTTTCCTCTGTAATTTCTCAGCAGTAACGTATTGGTGCCATGGGAATTTTAAACAGCTGGGCTAAACCCTTCCCTCTGTACACAAAAACTTCCTAATATCACTTGGACAGATTAATCTCCACGTGGTGCTTGAAACAGAAAAACACTGCCCATCCCTTCTGTAGCACATGTGATATTCAAGGGCAGGAAACATGGCACCTGCATCATCCAAAATAACCACCAGGTCTGAGATGTCCCTACTGGGCAGAGCCCCCAGCCCACCCCACAGAGGAGCTCCAGGGCTGCCAATCCTCCCTGATGCCAGCTGAGCACAAAGATGCCCCTTCCAGAGGTGCAAACACCTCCCAGCACTGGCACAGGACGGGCAGAGCAGGACGGACACACTGTCAGCAGGGCGGGTCGAAGTGACTGCTGAAAAATTGCTGATTATGTGGTAAACCACAAAACTTTCTAAGAGGAGAACCTCAGAATCAGAGCGTAGCTGAAAAACAGACTGCCCAGTTTTAGTTCTGGACATGAAGAGTTTTCCTTAGTGACTACTTGGCTTCCTTTTTTTCCTCTTCCTATAATGCTCTGCTTCAAGGGGAAAAACCATGAGAAACATGACTAATCTTCCAGATAACTTAGGAGACCCTTGGCTCCAAGAGATTATCAGGTCATGCTTTGAAATAAATCACTGCCTCACTTTTGATCTCATTTTCACAGCAGAAAGCAACTCACCAGAAAACCATTCCTAGGAACTGAATTCTGGCCTTGTGTTGTGAAATTAACTTTTTAATGTATTCCTGTTTTTTTTAACAAGAAGACGTTAAAAAAAAAACCCAAAAAACCAACCTTCTCCTTACCTCATCCTTTTCAAAGTCTTCATCAATTTCAAACACATGGCTTGGAATCTTGTCTGGCCTAAAGGATTTGCTGAAATCACAACACATTTTCATGTTTAATGAATGGAACATGAGGGTTGTATGAGCCAGAGGCTGATGCTGGATCCAGAAAGCAGCAGCCAAAGCGCAGGCTACAGAGCACAGAAGATAAATTGCAAGAGACCTACGGCTCCCTGCAGCTGGGGAAAGCTAAGTTCTGAGTGCATTTCATGGAAATTAGGCACAAGCAGTCTGTAATTAGCTTTCTCATGTTAGCTCTTGATTCTGCAGAGTTTTTGCTGACTTGCTTCTATGGAACAAAGAGAGAGCACTCTGGTTTATCTTCCATCTTTACCAAAAAAAAGAAGCAAGATCAGACTACAAGATTATTCAAAAATTTTAACAGTATTTGATCAGCAGTATGACTCCATTGCTGCTTCACATCCCCTCGAGACCCTCAGAACACACCCACTACATCCAATTAAGAAGAAAAAGCATTTAACAAGCTTCCAGCACATAGGCAGCCGGGACAGGGGTCCAGACATGCCCAGAGCGTGGGCAGTGAGCAGAGCGGCGCGCCATCACACAGGAAATAACAATCCAGCAGAAACCTGAGATGGATGTGCCTGCCTGCAAAACCCAATTAGCTCTGGAGCTGGGAGCACTGGCACAGCACTGGCACAGCACTGGCACAGCACTGGCACAGCCCAGCGTTCCCAAGCGCAACTCCCCAGCAGCAATATCACATCACCCCTCCCTGTACTGGGGCACAAGGAGAATCTGCCTGGCCTGTGTGTGAGGCACACTGGAACATCAGCCCAGTGGCACCATGAGGCTCCTGTGCAGGCACTGCCAACACTATTTACCCTGCCATGGGTCTGGGCTGCAGTCTGTCCTCATCCCAAACAGAGGGGCTGTGCACACACTGGCGGGTGGGATGTGAAGTGCTGACCACACAACACTGTGGGCATCTCCCTGGTACAGCTGAGGGACAATGGCAGGGCAACACAAACCTCTGGCTCCAACCCTGCTTGTGGGACAGGCACCTGGGAAAGGGCAGGCTGCTCCTGCTCAGGCCTGGGATCACACATCAGCATTCCAAGGGAGCACGACACTTACCATGGCAACATCCGAAAGTCTCCTGAGTATTCCTCATATTTGTAGTTCACCACGAACCAGTCAGAGCTGTAGGTTTTAATGCACTGAAAGGAAAACAATACAGCTCTCAGAAAGCTACAGCAAGCACACCAAAGCCCAGCACCATCTGAGAGGTTACACACTGCAGGGTGAGGTAAGCACAAGTGGGAAGGGCGTGGGCAAGGCTGCTTCACTTGCTTCATGTAGCAATGCAGAATTTCATAAGGAACCTTTTCAGCACAGAGACAAAAATCACACAGCATCTGGCCTGCCACACAGCTACAGATTTTGGATTTACATCATTCCAAGGCTCTAAAAAAGGAGTAGTGATATGGGAGGAGACTCTTTTCCAGGAGGCAAAAGTTTTCTGTCCTCAGAAACACAGTGCATCTAACTCCACACGACCACTGCTTTTTGCTCTGCTGCACTTGAAGGGAATGGTCCTGGAGAGCAGCACTTTGCAACAAACCCACAGCACTCCAGATGCTCCAGGGAGGTTGTGGATCCCCTCCTTGTCAGGCAGGTGGTGCAAAGCCACTCACCTTGGCTGTGTCCAAAACCCACTGCAAGGACACTGCACGTGAGATACCTGTGAGAGCTCTCCTGAGCAGCAGGTCAGGCAGGGCTGCCCACAAAGGAGAAGCCAAGGGAGCTGCAATGCTGCAGATCAGGAGCTACAGCTGGGCATCCTGTCCAAGGGCCATCAAGGGCTGAAGGCAGGTGTCACATGGGCTTTGTCCCTACCTCTTTGACAAAGAGACTCTGAGCTTTCTTTAGAGCATCTTCTGGCACTGTTGACTGGACAGTCCTTCTCTGTCGGCCGATGACTGAGATCTGCAGGAAAAGGAGAACAGTTTCAGCAAAACTGCATCTTCAGGGCTTGACACTCTAAATAAATGTGGTGGGCCTAAGCCACCAGTGGGTCATTTTGGTTTTATGTGTCAGTAATGCAGCCAAAATTAACATGTGGTTAATGGTGGAAATTTTCCAAGGTAAGCAGGATGGGAGACGAGTGAGCCTCAAACATGGGAAAGAGCCAGAGCAAACTCACAGACACATCTTCAATTGGAAAGATCAGGAGGTCCCGGAGGGGATCGCTGTAGATCTGAACTCTGCGCTGGAGGATCACGTTCTCATAGTCCAGGGGTTCCACCACTTTCGTTTTTTCCTGCAGGAAAATCAGATTATGAAAAATATTACACGTTTAACATCTAAAATAACCAGTAACTAACATCTTGTCTTAATTTCAAACTGTGTGACCACTGGACTGCCCATTACTCAGCACTCTGATGCTCCTGTGCTGCAGGTCACCAATCACTGATGAGCACGTTTTGCAGAGAGGGAGATGAAGGGTTAAGTTTGAAGCAATAAGCTATGGGAATAACAAAGCACTGAGCTGCTCTTTCTCAGCACAGTCTCTAATTTCCTAATGGAGCAAGAAAGCCTCCTGGACAGGCCATAGCTTTCTTTAACAGCTGCAAGATCCAGCATCTTTATGTTTGAACAGCTCATCTGTGCAGCTTGGCAGAAACACAGGAAGGCTCCTGCACTGGCTCGGGGCTGGCTTTGCTTGAGGAGCAGATGAGAGCTGTGCTCTCCTAGGAATGAGGAGAGCCAGGCTGCAGCTACCACTGCCAAAGCAGGAATCTCAGCCCCTGGAAGGAAGAATAGCATCCCTCTGGAAAGACAGGAAAGCCCTCTCCATAAATTGCAGCCCAGACACAGCCAAAGGCCAGAGCCCAGTTTTATTCCCACTCACATTTCAGGGAAGCAAGAGGAACTTCTCCAAAAATCCCTGGAGTCACGACCAAAAACTATTAGGAGAGTTTCATTACATTCCTTATTACACCAATTTTGTCTGTGTAACAAGTCCAGAAAACAGAACTTAGTAAAATGAGAAAAACAACTTCAGAAGCAGGCAAATGCCATCTCAGCTGCCCAGCCTGACTTAAGGTTTCATCAGCAAGAGTCAAGCTCTCAGCACTGCATTGTGAAAATCAAACTTCACACCAAAAGCCAACCAATGACTCTGTATAGGAGTGGTCACAATAAAACAGGAACCAAATTCTGACCCATCACCTTTGTCTTGTTTTGAACCTCAACCAAAATCCTGAAGCTTGGCCCTGCCACAGGGCTCATGAAAGCCCTGCAGCAGCACGTGGTGCCATGTGCCTCTGGACAGGACATCCTTGCAGGAAAACAGGGAGAGCTTGGGCTCTCCCCTCTCAGAAGAGGAACATCAGATGTGTCCCCATGGCCAGCAAACATTACCTCCAGAAAAATGTTTTTTCTGGGATGAGCTGCTCACCATGACTGGAGTAAAGAGGAGACCAGTAAAAGGTCTCTTGCTGAACACAGCACAACCAGCAGCTTAAAAAAATGAGTCCCAAATGAGGAATGAAAGCTCAGCATTGTATAACACCACTGGATAAACAGCCACACCAGCTTGCTTGGGAGTCCACACAACTCAATATTTTCTGTGACATGTGAGATAAGCAAGGAAGTCAACATTGCTCTCCATAACCAATCCTAGCCAAAGGTCCTGTGCCTGTTCCGTGCCTTTGGCTCCTGGGATGCATTAATGAAACATGTCCTGCCTCAGTTTTGCATTTAAAATGCCTCCTTTCCATGCTGCAGAAATCCAGCATGAATTAGCTCAGTTATCTGAAAAAAGTTCCCTTCTTAATCACTCCCTGAAAACGCTGCTTTACTGCTTGCACAGTCCTGAAAGGAACCTCACACTCCTCAGATTACCAGTGAGAAAAACAAAGGTCAGGAGCAGAGAGCCCAGGCTGGCTGCCAGAGCACCCAGGGAGCTCCCTCGGCCACGATTTGGGAATGGGGTGCAAATGCTGCCAGTCCCACTGCACACAGAACTTCTGCTTCCTACATCCAAAACCTGAACTGTGCAGGGATTTAGTAAGAAAAGAAAGAATCCATCTGAAAAACAGGAATCTGAAAAACCCAACAGGTAGACAGAGAAAAGGAGCTCGTTTACTCTCAGTCAGTCTCATGCTCATTAATTGCTTAATTGAATTTGGTTAATCATCTGAAACACCAGTCTTATTTCAGGATAGCACTGTGCACTTCTCAGTCTGCCGAGCTTTGCAAATTAATGTGAATTAACAGGACACCCATTTGCAGGTCTGGGGCCCCAAAGCTTTTCCTCCCCAGGACAGCAGGCAGGGCCCCACAGAGCACGCAGAGCTCTGCCAGCCTCTGATTCACTGCAGCAATCCTGGCAAAATTCAGCAGCCCTGGTGGGTTAAAGCAGTGCCATGACCCCTCACACCAGGCCCCCCTCACCTCACCCTGCAGCAGCTGGGACAGTAAATTAGAGTCCCTCTGTGAGCCTTCCACATCTCTTTGGGAATGCAGCCCTTTCAATCACACTGTATTTTCAGTCCTTTTTTGTTTTTCAACATGGTCCTGAAACTAGGACTGTGTTTTTAAAGGTGTCCTTTTAAAAAGTTGGGGCTTTGATGACATTTCTTTTCTAGATCTGATACGTCTGATGACCAGCAAGACAAAGTCCTGGCAGTCATCCTGGTGGGATTCAATGACAGCTGAAGGGTAAGAGCTGCAAAGCATCCCAGACCCTCACACAAAATGTCTGTAAACTCATAGTGCACTGCCTACAACAAATACAAAAAAAAAATCCATAAAACTTGCTGCAGCCCTTCTAGTCTGGTGGATGCACTGATACTGGAAAAAATGCGTGGTGCAGGCTGTGATCTATATCTGACAAAGCGATGCCAGGCCCTGTGACATGCAGGGATGGAGGGATGTGCACTGGCACCCAGAAGGGCTCTGCAGCACCCAGACAGGCATTTCTCCTCTGGGGCTGTCAGAAATCCAGTCCCAGGGCTCCCTGCCCCAGTTCCCTGTCTCAGCACACAGCAGCCCTGTGTCCGTGCCCTGCAGCCCAGCACTGACCATGCTCACAGCCAGCACATCACCCCTGTCTGCTGTCTCTGAAGCAAAGCCAGAGGATGTAGGTCAAGCTGTTTGTCAGCAAGCAGCTGCTGAAGGAAGGATGTGGCTCCTGCCTGCCATCGAGGAAACAAACCCCTCCCTCCACCCTAAACTGTGCAGGCTCCCAGCGGGGCCAGGCAGGCTGTGTCCCTGCAAACAGACCCTGGGGCAAGGAGGGAGCCATCCCAAATATCTGCTGCCCTTTTGACCCTTTGAGTCCACACACTCCCATCAGTCCAGAAAGGCTGGAGATAAAGCTGAAAATGGGATTTCAAAGTCTTAGTTTCCCTGAAGGTTGAAGTGTACCCCAGGCTCACACTGCCCAGCAGTGTCACAACAGCAGATGGCACCCACCAAAGTCATTACAAAAACAGAGGAAAAACTATTACACTAAAGTAATTAGTCTTAGAAACCACAAACTCCTCCACAGGGGAAGCCAATACCCAACTACAAAGAAATGCTGCCAGTCCAGCAACAAAACCAATCCATTTCTGCAGGAAAAAACGTGCAGTGCTGCCAAAGGCACCCTGCTCTGTGGCACACACAGCAGCTCCTCATCCAGGGCAGCAGACACTGCACTGAGGTGCTCCTGAGAGCACAGCAGGGACAGCCTGGGCTCAGCTGCCCTCTCCTGTGGCTCCTGGGATGCAGCACCTGAGCACAGCCAGCAGCAGCACCCAGCCCAAAGCACTGCAGCTCACTGTGCTGGGATAAAGAACAAGTGAAATACCTCAGGGGAAAACAAGCATGACTTTCAACAAAAACAACATGACAGCAATGCACCCTTCCAGATAAACCCATCATCCCTCTTTAAAAAACCTCAGGCTGAAGCCCCCCACACCCGCCTGTTCCCAAAACACACACTGCTCCTTCTGTGCCCTGCTGTTCCCCCAGCACAGGGTGAGCACAGGGCTGTGTGCTGAGCCCCATCCAGCAGGGTCACCAGGCTGCAGCACTGGGACAGCAGCACAGGCAGAGCAGGAGCCTCTATTGGAGTGTGGATTGCCCAGCACGAGCGAGCTGGCTGCCATTGAACGGGAAACTCAGAGGAATTACTGCAACAGGAACAGGCCAAATTGACTTTTCCTCTCATTATCTGTGCGTTTCACTTACTTGGCCCTTTGGGATTTGGTTTAAAATTTGGGCTTTTGCTTGGCTTTCATGTAAGTCAATTTGGAGAACTAAAAGCTAAAGGAGGGGAAGATGGAGGCATACAACTGCCCTTGGGACACACCTGTCACAGCTAAAATCACATCACTTCTGAGACTGGCAACACTCCAGGGCAGAGAGACCACTCCCCACTGCAATGCACAATCAAAAACAGCAGAGAGAAGTCCCCATTTTTTTATTTTGCTCAAGAAACCAGACAGTGCATGAGAGAATTCAAATGATGCCTGGAAACTGAGCAAACTCACTTGGCAAATCATATGGGCATGTGGAAATGAGCAGTTTCTATCCAAAGAAAAGCTTTTCCACAGCCAGGGATTCAAAGATCAGGTCAGGGAAAACTCACATTGTGTGGCCTTTAAGAGCTTTTTCCTTTTAGTATCACATTTGTGACTTTTTCCACCCCCAGCTCCTGCACTGCCATCTGATCCCATTTGCACATTCTCACTCAAGCTTGCAGAAAGGCGGCAGAGCTCAATTTACAAAAGCTCAGATTCACTTCAGAGAAGTCATCACTGCAAGACTGCTGGGCAGGAGAAAGAACCATGAAAACCCAGAAACTCTGGGCTTGGCCATCCAATGTTCATGGAAGTGCCATAAACCTCTGCAAAGCCACAATAAAGCCTGAGCGCCAAGGACTTGGCATTCAGAACCCCAGGAGAAGGGAAGGGAAGAGGTGGGAACAGAGCTCAGGGAGGAAGGGCAAGCAGGGAGACAGTGTGAGTCAGCACACATGGCAGCAGCCACAACACAGGGCTGCCCTGCTGATGCCAGGAGGTTTGGGCTTCTCAGCAGAGCCACATTTTGGGAAGAAATCAGCAGGGAGGCAATGAGGCAGCTCCCAGCAGGTGATGGGGAGCTGGTGTCCACAAGTCTGGATGCAGCAGATGCACAATGGTAAAACCTCAAGGGTGAAAAACAGTCCATAAAGCTGGGCATGAGCGGGCCAAAGCTATTTTTACACTGTTCAGAAAGAAGGAAGTTAAAAAAACACCAGAAAAATGTCCAGACAGGAATCCTGGCTCTGCTGAAGACACTAAAACACTGAGACACCCCAGCTGCACCTGGGACAGGTGAGAGGGATGGGCTGTAAGGTGGGCATGCAAACACATAGAGCATCCTGTGAAAAGGCAAGGGAGGAAAACCTCACCAGAAGAGGAGAAGCAGGGGAAGAATGGAGAGGGAAGGGTCTCAGGAGCTGGCCCAAGGTGGTGCAGGAGAGGGCAGAATGGGGATGGATCTGTGCAGGGGCCACATCATGGGAAGCAAGAATTGTGCCAAGGTTGGGCTGTGTAGCTGTGAGAGGCAGGAGATGGGGGCCGGGGAGGCCAGGAGGGGTTGGCAGAGAAGGTGGGCACTGCAGGCAGGAGAGGAGCCCCAGGGCAACCAGGGAGGGAAGAAGGAACTGGTGAGGAGAAGGGGCCTGCCAGGGAGTGACGAGATCAAACACAAACACACACACACACACACAAACATAAACACACACGGAGCTCAGAGCAAGGTTCTGCACAGCCCTCCACGGGCAGCAGCAGCACAGCAGCCCCCTGAACAGCAGCACATCATTGCCAGGGCTCTCATGAGACAGGGCTCTGGCTCAGAGTGCACACATCCCCTTTGCACCCCACTCTGTGCCAGCGTGCCCTGCCCCAGCCCTGAGTGCAGAGCCAGCAGCACGGGCTGCTGTGCCCCACTCCATCCTCCCTGCACTGCACAGAGACGGCTGCAGCTCCCAGGAGCTCTCAGAGAAATGAAAAGCCTTCATGGGGAAGGGGAGGATGAGTGCACAGCCCTGGCCCCCTGCAAGAACACATCAGCAGTGGAAATGACTCACTCCTTCCATCCCAAAGCTCGAATCAGAAGCCAGCCCCCTCCCCTGTGCTTCCCTCCACCCCACCCAAGTTGTGTGCAAAAGCATTTCATCGACCCACAGCCCTCCCCTCCTGCATCCACGGCCCTGCGTGGCACCAGAACCTGGGTTCTGGGTATTTTGTAAGGTGGAAGTCTCCTTTTCCAATGTAATGCCCACTTCCCAGTGAAAAAACAAGTGCCTACAGTCACACTGCTGTCCCTGAGAGTGACACAGTATTGGTGTGAGACACCAGCTTGGAGAAGGCATGAAGAAATAGTCAAAAAGTTGATGTCACTGTAGACATGCAAACATTTAGCTGTCATTATTAGGCCTGTCAAATGAAATGAACTCAGGCCTTGAAGTGTCTACAAGTTGGTTTGGAACTACAGGAAACCAGAATAATCAGCACATGACTCTTCATTTTCCTTCCACTCACTCAGAAATGGACTCCACAGTTCACAGCCTTTAGCAGATCCTATTCTGCAGCAGAGTTCTGCAGCCACGAGGGGCAGGAACACTGGGGTTTTTTTTCCTGAAAGCTTGAGATTCTTGCATAATCACTTAAGCAAACAGGCCCCAGAAAACAGCTGCCTCTCAATGAAGCAGCGAGAGTTCACAGCCCAAGCGTGAGTGGCTGGGAAGGCAGCGCTGCCACTCCAGCCCAGCTGCACTTCACCTCCACACATCACCTCCGAAAACCTTGAACAAGCGCAGAGCCGGCAGGAGAAGCACTGGCATGACCCTTGTCTGGCATGAGCACTCATCTGAGGTGACCCAGCACTGTCCCTGCCCGGGGCAGTGCATCAGGACAAGCACTTTGCTTTCAGTACCCCTGTCCCTGTGCCTGACCTTCCTCAGGTGCTGCTGTGTGACAGGGACAGCTCAGCGCCCTCTGCCATGGGGTCTCCAGTCCCCAGCCCCTGCAGTCCTGTGAGTCCCTGCCTGGCTCTCAACAGGCACATCCCGGCTCAAACCCAGCCCTTCTCCTCCAGGAGCAGAGGGAGGGACCAGGGCAGCTCTGTGTCAGCCAAACTGCACCTGCATCCAGCTGAGCATCTGCTGCAGAGCATGAGAGAGGTGCAAACACGTCACAGCTTTGATTTCCTCCTTCGAAAATAACAGAGCTAATAGAAATTGGCAAAAGGGTACTGGTTTCTATGGGATAACTGAATTTCTGCCAGATACGACTTCTCAAAGCATTCTGTAACACAGGCATGCTAAAAAAGGAAAATAGTAATTACAATGACAATAATACATGTTATTTATTTAGGTTCTTAGCTGGAACATCCCAAAGTGCTTTTCAGATGTCACTTGTATTCCATCATTTATTTATGTAGTATCAGTTTTATATTTAGCATCCAAATCCAGAATAGCCAGCTCCAGAACATCTTAAAGCAATTAATGGCACATAAGCAGAACCCCTCCCTTTCCTGTCTGTCTCAAACTCTTGTTTTTCTCTCGGGCAGCTGCTCGCACGCAGGGCTGAGCCAGGGGCTGAGCCAAGAGCACAGACACTGGCCAGGCAAGCAGGGGAGCACTCCCACCCACCCCTGTGGGGCAGGGACACAGCAGGAGCAGGGCAGGACACTTGTCCAGCGTGGTGGTGTTTGCAGGGGGCCCAGGACGAGGGAAGAGATGAGAATCTTGACTCCAGCTTTCAGAAGGCTGATTTATTATTTTTATGATATATATTATATTGAAAGAAAATGATCTATTAAAACTATACTAAAGAAAGAGGAAGGATTTCATCAGAAGGCTAGAAAAGAATGATAATAAAATCTTGTGACTGACCAGAGTCCCAACACAGCTGGACCTGTGATTGGTCATCAAGCAGAAACAATCCACGTGAGACCAAGCGAAGATGCACCTGCCACATTCCACAGCAGCAGATAATTATTGTTTACATTTCGTTCCTGAGGCCTCTCAGGAGAAAAAATCCTGGCAAAAGGATTTTTCAGAAAACATGTGTGACAGTGCAGGCCCACAGAGCACAGAGGGGAAGAGCAGGGCAGGAAGTCCCAGGGCAGTTTTGGGCGCCTCAGCAGCACAGCCAAACCCCAGCCGTGTCACGGGTGGTTTCTGCAGCTCAGGAAGTTGTCTCAGCCTCATCTTGCTCCATTTGCAGGCTGCAGGCACTGGATACAGGTGCAAAGGGGCTGCAAGGTTTAACTCTGTTCCCCCAGCAAGCACAGGGGAGGCTGTGGACGGGTTCTGCAAGGGATGGACTCCTGCAGGCTTCAACCCACCCACAGACAAAACGCTGCGGTCAAAGAAGCACCTCAAAGATTCCCCAGATAAAAACCTCCCTACAACTGCAACACCATGCCACAAGGGAGAGCTGAGGGCTCCCCAGGCAGAGAGGGAAAGAAAAACCTGTCTGAGTCCAGTGCAACTCTCCTGGAACCCCAAAATGCCACAGAAAGCAGTTCTTTGCTGGAAGCTGGGTCTGTCTCCCTCAACAGCAGCTCTGTGGGCATTCAGCCCAGCCTGGCCAGCACCATCATCTCCCTCCAAGAGATGGAGACTCCCTTTCCCTCCCCTCACCACAACCTTTCTACCTGCCCCTGTCACCAATGCAGCCCCCACCCAGCCTCTCATATCCCTGTGTCCCCTTATCCCTTTCTGCCTGGCACAACAGCTCCCTGGAGCCCTGCTCAGCTCAGCCCATGTCCAACAGCTCCCTGGAGCCCTGCTCAGCTCACCCTGTGTCCCACAGCTCCCTGGAGCCCTGCTCAGCTCAGCCCATGTCCAACAGCTCCCTGGAGCCCTGCTCAGCTCACCCTGTGTCCCACAGCTCCCTGGAGCCCTGCTCAGCTCACCCCATGTCCCACAGCTCCCTGGAGCCCTGCTCAGCTCACCCCATGTCCAACAGCTCCCTGGAGCCCTGCTCAGCTCACCCCATGTCCCACAGCTCCCTGGAGCCCTGCTCAGCTCACCCCATGTCCCACAGCTCCCTGGAGCCCTGCTCAGCTCACCCCATGTCCAACAGCTCCCTGGGGCCCTGCTCAGCTCACCCCATGTCCCCAGGGTCACAGACAGAGGCTGTGCCTGGCAGAGCCCTGGCAGACACAGAGCCAGCTGCCCTTCTGAGCCCTCCAGAGCTGCAGACATGTGTCCTGCTCCACAACAGGCAGCCCAGCCCACAGCCAGCTCCTGGCCACTGCCCAAACACAGTCACACACGGCTGTGATGGCTCTCTTGGGCAATGTGCAGCACTCTGACACCAGCAGCTCCCACCACGGCACAGGGGAGATGTCCCCTCTCGCTTGCAGTGTCCTTGCCCAGGGGACAGAGAGGCCAGGCTGCAGTGGGGATGTCACCCAGCGTGGAGCCAGGGGCAGGAGGAGGAGCGGGGAATGCTGTGGACCAGCAGAGTCTCCTTCCAGATGCAACCACTCCCCAGGAGCAGTCCTGTGACAGGAGATATTAATAGGGGAGAGAAGAAACTGCTTTTCAGCGAGAGAGAGGGGTGAGAAAGGGGTCAGGAACAAGCAGCCCTGACCCCATTAGAGAAGCAGCAGGAGGCAGGGAAAAGCTGTAAAGATAAGTCAGGGCTGTGTTGAAGGAAAGAGGAGCCATCAAGGGAGAGCTTTGATTTGTACTTTTAAGAGAATGAAAGAGATGGAAGAGTTGGTGACAGGGAAACCTATTCCAGCATTTTTAAGATGACAGCAATGGCCACAAAGGTATAAGGAACTACTGTGTTCTTCCTTGCACAAAGCAGGAGTGAGGAGGCCAATTAACCAGGGATGCTGAAGCACACGTGTAGCCCAGGCCTGGCGGCTGCTCAGCTGCTGTGTGTGACCCTGACTTGCATTCTCAGGCCACAGAAATGTCAGAAGCTTTGTACAGTTTTGCACCATTAGAGATAACAAATCAGCATGCAGAGGGCTAAGTGAAATGATGAAAGAGCCACCCGGCTGCATAGAGAAAACAATGCTACACCACACACTACAGCAGGTTGTGCTGGTTCAAATGCTCCTGGTGCTGGGGGAGATACCTGAAAATATCTCCAGATACCAGGACAGGCTGAAACAAAGCCCAGGAGCCATCCCCACACTACAAATCCCAGCTGCAGTGCTGGCAGTGGCTGCAGGCAGCACCACCACCCATCTGTTGCAGGCATTTCACTGCACTGACAGCGCTGGGCTGGGGCAGATGCTGTCAGTGCAGGGACACCTGCATTTCCCTGACATTGTCCTCAGCACTTTCAGCCTTGCCCAGTGAGTGCTAAAGCCCCAGCTAGCAAAATGTAGAACAAAACACATGTTGTGTTTTGTTCTCGTCCCAGAGCTTTCCAATAACAGTCAGGAGGATGCAAACATTTAAATGATGCCTTGGGAAGGATAAGATGTTGCGCCCATCAAAAGCTTGTCGTTGCCTCCAAAAACCTCCAGAACTGGACACATTGACTGCAGCTCACCCTGTAACAGCCATACCTCAGCACACAGAGGAGCAAGGAACTGCTCCATCTCTTAAGGATGGGTATCAGTAGCAGGTATGCCAGAGATCTGTCCCCACATAGCTGCAGAGTGTACTTGGAGCCTTGCTCCTCTCCACCAAGCCATGCCCTTCATGCACTCCACAACTGGTGAGTGCTCAGGCAGGGCAAACCCAGCCACTTCCCTGGCACCTTTGGCCAGCCCTGGGCTGCACCCAGCCCCTCAGGGCACAGGAGCCCTGATTCAGGAAAGCATGTGATTCATTTTAAGAATGCTTTTAAGGGTTATCTCAAATAAGCCCCTGTGAACAAGATTCTCTCCACAGACACTTCCACAGGGGTCAGCAGGGCCAGCTCTGGAGGCACAGCAGGCAAACCCTGCCCTGCTTAAACCAACAGCAAAGCTCCCGCCCACTGACAGGGGCAGAATTTCCTCCCGTGCCTCACATATGTCTGTTTTGCTATGTAAATTGTGCAAACACAGCATGCTGACTGCCCTCAGGGGAACAGGCATATATTCTGTCTCTCCTGAGTGCCAAGATCACTACAAACGCTGCATATAAACAGGCTTCACATTGATCAAAGTGAATTTAGCTTATTAAAAGAGGATTCTATGCAGAAAGCTGATTTCCTCTGCATGAGCATAAATCAAGACACTAATAATATAGTTTAAGCTGGAAAAAAAAACCCACAGAAAGAACAAAATGCCTTTTTGCCTCCAGTCAAAACCTCCTTACTATCACCATTAAGGAGCTTTATATGTCCTTTTTGTGTCTGACTGAAACTGAGCCACCCATAGGAGCCCAGCCCAGCCAGGATCAAACAAAACCCATCTCCTGCTGGCACGCTGCCCACCCTCTCACAGGGAGCTTTCAGGGAGCACACCACAGAGAGCAGACACTTGCCCTGAACACCTCTGGATGGCAAGGATCCACGCAGTTGTTTGTAAGCAGAGGCTCTCCCACTGCCATTTGCTGGCCCAGACCTGTGAGTGCCACCAGGCTGTGCCCTGGGGGTACCCAGAGATGCTCCCCTGGCCTGGCTGAGCCAGCATGGGCTAATCTTTTGCAGCTGCTCCTTCTCAGATAAGATAGTCTGGCTCTGCACCCTTTCTAAACTTCCTCATGGCAAAGCAGTAAATGCATCTTCAGTCAAACTGTATAGAAATGATCTAAAGAAAATCAGAGCAATTGTGCGAGACTTAAAATTGCCACCAGCTGACTGGGTTTGGCAGCACTGTGGGAAAATGCATCATCTGTGTTTTGTGAAGCGCTTGCTGCTCTGATCTTGTGCCTCCCACACTTTTAATTTCCCTGTCACGACACAGAGAACGACACTTCTGGAAAACTTGCACTGGGTTGAGACACAGCCCCCTGTCCCTGCAGGGCCCCAGGGATGCTGAGCACACCCCAGAGAGCCAGGGCAGGCACAGGGGGGCTCAGCTTCGGCCTCACAGCCACCCAAACGAGCGCAGCTGATTCGGTCCTTCGGCAGAAAGAAGAGCCCTTGCTGTTGTCCTGCAGCGTCACAAGAGCCAGGATCTCACTCACACGTGAGCTCAAACTGCTCAACTCTGCAATGCCCCACTGCACTGCACGGGCTGCAGATGGGGGGCAGGAGAGGGGCACAGGCACGGCCACCAGAACAAGGACTGACTGCCCACCTGAGCACTCAGGTGCATCCTGCTGGTCTGACCTGCCCGGTGTCCCATCAGCAGTGCCCCCAGCAGGGCTCTCCTGCCTCGCTGCTCAACTTTCCCACTGTTACTCAGCAACACCAGAGGATGGGAGGAGGGAGATTGCACTGAAGGTCTGAGCCAAAATCACTCATCCCCATCCACTGCCAAAGGTCTCTGGCGGCTCTTTCAGCTCTAGCCCAGATGCCTCTCCCAGGTACCATCAGCACTTTGGCTCTGAAGCTGCACTTCTAACACAGTATTTCACTGTGGGTGCCCCAACGGGTCATCTTTCAGTTAAGAATGGTTTAAGTTATCACACTTGGGCTTTGACTACTCCTTTCTTTAACCTAATCTTAAAATTTCCCATTACCTTTCAAGTGTGTCATTTATCCCACCTGCCAACAAACACTTCCACTAAATTTGTCTGTTTATTTAAACAGTGACATTATTTGTCAATTAGCCTGCCAAAACTTCATCCCTAGTTGTAATCAGTAGCACACATCAGGGACCATTCAAAGCTGAAATTGATACAATCTGCCCTGCAGCCTCGTGCAGAGAGGAGCACAGAGAGGAGCAGGGTTCCCACAGAGCGCTCCCAGCAGGGCTGTGCCTGCTTTCAGGGGATTCCTGCTGAACTGTTCCTCCCCAGACCTCCCCTGCACAGCCTGGCTGCGGACGAGATGCAAGGCCAGAAAGATGCCCAGGGTGCTGGGAACAGCAGCAGAGGCAGAGGGAACAGGAGCCCCCCGTTGAAGGCACTTCATCCTTCCCCGCATTTCACAGAGGGACCAAAGTGCCCCCGGGCTCCCCTCCACAGCCTGTGCTGGCCTCCACTGCTGCAGGCTCCAGCTCTGCTCACCCTGACAGGAGCAGCTCTGGCTGCATCCTAGCAGCTGGTCCAAAGGGCAGAGTGTGGACAAGGGACTCCAGGACACCTTGGAAAGGGACAGGCTCCCCTCACTGCCAACCGCCACCGCATCCAACGCTTCCCTTCCACAGGCACAAAGGAGCAAAGCCCTGCCAAAATCAACAACCTAAATATTCTCCTTGCACTAGACAGGCGTAAATCAAAAACCAGGAACAGAAATAAGATGGCATGGGCTTCACTGCTCCTACAAGACAGCAGCTTTGTAAGCACACTGTACCAGACACTGCACTCCTGGGGCTGGACACGGCGCTTCTGGCTAGAGAGACGCTGCCTTAAACACACAAATTGTGGCTCTGGACAAGCTGACCACTTCCATGGCATTAAAAGCTTTCCTCACTGAGATGTTTTCTTTTATGAGCATTTCATTCACGGACTACAAACAGCTTCTTACTCCAGACAGTTCCTTGTCTCGAGGCGTGCCCTGAATGCCCAAAGTGCTGAGCTCACCCAACACACTGAGAGAGCCCCACGGTGCCCACTCCTCCTGGGGATGGAGGTGTGGACTGTGGTACCTGCAGCATTAGCTCTGCTCACCACCCTTCATCCCCTTCATCCTCACCACCAGAGATACCTGTGCTTTCAGCTATGATTGCCCCAAGGCAAGCAGACAGCCAAGGCACTTGATAAGATGACCAAGGGAGCATTAAACTATTCACATACTTTTTATTGACTCAACATCACCTGCTCTGTCCAGGATGCACGAAGAGGATGGGATCCTGCCAGGCAAAGACTCCAATGCAACTCCAGTCTGCTTCAGAAAGGCCCAGCTCCTGACATCCTGGGACACAGAGCATCACTTGCTGCCAGCCTGCTCCACCCAGTTATCAAACACCAACTGGCCACCCTCGGCTTCCCTGAGCTCAGCACTGCTCCAGGGTGAGGGATCCCAGTCCTGATGCTGGGCCCTGCCCCGCACTGGCTGTGGCAAGCAGAGGGCAGATGGGATGGGGAGGCGCTCACACAGCTCTGCAGCTGCCCAGCACCATCAGCACCAAAACTGAGACTCACCTCGGGAACAGGATCAGAAACTGCAACTTCTCAGTCTCACCCTCACTCCACCACTCCCCACCATCATTTCTCAGGATCCTCTCTGTACCCTCCCAACAACCACAGACATCCCTTCCTCACAAAGACGACAAACTAGAAGATAGAGGGGAGCCAGCTTTTTGCTGGAGCACACCTCATCCTTAATCCCTGAGGAAGGTCAAAATGCCATGTGAGACAGCCCTGTGAGCTTGTGCCACCTCCTTCCCCACTCCCTGATCACTGCAGTGCCTTGTGGCCCTTCCCAGTGATGCAGGAGGGCTGGGATTTATCCACTGCTGCTGCACTGTCGAAAGCAGGAACCTCTGCCAGGACCTGGATCAGGAACACCTGCCCTCACCCTCCTCTGGTGCCTGGCTGCAAACACACGAGGCAGCACAGCAGCTCTGGGGATCTGCCTGCCAGAGAGAGAGAGAAGTTGGCAGGGACAGTGTGGGCAATGAAACCTTAGAGGGGATCAGAAAAAGAGTGGCTGCCTGACAGACTCTGATGCTCCTCTGGGTTCCTGTCAAGGTTTTATTTATCTTCATCTGCAGTCCCACCCATCCCTTCCCCTTCTGAGAAAAAGAACCTGACACGGGCACCACATAACCATCTGCATGCAGGATACCAAAGCCCTTCTGGTCCTATATATGCAATTTTATTTTTAATGAAAAGTTCCATCAGCTTGTACAATGCTTTTGTCCCCGTGTATTGTTGATGAAAGAGGGAAAGCAAACCACATGGAAGCCCATAAGAATCCCCAAACAACTGCACATAGGAAGCAAAAACTAGCACGAGGAACCCAGGCTGGATTATTACCAACTGGTAGGTCGCCTTTTTTTTTTTTTTTTTCAGGCTTAGAAATCTGTAAATTTACTCTGTTTTTTAAACGGAATGTTCAAACCTCTCAATTTATTTAGCAGCACATGCCATTCAATCTAATAGCAGAGAACTAATAGGAATTATTTCCTGAACTTGTACTGCACTTTCTGCATATCCCATTGCCTAACCTTTCTTCCATCAAAGTCAAGGTCAAAGTTGATCACACGCTAGAGTAATTCAATGAGCACCAGTGAAACACATCCAGCAAAGCCTGGGAAGCTGCGAGCTGACCCCGGCATCCTCCCAAGGCGCAGCGCTGCCGTTTGCACAGCTGTGAGCACAACAAAGGCAACCTGCTGCAGCATCCCGCATGCCGCGATGAAACGCGTCTGACCGCGCGTGTGACTTTCACCCCAGGCCCTTGAGCGCCATTCCCGGCATCTATCGGGATCTATCGGGATCTATCGGGATCTATCGGGCTCCCGGCTCACAGCGCCTGTGCCTCCCGCCTTGCCCGGTCGTGCCCTTCAGTCCTGCCCTATCCAAGTGCCGGTTTCACACTGTCCGCACCCCGTTACTCCGCCACCTGTTTGCCCGGCGCCCCGCGCTCCGCTTCCCGTTAATTCCCGCTGCTGCCGCCGCCCCACGCCGGGACGAAGCGCCGCTGCCCGGCGATCCTGCCGGCCCGGAGCGCTCAGAGGGGCGCGGCAGCGCAGGTGGCACGGCACGGCACGGCACGGCACGGCACACACGGAGGGGACCCAAAGACAGATCCCCATGCGCTGCCTTGCCCAGCCGCGCCCTCCTCATCCTTTGCCCGGCGCTTCCCAAAGCCTGCCCCGCCGCGCCCTGCGCATCCCCCGCTCTGCCCAGCCCCGAGCCAGCTCTGCCCTTGCTCCAGGCCCTCTTCCTCTTCCTCTCCGGGCATCCCCTGCCCCGCTCTGCCCGCTCCCAGCGCTGCCGGGCTCCTCCCGCTGCCGCCCAGCGCCGAGCGGGGCCGGGGCGCGGCCCCTGCCGGGCGCTGCCCGCGCTCACCAGCACGAAGGAGCTGCGCACCGCCTCCGACACGCTCTGCCGCAGCTCGGCCGCCGTGCCCGGCTTGCTGAGCCGCTTCGTGAACTTCCTCACTTCCGACATGGCGACATGATCCGATCCGATCCGCGCCGAGCCGAGCCAGACCAAGCCCCGCGCTCCCTCCGCGCTCCCTCCGCGCTCCCTCGCTGCCGCCGGGCGGGCGCGGCCGGGCCGGGGCGGGCGGAGCCGCGGGGCGGGCCCGGGAGGGTCCCCGCTTTGTCCCGCCCCGCCCGGGCCCGCTTTGTCCCCGCCGCAGGTGGCCCGGAGCCCGCCCCGCCGCAGGGACAGCCCCGGTGCACAGGGACAGACAGCCCCGGTGCACCCCCGGCACAGGAACAGCCCCGGTGCACCCCCGGGGCAGGAACAGCCCCGGGACAGCCTCGGTGCGCCCCCGGCACAGGAACAGCCCCGGGACAGCCCCGGTGCGCCCCCGGCACAGGAACAGCCCCGGTGCACAGGGACAGCCCCGGGACAGCCCCGGTGCGCCCCCGGCACCGCGGGATGCAGCAGCGCCCCGGGCAGCGAGGGCTCGGCGCGGCGGGGCTCAGCCGAGGGCAGCGGGCTGCAGCTTCACAACAACGGCGCTCCGGGATGGGGCACCGGGCAGCTTGGGCTGGTCATCTCCCGGCTCTCCCAGGTGTTCCTGCAAGGCTAAGCTGGATCCAGGATAAGAGTTTTCTACTGAGCGTCTCTGTGCTGGTGAAATTTACCAGGGTAGCGGGCTGTGTTTTGGATTTGTGCTGGAAACTGTGTTGATAATTAGGGATGCTCTCCTGACCGCTGAGCAGCGCTGACACAGAATCAAGGCAAGAACTTTTCTGCTCCTCACCCCACCCCAAAACTGCAGCAATGAGCTGGGCCAGGATAACTCACCCCGACTGACCCAAGGGACACCCCACACCCCGTGGTATCAGCTGGCTGGTATAAATCGGGGTCAGAGGAAGGGAGTGGGGACATTCAGAGTGTCTCCCCAAATCACCGTCACTCATGAGGGAGCTCTGCTGTCCCGGGGATGCCTGAGCGCCTGTCTGCCCTGGGAAGTTGTGAATGAATTCCTTGTTTTGCTTTGCCTGTGCGAGTGACTTTTGCTTTACTTGTTAAACTGTATTTAGTTTCCTCACTTACACCCTCCTGATTCTCCCCCCACATCCCACTGGGGGGAAGGGATGGAACAGCTGCGTGCAGCTGAGCTGTGAGCTGGGGTTAAATGAGAAAATATCCAACCTATAGAGTTTGCTATAGAAAACTGCTAAACCGCTTTGGTTACAGAGGCCATGATCACATTTGCTTGCCCAGCTGCAAAACCAAGAAATAAGGATATGAATAGAAGATTCCTTAAGACTCAATTCCTACTCCTCATTACTTTGTCATTGTGCGCTTCTTTGAATGATGGTGATTTTGAAATTACAATAGAGAGCCTTTGTTCTTTTAATTAAAACCTTCTAATTGTTTTTTACTTATTTTGTGTGTTGTGTCTTCACGGCAAGATACTGAATTGAATAGAGTTGCCATGTATTCATAGGAATTTACACACATTGTGCCATATGACTGATTAAATACTATCTACAAGGATCTCACTGGAATTATAGGCATCCCATAAATCACACAACTTATAGAGAAGCAGTTTTGATTATGAGAGCCAATCTGTAGGGGGCAATGAATACAGCCATTATGATCCAAACCATTTAAAATGTTATTCGTGACTCCTAAAGCATGCAAGCCAGTTATTGTTCTGCTTTTTAGGAGTTCATTGAAGGGGCAGCAGTCACCATTTCATATGAAACATTGCTCTGGTTTTTTACATCAGAGGCAAAACAAATCTGAAATTTTATTGTTAATTATCAAATAGCTATTAGATGCAGGATAGAAAAAGTTGACAAGGAACTTGCATTTTCACAAACATGAAGGTTTTCTGAACCCAAGTTAGATGAAAAGGACTGTGATGCACAATTCCAGTAGCAGCACTGTGAGGTTCACTTCCTTATTCCCACAACCATGAATGTTCTTGTTGAGATTTTTATCAGACAGTTCAAATCCTCACAGCAACTCCCCTGCAGTGAACTGGCAAATAAAATTATCAGGTCTCCTTCACCTGGCCACAAAAGGAGAGCCACACCAGTGACTGGGGCCAACAGCTCTGCCAGAGCCCTTCCTGCCTTCCATTTGCTACATCAGGAACAGCTCTGAGAGCCAGAGTGTTTGTCTGGGGAGGAGAGTGCTGGGATGGTCACTTGACAAGAAATAAAACCCTCCCCAAAGCACACACTCCATTTCTTAGCTAGACAGAAGCAAAAGGTTCCCACTAAGATGATGAGCCTGGTTGGGTGCCAGCATCCAAAGAGCTGCCCATCAGCATCCCACTGGCCTGAGCTCAGCAGGCAGGGAGGACCAGGGAACAGTGAGGCTGCTTCTTGAAGCAAAGCATGAAAAGGAAAATAAAAGCAAAGGGAAGGACACATCACATGAAAACAACCTGCAGAAAGCTGTGATTCCATCTTGGCCAGACTAAACATCAGAGGAAGAGTCTCAAGCACAAAAAGTGTTCAGGCAAGACAACAGCAGCCACGGCACTGCTGTTACAGACCAACCCAGGCCTGCAAGGACTGTAGTTTTCATCTCCTTTTTCACAGGAAAAAAAGGCCAGTAATGGTTTATCAGCACAAGAAAGGCACCCAAGGACACACAGGAGCATTTAGAAGTGCTGAGGAGTGGCACTGCCTCAGATAACAAAACTTTCTCCAACTCAGTTTGCCACAGGGAACTCACAGATTCAAATGTGCCAAAATTTTCATCTCTTTGTCTTTTTGTTGAGACTACAGCCTTGAAGTCCCTGATGCCATTTTGATCCCACACCTGCCTGAGTGATCAGAGGGTGAGCAGCAGCAGCAGTTTGTAGTTCCCACTGAGGATACACGCTGGAAGGGGCAGCCAACCTGGACAAAACAGGTCTGCTGCCACACCTCCTCCCCAGCTCTGCTGCACAGCACAGACCACAGGAAGAGAAAATTTCCAGAAGACATCATAATTGACTGATAGTGGTATCCTTCCCACTTAGCAGTAGCACTGTAGCACAGAAGATGCACTAAAGAGCAGCTGATGCTGACATAAGGTCTGGAACCATACACAGGGGACCCTGACCCAGCTCTACAAGCCTCCCAAAGGTACTGAAGGGTTAGTGGCAGGCTCAGGATTTAATTTCTCAAGCCATCTAAGATAAAAAGCATTTAATATTATCAGCCAATAATCCAAATTTTCACTGCTTTCAGTGGTTATCTGTGGGCCTTATTAGCATCTGCACATGAGCCTGTCCCAGAAAAAACACTTACCAATGTGGTTAATTGAAACAGGTGATTAACCAAGAGTTTCACTGCACTGGGGAGGGTCCTGCATTCCTGCAGGGAACCTGCCAGACTCAGTTACCCAGATCCAGATGTGCTTTTTTTTTGCTGGGCAGGAGGAGGATTATGAAGATGCCATTACATCTTCCATTTCCCAGCTTCAAAATTCCTGTGAGATACAGCTATGATGTTTGAATGTAGTTCAAGTACTTCAAAATTTAAAAAAACAACCAAATAAACAATCCAGAAAGTGTCCTTGGAATGGTATCTGCACACTGACCCCTCTTGACAGCAAAGCCAAGGCACAGACTGCCCCAGGTCCAACAAATTTTGTGCATTTTGTGCCTTCTGCCAAAGCAAGGGGCAAATGAAGTGCTTGGCTATCTCAATCAGCCATCACTCCTGAGCTGCACATGCACTGCTGGAGTGCTCAGGGGGAATCTGGGAGGTCACAGGAGAGACAAACACTGTGCAAGGCCAGGTAGGGCAGGAGCAGCTGGTCAGACAGCTCAGCTCTGGCTGTTCCTCCCCGGGAGCCACATGCCCTGTCACCCATCACTAGAGGTGGCAGTGGCACTGTCACTAAGCCCGGGAGCCACATGCCCTGTCACCCATCACTAGAGGTGGCAGTGGCATTGTCACTAAGCCCGGGAGCCACATGCCCTGTCACCCATCACTAGAGGTGGCAGTGGCACTGTCACTAAGCCCGGGAGCCACATGCCCTGTCACCCATCACTAGAGGTGGCAGTGGCACTGTCATTAGCAGCCACTTGGCTTCTCCAGGCTGTGGAGGGAGGTTGCTCCAGCTGGGCAGCACCAAGCTGGTCCTCGGGCTGCAGAGCCCTGGCGTTAAAGGGCTGCCCTCTGCTGACTGATCCCGGCTGGACGGGCACAGCCCGGGGGATGGGAGGAGTGCCAAAGCACTGCCCTGCCCAGGAGGGCACCCACCGATGAGCATTCAGCTCTGCAGGAGCACACACACTGCTCTCACCTCCTCCAGCTCCTGGGATGGAAGGCACGGCAGCTGCAGGTGCATCCTGGCAGTTCCCATCAGCATCCACCTCCATGGAAGAGCACACAAGGGTTTCAGGGACCTTGGGTAAACTCCTCCTTGCACAAAGGCTCGGTGCAGTAGCCCTAAGAGGCACCACCAGTAATGGTGAATCCATGGGATGTCCCAGCTGCACTTAGCACAGCCTTAAAGAGACAATATGGACCCAGCAGTCGCCAGAATTTTGTATTTTGTATTTAAAAGTTCTCCCAAAGTTTGCCTTGTGAAAAAATAAGGTAACTTCATCATATTTGATTTTAAAAAATGTGACCAAGATGCTGCTTCTGAAACACCCAGCATTAACTATTTTCAGATACAGAACTACAAATAAGATTAATAGCAATTCCAGCTGTCTCTAAATAACTTCTTCATTTCTCATATGTGGCTTTTTGTCTTCTGCCACAGAGAACTGAGCAGAGATAAAACCTCCTCGGTCCATGTATTCTGCACACCCAGACATTGGAGGGGAGAGATGTCAAGATGTGGTTGTTGGTGAGGGCCAGCACTGGTCTCACTGTACAGGTGGAGAGCCCTGACAGCAACTGCAGAGCTGCTGCCTGCACCACAAACATGGATAGCACAGCCCTGGTCACACAGCAGGGACAGCACTGCCCTGGCTGCCTCACTGCCTGCCCCAGCACATCACAGACATGGTCACACAGCACAGGGACACACAGGGACAGCACTGCCCTGGCTGCCTCACTGCCTGCCCCAGCACATCACAGACATGGTCACACAGCACAGGGACACACAGGGACAGCACTGCCCTGGCTGCCTCACTGCCTGCCCCAGCACATCACAGACATGGTCACACAGCACAGGGACACACAGGGACACACAGGGACAGCACTGCCCTGGCTGCCTCAATGCCCTGCAGGCTCCACCCCTAACCCCAGGGAGAAAAGGCAAGAACAATTTCTGGTAAATTTGGAACACCTCAAAAGGCAGATGTTTGAATCTGTTCTAGTATTTTACTACTCTGACAGGGGAAAATCCCAAACCTAACACTTTTTAAATGTTTATTTAAACATTGGAATTTCATTTATCTCATTTGTGCCCATGGTCACTTGTCCTTCCACTGGATACCACCAAGAAGTCTCCAACATTTACTCGGTCAGGAATTTTTACACATGGGCAAACCCCCCTGAGATGGCTCTTCCCCAGGGCGGACAGACCCAGCTCTCTCAAGCTCTCCATACCCTGACTGGCCCTTTGTTGGACTCTCTCAAGCAAACCCCTGTCTCTGAGTACTGGGGAGCCCAGCACTGCAGCGATGATCCCCTGAGCTGTTGCCCCTCTCTCCTGCATCCTGAAGCACAACTGATCAGATGGGAGTGATGGAAGGAAAGCCCAGGGTTCAGGCTAAGCACAGAGCTCTACTGTAACACAGCAACATCCAGCTTATCAGCACTCCCCTATTTATCTTCCTCTGCTTGAAAGCTTTAAAGATCATTTACAATAACTGCCACACACAAGAGGATTATTATCTCACACAACTCCCATGAGCAGCTCTCTAGCTTGGACAAAGAATACAGCAATTAAGAGGTGCATACACACAGCTGCTGGACATCCCTCCTTAGGTCAAAATACCATTGCTGCCTGGTCCCAGCCCAGTATTTTTCATGACAATTCTGTGAAAAGGCAGAAGAAAAAACTCCCCGATGTTTGTTTCCTTGTATATCTATGTGAGGCCAACTGGAAAACTGTAGTGGGGGGTGGTCCACCAATGCTGAAATAAATCTATTTCACAATATGCTCTGCAGAGTCAAGTACTGCACAGGTCAATAAATTAATCTCTCACCCTTTCAAAGTTTCTTACTTTGTTACTGCTCTGCATTATTTGTTTTCAGACAGCAAAAGGAAAGAGCAGTTACTTCCATAAAAACAGTCTCTTGAAAATCTTAGACACAAATTGAACTAAGCGAAGTCCAGAAGGTCTAAAAAGACAAAAATGGCATAGGGATATTTAGATATGCAAAGAGAGGAAGTAAGTGGAAGCAGAATGGAAGATAACAAGGAAACACTTTCTGTGAGGGTGGTCACAGACTGGAACAGGTTATCTACAAAAAATGTAGTGCCCATCCCTGGAGATACTAAAAGGCCTGAGCAACTTGCTCTGATCTGGGTGAGCAGAGGGGATTGGACTAGAGCTCCAGAGGACTCCCTGGATCTTGAGCAATGTGTGATTCTGTAAACAAGCTGTTCTGTTAATCACCATAATATAATACCAGCCTTTATTCAGGAGGGTACTAAAGGATAAATTTAAATTTATGCATGAACCCTACCAAAATCAAAGTTACGGTTAGTGGAAAAACAAACTTTCTGGCACAGCTCTAAACATGTGCCCATCACTTACTGCAGTTAAAGACAAATCTACCCACAGGCTTAAAAACAAGTAGTCGTGCTCCTTTCTGAATGGCCTTTTGTGTGCTGTTCTGTACATAGCACTTGGCTCCACTCATTTTTTGTGCTCCATTTACTGAGCATTATAGTCTGAGCAGAATTCCACACCAAAGCCTGAAGCACCATCACTAAAGCACATATCAGTCTCTAACCATGTGAACTGAAAAGCCTCCACTGCATCTTAGCAGGAGACCAATACTATCAGCAAAATACTAGGAAAGCAAAAGTAGCAGCTATTGACATCAGCATAAAGAACATGGATTCATGACTCCAGCAGCACATCCTCAGAACAACCAACAGTTCCCTACAGCCTTCCAGTGTGTTCCCACTTTCACAAAATGAAGCAATGTGCTTAGAGGCAGTCCTCAAACAAACAAGGTATCATATAAGAAACTAGAGAAAACACCTAGAAAACAGACAGATTAAACACAAAAAATTTTGCTGATATTCCACCCAGAAGCAGCAGGTACTTTTGCCTGAAAAGGTTAACAGCTTAGCATTCCTTACACTTCTAGGTTCACTTTGGCTTATTTGAAGAGTGGCCATTTTCCAACACGTGTTCAGCAAATTGGTAATGACAGGCAAAAAAAGCACAGTGGCCTTCCATGACTGATGAATCAATTCTGCCATGCCTATGGCTAATGCTCATGTATTTAACACTGTTAGAATCATGCCAGCTGCAGAGTTCAGCATTGCTTTCAGTTAAAAAACAAAACCCAAAAGAATCTCACCAACCAAAAGAAACAAAGACATCCCCCTCCCCTTTTTAGCTTCAGAAAAAAGGACTTGTGCAGCATCTAGAAATCAAATTTTAGCATGATTCAGCTCCTCGATCTGTTGTTTTTGTCCCTCTGTACGTGCACTGGGCTCGGTGCCCAGCTCTGAAAGAGACAAAGGTAGCAGAGGCACAGCTTTGTTTCCACCCACAGTCACTCACTGCCAGAACCAGCTGCCAGGACCCAGCTACAGCAGAAATGAGGTGCTGAAGATCTGTGACACTCACTCCAATCAGCTCATTTTATTGATTCTTGGGAAGTGACTGGGTTAATTCACATTTCCTGCACCAAGGTTCCTCTGCAATGGCAATTCCTCACATTGCCTCCTGGGAATTCTCACTTTCTGTAAGCAGAATTTTGATGACATGAATATCAACCTTTTGTTCCTTAAGAGAGGTTGTTAAGGAGCCCCCTGGAAAAAAACACTCCAGAGAGAAGAATCCTCCTGCACAAAGAGAAATGTTTTATTTCAAGAGCTCTCCATCCATGTGCTCCAGCCAGGAACATCACTGCAGTGCAAGGGCACTCCCTGACCTACAGACAGTGAAGGCACAGGACTGAACCTGACAGGCTCAGCGGGGAAACTGACATTTACCTGCAGGGAGAACTTGGAGGCTGTGACAAAAGCAGAAGGCAGCACATCAGGTACCAGAGAAGTCTCCAGACCCAGCAGTGGCTGAGATCAGGCAGGACAAAGCACCACTCAGACTGGAGCAGCACACAACCAACACAACTTTTGGAAGGAAAGAGGCACTGATTTCTGAACCATCAAAACTCAGCAGAACAGTTCAGCTGGGGAAAAAGCATTGAGAACACTAGATCAATGCAGAGGAACACCAGAACTGTGAGTGCTGAAAAGCTAAATATCAAGATAAATATAAGTCAATCTTCCTCAAGATCAGCTTTGTTTACTGCCTGAATAATGAAAACAATAACCCTTTCTTAATGAGCACCTGAGTACTTAACAGGTCCAAACACAAACACCTTAATAGAATTCCTGGCAGCTAAACTAACAGTTCAACTTATATCTCCAAAGTAGTCATGTTGAAAAAAAAATTATTCAGATCATTAAGAGGTTACAGAGGAGACTTTGCATAGAACATGTAAAAACTGCCAAAGTGCAGGCCATTCATGTTGCAGGAACCCCTCCCAGTGTCCCTCAGCCCCATGTACCTCCAACACTGCATGTTGACAGCAGCCAGGTCTTCAGTCACTCAAAGCTGGGTTGGACCCATCCTCTCTGTGTATTTCTTAGCAGCTAATAAGAGCTCCCTTCTCCTATTACTTATCCCCAATTTTGGGATTTACTATTTTCACTATACTATGGTAAAAGCAGGGGTGAAAGGGCAGCGCACACACCAAAATAGCATACCCAAAACCCCCAGTGCTAAGCCCATATGACTGTTCCTCCAGTCTGGACTTTTAGCTCCAGAGAAAGGAAAGCCACAATGTGCCAAGACTCTGGAATTAAGTACCTGTAAGCAAAGTGATGGCATTATACTGCATAAAGCAGCTTCATAACTTGTATGAGTCAATAAATATGTAGAATATCCAAAACAAACCCTAGAAGTGTCCTGAGAACAGCTCACAGAAATCTCACTCAGTTACAGTCTTCCACACAGATACTGCATGTATTATAGAAACTGATTTTTGGAGTCACAAACCAAATGTCTTCTTGTGCCACCTCCTCAATTCTGTCAATTCAGTGGAGCTCAAAGTAACAAAAGAACCCTGAGATAGTTTAGCTTGTTTCATCCATGCAGGTATTTTCAACTCTGAGTCAAATTCACTCAACTGTGTTAACTGAAGATAATTTTATATAATGTGTGTACCATTTCTTGTATCTATTTTTACTGATAACAAACCCCTTGCAACTGCCTTTCTTGTCCAAGACAATTCTATACAAAGTCATAGCCAAATTCACCTGAGTAGAAAAGAATTAAATAGTGAGACTCACTTCCTGCCTTTCCATGTCTTCATTCCTCACTAATGGGAAGGAGAGGATTCTGTGCACACTTCTCAGTTTTCCTCATGTGAAACTATCATATAATTACTCTTAATTCTACTTTATATCCAGTTGCAGTACTTCATTCCCCATTCTTTCAGAAATAAAGGTGTGACAAGACCAGGAAAAGTAGAACTCAGAAGGTAACAAGCTTGCAGGATCAATGATCTCAGAAACAGGTCAAAACTACTTTAGACAAAAGGCAAATTAACAAATCAAAATGAAAAAGAAGCAACAATTTCCAAGTGTGTGACCAAGTTTAATGATACATTTGTTCTCTGAAACATTTGACCATCAATAACATTTCATGGGTTATGATGCCCAGAATGTTACTTCATAGGTGTTTTATATGAATATTTACAAAGACTTTCAAAATTCAGTGGCACTAAACAAACAAGAAGAACTTAAAACTTTAAGCTACAATGCTTAAAAAATGTAAACAGTTTATTTTACATAGTTGTAAAATATAAGAACTTTCTAATGCAGCTTAATTTTATCTGGAAGGTGAATATATCCTGGTGCCCGTGAACACGGAATGAGAGAATTTTTTACACAAGTATTGTGCTCCAGTGTGCAAAAAATTATATATAAGAAAGGAATCTAAAGTCCACAACAATTAAAAGACAACAAAAAAATTTTCACGTCCTGAAGTTGAGAAATTTATAAAAACATTTACACATGGTTGCTGACCCATCAAAAACTTGCATAACTTAAAACTCTAAATATTAGCTACTACAAATTCAAGATCTTTCTCCCATGGAATTTTGTGCAAAGATCAGACTACATTATTCAGGATTTTTCCACCCTTCCTTTCCCACCCCAGCTCCTGACATCTAGTGGCCAGAAGCACCACTAAAACCCTTCTGATACAGGTTCCAATTCGTGCAGGTATCCCAAAGGCACCCACACGTGCACACACGATTTTGTGCAGAAACCTGTGCAGGTTCACAATGACATGGCAAAACAACTGTTTGCAGAAAGTTTAGAGTCTAACGTTTGGCAGGATTATTCTTACACATTCCTCTCTATCCTACAAGCCCAGGTGTTAATAGGCACACTGCTTTCCAAGGATCCAATATTTGAGTAGCCTTAAAATAAAGATTTAAAAATAAATCAGCCTGTAACATTATTATATTAGATACTTTGCTTTTGCCTGCATTATTTATGGAATTTCAATCCCACAGTACCATAGCTTTATGCTGTCAGTTGCAAACCAACTAAGATACATTTTTCTTTTTGTTAATGAAGACTTTAATTGCTCCAGTAAAGTCAGCTGATAAAAGCACTTCTGTGTGATCTGTCTTCAGAGCTCCTTAACAAGAACGAGAATAAACTGTTAGTTCATCGAAAAAAAATATATCTATAAAAATCACACTCATTAAAATATATGACATCACTGTGATACCCCTCTTCCCTTATCATATTTCTCATTTCTAGCCAATACTTCAAGAAACATCTGCATTTCTAGGAAAGAAACCTCTTCATTCATGGTTGGTGCAGCTCTACCTCCTGACAGCTCCAATGTAAAAGGAAGAATCCTAAAGTACTTAGGATGGCAATTGTACCCCTCATCTCACATCCCCCCTCAGCTTTTAAGAATGCAACAGCTGCCAAAATGTTCAAGGTGGAATGCTAAGTTGGAATATATAACCATGCCACTGCAAGGACTTTTCTTCTCAAGAAACCCCCACCCAGATCAAAAGTATTCATATTATTTTCCTGCTCATGCCATGCTACCAAGCAGAGTTCACCTTAAACACCTACCAGAGGGGATGGTGTCTGATATCTCACAATCTTCTCCCTTACTTTCAGCTTCTTGCTTTTCAGAAGTTTCCAGTGACACCATCAGACCAGGATTTGGAGCAAAGATTGCAGAGGTGACGACTGCATTGTGCGCTTCAGAAAGACAATCCAATTTTGATTACCTTGTTTCAAGGATTTGTTAATTTTACAAGAATAGCAGGCAGAACTTCTAGTAAATATACAAAAATCTCAGTGCTAGTGGCTATCAGGTAAACTCAGAATTCAAGGAACAACTGTCATTGTTCTATAATCTTAGGGATTTCAGAAGATGCTTTAAGTGCCCAAAACTAACTGGCAAGAGGTCCAAAACATATTTGATATAACAAGGCCCACATTTTCCAAAAACAGTGCGTATGTGGAGCAGATAAAAGAACTGCTATTTTCCCCACCCACTTTTGGCTTTAGTCTGCTGTGAAAGAAAGTTCGCATTTGTTTTCAAAGTCACTTTTCCATAAAGGATTATGGGTTGATGATTATTTGGATTTCTAAAATTAGACAGCAAAACATTACATTAATTAAAAATCTCTTATTGAAGCTGGACAAACTCTAAGCTACTTTGTCTCTTGCCATCCTAAAGAGAGTCTCCTGTGAATAAGGATTCCTGACAGGCCAACAATTACCATCCATCCTGCTAAGAATCTGTTCACACTAAATGCATAGCAAATAAAATATTTCAATTTTCAAATAATGTGAGCTTTGATAAAGCAAAGATCGAAAGCTGGTTTTTACCTTTAATGCCTTCCCAGAAGTCATTTCGATCTCTTCTTACAGATGTAAACTTGCTCAGGTCATGGTATGTACTCCAAATGTAGACATATTTATCTTCTGAACCACTTACAATGTAGGTAAAGTCATGGCTAAAGATTCAAAGAAGGAAAAACATGACATTTCTTAGTTGTTCAAGTATGCATTACAGCAGGTCTGCATCTCTAAACTCTGACACTAACTGGGCTACAGCCCAGGAAGTAGAGATGATTTAATCTGGGAAATTCATCTGGAGCAGGGGAGCTGAGCAAGATGATCTCCCAAGGTCCTTTCAAACCTCAGCTGTAGCACAGTTCCTGCCCTCACAGCAACAGTAATGGACACACATCTCACTGTCCACAGCATGCAAATGCATTCACTCACCCACAGGAGCTCCCAGCTCATCGCTCTTCACCAGAGTCTTTTTTTACCTTTGCATTCCAACCCAAGTGACATTTCAGAAGCTGTTTTATGCCACTTTAAATTATTTAAAACCCTCTGTATTTCATCCACAGCACTTCCCAAATCCATAAACTCCATTGTTACAAAACTGTCTTACCTAAAGCTGGCTTTGATTTGGCTGCTGCTGTTGACGTAACCTTTGTACTTCATTGATAAAGACAGATCTCTTAGGTCATACAACCTGATTCTGGAATCATTCGATGTCACTAGTATCTAGAAAAGAAATAAATAAATTTAGGAGTGGAAACAATTAGCCATTTGCAAACATTTTTTCACTTGCACGTTAATCAGAGCATAACATCATTAAAAGAATATATATTTTATTTTACCACTACTTAGTATTGTATTAGCCTAAATCAGCAAAGAGTAAGGCTCATTTCAGTAGTGTTAAAAAGATTTTGCACAAACTTACTAAGCATTAGATATAAATATCAGAATTCAGTACTGGGCCAAAGCTGCCCTCAAAGACAGTACCTTATTTTCTCCAGGCAAAGGTTCAATGCCAGTAATTTTTCTGCCAACTCTATTTCGACCTCTGGTAGAACGCACGTGTATTTGTGTGTGATACTTCAAGTGCTGAAAAGATATCAAAATGTGTCCCAAACTGAAACAATTGTGTAAAAACATTAGTTTGCTCTAACAGGTTTGTTTCTTGATATTTAAATAACCATGACTATTAAATATGTTTGTCATTTAACATTAAAACATTCACAGCTTCAAAGTTTGTTTACCTCTGTGTCATAAAAGATGCATCTTCCATCATAGGTGCCTATGACTGCATATTTGCCATTCTGACAGAAGTTGGCAGCTGTAATCAATTTTGTCTGCCCATCTACTTCATTCCACAATGCTACTTTTTTGTCAGGAATGTTCCAGAGTCGGAGTTTTCCATCCAATGAACCACTGAGGAAGTACCTGTCATCCTGAGAACACACACAAGGTTTAATCTCCACCTCTGCTATGACTAAGTTTCTGCCTTCCTTAAAACCTTCCAACCCCATTTCCAAACAGCTCCTCTACAGAATTTCCCAATAAGAACCCTCAGATGAACTAATTACAATGTTTAAGAAATTTATGGCAAATGGAATTCCAATTCTTACAGGTTTTTGACAAGATCACACACATGCAGTTATGCCTCAGGTTAGAAAAGTGCTCACTGTTAGCACAGGTAGTTTCTACCCTCTCAACACTCACCTTGCCAAGAGCTGAAAGTCCTTTCATGGTTTCCCATACATCTACTAGTTCTGTATGTTTAGGGAACACTGAGCAAACACTAGACAAACACTATTCTTCCACTTGAATTTTATTAATATTAGGAAGCTGATTACAGTATTTTTAAAAATTTATAAAAAGTAAGTTGAAATTAATCTCTGGAGGCCTCTGATCCACCTCCCCTGCTTGTAGCAAGGAGAGCTCCACAAGTCTGATCAGGCTGTAGTGGGTTATATCCTGTCAAGTTTTAAAAATTCTCAAGGATTCTCTGGTCTCTGGACAATCTGTTCAATCTCATTACAATTTTTTCCCCCACAAATTTTTAATCGCAATATCCCTTACTGGAAATTCTACCTTTTCACAAAGTTACTCTACACTATTCAGCTGTGATGATACAGCCAACAGACAATTCACTTTCCACTTCACATGTACACATGGTTAAACCCCATGGACAATCCTAGTGAAGTTCAGTGAAGATGAACACAATTTCCTGGAATATTACCCATGAAGCAAATTTTGAAGGGCACAAACTCTATTATTCAATAATTTTATTTTTTTAATTAAAAAAAAAAGGGCTAGAATGTTGTAATTTTAAATTCTACCTCTCTAGAAGTAAGAGGGCAGTTACACTTACCCTTGGATGGAAAGCTATAGCAGTGACAAAGTCTATATGCTGGAAACAGCAAAGACATTCTCTTCTTGATATGTGCCATAATCTGACAGTTTTATCCATAGAAGAAGAAAGCAAGAAGTAATTCTGTGAAACAAGAGAATTCCACAGTTATAAACAGACACAAAAATAACGGGAAATACAGAAGCAATTTGATTGGTAGAGCCTTACCAAGGCTATGTTGCCATGAAATTCAGGATTTTATATTTTCAGATAAAAAGCTTTATCCAAATTACCATTACTGATCAGTGCTTTCCTTAAGAGCTGTACACTGACCCTTGGTAACAGAAAATTCAATCTCAGTGAAAATGAATACTTGGAATGTAGTTAAAGTATTCAGGGAAGAAATGGCATGACAGACCTCAGAGATGACTGAGATGCTTCAACCAGACTGTGTTCCTAAAAGTACAACTGCATTCCCATGTGGAGAATTCTCTGAATAAGTTTGATGTGAAACAAGGTAACTCTTTAATTTTAAAACAGATGTATGTGTTCAGCAACTTGAGAATGTGGCCACTTTGCACAAAAAGTGAAGCACACTGAAGACAGGAAAAGCAGTAACACCATATAACAGAAACCACACAGCTCAATGGAAAAACCTCACACCCTAAATAATTTACTTTCATTATTGAATACACAACTGTAATTGTTCCTGGCTTGTTTGGGTTTTTTTAAGACCACTCTTAATTACACAAGCACAAGAAGTTGCTCACTTTATTCCAACTATTTCAGTTAACATAAATGTTGTACAAAACTACTCTTCACTTCAAGGATCATTTCATATTGTTTAAATGTATGGTTCCACTAGCAACTGACAACAGAAAACAAGGAAAACACAGAAGAACTGTGTAGCCTGTGTTAAGGTGCCTTACTTTAGACCAGGAAAGATCAAGAAGATCAGCTGTGTGGCCTTTGTATTTGCAAAATGGTCGTTGACGAAACGGGGCATTTTTATCATCTGGGTCTTCATCAACTGCACTGCAAATCTATCAGAGAAATGTATAGAAATATTACCAAACATTAGCTGGGAAAATTTACCATGAGGCACTTACTGCTTAAAAAAGTGTAAGGACAATAACAATTTGAATAAACAATATTGAACAAACTAATAAACAACCAAAGTAAATGTCAAGTACAATGGGCTGTGAAACATCATCCTCAAAGTGCAAAATTAAGAAGTTCTAAATTTTTCATTTTTCATTTCATTTTAATTTTTCTCTTATTCAGGGGATCAGTTTGACAGCAATTTAAGCAAGCACCTGAAGCTTTTGGAACAAAGTATATCAACCTTAAAAACTATGTTCCACTTCAGAATATAAACTGTGAGTTCAGGTTTCCAAGTTTCTAGTGCATATCATGAATGACAACTTCCTAGTACGAGACCAGCTCAGAATTAACAGGTGTAAAATCATAATTTTTAAAAGCCCTAGAAGTTCCTATACAAAACCTCTCCAGGAAAAAAAACTAACCCAAACCCAACAAAACCCAGCCACTCAAAACAGCATCTCTGGTGTGTGTGGCTTAGCAAGCCCACTCATTTACATAAGTTAAAGAACAATTGCTGGCCTCCCTGCTTCCCCCTCTGCCAAAACAACACACACTAAATAAAGCTACTGCCAAGATGTTCACTTAAACCCTGATTTTGTCATCTGTTTCTTATACTACTGGAAGCCAAAAATAGAAAAAAAAAAACAAAATACATTCATTTTAATGGCAAGGTTTACTACAGTATCTGGAAAACTCTACAAGTAAGAGTGTCTGAATACTTTTCTTCAGTCATGTTCCATTTTTTTCTACACAGATGTGAAAAATTTAAATCTGTCAGGTATCATTATGCCTCTGAGAATCCCATTGCTCATTTTGGCCTTCCTCGGAAAAAACATCAAGTCAGACCTTAACCACAAGTAATTGTCAGAGATAAAACACTAAGACAGGAAATTCAATGATGTAGAGTTTTTCCCCTTAGCAATTCACTCAGCAATCTCCTCTGGCAGGAGGCCACAGCACAGCTATGCAGATTTTGTAATGCTTTAAATTCAGTGATTGGTTTCCTTGCTTGCACCCCTCAATTTATTTGATTGAAGACATCTATTGATATGACAGTTTGACAAAAAGACACCAGCCAAGAACTCTGAATGTGTGTTTGGATAAAGCAACAATGAAGATCTGGCATTACAAACCAGACCATCTCTTCCCCTCCCAACACCTTGTGCACCTACCCCTGCATCAGTATCAGACTTGGAAGAATTCAGGCTCTCCTGGGAGGGAGAAGGGGAGACACGGCCTGGAACACAGACAGAAACACCATGGTCAGCAGCAAGCTCCCAAATACCCAGAATTTCTACTCTTCCAGAGCTCCAGCCATGCAGAGATACCTTCTGTGTTGTACTTCATGCGCATGTTATTGAAATAGTCAAAGGCATTCTTCAAAACCCATATCCTCACTACATTGTCCTGCCCTGCAGATGCCAGTAATCGACCGCAGTGAGAAAATTTCATTGTCCAAACAGCACCCTGTCAAAATGAAGGGATGATTAAGTCACAAAAAGTGCTTTTCTGCAAACCGAAAAGACTTTCTACAAAGTCAACTGATAAGATTTTAGACATACTCAAGATACCACAAGTAAAATAAACTGTAGATCAAAATGCTGATAAGTAATTGTTAAGACTGGTGGCTTGTGTAACATATGTGCAAAAACAGTTTGAAAGAAAAAGCCCACAGGGCAGATGACTGCAAGAGAGGAGGACGTCAGCACTACCACAGAATTCCACATAAGACTCATACAGTTGTCTGAGGGACTCAGAATGTCCTGTTTTGTAAAACTGACAAGTACTCGTAGCTGCACTTGAGGTTTGCATGCATTTTTTAAAGTAGAAACTGTGATTGGTTACAACAAAATGGGTACTACTTATATTTGTTATATTCATCACTGGCATGAGGGTTTTGCAAAGCCTCTGATGGTAATTCTTTCTCCATTGCCAAGTCCAAAGAGTTACTAGTCAATAAAACATAACCACACAAGCAGTATCCCATTTCCTCCTGCTACTGAATAAAGAGCTACCAGGCATTTGACTCCACCATGATCCACCTATTTCCTGGAGGAATTTCCTGGGTTTAAGAAGTCAAATATTGGCATGATGGAAACTAACAGGGATCACCAGCAGGAATGGAAAGTTCAGTTTTGGATGACAAGCTTGGAATCTCTGGTCACTGACTGCTGTAGGTCATTACCCTCAGCCCAACACTTAGAGATGAAAGATTGCTTCCAATGTCAGACAGCTGCTGTCAGCAGAAGTTTGGGAAATCAGGAATACTAGAATGTATTCCAGACTCATAGGGACGCATGCACACTTCAAACAGTGACAAACAAGTAGCTTTTCTGCCTGATTCTCCACAGGCATCTCTGCAATATCCTGTCCTGGCTTCTCCCCACCTTATCATTCTGAACATACTCCATTAACCTCTCCCAACTTTTGCCTCCAAAACCTAATACGTATTTCTGTTCAATATTGAGTTCATCTGTCTAATAGACTAATTTATTTACTGTTGAGCAGGTCAAAGCTTGCTGCTCTGTGCTCAGTTCTGATAGAGGAAAATAGCCTATTTCAGCCTAAAGTTCTAACTGCCGGAACTAAAAAAACCAAATACCACTTGATACCATAACTCTTTAAAGGAGAGCTCTGGAGAATCCCTGATGCCTAGGAATCTACATGCTTTTTACCTCCTGAAGATCTGGGGAAACCAGCCAAATTCTCTTTTTTTTTTTTTTTTTTGCCAGACTATTATTTTCCAGAATTAAGTTTTTCCACAGAGAATAAACATGACAGTCATTTTTGGAGGCCAGCAAGTAGATAAAAATGAGAAGTTGAATCTCAGGATGAACAGACTGAGCAAAATCACAGATGGAATTTGAGACCTACCATATGCTCTCCACTGAGATCCTGAACAACTTTAATCTGTTCAAAATCATAAGGTCCCTTGAAGCCATGTGCTGCTTTGAACTTAACTGGTCTTGTATAGGGCATCCCTTCATCATCACTGGAAGAGGGATCATCTTGATCTGTATGAAAGACTAGAGAAACACAAATTCAGCACTAGATATCGCAGCACCCATTTAATATGTTAGTAAGCTTTTTGGTAGTGGATTAGTCTTGAATTAGACAATTTCTAAAGGCAATTTAAAGATCTTAAAGCAAAATAAGAACAGTACTGCATTAAGGTCTAAAAATACATCTGCATTCATTTTAGGCGACAGTGAATCCAAACACTGAACACTGAAAATAAGAAGTGCTATAAATTTTCGTTCTGCCCCTTTCTTGGCACCTGTCTTTATTCAGGAGATCCTGCACTAAGTGATTTCTGTCAGTTTGATGTGTGCTGAAAATGAGTCTATTGACTTCTTCTCTCTGAGTACACTGCAATGGCCTGGCGATTTGCCCATGAAGTACAAGAATTGCAAAAGAGCTGTGGCCAACAGCCAGCGGCAACACAAGACACTGAAGTGCAGCATTTCCTTGGTGCTTATCTCAGGCTGTGGTTACACCAGCTTGCTGCAGCACTAAAAGTCTGTCTGGAAGGCACACTGATGAAACAAGAAGGGGAGAATTCAGTTGTAGCTGGGAAATCTAACAGGAGCTCATGCTATATGAGAATTCCAGTTGTAGTACTGGTTGCCAGAAAACAATCCAATTTACTAAAGTAATGAAGATAATCCCCATTTCTACCTTTGCTGGAGTAACTTTCCAAAAATGTGTATGTTATATCAAAACCTCTTTCTACCAGCACAAGAAAAAATCAAGAGCATTAAGCTGGTTTAGTTGAAAAGGTCTCTCAACTATTACTTTACAAGAATTTATCCTTGTAACCTGGTCATCTCAAAATGCCTGATAAGCAACGAGGTTCAACTCTAAAAAAATCATATCACCAACTGTAGAACAGTGGTAGAATGCAGCAGTGTATGCTCCTCTGCCAGCTTCCTAAAAGCACAAGGATAAACTAACTATCCTGTTAAAAAAAAAAGGATTGTCATTTACCTTCATCTCGAACACTCTTAACCTTGTTAACAGCACGTTCACCATATTCTTCAGCAAGGTGCTTTGCTTTCTTCACAGATTTGCCAAGGAACTTTTTCAGTTGAGTCCTTAAAAACAAGGGTACATTTTCAGCACATAATAATGGAAAATTGTCTTTTTTTTTGCTACTATAATCAGTAACTTTGATTTGTAATGCAACCTTATCTTTTTTCATTACTGCTTCTTAAAATAAGCAGTAAATTTGACAGCAGTCATGCAATCTTCAGCTCAACCACAGAGCTACGGGCTTATGTAAAATCAGATATCACTAGTAAAGTGATTACTTGAAAGGTAACTTGTTCAGTAACCAGAAGGGAAGTTTCAGCTTAGAAAAATAAAACCTGTTTTTTCTTTCTAGGGAAAGGAAAAAACATAAAACAGCATCTTACGTTTTCTGTTTTAACCTCCCTCCATCGGTGTCAGTTTGCTGTGTCTGCATTTTGTCTTCATCATCAGACTGTGCTGCATCATTACTAGGAAATACAGAAGTGACTACTTAATGGGATATCATAATGAATCTAAATTGAGTGAGACATTAGTAAAGTAGGCCATGCATTTTAGGATCCATCTTTATTCCTCTATGTAACACACTGGAAAAACATGGACATTATTTCAATCACATAATAAACAGATCTTTCTTGATACTAAAGCTGCATACACTCTGCAGGTGCCAAAGATATTTTATTCCCTGCCACAGATTTCCAACTTAAGTTTATAGTGGTACTTTGAGAGCTAAGAGCAGACAAAATTTATTAAATTACTAGGAACTGGTAACATCCCACTTTGTTCTCATATCTAGCTTGCCACAGATCAAATAAATTAATAGTTGTTAATCCTGAAATAGAAGATTTTTCACAAAATAGTTCTAGAAAAGTGAGCTTCTCAATAATACACCAATGCAAGAAACTTAGAAGTTGTCTGATGTATAAATTCATACGGGTCTTTGAAAAGAACATCTAGACTGACATGATATTCTGATCATTAAGCACGTGTCTTTTTCTATCAAAGATTGCAAAAAGATTCCATTTTACACATTAGAAGGATCTAAAGCTGCATTAAGAACAGGCAAACCTCAAAGCAGTCAGCTGCACTAATGACAACAGATCTTCAGAGAAATAGTCTCCTATGAAACACTAAAAAAGCTACAGGAGGTGGTGGCACGAACAACATCCAGTGCTTGAACACAAAATGCGTTTAATTCAGCATAGAAATGACATTTAGTACATCAAAGGCTAACTGCAGATCAGTGGATTTTCAGATGTACTTGCTTGTCAAGTTCCAGCAAGATCAGCAAGTTTTAGTTAACTTGAGAGAAATCAATAATGAGCCTGGTTCATTGAGAACTGGGAATCAGCTCAGATTAGTCAGACTCTTTTGGATTTGGGCTCTTTTTACCTGCGTAAGAGCGGCTTCTGTTTATGCAAAAACTGTGAGAGCAACAGCATCTTGTGAGCTGAAAGCTCTCATGATTCATACCTGACATATTCTTTAGTTCTCCTCATGATATGCAAAGTCAGGGGATTAATGCCTGTTGGCAACTTTTCTTCTGCCAAACTCAGAGGTATTTCTTCACCTGTATCAAGGTTTTTTATCATTACACTTGCTAGAATTTCCTATTGAAAAAAATAAGATGTGAAATGAAGAGAACTTGATTAGACTTGAAAACCTAGAGCAAAACAGAAATCATCAAAACTTACAAATTACTTATCTTAATGGGAAATTCTATAGCTCACTATATATTTATTTTACAAATACTAAGCTTAAAATAGCATGTTAGTGCAAACATTATCAACCACTAGACAAAGATGCACACTTACATATCACAAGCTTCAATTTCATAAATCAAAAATGCAGCTACAGAGACATCAACCACTGCCTGAGACTTTTCATGCTAATATCAAACATACTATATAATTAAAAGACATTGCAGTCTTCCCCTTTCCTACTCCAGCTGCTGTATCTTAGGTTTAGTCAAAGACAATCTTAACATACTGGGAGAAAAGGAATTTAGAACTGACTAGCACCACAAAGGAAAACGTTTATTTGGAATATCTCACAAATGCTTACAAAGGTTCAGCAACAGTTTAAAAAAGCTGTGCAGTGATAGACACAAGTGAAAATCTACTAAAGCCAAATATCATTGGGATTAGTGGAATTATTAACTGAAGAAACTATTTTTTAGTATGAGGAAGATAATTTTCCTATTGTTGACTCCTTCCCCTTTTAGATACATGACGAAATGCCGGGTTTGCTGCTGTTCCCTCCCATGAAAATCCCATGAGGTGTTTGCATAGCTACCAACATGAACTTGATGGCATTTCAGGTCTGTTACAGCTCACAATTCCAAAGGCTAAGGGCACACATGACTCAGGGGACACAAAAGTTCTTAAGTAGACAAAGCCATCTGTGCCATCACTCCTATTTGCATTCCTGGTGACAGCATAGAGTGGTTCAGAGAACAAGGAGTGACCTGACTATGAGAACTCATTTACCAGACAGGAAAAGAAAGCACAAAGATGTTCCATGTACAGACCACAGCCATAGATACCTCATCTGTGAGCTCTCTGCCAGAGTTAGACCTGGGTCTTTGTGGTCCAAGTACTTCATTTGTTGTTTGGCCATCAGCTGCTTTCCCGTTTTCCTGAAAAGGAGCAGATACAGATTACAGTATCTCTACTGTATCACTGAAGCAATAGAAAATGTTTCAGTCAAACTCACAACCATTTCCCACTACCTGGGCAGTGACGATTTTATCTCCACTAGTTGCACTGGCCAAATCCAAGGAAGGTTGAGAATCTTTGGGCACACCTTCTGTCACCGAACTTGAAGTTAAAAGACCACCAGCTGTGAAGCTGTCTCGAGAAACTGAAAAGGGATTTATTAGAAAGAAGAGCATAACACTTGCCCATAGGGATCAAATCCTAACATCACTTACAGGCCTGAACACCCTTTCTGATCAGTTTGCTATTTTTTAATGATCAACTGCCACCATATATAACTTACAATTATGTATTTCATATACAGTTGGAGGTTCAGGCATGACTTCCCACCTAGGCCTGTTAAGTTTTATTAACTTCTTTTTAATAGTCATTTCCTAGTAACCCAGGACTACTCATTTTCATAAGACCTCCGTCCACACCTTGACTTGCATTTCTATGCAAATACAGACCACACACACATTTTATTTGAAGTAACTGTTTTTTAGCTTGTGTATTGATGAGTCAACTTCTCCTTGCTATAGCTACAGCTATTTTAGTAGGAAGTCTTACCTTACAAGAAAGTCTGTGAATGAGGAACACTTATAAAGCAGAAAGGTATTACTTCATTGTAATAAGCTAAGATTGCTGAAGGATTTTTTACCTATCAACTAAACTAAAATCACAGGACTGAATGATCCTTCACTCAAAACACAAAAAACAATAGCCCTGTAGATAAACAAACCCATCTAAAACAGAATACTTGCCTTCTAGAACAGGTTTTTGCACTTCAAATTCCAGTTCACTCTTCTTCTTGCGGGGAGGTGGAGCTGGCCGTGCAGGGGGGGGTGGCCTCGGGGGAGGGACATTGGTGGGAGGCGGGGGCCGGGCTGGGACAGGTTTCTTTGTGCTGGCAACTATGTCAGGCTCTACAGTCAGCTGCCTCGGGGGCTTGGCTGGGGGCATTTCTTCTGCTGTAGAAAGGTCTTTGGTAGATAAATCTGAAGCCACTTTTTCTAAAGTATTTGTCTCTTTCTTGTCTGTTATGTCCTCTTTTTTTGATGTTTCTCCTTGTGCTTCAGTTTCATCCATTTTATGGTCAGTTGCATTTGTTACTTTTGTTGGTTTATGAGATTCCTGTTGGTCAGAAGTAAACAAAAGCTTCCCAGACTCCAATTCAGTGTCCTTGCACACACTCTGATCCTCTGGTTCTCTAGTGTCTTCTGGTAATGGTATTTTAGCAGCTGGTACTTCTGGGACATCACTAATGATACCTGCTCCAGAAATCCAAGCATTTGCATCTGAAGTTGGAACAGTCAATTCATTTCCTCTAGAAGCTAAAGCATCATCTTCTAGTTGTTGGGCCTTCTGGCTTTCTTCTATAATACTGTCAATAATCTATAGAAACAAAACAAAACAATTCTACCGGTCACCAGCAGGCACTTCCTGGGTACACAAACCAGTCAGCCTGCAAAATACCCACAAGAACTCTTCCACTGAAGAGTTCTTTTATATACAAAATGCAGTTTGGTTAAAAAGGAAACCAGAACCTTGATGCAGAAATGGGCATTTTCAAAAGATAAAACAAAGTAACTAATTTCCAGTCTTCTTCAACATACTTGGAGAGAAAACAAAACTACTTTTTGTTAGGAAACAAAAGCTGTTCCCTCTTCAGAGGTTTCATGTACTGCTAAATATGATCCTGTAAATTACACAAATAATTCAAAACTGGTGAATCCTAAATATGTTTTTAGAACATCAGTTTGATTTTTACCCTTTAGATGAACACTCTTTACTAACATTAACAACTAATTCTAACCTATGGTAGTTTCAGGATGAATACTGATCATTAAATTATTTAATATTTTTTGTGTGATGCTGGAAGCTCAAAGCAATATTTAACTAACCTCTTTTGAATCATCTTGTTTCATTTCTCGTACAAATGTTTCATTTCCAGTTTTGTGTAGTTTATTGTCCATATCCTACAAAAGAAAAAGTCATAACACAATGGTACTAACTTCTTCAGTAAGATGACCTAACAGCTCCAACAAATTAAACAGCATAAAGGACAAGAAATCTGACACATTTTCACACATTCCTGCTGTCAGATGTTTAAACAGAGTAATGCTCAGTACACATGAGAAGTATTTCAGTCATGCACACTATGCAACAAAATAGGCAGTTATATATGAGAGGCTGCAACCTCAACTAAAACCAAACTGAAGGCAGCATAAAGTTCAGAGAAATAAACACATGTAATAATCTGCAGCAAGGAAATTCCATATTAAAGTATTTTCTCTTTTCTTTATCAGCTTTTAGGAAAGGATGCAAGAACTGTGTAACAGCCACATGTAGTAGAAACTATTTAGAAATTTCCAAGTTAAGGCAGGCAGCTCTATCAAGTGGTCACAAATATGCTTCTGAGGTTCTAACATGGAATCTTACATTCTACAATTATTCCTAATCCACATTGCATATTTTAGCCATCAGTCATCTTCACGCAGATCATTCCAAAATCCAAAGAAGCTGAAAATATTTCATTTGTGAGTCAACATTCTAATCAATTCCTGCAAAATTTTAGGTTCAGGACCACAAGTAGTTTTTACCACAGGATACTGCTTTAACCTCAAGTGATACAGACCAGTAAGAACTTCATCATACCCCTTCTCTTCTACATGAATTATTAGAATCCTAAAGAGTTTGTGTTAGGCAAAAAAACCAAACCCTTTAAAGACCATCCAGTCCAATAAAAGGCCACAGCATCACATTGTCCATAAGCACATGTATCAGCAATATCTAAAGTGGAACCTGATGGAATCCTTGACATTGGAAGGGATCTGCATAAATCCAGTAGCCCTCAAAGCAGAGCCAACTAGAACAGGGTATTTTCAGTCATTTGTCCCTGTTTTTTTATTTAGAGTGACTGTCTAGTACAGATGTTTAAGAAATTTCTCTTAAGACTTTGTCTAGATTCTCAGACAACCAAACAGAACCTCTAGAGAATGCTAACATATCATGTTTGAAACTCCTCCCTGTCCCAAACTCTTGCAGACATCCACGTTGGAGAGTTTTGACCTAAAGAACTGACATATTGTGCAAAAACAGCTGCAATTAGAGAAAAATTCTTCCTCCCTCTCCACTCCCTCCTGCCACAAAGCATTTCTAATCTAAATGCAAGCTCTACTTTGCTTTATTATTAAAGTTTATCTTCAAATGTATGATGACATAAATACTTAAATGTAATCAGTGCCCACAGAAGCCCATTATATTAATTTCCAATCCTGTTGACATTAAACTCACACACCTATTAGACTTCGGACTTGGGAAATATTTCTTACCCATTCCAAGACAAATGATACCATTAGTCACACATTCTCTGAACTGATATGATACCAAGCACAGAAGCTACTACTTTTTCCATCTTCAGAAATTTAGCTTTGAACAAGTACTTAAGGAAGATACTTCAAAAAATTCAATAATCAAATAGCAACATAGGGAACTTCATAGCTAATAATTCATGAAGACATTAAAGTTAGTTTTGAAGTTCATTGACTGCTCACAGTTTAGTGGGAATGATAAAACAACATTGCTTGAAAGGCTTACACATGTAATACTTAATTATTAAAGGGACATTAAACAGAACACAAAACTGGGGGTAAGGCCCTGTTCCCTAAGAGGTATAGCAAGATATGGTATCACAGTTAAAATACTATTGATTCAGAGTAGAGTACTGCTGACAGCTCGGAAACACTGCCTTCACTAGGATTTCCCAACTCTTTGCAGACAAACCTACAAGGCTTCATTAGGCAGAAGTGTTGTACAGCAGCACCTTTGGCCTTTCTGAGAGCAGGAAACGAGTGTTATTTGCACAAGGTTCCAGCTCCTCACCTATTCACTGTGTGCTGCATTCAGCCTTGCTGTCACTACGCACAGAATACCAATTACCTGCGTGGGAAGTGGCAACGCTGTCTCATTAAGCTAAATATAGTGGTTTATCTTCATGTAACCTAGAGGGGAGGCTTCTGAAGTACAAACATTAAGATTTTTCTTATTTTGGAGACAGAAGAGAGCACAATCAACTATTTCATATAAATCAGGACCAAAAGCCAGGTGGCTGCAGAGCCTTGCTTACTACTCACAAATCAGTCAAAAGAGCACAGTTCAGTAATCACATACAGCTTAATTAAATTGCACATACACATTTCAGAATAAAATGAGCTTCGAGACACTGTAACATACCCTAAATAAAAGGAAAGCTGGAATTTCAAGACAAGCACAATTGCTACATACAACAAGGAAAGTCTCTAATTTCCTCTGTGTGCAGATGTCAGGGGTACTGTAGCACATTAGGTGGAAATACTCAACCCTGTGTTCATCAACAAGAGCACTTGACTGATTTTAAGAAGAAACTCACCTTTACTACATGGGTTCCAACTTTTGTTGGCGACCTGTTAGAAAGAGAAGACAGACTTAGGTGGAGTTCAAACAGTAAGCTTTGTTTGAAAGTCTATAACACAGTGTTCCTGTGCAGGAACTGTATACTTGATAATTTAGATGAGCAACAAAGTGAATGTTTTTCACATCCCGTCTATACAAGTTCCCTACTCTATACCACACACAGATCCACAGCTTCTACAAATTCTGAGAGTTTGTCAGCAGAATCTTCTAGGAATCACCTATCACCCTTTTCTAATAAAAAGTTGTTATTCCAAGTACAAAACTAAAAACATTTTGCACTACAGAGAATTCAAAATTAGCACATGTATGCCAAGGATTGGGTGGACATTAAAGAAACAAAAACTCTCAGAGAGCAGAAGCACAAACACTCCAGTACTCTGCAAATCAAGAGCCTGAATCCTGATCTATAGAGTGGGCACCATCACAGCCACTCTTGCCCTTCAGACTCTCTAGCAAACCTAGATCTTGTTTCTAATCAGGATATTTGGTATAAATAGAGACAAAATACATTGTAACAGGAAGGAACTGCTGTGCGTTACTTTCCAAAATACTCACAGCGAAACAGTGACTTAGCATTAGCAACCACTCACACACCACTCTCATTACACTAATTACATGAAAGAACAAGCTATCTTAGGGGAATGGTATCAAATAATTACTTCTTGTCGAGTCAATTCAATTAGTGGATGGTCAGCTCTTAATATATCCTGAACTTATATCTTCTACAAGACTTTCAGAATTCTGGAAGATCTTTAAATATTGAGTCAAACTGCTTACTCTGACTACAGAATCTTCCTGATACATAAAGGAAAGGTTGGACCAGATGATTTTTCCAGGCTGCTTCCACCCTAAACTGTTCTATGATTTTATCAGTTTGTCAGTCACAAGCAGAGACAAAGTTGCAGATTATTTCCCTAAAAGCTTACTACCAAAAGAACTGCCTGGATTGCACACAGATCCCAGCTCACGAAGATCAGGGACACTCTGAACCCCAAGTATCACCTGGCACCAGCAATACAGACAAATATTGAGATCTCAGCCTCATTCGCCCCTCCTGCCTCCAAAATCGTTTTAAAGAACAATACTTCCTGAAAAAAACCACAACTATTTCCAATTGTTTTTTAAGAATTTCAGCTCTTCTCTTTACCATCTGGAAGCATTTAATCACAAAAAAGCAAAGATCCCATTTATACAGCGGAGCTAAGTAAACAAGAAAGTACAGTGGATTGTTACATAAACACTTTATCACTGCAACAAATTTAACATGCTACACTAAGGTGCTTTTGTCCAAATATTAACTTCAGGTGCACAATACCTGTGACACTGTTTTGAGGTATAATCCTCCTAGAAAGCTCTAACCCCAATGTGCAAAAAAAGGACAAAAATTAGTATTTTGGCCAGAAAAACAAGAACATTTTTTGTATTGCAAAATACATCGCTGGGAAAGGCCTCAGCCTGTGTGGGATTTCTGGTTACTGAAACATTTTCAGTTCCACTATCAACTCTTGGATTTTCTTAGGAGTGGCAGAAATGTGTCACAGTTCATTTAAGTCCATGAGATGACTTTAACAATGAAATGTATTTATAATTACACCATTAATGCCTAGGCTTCAGCCAGGCTCCTATTTTACAAGACACTGCTTAACAACCTAAATAAGACAAATCCCTCAACTGCAAATAGATATCTCAGTTTTCTACTGTGACACTTCCCACTAATTACCCCTCACTTCTGGTACAGGCAACTCATTCCTAGACTGCTTACACAAAATAGGAGGTTCAAAAGACACAGTTACTGTTTCAGACTTCTTCAGCTAATTAGTTTGCAGGAAATCTGCACTCAAACAAAACCAGATGTTACTTTCCACGCTCAGGCTACTCAGCTACCTAGGGAAAAAGGTGCTTGAGTGATAAAGGTTACAGAACTAGCAGGTGTAGAACATAACATTGTGCTGTTAGCTTGACATAACCCACACACACAATTAAGGAGAAGCTTTACCATGGAATTTACATGCTTTTAAAATACTGGAAAGCTTCCACAACTGTTTGGCAAAACCCCCGCTTTGAGATCAGTTTGTAATGCAGGCAGGTAAGTTCAGTGCCTGGCCTGAGAGGATTTGAGCTGTGTGTCTGTCAGCAGCATCGCTCCCAGAGTCGAGAGCAGTTACTGCTGATGTGCTACTGCATTTACACAAAGTCAGCCAGCTTGGTAACTGAAATCTTTTGCAGTACAACACGACTCTGGAATGGTCCTGTCTTCCCAGCCACCTGAACTTACAGCCTTCTCCATGCCCCTTTACTTTAAGCCCATTAGTTTTCTGGATGCAGTGTATAAATCCTTGCATTTTTAAAAAAACATATATACAGTGGGAAAAGTGTCTGAAAATATTTACATAAGAGCAACCCAAAGATCAGATATTGATTTGGCTTTGAAAGGTCAGGCAACACATGAAAACTGACATATGCTACAGAAAATATAAGGCAAAAACTAATCTGGTATGAACGTTTACTAAAAAGTGGGATTTATAAACTGACAGCAATACATCTTCTAGACTGCATTTCACATAACTTCTAAATTATCTTGCATTACACCACTTTTACACCAGTTTAACAAAGGAAGGCTTCAAGGTTATCTACAGAGATTAAACACAATTCAAAGAAATATCCCATTTCACCTGCACAAATAGATGTCTGATTAGTCTGAAAGTCAAACTCACAAAGAAACTTTTTTTTTTAAATTGTTTATCCCACTATCAAATTCATGCTGACAGTGACCAGACCATACTAAGCTCCCATTCTTACTATCAGGGAGCTCCAGCCAAGCACCTGTTTGAAGAGGGCTTAACATTTTCAACATGTTGTTAAGTTTCGTGACAGAAAACAAAACGTTCAGCCCTTCAAACAAAAAACAATGTGAGTACTGGCCTTGGGCAAATCCCAAAGCGACAGTGCCTGCCTTCCTGGGAGGATGTACATTGTTACACAACAGGTGTGCCAGCAAGCAGATGGGAAGGTGTTTGCAGTGCACAGAGCAGCTGTGTCCTGCACAGAACACACAGGCTCAGCAGCCAGCCCAGGAACTGCCTTCACCCCTGTCCTGCACACCACGTTCCCTCCAGCCTGTGGCTGCCCTGGAAGCTGTAATTACCCCTGCTGCAGCTCTTCGTGGCAGTCACACCTCCAAACCTGCAGGGATTCACTGCTGCCATGCATGTCTGGGCTGCCCTGGGGGAGCTCAGCAAACTCTGAGTGCAGAAATGCATCTGCGGCACTCAACACAACCAACACTTCCCACTCCATCTATTTGCTGCCACAACCAGCTTTGCACATTGGCTAAAACACTCACATACAAAAAAGTTGTACTAAAAATCTCCCACATGTCAATGGGGCACAACTTAACCTTACCTGTCTTCCTACACAGAGGAGCACTAAATTCTTCAGGAAAAGCATCAAGGCAACTTCTAAAGTACAGGACTACTGAAGTTAAAAGTCAAGAATTTAAACAAGACAGAGGACACTTCTCATTACCTACACCATCTCTTTCATTTGGTTTCTCATAACAATTTTTATGATACAAGCATAGTAGGAACAAACTTGCTCCCTCACTGTTAGGCATATGAAGTCCAAATAATTTGGTTTAACAGTTCTTGCTTTCAGAGTGGGTGGATCACTTTTCCTATAAATAAAATATAGAGGGTCTGTCACGTGCCTGCATCTAACCAAGTGTGCCTTACTTCATACTTTCCTTCTCTCAAAACTGATATCCTCCTGCATGGGACTGCTCAGGCCTCTACATTTCAGCATCTTTTCCTAAATTCTTCCATGGTTATAGTGCTTCTAAAGTGAGTGACAGAGTTAAATAGGGGCATCTTCTGTCACACTACCTCTCTCTTTTTACTCTGGACTTAGTTATCCAACAAATAGACACCCTCCACATGTCAAAAGTAGAATTACAAAAAAGGCAAGATCTAGAGCAGAAGGGAAGCACACAGGCCTCACCAGAGGGCATACAGTAATCTCAGAACATCTCCAAACACACATCACCTTAGAGAAGTCATCACCCCAGGAACACCACCTCAGACCATTCTAATCTGAAGGAAACACTTTGCATCAGGTTCTGTAATTTCTGCTGATCAGTTCTTAAAAAGCAGCAGCTCCAGATGTAGTCAAGGATGAGAATATGGTGCTTTCCTTGAGTGGGACTCAAGCATCAGTACTTTAATGACTTAACAGTGGGAATTGGGAGCCTACATCCAACTTTAAAACTCCACTCTTACAGACCAGACAATTAATAAAGCAAGTAAACAGCAAAGAAGTCAGCAAGCTGACGTGAACACTTGGCACCACTTTCAGAGTTTCTCTATCAGCTGCTATTAAACTTCCCCACATAGAACAAAGGCTAGGGAGGGAGGAAGCTACAAACCTCACATTTTTAATGAGGGCAAATGTATCTACACTGCTTTGCTGCAAACTACTGCTGCCAAAAAGGACTCCCAGCTGATTTTACTGATCATCAGAACACTGAATGCAGGAGGAAATATCTGAAACTGCAGAGGGCAACATGTACTTGTTTTCAGTTGCCTTCCCTGCAACAAGAAGGTTTTGATTTTTTTTTTTTTTGTGATCCCAACTCAACATCATTACACATGCAAAATAATTTACCAGCCTGCTTCCTAGAAGTGTCCAGTGCATGTGTGAAATTAGCTCTTATGAAATCTCAAAGCTTATTTCAAGAAAATACTGTCCATATTGTTAGATTCAACAACAGACTGAATTACAGACCAGCAGCTGCACTGCAAACTAAGCTCACAGACATCACCTCCTTACTTGACTCAGGCTCACAGAATTCTATTGACTTGTGTCAGTGATGCATTGACACAGGTTATGGAAGAGCACTAGAGAAATTAAAAGCACCCTTTCACTTTAATTTCTAGTGAGTGACTTCATATTATCAAATTCTGCTTACAGACAGGTGGTGGAAACCTGCAAAGCCAGGACACATGGCATGATACAGATACAGACAAAAGGTGGATGTGCAGTTGGGCAGATTTAACAGCTCACTTCTACCAAACAGTCTGCTTCCCCTTTCCTGTCTGTGGTCTCGAGTCACACTAATCCCTCACCTTCACCCTCTCTGTCCCAACCTTGACAGCTTCAGCTGCTTTAACTTATTGAACAGTTTTTGCTGTTTCTAGTTTTCAGCTGTTTACTTTGAGTTAATGCAACCCAGAGAGGAATTTGATCAGTATTCCTAGCAGGAGGTAAGCAGTTGGAGAAAAACCTCATTTCAGTACAAGCACCGTGAATCTGGCTTATCACATCTTGCAGAACTGTATGCTAAGATGTGCTTTTCACCAGGCTACAGCTAAGCAGCTGAGTTCAGAAAAACTTTAATACAGGATCTGAAGGTGAGGAGAAAAGATCCAGTCTTTCCTTCCTTGTAGGGATCCAGCGATCACTGAGTCACAGCTCAAAAGCTCCTTGGTCCATTATTAAAGCTCCAAATGGATCCCACAATCCATATCTATTGCTCTATAAACAGGCCAAGTGGAACCTCATCCTACCACGTAAAATACTGAAGAGGTTTGGTCCAGGCTACACAAAAACCAGAACTGATACAAGGCATAACCTGTCCAGCACACAACCAGAAAGAGATTTAGAACAAGAGGGGCAGATTTGGCTGACACCACCAGCACTGTCAGGGCTCGTTCCGAGGCAGCAGCACTGGGATCTACCCCACAAAACGCTGGTAAATCTTCACTACTGGGACCAACTGGCTTAGGGCATGGAGCATCAAAGCGACACTGAATCACAGATTTGTTAGGGTTGGAAGGGAGATAATCTAGCACAGTCCCCATTAAAAACAGTAAAAGTATTAAAGGCACCACTAAAAACAGAGCACGGAGCACACCAGAAGTTGCTCTTCACGCAGCAACAGCTGCCTGTTGCTGACGAAGCTCGCTGGCTTCTCCTTCCTCAGAAAATCTGTTACTTTTATCGCATTTCAGGGATTATTCTGTCGATGCCGATGCCATCTCCGCCCGTCTCCTCCCAGCCCTACACCCGCTCCCGCCTCAGGAAGGCAGGTATGAGCTCATCCCTGCTCTCACGGCCGCCGCCGTCCGCAGCAGCGCCGGGCGAGCCGCGCTCGGTGCCCGCACCCTCCGAGCTCCGAGCGGACCCCGAGCTCCCAGCGGGGGCCGCGGCCCCGCTCTGACCCCGCTCCCCCCCGCACCCGCGGGAGCTGCCCAGAGACGGCGGGGCCGCGCTGAGGGGAGGGAGGGCAGGGCGAACTCACGGCGCGGGGGAGCCCGCGGGGTGCACGTCCTCGGGCGCATCGTAGAACTCCTCGGTGTCGCTGTCGGACGCCATGGCCGGGCCGGGCCGCCACCTCCGGGCACCGCGGGCCGGGCGGCGCCGCGCGGGTATCGCGAGAGCGGCCCGGCCCCGCCCCCGCCCCGCGGAGCGGCAGAGGGAGGGGCTCCCCGCGCCGCGCAGCGCCCCCTGGCGGCCGCCCTGAGGGGGAGCCGCCGCCGCCGCTCGGCCCGTGCGGAGCAAGCGGACCCTAAAATCACGGAACCGAGCGGGGTGGAACAGACCTCGGGATCACCGAGCCCAGCCCATGGCCCAACACCACCGGGTCAACCAGAGCATGGCACCGAGTGCCGCGTTCAATCTTTCTTTAAACACCTCCAGGGCCGTGACTCCATCACCTTCCCGGGCTGCCTGTTCCAATGTCTGATCACCCTTTTGTGGAGAAATTCTTCCTAACGTCCAACCTAAACCTCCCCTGGCGCAACTTAAAGCTTTTTCCCCTTTTCCTGTTGCTGGTTCCTTGTGAGAAGAGCCTGACCCCCATCTGGGTCTTTTCCAGCCAAAGGATTCTTGTGATAGAACCAGATGATAGGGAATTAAGATAGTCTACTAGACAAAATGACAAGAACGTTTTAAACGTTTTTTTTTCTCATTAATTTCTGTAATGAATGTTTGAAACCAGCAGCAGGAATTAAATAATACGGTTCCTTATTTGTTTTTCCTCATATTTTCCTTCCATAAATTTTCATCTGATCTTCTGGTTGGTTTTGACCTCCCAACTAATTATGAGTAATCAACAGCAACTCCCAGAGGAAAGAAGCTTCCCCTTGAAACCTGCATAGCTTTTAATATTTGCTCAGTAATATATGCTTGTTCCTGAGCCAAAACACTTAATCAATACATGTGACCGTGGCAGGCTGAGCATAAATTTAGGCTTCCCTGAGCATAAATTTAGGCTTCCCTCCACATTCTCTGCACTGACCTCCTGCCCCCCTTGCTCTTTGGCTCCCTAGCTCAGCTACTGATCTTTTTCTGACTTCTAACAAGCACAGAGTTTCCCAAAGCACTGAAACAAACTGGAGTTCTCTGTCTATTCTCTTATTTTTTGTAAAATAATTAAAGGCTTGACATACTGAGACAGGTACTGTTGTCAGATGGTCAGCACAGAGGTGGTCGTGCACATGCAGGCAGGTACACGCACACCTGCCCTGCACATGCAGGTGACATCAGGCTCCCGTTCCCTTAAAAACCATTATGCTTCTCAGCCAAACTGGGTGAGAAGTGCTGGGATGACAGGAAGAAAACACACTGGAAAGGCATGAGCAGTTCTGATTCTTTTTAAAAATAAGGAAGAACGCGCCTAGCATACACCTTAAGCTCTCAATGTTGAAGAATTTGAATAAATAATTAGTACAGAAAATTGCTGACTTTATTCATTGCACACTGTTTCTGCTCTAACTGACAGCCAAACACAACAATTGCATTAGCGTAAGTAGGATGGCCTCTAAATAATTAAAGTCTGTAATGATGTAACCTTAGCTGGGGAAGACAGATGGCTCTGGAAACTAGAGAAAAATGCTATTGAAAGGCATCTTGAATTGTTTATCAGTGTGTCACTCATGGCAGCTGCATGACTTCATGTTTTATTAGGCAGAGGAAATTACGTCATTGCAGAATTAAAGAACATTCAAATAAAAGCCCAGTTTTGGTATTTAGTCAGGTCTTACACAATGATTAAAATTCAGCTTTACCACAGTGCTCTTGACCTTTCCACTCCAAACACACTTGTTTTTTTGCATCAGAGGGGCTTCTCAGAGGTTGATAGGGCCCCTAGATCAGGAGGATTATAACCACAGGACCACAGTGACACAGCCATGCCTGATTTGCCCATGGAGACAAATGTAATGGTGGCTACTAAGGTAAGCACCAGCAAACCCCCTGGCCAAGAACAGAGCCAGAACAAGGATTGTCCCTGGTGGGGTTATGCTGGCTGCTGCCTCTGCAGGGTGTTGCTGGGGATGTGCAGTGTTTTCAGGCTGGCTGGCTGCTGTTATCTCTGCTGCTCCTAAAGATCGGCAAGAGGACAATTGGGTGTAACAGGGACAAAGTTTCCCAAGATAGAAGATAAAGGTCATAATTAGTGCTTGCGAGTGACCTGGCTGCTTTCTCCCCAGAACTGGCACGGCTCTTCCCCAGATGCAGGCAGGGATGAGCACCAGGATGGCAGTGAGGGCTCATCTCACCTTGCCATAGGAGTGGGATGTGTTGGCTTGGAGTGACTGCAATGCCCAGCACTGCAAGGAGCTGTTAAATCTTCAGACTTACATCTGATATTGTCCCTGGCCCGGTTTTCTCAGAACCAAACCTACACGAGGAAGAAGACGAGGTCATAGGTTAAAATCCTTATGGATGGCAGACTCCTTGATATAGCAGATTGTACATGTGCTAAGATTTGCTAACATGAAATCAGCCACAATTGAATCACTTGAATTGTTTTCTGACTTCCATGTCCTGCTCAACCATTCATCTATGCATTTCCCACCCAAGTGAGCACAAACTGGTCCCAGTGTTTCCCCAGTACACCACGGCTGAGCCCTGTGCCCAGCAGCTGAAGGTCCTCCATGCCCTCTCTGATAATGAGAATGAGAATGTTTATCTTCTTCAGCTTGGATATGGACTTCCCCCAGGGCCTCCCATGAATCAAGCTCATGGATCAGCTTGTCCCAAGCACCCTGTGGTGTCAGCAGGGCCATCTTACCAAAATCACCACTGTGTGGAAGTTTCTTGGTCTTTTGCCATGGCCAGGCTAATTACAAGCATAAAGCCTTGTGTCTTTTTGAGTGACTTTGTTGCTGTTTTCATAGTTCAGAGGCTCAGAAAGCATAGGAGTCCCTCTCTGTTTCTTCCTGGCTCATTTGCTAGCACTGCTGATATTGGCAGATAGGTTTTGGCCCCACTAAATCTTTGTATACTCACTGCAGAGAGATACAGGGTGGATTTGCAGCCTTTGAAAAATGTCACCCATCTCCAGATTCATCTGCTCTCCTAGGGACATAAGGTTTTAAAGCAAATCTGGTTTTTTATCATTGCATTAAAAAAATAAAGGCAAAAAGTATTTTTAGGGATAACTTGGAGCTGATTCCATCCTGCAACATGGACAATGGGTGATCCCCTGAGTGCCCTCTGGGCACAGGGAGAAGCAAGGGGCACAAGTGCTGGAAGAACTGCTGGTCCCAGTCTACCATGGGATGAAGACAGTCAAAGTGAAACCCAAAACATCTGGCTGAACCAAGAATTACACCAAGATTTCCTGCATAGCATCCTGGGGCTTGGAGATGCTTCTCTGTATGACCTTGCTCCCTGGGGATACAGAGTTTGGTGAGAGTAGAAGAGACCTGTGTGGAACTGTGAATGGCATCAGTGGCCAGATAAAACAGGGCAAGTGCCTTTGATTCAAACTCCTGAGCACCAAGCCTGTGCTGGTCTGAGAGAGGCAGGGAAACAGGAAAAGCTGCATACCTTGAGCGCCATGTAGGAGCATCTGTCTTTGCCAACTTGTTTGACAAGCCATTGATGCAAATCATGATTTCTGGTTCTCTTTGTGAGAACTGCTCCTGCCCAGTGCTGAAAACCACTGTTGATGCACAGGCACCTTCCCTTGGCACCTGCCACCACAGCCCTCACCCTGTGTCACTTTGGTCCCTGTGCTGTCCCAGGGGGAGCGTGCTGGCAGGTTTGGTGTGTTGACAGCTGTCTTGCACAGGCAGCTTTGTGTGAAGTGGTCACACAGGACAGAGTGCCCCCAAAATGGTGCAGAAGTGCCAGGAGGGTCACAGGAAGATGAGGAGGGGGTGAGAAACTTTGCCAAGTATTGGCAAAGAGAGGAACCAGGGGAAACTGGAGGAGGGAGGGAGGATCCCAGCTAGCAAAATGCTATGAGGGAACTCAAATCATCCTGCAGGGGGTGAAGAAATGCACTAAGAAATGCAAACACAAAGATAACAGTAGAATGTGGTCCAACACCCACCTCCAGGCACAGGGGAATAGGAAATCTACACTGGAAAATGGGAAATGCTGGGAAATGCTCTGAACTCAGCTCCCACACAGTCTTCCCTGGGCACCCAGGTAACAAGAGTGATGAAAACCCCACAAATAGCAAATCAGATCACAGAAAACACACTTGTCAAAAATGTATCAAGCAAAATGTTTCCTGAAGAAGGTGTGGCAGGGAAGAGAGATATGGCAAGGTTGTCTGTGGCTGTGTGTGTCAGGTGTGGAAACAGACAGTGGCATTTGCCAGCTGCTGGTGACTGAGTCACACTGCAAGCCCTGTGCCTGGGCTATTTAAACCAGCAGCTATGAAACAGGTTTGTTTTCATGCAGGTTATGAGACTGATAGGGAATGGTGCTATAACACATTCCTTTCCTTTCTGGGAGCATGGGAAGTGCTCAGCACAAGGCATGCTGTAGGAAAGAAAATATCATGTAACTGAAAAGCAGATCTGGAAAATATTTGCCCTGAATGGACTGGACAGTGTTTTCCTGTTGTGATTAAGAGGGAAAGGTCCTCTGACTTATTTTTTCTGAAGGTTCATCAGGAGCTGTAGTGAGAGGACTAGGAGTGATGAGTTCAAACTGAAAGAGGAGAGATTTTGTTTAGATATACAGAAGAAATTCTTTCCTGTGAGGGTGGTGAGGCACTGGAACAGGTTTTCCAGAGAAGTTATGGATGTCCCACCCCTGGCAGTGTCAAGGTCAGGTTGGATGGGACACTGAGCAAGCCAGTGAGAAGTGCCCCTGGTCTCCTTCCTTATGGAGATACACACCCATGCCTGGCAGTGCCCAGCAGGGTGTGCTTTATGCAGCTGAAGGGGTTGGTTTGTTTTTTCTCTGCAAAGGCCAGATCCACCCTGGAAAATCCAGCAGTGAGGCTCCTTCCCGTGGCTCAAAAGGTGGGAAGGAGAGGTTTAATGTCCACTGAGAGTTTGGTGCCCTTTTGTTCCAAACACAGGGTATGCCCAGTCTGGATCCTGCCTCTGATCCCACAGGTGTAGGGACACGGTGTGTGGAACTGAACAGCAGCGACTGGTCCTCGGCAAGGAGGAGCCAGGACAGGCTGAGCAAAACTGGCAGAGCCTGGGGGCTTTCCCTGCTTCCAGAAGCAGACCATCAAACTTTTCTGTTGGAAGTAGAAATAACCTTGTTATTTTATGGTCAGTTACCCAAAGTATGAAGCAGGATAAAGTGCAGCTGCTAAATCAAAGGGGAGGTGAAGACTCGGTGCCTGCTGAATGGGTTAAGAAACAGTTGAGAAAGCCCCATCTGTCTTTTGAGGTGACCTCCCAAAACTCAGACTGTGCATGGCTTTCTATTCAATGGATTTTCCTGCTGCTCTGGCTTGCACTTTGTCATCTGCTCTCACAAACAAACCAATTTAACTACACAGACGTGCTGTTTAATCGTTCTTCCTGGCACACTGACAGTTCCTGCATGTGCAGATGAGTTGTGTCTCAGCTTTGCCAATGCAAATGCTCTGTCCTCCAAATTTCCATGTTTTATTTTTGTCTGAAGATGCTCAGTGGATACATATGCAATTGTTACATTTTTGTTTTCTCTACATTCTGTCTCTAGATGCCTAAAGGCACACTGTTATTTTATGAATCAGGCTTGGCGTATCAATGTATAGCAGAGCTGGGAGTTGTGCTCTTCTCTGAACATCTACTTTTGTTCTTCATTGCAGCTCACCAAAAATCATGATCAAAGCAATGAATGCTGGCATGCACAATGCAAAAGAGTGCATTGGCTGTTTTTGTAAGGAACAATGGAGAGCTTGCTTTGAAGTGAATTTTGTCAGATTTTAAAAGGTAATTTGTTACTTGTGAAGATTAAACAAATCCAGAATTAATGTAAGTGTTGAAAGAGAAACAAATACATATCTTTTACAAGATTTTACAGAACACTTATATTGTTATAGAAAAGATAATAACATTACAGTGGAGGGATGATGTTGCATACATTTTCTGTGTTGGACAAAATTCATTCTGAAACGGCTGCATTCTAAAAATGTTCACAAGAATCAGTCTGATTTCTAAAGGCACTGAGGAGTCTGGAAGTTATAACTTTATAGATACAATTAACATGAAGCCAGTTGGTGCTAAGAAAACATCTTCTGCAGCTCCTGGTCATAACACCTCTCTTCAATAACCTGTGGCTGCTCTCCTGGGCTCTGCCTCTCTGATGTGGCAGGAGGGCCCAGACTCTCCTGGCCTACAGCCAGCAGGTCAGACTGTTTTTACTGAGATTTTATCAGCCTTTGGTCTCTGGTCTAGACTCAATTCCTCCACAGAATAACTGCAAATGGGATGCAGTTGCATGAAGGGACTTCCACGACTGTAAGAAATTTTCCTTGGAGGGAAATGAAGCTGTTCTGTTGCACACAGGTACCTGCTGGGCAGAGCAGGACCTGGAAGTTGTAGCCCTGTAGGCAGGACCCACGCTAGAGCTGGCACTGATTTTGGGTTCACAGGTGGGATTTCAGTATTCTAAACTTCACTACTAAAACTTTTGCCTTCCTGACCAGCTTCTCATGGTCCCATGGCTTGCTGGGGCTGTGGGCTCAGGAATTCATGTGCAACCTCACTTGTGAGCCCAGATTTACCTGTGCCTGTATTAGTACTCTCCAGATCTGCGTTTCCAGTTCTTCCCTCAAAACTTGCATCCTCTTCCACAAACACACCAGCTGCTTTCTCCAGTTCCATTACCTGTCCACAGAATGCCCACAAAATGCAGAGCACACATCAGCACTGGCTGGGAGGTCCCAGGGAGGTGATGCAATGCCCAACCACCATGGCATGAGTCAGGGTTACCATGGCAGCCCCAGCTTTGAATTCTCCTGCTTTCATGGTTTTCTGCCTAAACCTTAGGATTGTTTTAACCCAAGTATCTATCTATCTATCTATCTAGAGATTATCCATTCTTTTGATGATAATTACTATTTACTTTTAGTGACTCATTCTGCTGCTTTTTCTCTTGATAGACTCTGGGTCCCAGAGGAAACTAAATTGTTCCTTGCTGCTCTTTCCAGTGCCCAGAAAGAACACATGGTGAATATCTGTGGACCTGGGTGGACAGATGTGAGAGAAAATTCTGAAAATTCTCAGTTTTTATGGAAAGAATCTACCAAAAAAACTCCACTCATTGAACCAGCTGCCCCATTCTTGAGGATGAGCTTTACTCTCTGGTGCAAGAAGTGGCGTCGACAGAGTACAGATGGGGAGAGAGGTGGCGGTGTGGTGGTGGTGGTAGCGGAGAGGTGTCAATGCAAGGTGGCAGTAAAAGCTGGAGTAACAGTGGTGATGGGGTCAAATGAGCATGATCTCTCCCAAGTCAGGAGTATTTGCTGATATATCAAAGTATTTTATGTGGTAACCCTAGGGCACCCCAGAGACTGCACTGCAGCTTGTCAGAGTTTAATCTCATTCTCTTTTCTGCTTTTTCCTTGCCAGGAGGGAGTGTGTCCTATTCTGCCATTGTGGTTTATGTGAAGGATCATTCAGGGTGCAGCAATTTCCTGCTGTACACTGCCATTTGTGCCTCTTTGCTGCTGAATATATATCTTTAATTATAGGCAGCAGAAGCAATTTATTTGTTTAACAGTGGCCAGGAAACATACCCAGGGGAGATCTCTGAACACGACCACAAAGCTGATAAAGATTAATGTTAGGTGACAGAACACTGGATAAGGCTATTCTCACATTTGGGTCAATATCTGCTATTCATAGCATGAACATTAAGTAAACGAATATCAGCTTATTATGTGCTATTATATTTAATGAAGTTCAGCATTTACTTTTCCTCTGAAGACTGCCAAGGACCACATTGACATTGTTGTGTGCTCTGGCAGGCAGGAGAGCAGTGTGGTGAGTTCAGCACAACAGTTGCATCAGAGCTTCCAAAGGGCACTATGTGACCTCTATGATTTATTGTTAGGTACAGCTGATGATATTTGAGTTAGTCTCCATTGCTAACACAGAATTCATTATTAGTGGGTATAAATCTCTTTCCTGCTACAGGTGTTGCTAACTGCTGTGGAAGCTAATAAAGACATCAGTAGTCATTTATAAAAAAAGAAGCTCCAAGGGTATTGTTGTTATTGTTGTGCTTTAGTCAACAGCTCCAGGTCCCTGCTGTGCTGTGTTAGAAATAACAAAGCAGTTCCTTTGCTTACCCCTGCACTTCCATTCTCACCTCTATTCATTTCCTGCATTGATTAAAAGGTAATAATAATAATAATAATAATCCCAGAACTATTTAGGAAGTGCAGAAACCCGGCTGCATCCTGCACATGGTGGCCAGTCTGTGTGTGTGTGTAAGCCCAGGCCAGGAAGCTCCTCACCCCCCTGAACAGCTGCCTCCACAAGGCTGCTCCCAAATCCCTGCAGCCTGGCAGGATTTCTTCCTTTACCCTTGGCTGTTCATCCCCTCTCCTGCTCACTGACCACTTCAGCCACGTGGCACCCATTCTGTAAGGCCAGGACTGCCTCCTGAGTCCCCTGCAATGCCCTGCTCCAAGGTTAATCCAGAGGCTGAAGAGCCACAGCACCAACTACCTTGAAAAAGAAACCAACCCATATCCAGCAATAACTTCTGTGGAGAAACAGGAGTTTACTGGGGAAGTCTGGTTTTCTGTTCAGTGTCTTGAGTCACACTGTGGTTCTGGGAGAGCTGAAACCACTCCGGGAATTCTTCAGGCTGTGCTAAAAAGAGCCTGATTTATTGGGCTGAGGAGCAAAACCACCTCTGGCTGAGGGTAATAAACAACCATCTATGGAGGCACAGAAAGCAGTGATGTAAAGAATACAAAATTGAATGTATTCCTTAGTGACACAGTTATTCAAGAGAGCCCAGCCATGGAGCACTTCAGATGCTGCAGGACAGCACTGCCAAGCTCTAGACCAGCACCATGCAGGACCAGCACCTGCAGCACCCTGGGGCACATTGAGGGTGTTCACAGCCCCACTGAAAATGAAGAGAGGACCTATAGCTACCAGAAGATAAAGACAAAGAGGGAGCTGCACTGAACCCCTGTGGATGAGGGACATCTGTGTGCTCCAGAGTAGGACCAGCATCCTGCAGAAATGGTTTTCCCATCTAGAGGAAATTGTCAATATTTTAAGCTTTTCTGCCCCTTATCAGCCAAAAATTCAAACTAAGGAGAAATTAAAATCTCAGACATTATGTTTTGAAACCTAAGTCCCTAAATTATGCAGCCTAACAGGCAGAAGGAGTTACTGCAAGGTCTGTTTAGATCTTGTTTAGAGTTTTTACTGGCTGTAAATAAAATCCTTGTAGTTGCTTATGTACAACATTTTTCCTTCTCTTGGTTAATTTTGGGGGTGTTAAATATGTATTACTAACTAATTGAAATGTCATAGTCCTAGATTAAACTTCTCTAGTGGAATGAAATTAAAGGTTTCTGCTCCTGGTTTAGAAGAACCCAGAGTGAATGTTTTATAGTAGCAGCAAAGCCAGAATTACAGGTTAAGCTCCCAATCAGTGTGCATGACTAACACCAGGAAAACAGAAACAGTTTGAATTTTAGAAGCTCAAGCCAAGAAACAATGAAGGAAATGTAACTTATTTTAGATTCAGTTCTCCTGGAAGGAAGCAACTCTTGCTAAATCCCTGGGCTCTGATGGCTCAGGGCTGGGGGTGCATCCCAGGATGATGCATGAACCCTATGTGGATCTGATACTTTCATCCCAGATATCCCACAGTGCTTGATTTGGTGGGACTGGCCAAGGCTTGCGGCAAAGCAGCAAAAGATGTGCAATCACCTTTCTCTTTCTTGCTGTGATTTAGGAGCTCAGACCCACAACAGTCACTGCCCTGCCAATGGTTATACTGCCCTGAAGGACCAGAGTTCTGGCAAATGTTCATTTGGTTGGGGAAAGAAACCCCACACAAATACCTGTTTGTGACTGTGCATCAAGTGCTCCTCACAGAGGCTGCCCAGAAGCTGGGCACCCACTCAGGTGGGTATTCTGTGGGAACACTGGGTGTTCAAGGCCAGCCCTCCCCATTCTGCCAGCTCTGGCTCTGCCAACAGTGGGAGGGAAGCAGTCAGGAGTGGAGGCTAAAGAACAGCCTCCTCCAGAATTTTCTGTGCCTCAGATGACCCCAGGAAAAACAAGAGGGCTACTTATGTCTGCTTCCAAAATTAGTACAGGAGGGAAATGCCCTCTTCAGCAGGAAGGCAGCATGCTTGACCTTCCTTTCTGTGTGTCCCAGCATGCAGAACACCAGCGACCTTCATGAGAGTGAGGAGAAACCCATCACTGCTGAATTTTGGGGAGAACATGGCACATTTGCCACTGTTGGTCTGGGGCACCCGGGGGCCTTTTGCCATCTTCAGCTCTGCAGTGGGATCCTCCATCCAAGCTTGTGACTGGACAGGAGTTGGTGGTTTTGGGAGGAAGCAGCAAAAATTCTCACTGCTGTGCTGATTTGATTTTAAACTTTCACCTGAGGAATGCTAAGTCCAAGCTGCCTTGCTCCTCACATGGGCCAAAACCACCCTGCAGCGTTCAAGGTGCTGGTCTCAGCTGGCTTCTGCTTCATTTCCTCCCCAGCCCCTCAGCCAGCTCCATCACATGCCAGCGAGTACAATTTCCCATTTCCTTCCTCAGCTAATCCTGAAAGGGACAATAAATAACAAGAGGAGTCTCTTATAAGCAGATATGAAGTACTCACATCCGCAACCTGTTACTAAACTTACAGTAATTTCTTTTTAGAATATCTCTTGGTGTGAGCAGCACTCGGACAGGCCTGTGCTAGAGTGTCTCACTTCTCAGACTTCAAGGTTTCCTCTGCAGCAGTGTCCTCCCGTTCTTCCTCTGGGAGGTGATTCTCCTGAGCTGATGGAGCTGATCAGGAAACGAACAGAAAAAAATCCCCCAACAAACTCATTTTATGTGAAAAGAGCAAACCAAAGGTTGGGATTCTAACCGAGAGAGGGAGATTTAAGAATCGTTTAAATACACCTTTTTTCAACAGCTGGCTCTGAAATGACCAATAAATATCCTCTTTCCACAGCTGAGAAGGCAGCACCAAGGCGCAGTGGCTCAATCCCCAGCGCTGCCGGGAACCCGCAGCCCCATCCCGCACCGAGCCCCATGCAGCCCCTGATGCTCCGCCCGGGCTGAGCCCCAAACAGCGCTGAAGGGGCGACGAGGGGAGCGAAGGGGAGGGAAGCGGGGCCGGGGGAGCAGCCGGGACCGCGCGGCTGCGGCCGCGTCCCCAGAGGGTGGCGCTGGGGCCCCGCCGTGCGCAGCGGCAGCGATGGCTCCGGTGCCACCGGGCAGCGATGGGCTCCGGGCCGGTGTCACCGGGCAGTGATGGGCTCCGGGCCGGTGTCACTGAGCAGCGATGGCTCCGGTGTCACCGGGCAACGATGGTTCCGGTGTCACTGAGCAGCGATGGCTCCGGTGCCACAGAGCAGCGATGGGCTCCGGTGCCGCCGGGCAGCGATGAGCTCCGGTGTCACTGAGCAGCGATGGGCTCCGGTGTCACCGGGCAGTGATGGGCTCCGGTGCCACAGAGCAGCGATGGGCTCCGGTGTCACCGGGCAGTGATGGGCTCCGGTGTCACTGAGCAGCGATGGGCTCCGGTGCCACCGGGCAGTGATGGGCTCCGGTGCCACCGGGCAGTGATGGGCTCCGGTGCCACCGGGCAGCGATGGGCTCCGGGCCGGTGTCACCGGGCAGTGATGGGCTCCGGTGTCACTGAGCAGCGACGGGCTCCGGGCCGGTGTTACTGAGCAGCGATGGGTTCCGGTGCCACCGAGCAGTGATGGGCTCCGGTGTCACGGGGCAGCGATGGGCTCCGGGCCGGTGTCACCGGGCAGTGATGGGCTCCGGTGTCACCGGGCAGTGATGGGCTCCGGTGTCACTGAGCAGCGATGGGCTCCGGTGTCACCGGGCAGTGATGGGCTCCGGTGTCACCGGGCAGTGATGGGCTCCGGTGTCACTGAGCAGCAATGGCTCCGGTGTCACTGAGCAGCGATGGGCTCCGGTGTCACCGGGCAGCGATGGGCTCCGGTGTCACCGGGCAGTGATGGGCTCCGGTGTCACTGAGCAGTGATGGGCTCCGGTGCCACCGAGCAGTGATGGGCTCCGGGCCGGTGTCACCGGGCAGCGATGGGCTCCGGGCTGGTGCCACCGGGCAGCGATGGGCTCCGGTGTCACCGGGCAGTGATGGGCTCCGGGCCGGTGTCACCGGGCAGCGATGGCTCCGGTATCACCGGGCAGTGACGGGCTCCGGGCCGGTGCCACCGGGGGCTCCGCAGGGTGTGCGCTGCCCCGGGGTGCCCGCAGAGCCCTTCAGGGATGCGCAGCGGCTGCGGGGGCTCCACAGAGCCCGGCTCCCCTCGGCTGAGCTGCACAGCGAAGCCCCGGGATCAAATCCCGCTGGAGGCTTTGGGGCACTGCTTCCCCTGCGTGGGCACGGGTTGGACACTCCGAGGGGAAGGGCACCGTGTCTTGTCGCTGGATCCAACAGCTGAAGCCATCCTTAGGGGAAAATGAATCACACCCCATCCCTGGAAGTGTTCAAGGCCGGTTTGGACGGGCCTTTGAGCAACCTGGTCCTGTGGGAGGTGCCCATGGCAGGCAGATTGGAACTCGATGGTCCTTAAGGTCCCTTCCAACTCGAAGCATTCTGTGATTCTGTCTCCGCTCAGGGATTGGCAAAGGAATCAATCTAAAGCCATTTATTTGCCTCTGCATGGGAGCTTAAGCATGCTCACTCCCTCGGGACCTTTCCACTTGCTTATCTTTGCAGCAGTTCTCAGGGGTTGTTTTGATCATCTCTGCAAGAAATAAGACTCTGGTGGCTTTCCCCAGCTCCTTTCCAACAGTTTGGTTTTTGGGTTCTAGTTGAAAGACTGGATAGAGCGTGTCTGCAGTAAAGTAAGCTGAGATCTGCCCTGTACTTGGTTGACTTGGCTGGTCTCTTTCCTAATTGAAAAATGCAGAAAGCCCCCAGGCTCTCCTGTACAGATATTTCACAAAGGCTGAGAGGCAAAATCAATTTTAAATGGATTAACTCTTATGAGTGTACCTCTGTTTTCTTGAATATATATCACAGGACAATTTAAATAGATTAAGTCATGCGAGTTTAGCTCTGTATCCTGAATACCGTGGAATTAAGGAAATCTTGTTTTCTATCTCTGAAAGGACACTGATTCATCACACAAAGCAGAGGAATAGTGCAGGCCAGTGTCTCTTGGAAAGAGCTTTCTGTGTTTCTTAGGTTGCTGCCTGGTGCTTATCTCCCCTCGCTGTGTCTTAAAGCAGAGCAAACAACATTTCATTGCCCTTTCCTCAGGCAGCAGTGGAAGGGCATTCTGGTAGAACAGAAAAGCACTTTTGCTTCTGGGGGAATGACTTGGATGAACATAATGCTGCGGGGAAAGAGGGGCAATGGAAACAGATCCCCTTCCTTGGGGCTGGGGCAGAGCAGAGCCTGGGTAGCAGGGCAGGAGGTGTCTGGTACAGGGCACTCTCTGAGGGTGGCACCCACAGCTCAACCTCCCCTCCTGCCGTCAGAGTTTGGGGCTTTCCGCGGCACACGGCGCTGCTGCAGGGGACCGAGCATGTGAGAATGCAAGGGTCGCTCTGCCAGCAGGGGGATGTCTGCTGCTGGAGCCCTGCAGTCCCGCCGCCTCCTCAGCCAAAGCAGCACAAGGCCCCCAGGCATTTGGCACGCAGGCTGCTGGAGCTTTCTCCGGATACCTGGTTTGGAAGGCAGCTTGCAAAGCCATGGAGACCTGGCCCTCCCTGGCACAGCGCTTGCAGGGCAATGCTGGCACCAGGAGCCTGGGCACTGCTGCAGCCCATGGAGCAGTGTTCAGCTGTCCTGCCTGTGCTGGATCTGCAGCTGATGCAGGCAGGGACCCTGTGTCACACTCGCAGCTCCCTCTGGCCGCTGGGGCCACCACCTCCAATAGGGTCCTGCTCACTCACTGCTTGCAAACACAAGACAGGATCTTCCTGTCTTGCAGACTTAAACTCCTCATTTGTTTTTACAACAGCCAAATGAGCAGCTGACTCTACCAAGGCCATAAAGAAAGACTTGCCTGTTCTGCTTCAAGTATACATCCCAGACTGAAAAACTCCATGCATGCAGCACAAATAAATATGTCAAGGAACAGAAGAAAGCAGTTTTAGAGATATCTGTGTATAAAAAGCCCAATGAGTAGCTGCTAGTGTAAGCTTTGAAAAAAAGGAACCAGATCCTTACAGGAGGAGCCACAGCTGGATGTGCAGGGGGCAGCTGCCCAGGACATCAACCCCCAGAGAGACTCTCTGAGGGCTCAGAAACACTGTCTGGACACTGAGCACCTGCAGTTTGCAGTGCTATCCAGCAGGAAGTGTGACGCACCCTGCTAGCTTGCAGGAAAGCAAATATTGACATTTTGGAGAAACTTGTAAATAGCATCTTGTATAAAACTTTATTTAAGCAGACAGGACCTTTCTGCTCACATGCAATGTGGAATCCAGTAAAGACCAAATGTCAGACCATAGCCTTAAAAGATCAAGACAAATGGCCACAGTAAAGGACACATTACAGTAAGTAAATCTGAATCAAAGGGGGCAAGGTGGAGCATGGCATCAAGGCTCTTGGCACGCTTTGTGCCTGGCTGGATGCACTGGCAGGGCAGGGAAGCGCACTCCATGCTTTGCCAGCCATTCCCTTGTGCCTCTAGCTAGCACTAAAAATAGGTCACTTTCATCAGCCTCAAGTTCATCACCAAAAGAGAGCAAGCAGATTTATTTCGTTTGAACACAGCTTTGTCTAGTCTTCAAGGGGAAGATGTGAGGCTGGCTTTTGCATTTATTATTTATCTCAGATGGAAACCTTTGGGGTGCAGCGGCAAAGCCAAGTGGGGACTTCTGATGGCAACTGTGACAATGTGTCCTTTTTCCTGCTCATGAGGGTCAGGCCAGATCCAGCCCTGTCTGTGTCAGCAGTTCTGCCGAATCCAGGGGTTACACCCGTGTTCAGATTACTTCCCAGTAGTTAAAAACTGAATAAAGGAAGCTCAGTGAGGCTGAGAGCCTATGCAAAACCTGCACAGCATGGGCAACTGTCCACTTTACAGGAATGATTGCTCATCTCTGCATAGGTGATGGCCAAGTCAGAGTTTCACAGGGGGTGGCTGTCCCAGAGCTGTGGTCTCAACAGAAAGTGTAGGTCTGTCAGTGTTTTAAAGCATTTAACTCAGGTGCTGAGAAAAGCAGCTTGTCAGGAAACACAGAGTTCATATTCTTGTTGGATGCATCTGGCCCTCAGCAGATTGAAATTCAGGCTCCACTGTCATCTCAGCCACTTGCATTTGAGTTACTCCTCGGCCAGGAATGATTTCTGTATTTCTGCCTGTTGCAGTTCATCAGATCTCAATAACAACCGCCTTACTTCAACCTGAGGGCTCATCCACTCCTTCCTGCTGGTGTGCTCTGACACAAAGTCAGTCAGGAGTGTGAAACGACGGCAGTGTTTGCTTTGAGCCCACTGATGTGAGGTGTCCTGGATGGAGCTGTGCTGGCTGCTCAGCCCAGGGCCCCCCGGTGCAGCAGGGCTGGGCACAGGCCCCCGGTGCAGCACCAGGGCCCTGACAGGGGAGCGCCAGGGCTCTGCCTCAGGCACGGGCGGCTGCTCCAGTGCGGGTAACAGCACAGGGCTGGCCCCAAGGAGGCTCCTACGGGAAATGACAATGGGGATCCTGCTGCTTGTCCAATGCGGGGACATCTGGGGGTCATTTGAGGTCATCTGGGGTCATCTGGGGTCATCTAGGGGCATTTGAGGTCGTCTGGGCGTCATTTGAGGTCATTTGAAGTAATTTGAGGTCATTTGAGGTCATTTGAGGTCATTTGAGGTCATCTGGGGTCATTTGAGGTCATTTGAGGTCATCTGGGGTCATTTGAGGTCATTTTGAGGTAATTTGAGGTCATTTGAGGTCACTTGAGGTCATTTGAGGTAATTTGAGGCCATCTGGGGTCATTTGAGGTCATTTGAGGTCATTTGAGGTCATCTAGGGGTCATTTGAGGTCATTGGAGGTCATCTGGGGGTCATTTGAGGTCATCTGAGGTCATCTGGGGTCATTTGAGGTAATTTCAGGTCATTAGAGGTCATCTAGGGGTCATTTGAGGTCATTAGAGATCATTTGGGGTCATCTGGGGGTCATTTGAGGTCATCTGGGGGTCATTTGAGGTCATTTGAGGTCATCTAGGGGTCATTTGAGGTCATTAGAGATCATTTGAGGTCATCTGGGGGTAATTTGAGGTCATTTTGAGGTCATTTGAGGTCATTTGAGGTCATTTGGGGTCATCTGGGGGTCATTTGAGGTCATTTGAGGTCATCTAGGGGTCATTTGAGGTCATTTGAGGTCATTTGGGGTCATCTAGGGGTCATTTGAGGTCATTTGGGGTCATCTAGGGGTCATTTGAGGTAATCTGGGGTCATTTGAGGTCATCTGGGGTCATTTGAGGTCATTTGGGGTCATCTAGGGGTCATTTGGGGTCATTTGAGGTCATTTGGGGTCATCTGGGGGTCATTTGAGGTCATTAGAGGTCATCTGGGGGTCATTTGAGGTAATTTGAGGTCATTTGGGGTCATTTGAGGTCATTTGGGGTCATCTAGGGGTCATTAGAGGTCATTTGAGGTCATCTGGGGGTCATTTGAGGTCATTTGAGGTCATCTGGTGTCATTTGAGGTCATTTGGGGGTCATTTGAGGTCATCTGGGGTTATTTGAGGTCATTTGAGGTTATCTGGGGTCATTTGAGGTCATTTGGGGGTCATTTGAGGTCATCTGGGGTTATTTGAGGTCATTTGAGGTCATCTGGGGGTCATTTGAGGTCATTTGGGGTCATCTGGGTGTCACTTGAGGTCATTTCATGCCCAGAGAGGGTTACTTGAGGTCACAGGGGTCATTTGAGGTTCCCTCAGGTCATTTTGGGCCTGGGTGGGTCACTTGAGGTCATTCAGGGGTTACCTGAGGTCATTTCAGGTGCTCAGGGGGTCACTGGAGGTCATTTGAGGTCATCTGGAGGTCATTTGAGGTCATTTCAGGCCTCATTGGGGTTACTTGAGGTCACAGGAGCATTTTTTGGTTGATCCAGGGGTTACTTGAGGTCATTTCAGGCCCTGATGGGGTCACTCCAGGTCATCTTGGGGTTACCTGAGATAATTTTGGGCCCTAAGGGGGTTACTGAGGTCACAGGGGTCATCTGAGGTCATTTCAGGCCCTCCTTGGGGTCATTTGAGGCCACAGGGGTTACTTGAGGTCATTTGAGACTGACTGGGGTTACTTGAGGTCAATAGTTACAAAAAACCAATTAATTCCTAAACCAATTTGCATCTTGTAAAATCATAGAAAGCGCACATTTACAAAACAATATTATTAAACTGTTTTCATGAGGATGTGCAATTAAACACATATATAACTATAATTATTAGTGAAATGAAGAATTTATTGGTTGGATTCCATTTCTTTTAAGGTAAGAATTTGGGTTTCATTCTGCCTGACTTTTGAAGGTGATCTGATTTTTTTTTCCTCAATTGGCACGTGGCCAAACTTTAACCTGCACAAGAAACTTAAACTTTAGACCGCAAACTCTTTAGAGTTTCTTTGGAGCAGTCGTTTATATTTTCCCCTTTTCTTCTCTTTCACATATAGTTCTTTGTCTTACAGAGACAGGTTTTACACTCAATATTACAATACATATATTTCCCACAGCCCCAGGCTGCATAACACACACAGACACACACACCACAGCTCTCGGCTGCATAGCACAACCCATGACTCTCAGGCCATGTCTCCCCACAGCTTCTTGACTCAAAGGCCATAATCCAGCTTCTCCACAGCTCTGGGCTGCCACAGCTCTCGGCTGTCCTATCTTCTATCACATCGGGGTCACCAGATGTTGTATTTGCTTTCTAGAGTCTCATATTGTTATTGTATTTCTAGAGTCCCGGACCTCTTCGACAATATTTCTCACAGCAGTTCTTCACAGAACTCTCTGGCCTCTTCTTCATCTTGCTGCTTCTCTAGCAGGGCTCTTCCACGGCTCTCCATGTCTGTCCCTCTGTCTCTGACTTGCTTGCTGGCCCAGCCCCCTTTTATCTCAGTTATCTCTACCAGCTACAGCTGGGCCCAATTGAGGACGTCACAGCTGTAGCTTGTCAGGACTAACCAGGGCTTACCAGGGCTCTTTCTACATACAGATATTCAATACAACATATACTGTGGTGAAACAGAGCTTCTGTTTCTGCCTTAGAATGTGTGGGATGGCTCCTTAGCCGCCCGGGCTCTCAAAGAACGAAGCTGGACTCGTTGCTTTGCTGTCTTCCAGATGTTTATTAATTCTTATCAACAGAGTTTTCCCTCTGCCCGACCGGGGTCCGACCAGCAAGGCAGCCAAGGGCACTCTGGCCGCCCACGGGGCGGTCACGTCCCTTTATAGTACAAACTACGTATACAATATTTACCTATTCTTCCCAATACCTATCACCCTTATTAACAAGTGCACCATCACCACAAACCAATCCCAAAGTGCCAGCACCACCACCCAAGATGGACGACAAGAAGAAGGAGGAAGAACCACGAGACACACCCGGTTTCCTCCATCTTTCCTCCATAACCCCCCTGTACAACCCCCTTGTACCAAATTCTAAATCTATATATCACCTCGTGAACACACAGTATTTCTGCACTATTCAAACCCTTGTGACTCTTAATCCTTCATACCCGAGTGGTGCATCCTTAGATGGATCAAAATCAAGCCACCAGCTGCCTCTGGCAACGTTCCATGACCGACGAGCCCCCCAAGGGTTCTCTCGGTTATTCAGATTATTCAGAACCTTGGGAGTGCGAGCTCCCACAATATACAGATATTCAATACAACATATACAGATATTTAATACAACACATACAGATATTCAATACAGATATTACTATATTACTAGGACTCCTACTATACATGCCCTCTTCCAAAAGTCCTTCCAAATGTCCTGATGAGCTGGCACCCATCAATCCCACCATACTCTGGGCCTCACTGGCCATCAGCAAAGCTCAAACATTTATTTATAGGTTCAGCCTAAACAGCCTCATGGGAGCTGAGAGCTGTCTTAGGGCATGAAGCTTGGGCAGCTCTTTGCTCAGCAGTGATGGGCACATGTCGCTGGGCATGGGTTGTGCCTTTGTTAAATGTCAAATTAAAGAGAAAGAAAGAGTAAATGGCAAAGATTTTCAGCACTGCTCTGGGACAAAAATGGTGACTTCCCAGGGCTTGCTGAAAACGAAGTTGCACCATCTTCTCACATATGTGTAGATTTGTTTTGTACTCTTGCAATTGCGCCTTTTAAGAGCAAGTAAAAAACTCAACATGATTAAAAAAAAATTAAACCTGTCTGGTAGCTCAGAAGCTGCTGCTCTGGGGGGGAAATGACTTGTCTTCATCTGCAGAGCAGCAGTTTGCCCTGGCTGTTGCGGGGGACTACAGGGTGATGCTCTGGTGATGCTCAGGGTGAATTGATCTGCCCTTCTGGATGGGAGGTGGGGTGTGTGTGTGTGTCCCAAAGTGCACCTGGGGGAGCAGGTCAGCCCTGCTGGCTGGACCCCCAGTTTGGCTCCTTGTCCATCCCTGTGTCACTCTCTGCAAGGTACCACCAGCCCTGGCATCTTTTTTCCCCACGCACAGCGAGAAGCAGAGCTGGCCTCAGACCACGGCCATGCCAGGGGACTGTGGTGTCCACCCACGGGGCTCGGGGCACGGAAAAACCCCAAACACCCAGCAGCATCCAGGAGCAGCAGACGGAATTGCTGCAGGGAGCACACTGCTGCCTGAACCCTCCCATTCCTGGGGGTAGCGCCAGAGCTGATAAAAGACAATTTCCCACACATTCTGCAGTTTACATAGTGATGAGCTTCTATACTAATTCCCAGGGGGAGGTAGCTGCATTATAACTGGATATATGACGTAGCAAGGGCGTAACTTAACTCTCAGAAGCCTTTTCTGAAGCAGATGAGTATCTTGATTCATCTGTCTACATTTCTCGCCAAATGTTTGTTGAACGAGGCGTATCCATTATCTAGATCCAAAGCCCTCCCTCCTGCTGCGGGCGCTGAGGCAGCAGTTCCGGGCCAGGGAGAAGCCAGGGAGGTGCAGGTGTGTCCAGGGAGGTGCAGGTGTGTCCAGGAGCACCAGGGAGGTGCAGGTGTGTCCAGGAGGCCAGGGAGGTGCAGGTGTGTCCAGGGAGAAGCCAGGGAGGTGCAGGTGTGTCCAGGAGGCCAGGGAGGTGCAGGGGTGTCCAGGGAGAAGCCAGGGAGGTGCAGGTGTGTCCAGGAGCCCCAGGGAGGTGCAGGTGTGTCCAGGGAGAAGCCAGGGAGGTGCAGGTGTGTCCAGGAGCACCAGGGAGGTGCAGGTGTGTCCAGCAGCACCAGGGAGGTGCAGGTGTGTCCAGGAGGCCAGGGAGGTGCAGGTGTGTCCAGGGAGAAGCCAGGGAGGTGCAGGTGTGTCCAGGAGCACCAGGGAAGTGCAGGTGTGTCCAGGAGCACCAGGGAGGTGCAGGTGTGTCCAGGGAGAAGCCAGGGAGGTGCAGGTGTGTCCAGGAGCACCAGGGAGGTGCAGGGGTGTCCAGCAGCCCCAGGGAGGTGCAGGTGTGTCCAGGAGTGCCAGGGAGGTGCAGGTGTGTCCAGGCTCACCAGCCCCGGGAGCGCTGCTCGCGGTCACCGGGACACACAGGCACAGCCCAGCTCCCTGATCCTGGTCACAGGCACTGGGGTTTGAAATATGGACAGCTGGTTGGGGTTCTTTTAAATGTGTTTTTCTAAAAACCCTACACACTACTGTGGGAGTTTAAATTCACGTTTTTCTGATATATTTATCAGGTAATGTAATTTTTTTTTAAACCATGTACAATTTCAATCAACCTTTGCGTATATTCTGAAGGGAGAAATGTAGGACAAGGAGAAAGGGGCAGATTTGAGGTTCACTCTCCCAGCAGCTGCAGAGCTCTTTGGCCAGTACGTGATGCTGGGGGCACAAGGCTCAAAGCAAGGGTGGGCTGGGAACATCCCCCTGTATCTCCTGGCCTGAACTCTCTTCCTTCAGGCCCATACGGACCCTGAAGATCACCCCAGACAGCTCACCCCTATCCAGAGGAGACACCTCTCAAAACAAAGCCCACCGAGGGCGGTGGTGGATCGCTCAAAGCCCAGCTCTGTCTCCCTGAGCGTCTGGGGCAGCATCTCCCTGCAATCAGGGAGAGATTAAAGTAGGATGGAGCACTGAGCTGCGGTGTGGAACAGCAGAAGCCCTTTCAAAGTGCTGGGTTGCATCATAAAAACTTTAGTCACCGATGAAAACAGGGAGGGATAAAAATAGCACAGTGTGTGTGTAACATACTGTGGCACATCTGGTTACAAGTCACTTTTAGAACAGACTTTGTTTTGAAGGAGTGGGACCTCTAAAGTTGTTTGTGAATCCTTTGCAGACAGGCTAATAGCAAAGGAAACAACTGGAAAATCATCTGTATACGGGTGGGTACAAGGAGCTCTATATATGCTACAAATGCATGCATTTTGGTAGGGGAGATTTAAGGGAATTGCATCCACATCTGATTTCCAAAGTATTACTAAGTACTTATTTTTGTCAGCCAATTCTCCTAAGGGAATCGTTAAGGGAAAAACATCCAAGGGGCAGCAAACCAGTATCTCAACAAACTCCTGAAAAGACAAGCCGTAATTTCAGAGTTAGAGGGAACATTTCAAAAGGCACAGTAAGTACCTGCCAAGTGCTCAGATGTGTCTGAATTTCCACCAGCCTCTTCTCCCTTTGCTCCCTTGGGGCTCCCTCGGCAGGGAAGGGCTCACACCCACCAGGAGGCTGGGAAATGTCCAAGCCACAGCGGCCACACACAGGGAGAGCTGCAATAAAGGCAGAGCTGGGTGAGACCTGACTGCTGCTGGCTCTGCTTCCCCCACGTTTAGAGGCTCTTAAATGGTTTTGTTATCGCTGGGCTCTCAGAGGTGTCAGCATGGCTAGTGCTGAAAGTGGGACGGATGTCCCCAAAGACACGGACTCCTTTTGCTTTGAATTAAGCTCAAATAAACAGAATTAAAGACCATCTGGCTGAGGGATTGCAGGGGAGCAATCCAGCAGAGAAAACAAAGGTGAAGTGATAATGTTAGTGACAGCTTTTGAGCAGAAAGGCCCCGAAGGTTGTGTTTTTGTCCTAATTTTACACTGTTGGTTTCTTGTATCCTGAGGAGTGTTATTACAAGATATAAATAGCTGTGACTGAGAACAGAGCAACACCTTTGTCTCTTCAGTGGTAGAGACCATAGTTATGGAGCATTAAGCAAGCAAAAACCAAACCACTTGAAATAATAAGCAAAACTGATGAGTTTTGTTCATGCCTGTAAACACAATTACATTCTGTGGTGATTCCTGTACTTTCAAATGAATCTCAGTCTAAAGCTGATGGGGATGACAAGGGACCACTCTTCCCTGAAGTCCCTGCGAGCCCCATGCAGATGCCCAAAGCAGCAGAGCCCACCCCCTATGATGCTCCATTCTCCTCAAAGTAGGGCAAATGCTTGGAACAGAGATGTCAAAATATGAGAGCAACTCAAAACATTTCAAATTGTTACAACCCCCCAGTATGGATGGTGCTCAGTGCTGGTGGATGCTGCAGGGCAGGAGCATGTTGGTGCCTGTGGCCATTGGCTTAGCCATGCCTGAGATAAACAGGACAGAGAGAGCAGAGATCAAAGCATATTCTAGGTCAGAATCTCAAGACTGACACGCTACATCCTGTTTCTGACATCCTGCATTTTCCTCCATAGCCCTCTCCCTACTTCCGCTGGCTACATCTGTCCTACTAGTTGGACAGTGCACTTTTAACTCCATTTTCTTTTAAAAACTGCAAGGAATTCCTATTTGAGAGCACAGCCCCAAAAGCTGAAGCTGTGGCATAGAAACTAAAAAGCTTTTGTAGAAATAATTTTTTAAATGTCATATTACTGGCCAAGGCTATGGAAGAAGCAGTAGCAAGAATTAGCAATGTTCCTGGTGAAGGCCTCAGCGTAGTCTATAAAGTTTCTTGGTGATTAGCCAGCACCTGGAAAAATGGTTCCTGTTCCAGCAGTGAAGCAAGACATAGTGAGCAAGTTTTGCTCTTTAATATAAAGTTTATTTTTATACTGTTCTGATCTTCTTTAAACCAGGAAACTGGAAAACAGGAAAAACCAGGGAAACCAGAAAAATGGCTAGAAAATGTTTAGCAGTGGCACTGCTGAACCTCTGGTGTTTTGAGAATGAAAGTGGGACAAGTTTCATGAAGACACAAGTTCTTCTGTGACATTGATAGAGCTGGAAGAACCAACACACTTTGCACAGATAACCCACACTTCAAGTCTAAAATAGCAGATATATTCTTCAAATGCAAATGGAGGAGAAGTGTGCTGGGCTAGCTGATGATGCTGGGCAGTGGAACTGTCTGGAAAAAGAGAGGTCAGACCCCACAGAGCAGCAGCTTGTGTGGCAGGGGATGTGACAGGGCAGCTGTGTTGCACCCACTCCCAATTTCACATGGACAAGGAATACAAACAAAGCCTGGTCAGAGGGCCACATCCCTGCTCTGCAGATGGTTTCAAAGCTTTGGGAAAAACATTTACTTTTTCCATCGGGAAATGTGACTGTTCCTCCTGGCACAGCTGCCAGAGCCCTTCCTCCTCCTCCTCACCTGCTGTCCCACTTGGCTGGGGGTGCAGGAGAAGGGCCTTCTCCTCCTGCTGCAGCTTGGGGGGACAGGGATGGAGCAGGGACAGCTGTGGAGACTGCAATTACACCTTGTGGGAAGCAGCTTCTGCAGAGCCCAAATATCCCCTGGTGAGCAGCAGGTTCACATCAGCTGGTAGGTATGACACTGACCTCTCCTCTCAAATACCACAGGAATCTTCTGGCAATGGGATACTCTCCTTTGTGAAAAACAAAAGCTAGACATACTGCTGAGTATTTTTAACATTTTATTTCGGGGGTCAGTATATTCAAATATTTGTTGAATTTCTACTCTTTCAAGGGTGTGTCCATTTATTTATAGCTGCTTCATATTTCTGATTGTGTTTTCTCCCGTTCTTATGTTGTTCCAGCTAAAACAGCAACTTTTACAACCCTCCTCTGCACCTTTTCCATGTTTGGGTTACACAGAGTAACTGAGAACAACAGCACTCATGGTGAGAGCTAAATCACTCCTGGACCAGTGGATGCAGTTGCTGTAGCAGAAGTTTATACTAAATTGTTGTTTGGGGGGACCAGGTCCTCCACTGGCTCCCACAGACACCAGAATCTCTCACTGATCAGCAAGGTGTCAGGGAGGCACCACAAGGCATCCTCGTCGCTCTTTTCTCTGGGGTGATGCATGCCCCAAAACCCCAAAGGCAAAGGGATGGATGAATCAATTACCCCTATGTTTCTGACATTTATGTTGTATTTGGCAGCACCAGGATGGAATGACATTGCAAAACTCAGACTTTCTTGTAGATTCGGGTTACACTGCCACAATCCTTTGCTGGACTCAGGGCTCACCTGAAAAACCTTGTCCTTATGTTATCCTCATTAAAATGTAGGAAATGGATGTGGCCAGCACTGCCAGCATCAGGCAGTGATTTGAACATGAGTCCTGGGACAAGATCCATATCTCTGTGACCTGCCTGGGAAATTGTACCAGCTCCTGGCAGGGTCTCCCAGAGCCAGGGAGAGACAGAGTGGGTGAAGACAGAGACAGGGGAGAGAGTTGATCAGTTACTTCAGAGGTATGGTGGAACATCAACTCTAGAGTGAAACACTGAAATTTCATTTTCATGTCTTTCCACTTAGCTGCAGGCTACAATTCAATTACAATTCAGATGCACTGTATTGAAGTGCAATTCCTCAGTACCCCTCAGGACCTGCATAGTGAAAAGCAGGCAGCATCAGCATACCTGCTGCATTCCCAAGCATCAGCAGCACCACAGGCAACTAGGAAAGATGTGGTGAGGCAGAAGCAGTAATTTTTTTTTTCAGATATCCTGGACAATAATGTGGTAGGAACAGTACAAATTGCTGCTCTCAGAAATGTGCATTTTTAATGCTAAGTCTGCTGATGAAAAAAATAGTCATGGGAAGTACCTCAATGTCTTTTTTCTCCTGAAGAGCCCATGGTTTTTGGGAATTACTTCTAGGATATCACACACAAAGAGTTCATGCAAGGAGACTAAAGAAAGGGTTAAGCAGCTCTGCCTTCAGACAGAGAAGCTCTGAGGGTAGATATGATTTTTCTCATTTAATGAGAATCCTCATTCCATTTTTTAATAAATTGGCTCTCTGCCAGGAGAAGTCACAGAGAAGGCACAAGGCCCCACTGGGATACATGGACTGGCCAGGAAATGAAGTTGGATATTAAAAATATTACAGGCATACTAAAAATAATTTTAAAATGTGCACTAAATTCCTCCCTGAATTAAAAAAAAAGAAAATAGCAAAACCAAGCCCAACCCCCAAAGTTATTGGGCATGACTGCATGCCCAGGACAGCTCTGAGCATCCCAGCAGGATGGAAGCTGCACTGCAATGGCTGTTTCCCCCAGTTTCACATCTACCTACACAAGGAAAATTGTTGCTGCTGTGTCCAGGACATGTGAGTGGAAACAAACAGCAAGAGCCCTCTGCCAGACAATGGCAAATGTGCCAAGGCAGGGAAGGGAGGCAGAGTGAGTTAAATGGATGTGATACAACACACTCAGACACAACAGTGTCCAGCATCCTCAGGAAGGCACCTGGGACCTTCCTGAGGGATCAGGTGATCCTGCTCAGCTGTGGAATGGCAAAAGACCATAAACTGCATCCTTAATCATGGACTAGACAGGACAGTCTGTAAGGCACAGCCTGTGGATTGTGTGCATTGCAACCTCTGCTCCTGAAGGGAAATGAAGAACCAGTTTTCTTTCCCCTCTCTGCCCAGACGTGGACCTTGTCCCAGGACAGTGTTCTGACCACCTGGATTAGAGCTTCCCTAAGGATATCTCTCCCTGGCATTGAAGGGATTGCTAGAGAGCCAGTACCTGGGACACTTGAAAAGAATGGAGTATCAGCCTTGTAAAGCTCTGCAAATTCCTAGCTGTGCAAGCTCCAGACATCACATAAAAACCACTGTCACAGAGCCCAGACAACAAAGCCCTGGAGAAAAGACACTCAGGACTCGCTCCTGTGCCTCTGGTTTTACTGGCACAAAGAGGACTGGCTGTGCTTGCTTGTCAGACATTCACAACTATTTCCAGGAGCCTTTCAAGGATATTTTGAAAACACTTTCTATATAGTTTCATGGAAATAGTTTTCAATGATGTGTTGAGCCAAATGAAGCTCAGCTTCACTGGCACAGAGACCCCATTTTATTGTATTGTTTTTGATACTGTGTTTTCTCTGTTTGGTGTAAGGGTTTGCTACTACACCCTATGGACAGATGCTCTGTGGGATCTCTATCCCATTCTTCCAGAGCAATGTTTACAGCCATCAGAGCCTGCAGCTGGGACCAGCAGTAAATAAGGAGTTTCAAAAGCAATTGGCTGGGCTCACCTCCACTGTTTATCCTGCTGTCAAACACCTATAATTTCCCTGCCAATGCTGATGACCTGTTATTTACAACCCCCACTTTATGCTAATTTATTTGGTCTCCTTGAAGGGAGACATACTGATGAGAACTTTTGCCATAACACAGAGAATCAAGTTTGATATTAAAATAGTATGTCCCCACTGCTCCCACAACCACCAGCAGGGTTTTGTCAGTGTTGGGGCACAGCCAGGAGAGCTGATGGTGATCCAGGTTTCTGTCAGCACTGATACTCTTTGCTATGCCCTCTCTCATACACAAAATTTAGGGTAACCTTATGAGTGATACAGAACATATATATGCAGATTCATGAAATGTTTACCTGAAACCATGATACTATACTCTGATTGTTGTTGTTTATGATCAAATATCCCTCTCTAAATGAAGGCCACCTTAGAAAGCTCCTGGAGAGAGTAAATCTCTGTGGTCAGCACAGACATTCCTGGGCAGACCTTGCATAGCCTGTTCAGGAGCTAGGCTGTGAACCTTTCAAGGAGCTCAGCCTGTTTCTTTTCCAATACATGTTGTGTGGCATTTTTGTTTCTGAATTTTATTTTCCTTATGCCATTTAGGCATAGGAGTTCAGGAACAGTTGCCTCTGCCCTCCCTGCTGTAACAGGTCTTGGTGTTACCTATTCAGGATGCAGTAGCTGAAATGCTCCCCTGTAGATGGAGTATTGGACTGAGCATCTTTGTTTTCTCTCTGCAGTGATTGTCCTGGTACTGCACAGAAAAATAAAGACTCAGACTTGCTCTGCAGTCATGGCTCAAAACTTAGGATTTATATTCATGCAGCTACTGCAGTAAAATACCCGGTAATGAGATAGCTGGTGTCACTGGGTTCCTCTGATGCTGTGCACACTGCAGCATCTCAGTGGTGCAAGCACAATTTGTTTACCTCTGTAGAAATAAACCCTTCACTGTTGTTGCTGCTGTGCTGGTTAGCCTCACTAGAGGTGCCTGAATCTGCCTCAGGGCAGATTCCCTTGCCTTTGGGAGTATCATGATGAGGAACTATGTTTTATCCTGTGGCAATGTGAAACTTTTTTTGGAAGCATTGTTTTTGGGAAATGGCCACTGGGTAGTCCTGTGTTGTTCTCCTGTCCATATTTTGGCATGGCTCAGAAGGTTTACTAAGATGCTTTGGTATCAGCTGATGAATGGAGTCATTCCACACCACTGCCAGTCACTAAATTTGCTCCACTTAGAACCAGTGAGCTTCTCTTGCTTGGAGATGGATTTGTTAATGTATTTCCTGACAGCAATCAATAATTTATTTTATATTCATTGTGATCTCTAATTGGGAGTGAACCCTAAAGACAGATTGCTTTGATATACGAACTATCGACTGCTGCAGAAAGCCCATTTAGCAGCTCACTTTGTGGAGAATGAGAGCACACAGTTGCTTTCACTGCTTTTGTGATGTTAGGGGTGGTCAGAGGCAGCTCTCTGCCAGGACATGGTCAGGTTGTGTCACACTCAACTTTGATGAGATCCTACAACTTTCAAATGAGCAGTGCTCCACAGATCAGCACAAGTGTTTCAAGAGGCAAGCAAAATACAGCCTTTATTACCTTTCTTTTTGTGATAGGAAAAATAATACACAACAGAAATTCATACCTTGTTTTGATATTGCAGTGATAAATGATAGCTTATTAGGACATACAGGGGTTTCTAGAATTCCACATTTTCTATCCTTACTGCTAATTATAAAGAAACTAAGGTGCATTGCTTTCCTCACTATGGGATGAAATTCCCAGGTATCAAACCAGTGTATGGATTATGCCATGTGCAGTGAGCAAATGAGGAATGCAGTGCTGCACTGCAAGGCTCCACTGCTTCATCAAGAGCCACTGCTCTCCCTGTTGCTCCAGGGGAAATTGTAAATATAATCCCTCCATCTGGCACAGGCCACTTCTCCTGCATCCTGGCTGAACTGTGTTGGCTGGAGCAGCTTCCTCTGCTGGCACTTGTTCCCTGTTCATCCCCACCTGTGGGAAAGGAAAGGAAGATGAAAGTGATGTTATTTATCTGCATTCCTGGCAGTGTTGAATTCCCATTTCCTCTTGGTGATAAGAAAGACTTGTAACACCAGTTTTATGAGTTAAAAGTAAGCTGATTTTACTCAAATTGAGAATTATTATTAGTGTTTTAAAATTCCTGTCATGTTCTGAAAGCTGCCCTGCAGTCATATGAAAAGAGTTAGAAACATTTGCCAGCAGGGAACAAAAGCAAAAGCGTGCAATGACAAATTGTTTAGCCTGGAGAATACACAGTCTACAGTGCTGGAAGTAGTTGTCTGTAGTGATTTGTAATTCTGTGCAAAAATTGTTGTTCCAGTTGCTGCCTAAGCCAGAAGAACAGTGAGAATTTGCAGAAGACATTGATTAACCCAGTACTTCTGTTGGCTGTTGGAACTTGTAGAAGCTGAATGCGAACATAATCGTTTCATGAATCATAAAATATCCCCATGCTGGCACTTCAAAGCTCAATGCTGCTGTACAGACATTAAAAAAAATAAAAGAGAAAGATTGATGGGAATGATAACAAACACCTTGTTGTAGTGCATTTTGGAAATGTATAGGATTGAAAGAAAGTATTGTATTTTGCTTTTTTCCTCAGACATTTGTTGGAAGCACTTCCTGACTTGCACTACTTCACTTTTTGCCTAACAGTGAGAAAGGATTGCATCTGGCTATTTTTTCCCCATGACTTTAAAAGCTATAAAACAAGCCAAATTTTAGAAAAGACACAATGAAGACACAAATCTGACATTACAAAAACCCAGACAACTGAGACTTTGGACTTGCTGATAATTTATAATTCAAACTTCAGATTTCTACCCCTCTCAGGGCTGCCTCAAAATGTGTGTAGGAAATCAAGATAAAAGCAACATAGAGAAATAATGCAACTAAAATATTGAGTTGCTTCACTCTTCTTTATAAATTTGAATCTCAAAGAGAGCAAGCAAGAAAAGATTTTACAGGAAAATTCCTGTATTAAAAATGAAAGCTGTTGTGGAGGAATACCTGAATTACCAAAGAAATGTCTTGACTGGGTCCTGCACCAAGTTCAGGCACAACCTGCAGCCTGTCCTGGCTCCCAAATGGCTCTCTACCTCAGCTAAGGAAAAGCACTCCCTGATCTTTTGATAGTGATATTTTATTATAACTTATAGCATGAAGAAATCTATTCTAAAACCAGCTATTCCTCTAAATCTGAAATTCTTCTTTGCTGATTTTTGCTGGAGGAAAAACATGATACACTCCAAAATCACTTTGGAGGAAATGACAAGTTCCACTGCTATTTATTTTTTAAGTGAAATCCTTTGAGGTAAGGGAAGACTTGGGGCTGGGACTGGCAGACTGCAGCTGGTAAATGTTGTTATTTGTCAGTGCTTATGTTCCCAAGGAAGGCTTCCAAAACAATTTAGTCAACTGAAGATGAGGCAGTCCTTGCTACAAATGGAAATGTTACAATCACACCCTGCACAATGAAGTGGGTAAAACATTTTGTGTGCCTACCGCAAGAAGCCATACCCTGGGCAATGGATCTCTGACTGTCTGATGCCCACTTCACCCTTTTAGGCAAAGCTGGTGTGATATGGAATGTAAAATTTACTGGTATATCTTGAAAAGAATAAGTCAATCAGCAATCTCAGCATGCTTTAAAAATAGCATTAAAATGTCAGTGTTGCTTTTATATCAGTCCTTCATGGCCTCAAACTACAGAGGTTATTGCTGCACTGGACAATGCAAGGATGTCAGTGATGTATTTAGGTCAGATTCTCTCTTTGTAGTTGTTGGGTTAAATTTTAGAACTGCTCTGAATCCTGGAGGCATTGAAATCCCCGCCTGCCCGGGATGGCCTCCTTTCTGCCTGAATGCCAGTCACAGACTGTACTCCCTGCAGTCATCCTCTCTGATTTCCCCATCCTGCCTTCCACTCCCTTCACATTTCACTTGTCTTCCCAAACTCCTAAGATTTGGATCAATTTTAACCTAAATGTTTTCTGTCTTCTTTTTCTTCCACATGATGAATTTTAATGCTCGGTGGCCAAAGTAACTCCCCTTTCCTACATATTTTAATATTTTAAATATCTCTCCAGTGAGATGCTCCATTTACATTGGAAATGTTTCTCTGAGAGTAGCAATGCTGTTTATGCTGATTTCTTCCCTGTTGCCTGGCAGAGAAGGGCAGGCTGTCCAAGCTGCCTGTGATTCTCTGCTGCCCCAGTAATTGCCATTACAGTGGTGGCTGACTGTCTGGAGGGCAAAGAGAGACAAAACATTAAGAGGGCAAAGAGAGATGGGGTGTTAAAAGAAAATACCCATTTAAGGAGTAAAAATCTACCATTTAAGGAGAATACTCTATTTAAGGAAAAACTCTATTTAAGGAAGGGTCACCATTTGAGGAGGTGAAGGGGAAACGTGCACATCTTAGGGGTTGATGATCATTGGTCTCCCATTTATTGATCAGGTTACATACTTTTATAATAGTGTTAATAAGCTCATACATATTCTGTAACCTAAGCATTCTATTCGTTAAGCTAAACATCAACTCTTCTTCATTCTTTCAGTCCTGCATTCCACTTTCCCACGCCTCTCTGACTCCTTGTTATCACATTTAGAGATGTCCAAGGACACGGTATTTTCGCAGGTGCAAAGACTCAGATCAGAAGGCTAAACACAGTACTTTTCCAACTTCTAATAATTAGCATTCCCACAATGGGGCATTCAAAGTGATACCAAGAAAAATTAATATGTAAGTTGTTGTTTAGCCCGTTTTTAGATTTGTGAAAATGGCTATGGATGGTAAAAAAAATTCTAAAATCAGGGCTTGCGTATGCAGGATTTATCAGTATTATAATTTAATTTAGAATGCTTTTGTGTGCCAGCACATACCAGGCAGCTATTTCCTCTTCCAAGCACAGGGAACTACTCCAATATCTGGTACTTTTGTAATGTAAAGGCACTGACTGTGCAAGGAGAGACATTTCAAATATCTTTTTGATAAAGCTTTAATATATATTTTAATGTTGTTTGCTTTTGAGGGCTGCCTGCAGCTGTCTGGGGAAGCACGGCTGTATCTCTGTGCGCCTCAGCTGGCTCTGATCTGACCAGTGCTTGGGTGGTGAGGAAGCTGATACCCATTTCTCTGCCCTAAAGCATGAGGCTGGAAGGTGAAATTTCCATTTTTCATGCTGGGTATCTCATGTTTGCATCTCAGGACAGGGATAGAGGCTGCCAGGCTGCATTTCTTACAGGAAATATCTGAGAAATAGTTAGAAAAGAAAGGAAGCTTTCCTTGCTGATGTTCCTGGAAAGTGGCTGGTGTCTCCTGGGTGCTGTTGGAAGTGGAGATGGAGTGGGACAAAGTTGTAGAGCACTGCTCTGCCCTCCAGGGACTTTCATTTTGATAATCTTCTGGGGGAAATTCCCAACTCACACCGTGGGGAAACACCAAGAACAGGGTGTAGCTACACCCCACTCTGAATGAAGACTTTTTATGAGGCTTCACCAGCCTCAGCAAAGGTGGGGGGATTGCTGCTGAGATCCCTCTCTCTGCTGGAGGCTGCGCTCACAGAGCCCCTCCTGATGGTCAGTGCTGAGCTGTTCCTGGCCTTTGGCATGGCATGGGATGGGATGGGATGGGATGGGATGGGATGGGATGGGATGGGATGGGATGGGATGGGATGGGATGGGGTGGGATGGGGTGGGATGGGATGGGATGGGATGGGATGGGATGGGATGGGATGGGATGGGATGGGATGGGGTGGGATGGGGTGGGATGGGGTGGGATGGGATGCGGTGGGATGGGATGGGATGGGGTGGGATGGGATGGGGTGGGGTGGGATGGGATGGGATGGGATGGGATGGCAGCCTGCAGGAACAGCCAGGAGCTCAGCACTGCCTGCACTCAGCAGATGTTCCTTTCTGCTTCAGCTCTGCAGGATTTCTTGTGCCTTAGCAGGAGCCAGAGCTGTCAGTGAACTTTGGAAATGCAACGTGCGTGGCTGGAATCAAGCTGTCTTGAGGGGGAAAGACAGCTTTAAAAACACTTAAAATGAATTATTTTTTACCGCAAAACATTTTCAGTGTTTACTGCTTGACAAATATGCACCTCGCCTCTTGTTTTAGAATGATTTTAATTTTGTGAGGCTTTTATTGTGGCATGAATATGCAGATCTGTCCTACACAGAACATTTTCATTATAGAAAAGGTATAAATCGTGAAAGTAACTTTTCTAAATAGCAGAATAAAGAAAGTAAGAGGAACTAAAAAGCATTCCTGCAGTAGAGGAGCTCTCTTCACACCTGGAAGCATATAGATGCATCTCCACCTGCAGCCCTGCCCTTGGAGAACAGGTCAGGGATGCTACAGTTCACTTTGGCAGGCAATGCTGGCTGAAAGAGCTGCAGAAATGCTGCCTTAAACACGTGTGGGTACTCATTACATGTGAACTGCAGCTCCTCACATGCTCAAATCCAGTCTGACAGTCACTACCTGCAGAACTGCAAATAGTGAATCAATGTTGCCACAAGCAATTGAAACTTAATGGAGCGTATTTCTCCTCTACCCAGGTTCTGTGTTCTGCTTTGGAACAGATTCTGTTACAATTTATGGCAAAAGCTCAGAATTGTTTCGAGCTCAGGTGTTGGTGGGTACGTGTTTCTTTTGAGATAAAATCGAGTTGTATAATTTCTGAACAGGAAATACTCTTGCTTAATGGATATTGCTCTCTCTAATCTGTAATATCAATGCAAAGTGATTGTGAGGTAGATATAACCTGCTCTGCCTGAACTGGTAGCTGTGCATTTTTATACTCTTCTTGGATGCTGAAAACATGTATTATCACACTAAATTATGTTCAGTATAATTATCAAATTGTATCAGATTTGTCAGCATAAATACTGAGAATGCTGTCTTGAAAGGAACTATTCTGTAAGTAGACTTACACAGGAAATGTTTGTGAATAGAGTTTTGCTGTAATATAATATGTAATATATATTATAATCACCTATAAAACTTACTATGTAAATTGTTTTGTATTAGTAATTTTGTGTATTTGTCTTGTGTTTATACTTTGAGATGCCTGACAGAGAGTCTACAGCAAATTTCAGGTGGATTTCTTGCAGAGAAATGCAGAACAGGCATCAAAAATTTGTAGAAAACTACACTTAGAACAAGTTTTCTAATGACAATATAATATCTAAGCAGCCCTAGTACATGTATTTTCAAGAAGAACTTAGTGACAAAGCCTAGGTCTGCTGAACAGAGCTTTGCAGCCCTCCCCTGCACAGCTGGGCTCCTGGGGGCTTCCAGAGGCATGCTGGAATTTGGTGCTGAGAGGTCCCAGGTGAAGACCAGGAAAACTTGCTTGGTTTTCAAGGTGGAACTGTTGGAAGAACACTGGAGAACTACTGTGAGCACTTGGTTCATTTGCCAAGTCCTTAGTTTAAAAAAAAAATAAAAAATAATAAAAAAATTAAATATATATATATATTCAACTGTGAAACAAGATGAAATCCAGGCTGTAAAAAAACACCTTGTGCCAGGTAAATGAGCAAAGATGATCAAAAAGTTTCTGTGCTGTTGGAAGTGGGGGCTTGAACTTGGGCAAGAGCCCGTGTTATATGTGTGTTGGAGACATTACCTTGCATTGGGACAAAAAGAAGCAGTAGGAAAAAAAAGCAATATCTGGAGTGGGATGTGTTTTATAGCTAGTGTCCATCTAAATGGCAAATTTCACTTTCTTTTCTAATGGAAAGAAAGAAGCAGAAAGGTGAAGAACTCACAGTTGCAACCATTTTATTTTTGTAAAATATTGTGACTGAGCACATTCCTATACTGGAGTTATTCTGTTTGGGAACATTTGTGTGATATCCAGTGTGTCACTCTGTCCATGTCTCTTCTCAGCAGAGGTAAATTCTTCCTAAAGGTTTGTAAAGATAAGTTGAGACTTATCTTTACAAAGAGAGCACTGGCTCGTACAAGAGGTCATTTTCAAGGACAGGAGTTGGAAAAATATGCACAAAATATATACACAAAAAATGCTTTTTTCTGCAACTGAGATACCGATTTTCTTTCAGAGCAGAGGTGAATTGGTTCCTTGTGCCTCAGTTTGCTTCAGTTGCTCTCAGTGATGTGAGGAGAACAGAAGGGAACCCAAAACTGCCCATAGCAAAATCTGTTAGAGTTACTCAACCAGGAGAGCTTTTACTCTGAGATTGATGCTGCTCTGGCTTTGATAAACCAATGCAAAAAATGTTTGGATAAAAAACAGCTTTAAAAGCAAGTGCTGTCAGACATACACAACTCTGAAATGGTGTGTTATGGTCTCATAGGTGTTTCAACTCATCCTCCAGGGTTAAAAGAATGAGGAGTTGGTTGCAGACTTGGCTGGAAGGTTACCTATGGCTTCATAATTAGTTTTGCTTCAAGTTCTGCCCTCAATTGCATTGCTAAAATTCCTATAACTTCATTAGGGTTGGCTGGGTTTAACTAAGGCATTATTTGCCCTAAGATTACCCGCAGTCAAAAATTTGCTGAATGTTGGGGGTTCAGTAATTAAAGGTGTGTTTACAGGAAACAATACAGGCAGAACGGCAGAAGAACAGCAGTTCCCAAATCAAAGATGTGGCCACATGAAAAAGAGGAGAGGACTGTGAGGAAAATTCAGGGTTAGCATCCTCCAGCATTATGGGAGCAGGTGAAGCAATTCTGAGCTTTCCAGGAGCCAACACTGTGGTCAGGGGAGCAGCTTGTGGCTTGCCTTTCACCTGGTAATGCTGCTGATCCCAAATGAATCCCCTGGAGAACACAAGGAGATGTTTTTGTGTCTCTATCATTTGCATTCCCTAGGCCACCACACTTGGTGAGTGCCTGAGAGGGGATGACAATGAAAATGGAGAGGGGCTCTTCATCGGGAAGTGTAGTGACAGGACAGGGGAGAATGGCTTCAAACTGAAGGAGAGTAGGCTTACATTAGATATTGGGAAGAAATGATCTCCTTTGAGGTTTGTTTGAGGCACTGGCACAGAGAAGCTGTGGATGCCCATTCTGGGAAATGTCCAAGGCCAGCCTGGATGGGGCTTGGAGCAACCTGGTCTAGAGGAAGGCGTCCCTGATCGTGGCAAGGGGGTTGGAACTAAATGGTCTTTGAGGTCTCTTCCAACTCAAACCAATCTGTGGTTTTATGACTAAGCTCTGTTGTTGCCTCTTTCTGTCCTCCCTGCTTTTCCCGGGGCTCTCCTGATGCACCAAGCTGCTGGAGACAACGCCTGCTGGCAGACCTGCTACCGCTCTGCGCCGTGGCCTCTACACTCTTTTCCTCCCTCTGTCCTTCCCTCCTTTCTCTCCATCCCTCCCTCTGTCCGTCCCTCCGTCCGTCCGTCCGTCCCTCCCCTCACAGAGGCCCCGCCCCTTCCCCGTGGTCCCGCCCCCTTCCCCGCGGCCCCGCCCCGCGCAGGCGCAGTGCGCGCGGCCGTGCGGTGACGCGGGGCCGGGCGGGGCGGACCGGGCGCGCGCGGGGAGCGGGGCCGCGCTCGGCACTTCGGGGCCGCTCCGGAGCGGGACCGCGGCCGGGCCGGGCGGCCGCAGCCGCAGGTGAGGGTGAGGCGCGGGCACCGGGCTCGGTGCTGTCCCGCTCGGGGGCCCGGCGGGGCCGGGGGACGCCGCGTCCTGCGGGGCCTCTGCGGCCGCGGGGGGAGCGGGGCCGCGCTGGGTGAGCGGCGCGGGGGGGCTGCCCCGCACCGGAGGGGCTGCCCCGGGTCTCCGCTCACCGGGGCCGCTCGGGGGCCGCGGGGCAGCGCTGCTGGCGGCGGGGGCTCCCTGCACCGGGCTGTCCCGGGTGCGCTCTGGGGGGCGGTCAGCCCCGTGCCGGGGGCGCTGCGGGGCAGTGCGGCGCCCGCCGGGTCCCCCCCGTTCCAGCGGAGACCAGCGAGGGCTGCTGGGTGCTGGGCAGAGCCGGGGTGCGCCGTGCCCCGCGGGGCAGGGACGGGGTCCGGCGGGACCGGGGACACCGCCGGGGACACAGCGGGAGTGTCCCGGCCGGGGTCGCGGCTGGCGGCGTGTGCGGAGCGGGCTGCGGAGCTTGTGCCGCTCGCAAAAAGTGTCTTTAACACTCCTTTGTTGTGCTGCCATTGTAATCGCTCTCTTCCTTCAGCCGGCCCGTTCTGCTCGTCAGTGTTTATTGTTCCCTGGTCCTTAAATGGGCTGGATGAGCTCTGGGTGCAGGAAGGAGTTTTGGGGATTAGTTCTGGGATGCAGCCATTAGAAAGGGGGACGTAGCTGTAGGTTGTAATTAACTTGTCAGTTTCCTCTTCTCCCTGTTCTCATAAAATTTAGGCCAAGCTCTGTTTTTAGTAGGTACTGTTCAGGACTTTTCGCCTCCGTATGAAAAGTGCGATGTTGACTTAAGAACTCTAGGAGTTTTGGCTCGGCTCCTTTGTACGATTCAGGAGACGCAAGGTGCACATCTTTGTCAGCTTTGTATGGCAAAGGGCGCTTCAGCTTGGATGTTCTGAGTGTTAATGAAACTGATGCTGTCTTAGACCTGCTGTGAAATCTGCATCAGAAATACTTCCCTCGCTCATTTAAATATGCCTCATACATTTGAATAGAATGCCACAGAGGAGTTTTCCTTATTCTTTCCCCAGTGAGCTACACATAGAGATAATGCTAATGAATAACCTTCAGGGCACTCTTCCCACTTCTCTGATTTCATGGTTGAGCTTGTTCTGCAGTCCTGTTTAATACTAGAATATGCTGCAGAGTGTTGATAGTAAAAAAAAAAAATCGGTGTAGTAACTTGGATTAAATGCTGTCTTGAATGCACGTCTTGTGATCTCTTTGATTCTATGATTTTTCAAAATTGTGCTTCTAAACATTTTCCTTCACTTCTAAGGTTCAAAAAATTGTAGTGAGGTGCCAGCACAAATTAGCATGCTGCTCTGCTTCAAAGAAGCAAGACTGCTTCTAGTGAGCCAGTGACTCTAGGTGTCAAAAATGAATGAAAGCGACTTTGCCCCAGCCAGCTTTTTTTATTGTTATTCCTTTAAATAATTTCTTCTGCTCTTCTGTAAAAGATTCACTAAGCTGAATGTCATCTGAGGCTGTAGTTCAGCCGTACCCGATCTGTAGCAGTAATTGTGTCTTGGAGACTCCTGCAATTCATGGTATCATTGGCACAGCTTCTGGTGATGTATGAAGCAGATCAGCAGATGTACCCAACCAGAAGAAAAGGGCTCAGATTCCCTGGTCTGCTTTGCAGTGGAGCCCCTCAAATGCCAGCAGAGTGTGTCCATGGAGCAGTGCTGAGCGCTGGGATCGTCCCAGGCAACTGAGGGGCCAAGCAGGGAAGGGAGCACACGCAGCTGGTAAGGGAGCCTCCGAGGGGAAGTGAAATGCAGCTCTGCAGGAAGGGTTCATCTGCTGGCACATGGCCTGTCTAGAGGCACAGTGGGGTTGGGCATACAAAGGAAGGCCTTGCCTTTTCCCCATGAATTCCAGGCCAGGTTGGATGGGGCATTGAGAAACCTGGTGCAGTGGGAGATGTCTCTGCCCATGGCAGGGGGATTGGAACCAGGTGATCTTTGAGATCCCTATCAACCCAAATTGTTCTGTAAATTCTAGTCAGAAGTGTGATTTTTCCTTTGTTTTGTTTTCCAACAGGCTGAGAAAAACGCCAGAGTTCTATAAAAAAATCAACAAGCTATCTCATGTTGAATATATCTCAGTGTAATTCAGTACTTCTATGGTTTCTTTGACAATGGTGATCAAGCCCAGGTTGTCTGGATCTAAAGGTATCATTGAAGTTACCTCCAGGGCTCCATGCTCTTGGTGTGGTCTAGCTGTTAGAAAGGGATCATTAATCAACACTGCAAAGAAAGTGTTGGTAGCAATTCCAAAGGAATCTGCAGTGTGTTCTGCTGGGAGTGTTTCTGCTAGCACTACTCTATCACCTCCACAAACGCCACGAGCAAAGCTGTCAGAAATACTTGTGTTTTTCATGGTTGTTAGGTTGCTGAAATAGTTGTGATGCCTAGTATATGGCTTTTATTTTTTTCCCCTTCACTATTTTAGATGATATATCTGTGCTGGCAAAACTTTCTGTGAAACTGCACTATGGCAAAAATTGAACAATTATGGAGTGTTTTAAGAATAACAGCCTCAGAACATATTCAGTGTTTGGCTGTTTCACTGTATCAATAGTGGAAAACTTTTCTAATGACTCTTAATAGCTTATCAGAGTTGATTTTGACAGCCTGGGGCTGGGTTCACAGGGATGGATGCTTTTATCACAGATCTGGCACAGTGTTTATGGGTGTCAGTGTGAGTGGGAGGTAAAAGCTTAAATAGATGGGGTAACATATGTTCTGCTTTCCTTTCAAGGTTCTCTACTTTCAGGTCTTTTTCATTCTCACAGCTGTATTGCATTGTCAGAGTACAGACTGGAAACATTTTTATGGTTTTGTTTTTAACTATTTGTGATGCAACAGGTTTATTAAAATGGTGAGATTGGAGCTTTGTGGATAAATTGGAAACACTGCTGTGGAAGAAACTTTTCTCAGCGTATTGGCTCGCCTTAAGCTAAGTGTCTTTGAAAAGCTACAAAGTAATTAACCAGTGTTAAATTGTAGCCTCTGGTGCACAGGCACGCTTTCAGTGGGCATTCAGCAGAATTGAAATATTTTCCAGTTTTATCTGAATTATGATTATGAAATTATTCATGATTATGAAATATTATGGATTATTTCCATAAGGCTTTGTCTCTCAGGACTTGACAGAGTAGGAGGTGTTTTGGGGTGAAGGTGTGCCTATGCCAGGTGGTGCAGACAGCCAAACCCTGTACAGGGGGTTCTGAGCAGGCTGTGAGTGCACTGGGGTGGGAGATACAGGGAGCTGGAATGTGTGACTTGGTACTGCTGACAGAAGCATGTCAGAAATGGATTTCCTGAAGATATCTTTTGAATTTTGAGGTAGAAAGGGACCTGTCTGAACCCAGGAGGAGCTTTAAACCTGAGGCAAAATCAAATCTGCCTCCTTTAATTGACTTGTGTATTTCAGAAGACTAACTAAGAAAATTTGGGTGATTTTCCATGTTCAGTGTCCTGTAATGAATTTGAGGTCTTTGATGCCTTTTCTGAAAAGCTGTTTTCAAGTGAGTTGGCTGTACTACTTTTTGAATAATGCCCCGGCTACTAATTTGTCTTATTGAGGTTTTTGCTTTAAACTTGCTGTAGGAAATACGTAACTCAATTTCTTTTTATGGAAACAGTGCTTTGTTAATACTAATGACAATGGTCATATGATTCCTTGGGGCTTTTGTTTTACCTTCTTTGTGACTGATGCAGCTGCTTGGTGGTGTGTTCTGTAGTTGTGAAATGTGAGATTTGTTTGGCAATGACAGCTATTCTGCTTGGTTTCTTTAACGTGCAATAGTTCAAATATGAACAAACTTATGTACAGGAGAAAGTACAAATGAAAATAACTTGTGAACAGAAGTTTTGCTTTTAAATAAGTTCTTAGAGCTTTTGCCCTGATTTGTAGCTGCTTAAATTTTGGGGAAAACTTCAGACCTTTCTCCATTTCCCTATTAAAGAGCATCAGTCTTACCAGGTGCCCCATGCCTGCTTGATTTGTCATATTGCACATTTGGCTTTCCCTTTTCCAGAGCCCCTTCTCTGGAGGGTGCCCAGACAGTGATGCACATGGAAGGCAACTGAAGAGCAAAACTGTTGCTGTTCTCTGTGCAGGTGTGGATGGCTCCAGAGCAGAGCTGCTTGTCAGTAGGCAAAGCAGCAGGGCTATTAACCTGTGATGTCAGATACTTGCTTTGGCTCCTGCCTCCTGGCATATGGACTAGTTTGTCCTGCCTCTCAGAAGTCTCTTTATTTGCCTGAAGTGGGAGGTGTAAGCTGCTTTAGGACAGAGGTCCTGCTTAAGCTGTTCCACCTTGCAAGAAGAGAAACAGTTGGCACAAAGCTTATGGGAATGTGGTGCATGGATCTCATGGTTAAAACTAGGCATGGGGTGATTTGAGTGCCTGTCCTTGCTCAGAGGACTTAAAAGTATCTGTTCTAACAAATATTGCAGTACTCAGCTACTCATCATGTGAGTCCTGTTATGAATGTTAATTTCCATCTTTGCAGGGCAGTGGGGGAAGAACTTTGTTCTTTTTTTCTTGGTGAGGAAAGTAAACTCATTTTATCAGTCTGTTACTCAGAAATCACAGACCAGGATTTAGCATCATGACAAGTAAAAACCATGGTGCATGGTAAATGAGCTTAATTCACACCATAACCATCTGGTCAAGTGCAAATTGTTATGAGGAAGGTGAGGTGCCATGTGATGAAAAAATTCAGCAGAACGAGTGTGAGTGATTATGATTAAATATTAGAGAGAATCTTATAGGCTGAAAAAAGCAAGGATAAATGTGAATTTCAACCCAGTTCCTTTTTCCTGGTTGTTCTCTGGGATCTCCATGTGAGTGGTGTGTTCTAGTTTAAGTTGAATGTGTTCCACCTGCATTTAATTCAGTATTGTGAGAACTTTGATTCCTTTGAATAACTGAATGCTAATGGAGGTATCCAGCAGTATGTTAAGATGATTATCTGAAATACCCAGCACATCTTTACTGTACTGGCTTTCTGCAGCTGAACTCTGCTTCGGTCATATATATGATTGCAGTATGTTTTTTACATTTTAAAATAATTCTGTAAGAAAACAATGCAAAATATTTCAGATTTCAAACTTCTTCACAGACTTGTTAGGATTGAAAATTAAGCAGAAGATTCACACTCAGACAGCAAAATCTGATGCTGTAGACTTTGGAGCCAGTTTGGTGCTGCAGGTAATTCATTAAATGTGCCTCTGGGTGGTCCTGCCTTGTGCCCTGATCTCCTGGGGCAGCTCCATTGGCAGAGCTCATGCTTCAGTGGTTGCAGGATGATTTCTTTCATGCTGCTTAGCTCATGGGAAACTTACCCACTCAGTAATGTTTTTATCAGTTTGCAAACTCAGCCTGTGGCTACACCTTGCTGCTGCTCTCACAGGTAGAGGCTGGAATCGTGTGTCAGGAGGTGAGTGGAGGGAAAGCAGCACAGCAGATGCTGAGGATGGAGCATCAAACAGCTCAGCAGGACCAGGGCATTGCTCCCACTTCAAACTTGTCATGTTTCCAGATGCCTTTAAAGAACCCTTCCTGGGATTGCTGTTCTCCAATTAGCTTTCCCATCTGTGAGGAAGTGGGATGATCCATGTAGCACTTATATTCATGTTTTCAGGTAAATATTTATGTTAAAGCAGAAATTCTACACACTACATTAAGGAAGGGGGAAAACTTTTTCTTAGTTCTGGAGGATTCAAACACTGCCCTGCATCTTGCTAACAGATACCTGGGTCTTGAAGGGAGTCAGGAGGGAGGAATGGGTTGCTCTTCTGCCTTGTCAACTTTTGGCTTCTCAGTGCCTGACACTCAACCAGTTTCAGTGTTACAAAACACATGGTTCTGGGCAAGTTTATGGCTGCCCACAGTTTTTGAATAGAATTGAGGAAGTGAGTAGCACATCCGTTATTTAAAGAAAGCTGCAAGCAGCACTGGAATCCTGCAGACGTGGGCATGTGTTCTGTATATATATTTATTTTTTTTAGAAGCTGATTATCCACCATGGTGCCAGAATTGTAGAAGACTTGTGTTAATATTTTATGCCTACCACCCCCCCATCATCTTTCATCTCAGTGTTAGTAACTTTTTAAGTAGTAGCAACTACAAGTTACAAAATACATGAGGTTGTATTGCTGACACTTATTAATGATTATATTTTATTGCTTCTTTATGTTGGAAGATTTTAACAGGAACGGTGTTGTGAGTTTTGCTCTCTTCAATGTTGAACTTATAATATAGGAATGATTTTATTGTTAGAAATTTATTCTGGGCTCATGTGTTTGCTGGTTTAAGGAAAGCTTGTTATTATACAGTGGAATTAAGGTATTTCCACCAGGATGTATGTCCTATGAGACATACAAACAAAAGACTGCAAGCTTACACATTGAAGCTAGAAATTAGGAATTAAACACTTAAACTACAAAGGAATTGGAGGATAAATCTAGATAAGTCAGCAATATTGAATTTACCGGGTTGCTTGAGCTGCCTTACACTGCTCCCTTGGTGGCTCTGCAAATCTGACCAGTCTCTTGTGGTTGCTCACCTTTGTCATGGGGAGGTAAATGTGCCAACATTCACTGTCTCTGCTCCTTATTAGTACCAAACTGGGTAGTACCAAACACTGACACCTGTAATGATAAAAGGACTGTTGTGGGGAGTTTTGTGATCCAAGTGAGGCTTGGTACTATATTTTACCCCTGAGTCTGAGAATTTTGTCCTTAATGTCCAAACAGAGTTCTGTTATTCAAAGGATAAGAGTAATGAGATGATCATGTTATCACCTGTCTTGGGGTTGGTAGAAGTGTTGTTAACTCATCACCTATCTCAGTGATGTTGGTGGTATCACTTGCTACAAGAGAGCCTGGCCTGTACCTTTGCAAATCTTTTTCAGGAATGCTTTAGTACCTTGTCTTTATGTAAATTTTGACATGTGGAGGAGTTTGCTGTGAGACTCTAAATGAACCATGGTACACCCCCCCATCACTTCCCTTTAGCAAGAAGGTAGGGACTGAGATTTTGTGTTCCTACTGCAATTCCTTATCTTTTTTTTTTTTTTTCATAGTATTCTAGCTGGTGTGCCTACCTGATGATAATTAAGAGCCATAGTGATGCACCAAGAACTTGTTATGATAGCACCTCCCATGTGCAGAACAAAAAGGCAGTTTCTGTTCTCTTCCCAAATCTTGCTATGCTGATGTCTTTCTTCCACTGGTTATTCTTGGGGTGTTTGGTGGCGGTGGGTGGGGTTGGGTATGACTGTATAAAGGAACAGTTACAACTGTTGGTAACATCTTAGTTAGCAAGTAGTCCAGCCTGTGGTGGTAACAGTTCCCTCTTTCTTGTAGCCTGTGGTGGACTTTTACCAGTATGTCTTGCCCTCCTCTAAGGGCAGGGGTTTGTGTTCAGTGTTACTGTACGTGCTTACATGGCTCTCCTGGCTCATGGAGCTCCAAGTTATGTGTTTTCTGAGAGAAGGGGCTGAGCAGATGTACACCGGACTTGTTCTCTTAAAATTGATTTCTTCAGTGATGATGAGTGTGCCAAATGCCCTGGCTTCTTTTGGGATGACAGCAGAGATTTCTTGTCTGGTCCTGGCTTTCTCTTGCTGTTGGATATCGTTCCTAGTTTGTAGGAGCAGAAAATATTTCAGTAAGGGTGTTGTAAACCTTAACTCTGACAGCTTAGATATTTATGTGAGCTCTTCTGCAGAATGTCAACCAAAATAAGCTGGAGTGGTTTTAACAGCCTAAATAACCACTCTTTGTATTGGTTGATCCTGAGTAAATAGGTTAGAAAGTACTTAAGAGCAGCTCAGCTGGAGCCTTATGGCAGAGAGCAGGAACAAGCAGCCAAGGGTGCTGAGCTCTTCCATGGCACAGCTGTTCCTAGAGGAGGGCATCCAAACCTAGGGCAGAGGTTCACAAGCTGAAGGGCTGCTTGGAGGCAGAAATGTGGTTTGTCCCTGCAAATAACCCCGTGATTACAGCTGAAATAAGAAAATTCCACTTCATCATCCTCATGGGGAATGTGTGTATTTTCTGGTTAGGCTGTAATGATCTGCTGGTGTGGAGTGAAAGAAGTGATTAAATTTAGACAGATTTCATGTGGAAGCAGGGGATGGCAGTGCTGGCACCCTTGTGGTGGTGCTGCCTGGTGCCAGGGCATGTGGTGTGGGGCTGCTGTGCAGCAGTGCCTTGTCTTCCCCACCTGTGTACAGAAGAGCCCCTGTTTTGGTTGTAACCAGCTCCCACTACTTGTCCAGATTGTTTATTCATGAGTAAAATTAATGGTAGGAGGGATTTGGGCTGGAAAACATGAATGTGCAAGGTAGGAGGTTGCATGAACAACACTTCACGGTCTCAAACAAGGAGTCAGGAATAAATAATGGCAGAAAAACAAATGGGAGGAGGAAAAAAATGAATGGGTCAGAGGAGAAAATGCTGTCTTTGTACTGACTTTATTGTTTCAGTGCCATCCCAGATGTGTCTAACAAGTCTGACATTGTCTGAGATTTTCATTACTAAGAGCCTTTCACAAGGCCCTGCAGTGTAATGCTCGTGTGTGTCACTGGGACAGCCTGACACGGCTCTGCCACCCTGCAGGTTGGGCAAAATGTGCTCATAGGGCATGGGGGGAGCTGGATCTTACTCCTGGTTTTAAAGGGAGTAAGAAACCATCAAAAACTACTTTCTAACTTCATGTCTTTCTGGCCTTCTTCACCAAAACACACTGTGTGAGAGGCTTCCTGGTGAATTGTGTGTGCCATTTCTCACACAATGGTATTTTAGTTCTGGAACTTGAGTCATTCTGATTGCTGCCATCCATAGCTGTGCATATATGAAAGCAAAATAATTTGACACATTTTAAGGAGGAGTATCAAAAGCTTCATAGAATAAGACTGCCATAGTCCCCTATCTTCAGGTACACCCTTTGTTTTGGTTAAGAAGTTTAAATATCCCATAGTGCTTCTGATCCATTATTATTGGTTAACTTGCACTTTCCTAGTGATTTTGTTGTTAGCATTGCTTTATTGCTTTAACTGGATGAATAATTCGATTGGCAAAGGCTTGTAATTGAAAAAAATGCTGTTCATTCATTGAGTTATAAAAGTGACCCTCACTTTCTGGTGTTAAGGGTGTGAGAATATGGGTTGCCAAGTGCAATGTTTTTGTTTTTTTCTTTTCTGAGAGGAAATGCAGAGGAAATGAGAGCCAGCAGCATTATTGCCAGCATTTCTTCACTTTGCTTTGCGTTAGAATGAATTAAAAGAAAAATGAATGCCAGTGCAAATAACAGCACTGCTGATTGCTCCTTGTGTTTTGGGGTACTGCCTGCTGTTTTCCTTTCAAATTGGTTGTGCTGTATTTTCAGCATTAAAAAGAAGTGCGGTGTCTCCTCCTAAATCCCTCTATCCCATTGTTCATGGCTGTAAGATGACTTTTCACTGTAACTTTGTGCTATCTCAGCTCTGCTGTGACTGGTGCTCTCTCTCTGTGCAAGCCCAGCCACAGCTTCCTGCTGTGGTAGCAGCTGCTGGGGGGAATTTGTGAGAAGGGGGCTTGGCTTGGGATCCTGGTGCAAGGTATTACTTCTGTTAGGACTTCTGTACCTCCTGTGGTTTGTGTGCACTTTGTGATTGACATGAAGTGGTGGCTGTGATTCTGAAACAGTGTCTGCCTAAGGAGCTTCAAAGCAAAAATAAGATCTGACTTTTTTTCTTCTGCGCTACTGTTGAAATAGATTTTTATGTGGAGCTGTGATCTTGTGGGATTCTGTATGAAATATTCCATACACATGGAAAAGAGCAGGATGCCACAGATTTTTAGTGAGTTATGTGAACTTTCCCTTCAGGCAAGAAGCAGGGCTATCCAATTTTCCACTCACACTAGAGACAGAGCTCAAAGGGCTGCAGAAGCCAATAGTTAGCTCTGTTGGAGATGCTTTACCCTGCAGTTCTTTAAAATAACATCTACAGTGGATAATAGTGTGCAAACGTGTGTGACAATTTTTTTCTCTTCCCAAACCTTGTTCTAGATGTCAAAATTAACCTGGACTGCTTGGGAATGGCGAAACATAGCCCTGGGATCCTGCCATGAACAGTAAGAAAGCTGAGATACTTTGTGTATGCAAATAATTTTCTTTTAGTGACTAAACCCCAGTGAAACCATTCCTGACAACCAGGCACACATTGTGCAGCTGGTGTGGAGGTGCTCCCAGCTTTGCAGGCAGTAAAGAGGCAGCAGAGTGTGTCAGAGGGGTGGACCAGCAGGGGAGCATTCTTTGGGAAGCTGTGCAGTATTACTCTAAATACAGAGAATATATGCCTAAAAAAGTATTATCAAGTAGGGAAGTCTGTGCAGTCAGTTGGAGGTGGGAAGCTGCTAGGGGTGGTGCATTAAGAAATTATTGAGGTAGTAGCTGAAGGATGCTTTCCTGTAATGTGTAATTATATTGTGAGACTCCATTGTTACCCAGTGTATAATTATATCAAGACTCCATTGTAATGGGATACCTTGAGTGCATATTAGATTGAAATTTGATTAGATAAATTAGTGGAAGGGAAAAAAGTGAATTTTGAAGTGCTCAAGGCTGAATTCCAGATGGAGTTTGTGGGAGGGAGTCCCCAAAACCCTGACAGAGAGAAGCTGCCAGGAGGCAGTGTCCTTTCACTGTCACTGTTCCTGAATTGACTGCTGTTGGACAGGTAGCCTGGCTGATGAGGTCTCCAGTCTGAGCTTTCCTGTCCCACTTTTGTGTGGTGCTTTTCTTATATGAAACTTAGTGTGTAACAGAGGTTGATTAAATAGTTGGTGTAGCCAAGAAAGCAAGATAGCTTTGAAGATATTCTTGAGTGTTGATCAAAATATTCAGATATTTTTGTGTTGTTGGTATCCTGAGACTTCCTAGCTTGAAGGATGTGTAAATATTCATGTATGTACATGCTGTGGATTCTTTACATAGCCTTTTCCAGATGTTGCAGTAGACATCCTTAAATTAACTAATTGAAAATTATTCTAATTAATTTTCCTGGTACAAAATAGATTACTTGAGAGACTGTGTGGGTGAATAATATATTTGTAAAGTATCAACAGTGTCTGCAGAAAACCTACACAGTTTGTCGGCCTTCACTGGGACAGAAATTAGAAGGCTTTTGTATTGTTACATATAATAATTTGGATCTAGTCTATTGAAAATGTACATCTCTTGAAAACTCCTGTAATCTAAACTCTTCACAGCACTGTAAATACTTAAAATGCAAATGTTAAAATGAAAAAGTATTTTATTTTCTTTTGTAGGACTCTGACCATGTCATGTTTAATTCTTCTGTGGGAGCAGTTTTTTCCAAGGGCTTTCAAAAGCTGGTTTATATCCTTGAGATCTTAGGCACTGTGAATATCTTGAAAATATTAGGACTCTCATTTGATGAACAAACTATAATTGTTAAATTCTTGTAGATCAAATCACAGAGCCTTTATGTTCTTTATTAGTAGAGCTGATGAAGACACAGGGCTTAGTGCTTTGTACAAAGTAGGATATGTCACTCCAAGCAGATTCTGCTAAGACTGATTACTTTTGGCTTTCTGAGAAGTTTGTTCAGCTTACCTGAAAAAGATAAATGTATATATTTGTAGAATATTAAATAGCTTTGAAATTTTTCCAGAATGCAGTAAAGCTTCAGTTTACTTTTTCTGATTGTAGATCGACTGAGCTAACAATTTAAGCTGTGCTGCTCAGAGGTAAAGCATTGCTTCATTTTGAACTGTCTTATTTAGCAAATTTACTGTTTGAGAGGCTGGGACATCTAGAATGATCCTGGGTTTTTTGTTACCTGCTAATCAGTTATCTAAAGGTTGTGTGGCTTCTCTTCTGGTCTTTCCTTCAAGGTGGTTATTTGAGCCAAAAAAGCTGGACTGTTGTTGTACTGATGTTTAAGATCCTTGTGTTTGGGGAGTTCTTAATGTCCATTTCTAGCACAAGTGTCATCAGAAATCCAAATCTCATTTTGCTTTTAAAGCTGTTGTGTTAGAAAACGGCCATGTGTCACTAACTAAAGCAGAATGATCACCATGTGAAGTGCATCCTACTCAGCTCTCATGTCATTTGTGAGGCTTAGGATAAGGCAGGGAGTGTGCAGGAGTGTGCAAGAGTGTGAGTGAGTGTGAGTAGTGTGTGAGAGTGTGAACAAATGTGAGTAGTGTGCATGAGTGTGAGTGTGTGAGTGAGTGTGCATGGGTCAGTTCATGTTTGTGCCATTTCATGCTCTGCTCAGAACAGCTTTAGAAAGACAATAAAGGAACACGAGTGCCTCTGAGTTATCTGCAGCCTGGTGTTCCCTGAGCTTCCACCTTTGCCCATAACAGCACTGCAAAATTAGAAAGCTTGCTGACAGTGATTGCTGTTGGAAATCATACTGACTAACTTCATCTAGGAGCATTTTTCTGAGGCCTTTATTTGCATATGTAGATTAGGAGAAGCCTCCAGGTAAGGGACGTTGTTGATGGAAGTAACAGCAGGAGGGAAGGCTTGGAGTTCAGGGGAAAGTGGTCCCAAGGTGCCTTGTCATAAGGATCCTTGAATGGTAGCAATAAGGAAATACCAAGGATTCAATTTCTCAGTGATGCAGGTGGTTCTGATACTCTGGTATGTGATGTAGGAGGGTGCCAAAAGGTTTACAGCAGAAAATGGGAAAATGGGCTTTAATATTCTGAGCTTTTTTTGCTTTTAATGCCAGGTAATGTATACTGGCTATCTGGGAGTCACTTGTGAAGGCTGGAAGATTTCAGTCTGCTGAAGTGTGTGTGCATTGTTTTACCAGGAGGCTTCACAGGCTTTTACTTCCTGCTTTTATCACTTGTTTCCAGTCTGATGTGAACTGGCCTTTTCATTAACCCTTCCAGAGTAGTTGGTTCCTCTAAATCTGTGACACAGACTGTCCAGACTGGAGCTCCTGGAGAATGGAAGCAATCCATGGAGGGTAAGACTCCTAACTTTGTACTGTCAGCACTCTTGGGAAATAATGATTGAAAACCTTCCTCCAGTCATAAGCATGGAGGCAGAAGCCCACATTACCTTTAGGAGAGGGTGGCATGGAAGCTGCTTTGTTGTCTGGATGCAGCAGGAGTTGTGGGCATTGCCGCTGGTGGGGGCCTGCTCTGCATTGTAGGAGCAGCAGTGGGAGGACATCAACATTTTGAGCAGCTGCCACTGACAGACCATCTGGGTGCTGTGCACAGCTCTGAACAATGCTTGGACCTGCAGCTGGGGATGACAAGAGGGTGTTAAAAGAAAAGTCACTATTCAAGGAGAAATACACTATTTAAGGAATGCTCTATTTAAGGAAAAGCACTATTTGAGGAGGTGAAGGAGAGACGTGCACATCTTAGGGGTTGATGATCATTAGTTTCTAATTTATTGATTAGGTTACATACTTTTATAATAGTGTTAATAAGCTCATGCATATTCTGTAACTTAAGTATTCTATTCGTTAAACTATATATCAACTTTTCTTCATTCTTTCAGTCTTGTATTCCACTTTCCCACGTCTCTCTGACTCTTTGTTATCACATTTAGAGATGTCCAAGGACACAGTATTTTCGCAGGTGCAAAGACTCAGATCAGAAGGCTAAATACAGTACTTTTCCAGTTTCTAATAATTAGCATTCCCACAAGAGGGTGCAGATGTTTGAGGCAAGGGCAGAAGAGACAGAGCAGTGCTGCTGTCCAGGAGCAGAGCTGAACTCGGGTGAGTCACTAACCTGTCAGGTCACTGTGGCTCTCGCAGGAGCTGGCTTGTCTCACTCTTGCTTTCTTGTGTTTTGGGGCACTGGTCCCTGCTGCATCCTTGTCCCCTCCCTGTGCTGGCATCTTAGACTCACTGTCACTGCAGTGTGTCATCTGCAGCTTGTTCCTTGTCCCCCTCTATTTGGTCCCAGGCTGGGATTGCTGTGTGGGAAGATGATCTGCTTAGGGCTCAAGGGAATGGAGAGAAGTCCATTCATTCCTTGGGACTGGACTACGCTATGCTGTAATTGCTGAATCTCCCAGTGTTGAGAGTATAATATAAGGGCATCCAACCCAGGTCTGTCAGGCTTAGCACAGCTATTCAGTACAACACAGCATTTTCTTCTTGCCTTTGGTGCCATTTTAAACTGCAGGTGTTTTACTTAGGTGTGATTTATATGTGGTGTATTAATGACTCGATCTGCTTCAGGGAACTCTTTTCTCTTTCTGTGTGACTGAAATACTATACCAAGAAGCTTGGGGTTTTTAAATACTTTAAGAATTACTGAAGACTTCTAAGGTTGTGTGAGCATGCTGAAGCTTGTTTTATTTTGTGTTTCTAGAATATGTTGAATAACTTTTTTATCAAACATATTTTTAAAGTACATTAATGAAGGCCATTCTGTAACTGCAGTTGACAAGCATGGTAGCACTGCTTTTGGTGGGTAAGATTTCTTCACAATTGCAAAATTTCCATTAGGATAAGATCTGTTCTGCTACCTAGAGTTGTATTTCAACTGTTGGCTTCCTTTATGACAGAGTGTTTTTCAAAATGCAGCATTTTGTCTGACTGAAGCTAATTGGTAGCTTCAGTTATATTTTCTGTAGTCTATAATACAGGGTTACTTTTGTGTCTGGACTGGATTTTTATAGAAAATGTTTAAGTACTTATATACTTCTGGTTTATGGGTGGAAGTCAGTAAATTATTCTACTTGGTAATGATTATCAGGTGATAGTTGATATAGGGTAATGCTGCTCTTGAGTAATGCTACTCTGATGCCTATTATAAAAACTGGGAGGCTGTGCTATTCTCCAGAAACGTGTACGAAGTCCATGCTGAAAGCTGCCTACATCAGGATAGTCTGCATCTGACCTCTAAGATGATAATACTTTTTTAGGCATATATTCTCTGTATTTAGAGAGAGATTCTCTTACTATTACTTATATCGAGATTAAAGCCATTATTTTAAGAGCACAGTTCAATGTCAGATTGAATCAGTCGCTGCTGGAAGGGACAGTGCTGCTTCCTTCTCTCTTTGCCCAGTGGGTGCTGGGGATTTGCAGCTGCCCTGGAGAGCAGCATCTCCCTGTCCCTCTGGTGGGACAGCACTGGCTGTGCTGGCTCTGCTTGTCCCTCCCAGCTGCTTGCTGGTGGCTTGTGCAGCTGGGCCAGCACAAGGTAGGCAGGGGGTGGTTGGGTGAAACCAAGGAGCGTGGGGCTGTGGCCCTCAGCAGTGCTCCCAAGGGAGCATTCAGCCTCTTGCTCCCCTGCATTTCACCAGCACTCTGCTTTTCAGCAGTTGTGTTTTGTTAGCTTTGATTCAGGTTGTCTGCTGTGTTACCGCTGTAGGTCAGGCTCAGTCCCAGCACCTGCTGTGTGATTTCTGAGACTCATTTAAAGCCAACTTGCCTGCTTGTAGGAGTGATGTTTGCTGAGGTCTGGCCTCTGACCTGACAGGTGTTTCTCACATTCCCTGGATGCTCACGTTTGCCCCTGAGGATGTGTGGGCTTGTTCATTCAGTGGCTTCCTAGGCTGTGCCCTGCACACTTTGTCACTCCTTGGCACGACTTGTGTCACTCATTTGCTGTTGTTTCTGAAGAGCTGGCTGTAACTGATACAAGTAACCTACATAAGCAGTGTGCACTATCAACCCTGAATAATCTAGAGCTTCCTGACAGATGAATTACAGGCATAAAAATAAGTTTCACAGGGTATCCACCATGTGAGTTGCATTCAGTGGCATATGACAATGCATGTAGTGCTTGCTTTATGGAGCTGGAATAGTAGTTTAACTTCTCAGGAATGCTCACCAATTTTACATGGTCTCAACCACACCTCTTTTAAATTGTTTTCTTGTATTCCTGTATTCAGGCTGAAGGTGGTTAGAGCAAATGTAATGGTTTATATAGGAAATTAATCCTTAGTCATTAATATATGTACTTCTTTTGGCATTTCTGAAAGAATGATGGCAAAATATAAAAGCAGCTACAAGAGCAAACCCTGGAAACCAGCGACCTCAGGACCTTGCACAATAGTGAGAAATTCAGCTCCTGGCAGGAGCATGCAAGTTTGTGCTGGTGATCAGATTTGTCATTTTTGTGAGAGGGATAAGCAGAGGTGTGAATTTCTGATAGTTGTGTGCTGGAAATGTAGAATCAACACTGAGGAAGATAGAAACTCTATTGCTAAAGATGAAAGTTAACTAAAATTTTTCTGAGTATGAAAAATTCTATTTCAACATGGAATTTTTTCGATCCATTCATACTGTTGTGTAATGCTCTCATTAGAGAAGCCTGTGTAGTGTCCACAGGTTGGTAGAACAAGGGCTGAGACTTAAGCATCCATCCCAATTGCAGTAACCACACTAGACATCACACAGGACTTCACAAATAATGGAGTATTGATGGTAGCAGAGCAGCTCAGGTGATGTGGCACTTTCTGAATGCTGGTTTTGTGATAGAGGATGGATAAAATCCATCCCATTCACTCAGCAGACTTCTTTAAAAGAGGAGAACCTAAAGTTTGTTTGAAACAAGAGGATGTCCTGAGGTGTAGCAACATCAAGAGTTAAGAACCACTTTATTCTGCCAGCTGCTGTAGTGTCAGTGGGAGGGAGTGGGCAAGTTAGCTGCTATTAAACAATTCTGTTTGATGCTGTCTCAGTTGTGGCATGTTTAAAGTATTGCAAAGCATACACTGAATTTATAATTCATGCTTACAAATACTGTGTACTATTTCCTTCCACTAAATGTCTGGGTCTGCTTTAGCAAAATAAGATTTTAGACAGGCTCTTAAATTAGGAGAGCTTGTGTCTACTCTCAAGTCAAAATTTTATTTGTCATGGTACAGAGCACTTGAAGGGGAGAGGATGATTTGCAGAAGCTTTTATTTTCTGTTATATATTAGCTGCCACTGTGACCTTATCTAAGAATCTGCTTCTGTATTTTTAAAGTATTGGCCAAGAAAAAGAAATTTCTTCTTTGGGCTATGAATTAATAGCAAATTGCTTTAAAGAAATACCCAGGGCATACAGCTACTAAGTTTTTATCAATCAGTTATATTTATAAATGTAAAATATATAAAAGACTGAAAATCTGAAGTGTGGCTCTTTTCAGGGGTATTGCCTAGTTTATATTTTGCAATGTTTGCTAATAAATAAATGTCAACAAATGTGACAACTTTTTCAGTGTCCCTTCGAGTGGAGGTATGATTTCACAAGCCAGAATATAGTCTGTAGTCTTCCATTTTGGTTAAAGGCTGTAAGATACCATACTCCTGAGACGTAAAAAAAAACAACAACCTAGGAGTTTGTTTATCAGCTGTATTAGATCTTAGAAATGGAAGTCATTAAGATTTTGGCTTCTTCTGTACAAATTAATGTGATTACGTCTTGCTTATAAATAATTTGAGCTGTTCCTCTCTCCCTTAAAAGGTGGCTTTAATGAGTCACAGCTTCCATTTTAGTAAATTGTTCATGGGATAGGCAGGCTCAGGAACAACTGGGTTAAACCAAGAGATTATTTGAAAAATCTAGGGCATGTGCTCTCTGTTCACTTGATTAGTTTTCATAATTCATCCTTGTTTCCACAGCAAAGAGCAGCCTAATGCATGCAAACAGGAAGCACTTTTCTTGCTTTTGCGCTCCTTCATCTCTGTAATTTTACCAGAGAAAGTAAGTGAAATGGGGAAACAGATTGTGCATGAATGTTTGGAACAAATCTTGGTTCATTTTGGGAAAATCCATAGGATCAGAGAGCCAGGTGCTATTTGGGGATGTCTGTCTGTGTCTCTGCTTCAGTTCTTTTCTGTTTGACTACAGGTGCATGAAGAACAGAGGAGATATTTCCGCTTGTCAGAGATGATGTGGAGAGACTCTTTGTGAGTAACTGATGTGTGTTTTCTAAAAAGCCCAAAATGCTAATGTGGGAATTATTTTTATTTTTTTTTTAATTCTCTAACTTAGAATAACTGTTCCATTTGTCTAAAAGTTTCATTTGGGTCTGGGAAGCTGTGAGTGTAGAGCCCTTCATGGGAACCGTAGACAAAGCTCATTGTTGAAGGAAAGAGCTGGAGGACAGAGCCATGTATGGTTTCATAAGGGATTAACCACAATGCTTCACTTGTCTGTAGTGATCAATCTACCAAAGGCTTTTGCTGTTGGCTGCTGGAAGTGTTCTAGACTGCAGCAAAACCCCTGACATGGTGGGCATGGGGAACCTTTACCAGGGTTAACTTGTTACTTATAGAAGCTTATTCTGCATGTCAGGTTCTTGACATTTTATTGTTCTTGTCCAATTTTGGGTTGCATGTCTGCTATATCTGCTGTAAAGATGTTGGGAATAATAGCAGTCAATAGAAGCTTTCCAGAAAGTTTTCAGTTCTTTTCTGCTGGCATAAACAACAATATTCTGGCATCAAGCAGCTAAACCACACTGCTAAAATATTACAGGAAAGCAAGAACCTCCATGATGGAATATAACTGTACCTAAATAAGTACTTAAAGGATTTGCTTTTGTGGAGACAAGGTCGTTTTTAGAGAGCACAATTAGGTGATGCAATGTCTTATTTTTGAGATGGATTCCATAAAAATGCTGTGCTTTTAGTGCTATAGGCTCCTCAGCCAGCATTCCTTTGGAGTAATTAGTCCCAGTGTTTCCTTTTTTTTGCCAGATTTCCAGTAACAGTTGTGAATTAAAGCAGCATGTTATTTTAGGATTTTCCGTGATAGTCTTTGTACTTCTTTTTTTATGTGTAAGTATAATATGAATAATGTGTTCTTGAGTGCTTTCTTTTAAACCATAAACTTTGATACTCTGGAGCTGCTGCTTTGTTCTAATGATAATTATCTAGGAGAATAGTGCCTTTGTGGACAACTTCAGTGCTTTTCTTGGCAAGGAAGAGCTCAAGTTAGAAGAACTGCTCTTACCTCAGGCACCTTGATTTCTAAGTTTTCCTGTGTTTATGCCATTAAAGCTACACAGTGTAGATTTTTTCTTTGTTCTTTTCTTGAAGAAAAATCCTTTTATTACAACAGACTAGTAATTGCTTCAACTCCTAGGTAGGAACCAGTTTGGGTTCCTACACGTGACTTGCCTTTCTTGTTACCTGGATCTAAGAGAAAGGTTAAATGGTTTTTAGACTTCCCTCTTCCTGGAGACTTTTGGATGTTTTCTTAGATATGGTTTTGTGATTTGTTAAGTAACTAATTTAAAAAAGTCACTATTGCTTAATGTCCTCATTCTGGTTTGGCATCTGCAAATAGTGCCTGATTTGAAAGCCTGTCTTGCTTTCACTCAAGAGAAAATCAGCTTAAAGATAATGTTGGCTTATAGTCATCTTTCCCTTGGCTTCTTGCAGGCTCTGCTTGCTGGTTCAGGAAGGCTGTGTGAGGATTTTTTTATAACCATCTCCTGGCCAGATGCTGGATTCTTTATGAAGCAGCAGGAGAAATCCTTGTCCTGATCCAGCTGACTTACCCAGCAGATAGTGTTGATTTGATTTACTCTGGTGAGATCTCTTGTGGACAAAGTCTGTGAAGTTTTAGCTGCAGTTGGCTGAGTAGCAATGATAATATGCAATATTCTTCATTACTTCATTATTTTAAAAAAAGGATCTCTTTAGTATTATCTGCTTAATAAAATTAGAACTTGATTTTTTTTTAATTAAACAAGAAGTTTAGGTATAAATATTCCAAGTAACAGTCTTTATACCTTGAAGTGTTCTTATGGAGATGCTACAGTTATTTGATAATACATAAATTTTTCCTGGAGCTTATTTACAGATGTTGACTATATTTTCAGAAGAGGTCATTTTCAGAAAATACTTTCTGTAAAATAGGCAGCAATTATTTTGTGGGTTGTTGCTGTTAAGGACCTTTCAGTTGCACAGCAGTCAGCTTTTCGTGGTCTTCAGCACTGGGCTGGGTCAGGTTGTGCTCTGAAACTTGAGTGGATGAGGCTCACAGCCAATGGCACCCACCATGAAGACTGTTTTGGGATTTCCCTACATTAATACTCCTCTGTGTCAGCATTAGTAGCTGCAATAACAGGTAATATCTTTGTGGACAGTTCCATTAAGTCTTATGGCATTATTGCAAGGGTGAATGTGTGTAAAATATAATGGGACAAGTTGAGAATTTAATTTAATTTTTGGTGCAGGACGGAGCTGAAGGAACTGGTTCCTTTGCCAGTTCTGTATGATCATAACTTTGGCTTTAACCTTTATGCTGTAATATCTTGAGAAGTATTTATCAAGTTTGTGGACTATATAAAGGAAATTGGTTTTTTCCTGTTACTGTTTTTCTTTTTGTGGTTATTACTGTCTACTTGATGTGTAGAATTTCTGGTGAAAAATTGAAAAACATTTCACCTTTTGAATACTCAGGGGTTTTAAAGGGCTTGAAATATGCACTGCAACTTAGTCCATTAGGTTAAAAAGTAAGTTAGCTAATGAAGAACAAATGTCCAATAAAAGCTTTTTCATTCTCAATGTAATATTGACTCCTAAATTAATAAACTTCAGAAATATCAATTCTTGAGTGGGATTCTTAAGTGGATAATATTTAACATGAAGTTCTACCAAAATGCAGAGATGCACAGCATTCCCAATGCTGATTATTTCTGGACAGGCTGAATGAGGGTGCCTTGTTCTGCTCGACTTCTGCCCATGTCTGAGTGAGTGTAATTTGTGCAATAGTAGAAGGTGCTTGAGCTGTGTCCTTGCTAGTCAGTAGAGCAGGGACTGTATGTGACAAGCTGGGCACTGAAGGGACATGCTGTATCTAAGCTATTCAGTTTCCTCATGAATGGGTTGATTAATGTGTTCTGTTGGCCTTTCCTCTCTGTAACCACATAAAGCTTTATGCTCTTAAAATAATTGACAGTCAGCAGCTGGTGGCATAGCAGGATTTTTTTCACTTGGTAGTGGGGAAAAGGTGGGATCCAAATGTCATGGTCTTCTTGTCTTTGTGGAGGAAATCCAGGTTTTTCTTTCACTTTGCTGGATTTCTTCTGTACAGTTTTTTTTTTTTTTTACATGCAATGCTTATCTAATCAACCTTTTGTCAGCAGAGTTTATTTCATCACTCTGGGTTTATTAAGTGTAGGTGATGATGAGTGAGCTATAATAAGTTGTAGCCACAGGTAACTTATATCAGGGAAAGGCTTTATGAGGGTTGGAAAGTGCAGATGAAAGTCCTTTGCAGAATACTGAAGAGATGGGAAATCTCTAAGGTCACATTTTAAGAGCACTTATAAATTGATTAGATGCTTTTGGGCCAACTAATAATAATTTTATTAATTTCACCATTAATATGTGAGTTTAAATTTGGTTCATTATGCAAATCCAGGCATGAAAAGGTTGATCATCTGACTTAAAATTCAGGAGAATATTTCATTTAAGACGCTATTTTAATACACGTACCTCAGCATTGTAAAAATTCTGGTTTTTGCTGCTTTCTGTTCAGTGCAGAGGTTTAAGGCTGTCCTTGCAGGGAGCCCTGACTGAGGTCATGGGGGTTTCTGTGCCTGCCCCATTTGAGGGGAGGTGTTGGTGGGAAGAGCTTCTGTCCCTGCTCTGTCTGAGGCTGCAGCAGCCTGGGCTGTTCCCTTAGACACAGGGCAGAGGGTGGAAGCAGTGTCATCTTCTAGGCCATGAAAATGGACAGAAAAGCTCATTTGGAGCAGATAAACTTTAGAAGTAATGTACAAAGAGAGGAGGGGCCTCAGGTGACTTGTGGCAGGCATGAGATAGTGGATTAAAATTTCTCTTAAAGTGTTCTAGTTATGCCTTGTCCTATGTCTCCCTGAATGTATTAACAGACAGATCTGCTGTTAAACTTAAGTTACATAAATCTTTCTGTAAAATGCAACCCTGTTTGTGCTGAAATTTTACAATGACTCTGGTATTGTCAGACTTGTCCCTCTTGGAGCTCAGTGTAGGAATTAGCCCCTATCTGCCAAGACAGGGATTGATTTGAGAGCCAAGATGCCAGTGTACTTAGGCAGTGAAATAATCCTGTGCAGCTTGGGAGCACAGAAGCACAGTTGTGTTCCTCTGCAAATGTTATGCAGGGATTGAAATTGCTCAATGGTTTTGAGATTATAGATTACATTTCATTAAGGCTGTGGAAGGGTTTTCCTTTCTCCATGTATCAGCACAAGAGGTTTATTTTGCTGCTGTGCAATGTCTTATTAAAGGTTGCAGTGGCTGTGCAGTGAAGCAGTTTGTATTCTGATTTGGTACAGGTGTCCTGAGGTGTTTGGGGAAGTGTTTTAGGATAGTGAGGGCAAAGCAATAGATCTTTTGGAGCTTTACTCTCTGCACATTGGTATTGTGTCCTTTGCTGGGTTGCCTCCTGCTTGCCAGGGTGTATTTTTCACAAGGCAGGTGTTTATGCTGCTTTAGCAGTGTTCTATGTGCTGTACAAGCTAATTTTGCAGTAGAATGGTTTACATAAAACAACAATCACTTGTGCTGATTTTAAATATGGTTTTGTATTATGGAGTTCATTGTAGTGAATCCTGTTCCATTAGTCTCACTTCCTTTTTAGTGTATGTGGCTTACCTGAAATTCACTGCTTGTAAATGGTATTTCAGGAAATCTGAACTGATCCAACACATGCTGACTTTGCCTACAGCTGAATTTTGATGAACTTGTCAGTGCAATATGAAGTGTGTTGGGTTTTTTTATTAACAAAGCTTCCTTAAAATTTAGTCTTTGGACAATTTTGCACAACTTATTAAAAATTGCTTTTGCTTCAAGGAGCCAAAGGTAATAGTTTTGTTGTTGATCTTTTTTTTTTTCTTTTTGTAAGAAGGAACAGTGTCATAGTATTTTCAGTTAAAGAGAAAAATCCACAGGGAATATTTTTCAAGCTGTTGTCTGATACCCTCTTTAATCCTTGCTCCTAAGCAGCCCTGACTCAACAGATGTTGCATGTGGGTGTTTGCAGCTGGATCAGAATATCCAGTGATGGAAGGCTGAGTCTCTGCTGTTGCTGTCCTAGCAGAGTGCTCTGCAGTCAGCTTGCACCCCTCCTCATGGTTAGTTTCGGTGGCTTTTGATCAGAGCTTACCAAGTTTTTGGGATTGCAAGATGGAAAGTGTTACCTTAACAATTGCTGCTTAATTGCACTTCTAAAGCTGTGCCTGTGCTGTGCCTGCCTGGAGCTCCCAATTCTTGCTGTAAGAGCTTGTGGGTTGTCTGGGGATATGTGCAAAATCTACACCTCAGAAGTGATAGTTGCTCTATATCATCACTCTGACTGCTGAGTGCCATGTGCCATTGCCAGCTTGGTGTTGTTTTGAAGGAGAAATTGTTGTTGCTTCTTCTTTTCTGGTGCTTTTGTGTGTTAGGGGTCCCATGGAAGAGAGCACAGAAGTGTTTGTTGGCTGCATTGCCAAAGGTTGATCTAATTGAGGGGAAAAATTGCTGCAAAACCAGCAAAGCTGAGCCCTGTAGGGCATCAGAAAGCAGCTTTTCATGCTGGATGTAGTGAGAGAAGCAGGAGTATTGGATGGATGTGCTGTAGTAAATTAAGGTGGCTGAAGAGACAGGGCAGGAAGACACTTGAGTAGTTTCAAAGATTAAGAAATGTGGGGCTTGTCAGAAGCCAGAACAGTTTAATTTTGTGAAAGATGGATTTTACCTGACTAGACAATAAGGCAGAAAAGGCTGCATCTTGAAGATGTTGTAGAAAAAGTTTTGGAAAATGGTTGTCTATTTGCCAGTGTCTCTTTATACCTGCAGCATACACTTCTGGAAGATGGCTTACCCTAATTGATGACATAAATTGATAAAAATTATTTAGCAATAGAACTGCATTTAGTTAAGGCCCTTGCTGTTCTGAATGTGTAAGTTTTTTAGAGAAACAGCACCCTTCATGTTTCCTATGTCTTCACTTTCATGCCAAGGGACAGGATCCTGCAAACAAAACACTCTTTCTTTAGTGCTCCCAGCACACAAATTACCAGTCAGGCAAAACTGCACGTCCCTAGTGATGTACTGCTGCAGGCAAGATAAAAGGCATAAATAAAGATCTGCCCAAAACTCGAGGTAGCGTGTGGGGCAGAAGAGAAGAAATGAGAAGATTATTTTGATATAAATACTGTCACTTTCACCCAAGGCTTTATAATATTAAAATGTCTGAAAACCTGGTTCAGGTTTTGAATTTCAATTCTTGATGCTTTGTTGGCAAAGAGAAAAATGAGTAAAGTTCAGTAGGTTTTTTCCCCCTTTTTTGTAATACAGAATATTTTCAGTGTCCTGGAAATGCTTTGTGGTAACAAAAATGACTTAATATTGGTTTTAATTGGATAATAATTTGGTTCTTAACATGTTTTCAAGAGAGATTTTTGATGGAAAAATGAGACAAGTGTATCCTTGTGAAGGGAACAATTCCCATCTTCTCTACATTTTAGGTATTGGAAACTTGTGGTTTGATGTGATTCTATGTTTTAGAATATCTCATCTGTTTTGTGGCTTTCTGTGATGCTTTTTTGAAACTACAAGACTTAATTTCTTATAGTAAACAGGAGATGGACTCCACAGATCTTCAGCAGTCATTTAATGCAGAGTTGATTGCCTTAACCCAACAGAAATTCCAGCAAGCTTATTTCAGTGTCTTTTCTAGAAATTAAATCCTCACTTAAAACATAATTGTTCCTTTATAATATGGACATAGAATCTATAGCATTGTTTATATTATCTTGTGCTGTACTTTGCACACCCATAATGGTAGTTTGGCTGATGTGGTTAATTTATGTTGGAGTAACTGGGTTCATTCTTTCAAAGAAACAAGAAAAAGAAATATTTTTGTAGTGCAGTATGTTTCTATATAAAATTTTTGAGCTACATGCTCAAATATAAATAACTTTATTAGTTTTCATGTATTTTGCAATTGAATAGGGATGAGATACTTACATGGAAAAGGTAAGATTGGGGTCATAAGTTTGTGATGAAATGTGCTGCTGGCACAAACAGTTTCTGACACTACTTTGTGTAAAGGATCTTTACATCCTGACATCCTGTCATGAATGATACTTTTGATTTAGTGTTTGTCTGAGAAAGTGACAGGGATCCATTGTGTGCCTTTCCTCACCACTGTATGAAATGTCACAGCCTGGCTACGAGTGTTTCAGTATGTTGGTAGGATTCATTTTCCTTTATAGGTGATTGAAACTATTGCTGCAGCAAGAGGCTTCATTCATGACTAGGATTTTCTGTTAATGCCATTTAGACTTCCACTTTTTTCCTTTGGATTGCTAATGGCATTTTAAACCTTTCATTTAACTAGATTAATAAAACTGTTTTGAGCATTCATCTTAAGAATAAATGCTCAATTATTTCTGTTCCAGGGCATGTATTGACATTAAGCAACCTTCTTTTAGCAAGTTTGAAGTGAAGAAATCTTAATAGATCCTGTAGTTTCAGTGGCTGATTTAGTGTACTTTTGTCTCAGTCTAAATAGATAATTCATAGACAGCAGTTGAAATTACTGAAGTTATGTTTTGGCAGCAGCTGAATCAGCCTTAAAAATGACCAAACTCATTGGTATGCTGCTCGCTGCTTCCGGGGGGATTTTTCCTTATAGGTTAGATCTGGATTAGAAGCAATATATTTTCTGCCCTTTCCCCCCCCCCCCCCCCAAAACAGGCACACAAGTGCCTTTTGTCTGCTGGATGCATTTATGGTGATTTGAGCATATTCAGTCTCAAGTTTCACTTTTCAGACTCGTACTCTGAGTGCACACAACCTCTTAGCAGTGTTTTGGTCAGTCACGTTTCTGCTTAGTGTGGAAAATGGCTCTTTAATGAATAATTCTGTGAAACTGAAAAAGAAAGTTATAAAAGCTTTCCTTAGAGCAGGGTTCTTATGTATGTATTCTCTCCATCTCTGAAAGCTTCCAGTCTAGTAATTCCAACCAGTACCTACTCAGTCCTATTCCTTCAAGTTACTCTTTTGTACTTGATTTTATTTAGCAGATGAACACATCTCTGTGTTCATAGCAGTGATGTTATAAGTGCTTTCAGTCCTCACTAGGTTCATGATTTTGTCCTTTGTTCCCAGGCATGTGCACTTGAATACTTTAGAAGTCCATTGCCATTCAAAATGTGAATGTTGACATTGTGATGTGAAGCCTTTTTTAAGTATATTCATGTAAGAATTGAAATTACAAGATAAAGATCTAGAAAAAAATTCAGTGGACTTTTTTTTAAGGCAATGACAAACTTCTTATTTATTGGGCACTGGTTTTTGTTACATCTGGTCTCAGTATGGTGTGTGTGACACTGTTTATGCTTGTTAAGGGGGTAAAGGTTTCTTAATCTCAGTGGAAGAATGAACCTCTTCAGTAAAAAGTTTTTCTCCTGCAAATGCTTTTAGCTCTCCAAATAATCTTTATTTTCAACCAACCACTGAAATGACTTAAAGATTAGTAGAGTGAATACGTGCAGCTTTAGTGTTTGCATTAAAAGAAAGTATCTGTAATTTTTTCAAAATTGGCTAGGTAAAAGTAATGTTTTATTTGTCATGGAATGTTTGATAAAAAAGCCAAGGTTCTTCTTCTGTGACTAGAAATTAACATCCAGGCTTAATTAATATATTGAAGCATGACAGAGGTGTATTCCTGTTATTTTTTTTTTCATGAAGAAAGAACAGTGGTTCTCAGCAGAAACATTCTCTTTCATATTTAAAAGCTGGGTTTTGGTTTGGGTTTGTTTCTGGGTTAAATGCAGTTCAGTTTCCTTTAGACATGGCTGTGTGTCCTGCCATCTGTCCAAGTGCAGCTTCAGTGTGTGGTTTGTGAGCCAGTGCCTTTTGCACATGAACTGTTTGCAACTTGAACTTCATGTGGGAGGCAGAGAGGTGTGGACCTAAAATAGTTCATATTTCATTCAAAGGAGGTTGGCTGCTGCTTTTGCTGGGATAGGTGAGCTTGCAAACTGCCCTGGCTGCTTGGAAGGTCTGGCTGGCTTGTAGGATGTTCAACAAACTGTAAGGAGGTTTTTTCTGGAAAGCTGACTTTGGAAAGTTCTCCATCTGATGGCACCTGTTAGCAGTGTAGTGTAATCTCATGCTGATTGTCACTTTCCCTTTTGTTTCCTCTCTCTGTCTTCTGTCACTTGGGTGGGTGGGTGTCTGCTGGTTATAGTTGCTCTCCTGATGAGTGTGGTTGTAGGTTATGAGTAATTGTTTTCCTGCTCCGTTTGCTGTTTATTTGAATGCATCAAGTTAAAAAGAGGGGCTTTTTAAAAAGCAACTTTTGTTCTTATGATAAGGTGCTTTAAAGTCCTAAATCTAAAATAATCTACTCCCATAGTGGGTATAGCATTCTCCCTTTGAGAGAGAGAGTATGGTATTTGTTTGTCTGCATGTAATTTATTGATTGTGACCTCATATTTAAATTGTGTGTATCACTTTTGGGTACAGACTGGCATAGTTCTTAAATTGATAATGTACAAAACATTAAAAATGAGTCATTCCACTCTTTTTTTTATGCTAGAGTTGTTCTGCCTGTGTATGTTCCTGTGTGCAGCTTGGTAATGCATTTCCCATTATTCCATTGTCATTGGACATCTGGGATGTCTCTGATTCAGGTTGCAGTTCACTTGGATGCAAAATCAGTCATATCTTGGAAAATAATCACACAGTGGTGGAGACTGCTGGAAAAACAGTCTTGCTTGTGCTCATTGTATGGAGAGATCAGTTTTGCATCTGAAACTGATCTGTTTTAATGAGCTGCACCTTAAGCTTACTAATGTTGTTAAGGACATCTTGTAATAATGAGAAGCGTTGGGTTGTATTTGCATTGATGTCCAGTCCTGGAGAATGAAAGTTGAAGCAACTATTAAGTTTTCATGTGATCTTCAGAGGTATTATACAGGTATCCTGCAGGACCAGCCAAGGCTGTTCAGGGAAACAGCTCAGTTTTTCAAACAGTATGTCCTACAGCCTGGTGACTTCCAATCCCATAAATAAACACTCTGAAATCCAGACATCAGTATGATTCCTGCAGATAATAGGAAATTTAACAATGGAACATAACGGCGCACTGCTTAAATGTCCATGTCTGTCTTGAAAAACCTCTAGCTACAACTACTGCTCTTCTGCCTTGTCACAATATTGTGTGTATATTTATGCCTGACCTTCCTATGGCATTGCTGAAACTTGAGCATCTTGCTAATCTCCTTCCATTTTCCCAAGCTATGTTTTCACATCCAGCTCCATCATGTTGGATTCCAAGCATTTTCAGCATGCAACCACCCTGTTCCAAATTCCTGAATTCTGCTTTCATTCTTCTGCTCCAGCTCACCTGTTACAGGGTGGCTGAATCTAAGCTGACAGCTGGGTAGGTGGAGGTGGATCAACCAAGGATCTGGGAGGAAACTTAATTTAAGGAGAATGTGTTAAATCTCATTTTGCTTCTGTTGTCCCAAAGAGCACAGAGGTCATGTATCAACAAGTCAGCAAGTCCCTCGAAGCCCAGCTGGACAAGGAGCAAAGCTGTGTTTGCTGTTGCTGAAATGGATGTGACTGGAGTGAGTCAGAGCAGTGTGGGAGCAAAGCAGAGCACCAGAGCTGCAGCAGAGGAGTTTGCAGGCTTTGTCAAGCTGCTCTCTCTCTGGCTAGAGCAGCATCTTTGCCTTTGTCTGGGCTCCTCTGTGCTCCCACAGCCAGGTTTTCTCCTCTCTTGTTCTGTCTCCCGGTAATTAGAGCACCAATGTGACTGCTCAGTTCTGTTTTCAGATAATTAGAGCTTGGCCCATCCAGCAAAGTACAAGTTGTCTGTGTTGGGCTTTGCTCAGGGCCCTGGCCAGGACATCCCTGGTCTGTCATTGGCAGCCGGAAATCCTTTTCATTGCTGCCCTGCACCGGGGTGTGGCAGAGGCTTGGGCTATGAGGAGTCATTATGTGATGCTGCTGGCTTGTTGTGCACTGGGAGCAGCCATCCCTCTGCTGTTCATGCTCCAGGAGTAATGAGCAGCTCTGCAGGAGAACAGCAATGGCCTTGTTCTCCAGCCAGTGAACTGGGTTAGAGACTGATGCAGAACTCGGGAGGAGGGTAAATGAACTGAATCACATTGCTGCAATTTGCTGTGAAAAAGAATTTGTACATTCAAGACCAGAAGGCTAAGGCTCAATGATTTTAGTTAATTTTACTTTTGCCCTTTGGATTTTGTAGACTTTCATCAGATTAGAGCCCTGAAGTAAAAGCTTAGTCACACTGGGCCTTGTGCGTTGTTCTAGGGTGTTGATAAAAGACAATTATAAATAGGCTGCTTATCTACAAATCCTGTATTTAGTTATTTACACACAGGTGCCTGATAGAATGACTGAAAATTATGAAAATCTTCTTAACTATTTATTGAATGTAATTACTTAAAATACTTGGTAGTCTTCAAATAGGCCTTTTCCTTTAAATAAATCAGTCTTTGATTAGTGCCATCTGCACACCCCCTTTCTCACAGCAAAAAAATGTCCCTGAATGGACATTTATTTCATGTTTTAGAAATTTCTCCCAGGCAGCTGCTTCTTGGACACCAAGGTGTTGGTAGTTTACTTATATTTCTACTTTAGTGAAAGATTCAAACAGAAGAAGGTATGTATGTGCATGTTGTTGCTTGATTCAGGATATGAGCCAGAACACAAGTTTACAGAAATTTGATGAGAAGCACTAAAGAAAGAACAGTCTTCTGTAGCAGTGTTTATGTAAAACTCCTGGGTTCATAGTTGCTGTAACTCTTGGTTTCCCTGCAGAGGTTTTTTATTCATGGAACAGTTTTTATTTCAGTGTTTACAGAAACTCTTGTGGCAAATGTTCATCTTATCTTAAGCTACCAACTGCATTTTGCTTTGAGTTCAGTACTGACCCTACTGAATAAATATCTGGTTTACTGCCCTCCCTTCCTGCCTTCCTCCCTTCCTAATCTGACCACGGTATCCTGTGCTTTTGCAGTAATGTATGTTTGTCTCAGCAGAGATTTCCCACGTGTCCTCAGAATTAATCTTCCCTTCTTTTCATGTTTTCAGTATAGGCTGTTCAAAGGCCTCCAAAGCTTCAGCTCTCAAGGATTTTACTGTCATGAAAGTACTGAGCTCCTTTGAAATTGCCTTTGAATCTCTAGGCACCAATGCTGCTTTCAGTATACGGTTTGAAACTTAGAATCAGTGTTTCCAAGTGGTAAATTGCAGGAATCTACTCAGTTCCAGTTCTAAATATCTGTAGATACACAGGGAGGCAGGAGAAGCTCAGACATGATTGATGTTAGTGCATGGTCTTTTTAAAAAAATTATTTTTACAGTTAGTTATGTGGGATTATGGCATTGCATTTTCCTGGCAACACTTTGTGCAATATGCAGAAGACTTTGTTCAGGTGGATGCAGTCACAATCTCCCTGGTCTGAGTTTCTCTCATGATTCTCCTGAAGTATTATTGGGCAACTTTGCTGTTATATTAGTTATCTCAGAGGTTCTTGTAAAATCTTTCAAGCAAGTAAGATATTATTTGCAGCATGATTTATGGTGTTGCTTATGATGAAAATAATGTTTTGTATTTCTCATGGTGTTGTATACCCTCCTGTGTATTATCATTCTGTCTTGTGTGGGCAAAATTGTAATTTCAGCATCTCCAGAAAATGAAACTGCCAAACTTCAGAATGAGTAAAGTATCCTGCACTTGGAAGAACATGACAAAGCAGAGCTTTGATTAATGTAAGTTTTGCTTTGTTTAGAGATCCAGAAAATGATTATACCATGAGACACATACTGCAGAGAGCTGAGTAAACATGGCTGAAAGAATATGCAGAGATTTGCAGAGGTTTGTCAGCATGCAAATAGATGTCCTTGTGTTTCAGCTGTCTTACCTTGTCTCTGCTGTTTGTAAATTAGTGACTGAGCATGGTCATGGGTTTGATTCCTACACCAAACTTCCAAATTCTATTTTAAATTAATATAGTTAAATTTTGTAGTTCAAAGTTACAGTGGAAAGTTATAGTCAGAAATACCTACTTTCTGTGTCAGAGATTGTCTAAGATTGAAGAATCACTAAATGGTTGTGAGGTAGCAGTTGACACACTTTGGAGTCAGTTATTCACTTAATTTGTTAATGTTATTTTCATACTTAATTCTGTGCCTTCATTCTTCCTTCACTGAAGCTTTTTCTGCTTCAGAATTGTTCATGGGAATTGGACATCTAGAAAGAGTTTTGTATTCAAGGCATAGATTGGAAATTATCAAAAATTTATTGAAGTCATAGCTTAAACTCATCTTCCCTTGTGTTTTTATCAGTACAGAGTTAATTGCATAGATCCAGGTGTAATACAGGAGGAAGGGCATTTATAGTTGTTTTTACATAGCCATGTGTGTGCCACTGCTTTGGGGGGGGGGGGGGGGTAAGGTGGAGAAGTTTGATTGCTGGCCTTGTATGTGAGTGCTGGGGTCACCTATGGGGCACTGGGTACAACCACTTCTGGTTTAAACTGTTTTTCTCACTTTGCTTCAGTGAGTCTGTGTTGTAATAAACAGTTATTGAAGAGCTGCTGCTGGTGGGATATCTGCAGCATGTTACTTGAAGACATTTCCTCTGGTTTTTTTTCCAACAAACATCTGCTAGTTTCATGTAGAGCTTTCTCTTTAATGTGTTGGAGAGCAGGTGAATAAGGACCCCACATTTACCATGCTTTTTGTGACACTGTACTCTGAATGTATTTCTTCTTTCCTCTCTGCTTTCCATGCTGTTAAGTTGAATCTGAAAGTCGATTTTTGTACAGAAGTCATTCCACAGGTTTTCTCATCCTTTTCACTCTCTGCCTTTCCCAGTTCCTTGCTGTAGCTGGTAAGATGGGCCAAGGGACAGAATAGCTGATGTTTCAGACCAGCTAATGTGTGGGAAGGGTGCTGTGTTTGTCAGTAGGTGTCACAGAATATCCTCATTTGGAAGTGACCATCAAATCCATCTCCCGGGTCGTACGGCTGTAGGAACTTCAGTGTTGATACAAACTAGTCTAATCTAGCTAGTCCTAGCTATGATACTGCACAGATCAACCAAAGCTTAAAAAAAGTAGTATTTTCCATTGTTTTCATAAATAAAGTGAGTTTTCTGTTTGTGCTGGGTTTTTTTTTCATGTAAAATGGGAATGTGTTAGAAAATTTGTCTTGGTGTGTAGTTCTTTTGAATACCAGAAGGTGGCACAACTGGTTTTCCTAAAGTGTTCTGATTGCAAGAAATGCACAGGATGCTACTGCGCTGATTTTAAAGCTGTTGGTGAAATTTTGATCTAAGGGTAGCTGGATCAGCTTAGACCTTGGCATTTAAGACTTATTTAAAGGTATACCCATCTGCCTTTTTTTTTTCCAAACTGTGAAACTCTTGTGTGCAGGTTTTTATAGGTTAAGTTTTTGAAGGTGGAAGAAGTTTACCTGAAAATGCAGGGAGGAAGAAAGGGGTTATCCAGTGTGTGTGCAGTGAAATTCTTTCCTGAGCTGTTTTACAGAATCCCAGTTTCCCATGAACAGATTGTTTAAATAGCCTGCTTTATCAATTTGTGAAATGAGACCAATTCCTGTTTCTTTTAAGCTCTTTAGCAAATGCTATTAAAAAAATTACTGGTATGGTAACATATAAATGATAGCTTTGTGTGGTAGCACCTCTAGCCACAGGCAGATTTTTAGGTGCACCACCATTAGGTGTTGGAAGCAGTATGTGAAAAGAGTGTGCAAAAAAGACCAATGAGCCTTTTAATGACAATCTATTTTCAGATAATGTGTCTTGTTCTAACTGGAAGCTCAGTCTTTGTGAAGCGTTGCCCTGCATTTATTGATGTAAGAAGGTGTTAGATACCATCTCATTTGATACTTTCCTTATTAGTCTGTCTCTGGAACAGTAATCTCCACTATGGTGTTAATCCAAAAGTAGTTAAATAAACTTTAAATGGAGGTATTGTTTCCATTCAGTGTAGAGAGACTCACACCTAGAGCAAGGGCACTGGGCAGGGTTTTGGTAGTGGGGTGTCAGTGCAGGGGTGCCCTGTGCCAGAAACAGCTGGGGTGGATTTTACATTACACCCCCTTTTTGTTAGAATGTTAATTGTAACGTGTAGGACAACCCTGAAACTTTTGAAGGAATGAGATGCATGGGATTTTTTTCACTTTCCTTCAGCTCCCTCTGGCAGACAAAGCCCTGAATTACAACTGCCTTACTTAGAACTCTTTCAGTGAAGGGCTTGTCCCAGCTCAAAGTTATAATGGTTGCTGGTGTTCTCTGTGTATGCTTCAAAAAGATATCTTCAGCTGTAGAAAAGTACACTACTGCAGCTGCAGAAGGTGCTGAAATACAGACATTTCTTGGTTTAGCTGACTCTTGCACTGTGTCTTCATGCATCACAGCTGTGCAGTGCTATTTCACCCCAAGGACCTCTTCACCATGCACATCTATTGATTCTTTATGTTTTTTCTCTAATGTGATCACTCCTGAGCCTGCTGTGATTCACTAGAGCAGCACAGATGAGAAGGATGTGACTGTTTTGCATAGGTGCCTGGAGTTATTTGCAGAATTCAGACCCTTTTTTTCCCTGACCAGATGATGTGGGTGGGATGAAGTGGTGCAGCTGTGCTGGTGGTGGCTTTCACTGGGCTGAGCCTCCCACCCACCTCTCTGCAGTCTTCTCCTCCTCTGAGCTTCACTGATTCATTTTCTGCTCTGTGTTTCTGAAGGGGGCTTTGCCAAGTGATGTGGCCACATTTCTCAATAAAGATGTAGGGAACTGTCAGGAGTGTGTGGAGTACTGGTAAAATGACCTGTAGAAGCTGCTACATGGACTTTGGTGAAAGTACTGAATTGCATTTTTGAATAGGAGTCAGATGTCTGAAGTTTTAGGAAAAAAAGGTTTATAATCATAAGACTTTAAAGTATTTGATTTAAATAGTTCATAGTTTTTAAAAATGCAAGTAGGATTGCCATTCTTCCATGGGCCTTTCTAAAATCAGCTTGCACTTTTCTTGCTATGTACAAATATTTTATGCAAAGCAGCGTGTCCTCATTTGATCCTAAATTATCCAGATTGCCACTAAATAGGGGTATTGCAATTGCAGAGTTCTTCCAGTCTGCTAAATGAATATTTTAAAACTTTAAATCTGCTTTTGGAAATGAATTAATAGCTCATATGTTTGCCCACCATAATATATTTGAAACAAGTAACTGGCATTTTTCAAAACTTTGCCTAGAAATGTGGAATTTTCCTTATATTTATGTTCTCAGAGCTGCTAAAGATTAAAGCAGTTTGTAATTTTCTGTCTATAATTTAATTATTACACAGGAGTTTTGACATTTAGTGATTTAGATGTAGAACATAGTGGTGTATTTCAGAGAAATGGAACGAGTTCATATGAAGAATTGTTTTTGTGATTGTGTTTTTTTGTCTTCTGGAAAAATCTAAATGTAAGCAAGGTATGCATTTTGAAAGTTGCAAGTGTTTTTTAAATGTTGATGACCCCTAGGATGGGGCTAATTCTGTGTCATGCATACACTCATTGATTGCACAATGAAAATTTAGTACAAAACCCTCTTTTTCCCACACTGACTGCTAGCTGTTCTGGTTTTGCTACTAATTTCACCTGTTCTCGTGGTATTTATTTGAAATGTGGTCCTTAAACTCCTTTTCTAGTGTAGAGAAATTATACTATATTTTACTCTCATCGAATGTGAGAAATTAACACTAGCCATAAACAATTAACGTTAGTGACAAATTTGAAATTGACCTTTTTGCTGCTTAAGACTTTCATATGTCCCTGTGTGAAGGCAAGCTGAACTTTAAGACCAAACTGCTATTTCATAAAAATTTGTATCTAATATGCATCAGAATATCTGAAGGCAGGTAATTAAACTGATTGCACCTTTTGTGGCTCCTTGAAGGAATCCAGGCAGCTGCAGTGCAGTGGCCATGGCATCCTGGAAGATGCATGCCTGCCGTTTTTCTGGCTCCCAGCTTGTACACAATGGTTTCTGACAAGCTGCACTTGAAGCATCAGCATCTTTCTTGAAACCTTTTCAATCTCATTCTCTGTCAGTCTTCCTGAGGGATTCTGGCCTTTGGATAGAGGTGTCAGGAGTGTCTACAGTGGAGACATCAGAGGTGACAATGCAGTGGGAATTCCTGTGTTCAGGAAAAGTTTGCAATTTTGGGTTTTAATGAAACTGAATCATTACAGAAGCACACAAGAGCAGTGACCATGGCTTTGATCTTGCCTCCCCACACCTGCTCTTCTCTTTTCCTCAGGGACACTTTTTGTAGGTGTGCAGGACCACAAAGACAGGCTCCAATGGATAAAGATGGTGGGATTTAGAGAATGCAAGAGGACTAACAGATTCCATATAAATAATGCAAGAATGAAAGAAAAAGTCCTCAAACTTCCACTTTATGAATATTTCCAAAAAACATTACCCAACACATGCCACCTGTAGTTTGCAGTTTGCTGTCTGTGGTGCAGGAAATACTGAAGTTGTTCATGGCTGGTGCTCAATCCTGGCTTCTGTTCCATTACTTAATTGTTTAATATATTTGCAGCGTTTGAGTCTGATGTGTAAATGTGTTTAGGCATACTTTACTAAAATAAATTGAGCAGCCAGCAGACAATAACAGCTGTGGAGAAGTTGTTTAGAAATAAATTCTTTGTAGTTCACAGCTTGACCTAATAAAAATAACTGTTGCTTCAGACAATTATCTTCAGCAGGGTCAGTCTGGCTGCTGTGACTGTGCATTCAGTTTTCTGTGTTGATTTATTAAATATAATCACCTGGGGAAGATGAGCCAAGTTCTCTGAATAAATTGGTGCTAATTCAAAAGCATTTCTTCTTAGTGGTGTGCTGTCAGTAGAGTACAAGGACTTAGATCAAAAATTGGAAACCATCATTAGCTCACTTTGGTTTTACCTCCTACTAAGTGTTTCAAGAACTTATTTTACCTAATAAATTTTACATAACAGTAATTTACCCAAGCAAAGCTGTTTTTTTAAAAAATATTATAACCTGTGTCTTGTAATTAAGTTAACAGTGCATCTTGACAAATCTTACCTCAATTTTAGAAACATCTCTCTTCAAGAATACACACAAGAAAATGGAAGACATCCATAAGTGGCATAAAATAAAACCCACTTTCATGGTAACAAACACACACTTCAGAATATTTGAAATATTTCTGAAACTTTGTGTAGTTACCAAATATACCTGAGACAGGCTTTAGAATTTTAATAAATGAATGCTTCCAAATATTTAAAGTGTGACTACTGCAGGGACTGAATTTGTGCATTTCTTGTCTTCCTTTTCCTGCAAGTTTTTGGGAACCTGACTTAAGATTTGAGCAAAATTATTTTACTTAAATAGTTTTAAAAATAGTGCATTGTGACCTTATAGGAAATGGCATGAGTTTTTTTGAATGTTTGCTGTTGCTGAATAATTTCAGTCATTTCAAACTTGGACTTATAAGATTATTTTTTTCATTTATGAATGATGCCAAGACCAGGGTTATGGACATTTGAAGAATGTGTGAAATGGAGAAACTAATTTCTCTACATGATTCCTTCTCAGCATCTTTGGTTTGTTGAAGAACATATACTTACTTTGGTAGTCTCAAAATCATGTGAGAATTTGAATCTCTTCTATCTGAGGTGTGTGGAAGGGAAGGGGAAGTGCCTGTGTCAGATGCAGGGTAATGTGTATTTGTCAAATATATATAGAAATAATGTATATCTTTATATAGTGTGTGTGTGTGTGTGTATGTGTGTATATATATATGCACACACATGCTATATAAACAATCCCATATATATATATTATGCATATGTATATTTATATATATTAATTTTCAATGAATTGATGCATCCTAAAATGTTACTGCAGCAATTTCTTCATTTATACAGAAAAAAATGCTGAGTGAGTGGATAGAAAACTGTAGAATTCTTGTTAAACACATAGGACATGCCCTGACTGCTTAACTTAATATTTAAAGATTTGGGGATTTTTTTTTTCCTATTTGAGAAAGGGCCCCACATATTGCTATAGAGACAGGAACATGCACTACTTACAGCATTTTGACAGCAGGAGGGGTTGGCTGCAAACCCAGTTTATCTCACTTCTTTATGATTGTTCCTTATTCCATGAGCAGTCATCCCAGTTTAAAAGAATTAAATTTATTTGATAGTAACTACTTTGTAAGCATCTCTGATCCATTTATGAGATGAGATTATGGATGGATCCATTTATTATCCATCACATGCACCTTGATGTCTACAGTACAACTGCTTCTAAAAGCTGCTGTAACTTATATCTGATGTCTGAGGGGTTTTTTATCCACACTTATAAAAAATTTTGAGACAGTATAGCAGGTAACAAGTCAAAGTACAGTGTTATTGTCAGAACTGTCTTTAGCAGTTTTAAAGCTAATTTCTTAATGAAGTAAAAAAAATTCAAAGACTGTTTCTTTGTAAGGTTTAATAAGATTTTTTAGACTTTTGATGTTTCTAGAAAAGTTGCCATTTCAGTTAAAGCATTGCCAGGTGCATATTGCCAATCTTCTTCTGTACTTCAGTATTTGGGGAATGTTTCAGTGCTGCTGTGAGGGGACTGCAGATGTGACTGCAGTGGTTTCCTTTGGATTCCTCCTTAGGCAAAGATTTGTTTTCCCTTCGTATCAATTTTGGTATGAATGTTTTGAGATATATGGTCAAAGAAATTGTATTAATTAACTGACTCATATATAGGGCAGTACTGTCAACACCATCTTTTAATTATTCTCTTTCAGTAATTGGAACAGCTGCAGTTTAATAGACTGAAAAGCCAGAGGTAGAGGCATGAGAAGCACCCATGTGAAGTGGAAAGAGCTGAGTAAGAAACCAATTAAATTATCACTCAGTCAGTTTTTTGGGAACCTGTAGGGAAATGTTACACATCCTTATTTGTTCCTCTTTAGTTTCTAGATTGTGCCTTTGCAGCCATATTTAAATTGCTGAAATGATTTGGATATTGAAATGAGCACTGTATTTGAGCTCCATGCCTTTGGGAATATTTTGCTGGATTTTGGGGGCTCTGCTTTATTTTCTTCTGTATCAAAATGCTCTTGTGTGGTGTAGGATGCATCAGCTCAGCAGGCTGGTGGTCTGAACATATAGAAAAGATGAGAGCAATTCCTCCCTATGTGAAACTGATTTTCTGCCTTCAGTTTGGAGTGAGCTCTGCTGCTGCTAATATCATAAACCAGGGATATTATCACATAAAAAATGCACATTTTAAAATGGAAATGTGCTTTTGTATCAATGAGTTTTTAGAACGCAGGTGTGGGTGAAAAGAATCTCAGAAGTTTTGAATATGTTTGCTGGTCCAACCACTACCATTTTAAGGTATTTTTCTTGTTGCTGAATCTGGCATCTTCTCTTATATAAACACTATATCAGTAGGAAAAGTTTGTGACACAAATATGAAGACCATTCTGTTGTCTACATTTCTAGATGAAAATGGGAGGTGTACATCACACTGTCACTGTAGCTTTGGCCTTTTCTTTCTGGAAAGCTTAAGAAGCCTGAGGTTCTGGAGGTGAGAAGACTTTTCAGGTCATGATAGGAAGGGTTTGGAAGACTTGAGAAAGTTGTGATGTAGCATAACCCTATTTTTCACCTAGTGCTTTCAGTTCCTCTGACACCTAAGAGATGAATAAAAGGAGACAGGTAAGTAGCCTGTTAAAGTGGAACAGCAATTTTTTAACCACAGCAAATCACTTGACTGAGCAAGTATTTTTTTCAGTTTTGTTTTTAACAGTTTAAGAACTGAGGAAAAATGGTTAAACTCATTATCTGTGCAAACTGATGAAAATCCAGCACATCTCTAGAAGTTAACTTTTATTCTGCTTGGTTTTCATACAAAAATTCAGGTGCCATTCAAAGGCTAAGAATAAATACTTTCAGACTAGAATAGTTTTATATTGCCTGGGCTCTGGTACAGCTTTGTTCCTGTGCTTTTTTCTTCTTTTTGAACAGCTGTGAAGGGAAGTCTTATGGGAAATGCAGAGATGGTTTAAAAGTTTTGTTGGATGCACAGATGCCCCAGAACTGTGAACACAGTGGGCTGTGAGAGGACAATGTGTTGACAGTTGCTGTGTGTGACACAACGTGGCAGCAGCTTAGCATTCAAGGGAAGGAAGAGGATATCCCCAGAAAAGGGAGAGAGTCACAAGGGATGTGGTTTCAGCTGTGTTCCTGCTCTGAAAACCAGGGAGAGCTTTCAGAAGAAAAGATGCTGTGATCAGTGCCCTGGCAGGGGAACTCTGTGTGTGATTTGGTCATGTGCTTGCTGAGTGTGGTGCTCTGTGCCTGCTCTTCTCATTTGGGGCCGAATTTTGCTTGTTGGTCAATAGTGAAGCAGGATGTAGGTGCAGGGATGGAGGGAGAGGTGAGAAAATGCTTTCCTCTCTAATCACAAGAACTTTTCAGTCTTTTCTCTGTGGGATCAGAGCTGCGCTGCTGTTCAGCCCCAGCCAGGAGCTTCTGGCCTCTCTTAATGTCTCAGCTCTGTAAAGTGGCACCTTGGGATCTTGCCTTTGGTGCCATTATTTACTTTTATTCTTCTTATGCCACCTGTTCCTTTCCTTTATGGCTGAGTTTTGTGCGGAAATTCGTGGTGCTCTGTCAGTTACTTGTCTATGCTTAGTGCAGCTTTGGAAACATGAACATGGAAATAGTTGCTTAAACCCCAAACACTTTCTCATCTTTTGTACACAGAATTGAGGATGTGTGGCAGACTTGGATAATAAGTAGAATATAACTTCAAGCAAGTTATAAATAGTAGATGCTTTTAATTTTGAATGTGAACATGCTTGGGAGAAAATTAAAGAAAAGCCCCTCGAATGGTCCCAAAATTATGTTTAATCTGTGCAGTTATCATGGGATTTTCAGCTCTTAGGAGCTTTAAATTTAAAGCACATCTTCAATTTATGTGCCAAGTTGATATGTTTTCAGAGCACTTCACTGGGAAATATTTTCTCAGCAAGGAGTATTCTGCACAGAGGTGTAATGCTGCTTTTGGCCCTCAGAATCCTTCATTTGAGGATGAGTGGCAAAGCTATGTAATACGAGAACAGAAAAATGTGTATCCAGTGGTACAACACACTCCAGGAGATCAGATTACTTTTCCTATATATTTAAACGTGCAGCTAAAATGTTATTTTGAAGTCTTAATTAAAATATCAGAATTACATAGAGAGATGTTCTGTTGGCTTAGGAATAGTTGATACAAAGGATAAAATACATAATAATAGTCTTTTCCTTGTGAATATGCAACCAATCTGTGACTGTCACAGGAAGAAAATGGGATTTGATTTATTTTTTTGCTCCTTATGTGTCGATAGGTGATTCATTTCTCACATGGCTGTTCTTTAGCAAGTGACAAATATTTCCCTATTTTTAGAGTACCTGGCACTGCTGCTTTCTTAAATTCTGGATTTTGTACATGGGCTGTTAAGTGGAGTAGTTTGTGCTGGATTTTGGGAGGGGATTTGGTTGGCAGTGTTTGGAATTCCTGTACTTAAAAAAAAATTGTATACTGTTTCTTCTGCTAAGGTTTTATTTATGTTATTTGTAGAGTAAGTGGAAAAGTAAGTAGGACACAAAGGAGAGCAGGTATTTGAGGACTCATGTTGTCCTCTAGGGTGAATGATCTTGTTGGGGTCAAAAGTGAGAAGTTAACTCTGATTTCTGTGCCTGTCTGGATTGACTTCAATGTCAGTCAGTGCTTGGGAATGACTTTATGGCTTGAGTTGGATTTTATTTTACTGATCAAAAGAGTACTTCAGGAGTTACTTCTGAAAAAAGGGTCCATTGATTGTCTTTAACCTCATTCTTTTTTTTTTAAATTAGTCATGCTGCTCTTAATAAATAAAACATGTGAAAATCTCCTTGAGGGTGGTAGAGCAGTGGAGACAGAGGCTTTACAAGCAGTTACCAGTTGGCTGCACTCGGTGTGAGGAAGGGAGGAACTGTGTTTGCTTTCTGTATTTTAAAACACTTTCTGTATAATGGTGAATGCAAAAGCAACGCTGAGTATGTGAATGCAAATTAATGATTTTTTTTATTATTTTTTACTTTGTGATTATAATAGCTGCTATTTAACATCTTCCAACCTGATTTTTAGACCTTCAGTGCAGATCTGGCACAATGTAGTAGTCTGGTGTTGTGTGTGTGTGTGAGAGACTGGACACAGGATTGACCAAGTGTGTAGCCAGGCCTGCCTGTTGGCATGTAAATACTTGAATTCTTTTGCTAAAAGCATGACTGTGCTAAATCTGCATAGATGTTTTTGCATTACTTTGTTTCTTAATAGTCACAGCTTATAAACACTGTTGTCATACGCAGTGGTGTCTCTTCAGCATCCCAGTTGTGAAATTAACCCAGTTGCTGGGTTAATGCTGCTCATTTGTAATTTAGAACTTCAGAGAAGTGGGAGAGAGGCCCTGAATTGTTTGTCCAAGGGGTGCATCTGGTTTTGAGTGAGGTTGTCCTGTGTTGGTTAATTCCTTGCCTTTGGATTTGGTAACAGCTTGCCCAAAACTATTTTCAGTAATGGTAATCAGGAGCAGCAATTATTCCCTGGTGATTTCATCCCAAAATTGAATTTACATTGTGAAAAACATTTTGTAACAGTGAAACTTACAATGTTTCACTGTTACAGAACCCTATCAGAGTGTTGTTAAATGTCACTAGAATGAATAAATTTATAGACTTTTATAGAAATAGCTCCTGGTTCAATTCTTTATTGCTAAATAGCATGACAGGGTGTTGGCTTTTTAATGAGAGGATTAAGCTGTCCTGATGAATAGAAAAATTGTCATGCTGTACAGAGACTATTCTGAAATCTGCAGGCTAAATATCTTGGTGTTGATTTGGTCTGCTGTGGCGATACATTAGAGGTGATGTATTTTTCCCCTGTATGATAATCAGTATAGCGGAATCTCTGCCTTCTTTTCCCTAGAAACATGCTCTGCTTCTGCATAAGATGCTATTAAATTCCCCAGCCCCTTTTTTAATAGCTTTCCTTCCCCGCTCCCCGCTGTCGTCAGCCCCGGGAGGTCACCAGGCAGAGCCCTGAGCTGCGGAGCCGTCCCTGCTGGGGACCGGCGTGGCCCCATCTGCTTCGTCAGCTCTGGAGGCAATTTGGGAGCTGCTGGGGGGCGTTGAGAATTAGATTGTTGATAGCGTTCCTCCAAAGACTGCTATTAACAGCCTGCTAGTCTCTGCTTCTCTACTGCAGAAGACAGAGTGATATTTGTGTTCCCATATCATGTTGTAAAATGCATGAGATTTTGCTCTTCCTCCTTGGAAATGAGAATAGGAAAATGAGAGCATCCTGAACCAGAAGCTATTTAGAAGAGCATGCAGAAACCTGCAGCGATTTCTGCTTTATTTTGTCTTCCTAGCTATGGATTAGAAGGACTGATTTTTGCAATGGGCTTTTTCCATAATGGCATTCTTGTATTGTTTGGTCAGAGCTTGCACAGGAGGAAAACAGGCTGCTGAATTTAGTCACTGATCTCTATTAGCCGTGGCCTAAGGCTATGCTGAGATTTATATCCCATTTGTATTGTTGCAGCTCAAAAGAAGAATGTTCAGAGGATGACAAGTGTATTCTGAGTAGGTATGTTGTTTCATTTTCATATGAAACCCATTTTTTTTTCTGCTTCCATTGGTCAGAAATGAGGTTAATAGGAAGAGAATATAGTACAGTGCTGCAGTGTCCCTGTTAAGGTAGAACAATAGCATCAGAAACAGTACTTTAAAAATTAGCTGCTTTTATTAAATAAAGCTGCATTATGCTGGTGTGCAGAGTGCAGTCTTTTCTTTTTTTTTTTTTTAACATATACTGCAGTCAGTGCTTCCCTAACGAGGTGGCACTATTGTTGAGTTAGAAGGATAGAATCATCATATTGCTTTAGGGGACAGCAGGATTTAAAAGGAGATGCCTTACAGCCCTGTTTTACAGATTGGAAGCATCGGTTTAAGGGCATTGGCAGAATCATTTCCTTGTTCTTAGCAGCAGCCACTGCTGTGTCAGTAGTGTGTGGAATGGAAGTCCTAGTTGGTAGTCTGTTATGGAAACGCTGTTTACTGTTATTGTAGTACCGTGGTGACAACATGCCATTGAAATGGAAAACGAGCTCTCCTGCTATCTGGAAATTCCCAGTTCCTGTGCTTAAAACATCCAGGTCATCGCCACTTTCTCCAGCATACATGTAAGTGAGAGAAATGAGGATAATAAGGTGGGAATTCTTTTTGTGAGACTACCCTGTGGCAAAATACCCTGATACATATTAAATGACATTGGCACTCAGAATTTTATCTTGTTTGCTATGTAGACCCCCCTCCCGATTTTATCCTGGATGTTTCATGATGGATGTCGTGTCAAGTCTTTCCCTTTTTGTTGAAACGTAGAGAAATTGTGCAGATTAAGCTCTATTCATAATGATACTGTGTATGTTCATTTGAAAAGTTTGTGGTGGTGTTAATTTGTAGAGCTGATCTTGAAATGACAAGTTAAGCTTTGAGGCTGGCAGGCTTTCTATTTAGTGTATATGTGAACGTTTCCTTCTCCTGACTATTTCATTTGGAAATTGAGCTTGAAATCACCTGCTGTATTGTATTGCACTTTTGTTCGTGTGAGTTCTTGTAGAGGTGAAATCATCCTGCTTTGGTCTTGTTTTATTCCTAAAGTCTTAGCTTAATACAAATTGAATGTCTTTATAAAAAGTTACAATAAAAGCTTATAACATAAATTTGAATCATTCATATCTGAATACTTACGTAGTTATACAGGTTGTCAGTGTAAAGTAGCTTCACAATGTGCCTTTGTCTTGCCAAATCCTGATGCAGCTTTTGTTCACCTTTTGTTGCTGTGAGTTCTGTGTTAGCATATACAGGTGGCTTTTTTTTCTTTCTCTGAAATAAAACTACTAAGCTCAGGGTGCCGAATTCCTTCTGCCTTTATTTAAGGAAACAGCTCTTCCAAACGGAGGAAGAGTTGCTTTAAAATGCACAGGTAGCAGTGTAGGTGACTTTTCTATCTGGAAATTGCTGTAAAGGCAACTACTTTCCAATAGAATTCCAGCCTAATACCTACAATATTCGTACTTTTAAGCTTGTATTGTCTGCTTACAGCTAGGCTTTTGCTTCAGGTACAGTAGGTATAAGCTGTAAGAGAGAGGTGCATAGGTCCTCTAAATGTTTTTTTAATTGTTGCTGAGCGTGGCATTGTTATGGTGGGGCTGAAAGGATGCAGCGCCATGTGCAGGGTCACTATTGTTCTCAGCAACAGAAAGGTGGGGAACAAACCTGCCTGTACAAAACCTCTGCTTTTAAGATTAATTCATCTATGACAAGGTGTGGATGTGCTTCAGTCTTTTTATGGAAAGCATCAAATATACTTAAGGCTACCAAAAGGGAAGCTGTCTCCTATAAATTGCTACCTATTCTGAGTTGTTAAAAAATATGACTTAAATATAAGGAAAGTATCAAGATGATGAGTTGTGAGACATTTGAACCTATTTCAGGGAAACGGCATCATTAGTGTTTTATCTTATGCTGTTGTTTTTAAACTGTAGTAGTCTTAAATGCAAGAAAAATCAGAACTAGCCCAGTCTGATGTCTCTGCTGCTGAAAGGGAGCATTTCTTTTGTGCGTTGCCTTTAAAGTGCTAATCTTAGCCCTGAGAATGCTCCAGCCTTTGTGATGGGGATCGTGTGGCCGATTATCTCAGTGTGTTGAAAGTATGAGCAGGTTTAGTGATCATGTTTAAAGTATATGATGCTCTGCTTATTTGGAGCATGAGAAATATGTGATCAGCAGCCTTAATCATCTCTTGATAATGAGTCAATGTATCTCAATGTTTATGGAGACATTTCTTTCTTGGCACACAGACCTGGCGTTAGGAGGACTCGTGTATCTAACACTAAAATTATTCATATATTTTATTATAAAGAATGAGAAACATTACAAAATGGCACCTATTTGATTAGGCAATATAAATCAACTAATTAAAAATATGGGGTTGGCCAGTAAAATAGGTGATCAGATTAATTACTTTCATTGTAGAGGTAGCAGTAAATTTGATACTGTTTTATATAATCTGATGCTTTTCATATTCATATTTATAACTTCTGTTGTAAGTAGTACTCTGCACACTAGCAAGAGCTTATGTTTTGAATAAAGGGTTGAGGAATAAGTGGTGTGTGAAATGGAACATGTATTGATATAAAATAAATGGCCATAAAGCTCTATAATTCTCAGATGAACACTTTGTTCATATTTTGGATCTAGGGTATACAAAGGTATGATTGAGCTTTTAATCCCTTTGATACTTGACAACTAAATCTTACAAAATAAGGGGTTTAGTGTAGTTTGGAATGCAAAGTAGGAAGGTCTTAAAAGTGTTTTGTTTGGCTTTTTTTCCTTGTATTAAAATGAAATTCCAGTTTTTCAGGTTCCTCTAATGAAGTTGACCTTAGCTTTAAAAGCTTCATCCTGCTTATGATTTACAAGTGACAAATCTAGAGATTAAACTGATGATCAGGATGCATAGATTTTATTAGAGTTTTTTTGGTCTGTGTACCCGATAGCTGAACTCTGCCTTGATTTCCCTGTCTCAAAATGCTGAGACTGGTGGTTGTGAGCAGGTTTGGCTTCTTGGCTGAAGCACCAGTGTACAAAGTGCCACTGCAAAATGTTGGCTGTCCTGCAGCTGTGCAGGCTTAGCTCAGTGTCTGCTTGGGAAGTTTGTGGTAGTTGCTGATGGGGGAAGATGAGCGTGAGGAGCTCATCTCACAGAGTGCTGTGCTGTGGGGAACTTGTGGCTGGGCAGAAGCTGACACGAAGGACCTGCAGAAGCTGAGGTGTGATCAGTTTGTAGGTGAGGATGTGGTTCTGACATGGGGAATTCTGCTTGGTTTGCAGGAGCTGGTGCCCCTTTCCTGGCAATGGGAAGGAGCAGCAGGGGCTTGCTGCCTCTTGGCTGGTGGATTTCTATACCACCAGTTATTTATTAGGGATGTTTTCAGGACATCCTGACTGCAAAGAGGTAACTCTTCACATTCCCTCACTGCTGCTAAAACTGATCCAGAGTAGCTTGAACTTCCCCCAAGCTGGAGAGATCCAGTGACATTGCTTGGGGAAAATCAGGCACTATTAGACTTGGAAGACTGGTATGTGCCAATATCTGTAGGTGTAGTGTAGCTGGCTGAGTGCATGAGTTAGGAATGCAGCTGTGGGTACATGCGCACGCCTTTGTCAGGCTGCATTTTCTTTTGTGGCACTTATTTTGCTGGGGTTTAGAATATAGATGCTGTTTGTCAAACATTGTGAAAGCTGTTACAGCAAGTTTATGCACCACTAGTCAAATCATATTCATATTTGTGGTTGTGTTGACTGTGTGGAGAGAGACCTACGTGACTTCATATATTAGGTGGACAGCTTCAGCAAGGGAATAAGAGAAAAGGAGAAAGTTAATAGCAGAGACAGTGAATAACACTTGAAAAAATGATGTCCCATGGCATCATGGCTGTTATTTAACATGACTGCCAAATGTTTAAAAACAAAAAAGCAACAGTGACTGACATAAGCAGAGGTTAAGAATTAAAGCGCTACTACAGTGAGGGTGAGGAGTAGTCCTGAATTATATTTAACAGCTTTGAGGCATAAAGAAACATGGGTCCCACTTATTGTTCATGGTGCACAGCATCTCATGCATTAAAAACTAAGAGAATTCTCTCTTTACTGGTGTGAATATGTCTTTTTTTTAATTGTGCACATCTTCCATTAATACAAATGGAGGGGATGTTTTTGGAAACTCAGGAGATTAAAGTGCTATGATGGACATCTACAAAAAAATTAATAATGCAAAAATACTATTGGCAAAAACACTTTAAAGAGGATTGTTCTTTTAAGGTTGTCATGCAAGAATATTCTTAGCTGGTTTTTACAAAGTTAAATGTTCAATTAAGTGGTTTTAGTCACCTGCATGCCAATTTTAAAGATAAGTAAAAGAAAGAATTCTTATTTCAGAATAATCCACTTGTAATCTTAGTGCCTTCTATCCTTTCACATGGAATAGTATTAAATGGAAACTATCCTTTGCATGAGTTTTCATAAATTACTGACTAATATTAGGAGAAATAAACAGATGTGGTATTCCAAATGTATTGTTATCAAAGGGTTTACTACACAGTCTATTCTGAGTCATGTGGTTATGAAATTTGTCTGATAGGAAATGCTTTGCTCTAATGGAAATCAGTTGCTTTGCAGAAAGGTAGAATAAATTCTTAATACTCTGGAGCAAGCAGCATTAGTTTTAGCTACTTATATTGGTTATACAGGTTAATGCTTTTGTGTCTTCTTCCAACAATCTCCTTTGCTCTACAATGAGCTCTGAATTTATCCTGTACAGTGATATATGCTTAAATGCGAGAAGGTGGGTGTGTGTGTAATTCATCTGACCACTTGTATTAGTTCTCTTTGCTGAGACCACCCTATGTGTGTCTGCTGCCTTCAATGGTCATTTTTAGGAAATGAACCCTTTTGCTGGGCTCCTGAGCATTTGACAGGCTACTCAATATTCATATGCTCCTGTCTTTGGCAACATTTCCATTTTATGACATTGCTTCCTAGATATTTCAAACTTTAACATGTTGGAAGTCAATGTGCAGCTCACCTCAAATATGTTTTAAACTGATCTGACAATACATGCAAAAAGATGAATTGGATGAGTGGGGAGTAAAAGGGGCTTGCATCGTGCTAGTAGGAGACTGCTTTTAATCCCAGAAATTTTGTGTATAGAGTTCTCCTTTGTGCCTGTTGGTATTTCTTCTGTTCTTTATGTGATAGGTATTTCAATATATTATTCTAAGTTTGAAATGTGAAATTCCATTGCTGTAATAAACTGAGAAAAATGAGAGGAAACCTCCAACTTGTTTATCATTAATTTTCCAGGGGCTGCTGTTTTTTCTGGGGAGACTTTATAGAGGATGTTGTGGCCTACAGGTCCCCAGAATTACATACTTCTCCTTATACAGCAGGATGTTGCAATATTGACATTGTGTTGTGACATGGTAAAGCATCTTTATTGAACTATCTAGAATATGTTACTTAGCCTGTTCTGCCAGCATGTCAGTTCTGCCAGTTTGTTATTTTTGCCATTATTTCTTTGTTAAGGCAAAAAATCTTGTTCTCCAGTCACATTCTACTCATTGACTTTTCTAATGTTAAGTGGTATTTTCTATTGACATTTGGATGGGGCTAGCTATGGATTTTCAAAAAATGATTGGTGAATATTTGGGTTTTAAAATAGTAGTCGCTTGTTCTAAATGGTAATAATGGGAACTGTAGTGTAATAATGTGTATCTATCACACTAAAGTGGAAATGTGCATCTATGTTGCTGCTGTCCAGCAGTGACAAAGATTGTATCAATGTCTAAATTGCAGTTGTGGTTTTTCATGGGATGAACCCATCACATCCCTCTCTTATGTGGCATGCATATATCTAAATGCTTTATCACATAGGTTAAAAATATTTTATAATTGAAAGTAATTAATGCCCCTCTACAGACAGACTGCAATAAAGGAATGCTGAAACATCTGTGAGAAGTGACAGAGCAAGAGGAATGGTAGATAAGGACCCAAACCCTAAAGTCAGAATCTTACTGACTTTTAAGGTATCAGAATTATTCTGACCACTATGTAGGGAAAAAACCTCTAACACTCTTGAGAGGAGTAGTTCTTAATTTGGTTACAGGAACACAGTGGGATGTGTGGTCTATGACCAAATACTGAATGTGCAGGTGCCTCCTTAGCCTTAAATTTGTCTCTAAGGAGCCATTCTGTTAATTTACTAATTTCTGTGTGTGTAAACTAAGGACACGTGAGGTACAATTGTAATCTGCTGGTGCAGAATGATTTTTGTGTTTTGTAATACATGGGAAGTATTAAGCTGCCTGGTCAAAATTCTTGTTTAACTCTTGAGTACTTAAGACCAAATATAAAGAGCAGAAAATACGTGCAGTGTTAGTCCAGCCTGAACTGTGAAACCTCTGACTCTTCTATTTTACCTTTTTCAACGTTAAGGGAATAAAATAGATCTCCTTATGTAGAAAAGCCACAAAATGTGTCTTTCCTTGCCTTTTCTGTTTCTAATAGCAGGAATCAACAGACAAACTCCAACTTTGGCAAAAAGTCATTAGTGAACTGTTTCTAATTTAGCATCATTAAACAATGCAAGTCTGCAGATTTAAGCTACGAATGGCTCAATGAATGCAAACCCTTTGTCAAACAGATAAATGTGGATGTGATGCTAAGGCTCCCAGAGAGATTAAATGCTGTTAGGAACAAAAGCTTTATAGCAGTGACTGAGCCAAATATTGCTTTGTTTCTGTGGAAAACAAATTTGAATTAACCAGCGGGCTGTAATTATGCTGCAAACAGCTTGAGACCTGTGATTGTTTAGTTGTTTAAGAAGGAGTTTTGAAGAGAATATTTTCTGTGTGCATATTCTTGGGAAGTCATACCTAAACAGTTGATGTTGCTCAGTCCTTCTTTGCTGTCTTTGTGGCAACTTCTGCTGGCTTTGGTCACAGTGTGGCCTTACTAGAAAGTGATACAAAAAGGTTTAAGTGATGTTGAGAGTATCTTTGTTTCTGTGTTCTCCTACTTGCCATTGAGATCCACCAGTGCTGGGAAGAGTGAGACTGTCTTCAGTCACCTGAGTGTTTGTAGTAGCTCTCATCATTTCTGTTGATGTGGGCTTGTGTGCTTGGTCACAATATGCTGATTGTATGTTGAAGTCCTAAGCGATTTGACTGTACTAAAAAGGGAAAAAAAGGAAGGAAAGGTTAAGCCTTGACATTTAAGTACTAATCTCCAAAACTTTGCTTCTAAAAATAGCTTCACCTGGAGCCTGACTGTGTTAAGCACATGTCATTGTCCCTGTCCTTCAGGTGAGGCTGGGGTTGTTGTTCCCCTTGTAGCCTTGCTGCCTCTGCTGATGCTGCTGGCAGGGCTGCTCAGGGTCCACTGCTCCTGTCCTGACTTTGCCTTCACCTTCTTCAGCTGGTCACTGCAGTGAGCATCCTGTGAGAGTGTCAGAGCAGCAGGTGAAGCTGCAGCACTGCCTGCCTCTGCCCATCAACGACCTCCATCCTTCTCTGCTTCCCTTGGCCAGAGCTTTGTCAAAGTAAAAACCCACTTGTCACTGCTTTGGTCTATTGTATAGAGCCTGTTTTTATGTTCTCTTTTACAGAACACCCTCACTTTAGAGGAAAGGTGGAAAATGGGACATCTATTTGCTTTTTAATTTAAGAAACAGTAAGTTTTACTTTGTGACTTTCTCCTGGAGTGGAGATTTAAAAGAGCTCAGTATGGAGTTACTAAGCAAACATTTTTATATGTTCAGCTGTTACTGCTGCCCATCTAATGTATGAAAGAGATGAGGTGTAAAAAGTGAAATATTAAAATATAAGCAGCAGAGCATTGTCTAAAGTGAGCAGTATTTGGCACTAGCTGCCATTAACTGTTTTAGGAGATTTCATTAACAGCAGTTACAGTGCAGTGATAATTCACTTGAGACAGAAGGTCTGTAAACTTCTGGTTGTGGTGGCCCCTTTCAAGTGAACATAATTAAATACCATTTTAAAGAAAGTCAGCAGCCTGACAAATACAAGGTGTTTTTAGTTTCAGCGGCAGCCTCAAGTTCATCTAATAAAAATTTGGTCTTTAAACTGTCCAGTAAAAACAGTGACATCTGAAGCCAGTAGTGTAGCACAACTAGTGAAAGTGATAAAGGAAAAAAAGGCATGATTCCCACTCCTAATGCACTGTGTGTGTCACAGAGGTGATCCATGCAAAGCAATTTAAGTCCTGCCTTCCAGTGTTGTTCTTGTGTTCATGCTCCATTTGGCTCTTGAGCAGCAGCAGTGGCAGTTCCTGTGTGCCCCAAAGCCAGGACTGGAGTTTGAACCTGCTCCTTGGTCTGTGGAGAGGAGTTAACTTGCTATGTCAACCCATTGGCACAAAAATGACCTTTTCTCTTCCTTTTCTCTCCTAGCTGGAGTCATGTATCTGTTTTAAAATGTGAACTTGCATTTCCTATAGAAACTCTTTTGTAATAAGGAATCATTAGCAGTTGATAAAAGCTGGTTAGTTTTACTGGCTTGCTGATACCATAAAAGGATTAAATTAGAAATTCTTGATAAAAAGTAGTAATAAAATGAAGAGATGTTATTTTAGGGGAGGACAAGTATAAAAGTAACTTCTTTGCCTGAATAAAGGATTTTTTGAAATTGTATGAGTAGAAGATATGGAATGGAAATGTAAAATACCATGATTGCATAATTTTTTCATCTACATTATGTTAATATTTGAATTTCTTAAAAAATATGATGAGATTTTCTTTACTACAATGCTGCCCTATCAATTCTGCTTACTGAGCTCCAAGGTGGCCAGATACTTTGTTGGGGAATTCCTAAATTCATTACTCAGGAAGTTGGAACACCTGTTCATAATGGGAAGACAGCAATATAATTTTTGGTTTTTTTGGAGACTAAGCTTATTTAAATACTTTTATGCATACAAAGTAAAAAATTACTTGTATTTTACTGGCCTTTTAATTAATTGGTTCATTAGTGAGTTATATGCATAGGTGCATGCATAGGATAGCCTTGGGATGTTACCAGGGTGGGGGTTTTTTTTGATAGGTCATAGAATCATAAAGATTTGGCCTACAATAAGAATAACCTAATATGAAATTGAAATCTCTGTCCTTGTTACCTGATAAATACCAGAGTCCTGGCACATGTCAGGGGTGATTGCAGCAGAAGCCATTTTACCAGTGACCAGAACACTTGTGGTCATGGTTCATTGAACAGTAATTTGACAGAGAAAATAAGGTTATAGTCTTTTCAAAAAGGAGCTATTGAGCTTCACCAAATTAAGAACTCACTCTCTGTCCAGTCTGGCTTTGGCAAAGCTTTTACTGAGTTATGTAAAGACTGGGTTTTAAATAAATTGGAGAACATGCACTCTAAAATATCTGTAGCTGTAGGCTGATCTCCTTAATTTGTTTTCAAAGAGTTTCTACAATAGTCTGAGAAATAGATGAATGGATTACTGATGGAAATGAAAAAATCCTTAATAATATTCTTAGTTGTCTTGTTCCTGTTGCATCAGAATAAACTCAACTACTTCTGAAGAAAATGTCAGAATATTGGTTTAATGTCAGAATATTGGTTAAGCTCTACAAAATGGCAACTGCATGATTTGAATATTCTGTTTGAGAATAAAATTATCACAGTTTTCAAGGATCTTTGCTTATAATCATCACCTGGATGCCTCTGAACTGTTTTAACAGGTTAATACTTGCTAAGTGGTTTAGAAAGCAATTTGCCTCTGTGAATCATATTGTAACTCCAGCCAGTGAAATCTGTCAGTATTTGCTGGAAAGTTAAAGCATGTTAATGTCCATATAATGAACACTCTGTATTTCATCACTACAAAAATATCTGTTGGAAGTACTTGGAGGATTAACTTGGAGTCATGAGAAAAGCACATTTGGTTGTAGCCTCCAGGAAAAAACTGTGCTGTACTTGAAAGAATCAACATGTGGTAGAAAGAAAATTCTGATTCAACCCTACTTTGTGATAGCAACTAATTAACCTCTGGCACCTTTCTCTGAGCTGCGAGCCACTGCTTCCCAGAGGTTGCAGAAAGTCAGGCAGTTCCTGTGCCTTCCTCTTGCAGTGTTAATATTCATTTCACATTCAACTCCAACGTTCTCTTGGCTAACTACTGTAATGTTCAACCCTCTCCAGACCAAGTGTGTGTGTGTTGAAGGTGATTTTAACATCCACATTTAGAGCAGCTTGTGAATTCTCACTACATGCTACTGTAGTTTTAACTTCTTTTAACTTTTGTCCTAACTCTTTAAAACTCTGGTTAAAAATGGTACTGCTGGTTCTTGTTTAATGATTTCTATTGATCGGAACAATAGAATTAATTAGAAAGTGAATTAACTTTCTCCTTTGGTAGTATCCTTAATTGTGATATACTGTACTTAAAGTAAAAAAAAAATCAATATGTTTATCTTCATTACTGTTGAGTTAATGATGGTGCTTAGTAGACCTATGTTGATAAATGTAAATAATGCCTTTGGTAAGTGTCCAAACAAGACAGATGTACTTACTGTGGTTTTCTTGGGAAGTCAGTTGGACATTCAGCTCACTTCCCATCTGTTCTGGGTGTGAATGGCAGAGTTATTTCTGAATCTTAATGTTACAGCCTCTGCATCAGAAGCTACGTTCTGAATACTTCAAGATTTTGTTGCAGGGTATGTGATGCAACGCTTGGGTTTTGCTTTTTGGGTATTGCAGTTTGCACAGAGCTTAAGCACTGTTGTAGTTTCATTGTCTTACAAAACCAGGTTCTTGGTGGTGTGTGGAGATAAATGCTGAGCTGCTACCGAGCAAGTGACAAAGGCAGAATTTGTGGTCACTCTGGGAGTGCTCTTTCCCTCTTGGTGAATGTCACAGGGCTGGAATTCAGGGGATAGGTGCCTTATTGCCAGGTGTTATTGCTGACTTGCTTTGGAACTTCTGCCAAACCCAGCTCCTGAATGTCACTTTCTGCAGAAGGAGAGGGTGCTCAGCTCTCCAGAACTGCTAAGCAGTAGTGGTGTATTTAACAGCAACAAAGCAAACAAAAATCCTCAAGGGCCCACAAAGAAACAAAAAAGCCCACATCACAATTTTTATTTTGGTCATGGTTGTTTAGATATAAGCCAAACCCCATATAGGATTAATAACATCTGCTTGTCTTTATTCACATGTAATCAGCCAAGTTAATGCTTAGGACCAGAATTGTAAAAGTTATACTCTGGTGAATTTTTCTAGCATGGAATCTGCAGTTTTTAATGCTTCATTCACATGTGCAAGTTTCTGTCCATACATAACAGCAAATGTAGAAGAGAAATAGTGAAAATCTTTTCTGCAGAAGAGCTTCAGGTGGTGAGCAGCCGAACATGTGTGTGATAGAGAGCTGCTCATTGTGTATTGAAAATCAGGTAGAGAACTGCTTATAGCCACACCAGGCATGTCAAATGTCTACTTTTAGGTATTGCAAGTATTTTAATATTTATTATATCCTCTCTGTTGACTGTACAGTTTTAACAAGGCATTGTGTTCTGTGGAGGATAACCTGTAGAGAACAGAGCTATGGGAAGTTGTGTGTCATGTTCAGAAAAATGCTTCCATTATCCCAGCTGTCCTTGGAATAAATGAATCATGCTCAAGGTCTTTGCCTTCATTTGTAAAACTTATAAATTATGCTGTCTGTCAGGAAGTCAAGCAGTGATGTGGCAAACATGGTAAAAAGCCCACTCCAAACAGCCAAGAAGGTTGGCTTACTTGTCTGTTTCTTTTCATAATGATTTTAAACGATGTGTTCACTTTCTATTTTCTTCCGAGTTCAGAGAAAGTATTTTAAATACTCCTTCATGTAACTTCTATCTGATCTGACATTTTGGGAAGATGCCTCAAGAGCAAAGAGTCAGATTCATGCTTGTTGAATCTGTTGTTCTTCACGCCCACGCTTGCAAGTCTCCCCACATTATTTTGTATTTCTTCTCAGGAAGACAAGTACAAATTTAGAGAGTGGATGTCCTTTGAAATTATGTATGACTCTTGCCTCCATGCAATTGTATGAAAACTGAAATAAACAGAACTCTGACCAAACCCAAAACACCCTAGAACTGAGCGAACAGAAATATTTTGGGTTGTGAGGCAGCAACTGCTTGCTGCTCTGTTTCATGGTTGTGTTTGTTGGATGCAGAGATAGTCTGGAGAGCCTTTTCTAAGGTATACCCTGGAAACTTTGTTAAATGACTCTGGATTTGTTTTGTAAAATAGAGATAATTGTGTTTCAAAAATAGCACAAATCTTGCATGCTGCAGTTCATCCACATTAGTTTATTCAGCTGAGTACATTAGAAGTCACAGCTGCTCAGATGTACCCTTGTTCCTACAATGTTATGTCTGTGTGCATAAAATCTCACTGTTTCAAACCCATGTACACTGTTGAATGGCGAATTTGTTTTGAATATGTTTTTGTAGCTGACCTTTTGTACTCATGGCTTTGAACAAGGCACATCAATGCTGTGAGGGTAACATGTGAGTTTCAGAAAGTGCTCTACATGGTCTTTGTACCCAAAGAAGTTGGGGATAAATGTTTTTTAAAAAAAGGAAATGATGAAAATTATTTTTCTACCACAAATTCCAAATTTGTCCTTTTGATTTATGATCACATAATGATTATAATCGAAACTGGGGAAAAGGAGGGGGATTTAAGCACATTCTTGTTACTTAAAGTAATTTCTGAAACTAGTTTGAAGGCCAATGTTTTAACCTGCATGTTTAAAATTTGGAAAACTTTCTGTATCTGAAATTTGCATCAATTATGTCAAACAGCTATAAATCTTTTTTGAGATAGGGAAATACTTGATTAAAAATGGAGATGCCCTCTTCTGTGGATTTATAGCTTATATTTGCTAATTAAAATTGTGTACATATTCATTAGACCTCTATACAGGCTCATAGGTAGAACATTAAATCACAGAAATTACAGAAGCTAGTTGTTGTTAATATTACTGTAGAAGAATTTTATTAACATTGTATAATAATTACAGATTAGCCTAGTTAGGCTCTCAGATGTAACCTAATTTATATCTGAAGATTAAAATAGTAGGCTAATAACACTGCAGTAATTCTTTACAATTCTACCTAAAATTAGCTTGTCCTGTCTAGATTTGGACAGTAATTGCTTGGAATCACATCTTAAATTAAAATTATGAAGTGTTTGCCTGGACAGTAGCAGAATACTGGATATCATATCCTAAAGGAGTTCTAATTGTGTGTTTCTAAAAGCAGGTTAAAAACTCCAACTGCAGCTTGAAACTCCATGATGTATATTTTCTATTATGAATAGTCATGCATGGATGAGGTAATGCAAGCTGTAAGAATGAAAATACTTTTAAAAAATATTACAGTTAGAGTTTCAATGTTTCGCCAGTTTGGCAAGGAAAAGCCAAGATGCTTAATTTTGGAAACCAGATGAAATCTCTATAAACATCCTACAATACTGGATTGTAGAAATAACAGTGTTCAAGTGTCTAAATCAGGGAGCTGGGGATAGAAGGAAAAGGAAAAACTTACAAGCAAAAAAGCAGTTATGCCTTTTTAGAGACTGTTAACCCTTCACTTTCTTGAATTAGCTGAAGGGAACTGCTGAGGACTGATTCTGTTGCCTTGCTGATTTTTTTTTTTTCCCTGTAGCCTCTGTGCTGTTACAGGTCATCCCAGAAGACTGTGGGTTTAGAACAAAAGATCACTGAATGAAAATGACTTTGGTGTTAATGTTTCTCTGTTCCAATCCCCTTAGATCCCTGGTGGAAGAGGAGGATCCTCATATGAAAGTGTCTCTTGGCAGCAGCGATATGGGCGTCTCTGCCCACCTGCAGTCTTCGAAGACAGGAACCACCAGATTTTTCACCAGCAATACTCACAGTTCTGTGGTGTTACAGGTAATTAAATATTCTCATCCTGTATTGAGTTGTACTGAGAATTTTGGCTGCTCTAAACAATGTGTGCACTCCATAGATTTTATTAGTCTAGTAATTCCTATAAAGCCTCAAAAACTCTCGCATTATTGGGCTGTCAATGCCCACAGGCAAACATGGCTTGGGACTTGCGTTCCTGTGAGATAGAGGCTCAACTTTTAGCAGCAGCTTGGAAAACAAACCTGGCCTTCTCCTGGGGTCATGTCCCAGTCCACTCTCAAGTTCTTAGAGGTAACAACATTTAAACTGTGACCTGACAGCTGTATCAAAGAAGTTCACTTGAATATCATTATTTAATTACATTGTGTCCCGAAGAGGCAGAGCCCTGCCAGGTGTGGTGTAATGCCCTGTGCTGGGTCTGACTATGGCACTACTGTGTGGTAGAACATCTGTAGAGACAATATTTACATTCTTGCTAGTATTAAAAAAATACCAGTTCAAAGGAAAATGTTTTATGTTTGAGTTTCTGTTCCACAGTGAATGAAGGAGAATTTCATCCATCCTCCAGTATACACAACCAGGCACATCTTTGGAAGAAATCTTGCTCTAGGATGCCACTGTAGATGATTTTATTTTTTATTACAGTTAAATGTTATAAGTAATTCAGAGATCAGATGTGTAATTGGAGCTTATTTTGGAGTTTTTAGCGTGTCAGCTTTGGTAAAAAATTTGATAATCATAGAACCAGGTAACTGCTTTCCTTTCGAGTCACAGACTTTTGCAGGCTGTTAGGCTGCAAACCTCTTAAAATGCTGTGGAACAGAATTATATCTAGAATGCATATGTGATCAGAAGGGGTAGGTCCAAAAAAGATAGCAGTCCCTACCTGAAACAACTGCTATTGTAAAAGCTTACAAAATGAACTCCTTCCTGAAAATAACTTAATTATTGGAATAAAACTACTTTCTAAGGCTCAGTGTACTTGGCATTCACCAGCTGTATCTGGAAAATAATGATTATTCTGCTTGTTTTCAATGAGTACTAATCACTGAATATATTATAGATAATGGTTTTAAGATGACAAATTATTTCTTTGTCACTTTTTTGGACCTACACTACACATGTACATGAAATTAAATAAATATTTACATAAGGGAAATAAGAGATTGCTACTTTCCTCCCAAATCCAAGGGATGCTTTGCATTGTGCTTTTCCTGCAGGGCTTTGACCAGCTGCGAGTGGAAGGTTTGCTCTGTGACGTGACGCTCGTTCCTGGAGATGGTGATGAGGTGTTCCCTGTGCACAGAGCAATGATGGCTTCTGCAAGTGATTACTTCAAGGCCATGTTCACAGGTGGTGTTTTTATTAAAGCCATGTCTGTCTCCAAATTGCTGCTCCAAATTGCTCTAATTCGGACACTCAGACACAAGTTCAGTGCTGAGTTCACCGATTTTTTTTTTTTCGTGAATCAGTTTAAGTTCACTGATTTTTTTGTGAATCAGTCCAGGACTGCAAACACACCGTGGACTAAACATCTCTCTCTACTACTGCATATGGGGATTTAAAATTAAATTTTAAAATTATATTTTAATTATCTCTAAATTTATGAAATAATTTCAATATTATTAAAATGGTCATATACATTTACCTGCATGTCTGTTTCAGGAGGAATGAAGGAACAAGATTTAATGTGCATTAAGCTTCATGGTGTGAACAAAATAGGCCTAAAGAAGATCATTGATTTCATCTATACTGCAAAACTTTCCCTTAACATGGACAACCTTCAGGACACTCTGGAAGCTGCCAGTTTTTTGCAAATTTTACCTGTTTTGGACTTCTGTAAAGTATTTCTTATCTCTGGGGTAAGACTATTTGTTTCCCATTTACAGTGTTTAAAGCCTTGGTATGTAGTTTTGTTTTTTCTTCTGTAATGACACTGACTTATGTAATAATCAAAGTTATGTCTAAAACTTGCCATTATTCACAGCTTAGATTCACAGAGAACAAAATTGCTTTATAGTTTCCTTGAAAAACTTGGTTTTCTTCTGAGTATTACCTACAGCATGAGTTTGACACAAATGTTTTACCACATTGAAATTCTTCCCTTACATGTCTGATGTGAGATGTTTCAGGGTCTCCCTGCATGACTGCACTCACTCTGCCATTATCTGCTTGCTGCATTCATTAGGTGTGCTTCAGTTACAGTCACTTTATTCCTGTATTTACAGCCCCTCCATCTCAATGGGGTGCAGTTACCTGTTTTCTGACTCTAACAAGGATAAAAGCAATATCCAGAGAGGATCCCTCAGTACCTCTCCTGCCCTGCCAGCAGTGAGGAGCTCCTGCTCTGTGGGGCTGTAGAACAGCAGTGTGGTGCAAGAGCAGTTCTGCCTGGAGAGGCACTCTGCAGTTGTTTTTAATGTTTACTGGAGGTTTTCTAGTGTTGATGTAAAATGCTTATGTATCTCACTAGAACTCTGACTTTAACAGGTGTGTTCCACACAAATTACAGAATTATTTGGAAATCAGCTTTTCGATTCTGTAATGGGAAATAAAGAAACAGGTATTCCTCTTGCTCTGCAGAGTATAGGCTTAGAAATGTGACCTCCCTAACTGAAAATATGTACCAGGATTTATGCAAACCAGAGGACTCTAAGCTGATAATAACAGCAATTTGTTTCCTATGATGTATTAGAGATATTCAGACTTGATAATGCCATTTTGCTTTTAATTTGGAGACATTTGATAACTGACCTGTCTGATAATGTTTCATTAAGCTTAACACTCTTCAATCCTACCCCACCTATTTTATCTTGCTCAGTGGTTTTTTTTACCTCCAAAATGATGCCTCTCTAGGTTTGACATTACTATAAATACCAGCTTGGGAAAAGGTCTTGGTGGTGTTTGGAATCAGGTATTTGAAAAGGGCTCCTTCTGATGGGAGCTGAGCCCTGGGGACACTGTGGTGGCCTTTCCCCTTTCTGGCTAGGGCAGCTCCTTGTTTATTTTGCTTTGTTAAGGAAAGAACTTTTTTCATATTGAATCATGTTATTGTTTAAAATGCTCATTCTCTGAAAGTATGTTCACTTGTGATGTTGACTCAGTCACTGTTTTTGTTCAAATAAGAAATATCTTGTTTGATACTGCATTTCTTTTCCAAAGAATAAGGAAGACTTTATTGATTCTCCTAATTTTATTGGGGTTTTTTTTGGGGAATACTTTAATTTAGACTGATGCCTGAGGGGACATAATCTCATTCATGATATAGCTGTAGAGGAAGTACAAAACTGAGGTTATTAGTTAGCCTAGTTATGTTCTTAGCATCCTTATATAAAGAATTTTTGAATGACCTTACTTCTAAATTTGTTGAAACAAGAGTTGGTGAGCAAATGATCTTTTTGAAGGAGCATTTCTATAATTTAAATGAATATTATGAGCAGGTTTTGAGCTTATTTCTACTGAAGTTAGCTGGCTTGAGAGCTGAGGTAACCATTCCCTGACAAATGCTTAATTGTATTTGAATTGTCAGGGGAGTCCATTATTAAAGAGATTACAGAAGTCAGTTTATGTAAGGCATAATGTAATTGTGTACTTCATAACAGAGTATTGGAAATATTTACAAAGGAAAACCAAAGCTTAAGGTAACAGCTGAAATAGTGTAACAAAAATAATGAGACCTTCAAAGAACAATATCTGCTGTAGCTGGTTGAAAGTTTTTTTTTTTTAATTTGCTCTGCATTTACACCCCTCCTGTCAAGTATCCCATTGCTCTGATTATCTTTGCTCTGCAACCAAACAGACTCTCAGAGAAAACAGTGGAGTACTTCCCAAGATGTTTTCAGTCTTACTGTTACTATTGGTTTTCAATAATTATAGCTGTGCATTAGACTAGGACTACTCTCATGTTCACATCTAGCTGAGCTGTAATGTAAATAAAATTCATAAAAATGCCCTGGAAATGTTTTCAGGGTAGTGAGTTCTAGACACAACACTGATTTTGCAAAAGTAGCAGCAATGTACAAAATGGAGAAAGACGAGAAACTTGCCCAAGTGAATTACAGCACTTAGGAAAATTGCAAGTAATGGGGAAAGGGTTGTTACACTGTAATTAAAGAAAACATTCCCAAACATTGAAAATTAATGTCTTGGATGTACCTGCAAAACAAAATTTATTCTATCTATAATTTGGTGCTGTACACTTTTGTAACTACTAGGAAATAATCAAATATTCAGGGCTTAATACTTGGAAGTCATGTCTTGTCAAAAAAATTTCATTATCTGAGGATGAAGCAAGTTAATCTGTTTTGTGGGAGTTTGGGATTTAACCCTGGGACCAGCTCTGACAGCCACCAGAAATTTGACTTTGTACTGTAGGGGTACAATGGATTCTGTTTTCTGAACTGGTCAAATTTTTGTGCTGTTTTTTCTGGGCTTCTGTCAGTGGGAGCCCATAGGAAAATTGAAGGTTTTAGGGGTTTGTTTGCTCTTTTAAACTTTGACCCACTGGATTAAGTGCTTCAGCGTCTGACAGCCGTTGACACAAAACAAAGTTAGACACCTGATTGTTTTGTGCTGCTGGGTTTGAGGGCTGGATTTTTTTTGTGCATGCTGCTTTTCCTGAGCTGTTCTCCAAGGATCTCATACTTGCAATCATTTTGCTGTGTCCAGTTTTGTAGTATTTTATAGTCAGTTAAGTTTTTATGAGAGCTTGGGAAGTGGTTGCTACCAAAATTTCAAAGAATTAAGTGAACTGCTGCCTCAAGAAAGTACTTTTGCTTTTTCTTTGGGTTTCTCAGGCTATTGTAACATGGTGCTGTGCTTGACCTTTCTTTTTTGAAAAGCTTTTTAGTATTTTCTGCAACTTCTGTTTTGTAATGAGCAATTACAATGAGCAATGTGAGTGAGCAGCTCTGCTCAGTAGTCAAAGTCCATGTAAAATAGGATTTATTTAACTGAAATTCTCAACTCCTTGTGGAGCTGCTTAGCTGTTTGAATGTCTATGGCTTTTAACTCTTTCCTTGTGAGTATTTTTACTTGTTATTTGGTACATTGTACAGTGTATATATTTTCACCTGGTATTTCCATTCCTCCTGTTCACTTCAGTGGGATTTCCAGAGTAGCAATTCCTTCTCTTCATTGAAGAGCTCCTGGTTGACTGACTTCCACACAGAACCATAGCATAAGTCAAACTTCTAAAAAATCCAAAAAATCCCAATGTTTGGGTAACTGAAGTATTTATTTAAATAACATTATTGTGCTGAACTCTGTCCAGTTTTGAATATCCAAGTAGAAGTAGCTATAGCATTTCTTTCTGTTGAAGAATTATTTTTTGGCTCAGGATATAAGAACCTAGACTATATATTTTTATGACTTTTAAGTCTTTGCAATATAATTTAGGCTGGTACATTGATTGTTATCTTAGAGTACAGAAAATAGAGTAACAGTAATTTTGGTGAGTCAAACATAGTGCACAATTTCATAAGCATAATGGGAAGTACTTGCAATCATATATTAAAAAAACCAGCCCTGAGTGCAGTACAGTCCCAGTGGATTAATAAAGGCAGTATAAAGTAAATTCTCCCAGAATCAGGGGTTAACTGGAAGCTGCTGATGTCATGTTCATCAGTCATTAACAGTGTGTAATGTGTCAATAAATTTTTCAAATGTAAGAAGTCCAGGAATATGCCCAGCTGCCTGGATTTGCAGTGTAACATAATTATGGTAATACAGAACTCAATGCACTCTGGGCACTTGATAAGTGGCAGCCAGCAATAGCTCCAAATATTTCATTGCATCCTGGGCATGTGCCAGTGGTATAGAACCTGTACAGCTTTTCCTTTGATCTTTTAAGTTCAAGTGTGCCTTTCCTTTATGCAATAATTTCTGCCTGCCTACTGTGATGTGAAGGAAGTGCTGCATCTCTCTGCTTTGGTGCCAGACAATATATTCCAAAGTGATTTTTAAATACAGTAACTATATAGCAAGAGTTAAGATTTGTGGTATGCTGCAAGTCAGCTGTTTGTTAAGGAGTGATTTTTTCATTGCTTTATTTTGTAATACAACTTGGAAGAAATTTTGGAAGAAATTCTGCTAGACCAGGTTGCTCAGAACCCCATCCAGCCTGGGCTTGGACACTTCAGCAATGGAGCTGCCACAGCTCCTCTGGGCAATCTGTTTGATGTTGATCCTCAGAACCAATCAGGGGCTATTTTATAGGCTGTTGCTACTTGGTGTGATTATATTTTGATATTAACTATGTGGCCTGTCTTGTAAAACAAAAATTATTTTCATGTATATAAAGCACAAATATTTTCATACTAGAACTCCTTACAGTCTGCTGCACATTCATTTTATAGATAGGACCTGATTACAGGATTAGTAGATGTTTCAAGATGTGTAAATGAAGACTTTGGATGACTGTAGATCTTAACTCTGGGGCAAGTTAGATCAGTTTCTAGTGAATTAAGAAAATCTCCTGTTCCTATACTCATTAGACATTTGAATTGTCTGGTATTAAAGGACAATGATCAGATTGAGTTATACAGTATTAAAATCTTCTAATCTCTGTCATGACCAGAAGTCATTTGAAGGTTTTTGAATTCTTTGGCTCCAGTCAGGTCTAGTCCTCAATCTTTATAATCTTTTCTAAAACAACTGTGAGATTTGTAAACTTAAATTCTTGTGGCATTAGGAATGTAATGAGAATCACAAAGTTGTGGAAATGGTTGACACTGAGTAGGGCTGACATGCACAGAGACTAGAACATGTGTAAATGAAGCTTGGTCTGAAATAAGGTTTGAATGCAAAAAAGCTGCAATTCTCAGCAAGGAGCCTTTGACTGACTTGCTGGGCACATGTACCAGAGAGCTTCCTGAAAGGAACTGGCTGGGTTCACTGAAAACCCACTACAAGTTTGTACCATACCTGGCATGTTTCTTCCTTCCTGTGCCTTGGATCCCAAGTGACCTTAGAAATTCAGGAGCCAAAGATATAAAAAGATAGATGCAGCTACAGTGTGAAACAGATGATTACCAAGTCACTCGAGTACTGAGTTAAATTAGGGTGTGATCCATACTGCTAAAGCATTTTATGAGTTGGGTGTTTTTTATGGGAAATCCTCCTGGGTTTATTCTTTTTAAAAAATTGTGTATGATCTAAAATCAGTACCTTTGTCTTATTTTTCACATATATTTAATTTTGAGCAGAGTCTGTAAGAACACTGCCTTGATTTATTTAAGATCCATTTTTGTTTGTTTTGAAGGAATGTATTCATGAGATTGAACACTGTAAATATTAGTTGTCAGAAATGTGTGGCATACAGGGGTTAGCTGTAACCCTTCTCTTTGGCTTTATTATGCCAATACAATTTTAATAGTGTCAGAAAATGTCTAATGGTGAGACTTTTATTTTGCTCTCTGTAACCTTGGGCTGATTACCTGTCCCCTAACTTTATTTTCCACATGTCTTTCTTACAAAGATGTTTTCAGAGCTTTTCAAAGATGAGGTGCTATATTACTGCTATGCCTTATCATTGTATAAGGTGTTTGACATAAAATATGCCATCTGCTTGTTACTTGTCTCAGTTCTTTCTTCAAAATAAGGAATAAATTGGGTCTCCCTTTGCAGTCATGAATATATACGCTGCATTGAATATTTGCTCATGTGTAAATCACCTTGAGCACTGCAAAATGCTGAAATATTGCTGATTCTACTGTATTCATTAAATTTTACATTATCATTTAGACACCAAATTAAGACAGCATTTTGATTCTTTTTTCTGTTTACTTAATAGGTTTCATTGGAAAACTGCGTTGAGGTTGGGCGAATTGCCAACACGTACAACCTCACAGAAGTGGATAAATATGTTAATAATTTCATCCTGAAGAACTTCCCTGCATTATTAAGTACTGGTGAATTTGTGAAACTCCCCTTTGAACGTCTTGCCTTCGTGCTTTCAAGTAATAGCCTTAAGCACTGCACTGAACTGGAGCTCTTCAAGGCAGCGTGTCGCTGGCTGCGCTATGAGGAGCCCCGCATGGAGTACGCCGCCAAGCTCATGAAGAACATCAGGTTTCCCCTGATGACACCCCAGGATCTCATCAACTACGTTCAGACAGTGGACTTCATGAGGACTGACAACACCTGCGTCAACTTGCTGCTGGAGGCCAGCAACTACCAGATGATGCCGTACATGCAGCCGGTGATGCAGTCGGAGCGGACGGCGATCCGCTCGGACAGCACGCACCTGGTGACGCTGGGGGGGGTGCTCAGGCAGCAGCTGGTGGTCAGCAAGGAGCTGCGCATGTACGACGAGAAGGCCCACGAGTGGAAGTCCCTGGCGCCCATGGACGCGCCGCGCTACCAGCACGGCATCGCCGTCATCGGCAACTTCCTCTACGTGGTGGGCGGCCAGAGCAACTACGACACCAAGGGCAAGACGGCGGTGGACACGGTCTTCAGGTTTGACCCGCGCTACAACAAGTGGATGCAAGTGGCATCTCTAAACGAGAAACGGACCTTCTTCCACCTAAGTGCCCTCAAAGGACATTTGTATGCAGTCGGAGGTCGGAACGCGGCGGGCGAGCTAGGTGAGTCCTCCTGGAGCCTGGCCTTGTGCTGGCCCTGGAAATACCCTCTGCCCAGGGAGTGGGTGGATCTTGGGTTTTGGTGGTTAATTGCCGCCCTGAGATGTGCGAAAGGTCTCTGTTTTGGCCCGCGCGTCCGAAGAACGAGTAAGAGCTCTTCAGTTTTTGGTCTTGAAGTTGTTTATTAATTCTTATCTATAAAATTTTCTCTCTGCCCAGCCGAGATCTGCTCAGCAGGGCAGCCAAAGGCACTCTGACCACCCCCAAGGCGGTTTTGTCTTTTTATACTACAAACTATGTATAACATATTTACACTTAACTCCCAATACCTATGACCTATGTTAGACAGTGCACTTCTATTCTAAATCAATCCCAAAGTGCCAGCATCACAGCAGAAAATGGAGACCAAGAAGAAGAAGAAAGGCTAGACACACCCAAGTTCCTCTATCTTGTCCCTAAAACCCCCCATTCCAAAAATCCTAAAATCTACATTTTTCACCCTGTGATAATTTTATTATTATACTATTTAAACGTCTGTGACTTTCAGGTCCTCATACAAAGCTGGTAATTTGTTCCATGGGTCAAAATCAAATCCACAGGTGCTCTGTCCTGTTTGCCGGGGTCTCTGAGCCCCCCAGCGGGGTCCTTGGCAACTCTGGACACCTGGAGGGATGCACTGAGTTCTGACAGGTGGAGAGAAACAAGCTGAGGCCATTGGAGTGCTGCTGCTGTCTGGGAATACTGTAAATGCAGATTTTGTTCTGGATACTCTTAGAAGTTAATTTTAGAAGGAATCCCACAAAAAAATTCCAAAATATGTATGTCTTGTGTATTGATGCGTGTTATCCAGTGTCTTGGCCTTTACCAGGAAATAGGAAGTAAGCATCTGTGTCTGCCTGTGTAAGTGTGGGGGAATATGAATGCAGTTTTAAAAAGAAAATAATTAATTATTACTTCAGCTGAGAAACAAAATCCATTCCTAAGGGATACATGGCTCTAGCTGAAACTCGCTGTTGAATGAACATTACATTTTAAAAGACAAAAATTTTCTGGAATAGTATTTGAAATGCCAAGGGGTTTTTTGTTTTAGTTTGGTTTGGTTTGGTTTTTACTTTGTTTGTTTTGTTTTAGTCTTATCACTGTGATTTGTTTCGCTTAAAGATTAGTGAGATCCAGATATTCTGATGTTCTGGACTTTTTAATTATTAAAAATGGTATATTTCACTTATGATCTTATTTGTACAAATGACTGCATGACTCGGTCCTGGTGCCTCTTCCTTTCCCCCCTCACAAAGGATATTTAATTTAGCTTGACAAAAAAAAAACCCATCCAAACAAACAAAACAGAAACAACTCCAAAAAACAAACAAACAAAAACAGAAGAAAAAAACCCATATCAGTTTCCAGAGAACAAGATAGAAACAAATATTAAATACATGGTAAGTTTAAATTTAACCAAAATATGCAGAGGATGGCCCCTATTAATTCACTGCATTGTGCAAAGCCATCGTGGTTAACATTTAGTCAAGTCTGGGATAGGAGACTCAACTGTAAATTTGTGCTTTAAAATTGAAATGTCAGAGATTATGCTTGGAAGTTTAGCATAATATTATATCTAAACCAGATGTAACATCTCATTATTTACTTTGCTGCTTTCAGCCCAATACTCAACTGTCCCGTGTCCCTTTGTGGCTTCTACTTCTTGCTACCAAGATTTACTTTTCAGAAGTGCACAGATATCTGTAATTGCAGTGAGAAACATATTTAATTGAAACAATACAAAACTTGATTTCTACTGCAGGATCTGTGGCTTCTTAAAATGACTGCATCTTGGTTATTCACATACACAGGTTTAATTCATTGTCATGTTGCAGATTTTCATAGGAAGCATACAGTACACTGCTTCCACCAGAAAAAAGTGGCCTGGCTTTGCTTGAAATTGTCATTCCATTCCAATGTTTGGTAAAATGAGATATTTAAAAATGCCTCCTGTTCCAAAAAGATGGGAAACTGCTTAGCAATAACTTGTTTTCCCTAGATGGCTGTTTTCTGGTGCAGATCCTGAGGATTTCAGAATTTCTTACTATTATCACTATTTTCCTGAAAATACATCCTAAACAATCTCAATATCCTCTGGAAGACTAAATGTACAAAATAACATGTACTGATCTTTGAGTATCAGAAAACATGATATATAGCTTCAGAGCTATTTTTTAACAGTATGAATTAATAGCAGATAATCAGATTGCTGACCTTGTGCACTGTACAATCTGAAGAGAGCAGGGTTATAAAAATGTCAGTGAAAAAGTTGCAAGTGTGACAAAATCAGTGTGAAATAATATTGTCACTAAGCCAGTGCAAGCTGTGTGTGAAGGAGGCTTTGAGTGCAGTGTTACCTTAAATTAAACCAGCAGTATCACTCTGCTGACCTCAACTCTTCTGCTTTCTTTAATTAAAATACAAAATTTATCACCTATCTAAAATTCTTTTGTAAAGATATAATGAAAATGCTGTAGGAATTTCCACACAGACCTGAAAAATGCCACTGGATCATTCTGTGGGAAGAGCACTCTAAATGCTAAATATTGTAGCTGTCTGATGCTTTGATTTGGGGGCTTCAGGTTCTTTCCTTGTTAATTGTGAGGTGAGTCACTTTTCATTTTCATATTTCTTTCATAAACCTTGACAACTGGAAGATGCAATCCAGCTTAAACTTCCCATTCTGTTCAGAAGAGAAAAGCTCTAAGGCTTTTCAGAGAGAAGGTCAAATCTGTGTTAGACAGATATTAAAGAAGTTGCCCTTGGGTTCAAACTAATTTCAGTCTGTTGTTAGAGAGGAAAAATTCCCAAAACCTGAATTGAGCTTTCTGGAAAATGGGCTCTTATGGAAAAGGGCCAAAGGATTAAAGTTACTAAAACAATTTTTTTTTTCCCTTGACATTCATGGGAATAAAAATTATACTTTTTGAGGCTTTCTATCAAACCTTCTGAAAACAGTTTTCAGATGTTTCTTCTGAGAATTTTGTAAATGCCACATTCTACACTTGTAATACTTGCTTTAGTGTAATAATGAGCTGCTGTTTTACCAGTGCATGCCACTGGAAAAGTTTGGTTCACTGGACAGAATGAGTGAATTTCCATGTATGTGGTACACGTGTTGGAATGTGGTAAATGTATCCTTTAAATGTCCTGAATTATGACATTATAATTTAGGTTTTTCAACCCTGTGACAGCTTAGGGCTATGCAGATTAAGCACCTCCTGGAAGGACTGTGGATAATTCTGGTTAGTTCCCTTTAACTGTCAAGGCAGGCACCTGCCAGAGGTATTCCCAGAAGGCAGGAGAGCAGCACTTGGGCATGGAGGAGCCCAGCCTGGAGAAGGCAGGTGGGCAAAAAAAGACTTTTTGGGGAAAGAGACAAAGGGAAAAGCAGGTGTGGCTCACAAAGATACTTGTGAAGCACAGCACATCAGCAGATTCCAGCGGGACGCTGGAGACTGTTTTCTCTTCTGACAAGAAGATTTTTGTAACTCATTGTAAGAGTTCAGTTGTGCTTGGTGATGGCAGAAGCTGTGTGTAAGCACTAGAAAACTTGTGCATTTAGGTATTGTCCAGATACTTCAGGCTCTGCTGTTGATAGCTGGGAGCAGAGTTTGGGGTTTTTGTATATGGGATTTTCCTCAGCACTTTAGGGGAAGTTTGGTTGTGACTAAACCACAGATTCATTCATCATGGTGCAATAAAGACAGAAAGAGAAAACTGCCAGGCCAGTTCTTTTGACCTTCTGCCCATCAAGTTAGAAGATATTTATTTTCCAGATGCCCTCTATGATGTTGAACCCTCCTTGTTTATGTAAAAACTTCCCCTGTGTGTGTGTGTGTGTATATATATATATATATATATATATATATATATATATATATATATATATATATATATATATATAAAGATATAGCTAATATATTTTAAATGTTGTTGATTGATATGCACCAGTATCCAGTTGGGCTCTTCACTGTCAGAGTAGTGTTGTGAATATCAGGCCAGAGTGTGAACTAGAGGACCTCTTGTGCAGAGGCATATTTTGGAGTGGCTCCTTGCTATGCTAGGACAGGGCTATTTAACCAAGCCACTTTAGAATTGTACATTAATAAGCTGTATTACAGAAATAGTATAACAAAATTAAGAGCCTGGGTTTTGGGACATCACAGAATTTGCTAAGTGCTGCTGTTACAGACCTCAAGACACTTTAGAAGCTACTGACAGAAGTGTTAAATATCTGTATCCTCCTCAAATAGCATCACAGATGGCATTATAAAATGAGTGCAGGCTGGACATCCCTTGGGACTGCCAAAACTTTGTCTCTTTTTGAGATTGCTTAATTCTCTTAAAATGAGGCCTGTCTTCCCTGGATTATGGTAATGAACACATCAGAAGTTCTGCTGTTAAACATAAATAAAGCCTGGTCTGAATCATTCATGGTGTTGGAAGAATGAATCCATCACTCTTGCTTAGGTGCATTAAAGTAGGAATTTTAGAGTGTTTTGTGAACTCTGCTCTGTCTGGAGATTTTCTAAAGAAGAATTGTCTCTCTTAAATTATGGGCACCTTTAATAGCTGGAATTTTGAATATTTTTTTCTTTTCAGTGCAGAGGAATATCTTGCTAAAAGAGAGAAGTTGAATGACCTTGCAAGGTTACAGGGAAACAATTGTACAGATCAGTCTAACAGCAGAGTAGGGCTTTTCAGTTGGAAAGTGATTAGCTTTGTTTTAGAGCACAGTGGATATGAGATTTGGGTTGGAATAATTTGTCTGAAATAGTGTCAGACGGTATTTTGGCTGTGCTAGGAATGTTAGAGACAGTTTTGAAGCCACATCAGAAAGTGATGGGTCTTGGACTCAGCACCATCCTTTCTCAGATAAATAATGTCTTTACAACATGGTGATAGTGATGGTGGTAACGGGTACCAATTCTACATGTTTTCTCTTCTCTAGCTAAAGGGATATTTTGGCTTCTCTCTTAAGTGCAATTTGTAGTGCAGAGTGAGATAAAACTGTCCAGCATTGAAATGTCACATTCATCTGTGTGCTGCTCCTCTGCTCTTCCTTTGCACATCCTCTGCTCTCCCTGTCCTTGGAGTGTGTTAGAAACACGAGTAGATGATTTCCAGAGGCCCCTTTCCAACCCCATCTGCTCTGTGTTTCTGTGATAATAATTTCAATAATTCCCTTGGGACTCCTTTAGCTGAACAGTCTTACTTGTTGGCACTTCCTCTGTGGATGCTTCAGCAGCACCAAACTGCCATGCTGCTTTCACCACTTCTGTGCTCTCCTTTGTCTCCAACAGCCACTGTGGAATGTTACAACCCCCAGAATGAACGAGTGGAGCTACGTGGCAAAAATGAACGAGCCCCACTATGGTCACGCTGGAACCGTCTATGGGGGGTTAATGTACATTTCAGGTAAATAAATCATGCCTGTGACATCATCTCTGTGAAACAATTCCTTCTCTAACTTTTACTGTTTCAGCAGCAGACAGTACAAATTAGGCTGTGGTTGCAGTAGGATTGCCGTGGTGTCAGTAGTGATGCAGTTTCCTATGAAGCCGGTCAAACAGCACATACACTGCTGGCTCTGACAAAACTATTGTGGATAATATTGTGCTTAGTAATTGAATAGCACTGAATTCCAAAGCAGTTACTCACTTTAGCAATCAGAATAAAGTTTTCTGTAGCCACCTATATAAATTATAACATATAATTTATATGTTATATATAGCAATATAATTAAACATAATATTGTTATAATATATAATTATAATTGTGTATAACAGTATTAAATAATTATAACATGTATTATGATATAATACAGCAATTAAACACACCCTCCCAATAAACTTTGGAAAGAATTGGAAATTGTATTACTTTTAACAACATTTGCCTTCATGGGGGTAATGGAAAGGGCTAACTTTTCATGTTAATCATAGCATATAAGTGATATCTGTACTTTCAGTGGTTTTTATTTTGGAATATGCTTGTCCTGTGTGTCTCACTGAGATTGTAGTTTCATTACATTTTTTTTCCAAATGGGTTGTCTGAAAATCTGCTTTTAGCTTAATTTTTAAAGAAGATTCAATCTGTCTGTCAGTGATCATTGCAGGGATCACAGCCCTGTATTCCTCTGCTGAAATTTTAAAGGATGCCCTCTTGAGAACTAAGCTGAAATTCAGGGCAGGAGGTGGGACAAGGTTGCTTAGCTAACAAGAAGTGGTGGGGAATGTGCTGGAGCTGCTTCATTTTGGGGCTCTTGTGCCAGTAGTCTCGGAGGAATTTGCTTTAGCATTTACTGTGAGGTACAGGTGCTTATTTTTCTGTGAGCAAGTCCATTGAGCTCCTAATTGCTGTGCTGCTGTCTGTTGTGTTTTGCCCATTTTGCTTGTTTTGCTGCAGGTGGCACATACATATGCTGTCTGCTGTGGTTTTTTCATGTAGATCCCACAGATTTTTCTTTTCCTTTTGTCCTGGAGCCTCTCCAAATGCTTTTGCAGGGAGCTATGGAGAAGGTGAATGTAGAGGGAACCCTAGGTAACTATTAACTGAAGACTATTTGAAATGTGTGTCCTCTCTCTGTTCACTTGAAGTTGATGAAAAAAGATTTTTGATGAAAATTCTACTATGTGATACTTAAAAACACAGTGGCATAGTATCAAAATTTGAAAGGGAAATAGATTCTTGATGGTGAGAAACATAACTAGCAAACTGAATGAATACAAGCAAAGAACTAAATTTGCAAAGTAGAAGCATAGGTAACAGTTTTTTGTTCTTTTAATCTGCAGTATCAATTGTGTAGTGAGGTGCAGTGTGAGACATGGCTTCTGTCCATATTCCCATTTGAAGGAACAAATGCCATTTGAAATGGAGTACTTCTGTGATAGTAATCTAAGCTAGAGTGAAGAAGTTTTAAGGAAGATGGAATTCTTTCAGCAAAATGTATTTTTTGTTATTTAATGCTCATTAGGGTGAGCACTCCTCTAACATGTGTCTCGTTTCTTTAGGGGGAATCACCCACGATACTTTCCAAAAGGAACTCATGTGCTTTGACCCTGACACAGACAAATGGACTCAGAAAGCTCCCATGACGACAGTCAGAGGTCTGCATTGCATGTGTACTGTAGGAGACAAGCTGTATGTTATTGGTGGCAATCACTTTAGAGGAACAAGTGATTATGATGATGTTCTAAGCTGTGAATATTACTCACCAACTCTAGACCAGTGGACTCCAATTGCTGCCATGTTACGTGGGCAAAGCGATGTCGGGGTTGCTGTCTTTGAAAATAAAATCTATGTTGTCGGAGGATATTCTTGGAATAACCGGTGCATGGTGGAAATAGTTCAGAAGTATGATCCAGAAAAAGATGAGTGGCATAAAGTATTTGACCTTCCAGAATCCCTTGGTGGCATTCGAGCCTGCACTCTCACAGTTTTCCCTCCGGAGGACAACACAGGGTCACCGTCCAGGGAGTCTCCTCTGTCAGCACCTTAGACCCATCCCTTGGCTCACCATTGTAGTAAACACCTCTGCACTGCATCATGGGGTCTGTCATTCTTCTTCAGTAGTTTCTGTTAGGCTTAGCCTACAGCATTTCATACAATTACTGGAAAAAAAAAAAGACTTTGACATTATTTGTGCTGTTTGTTTGGCCTAGAATGTCTCTCAAGTGGTTGATAAAAAAAGATGTACTCGCCCGAGCCAAATGTTTAACAAATGAGAGGGTATTGTCTATAAAATGTATGAACTAGGTACGTTATTAATGTTGTATGTTGGGTGTGAGGTACCTTGTAGCTTACATTTGGGAGCCCAGTGAGTCAAATTTGTATTGAACATGTCACTGAGTTTCATGTTGAAATCCTTTTTCCTTTCATTTTTGACTGCAGATCACAAGGGTAGGTAGACCACATCAATGTGAACTCTCTGAAGGTTGCCAAGGGGCCTGAGCTACCTCCCTCTTTACACAGAGTATTTTTGACATATCTGTTTACCCACCTGATTTTGTGGGTGCTTCCAGAGCATATGAAGTTTCTTAGGCAGAGGGAAGAAATAAAATAATTTTAAAATATTAGCACTGTACAGGAGCGGACCTTGTAGAGGCCGGGAGTTTTTTATAACATATATCGAGTGTTTTTCCTGAGTCAGTTGAATGATGCTTCAAACAAAATGTTCTAAACATATTTGTGTTTTTTAATTTGGTTTTTTTTCAGGAATTGGCTTCCTCTTGCACGGGAGCACACACTATTAACAAATGGGAATTCAGTGCAGTTGTGTATTCTGTGCTATGGCTGCACTGAATATGGGTAGTTAAGGGCTAGAATCTGTAACTTAAGCCACTGAATTTGACCAAATGGTTCCATCCGATCAAATTTAATCTACCTTTTCTCCTTTGCTGTTGAGATAACTTGCATAATGTGTCCTCTGTATAGTCTCAGTTAATAAGGTTATTTAGCACAAAGTGCAGCTTCAGTGAGAGAGCTGCTTTTGCTCAGTGAACCTGGACTACCACATTTTACCTTCTTTTGTTCAATAAAACTTTTAACTGCAGTTACCCAGTCTAAGCTACCTCATTAATGTATTTGGTTTTCTTCCTCTGCCTCACTGTCTCCAGGATACGTGTGACGTATATCCACGTGGGTAGGTGAACCTGCAGGAAACCAATGCACAAGTGATCATGAATGGGTATTTTTGACCTACTTTTAAGAAACTATTTTGGTCTGATGTGTTCATTTTATTGTTAGGGACTGATGAAAAACCAGTCTTAATGTTTTTTCCTTGGAGAACTGCTTATGTGTGCAGCCCTGCAAATTCACAGGAATCTTTACCTGCTCCAAAATACAGTGCCCTGCTGACAAACTGCAGCTCTGATTATGCCATTGTGATTGTTCTGAACTTCCCATCATGTTACAAGTCATTTTGCTAATAAACACAGTCACAGGGGCATCCTCTGGGGAAAACTGTTCAAACCAGCTTATTGTGTTAGCTATTAACAATAACCAAGTAAAGCTTAATTGACTTTTGTTGGGATTTTGCTATTTGGTTTTGTCCCTGCTTGGTACAATCAAGCAGCAGGATTACTGTGGTGTCAGTTTTGGAAGTACTGATATTTATTCTTTGTGCAGTTTACTAGTAATGGTCACTACCAAAATCTACATGTAAGCTTTAGGTTTCATAATTGTTTTGGTTAAAATCAAAATCAATTCTTCCTCTTTAAAAAAATTGAAGTCTCAATTCTATGTGGCTGTGCAAGGTTGTTGCAGGTGGAATAGAAGCACCAGTGGATACTCCTGGAAACTGGTCAGTGAAAATGAATTGATTCATCACCCTGAGAATACTCTTCTTATGCTGTGCAAAGCACTGGATAGAAAAATGTTGCTCTGTTGTTTAAGAATTTTTCAATCATTTAAATGTCACATGCTACTAATTTTTTTTCCCTGCTCAAAGACCAGATTTTAGATCCTGCTTGAGTTTAAATCCCCTGAAATCCATATTCAGTGTCTCTTTTATTAATTTAATTGAAAAGTACTTGAAGGAGTTGCAATTCCTTTATGATAATGTAAATATATCCTGCTCTTTGTCTGCTGGGGATGAGGGACACAGTGTTTAAAAGTGGGTATCTATCTTCACTGGTGTTCTCTGTTTGGAAGAAGCTTAACATGAGTTCTGATCATTCTGAGGTGGTTTAAAGCCAGGATGTCAGTTTTGTGTCTGAACCTTGTATAGCCAGGAGCTGGTATATGGCCACAATGTTGAGATATTTTGTTTGTGGGTTTTTTGTTTTGTTTTTGTTTTATTTTTGTTTTTGTTTTGGTTTTTATGACTCATTACTTGTTATACTCAAAATGGAAGAATTATTTTTTGAACGTTTTGTCATCAGTGGATTAAATGTAGTGCTTCAATCAAATTAATCTTTGGGGTTTTTGTTGTTTTTTTTTTTTTTTAATCTCCCTCTGGATTAAAGTGTTTATAATTACATTAGTTAACATTTACTCACTAGGATTGAAAAGCAAACATCAAAGACTTGCCCAAAACTGCAAATGGGTTTCTTCTGTAATGTAGTATAAAATGACTTGATGCTCATTGAGTCTTTCTTAACCATAGCATAAGAAACCCCTTTCCATCTCTGAACCCACCGCTGTTTGTACACACATGGATACTGCAAATTTCCATTTCCAGTCAGGCTGCCTCTTCATGAATCTTGGCTTCTCTCACGTTGCAGTTGTAGTACCTGAATCAGAAAAGCATGTGGATAAAAAGCAATTATAGCTATTTGATTTGAATGAAATTAGGGTTGCATGGTGTGCCAGCTGGGAGAGCCACGGGAGCTGTCTGCCCTCTGCCAGTGCTGCAGACACACACTGCAAAATTCATTCAGACTTTGCTTTATGGTGCCCAATTAGCAGCAATGGGCTCACTTCCATATAAGTTTGCCCAAAGGCCCATCTGATATCCCTGCAGAACCCAGCACTCTGACTCCAGACATCTGAGATGACATTTCCCTTGTTCTGTGTTTTGAGACAGGACAAGAACAATAGAGAAGAAGACCTGGGAAAATCCAGGTTATGTAAAATTTCTTTGCCTTGTTAACATCAGAGAGTTCATCATCTGCAGATATCCATTTTTCTGTCATTTCCTCCCCTTAGAAAGCTGTAAAGTCCAAGAACCTGGTCCAGGGAAAGCAATTCCTGCAAGGATCCAGCCAGTCTTGTGGCTTCTTGGGATAAAGGAGTTGTGCTGAAGGGATGAGCACTGGTGCAGCAGAACTTGGCTGACAGCCTGGCTGTGGCTCTACAGGCCCCTTGGGTGGAAGAATCACTTTTCCTGTTCTCAGGACAAAAGTGAGCTGTTTTCTTATAAACAATGCTATTTTTAAATTGCCCGTTCTGTTTCTGTGGGATCTATAAGGAGGAGCATTTTAGTGACAGAAGCACAAACCAGTAGTCTGGTCCTTTAGTGGAATAATGACAATCATGGATTAGAGCAGTTTGCATGCAGATAAATAAAGTTGACCTAAAGGCTGACAGTCTTAATCTGATGGGATGGTTGGACATCAAAAAATAATTTCATACCACAGCAACAAGTGCAGTACAAATATCTGGAGAAGTTTCTAACCAAAGAGTTGAGGATGATCTGATCAGAAAAGATCACAGCACTTTCCTTTGCAAAGTTCATTCTGCCTACCAGGATTGTTGTTCCTTCTTAATTTGCCCTCCAGCTGGTGATTACCTCACCTTTACACTGGTGTCTGACTCTGCTGGTCACTGTTTTTTTAATCCTTGGTTTGACTTGATGTCCTTGGTAGCTGACATATCTGTTACTTCCTCTGCTCATGATCAGAACAGATGAAGCAGAGGCTTTTTTAGTGACACTTATATAATGAGAGAAAATACCCCATTGTTGATAAATGTATTTGTAATTCATCTTGTGCATCCTGGAAATATAAAAGCAGTTTTAAGCTGGTGAAAGGTATGTGCATGTTGCAGGAGTGATGTGTCCCCTTTCCTCCTGGCTTGCACCTTTTGTGGTGTGTGAGGGAGTGGTGACCCAGAGATCTGGAGGGAGAGTCAAGCTCTCATGTGGCACTTTATGCTTTCCATGCTCTGTGAAAGTGTTCTTTCCTTGCACGCCATATGTAGCTTATCGGGCATTTTTTCTTTATATTTTAAATGTGAATAATGATTCTTTGTGTGCAAGCGTAGTCAGAAAAAAAAAAGTCTTAAAGGGCAGAGTTATACTTTGCTGAATTGATAAAGTTTTTTGTCCCGTGAGTATTGCAGGACCTGTTCAGCTGTGAAAAGGCGATTGCAGTTGGAGAGGCAGCCAGGAAATCCCCATGGCTTTCCTACCTGTCACCAGGTCACACCTTCTTGTTGCCAGTCTCTCACAGGTCATTAAGTGAAGCTCTTTTCTCGGTCAGGAGGCTCCAAATTCGGTGTCCAGCTCTGTTGGACCTGCTGATTGCCCATTCAGGGGAAGACGTGGTGGGATGTGTTTGCCCTTTAATGACCTGGGAATTGGTATCGAGATGCAGTCCCGGGAACCTGGGAGCGGTGCTACAGCAGGAGCCACGAGTGGCTGACATTCCTGAGGGGATGCTCTCCTGCTATATGTATTACTTTGGCTCGAGTGCTGGTTTTTTCCCCATCTTTGGGAGTACTTATTGCTGCTGTTTGAGCTTTTAACTTCTTATTCGTGAAATGAGTAATGCCTCTGTGAATCTGCAGTGGGAGCAAAAGGTCCAGGTGGCTCTTTCAGAGCTGCATGCTGTCAGGCTGTCCACATGGTTATTAAACCTAAGTGTTTAGGAGAAATCACTTTGCAATGTGAAAAGATCTCAGATGAAAATGTGTTTGGGACTAGAACAAAAATGCTTTTTTTTTTTTTTTGGTCATGGTTTAGAGGTTACTTTGGACTTTCAGCTCTCACAGACTGAATGGGGAGTGATACACATATATATATATATATTTCTTTTTGGTTTTTTTTTTTTAATAACTTATAGTTGGCTTAAGTGAGTCAAAGCTCAGTTATTTGTACCTGCTTGCACTCTTGGCTGCCCTGTTCCTGTATTCTTCCTTCAGACTACAGCTTTCTGTGCTGTCTGGCATCTGTTTCCTTGTGTAAGAGCACCTCCTGTCCTCCCTGCTGCCTGTTGATTGAGTTCCAAAATCAATCTGAGCTTGGGTTCTTACATCCAAAGTACCTGTGGAGCTAAAGACCATGTGGGCTGTGGATTGAGGGCCATGGCTCTGACATTCAATTCCCCACCAGCCCCTCACTGCTTTGCAGGAAGTTCTCAAACCCAGCTAAAATCTGTGTGCACGAGGCAAATCTCAGGCTGAAAATGTCAGTAACCTGGGCATCTAAAGAGCACCAGAGTGTCCCTGTCCCTCTGCAAGGAGAGTTTGCACAGGAGCTGCTGAGGGCTCTGGGAGGGGCAGGCACAGGAACTCCTTGGGTAACCAGGCTTTTTGTTGTCCTTTGATTCTGCTCTTCCTTCTGTGCCCAGGTGGAGACAGTGGGAGGGCAGGGCAGGGTTGGGTCACACTTTGCAGCTCTCAGTAGAGAGCAAGTTTGTTTATTCTCCTCTGTCTGCACAACACGGCAGGAAAAAGACCTGTAGGAACATTTCAGATTTTAAACATTGTTTCACAGAACAGTATTCATTAATAAAGGAAAAATTAGTCTGTTTTAACCTGTGTTCCTCATAACCAGGATTGTTCCAAAATATTTGGCTTCTGTTGAATTAACAACTTTGCCTTTACCTCCCTTGTTCAACGTTACTGTAAAAAAAAATTGCTTGGTTTCTTTTCCATTTGTTTTTCATTGCTTGTAACCTTTTCTTAGAAATGTGGAAATAATTTTCCTTACATGTTTTATGCACCAAAATAAACACACCACTGATCACCTGAATCCCCTCCCCATGTTTCTTACTCAGTGCCAGTGTATCTTTCCATATTTTTACCCAGATGTTTGACAGCTGTCAATAAATACCATCACAGAGCCATAAAATTCCTGCTGATGGCTGCTGCCTTGTTAACTGGGGTAAAGAGGGGTCATCTCTTTTCTTAATCACGTCTGGAAAAAAAATTGCTTTGAAGAACAGGCCTGCCCTGTTTAATACATTTAAATGCAGATGATTTTGGCCTGTGCTTTAGTTTTGAATATGTCTGTTTCAGATATGTAATTGCTTTGGGTGCTTACAGGGCACTGTTTATGGAGTGTGTTCCCTGCTCATCCATGGCTGAGGCACTGGGGGCTGAGGTTTCCTTGGGCCCTGCCTGCCAGGTTCCCTTCCCACCCAGAAAGACTCTTTGGGAGTGATGTTCTTCCATCTTCAGGGGAACAGCCTTGTGTGGCTAAAGAGCCTCTACCAGGGTCAGGAGCAGTGAACTTGGAAGGAAAATCAAAGCAGCTTCCTAAATGCAGTTAAAGCACAGCCCAAGTTTCCAGAAAGAGGAGAGAGAGCTGCTGTCCCTTAGGCATGTTTTGTCAGGAGTTGAGGATATTAGCAATGAAAGGATTGTTGCTGTAAATGAAGACAATAAAATAAATCCCTACATCTGTCCCCAAAACAGAGAGATTGCTTCTGTTGATATACCACACTATTAATATTTGACTTTGTGTGTATATGGGATGTCTCAAGTGCTCATATCACATAAGTGATGCCCTAGTTCCCATTAGTCACAGTGTTTTCTATCTAGTCAATTCTGAATAATGTTTTAAAACTACATAGAATATTAGAGGATACACTTTTCTGGTTTTATTTCCTAAGCCTTTTTAAAAGAGATTGTAAGTATCTCATTATTTCAGCATTACTGCATTTAGTCAAACCCAGGAAACATAAAATGTCAGATTTTGGTTAATTCAGGTCTTTTTGGAGTTTCTGCTTCTCTTTTTTACTTTATGGAATCTAAGGAGGGGATGGCAAGAAGAAACAAAGAGAAGGAAACATCACGTGCAACTGAATGAGAGTGCCTGCTGTCAGCAGCTCTGCCATTTGGGACAATTTTGCGATTTACAATCCTGTCAAATTTATCTTGTGTAATAACCCAGGAGGTTTCCATTTGGCCTGCAGTGACACAGTGCTGGGAAAGGAAAATCCAAACATCTTTGCATGATTCCCTGCTCTGTGCCTTGTGTCTTACCCCATGGAGCAGCGCTGGGTGCTCACCTGCGCCGAGGCCCTGCAGCCTCAGATCCCATCCCTGCTCCTGTCCCTGCTGTGCCACAGCTGCCCAGAGCCAGGGGCCATCTGTGCCAGCCCTGCCCCAGCTGGGCTGCAGCCCGTGGCTCTGGGAGGCTGAAGGGATGGAGAGTGCCTTTGGGAAGGCAGGGGCTGCTGTGGCCCTCTGGGCAGGGACCAGCAGGGCTCCACTGTGGACAGCAGAGCCAGGGAAACACCTTCATCCATGCATGGAGAAAAGATTTTTATCTTTGATTGTCCACCAGAATACTTTGCATCTTGGCTCTCCAAAGCACAGGACAAATCTGAGCTGCAGTCATTGCACATGGAGGTCACTAAGAGCATGTCTGAGTGATCTCATCTGGTTTTAGCACTCATCAGCCACTGATTTTGGAGAGAGGGGGGATTTCTCCCCCCCCCAACCCCAGTTTTCTGCCAAAGCCCTACATATTTCTCAGATATTTTGTGAGTCTGATTCCAGGCAGGCTGGGCCATGCAGAGGTTAAGTAGTTAGGGACATGACTGAGACGTCTGCATGTCACCAAACACGTGTTCTGTACTTAGGGATGCTGATAGGAAAAAAGCTGTGACCTTGTTTGCTCTCCCTGTCCTTACTTCCTCCCCAAAGAGAACCCATCCCCATTGTAAACCAGCATTTTCATTAGACCAGGCATCAGATTGGGAATTTTTAAAAATGCCTCACATTCTTCATCTCACTCTTCATTTTTGCTGTCTTTTTGAAATTAAGATGAATTTTTTTTGTCTTAACATCATGTGGCATGAGGGACCAATGCCATTCAATAAACAGCTGCAGCTTGGAACTCAGGGTTACAGCAGAAACTACACTTCTTAAAGAATCACATTTCATTTTCCTCTTCCATATTTATACACTTATAAATGTGGACTTTCTGGAATTTAGATAACTTGATAGAGATGACATGTGCCATATGGTCTTTAGGACAAATTCCAGCTTCATTAACAGTTCACTGGCTGAAAGGAATAGCAATTAGTCTTTCATGCAGTCTAAAATCAGCTTGTCAATTAGCAAACAAACTAAAAATTACTGGAGTTTCTTTTTACAGAAGCCTCTGCTCTGAGCCCTCTCCCTACACCCCACGTGGAGCTGACTTTGCAGCATCAAACCATTGCACCCTGTGCTCATTGCCACTGCTGGGCCACTGGAAATGGGTCAGGATTAAGCAGAAGAATCTCAGTGTGTGTGGTGCAAATATGAGAGCTAAAAGGCAAGTGAAACCTTTGTGTTGCCAAAGCTCATGGGCTCCGTGCTGGAGTGGAGGGAGGGACCTGCTGGGGAAGCCCTGAAGGTTGCAGCTGCTGGGCAAAACCAGTGCCATGAACCTCCAGGGACAGCTGATGTCCAGCAGGGTGTCCTCAGCTTCCCAGTAACTTCCCAGTAACCTGCACTGCCATTTGTTCAGGTTCTGGATGGGGATGGGGGAAAGCAGGGCCAGAATCTGAGAGGGAAACCCTTGGCCTGGCCTGCCCAGGGGCTGGGCCTTGGTCAGAGGGTGTGATAGATCTTTATTTTCCCAGCTCCATTTGCTGGAGGATGACCTTGCTCTTTCCTGGTTCTTTTCTAAGCCACCTGGGAAGCCTGTATTCCCTTACACAGAAAATGGGAACAAGGATTTATTACAGTCTTCCAAAACTGGTTATCAGCTAAGGTTTGAAAGACTTGTTTTCTCCAACTGTTTATTGGTGTTACTTTTTGTTTTTCTCAAAAGCCCTAACATCTTCTGATCTACCTGAAGGGTGATGGGGGGGTCAGGTGACATTTTTGATGTCAACAGCAAAGGCTGTGCTGTCAAGTGTCTGTATTGGCCACCCACAGAAGGCACAGGAGAACCTCATGACCATGGGTTATTTTGTGAAAACAGCTCTCGAATTGCCACCAGTAACTGAGTAAGTGAATGAAGATCTGCTGAAAGTCTGATCAAGTATCTAATGCAGGCTGCCTCTCCTGGCTCTGAACTCATCCCTCTGGGTTAATGCCTCTGCAAAATGCTGTGCATGGCTGCTGTGATGGGAACCATCAGCCCTGAACCAGCCTGTGCTGTCCTTGCTGAAGGTGGGATGCCCCTTGTTCAACTTCTTGTTTCTGTTCTCTTACTGTGGGCCTTATCCATGTGCTTTGACAGCCTGCAGTGAAAACACTTCACCAGAGCAGTAAGTAAAGCCATGTGCTGAGGCTTGTGACCCCACTGTCTGCAGATCCTGGCCAGCACATTCTCAGGTGTGTGGTACTGAGGGGAGGGTATTGGGTGGCCTCGTGTGCCTTTCAAAACTGGGGAGTGGTATTTTGGAAAGCCCCCATCAAATGATTGTAAAGAAGCTTCTTCTCTGGATGTGTTACCTGTGACTTGAGCTGAGGGGGTGTTTGAGAAGCCAAAGCATTGTAATGTAAAGACCCTGGCAAGAAAGACCCCAGGTATCTGAATTTGCCAGTTTGCCAACACCAGAAATGCTCATTTGGGTTTGTTAGGCAGTTCCTCAGTTTCTCTTTGCCCTGCCAGTTCTGACCCCTTTTGGAAAGCACGCAGATGACTCCATGTGTGACAGCTCTGAATACTGGAGGGGAGGGTTCCCCATGGGCAGCTCTGCTCCTGCTCCCACAGTACTGCTGAGGTGGCTCCAAGGACAAGGTCACAGCACACAAGCTGATCTTCAGAAATAATTTTAGTAACTCTGCTAATGACAGTGGAGCTGAGCTGGAAATGTTCCTGTCTGAAAGAGCTGGGCTGCAGAAAGACACTTTTTTCTCTATAATTCAACAGAAACTGGGTTTGCTCCTAAGTGCAGCCTTGTGGGGACTCGCAGGGGTTAATGCCCATCTCACTGTCAGATGGAAGCTTCCAGGGCTGGAGGGGATGATGGAGCTGCGGAGGAGCTCACAGGCCCCTTGCGTGTTGTCTGCTCTGCTGTCTGCTCTGTATTTAGGCTGTCTTGTCTTGCTAATCACATCACATCTGTCAGCTCTCTGTGCCTAGAAACAAATTGTAAACAAGATGTCAAGGTGGAGTGGGATGAATTGTTTTAAAAAAGGGACAAAAAAATCAAACCATCTTGAATGGCTAAAAAAATAATGGGTAAATAGCAGCTGAATGTTCCTTTTAAAATCATTTTTAGTGCGTGTTTTCCCATAGCTAATGGATGATGGTTTATACATGAACATTTGCTTGTAAAGATGTGCACCACAGTGGCAAATCTAAAGCAGTTTCCTGCCTTCTCCTTCTCATGGCCTGCAGCAGGTGCTTTACCATTTTCCCACCATTAAGACACTGGAAAGGGCTGCAGCAGTTTAGCAGCAACTTTTTCTTGCAAACAGCACAACCCCACCAACCACCACCAGCAGGATTTGCCCTGCTCACACCTTGCAGAATCTCTGATATTTCTGTGCTTCGTTTACCAGGTTTGCCCAGTAGCAGGACTCTGGTAATATGATCACAGACAATCTAAGAGAGAATATATCCTTTAGGCACAGAGGAAAGATTTGCAGTTTGTTTATTCAGTAAAAGTACTTTGGTTACTAATTAGAACTAATTTTATTTACTTCTTCGAATTTTTATCACAGATAATTGTGTGTTCTCAGCTGAAAAAAGTGATGAACAGGAAGGATGTAACAGAGGAACTGTTTAGAAGATGCAGTGGTAAATACTCAGATGCTATGGTTTATGTTCATTTAAGGTCCATTTTCCTTCCAGCTCCAGTGAATGATGTGGAACCAGGTGGAATGTTTGTGTGTGGGTCACAGATCAGATTTATAGTTCTTGATGGAAAGTTAATTCAAATAATTTTAGGTGTAGAAAACTAATCTGGAGCATGTTCCCAGTATTACTACAGGCATATGAACAAGTTTTGGTTGTGGCCATCACCAAGTAGGGAGTCAACAGTTTTCACCAAAACAATTTGATAAAATTACAGGTAAAATGAGTTCTATGAAAACCACAGTGATTTTTGAAGAAATGTTAGGAAAAATACTGTTTGGAAGGATCTTAGGGTTTTGCTGCTTAAGGATGGTGAAGGCCAGGGAAGCACTCAGGTCTTTAAATGCCCTTTGGCAAAGCTACTGGTACCTGAGAGCTTCATCCCCCTCTGGGCACAGCTGCCTCCAGGAGGGGAGCATCTCTGCAGGCTCTGCTTCCAGCTGTGGCAGGGGCTGGGTTCACCGCTTTTGGGTTGCCTCTGGTGTTGCCTCACTGAGCTGTGGTTTTTGGTTTTGGGTTGGGTGATGGACAGAGAGGGAGAAAGGGAGATCCTGACCAGCCCTGTGACCAGCATGCTCACGGGAAATGCTTTGTACAGTCTTAAGAATTTCCAGTTGTTTGCTTTCACACTTCTGTAAACATAATTTTTAAAGCAAATTTAGCCTTTGTGTGCAAGGGCAATGCAGGGCTTGGTCTGCATCTCACAGGCAGGAGTGATGTGACAGCATGGAAAAATTCAACAAGACACTGCCTGTAACTCAGGGCCAGCATCTTTTGGAAAGCTGTGACTTACACAAGAACTGAGCTGACACGGGTGGCAGGTGTGCAGGTGGCACAGCCCTGACAGGTCAGTGCAGCTCCTGCCAAGGACCTGCAGGATGTGCCATAAAGGGAATAAAAGAGTGGAGCTGTGGGTACAATGCATGGTCTGAGCACAGGGAGGGGTAGGAACTAATTTATACCTGCGCAACCTTATTGCTGGGTTTTGAATGTAGTGGTCTGGTGGTGCTTTTGTATTCTCACAAGAAAACAACTGATTGCTCTGACTGGTTTTACCCCTCAGAAAGGCAGAAAGACATTGTTTAGTTTCTTTGATGTATTTTTATGTATAGCAGTCTGTGCTGTTGTACTAAGTAAGAGTAACCATGGTTTGCTAATGAGAATCACTGTGTTCCCAGGGACAAACCAAGAGTATTTTTAGCAAGGGGATAGACTAATGAGGTCACAGAGAGGATATGTGGTTGAATTAACTATTTCTATTTAATATACAGACATTTTGCAAAGGATTAGACATCGTAAATCCAGTGGCCTTCCCAAGTAGGATAACTATCACTTTGAAATTATATTTAATTGTCTACTCTTGACTTTTATGTCATTTAGTGTGTCTAGCCATGCTATTAGTGGCTGACGTCAGGAAAGGCCTGCTGTGACCTTACAATGCACAAACCTCTGGACAGCTCCTCTTGATCCTCCTCTCTGGGCAGTCTGTTGTGCAGGAATAAAGGCTTGGCATAAAGGAAAATAAAATTTAGCTGTACCAGTGCAGGAGGGAGGGGCAAAATTAAAGGCTATTTTTGTGTGTAGAAGAGCCCTTGAGGCTGATGGTTTTGGAATACCTGGATGTGTCTGATGGCCTGGAGCCCCCTGAGCTCAGGATCTAACCTGTCTCAGACAAGGTTCTGAAGCTGCAATTGTACAAATGAACCTGCTTTAAGGCCAAGAGATCTCTGGGGGAAAAACCCTAGGAATGGGGATTAAAATACTTAAAAAATAATTAAACCCAGAGGTTTAGCAGTAACTGCAAAATGGGTTAATTCCCAACTGGAGTTGCTTCTCACTCAGTGTCTGATGGCGTGAGAGCCGACACACAGAGCTCCCATCAAAATGCCCTAAATGAACTTCCCTTGGCTTTTCTCCTCCAGCAGGATTAAAGCTGCCTCCCCCAAATTAAAGCTGCCTTTTTTCATGTAAGGAATGCAGCAGCAGAACTTGCTGGTGTGGTGAGCAAGCTGATCAGATGACTAATGGCCTTTGGCCATGGAAATGATCCTTGAGGGGTCGCTGCAAGTGCTCAGCAGTGGTGAGAGCATCTGCCCAGAGCAGAAGGATCACCAGAGCCCTGGAGCTCCATGGCCTGGCATTCCAGAGGGTGAGGCCTCAGGATCCCAGCAGTCCTGGGGCAGAGGCTGCACCCATCCTGTGCATGGAGAGCAGGAGTCCCAGCCCTGGGAGACAGTGGAATGTGAAGATCCCAGGCATGGCAGCCTCAAGGCAGCAATCCACCACAGCTGCCATCAAGAGGAACACAAGCAAAGGGAGCAAAGGCACTGGGAGCATGAGTTTTGAATAATGTCAAAATGTTCTCAAGGTGAGAGTTTGCTTTATGTCATTGCTCTGGGGCTCTGGCGGTCCTTTAGTTTAAGGTGGATGCACTTGTCATTGCTAATCAATTGGTAAATATCAGTACTATGATTTTTTTGTGTCTGCACAGGCATAGGCTGCTCCTCTGCAGATGCTGACTTGGATGGAGCCTGGGACTTCAGCAGGAAAAATGATGAAAGGGCCTGCACTGCCCAAGCTGCTCTTCAGGTAGCTCATGGGTAAACATGAAATCATGAAAGTCCCAGCAAGCTGCCAGCTCAAGCAATGCCTGTGGGATCTCTGGGGGAAAGAGTCATGATCAGTCATCCATCATTGTGCAGGGTTTTGCTAAGATAATTCTAATTCCCCTTCTTCAGGTGAGAAGAGCAGAGCTGGTGAGAGGGATGGTGTGAGCAGGGTCACTGCTGCCTCCAGCAGGGAGAGCTGACCCAGGGGGAGGCAAGACTGAGTCTGCCGTGGTGGGAAGGAAAAAACAGTCTGTTAGAAATGTAAAAATGTCAAGGGAAAAGGAGAACAGTGACAGCATAAAGGGAGCATCCAACAAAAGGGAAAGATGTGCAGGAGAAAAGGTTCTTTGGTATCTTTCCAAGAATGTCTCAGGCGATGGGAAACATCAGGCAGCATGCCCTCTGGCATGGACCAGCTCCCAAATCATGCTTTGCAGAGCCTCAGGGGTCTGGGATTGCTGATCTGTGTTGTGTTGTTCTCTAGGGAGGACACCCACTGTGGGCACACTGTGGACAGGCTGCACCTTCCCAGTGCTGGCACTGGGAGCAGAGCTGACCCTCCTGGCTCCCTCTGGCCTCTGCACTTGCCATGGGTGTGAATCTCAAACCCCAGGTCACAGTGATATTGACATAGGCACAAAAAAGGGGCGATAAAGAAAATAAATCAATGTCAAAATCCATGGTTCTAATTACTCATATGCAGTATGACACCCCAGAATTGTAATTGCCAATTTCATCTTCTCTGGCTGACCACAGATGTGAATTCATTCAAGTAGCAAGGAAGGAATTAAGTGTTAATTTTATAGAAAGGAAAGGCTACTAGGGATTTAAATTAGATTTTTAAATTAAGTATAAAACTGTAAAAAGTCTTCCTGAGCGTTCTCAGCTTCTGTCATTGGTAATTCCCTACAGCAATAAAACAAAATGGGATTGAGTGTCTGGCACAGTGTCAAGGCACTGCCCCTGTGCAGCAGGACAGGAGACAGCCTGAGCTGGGAGCACTGCAGGTGCTGGCAGGAGTGGGGGGGCTCAAGGTATGGTCTGGGGGTCTCTGCTGATCACAGTGACCCCGAGATAGGTTAGAAAGTCTCTTTTCCCAGCCCGGCACTCGAAGAAGGAGCCAGAGCTCTTCATTTCTCGGTCTCAAGGTTGTTTATTGTACCTTATCTATAAAATTCTTTCTCCTGTCCAGCTGAGGTCCATTCAGCAAGACAGTCAGAGGCACTCTGCCTGCCCCAGGGCAGTGTTATCTTTTTATACTAAAAACTTCATATACAATATTTACAATTACTTTCCAGTACCTATCACCTATGTTAGACAGTGAGCTCCTACTCTAAACCAATCTAAAAGTGCCAACATCACAGCAGAAGATGGAGGCCAAGAAGAAGAAGAAGGAGAAAGGCTGGACAGGCTCAGATTCCTCCATCTTGTCCCCTGAACTCCCATGCTGAAACCCCAAAAAATCTATATTTTCACCCTGTGATAAATTCACTATTGTTCTACTTAAACTTTTGTGGCTTGCAATTCTTCATATAAAGGTTGGTAATTGTTTTTTCCGAGGGCTAAATCAAAGGCATGGGGGTCTTGGGCTCTGTGCCAAGGTCTCTGAGCCCCCTGGGCAGGGGCTGGAGTCCTCCAGGGCAGCCAGAGGAATTCCCTGAGTTCCCACAGTGTGGCCTGGGCTGAGCATCATCCTTCCTCCTCCTCCAGGGCTGCGAGGTATTGAGGCTGGAGTATCAAGTTCTAAATGGGGCCTTAAAAGTCCTTTCTCTAAAGGAGCCCCTGGTCATGCTCTGTAATTAAAGATCTCGGCTGTGCCTGGGGAGGGGGAGCAGAGCCCCGGTGCCTCTGCTCGCTGCCCTGTCTCTGCCCAGGAGCCCTCAGAGACCTGCCACAGAGCAGATAAGGACAGCAGCAAATTAAGATTGAGGAATTTCTTCTGGGACCTTCCTAGGCAAAAAGAGGTTTTTAATTGGTTTTCAATTCTGCGGCAGCCAGAGGTCTTTAATTAGGTTTTACATCATTCTCCGTTATCGCTCTCCTTTTCTATGTTTAGCCCACTGTGGTTTGGGTTTCTTTAAACAGGTAAAAATTCACTATCTGTCTTTTTTTTTTTTTTTCCCAAAAATCAAGGTGCTGAGCGATTTCATGTTGATGTTAATCAGCAAATGAATTGTTGAAACTTAAGCCTACAAAAAACTATGCTTTAGTCTAATGCTGCTATATTTAGCTTGTCTGGTAAATGTAGTATTAAAAGCCTGATAACTTTATTTTTAATTATTCTTTTTCTCCTTGTACTATTTAGCTGGCAAACTGGCTTTCAGATTTTCATCTGAAACTCCCGTTTTAAACTCACTCTCCCAATTTTTAAAATCTCTAAAACAGCCTTACAAACACCCTGATTTGCAGAGCTCTGCCGTAGCATCGACACTTTACAGAATTAATTTGGCAAAAATACAAAAAATAAAAGTATGCTTGTATAAGCCTTAATCAATTGGGGTTTTTAAGTGATACCAGAGTATCACTCTGTGCTTTAACACTGTTGAACATTAGTAAGATAATGAATCTGTGTTCATTAGTCAGCATCCATGGCTATACAGTTTGTTCCACCCTCTCTCCAGGGTCTTGTTCTCCATGCTGTCTGATGGATTTTCTTTCAGGATATCCCCAGTTCAGCACAGCTGCCTGCTATGCTGAGCACATCTGGGCAGCAGGAGAAGTTCTCTGAATTTGTCTCCACTCTTGTTCCAGGGAGGGGTTCAAGTCCCACCAGTGCCCTCAGGGAGGTTCAGCCCTCCCCAGCACCTTAAGAGTGGCTTTGTTGCTGCCTCCCTGCCTGGGTTTCAGCCACTCATTACTGCCTAGGGGCTCCAGGGAGGATCAGCATTAAAATGGACAAAAATGTGTATTTGGCAAGGGGAAGGCTCTGGGCTGTGTGTGCAGTGTGCTGTACAAAGGGCTGATGGCGACCAAAGTGTCTGCAGTGCTGCTGCTCTTCCTTGGGACTACTCTGTCTAATGAAGGGATCAGTTTGGAGGGTAGATTTCCTTGGACAAAATTAGCAAATTGAGTGTGTGAGAAGTTCTGGGTGTTTTGCTTTCTATCCTGGGAAATGTTTCCAGAGGAGCGGATGCTCAGCAAAATCTGTCGCTCGATGCTGACTCCACAGCTGATCCAAAATAGCAGTAATCTTTCCATAGATACTTATAAAAAGGTTTTCATGCTTAAAAAATCCTGTGGAAATACTTCTGTTAATTTCTGTTTATGCCCTGTCTTGTAATTTTTTTTTTTTCTTTTTGAAAATGGCCTTCTTTGAAAATGGTGGCATTTTCAATTTAAAAATTCAGTGGGAAAGAGTGAAAAATGCCACTTGTTTTTTTTTTTTTTTTCTCTGAAACTCAAAAGTCACCTGGGTCCCAACAGCAGCAACACACTGACCTGTACAGGGCTGGTTACAGACCTGCATCAGCCTGGGCAAGGATTGAATGCTGTGCACTGGAGACACTTCAGCAGCAATTCTGATGGCTCTTCAAGAGTGATGGTTCTGGTAGAGTTGCTTTTGATTTGTTCCTGGCCCATCCATCTCTCCTCTTCAGCGTGGTGGTAGAAATTGCTTCATTATGAACTATTTCACTGCAGCAGACTTCAAATGTTTGGGAATTAGAAACAAATTGCACTGTTGATTGCTTTTCTTTTTCCCCATATCTCGAGCCTTCAGGAGCTGAAGTACATTTTTTATTCTTCCTTCCCATGGGCCTGTGTCAGTGATCACCTGCTCGATGCAGAGCAGAGCTGAGTCAAGCTGTGCCTCTTTGCAAGGCATTCTCTGTTTCATCTGTACCTGTCCCTCTGATGTCGCCTTCTCTATGACTCTCAGCCTCTGACCATTCAAGGTTTTAGAAAAAGAAAAGCCTGGTAACACAGGGCAGTTTTACACAGTTTGATGTTCTGTCTCCCTCTGTAAGGCAGCTCCTGCCTTGAACATGAGCCTGGCGTGTTCCTTGAGCACCACAGCTGCCTAATGGACCAGGATCCTTGGTGACAGCCATGGACTGGATTGTCACCCCTGATAATGCCCTTGCTCTGAGAAGTCTCATTTCAGCACAGCCTGCTGGTAATCCCAATGGGGCTGGTTCCTGCTCTTAATTCCCAGCTGCTCCATCTTCAAGCAGTAACTCACTTAAGGGGATTTCAGTGTCTGCCACACTCTGGATAGGTGAGGACAAGTGTGTTTTCCCAGTCCAGTGAGGAAGCTCTCTTATAAGGAATGATGTGCTATTAGTCAGGCCTGATTTCCCATGGATGAAAACACATAGCATTTTATTTTGTTTCCCCACTTGTTTTTATCCTATAGTTTTACAGCTGATCATTACATTCTGACAGAACAGAGAAAAGTTGTTCTGCTAACCAGACTTATCACAAATGTCCAGCCTCCCCAGTATTGACAATTAGCAAGTGTTCTTCAGATGAAGGGGATTGTCCAATATGGGAACATCAATAAAGCAATAGGGTGATTAACAAAACACTGAAAATGTATGGATATGTCTGAAGCTGTCTGATCTGGCTCTTCACAAAGCAAGCAAGCAAATAATAAGGTTAGTCAGAAGACAGATTCATCACCGTCATGAAACCAAATTGGTTTTTTATAGGATTGTGTGATTGAAAAGATTCTTGTGGGATGATCTGGCTGGAGACCAATGAGATGTGACCGAAGGTGTTTGGGAGATTGCAGCTTCTTCCCTGCAGCCTGCAGTAATTACTTGGAGCAAGAAAGGTAGTCAATACCCACATACATCTGCTGTTCATGCTGGCTGTAAGTCATCTCATCTCATATGTGCATCTCTTCAAGGGTATTTTTTGGTTCTCTGCACTGTGGCAGAGGAACAGCAGAAAAAGTTATGCCTTGATAGGAATTTGCATTGATTCTTGCACCAGAGAACTGCTGAGGGGATGGCAGGCTGTGCTGTGCAAGCGCTGCTGTCCATGAAGAGTGGTTTGGGCTGTTGGGGGAGGTGGTGTTGGTCAGCAATAGGAAAAGGACTACAAGGAAGCCTGGATTAAACTTTCCCCAGGATAAACCTAACAACTGTACCTAAGCATAGTGGAATTTCACAGTGCAATTTTGCCTTGTTACTGGCTGCTTTATGTGATCCTGCATCAGGTATCTTTGGGCATCTTCCCTTAGAGCCTGTTGCTTTTCTGCAGCTCCCTGTTTCCAGCATGTTTCTGGATCTAGCCACCTCTCTCTGACCAATTCATACATTTCAGTCTGTAAGATTTCCTAGATAACTTCCCGGCACAAATGAGAAGTTTGATGATCCACAGACCACATGGCTTGTCTGATCCCAAGCTTTTTTCACTCAAAAAAGCAGGGCAGTGATTTCAGGTATCAGCTACTCTTGCTGTTGTCTCTGTCTCAATTTGTTTCTTGCCAAGGGCTGGAAAGTGGGTTGCTATTGTCTTAGGCTGCTGTTTGGAAGTATCAGTTCCATACCTAATTATGCATGAAATCAGACTGGTTCTTTAGATACTTTGAAGTTTTTACAAGCATGACATAGAGTAAGAATAGTACAGAAATAGACCAATATTTCCTCTTACTTTGAAGTTACTAAATGTACATCTAATTACAAAGTGATTAAGACAGAGTCACCACAATATGTCTCTTCCGAACATAGTTTTGAAGCAGTATAAATACCCTTAAATATAAAGCATTTCACAAATAGGAGAGCAAGAGCTGTGGAGTTGGGCTCTTTGTGCAGTCTGAATTTTATACTGAACTTCAAGTTGCCTTTCAGTGAGGAACAGCATTACATAAAACATCAAAGCCTTTCTGTGTGCTGCACGGAAAGAAAGATCTACCTGCTTTAAAAAGCAGAATCAGTGATGGAAGACATTGCTTAGTTGTCTGTTTCTACAACTTTTCCTAGTCTTTTTTTAATAATCATTTATTTATAAGTTGTAGGATTAATGCCTGAGCTGCTTTAAAATGAAGACCTGGGGATGCTCCAAGGTTAACAATCACATATTTTTCATTTTCTTAATGTTCTATTTCAGTTAATAAAAGCTATTGCACCCAGTGATAACAGTTACCCAGAACAACAGATAATTGAATAGGTTTAATGGAGCTTTGATTTCAAAATACTTGCCTTGAATGACAATATGCAAAGTTAAATAAATGATGGATGAGCAAGATTAAATGGAACAGAACTCTAATCTTCCTTACATAATATAGGAGACATTAATATAATTCTAAATACCTGTAGTTAAAGCTATGAATGTCAGTCAAGGAGAACACAATGCCGCTGGCAAACCTTGATTTGTGGTCTGGGCACAGTTTTGCACAAGCAGGAGCCCCTGAGCAAACTGGATTTGGAAGCTGAATGCCTGAACACATCCCTAGGAAAGCACATGCCTGTTCTGACTCAATGGTAGCAGCAGCCCATGGACATGTGGGTTAATTTTGGGTTAAAACCCAGGTCCTGTTGGGTTCCTCTAAGCTTTTGCTCTGCCCTGCCATCCACTGGGCCCACGGTGTTACAGGAATTGTGTCCTTCATAATGGCCACTTTTGGAAGATGGGTGAGATTTCTGCAGAAATCCTTAAATTACCTTTTTCAAGCCCTTCAAGTGTGAAGAGACAAGGTGCTCTTACCCCACCACTGATTTAAGCAAAGGCTCTCAGCATCCTTTTGGAAATGATGCAAGGTTAGTGAACCTGGCAGTGCTTCAACACTATTTTTAAGAGATCCATGAAGGTCATTCAGGGATTTATAAATCTAAGAAATGTTAGGTAAGGCTTCCTGCTTGTGTTCAGCCTGGTCAAGGGAAGAAGCTGATCACTGCTTTCCTCCAGCAAAGCTGTCTTCAGCACTGGCTGAAACCATGGGCTTGTCCCACCTTCCTCTCATCTCAGGGAGGTGCTTTCATTCTATCTCTGCCAGGAGATACTGTAGGAAAACAGGCAATCTCTTCATAACACACCTGTTCTTTCCAGTGCTGGACAGTGGGCCAGTGTTCAGTAGGTGCAACTGAAGCAATTAGCAGAGTAACATGGGGTTAGAAAGGCATTCCTGTTGTCTAATGATCCAGAAGAAAATAGTATCATCATAATAATATGGTTAATTTAAAAAGTCGCAAGTCTGCCCTGATCTGATTATGATGTTAAACAGTAAAAAGGGACTGAGAAATCGAGTGCAGTTGATTCCCAACATTTTCCAACAGGAAATCCCAAGTGTGCATGCAGGGAGGAGGGAAGCCAAAGTGCTGGGGAATGGAGAGCTTTAAACAGGGAATGGTATTGCCAAGCAACATGTTCATTGTGATCTGAGACCCAGGGAGAGGCCGTGGCTTCATGCATTTGGAGCTGTGCTTGTTCAGCATGTGGAGATCATGATGCCTGCAGGAAACCCAATTTTTTTTGTCCTGATCCCCCAGACTCTCCATGCTTCTCTCTGCAGGAGCATGGAGAACTTGGTGTGATCAGGGAATTATGTATCAATGCCTTCTAGTAACTGTGTCTATTTTAGCATTCCCAGTTTGTAGAAGATTGACTTGAACCAGAAAATAAAGACATCCTATGTGTTCATCCCACTGACCCAGCTTTCCTCCAAGGCAACCAGGGCTGTCCCTGCTCATAAACAGCTGGGACAGTTTCTTTCAGACTCAAATTCAGTTCAGAGACATATTGCTTCTCTCTGACTCTTCTGGATCAAGAAAAGGACTCTTTTCAGCCACCAGACTGGGATGATAATCAAGTCTCATCAGACAATATCAGGGTCATGTGTTAATAAGACTGTAAATCTCAGAGTAATTTCTCTGAAAGCTGCAGTGAAGTCATAGACTTTGGCAAAAAATATCAGCTGAGTCGTTCCAACCTTATTTATCTGAGAAAAGCAGTTATAGGTAATTTGTGAATTGTGCAAAAACATGAACTCATGCATAATAATCTTAATGGAGCTTGTTTACATCTTCTTCTTCTGCATAATTAGCAAAACATATGATCTGAGTTGTTCTCCTCGTTTAGAGCCCTGTGTTGGCTGGTTGACACAGCAGAGCTGGTGCTGCCAAGAGCTGTAGTGGGTAATGTTTTCTGATAGATTTAGTGTGGGATGTCTGTGCACAGCAGTAGGGTCTGTAAATATACAACAAAAAAGATCAAGGCCATCATAAACAGTGATATCTGCTGCAAACCAGAGCTGAGGGTCCAGCACTGGCATCTCCTCCGTGCCCTGCACAAGTGAGTGCCATCAGCTGTGTCTCAAATCAGTGCTGAGTGACTGATTGCATCACAGCCTTGAGACTGTGCCTTCTAATTAGATATGCAGAGTGAATAATTTGAGTTCAATTAGGTGCTGCTGGCTGGACAACCGGTGGTGTAATGCATATCCACACTGAATGTTATAATTAACCTGTTTCATGTCCTTGGTTACTGACTCTTGGCACTGGAAATAGGTATTTTGGATTGTTTGGGATTTTGTGGGGTTTTTTTTTCCTATTTTGGCATTATTTTACAGCATCCAGCTAAATTAAAGCCAGCATTAGGTGTTATTTAACATCTTTCTACAAACTTTACAGGAAAGCAGCATTGTTTGCATGTGTGTGGCTGTTCTGGAGTGTAGGATTGCTCCTTTCCTCCTTTCTCAGGGAATTTTCTCGCATTTGTTGCTAAGAGACAATAATGACTGGGACTTATGAGAGACCCAAGAAGTTGCAGTGGTTCAGGGAAGGGTGCACCTGGCTGCTCCCACTGAGGGGTTTCTCTTGGTGGGGCAGAGATACCTCAAGAACTGGCTGGGGAAGGGGCTGGGTTCAGCCCCTGTCTCTCTCACTATGGAGGGGAGACAGGATGTGGGGGGAATTCACTGCCACCACCACCATGGGGTTCTGTCTTCTTCTGCTGAGAGTGGGCTCCGAATCATCCTGCACACTGCGGGGGTTTGGTACCTTATTGGTTCCTGAAAAAAGGCAATTTTCCCTGGTATTTCAGACACAGGGCCAAAATTTTGCCAGTGAGGTGTAACTCAGCTGGAGATGCTCTGACATTACTGCTTTGTTACTGCCCATGGGGTGGAATCCTGCTGGTTGGATTCCTTGTGCGGCAGTGCAGTGTCACAAGACTTGTCTTGGCTCATCTCCTCAGCACATCTCCAGGTCCTGCAACACGTGGTGCTGCTGCAGGACTGTCCCTGTGTCTGTCCCCCACCCCTGCCTCCCCCAGGAACACCATGGTCCCTGATGCCCATGGAGCCAGCAGGAAAGTCTCCCAGAGCAGAACAAGTGGTGAGGAGTGCAGTGTGGGGTTTTCATTCAGACACCCCACAGGAGGATGAGATTTCCCCCAGCATGGGATCATCAATGCTCTTGCCACCACGCTGCTCCCTCCTAAAACTGCCTGTGTTCAGTCCTGCAGTGTATTTCAGGAGATGCCAGGCTGTTTCTTTGTGGTTGTTTATGGCTTCAGATGTTTTCCCTTTTACTGCATATTTCAGATGCAATAAAAGAGAAATGAAGGGGCCATTAAAGGAAAAATGCTTTTCCCTGGCATTATCTACTCTGTGGGATGTTTCCAGAGTTGCTCCTGGATGAGTGCTGCCTGTACCCCTGCACCATTTGCCCTGTTACTTACAGGATGCTCCCTTTGGTAGCTGGTGCCCCTTTTCTGGGCTGATTTCCCTCCCCTCCAGCCCACTGAGGTCCTGCCCACAGGCTGCAGAAAGAGGAGATGCTGAGCCCATGGCTGGGGGCAGCTGCAGCCAGAGTGCAGCTGCTGCTCTGGTACTTCTGCATCCTTTCTGAGCCAGGCCAGCTGCTCTCAGCCCTGGCTGAAAAGCTTGGCCAGGTGCTGCTCTTTCCTGAGCTTTCTGTGTTGCTACAGAAGATTGGATACCCTAGGAAGCAAGCCTGGAGCATAAACCTTATGATTTATGACTAGAGCTCCTTCTAAGTGTGTAAGTCATGAACCAGCTCTGCAGCATATCCTGCATAAGTCTGGGAACCTGAGAGGAAAAAAAAATAATGTAATTAAAATTGATGTGACCCATATGCACACAGAGCATTTGTTGGAGTGCAGGGTCTCTGCATACACTCCTCTTGGTGTTAGGGAAATTCTGGGCTGGTAACTCATCAGGGGGTGCAAAAGGCACAATCCCACTGTTAGTGCCCTTTCCCTGCCAGTCTTCATGGACAAGCTCCAAAGGCACTAAAGAAAAGCAACTGAGGACTTCTTAGCAGGCAAAGTGACACATCTTCCCCTTTCCTTGGTCCTGGGAATAGCTGAGCACTTTGGAGACTTCCAAAACAACTCAAGTGGGATGTTAACATCCTCTGGAGGCCAGGGACAAGGAGCATCAGACTGGAAAATGGGTACCCTCAGCACCAACAAACAGACCCCCCTCTTTTTCTCTCCAGCACTGATGTAGATGATGAGACCACCATTGATTTTCTAATTACAGCCCTTGCCTTGTGACTTCTGCCATCTGCTAGGGGTGAAGGTACCTTGAGGGCATCATTATTTTAAATCCTACTTCATAAGGAATAAAGTATTAAAGGAGGGCAAGATGACCTTGTCAGACAAATTTGATACTGGTTTTCTGATTGTTTACTTCATAAAGAGTTTATAACAGGTTTATAGCAAACGTGATTGATTAAGGTAAAAGGATTGAAGGAGAGTCTCTCCCAGCCTTGCAGATCTTTGAAAATAACATCATGAAGAATTTATAATCATCAGCAGCAGTATACTTTGTAGTCAGCACTGGACTGGTGTAGAATAAGCTGATTTTAATGCAGCTAAATACAAGGCAAGGTACAAGGCAAAATAAATGTAGGCTGTGTGGGAAAGATTTTGTTGCTTTAACAGAATGCTTCAGAGGAAAATTTATGATTTACAGCTACCAGATGCTTTAGTGTTTGCAATGGCCCTGGGTGTCTGACTTGGGGGTCTGGTGTCTGCTCAGTGAGAGCCAAAAACCTGAACTGTTCTCTGTCATCTGTGCTGCAGAAGTGAGAGGTGGCTGAACAGCTCCTGGTGCTCCCACAGCACCATCCTGCACCTCCCCTGGCCCTTCAAGAGGCAAGAACTTCACCCTTGGCTCTTCCTCAGCCCAAAGGTCACTGTCACCACGTGTTGTTTTTGTTTTCTATCTAGCAAAGTCTTAAAAATGCTTCTGCTGGCAGGAACAGCTCTCTTCGTGCTGGTGCTCAGGACTGTCAGTGGGGACTTAATTTGTCTTTTACAATTTGCAGCTCTGTGTTCTCACTGCTCCACACATCACCCTGTGGCAGTCAATACTTCTAATGGGTGGAATTGGCAGAGCTCTTGCTTAGGCAAGGAAAAATCTGTCTCTGAGGCTGTCATTAGGAGACAGCTTAAATAGTGCTACAGGTGAGCTCACAGGAGAGAAACTCTCACAGCAGAGTTTTTCACTGTATGAAAAGCCCTGTGTGAATTTGGGGCTGCAAGCAGGAGACTGAGCAGCAGCTGTGGGGGCTCACAGCATATTTCTCCTGAGGGGCTGCACTTCACTGGGAAGGGGCCACTGGCCAGAATTTTCCTTTGTCTTCATCCATGCTTTATTTGAGCCATCCCTGGAACATTGTGGTGACAGCAAAACCTGACATTTTCTGCATGATAATGGCAGAGCAGTGGCCCTCAGCTGTAGAGATGTGTTTGATGCTCCAACATTTTCTGTGATTTGTGGAGGGGAAAAACCCCAAACCCACAGAAATTGTGTTCATTTTTGGCAGGTAGCTCTGTTGTTTATAGGAAAAGTAACAAAGGAAGAATCCTTCCTTCCCTCCTGCTTTCCTTCCCTCCCTCCCTGCCTCTTTGGGATGCATTGCAGATGCCAATAGATGCATTAGGGAGAATTTGTGAAATGATTGAATAGCAGGACTGGCAGATAATGCAGAAAGTAATTTTGCCCTGTGCTTGCTCCAAGACAGGAACCACTTAGGTGTAGATTTCTGTCTGCCCTCATCTCAGGAGCCCATCCCAGGAGCTCTGATGGACCAATTTCCAGAGGTCACAACTATTTACCCCTATGATCCTGTCAAACCCTCCTTTCCTCCATGAAGAACAGGCATCAGAAGTGTTAATCCTTATCAGGTTTCTCAAGGTTTGTCTCACTGGCTTTTATAATTTCCATTTTCCTTTCCCGTTTTTGGTTGTTTGCTTGAAGTCAGATTTCATCCCAGCGCTTCTCTCAGGCTCCTGCCAAGCTCATCTGAGATGAACCCTTGAATTCATGAGCACAGAATCACTGCTGCCTTGCCTTGCCTTGCCGTGCTCCCTCCTTGCCTTGCACGCCTGGTTCCTGCCCTGAAGTCATTAATTTTCAAGCTGAGGCTTCTGTGGGATAACTGGAAAAAGAAACCAGCACCTTCCACACCCGGTGCCCGCCGCAGGAATTTCTGCTTTCATTTGTTCCCCTCCAGCACCTTCAGCTCACCTTAAAAGCTGGCAGTGGAAGCTGTGCTGTGGCTGGGAGCAGTGTTTGTGGCTGCCCCTGTGTCACTTGTGGATGTGGAAGTCATGGAGTGATCCCAAATTGCCCCATTCTCACGGTCCTGAGCTTCAGAGGAACAAGGAAAGTGAGCACTGATCACTTGGGGCGACAGGACTCGTCTCAGCAGCTTCCAGCACAGGCTGTTATATCACAGGATAAAATTAGACTCTGACCTTGAAACCTATATGTGGCAGAGCAGGAGCTGTAGCCTTGAAGCCACCCACATCCCATGTAATTCTCAGGATATTATGCACTTTGAAAATGCTTGTCTTTCATTCTGACAAGCTTAAATCTTTTCTTATGGCGCAAAGTGATCCAGCCTTCTTTCCCAGACTTTGTCTCCCTCCCTTTCTCTCCACTGTGCACCATGCTTAGAACATTTTCTCCTAAAGCATCTTCACCAGAAAAAAAAAAATCCTTTTTATCATGCATACAGCAGCGTGAAAGAGAGCACTGTGCCAAGCCTCAGCTCTGCTCAAGAGTTACTGCAGCTGATATATTTATCTCCCAGGCTCAGCTCCCCCTGGCAGTCCATTCATGGGGAAAAAAACCCAGCAAACCTCACCCCCCCAAAAAAAAAAAACCCAAGAGGAAAGCAAGACTGAAGCCTTGATTATAAATAGATTTTGTGGAGAAGCAATATTATCTGCTTAAGAAGCAAGCAAACAAACAGGAATGCACACAAAGAGAGCCTGTGTCTCCTTTTGTCCTCTGAGAGCCACCTTGCTGCTCTTGGTGTGATGGCAGAAATGAGCAAACAACAGAACAATCAAAATAATGAATGTTTTGGTACTTGTATTTAGTGAGAATGTGACTGCCCCTCCATGAACAATAGGTGTGGTTGCAGTTCAATGAAAGTATAATAAATCCATCGCAAGTCTGGGGAGATCCCACTGATTTCCACTTCAGTGGAAGCCGATAGCAAAGTGAGGGATTTTATGACCAAGTCAATGGCAAACCGCACAATTACATGTGTACAAAAAGGACTAGAAACTCCAATAGCCCCCAGGAGCCCAAACCAGCCTGGCTGGGCTTCAGTCTAGCAGGTGTTACTACCAGGAGTGTACCATCATCACTTTATTTCATTTTATGCCAATTGTAATGTGCACAAAGCAACAGGTTAATACACAGTAAATCAGGATAGGAACTGTCCTTTCTCATTTGTGTTTGCACTATTCCATGCTCAAGTTTTTCATTAGCAGTTAAGCCAAGTTTTTAAAATCAAATGTTGAAAAAACTTTTAAAAGCACATTTTTACAACAGTTTTTGTAATTTTTCTCAGAGGTTTTTTAATATGTATATAGTAACTACTAACACCTGTGGTTTGGTAGAAATATTATTTACATATAACACATTAAAATCACATTTATTGTGAATAATGAAAGCTAGAAACCCTTTCCTGAAATATTGACATTTTAAAGCTCAAAATAATAGTAATGAAGTCTACATATTTAAAAAGAAAGAATTTGCTCTCAGCAAACACCTTTGATTGTTTTTCCTTGCAAAGAGAATGCTTCCAGTAAGAGTTGTGTCTCTCCAGTGGATGCAACCCTCACTGCAAAATGATGGAATGAATCCAGTGCTGGAGTATCAGCATGTGAATCCATTTCTCCCTTTCTCCCTCAGTGAATATCCTGATGCTGACAAGCACTCTTAGTAAGTAGAGTATTCTTAGTAATGTGGAGTATTTTTGCAGTGGCTGGAGGTGAGGACTCTGTCTGCCTCACAGACCCCAGGATAAGAGTGAGAGAGAGACTTGAATGAGGCTGGGAAATGTTTGTTCTTGGGTTGAAATGATTAAAACAATCTGACCATATGTAACACATAATGAAAGTGTAGGTACCCTCCTGGCACGGCCAAGGAGCCCTTTAATAATGAAACATTGCACCTCTGACAGTGATGAGCCTTTTGGATTACTGAGTCTTGGGAGAACAGATTCCTGGTTGGATTGGAATGGTCTGATTTACACCCAGATAAACTCTGGGCCAGACTGAAAATGTGCCTTTGCTTGATGGAAGATTTTGGACTGAATTGTGGGAGAGAAGATGGCTCATGGGGCTGTGCTTAAAGGTGTTTTAGTGCCTCTTGTCACGCACAACACTTTAGGGAGACTTCTGAAAGTTCATTAGAGGATATATTCCACTCCCACTTTCTCTCTCTCTTGATCTCATGATCTCTTCTTGTCTATTCTCTTTTCTTTCATTAGCACTTTATATCATTTGACACTTCATCAGGATGATGGCCTGTTTACTGTATGCAAATAGTCCCCGAATTATGCATGAATAATTATGATTTTGCATATTGGTTTCCTGAACTGGCATATTGCCATGTAAAATTAGCTCCACTTTAACATGAGCACAGAAACACACTGACACATCCAATTAAACCTGAAGGAAGAGCTCACCTTGAAGGGAGCAAAAGGGAAAGAGCAAAGGAGCCAGGCGGGTGCAGCCATGATCCCCAGAGCTGGGGCAGTGGTGTGCAGTGGAACGGGCTCTTTTTGCACTGCAGCACCTCTGGTGATCCAAGGTGCCTTCCAGGCATCACCTTCTCAGGTGGCAGCCCTGAGCTGACCCAGCCAGGACAGGGATCTGTGCATTGCTTGAAGCCAGAGCTGACTGCAGGACCTGCCCTGCCCTGCACAGCCCCGGTGAGCAGCCTGTGGTCAGACTGTGAGACGGGAAGGAGGCACGCTGAGGATTTGAAGCCTTCTGCATTTCAAGATTTGTGTTCTTCAGGACTGGGTCCCAGCTGAGGCTCTGGGGCTGGCTGGGTTGGTGTGGGCACTCCCGAGGTCACACGTGTCTGTCCCTGTCTGCCAAGGCACCCTCTGTGCCATCCTGTGCATGAAACGCCCTGCATAATTGCAAATCAAATAATTAAACTTAAATGTGGTACTTACATTTTATTTCTCTGCCATTTTAATTGCCTGTAAAATCTGCTCCTGAGTGGCCAGCCTGCCTCTGATCAGATGAACCAACCTGCTTAAAAGGAGACTTCAAAAGCTGAAGGCACCTTGTTTTCTCTTGCTGCCAAGCAAAGGCCAGGGGTGAGCCCACTGCACTCATGCTCTGGCATCACCATCTTAAGAAGTTTTGCTATGCAAACCCCCTCAGCAGGGCCACTTTATGCAGCAGATCTAAAAGGGAGGCTGGAGGTGGTAGCAGCCCTTTCACAAGAAAGAGTACAAGTACTGAAGATCTTTTCGCCTTTCTAGTATTTCTCCCAGGATGACATGGAATATATTTAGAGAAGGGCTGAAGACAGACATTCAAGTAGGCACAGAGAAACTATTGAGAAGCTGTTTTCAGTTGGCAATAATTCTGGTATGAATCCGTGGTGACCCTTTGAGTAAGCTCTTTGGTAGGTTTGTATTTAATAGCTGCAAGCTCACGTGTCTCTGCATAAATGTTCTAGTTATCCTCTCCTCTTTGAATTTCCTGCCAGGACAAAGCTGTTGATTGAACCTGTTTGAGCAAATCTTAAAACATCTGCATCAGTCTTGGTGTTACAGGGCTTTGTTCTGTGATGCTTGACAAGGGCTAATTAAAACAATTGTTATTAGCTATTCTATCTGAAATATTATCTGAATGACTCCATCTGAAATGTTTTGTGTGTATTGCAGCACAGGAACCCCAGGACAGATGAATAGTGCTGCCCTGTAATTGCAGGCATTCTTGGCTCTGCTCCATGTTTGGTGAGTGTTATTTTAGATCAAAGTTTGATTTTTGGTGGGGATCTGTCTAAACTCATGACAGCAGTGAGCAAAAGGACCAGTTAACATAAAAACCCATGTCCTTTCTCTCAAAATCTGATCAGTAGACACACTATTCTCCCAAAAAGTCTGTTATACATCAAAACCAGCTTAAATAGTTCATTAAAACATCTTTTTTTTTCTATTAAAAAGAGAACCAGTAAACAAATCATAATACTTTTATTACATTTTAGTGTGAATCTGATTTCTTACCAAATGGAAGCAATAATACTTTCTTTGTGTGCCTTGCCTTCTTAGCACATGGTGCCATAAACTCAGTGACATCTACAGAAAGGTGAGTTGCTGCTCCTTGTTCCATCCAGCAAGCAGCAAAGATGATGAAATGAATCCAAGCAAATCCCCATCTATGGACAAAGTCAAAAGAGAATTTAATGTCTGATTTTTCAGAATCAGCAGAGATAGAGCTATATGAGTTTTTTTTCATTGTGGAGTATCACATTTCCTTCAGATTGAAAGATCTGAGTAATTCCAGAATGCTTCCTCTTGTCTCCCTCCTTTTTTAACTAGACCCTTCTACTGGGGTTTGGGACAGGGGCCATCTTTTGGCTGCCTGCCCATGGATCATCCTGCATGACTGAGCTGTCAATGCCATTGGGGAGCTCTGGCTCAGTGTCCCCAGTGCCTTGTGCTGTGTTCTGGAGCCTTTCCATGTCCCCTCTTTGAGCCCATTCCTTGCTCTCTGTTTGGTTCAGGCTGGGAGGATGCTGAGCAGTGATGGCCCCTCCTGAGGGCCATCAGGGGGAGTACAATCAAAGATGAAATGACATGTTAACTTCTGGATTATAACTAATCCCCCTGGAAATAATCATTTATTCAATCAACAAAATAAAATCATTTACAACTCAGCACTGACTTGTGCTGGTTTCTGGGAAGGTGATTGATCCCTGTTCCTCCCCTGGCAGCTCCACAGGCATTGCACAGGGCTGGGGCTGCCAGGAGCAGGCGGAGCTGCATCTGCACTCAGGCAGGAAAGCAGGCTGGGGAGCTGGCAGGGCTCTCTCATGGAGTAGGGTCTGTGGGGTGGTACTGAGCTGGTGACAGTGGGGAACGTGGATGCTGAGCCTGCAGCACTGTTCCACTGCATCATTTTCACCCATTTATTTACCTCCCCAGTGGTGAAAATCCTCTTGAATCCAGCTCAGAAAGTGATTACTGGGGCCTGTGATCAAGCTGCTGTTTCCACTCACCTTTCTCCCTCTGCAATTTACCCTCTGACTCTTGATAATCCCTGTGGCTGAGGCTGGAGGGGCTGGAGCAGGGCTGTGGATTCAGGAGTGTCACAGACATATTTTATGAAAAATCCTTTTGCCAGGATCTTTTCTCTTGAGAAGCTGAGAAGCTTCAGCTTCTCCATGTTTTGCTGCTTTGGAATGTGATTTGGAGAATTGTTTACCCAGCATGTGAAATTGTTTTTACTTGATGACCAATGACAGCCACCTGTGTCGAGGCTGTGAGCAGTCACAAGATTTTATTATCATTCTTCTCCTTTCCTTGCAAGCTTTCTGATGAAATCCTTCTATTCTTTTAGTATAGTTTTAGTATATAATTTTCTTTTAATATAATATATATAATAAAATAATAAATCAGCCTTCTGAAACGTGAAGTCAAGATTCTCATCTCTTCCCTCATACTGGGACCCCTATGAACACCACTGCACAGGAGGGCTTTGGGCACCCACACACAGCTGGCTCAGCCACCCCATTCCCTGTGTCACCCATCCCATCCCATCCCATCCCATCCCATCCCATCCCATCCCATCCCATCCCATCCCATCCCATCCCATCCCATCCCGTTCCCTGTGTCACCCATCCCATCCCATCCCATCCCATCCCATCCCATCCCATCCCATCCCATCCCATCCCATCCCATCCCATCCCATCCCATCCCGTTCCCTGTGTCACCCATCCCATCCCATCCCATCCCATCCCATCCCATCCCATCCCATCCCGTTCCCTGTGTCACCCATCCCATCCCATCCCATCCCATCCCATCCCATCCCATCCCATCCCACCCCATTTCCTGGCTCCCCCATCCCATTTCCTGGCTCCCCCATCCCATTTCCTGGCTCCCCCATCCCATTCCCTGTGTCACCCACCCCATTCCCTGTCTCCCTTGCTGCCAGCTCATGTTCCACCTCTCCAGGCCCTGTGGGTGCTCTGGACCAGCATTACAGCCTCTCCTCCTGATCTCTGTGATTTCATTAACAGAGGCTGGGGATGATCCTCTCAGTGCAGACATATCTAATCTCCTGCCTGGGGATTTGACCTGGGCACACACAGACAGCTGGCACCAGATCCACCCCACAGAGCCCAGTGGATCCTGAGAGGGAGACGGCAGAGGAAGGAAAGGGAGTTTCTGTTCCCACCATCCAAGGATGGAGGAATCAGAGGCTGGGAGAGGCTCCCTCCACCAGTGCCAATGGGCACAGCTGGCTGGAGGGCTGAGTTTTCACCTGCTGACTGTCTGTGCCTCTCTGCCAAAGCAAAAGGATGTTTAATTGGTATGGAAATAAGCCAGCAACATCCTACATCTTCTTTTCTCTTCCTGGAAGCTCACAGGGAGAGTGATTGGGGATTTGAGCTTTGCAGAGATCTGAGATATCTTTCCCCAAAACACACATTTCAGCCTACTCTGCTCATGCTGTATTTTTTTATATTTTCCCTGTTTTTCATCTGCTTTCCATGTTTTTCTTATCATGACAATGGTGGTGAAAAATAAACACTGCAGCCAACAATGCTGTTCTAATAAAGCTGCAGTTAAAATAGCAAAGAGAATGCAAATTAAATACCATAACCATTTAGAAAATGTACTTTTTATTAAATATGAGTACTTTCCATCTCAGCTTTAAAACGTGGGTGGATTCTATTAAATTTAATAATTTTCCTGGAGGATTGCAGGGTAAAGGTGTTGCACAATTGCACAGATAACAAATAAGGGTGACTTTTAAAAACAGCACAGAAAGGTGCAGTTGTTAAATATATGGATCATAAAGATGCTCTGTTGTTGACTCAACCTCTCCCTTCTCTTTTCAAGTCTGCTTTCCTCTGATGTTGCTGCTCTCCATGGCTCCCAGAATGAATTTTTCACAAACATTATTTATATATTTATAAACATAAACACCAGTAAACTTGGCTTTTTTAGTGCATTGCAGATTTCCTTTTGGCTTCAGTCAGAGCAGGATTGAGCATCCAGGAGCTGAGCCTTTGGGCTTGGACTTCAGTGCTGACATCCAGCCCCTGCTCAGGCTGCTGTCTGTCTCCAGGGGCTGGAGATTCAACATTTTTTAATACTTACAGCTTGCACCTGGACATGTGAATGCTGTGGCCAAGTCTTGGCTAACAGGAGATGTCTGCTTTTCTTTCAGGTTCTTGCAAGGCAGTTCCTGTGTGTAACCACAGCTGCTGCAGAAACCGTCCTGCGGCCACCTGCTCTCCCCAGGTGTCAGCACCCAAATCCTGCTGTGGGTCTGGCCTTTGGTGACCATTCCCCAGGAAATCCCAGGAAATTGCCATCCTGGGACCTCTGAATGGCACAGCTTTACAGCAATGCTGAGCAGGTAAACTGAGCAGTGCTGCAGTTTGTGAGCGTGGCCCAAGGCTGACTGCAGTGCACCCAGCCTCGTGCTGCCTTCCAGCTGGTTGTTGATTCTTCCAGAACCATCCTTTTCTCAGCACTTTCTGTTCAGTCTATTCCTCTGGAGGACTCGTGAAGCTCTAGCAGTGACAGACCTGACGTTGCAAAAAGCTAAGGTGTTCCTGTAGTTTGTTTGCCTGCCAGTGCACCTGAATCACCTTTTCCATTTCGTTTGTTCTGAATTTCCCTTCTGAGAAAAAAAAAAAAAAAAAAATCCAGAAACAGGAGATTCCTGGGGGAATGCTGCTGCCTTGCCCTCTGCCTGGCTCCCGGAGCTGTGTGTGCTGCTCCTGTGAAGATGGGCTGGATCCCAGCTCTCAGAGCTCATCCTTTCAGGCCTCATGGAGCGCTGGGGATGGCTGCACTCCAGGAATGGCCATGCTGAGCTGGGGATTGCTGTAAATCCTCTCATTTTGCAGGTGTTTGGTGCAGTGTGGAAGGCGCAGCATCACCTGCACTGAGCAGCAACACACCAGGCATCAGAGGACACCACAGAGTGACAAAATGTCAATTTGCCATAGGAAGTTGTCCCCAGCCAGAACTGGTTTTGAGACAAAAATACAGCAGGCTGGATGGATGGTGCAATGAAATCGTGCATGACAGGGTGTGCTGGTTTAGCACAGCCTGGTTTTTGGCAGTGGGGGGAAGCCACAGAGGTGGTTTCTGTGAGAAGCTGCTGGAAGCTTCCACCATGTCCAACAGAGCCCACCTCTGATGGCTCTGGAGATGGAAATGCTGCTGGCCCAGTTAGAGAGGTTGGGGCACGTGAGTAGAAAATTACCTTCCATATAATTTCATTCTCTGTAAGTACAACAGTAAAAAGGCCTGAGGATATCTTTCACTGTTTTATGACAAAAATAGAGTGAAAAATCAGATAGTGGGAACTGTCAGTGCTAAGCATCATAATCTGTGTATGTGAAGCTTGGAGAGTAGCTGTTAGTAGATCTTTCAAGGTTAATGTAACTGATTTTATTTTGTTGATTGGATAAATGATTATTTCCACAGGGATTAGTTATAATCCAGAAGTTAACATGTCATTTCATCTTTGATTGTGCTCCTACAAATCTTCCATACAACCTCTCAGGCAGACAGCTCTGCCAGCTCAGCACTTTTTATGGATGGATTTGTGGCAAAGCAAATTATTGTGGTGTGTCTTTGGATGAGTTCCGAAGAAAAATACTGCAATGATGCATTTCCCCCTTTGAAAAATGGCAATTCGTTGAAAATGAAAGGTGTCACAGAACTTTGGCCAAGACATATGACTTCCTTATTGCTATTCCAGTTGTCATGATGCTGAGAGTCCTGGGTTTCTACACCCACTTCCCTTGGAGCCCTGGCTTGCATGAATCCTTTTAGATATCTGTAGGAGGTGGTAAAGGGCAAATTCTGTAAACCTGGTGCTGAAAATTCCCCCGTGCATAGACAAATATGACTTAGCCAGTGTAAGGAATGCAGAGTGGGGGCTGGAAGGGAGAGAGATAAAGGATGGCTGGATGTGGATCTTCTCCAGGAGCTGCTGTTGTGCTGTCAGCCACTTCTCTGGAGTTCAGCTGGAATATGCTGCAAAGTGGAGTCATCTTTGGCTCTAGGCACAGGCACAAAGATGATGTTTTCAGATCAAGGCATCTTTCCAAACTTAATCAGCCAAAACATTTTTAAGCCTCACCAATCCAGTCTACACAGCTTTTTAAATTTAATTGGCATTATTAAGTTTTTAAAGGAGGAGAAAAATACACCATAAAACAAGTGTGAATGTAGAGATAGCTTCATGATATTTAGAAGCGCATCAATTTGCCTCTGAATAGAAATATTAGTGAAAGAATGTGACTTGCATAATGCAAAATCTTTGCTTTCTCGCTAGGTACTGCAAGAAGAATCACAAACATTAGCAAAGTTCAGGAAGTCACAGCACCCTTTTCTGTTTTTCAGCTTTGCAGAAATCCATGCTTTCTGATGTTTTAACGTATTTTATTATATATTATCTTTCTATTTGTATTAACATAATTATGTTTGTGTTAATATTTTCTATACTAATGCTTAATTTTTTAATGGGATGGCACCTTGGAGAGATAGTGAGTGCACCTGTGTTTTTGAGTGTTGCAGCCTAGAAAGGGGCCTGCTTCAGGTGATTTGTTTTCAAATGCAATCTTGGCACAAGAGCAGCAGTGCAGAGCTCATGCACAAGCCCAAAGGGATCAGGGGATGCTCAGCACCCAGGCATGGGCTGCAACAGGCGCTGGGACTCTTGGCAAATAATCTGCCATGAGTGGCAGGTCCTGAGAGGCTGCTGAGGTGTGCTCTGGGATTTACAAGGTCCAGACCCTCCTGTTCATCCAGAGACAATCATTGCTCCATAGTAGCAGGTTTTGCCTCTGCCTCCTGGTGAATCAACATTTCTCTGAGAACTTCTCCCCTGCACTGCCTTGTTGTGCAGGCCCCCACAAGCTACCAGCAGCATCTTCTCTCTCTGAAAAAGGCTTATCTGGCAGATGTATTCCTTCCCTCATCCCCTTGGGGATGCTGCCTTTGCTGCCACCCCTCTTCACATCTCAGACACCCTCCTGCAGAGGGTGAGCTGGGAAATCTCTGCCTGTGCATGGCTGGGAATCTGTCTGTGCATGGCTGGGAATCTGTCTGTGCATGGCTGGGAATCTGCCTGTGCATGGCTGGGAAATCTCTGCCTGTGCATGGCTGGGAAATCTCTGCCTGTGCATGGCTGGGAAATCTCTGTCTGTGCATGGCTGGGAAATCTCTGCCTGTGCATGGCTGGGAATCTGCCTGTGCATGGCTGGGAAATCTGTCTGTGCATGGCTGGGAAATCTGTCTGTGCATGGCTGGGAATCTGTCTGTGCATGGCTGGGAATCTCTGTCTGTGCATGGCTGGGAATCTGTCTGTGCATGGCTGGGAATCTCTGTCTGTGCATGGCTGGGAAATCTGTCTGTGCATGGCTGGGAATCTGTCTGTGCATGGCTGGGAATCTGTCTGTGCATGGCTGGGAATCTGCCTGTGCATGGCTGGGAATCTGTCTGTGCATGGCTGGGAATCTGTCTGTGCGTGGCTGGGAATCTGTCTGTGCATGGCTGGGAAATCTGTCTGTGCATGGCTGGGAATCTGCCTGTGCATGGCTGGGAAATCTCTGCCTGTGCATGGCTGGGAATCTGCCTGTGCATGGCTGGGGCTCCTCTGCTGCAGTCTGGATCAGGCAGGAATCCATGCAGGGGTGTGCAGCAGAGGTGAGGCTGAGGTGCAAAGGTTGCTGGCTCAGTGTTTATGCAGAAGTGAGACCCTCAGGTGGATTTGTTGCTGCTGCAGGATAATCTAACCAAGGCTGGGATGTCCTGGGCTCCATCCCCTCATCCCTCCCTGTGCAAAGTGCCAGTGGAACCTTTGGCACAGCAGGATCTGCCTCTGCTGCAGCTCTCTGGGGCTGCTGGGGCTGCTTTAGATTGCAGACTTGGATTTAATCACTGTTTTGACAGGCTGCAAAAAAATATTGCTGCTGGCAGCAGGAACAGAAGGAGCACGAGCAGCCCCAAACAGAATGAACTGAAGAAAAAGAGCTTGTTTAGCTGGGGGCTCCTCTCCCCACTAAATTTCAGAGTCTGGCAGCAAGTGGCAGAGGTATGAGACCTTCTCAAAAATAGGTGACAGGCATAATTTCTAATAGGAAGTATTAGACAAACCCCAGAAATGGGTTCCAGGGAAAGGTGAGTGCCCTGGGCTGGTTTGCTTTCAAACACAGTGCCCATAAATAACAGCTTCCAGGGCATGAGGTGTGGTAATGATTCCTGTGTTCCTGCTAGGGACTAAATGAGCTGACACCCTGCAAGCCCCACTCCCTATACTTGCATATCTAATATTTTGTAAGATGTGAAGTTTTCTCCAGCCCTTTCTATTTACTTGTGCACATAAATAAGGAATGATATTGAACCTGTAATATCTGCCAAGACATGGTCCTTGTGGGGAAGATTCCCCTCTGTGTGTGTGAAGATGCACTGAAGGAAAGGGAGGAATTCCCAACCAGTGTTAGCTTGCTGCTTCTTATTCTCTCTACCAAAATTTATTATTTTTATGCTCAAATTTCTCTTTACTGTCCAGGGATATTTACCTAAACCAATCTGTACATCTGCAATGCAGAAATAGTGGAAGCTATACTCACTTCTGTGTTCAGCAATATTTTGTTCAGGATTTTCCATAATTACCTTCTTTCAGCTGTAGTTTTTCCTTACAGTTTTCTGTCATCCAAATGGCATTGAAAGTATCTTAACATTATTGTAGGTTAACAGATTTTTTTTTATACCAGTGGTATGAATTCAGATCTATAATTGTGCCTGTAGATCCTCTTCTATTATGCATTCATTTTTAATACCTGTTATGGAATTCATATATGGGGAAATAAGTATTACAGATTACTTTTATTGCCACTGTAGTGTGTTCCACTCTTCTTAGCAAGCTTGTGGGCAGTTTTGTTTCATCAGTTATTCATCACTTGCCTGAGAAGTGCAAATGTGGGTGATTTTCAAAAGCTCAGCCATTTAAAATCAACGGGTTTTAACATTTTGCTCTTGGTTTCCCAAGAGAAGCTGATTCAAGGAAAGTGCAAGGAACCAGCCAAATAGTTAAAAAATTCTTCCTGTGGGATGATCAGTCTTTCTCAAATAGAATTGTGATCCTTGGCATGCTTAAATTATTATTGATTTAATGGTAAAAAATACATTTTTATTAGTTTTTATTTTATTTGTCCTTTGCACTGAGATCCCTCAAAACCATAAGTATTTATACAAACAATTTACGGTCATATAATAAATAGTCTTCACAATTTAATTAAAAAGTCAAGCAGCATAACTATTTTTCAAGCCCAATGAGTAAAGATCCTGCCATTTTTATGTCATAAATCAGGATACAGACTGTCAGTTTAATCTCCTCTGTTCTCAGCTGATGCACCCAGGGCACAATACCGTGTTGATACGAGCACTTGAGCATTTTCTCAAGAGTTAGCCCAGGAGGTGGAGTCAGCCCAGGCTGTGTTTGCATTTCTTGCTGCCCTCAGGAGTGGATGATCCTGCTCCTTGCTGGTGTTTCCTGGCTGAGCTGTGTGTGGTGGCAGGTAATGATGAGTGTGGCTGTGGTCCCTAAATGACCCCCTCTGGCTCTCGCCACAGGACAGTGACATTTCCTGGATGTGGACATGCTGTTTGGTGACACAGAAACCCACCAGTGCCCGCTGGCATTTTGCCATTTCACTGCTGTGAAACTCTTCATTTGATGCATTCTGCCATTTGTCACAGACAAATTGCTGGTTCCATTCTCCCATTGCCCATGGAAAGGATATCAGGGAGACGTGGGCGCCTTGCTGGGGTGTGGTGAGGGGAGTGCTGGCTCTCCTCCTTCTGCCAGCACTCCCTGGGGTGCTGTTTGTTGCACAAGGTTCTGAAATTATCTTCTGCTTCAGGCCCTGGCAGACTGGCCCTTTCTGCAGAAATCACCTGCTAAATGCATCTGTCCTTTCCAAAGGGATCCACAGAGCTCTGCAGGACTCCTGGAAAAGGGTCCTGGAGCACAGGGTCTGCCATGGGGTCATTGACTGGGACAGAGGAGCCATTGCAGCCTCTCTGTGGGAAGAGCATTGTCACCCTGGCTGTGACATCCGGGCACATCTGTGCATCATTTCAGCTGTGCTGACTGAGCTGGGTGCCCTGTGTGCCACTGGCAGCACTGAGTGGCTCCCAGCATGGTGGCTTTGCTGGGGAGTGCAGCTGTTCTGGCACTGTCACGTTCCAGTTCTGTTGCTGTCTGAACAGAATTCTCATTCTCATTCTCATGGCTGTGGAAAGACATTAGAAAGACTTGTCTCGTGGCCAGTCTTGCCTTAACCTCCCGTGCTGCACTCCCCTGAATGCAGGGATTCTTCCCAGCTGCAGCTGGCCTATGTAAATGCCTGGATGTCCCTGCACTTGCCTGTGCTGGTGTCCTGTTCTGCTTTATAATTCCAGAGATTTTAAACTGAAAATAGGAATGTGATGTCTAAGGTCAGACACTGGGCTGGAAATGGCACATGTGGACACCTGCACAGGGGCTCTGTGGGACCTGCTGGTGCCCAGGTACCAGTGACTACCTGGATCTAGCTCAGATGGTGTGGTTTATAATGGGAGCTTCAAGGAGTTTTCCAGATTTCCCTCAGACTGCTGGAAAGTACCATTCTGACAGCCCCTGAGCACAGGATTTAATCTGGAGAAGAGAAGATTGATTGGGGACCTCATGAATGTGCATAAATGTCTCAAAGGTGGGTACCAGAGGTTGGTGACAGACTTTTTACAGTGATGTCCAGCGACTGGACAAGGACCACTGCCCATAAACTAAAACAGAAGAAATTTCACCTCAACATGAGGAAGAACCTTAGATTGAAGGTGGTAGAGCCCTGGAACAGGAAGGTCATGCACTCTCCCTCCATGGAGACCTTCCAAACCCACCTGGAAGTGTTTCTGTGTCACCCCCTCCAGGTGACCCTGCCTTGGTAGGGGGGTTGGACTATAAATGGTGGGTGAGCAGGCAAGAGATGCTGCTTAGAACCCTGCCAGCCTGATCATCAGTAAATGAAAAATCAGTAGCTGAAGCACTCAACGTGCAGGGAATTGAAATGAAGCTCAAGTGAGGCTGAGTAGGTGTTGTTCAGCAGCTTGTTTAGACTTTAATCACAGTTAAATCTTTTAGTTAGATAATTGTTCTATCAGCTGATAGTTTGAATTGTATTGGAGAACAATATGCTGTAACACTTTCAGTGGGGAGCAGCAAAGGAGATGAGTTTGGATTCCTTCTTGTTCATTTCTTGCCTATCATGGTGACAGTTCCTGTGTTTTCTGATTACTTGAGTTGCATGATGTGAATTTTCCTCTACAAACACTGACTCCAAACACAAATTTACCACCCCTGGCACAATAGCTTGGGGAGCCAGAACTCATTATCAGAGGTCAAGGCCTCTGTGTAATTTGCCTTGGATCAGGAGTTGTTGTTACACTTCCAGCTGTGCTATGGAAATTGGGAATAATTTCCTAGTGATGGTATGCTTGAGTTTTCTATTTATATAGTTTTAGGATTTGGGATCTGTGTTTCTCACAGGCTTTGCTCTACTAAATGCCAAGTTGCTAGGTGGTTTCAAAACCCTTGAAATAAAGCTACATACAATTTTTTAAAGAAGAAATTAATTTAACCTGTGCTTCAAGCTATGTTTTCTTCCCTTTATGGCATTGCTGTGTGCTGGGACAAAGAGCATTACAAGTCCAATGGCTTTTGTGTGGTCATTCTCTGGGACACAACCCATCACAGGAGGCTGTGCCCCCCAAAAGCTGTTCAGTGCACAGCAATGAGCCTTGGCCTGTGCTGGGATGGAGGAGGTTGGATGCTTGGGCAGCTGGAGGCTTTCCTGCCTCCAGCCCTGAATCCCCCTGTGCTGCAGCTCCGGTGAGGAAGGCTGTGCACACTGCAGATCATGAGATGTGCCAAGTTCTCCATGTTGCCAGGGAAACCCCCAGTCACAGCCACAGCCCTTAAGCTTTTTGCTCAGTTTGCTCAGCCCCTGGACTGAGCAGCCCCTCATGGACTGCTGGCTGAACCCCCCAGAGCCAGCACAGGGACTCTGAGCCAACCTCGGCCCCATGGAGCCAGCACAGGGATCTTCCAAGTACAATGTAAAGTCTGATGTGGGTCTTTAGGATGAAAGGGAGACCCTCTCCTGAGATAAACACTCATTTTCCATGTTGGTGTTCCCAGTGGTGAACAGCCAGTAAATCAGAGCCTTGAACTGGGGAATACTGGTGCCAAATATTTCTGCAATGTGATGGGGTGGCACTGGAGGGAGTGGGGCAGCAGGGCAGTAGCTGGACTGAAATGGCTTCACCATACACATAACCTCTGAAAGCAGCCCCAAGCTGGGAATATTTTCTGTCTTTTTATGTTTATAATCTGAAATTATATCTTTCCCCCTCTTACCTCTGCTTTCCCTCATTCATTTATTGCTGAACTAGTTTTAGAGACTTAATATTAAAGATTTACCATTAAGAATCAAATGTGGTTTTCCTGAAAGATGACGAAAATTATGTGTCCTGTAGTTTGCATTTGGACTGACTGTTTTCAGGTGCTCTGCTGTCCAGATTAATTAATGGGTGGCAGGTTCCTGCTTGCTATTTTCCTTTATTTGGCAATGGATGGAGAATAGAAAGGCAGATGAGAACCAAAAACCTCGAGTTAGATTAACAGAAAGATTAAAGCTTTTGAAGGGGAGCTGACACTGTGTGCACATGGTAATTATTAGAAAATACATGCACAGATTAAAGAAAGCTGGATAAGAGTTGTAAAAAAAACTAGGGAAGCAGCTCCAGTGTTTTTATTTATAGGGGAAAACACCTGGGGTGGCAAGGAGCAGCATTCCCTGAGTTGCTGTGAGTTAAGGACTGTGGAAGAGGTTGGTATTTGACCCTGTAGGCAGGGGAATACTGGAGATATAAAAAGTCCACAGGGTGAAAGGCGCACAACAAGACAGTAAAAACCGTCCAGAAGGAAATAGGCAATATGAGGGAAAACATGCTTAAACCTGTTCTGGATTACTCTAGGCTGATTTGTTCTGAATGCTCCCTTTTTCCTCCCCTCTTTTTGGCTTTTACTGGCTTCTGTCTATTTCAAGGTTTAAAAAATGTATATAAATTTCTTTCCTAAGCGCAAGAAGTCAAAGAGCTGAATTTTAGCTGTTAAGCTAAAGCAGCCTAAATAAATGATCACTGCTCCATCAGGCAGCAAGTGTGCACCCATCCATGCAGCCCTGAGAGGGGAAAATTACTTCTTTTCCATAGGAGGACTGAGTTGGTTAAAATATTTAGTAGCTCTTTCAGTTCAGGCTTTGTCATGAATATTCTCCTCTCAGTAGGAGCACAGCACAGATTCTCTTTGTGGCAGAAATTTTCAAAATGGCCCCTTCCACCTTTGATAGGCAGCATGTGCTGTGCTGGTGGCCAGAGGTTCATGCAGATGCTCATCTCTGTCCACTGTTTCATTCTGCCTCTGTCCTGCAGGTGCTGTTTTGGTCAGGGCATCCATCTGTGGGGCTTAGCAAGGATTCACCCCACACCAAGGTGAACCTTGGATCCTCAGTTTGACAGGAAGGTGTCTTCAGCCACCCTCATGGTGCATGGCTTCACTAGGCCTGGGTGCCTCTGGACAAAAGCTGTTTTCCAGAGGCCTGTCTTGCTCCCAGTGATAAATGAGATTTAATTGAGACGTTTTAGCAAGTCCCTCAAAGGTCACACTGCAGAGGAGGTGCAGGAGAGCCACTTCTGGCTCCAGTTGCGATTCAATTTGCCCAGTCAAAATTCCTTGGAAACACTCCTACCTTTTTGTCCCGGCAGACACAGCTCAGGTGCCCTAACAGATTCCAAACACCTGGATGATCACAGTGTTAACAGCATAAAAAGAGTTCTATCACTCAGTGTCACCTCATTGTGGCTGGAGAAGTGTAATGCCAAATGTGGTGCCAGTGACAAATGCAGAACAGCTCCAGTTGCTGATGGTACAAATTGGATTCAGCTGCAGCTTCACACACACTCAAGAAGCTGGAGAGAATCAAAAGTCTGTTTAACATACTTGAGTGTTTGGGAGTAGTTATAAGGTAGATTGTATTTCATGCTCACTAATCAAGGGCTAGGGGAGAAACACAACTGTTCAACACTGATTAAACCTGTCCTTGCTGCTCTAACTTAAACACCTTCACTTTGGAGCCTTCCTTAAAAAGATACTGCATCTAGGTTGTGTTAAACAGAGTCATGTTTGGGTTTTGCTGGGTAATATTTAAATTTGCAAAATTGTGAGAAAGGCAACATTTAGCTGATACAAAGTGCAAGATGAAGTCACTGGTGGGAAAAGTCTTCTCTTGAATTGATCCATCTGAGGTCAGTTGTCCCCTCTGGAAAGCCAGGGAACAAAGGAATCATGCCAGAGACAGGAGAGGGAAAGGCTCCCAGGCTGCTCCAGGGGCTGCAGAGGCAGAGCCCACCCCTGGCACTGCTGGGAATTCAGCTTTGTCTGTGCTGAGAAATTTGGCCACTGTAGCACAACACAAACACAGCTCCAAAGCTGTTTTAGTGAGCAGAATAGGCTCAGTTAGCAAATGGAATCCATGCTGGCACTGTGTATCTCTGCTATTGTATTTTGCCAGCAGAGAAATGTGGCAGATAGAAGCAAGTGTATTTTTTTTTTTTTAATTCCACCACCAGTAGAGCTTGGCAGAGCCTGGTGCAAACCTGGTGTGAGTTGCCAACCCCATGGCTCCAGGCATGGAGGGAGGGATTGGAGCAAACACCAGCTCTTTCCTGGACTCACTGATAAGCTGAATGTGGGCACTAAGCAGAGGCAAAACCTCTCCCAAACTCCTGCCAAAGGACTCCTTGTTCCCAGAGGCATCTGGGAGAGGAAATATTATGCAAACTCCAATTCTCCAGTGTGGTTTTAGGCGTATATCTGCTAAATTCAGGGGCCTTGGGATGGGGGGAAGATCTCCGCAAGCAAAACATGCCAAAAGAGTGTCCAGAGCCCATCGCTGCCTGTTGGTGTCTTGGTGTCTCTGTTGGGTTCACGTGGCTGCTGTTGCTGGATGGGCCCAGGTGCCATCAGATTCCCCAGAGCCATGCATTTCAAGGGAAAGAAAGGCTCTTTTTTTTTTTTTTTTCCTAGCTTTCTGCAGAGTGTGATCTCCAAATCCCTTTGGAAAGGGAAATTGCATACTGGTTTCCGTTGTTGGGCTTCATGAGTGGGGCATTTCTTTCTGCTCTGTGGTGCAGCATGCTCTGTTCCTCACAGCTTTTAACCTTGTAAATGTGGGTGTTTGAGACTCAGCCACTTAACCAGTTTTAGTTCTTTCCTGGGGTTTGATATATTTTTCCTGAAAATGCACCATTACAAAAGTTCATTAGGAGAAACTGCCATTGGCAGAGGTCTCTTCCACCATAGCCCAGATCAGGTATGTGATGTGTCGAGGTTTATTCATCTCATTGTACATATTTTTAAAAGTCAGGCTCTTGGACTGGGGAGGGAGATGTCTGCCCTCTTTTACCTGCTGAAATTAGTAATAACTAGAAGCTGTCAAGGGGTGATGGGATAGGGGTGAATCTGAGGAAGGAACAGAATCAGGGAAGAAATGTCAAGAAAGGAAGGCTGAAAAGAAAGGCAAATAATTTGCTTTACAAGACAGGAAAGACTTGTGGGGCATTCAGTGGGGTTTGTGGGGTGAGATGCCACCTCCATGGCTCAGGGGAGCTCACTGGCCCTGAGAGCAGTGCTGTGGTCCCTGGGACATCAAAGCCCTGGAGCAGTGCTGCAGCCTTTGCTCTTCCCATCCCACTCAAGAGGCAGAATTTCCTTTTCCCATTTTCATTTGTGCCACTGCTGACAGCAGCATTTGCCCAGGCAGAAGTTGCTCTTACAAGAATTACATTCCTTTTCTAAAATTGCTTCCGCCACCAAGTGCTTAAAAAGAAATCAAATGGGCTGCCATGCCAGCTCTTAAATGAGAGCTGCTCAGAGAGCAGCTCAAGAGGTCTCCAGAGAAGCAGCAAATAAAAAGTCTCTCCTGTTTCTGGATTCCTGCTCTGCTCTGTGAGCCAGCAGGGTGGGGGAGCCCTGTCTGTGGATCTGCAGCCCAGGACTGGGCAGGCTGGCTGGGCTAGCTCGTATTGAGAGCTGGCTTGCTCCTTCTCCCTCCATGCTTGGCGTTCCTTTGGATTTTAAAAGCTCCATCTGGAGCCAGAGCAGCAAATTGGAGGCCAGTTGTGTGAAGACAGTGTGGGGAGAGACCTGGACCAGAGCACGGCTGTGAGCTGGGAAGTGACTGGTGGAGATGAAGCCTGCAGGGGAGGGAGAAAAAAATAAATGCTTTGGGTTGGGAATAAGGTTGTTCTTTTCTGCCTTGGCTGCCAGAGGGATGCTGGAGGTTGAGAGCTACGGAAAAGCAGAGTTTTTCTGGCAGAGGGATGCAAACCTCCTGACTGCACCCCACTGCGAGGAGGATTTGGCACCCAAACAAAGTAATTCTGTGCTGAGGCACTCTCTCCCAAAGACTTGTCTGAGGGGAGGAAAATAAAGGGAAGGAGGAGAAAAACAGCCAGCAGAAAACCTTTAGAAAGAGCAGCTCCTGGTTAATGCTGTCCTGGAAGCTTTGAAAATCAGTGGTGACCATTGCAAGGTGCTGCTCGAGGAGGAGAGCAGTGGGCACAGAGCTCCAGGGTATTTGCAGACTGGGTAAAAGCCATGTCACAAAATGCAGAAGTAGAAATGTCACATTGCAAATCACAGGACAGGTGACAGCCCTCAAAATGTTACAGTGGCACTGCCAAATAGGAGGCCCAAAGTTTAAGGGTGCCTTGGGAAGTTAAATCTGCTGCTGCCATTTGGTGAACGAGCACGGGGACATGCAGTGACAGGACAGGGGGAAATGGCTTCAAGCTGAAGGATGGTTGGTTTAGATCAGATATTAGGAACAGATTTGAGAGATGTTGGCAAAAAAGACTCCAGAGACCCCATTTTTCTGCAGGAAACTCTTTGAATTGCTCTTTTCCACATCCATGCAGATTGAAAAACCATTTTTTTCAGTAAGGGGGTAGAATTAGAAAAATTAAATTTTTGACTTTGAATCCATCAGATTGTAGGAATTGGAAGCAAAAAAAATAATTTTAAAAAGGAATAAAGTGGGTGTTTGCAAACATGATGGTTATTTAACATTATTTTCTATTCTCAAAACCAGCATGTTGACTTTATTACCAGCCAAACAGATTATGGTGTCTGTAAGCCTAATAATGACCACTGTACCCCCACTGCATATCTCCCAAGAATTTTTGATTGCTGCTGAGAAGAAATTGCTGGCAATTCAGGACTAGATTTCAGAGAACACTGATTTTTCAGCAGAATATTATGAAGTGTTGAAGAGTTACTGAGAGCCACCAGTCTAAGGCTGATGTTATTTATATCCTCCGTGTCTGGAGAAAGTGATAAATCTGCAAAGACAGGGAGGATCATATCCTGCAGCCCATACTGTAAGGGCATTCCTTTCCCATAAATTGAAAACTAATGTTTATTTCTCTTTAATTAAATACTCCATTAGCCAAAGACTGTGTTAAAATATTTAAAAGGAAGTAATGTAATCAATATATCAACTGTGCCACTGTAAACATATCTCATATGCAGTAAGTGCCAGGTTTTCTCTCTTTGGTGAATTATGAGTGCTTTGAAAAGGATAGGTGGAACATTGTGGGTTGAGATGTTCTGTAAATGCCAAAATAGAATTTTTTTCTTGCCTCTCCTGAGGGCACTTCATCAAGCTGGTGTCTTGGTAATGCTCAGTATACTAATTGATTCAATTTTTCAGGGGGAGGGATAGGCACATTTCTCCTAAAATCTTCATCTGTTTTTAGGTATTTTTGTGTGTGTGTGTGTATAATAATAAATCCTCTGCTTTGGATAATAATAAAATTATTATCCAAAGCAGAGGATTTTGTGCTCCCCTTAGTTTCACTCTTCACGTTGATTACATTGCTCCTGTCCCTGCTCCTGTGTGGCCTCTGATGGCCACTCAAGCAGAAGAGGCTTCCCATCTCAGAGACAGCAGAGCCTTTCCAAAATACACCCAAAATAGAAGGGAAGGGAGGAGAAGCCTGGCAGTAACCAGGTGGAGGAGTGCAGGGGTTATTTTCTTCTTCAGTCTGGTTAAAATCAGGCTTTAAACCACTAGGGAAATAAATGCATTTTTTCCCCAATAAAATAAATATTCTGCAGCCCCTCCTCCCCCTTACTGGTACCTGGAGGAGCTCAACCAGAAGCATAAAGTGCCTGATTTAGTGTTAACATGTTCTCAGCAGATACTTTCTCCCCTTGTTATTGCCTTGCAAAGCATCCATTGTACTGGGGTAATCAAGGGGAATTTTTGCAGCCACTTTCTTTCCTCAGAAAAATATTCCTAGTGGTGTGATGATAGAAAAAAAAATGTCTTTTGTGGAGATAATCTATCAGTTGAATTAGTTTACATGTGATTTTATTGCCAAGAACCTCAGGCTGCTTAAAAATAATAAAAAATGAAATGTCAAGCAAATAAAAGTTAATTAAACACACAGAGAGAGAGGCTTAATTTTAGTCCTAAAAGGAGCTGAAGCTTTTGCAGAACATCTCTACAAAGGTAACAAAATCCCTCCCTGAAAGGTGTAAAATATCCTCCACTCCCTGGCAAGAAATGAGCACAGCACCTGAAGAGCATCTGTACTCCAGACACCACCAGATGTGGCAGAGGTCATTTGCTGGGGGGTTGGGGAAGTAAGAAAGCAGTGAACTAACGCAGACCCTCCATGAATTGTTGTATATTACCAATATTCTTGAGAATCTTCATACAGAAAGAGCTCTGATTATTCCAAGCCCAATGCAGCACAAGATTTAAAGGTCAGCTCCTTTCCCCATGGCATTGTGTGTTTCACAGGAAGCCAGGCTGAGCTCCAGGCTTTCCCCAGCATGCTTTCATTTTTTATTCCAGCATATCAGCCGTGCTGGAGCAAAGAGGAGAGCCAGAAGAGCAAATGAGAGAAGGCAGCAAATGCTGCAGCTTGGGCAGGTGGGGCTCTACTGAGCCAAGCGTTTGCCTGACTTGGGCACCACAGCAGAGCTGTCATAGGAGGGCTCACCTCCCTTGCTGAGACTCCTAACAAAGGTAATAAAGCAGTAATTAAATGTCTCTCCATCACCACAGCTCCATCAAGGAGGCAGCCCACAGGAGTGTGCCCTGGTCCAGGGCAGCTCCCCGGGCTGCAGGGTCTGGGCTGGGTGGGGCAGAGCTGCAGGAAGGGGTCACATCCAATGTCTGGGTCTGTGCCTGGCCCTTCAGGACCACAGCTGGGACAGGGAGTGTCCAAAAAAAATTAAAAAAAAAATATATGGAAGCCACAGGCTGTCAAATCAAAATGAAGGGATACCCAAGTGAAATTACAGTGGTGGGTGGGGCTCTCCTGGTGGGAAACCTCCTGCCCTGGCCAGGCTCCCAAACCTGCTTACATGCCTCCAACCAGGGGAGAAGGCTTGAGTCTATAGCCAAAATAAAGATGCCAGGACCTGTTCACAAACACCCCCAAAACTCACCATGAGGGTCGTGTTTTCAGACAGCACAAATGCCAGGAAGAGATGGAGGGAGAAGAGAGGTTTGCTCCCCAATTTATTTATGTTAAAGGGCTGTATGCTCCACTTCCTGATTAATTTTGAAAAGATATAAGTTAGCAACAGAAGGTATGAGACACGCTGTATTTAATCTTGGAGTCTACAAGGCTTTCCTCGCCCTTGACTCATCACAGATTTATGTGTGCTGTGGAATGTGCTGACTTTCTTAATGGATGGGTGACATCATTTCATATCCCAGGAAGTGGGGCTGCCCAAAATGTCAGAGCTTCAGACTGGTGGGTTTCAGTCAGGCTCTTTTCTTTGGTCCTTCTCTGCATTCTTCGGGCTTTTCCTTAGCACCATCTAGGAAGCATTTGCACAAAGTGGATGGCATTTTGTAATCTTTAACAATATAACAGCTTTGTTAGTCACTGTAACAGATTAAATGCTCCTTCTCTGAGCTGGCCTAGTTTAGAGGTTAAAATTATGCAGCCTAAAAGGGAAAAAAATATGGGGAAAAAACCCCACCAAACATGCTCTCATTCTGTTTGTATTATTTTACAGTACAAAAAGAAGAGAAGATCAGCATCATCAGGAAAGCAGACTTCATCTTGACAGGTAACTTTATTTTGAAATGTAATTATTGGGCCAGACTGGCAGCATGGGTAACCCCTGAGGTTGTGTGTGCTTGGAGAAGGGAGCAGGAGCAGGGATGAACAAGCGGATAATAATGCAATGACTGTTTTTTCCATTTTGCTTTCTCTGTACTTACAAAGGAGCTGACCTTGTTGCTCTGCTGATGAGCTTGCAGTGCAATGCAAAGAAAAGCAGCCAACATTTGCTGTGAGATGCACAGTGCATTAAATCCATGGAGACAGGAGAATCCATGTCCTTTGCTGGGTAGTGGCAGGCAGACAGCAAATACAGTCACACATCAAACCTCTCTGTTGGGAGGGAGCTGTACATCTTTATATGATCACTCAGTTTTGAAAAGGAGCACTTTGGTGGCTTTCCCACCTGGCAGTGGGAGCACTTTGGTGGCAGATGGCTTGGGCTGGCAGTGGGAGCCTGCAGAGAGCCAGAGGCAGCTCTGCTGGGTGTGCCATGCCCTCCTCTCCCTGGTGCCCTTTCTGTATCCCCTGGCTCTGTGTCCCAGCTGGCAGGGACCTGCACAGAGGTGCCAGCCAGCCGAGGCAGGCAGGGCTGGCACTGATTAAGTGCCTTTCCCAATGATGTGATATTAGAAGGGTTTTAACCAACCCAGGGAAAGGGCTTTTGTTTTGCTCTTGAACTAGTAAAGATGAGGTGGCATTTGAGTCACTGCTTTACCCCTTTAATTTCCAAGACCATGAACATGTTTGCATTGGTTTCCTCACTCAAGAGGTCTTGTCTGGCAGGACTGGCCATCAGTCTCTCCTGATGCTCCAGAATCTCCAGTGACTCTGCAAAGTGCTGGATGCTGCATGCTCATTCCAGATTTATCAGTGCAATTTGCATACACTTAATATTTGTGCCTCGCTGATGTAAAACTTGAATATTATTGGTTTATTAACTTTTTTTGGTGGGGGGGGAGGTCATTACTCTGCTTTATGGAGGTGTTTAAAATGTGCAGAACTTGATGTAGATGATTTGATTGCATGCATAAAACTCGTAGGAAATACTGTAATAAAGCTCATAGAGCAGATAGTAAATGTCTTCACGTTTGGAAGGAACTGGATGTGCTTTGTGTTCCCTCATGAGTGGTTCATCAGTGTTAAGAAACAATTTTCCATGAATCAGAGTGCATCTCAGTCTCAACCTGCCCCACATGTCTGTGTGGGTAGGAAAAGGAGCAAGTGTCCCTTTTTGTGAGCCTGGATCTGCTGCTGGGGACCTTCCACCACTGCCCCCTTCAAGCCATGGTCTCTCCTCTCACATGCCATGCAATTCTTCACATTTTATCTTTCAGCAAGCAAGCAAACATTAAAACTGGCAAAGATTTAGTACCGAAAATGCTTTATTTTACATTCTGGTAGGATATGGTTGTGTCAAAAATATTTTTTAAAAAGGAATTGTGCTTGTTTGAAGACGAGAACAAATCAGAAAAGCATGCAAGGAAAATTCTCCTGCCAGATGCAATATATCCATCCAAACAGACCTTTGTGTTTGACCATGCAATGCTGGTGATCTCTTATGGCTGCTGAGGGTGCAAGGTGAGGAAGAATTGGACTGGACAAGGTTAAACAATCTTTCAATCCTCCTCTGGTACTGAACTCTACAATATCCTGAAAGATCTGTAGTTTATCTTTCATATATAGAGGTTTGTAGTGACTTATTTTCAGTTAGTGTGTTCTGAACTAGTGAAAGGAATGAATGTTGCACAGTTAATTCATTTATCAATCACATTCAGTAAATGGATTGTCTGATCTGAAACACAGAGGGAGAAATTAAACAGATTAATGTCTTTTCTCAGCTGCAGCAAAAGCAGTGATCAGAGCTGGATGAATTAACTTCAGAATGAATTGACATCATTTCTGCAGACACAAGTAGTTTCTGTCATGTTTGGGGTCATGTAACTCAATGTCCACGAAGCAGTCAGGCATGCTGGCAGAGCTGGGACTTTTCAGAACATCAGCCTGCGTGGTAATTCATGCCAGCCTGCCAACATCCATCTTTTATTGGCCTTTATCCTTTCAGAGGAGGAGGAATGACTTGGTGTTTTCATCCCTCTCTGTCAGTGCCCAGTCATTACAGGAGAAACTGATGATGGAGCCAGGGTGTTTAATTCACAGATCCCAGGATGCAGCAGGGAAACCTCCCTCCCTCCCTCCCTCCCTCCCTGAGGAGGAGCCTCCTGTGCCTCCCAGCCAGGAACCCAGGCAGTCCCTGCAGAGGCACCACTCCAGCACTCAGGGGGAGCAGGAGGGGAGATCTGCATTGACAGATCTGTGCTCAGGACTGGGGGCTCCAGAAGGAAGGGGATTTTGGGCAAGCTGAACCAGGGATGGTCCTGGAAACAGACCCTGCTGGAGGCAGCAGACATTGCAGAGCGTGCCTTGTATCCCACCAGTGCTTGGAAGGGGCTCTCACACCCCTGAGCTCCCTTCCTGGTGCTGGGTGAGAGCTGCTCCAGGAGTGGAGAGCAGAGGGCAGAGGGGCTGAGAATTTGGGAGATGCAAACTGAAGGCCTTGAGTTCTTGGTGAGCTCAGAAAGCACATTCAAATAGGCCAGGGGGGTGCAGGCTGCCTGCTTGCTGTCACTCCTGTGGGGGGAACCAGCACTTGTGGAGAGACCTGAAAGGTCTGGCTTTGGTTCATCCGGGCCTCTGAAATGGTGAAAAACAGACACATCCAGGAGAGAGAGGCCTGAACTGGCAGAGGCAGTGACTCCCCTGCCATGGGCAGTGGTGCTCAACCATGCCCAGAACCTCTGGGGTCACCTCTCAGAGCCAGGCACAGGGGACAGGAGCAGCCAAGCTGATCCACTGGGCCATCACCTCCTTTTCCCCCTGAGTGAGCTCAGAACTGGAGCTCCCAAAAGCAGAAGCCTGCCCCGAGCTGAGCAGGTTTGGGGAGCAGCCCAGGGCTGAGCAGGTTTGGGGAGCAGCTCAGAGCTCAGCAGGTTTTGGGAGCAGCTCAGGGCTGAGCAGGGTTTGGGAAGCAGCCCAGGGCTGAGCAGGTTTGGGGAGCAGCTCAGAGCTGAGCAGGTTTTGGGGAGCAGCCCAGGGCTGAGCAGGTTTTGGGAGCAGCCCAGGGCTGAGCAGGATTTGGGGAGAAGCCCAGGGCTGAGCAGGTTTTGGGGAGCAGCCCAGGGCTGAGCAGGTTTGGGGAGCAGCTCAGAGCTCAGCAGGATTTGGGGAGCAGCTCAGAGCTGAGCAGGATTTGGGGAGCAGCTCAGGGTTGAGCAGGTTTTGGGGAGCAGCCCAGGGCTGAGCAGGATTTGGGGAGCAGCCCAGGGCTGAGCAGGTTTTGGGGAGCAGCCCAGGGCTGAGCAGGGTTTGGGGAGCAGCCCAGGGCTGAGCAGATTTTGGGAGCAGCCCAGGGCTGAGCAGGTTTGGGGAGCAGCCCAGGGCTGAGCAGGTTTTGGGGAGCAGCCCAGGGCTGAGCAGGTTTGGGGAGCAGCCCAGGGCTGAGCAGGGTGTGGGGAGCAGCCCAGGGCTGAGCAGGTTTTGGGGAGCAGCCCAGGGTTGAGCAGGTTTTGGGGAGCAGCCCAGGGCTGAGCAGGTTTGGGGAGAAGCCCAGGGCTGAGCAGGGTGTGGGGAGCAGCCCAGGGCTGAGCAGGTTTTGGGGAGCAGCTCAGGGCTGAGCAGGGTGTGGGGAGCAGTCCAGGGCTGAGCAGGTTTGGGGAGCTGCTCCCTTCCAGCCCTGCTCCCATCCCTGCCTGGCTCCAGGGAGGCCCTGCCAGCCGAGCTGCTCCTGGTGCCAAGCTCTGGCTTTGCTTTTGTGCAAGCGAGTTACCCTCTGAGAACACAGAACTGCAGAGCTAATCTCTGTTCTTAATTTGCCATTAAAGTTTATTTTCAGCAAATTATTCAAAAAATCCACAGCACAGCTGTTCCACATTAATCTCCTCCTTCTTGCAATTTTTTCCTTTGGCAGGAGGCAGCTTCTGTCTCTCTGTTTGTTTGTTGCAGAGCAGTGTATGAGAGACAGGAGCCTGATGAGCGCTCGGAGAGGCTGTGGAGGTGGTTTCACCTGACAGGAGTTTGGAGAGGAGGTGGGGAAGGGTCACCCATCACCTGGGACAGCCCTGCCCCACTCCAGGGCAGGTTAGGGCAGGGATTTCTGGAGCACAGACACACCAGGCTGGCTCTGAGGTTTGGGGACAGAGGACTCAGGCTGAATTATCCTGCCAGCCTCATCACTAACAGCTGTAAAGACACTGCATGGGCCAGCTCATTTCCTTTACTGATGGCAAGAGGAATTAAAGCTGAATGTTTCCTGGAAATCAGATTAGTGGGCAACAGAAGGTTCCCTCTGGATAACAGTGTAAGGTCAGAAATTTAGTTTTAACTTTTAAAATCACCCTTTGGGCAGCTAAAAATGATGCTACAATAGCTCATTGATACTGTAGTCTTGAAAGTAAGTTCTCTTCACAAACGTCCTTTAGACATTAAATAGGTGATTTGAATTAAGCATTAACTATTATTGAATTTGATTATTTAATATTTGTATTAAATATTAATAATTAAAAGTAATATTGATGTATAATATTAATATTTGTTTGATTTTGTTATTGCATTAATTACTAACTGTAATGGAATATTATTAACTACTCCTTGAATTGACTACTAAACACAATACAAATTGATGCCTTTGAATAGCACAGGCCCAATTTGTAATGCAAAGTCAATTTGTCCGGGTACTTTTAAGTACATGGTTTGCTGTTGTTGTCCCCTTTCTCAACCCAGTTACTCAGAAACATTCCTGCACTACTGTGATATTTTTTAAAAAGTGATTTATTTTTCTGAGCCGCTCTATCTTCCCTTGTTAACAGACCCTGAAACAGTTCAAAGCAGAAGGTGAATGGGCATTCAAAGAGGGAAATGTAAAATGTGTAAGCTGGTAAATGTTGCATATCTCAAGATGGAGAGTTTAGCACAGACAAGAGCTGGAAAATATCTACAGCATCATTTTTCCTACAAATTCAAGACTGAACTCTTCTGACCCTTCCACCTTGTGTGCTGCCATACTGTGAGATGCAGCACAATATTGGCAGTACCAATAAGGGAAATATGTGTCTTATTAGAAAATCTGGTTGGAAATTAGGTTCATCTATTGTGTTTTTTAAAAAAATCATATAATCTTCAGATTCAATTTACATTTACCCCATTCAGTAGCCTGAGAGCCATGGGGTGTTTCAAAAGGGATATTTCCCTGTACATTAAATCCCACTGGAGTCTAAGACAGAGCAGTCTGAGGTTCAACCAGAAATGTGTGGCAGGGCTGTTTGGAGAGTGGAGGCCATGTACAATTGCACTGAATTAGGACCAGTTTGGAAAAAATACATTTGAGCAAATTTCATGTCTGTTAGTTCAGACTCCTTTTAGGCCCAAAACACTCATGAGGTATTTGCATGGGAGAAAAGGAGGTAGATCTTGATTTCTCCTGCCTCATTTGGCTGGCAAGATGCTGCACAGTAAAGGTTAAATTTTCTCCAGTTGCTTTGAAAAAGATGCAAAAGGAGAAGTGAAAGGAAAGGGCAGCAGATAAAAATACACAGCAGGTGGGGCAATGTGGTGCCTTGAAAAGCAACCTCATAAAATACATCTTAAATGGAGGAAGGATTAAGTTAGGAGGATGGCATGTAAAAGCAGAGGAAAGAGTGATACTGGAGCAGGAAAATGTCAGTGCAGGAAGGCAGAGATGTGGCCAATGTTTCAGGAGGAAGATCTGGTATCTCCCAAGTTTGTGGGAACTTTTTTGTTGGATTCTATGGAACCAACACTTCCACCTTTTAGCTGGTGGTGCCATGTTTTGAATCTGGAGCAAGATGCTTTTCTCCATCTGAGCACAACTTGCAGTGAATAGTAACACAATAAATAACCATTAATATGTTTCTACCTTCCCTTTAGTTCAAAGGTTTAATCTTGGCCTCTGAACCATCCACTCTCAGAATCCTCCAAGCAGACTTAGCAGGATCCTACCCATTCAGGCCTGTGTGAATATCCACAGGGAGAGAAAACCCACCTGATTTTCCCATCTGGCTCTGTGTTTGATGTGGAGTTAGGAAGAGTGGTTGGTAAGCATATCCTGGGATAAGAGTGCTGTAAAGGTTTTCTTGTCTTAAATCCGTTCCAAAGATCAGAAAAAAACTACCAGATGTCAATTTTGATAAAGTTAATGAAAAAATGTGGTTCAGGTACTATTTGATGAAATATGTTTCTGCATCTGTTAATCAAATAAAATTAATTCTTTGATTAGAGGCAGTAAGAGAAGCTTTAAAAAAGATGGTCCAATTTAAGCCACTGCAAATGAAAGAAACTTCAAAAATTTAAAATGTGTTGCATTCTTCCTGCAGTTTTACTTCTATCTCAGTATTTTTGATTCATCTTGTTATTCTGAGTTAAAGGGTTCATGGGCTCAGAAAGCTGCAAGCAAGGAGAGACCAGCTGGGGGAAAAGGAGACTCCCCAGAGGATTTGGAGGAAGGTGAATTTTCTGACATCCAGGTTGTTGTGCAGAGCTGCTTCATCTCCCCTCTGCACCTCCCTGACACCAAATTCCTGCCCCAGTCATGAAGTGTTGGGTTCCTCTGGGGACACTTTGTGCCTTTTGCAAAAGCACATCCTGAAAGCATTTTTCTTTCATTTTGATGAGGAAGGGGAATGCTTTGAAATCTCAGAAAATGCTCAGGTTAAATCATACCCACTGAGGGTACAGGAGCTCCCTGTAGCACCTTATCAAACAGCACAGCAAGGATTTGCCCCTTCTTTAGGCAAGTGGACTCTTTCCTGAGCTGTCCTTCTCTGCATGTCAGAGCAGAGCTGGATCTCTCCAGGTAGAATGGAAATAATTTCCTCTTGACACAAGTTCATCCTGATGTAAGGCTTAATTGATAGCTTGCAGGGCACTTGTGTTTTCCAGGCTGTTGGTTTTGCTCTAAGCACAAATTTACTCAGTGATGAGAATATTTTGACAACTCTGCCTATCTGTTCTCAGGAACTGCAGTTTGGTGTGAATTTCCAGGGTGTGTTGACCCAGTTTTAAGGCCTAAAATGAGCATGCTCTAGATTGATATGGAAATACTGTAGTTGGCAAAATAAAACAAAGAAATGGTAAATAATCAGAAGTAGAGTACATTCTGCACAAGAAACTTTTTGCTTAGCTAGTAGAAGTGTGGTTTTGTCCTTAGACTTTCTCCAGAAGGTAATTTTTAAAAAATGGTGCAATTCAGCTTGAAGAAACTTGTCATTCTGACCCACTTGCACGTCCTCACGGACACCTCTCTTCAGCAAATCCCTGCCTAGCTGTAAACACATAAAAATCAACATGTCAAATCAAAGAGAATTAGTTTTCACATGTTACTTCATTATTCTTTTGCCATCCCAAGTCTAATAAATGTCTCATTTAGAATTCTCTCTCACTCATATTTGTGGTGTTTATTTTTATATGCTTATGAAAGCTTATTTTTAGGCAACTCATGGCTCATTCGTTAAGAATAAAGAAATCCTTTTTGGTTTTATATTTGTTGTGTGAGCAGAGCTGGGAAGCCTGTGATTGTTTTCTTTAGATTATGTAACAAATTAGCTTCCTCCAAAATATTATGCTCTGGGGACTGATCACAGGAAGCATGAGAGAACATTTGAATACATCACCAGATCTCTGCAATACATACATGTGTTTTTCATGTATAGAACAGGGTTTTAAGTAGAAGTGTTCAAACCATTTTGCTACAAACTCTCCTGACATTGTGTTTGTGCTATCCATACAGTCAGAAAAACATTTACATGCTGGAAGATAGTTGATTTTGGTACATGATTTGAATGTGGAAAAACATTTGTACTAATTATGCACACACACGCAAAAAAAATAGTAAGGAAGCTCTGTGTTCATCTCTTTTATTTTTGTGATCCAAAATCTGGCTATAAATAAGAGTGCATTTGCTTAATAAAGAAGTATTATCACTTTGCTTCACCATTTCCCTCTTAGGTAAAATTAGCTGTGTTGCTAAGCCATCAAAATGCAGCTGAGAGGAAAACAATGATGAGCCCAGCTGTGCCCCTCGTGCTCCCACAGAGCTGCTCCTGCTCCTGCCTTCATCACTGCCTTTTGTCTCTCCTCATCGAGGAGCACAGAAATTAGGGTATTGCCATTCAATGGAAATTCTCCTTGGCCACTTTTTATTCCAGGAGCTGCTGGGAAGGTGACATGGATACCTGCTTGCTGTTCCTCCCCAGGGCCTTTTTGACTGGGGCAGAATGAGGAATAATAACCAGATTGTTGCTGCTGTATGAAGGCAACCAATTACTGGTTGAAGCAGGTAATTATGATGCTGAACACAGCTAGGAAAGTTAACATCTTGGCAACTAGTTGAAATTTGAAATAAAACCTCACTCCCATTATGTTCTGTATGCAGAGGAACTGAGCAAATAGTGTCGGCTCAAGCCAAAATAACATATTTGGATCAGACTTCCCTTGTACTGGGATAATAAGTGTGGGATTTCACATCTGGCCTTTCAGGCTGGGCTTGTTTTTAAAAAAAGAGCATCATCAGTAATTTTTTTTCTTTTTTTTTTTTTACTAAAGCCATCAGAAATTGCTTACCAAGGTTTTGCAGTGTGGTGAATAGCTTCTTGTGACTTCTGGCTTTGGCTTGATGAGTTTCCTGTTCACCCTGATAGCTTTCAAAATGGAAGGGAGATTCTAAAATGACAAAACCAGCAAGGAATAGAAATTGTGTTGGCAACTGCAAGCTGTGTGAACATTCAGACCGCCCCAAATGTGGGTGTCTGCAGAGTTACTGCAGAGAACAGCAACGTTCATAAGCAGATTACTGAGTCATGAGCATGTTTTGAATGTGATTACAAGCAGAGAGACAGAATTAGTCTTTGATTTCCATAAAAAATTAATGAGAGAGACAGACAGGGACAGACAAATTGAAGAGTTCACTTGGTTAATTTTCTACCCAGCAGCTATTGTAAATGTTCCTCTTATTTAGCAAAGAAAGATATTAAGTCTATATTGGTTGTGCTGGCCAAGAAAAACTATTAGTGTGCTGGAGGTTTACCTGGGGGCAAACTGTCAGCAAATTATAAAAGCGACAATGTGCTCATTTTGGGACATTCTGATGCATCTTTCACAAGTGCAGTCAATTAAGGGCTCCTCTGGAAATGATGTTTGGCTGCTGTGCTCCCGAGCAGCAGCTCTGTCTTTGTGTGGGCACCAGTGGGCTGATTCCCTCCCTTGGAAGTAGAGTTTGGTTGTGTTTTAAAAGGGTATTAGTGAAATTATGCCCTGCTACAGATGGGATAAGATGGGATGAAATCATCATTAATGCTCTAAATGCAGCAAGTGCTACATCTCTAGGATATAATTTTATTTATTTTACTCATGGCTGCTGGGCAGGTCATAATTGAGATGATACAAGCCTAGCAGTGGGTCTCTGAGGCTGGGCTGGGAGGGTCACACCCTTTCCCATGGATTCTGGTGTGAATCTGCCATGGCCTAGATACTGACTTTAGCCAGAATTTAAGCACCGTTTGCCTCAGCCACGCTCCCTCAACTTTCACTCAAGGCGGCCAAAATGCCACCATTTGGCAGAAATATCAACTCTTCCAGATAATTCGTGAGGAACAAAGAGTTCTGGTGTCCTCTACAAAATGGAGTTTGCTCTAATTTGCACTCAATACCAATGAACATTTTTGCAGAGATTTCCTATCCAGATCTAATGTCCTGTGTTTGGACTATTTACAGATGGTTAAACGGTGAGATGATGAGTTCATTCCCTATTTAAATGCAACTCACAACAGAACATTGGAAGCTATACTTTAAAAGGAATAATTGCCCTGACTATAGAAGATTTTGTTCCCATGGAAAATGGCTATGAAACTTGTGTTGTTTAATTGTTTTCAACGTCTTCTTTTTTATCTTTTTTTTTTTTTCTTCAAATCTTGCAAAATGCTGACTTTTCAGTGAGAGGTAATAAAACTGTTTTAAAACTTATGATGGAAATGGGCATATCTGTCTGGATGTAATCAACAGATATTTTCTCTGCATAATAACAATAATAAAGATCAGCTTTGGAGTGGAAGTATTTAGCATGAGTATATAAGGTATTCTAGTTGACTTTGAGATGAAACATGGAAAGACTCACATCCACTGTGTGTTGGGAGGAACAGCCCACTACAGTAAACAAGGTTTTATTTCTTTAGATGTCTTGCAGGATTATTGGCAGGTAAGACACATGTTTAGTTTCTGCTTTTATATTCTCTGTTATGATAGTGTCTGCATCAGCATCTTTGTGTTACAGAAGTGCCATAAATAATTCATATCTTTATTTAAATAAATGTGGGTTTATTTCCAATTGGCATAGAAAAGGCCTTTATTTTCTGTATCATTGTGCACAGTTGTCATACCAGCCCCTTATTTCAAAATGTTTGTGACTCACTCAGAGCACATGAGTAAATCAAATTGCAGCAAACTTAGCCTGAAATTTAATTAGATGATCAACAGTTGTAGTTCTGTACTTTCCTAATAAAACATATCTCATTGCAGACAGTCTACAAGGCATTGCCACCTCATCTGAACCCATTATTCCTGAAACAACATGGCAAAACATGAAGCAATTCTGTTGATTGTGCTCTGTTGAGTAACAGGGGTCCTTGAGAGTCATTCTAGATTAGTTAGTGATGTGTAACTCAGCAGAGCAGGAAGGAACATAACCCTGGCAATCCTTGCTCCTGTGGGATGGGAACCACATTAAAAATAATCTCCATGGTCAGCAAGCATGGCCTGGGTAGAGAAAGGATTCACTTTGTTATGTGAAGAGAAATCAAATGGGTAAATTAAAACAATCAGATGTGGGAGGCAGCTCCTGCCACACACAGCACCCTACAGCTGGAACATGGACTGTTCATATTCAGGGCCGTTTTTGCTGAGCTAGAAAGATGGATATCTACATGAGTTAGGAGATAATGAAAAATTCCACAGATTAGGGCATGCAGGGTAGGTTAGAGCAGAATAGAAGCACAGGCAGGAAAAAGCAGCAGAGCCTAGAGGAATATAAATCAATGGAGATTGCAAAAAAAGCAAAGAGGAGCACGTGCCTTGATTTCATACTGCAAAGCCCAAAAAGAGCACAAGAAAAAGTGAAAACCCTGCTGACCAACCCGTGAGGAAACAAAGGGGTTTTTGGTATATTTAGTTTTTCTGTTTCCAAGGGAAAAGCAACACAGTGACTAGGATTTTCCCTAACTTTCTCTTCTGTTTTTATGATCATGGGAAATTGTTTCACAGTTTTTCTTCTAGGTTTTTCTGGACTTCTTGTTTAAGTCTCTTTGTGAGCATGGATATGGACTTATGGATAAAAGTGCTTCTGACAAAATTTATCTCTGGTGGAATTACTCACATCCAGATCTCAAGTCCTAACTAACTGATAAGGAGTAAAACCTGGGTTTTGTTGTGAGTGCACCTGAAAACCTGCCAGGACCAGGGTGTCAGAGAGGAGCCATTCCTTGGGGTGGCTTGGAGACCTTCCCTCCATCTGGGGTGGAGCCCAAGCTGCAGATAAAGTAGGTGTGGAAACGGGGAGAGCTGCCACCTCTCCGTGGGTGCCTCTGAACTCTTAATATTTTGATTTATTGTGCACAGTCTGTCTGCTTCTCCTCTCCTAGAAATATTATAACTTCTCTTCCCCTGCTCAAACCCCTAACCTAAAATATGTCAAGTGGTCTAATATTATTGATTATACATGCCATCGACCTTTCTTATTTAACAAAGAGTATCAGTGTCCCTTGTTTGTCTAACAAAGGTTAAGTTTAACCTTCAGGGCACAGAGCAAAGAACATCTGTTTATTCAGACTTCTAGCCTGGGGTCTGAGAAGCACACTTTCTATTTGGGACCTCTGGCTGACATTTGTTAACTCAGTTTGCATGCATTTTAATGTGGTTTCTCCTACCCCAAGGCAGTTGTTTGGAATATAATATGATGGGATATAAATATATATATGGCCAAATGATTATTTTACAAGCTATTCCTCCTGGAATGTGAAGGAGAAAATGAGTTTTTGAGATCTTAAAACCCACAGAGGTCACCAAGATTTTCATCAAGATGAGGATATGGCACACTGGAAGTCAGCAGCATATGAAGCAGAGAAAGAGAGGAAAAAACACCAAATCTGACTGGTCTGAGCCTTTTGCCTCTGTGGGAGAAGCTGCTGTTGGGGGCAATGGGTGGTGGCTGTGTGCTGGGGCATGGAGGAGCTCAAACCTCTGGTTTGGAACCTCCCAGTCTCCAGACTCTCCTGCCTGTGTGGCTGTGGCCACGCCAGTGTGTCAGTGTCAAATGAAGCTGCACGGTGCCGTGCCAGGCTGGCAGCAGTGCTTTGGGTGGGGACACTGCTGCCACCTGTCACATCCCTGCCCGGGGGGACACCTGGCCCCACTGGGGTGAGCAAGCCCTGGGTCACCCTGTGGCAGCTCTCAGTCCCACCCTTGCTGGGGGGGATTTCTCATCTGCCAACACAGTTCTGCATGGAGACTGCAAAGAAATGGGGGTTTGCAAGAAAATCCCATTTCCAGTAGAAATCGTGCTAAAATTATTTTTTTTTAAATTGTTGTTATGGTTGCATAGAACTTCTCTTAATGACATTTGAATATGGGGCCAAACTTGAGCTGATGGCATCTCATTAAAGCCAAGGGGATAGAAATTCAAATGAATGTGCATCTTCCTCCAAGTTCTTTATCTAGCAGCAGGAGCTTATTATCTGGTGTGACAGTGTTATCTGCCAGGAACTGTGTATCTGTACCAGGCTGGAGACAGATACATTTAAACACAGAGGATTCTGAGTGTTTCTGATGGCTGAGATAACCAAAAACCTGTCTAAGGGGTTCAGTACAGTTTACTTAATGGCATCAAATATTCAAATGGGCTTCTTTATTGGTAGGGTTATTGCACTGCAGAAGCCAAATGAGGCTTCTTATGATGCCTTAAGAAACTAGAAATGAAACAACACACACTTTCAAGATAATATTAGTATAGTTGGTAATATAAAGCCTGGACTTTATTGGAGGCCTCCAGGGGCAAATACAGAAAATGTCCACAAAACCCCACCCCCCATGGGGGGGCATACAGTTTTGTAAGTTTATTAAATTAGCATAATTGACAAAAAACACTGATTAGCAACACAGGTGGTGATGCAATTCCCCTCCAGTTCAAGCCCCTGCTAAATCCTCTTCCCACAGATGGAAACTGAACCTGTTGATGATAGTGTGTCTCTAAGAGCTGTGTTTTGGTCTTGGGTCCCAGGGAGAACCAAGACAGGATAGGAGCTTTGGAATATGTTTTGTCTTTCTGCCTATCAGAGCAGGGAAAAGTACCGGGAAAACTGGCTCTGAATGCAATAATAGAGCTACAAATATTTGTGTAAAGAATACAGAGAATATATAAAAGGCAAAAAGGCAAAAATCAGTGTGGCATCATTTAATGCAAGGATTTTTGTGTGCAGAGAGCTCAGACAGAAATGGATGTGTGCGTGCAGAACTGTGCCCTGCCTGTGCCACCCCTCTTGAAGCACTTCACTTTTCTCTAGCAGGGCTGCCCAAGGAAAAAAGGAAGCTGTTGCTGTGCCCCTTCTCAGTGTTTTCATTCACAAAGACTTCAATGACAAACTCTCAGTTCTGATCCTTTGCAGGGCTGATCCCACTGGCTCTGGCAGCCCCTCAGTCCCTCTGTGCTGCCAGACAGGAGATGTGCCTGCAGCCCTCGCATGCTGCTCACATTTCCCTTCTCCTTAAACATCTCCCTGGCAGCCAAAGGGCTCTGTTCCCTTCTGCTCAGGCCCCAGGTGGCTGCTCTTGTGTTCTCCACCACCTTGTGGGCAAAGAACTATTTCCTTCTCTGGAGCTGGAGCCCACTCACAATCCTCCTCCTCAGCATCACTCTGGGAAGAATCTCAGAAACAGGAAAGTCTTGTATTTCTTTCTGATAGAGCCGCCTCATGAAGCCCCAAACCATTTGCAAGGATGCCTCTAATTTCCATATTCTAATTTCTACCATAACATGCTGTGGGAAAAGTCATCTGGGTGTTTCTCTTGAAGCAGTAAATGGAGATGTCTTTCAAGATGTCCTCTGAGCCTGTTACCATAAATGTCACAAACTCCTGATGAATTTCCCCTCCCTGGCAAGGAAGCAGTTTGCTTTCAGGTGTTACTGAACATTTTCCCCTGCAAGAAGATCTTGTGCCTTCCTGGTCACAGGCAAGCAAGAGAAAAGAATTCGTCCTTGGCCTGGTATTTAAGCATGTGAAATGATCAGCTCCAGAGATGGAGTATTTGTGAACCTTTCTTGGGAAAAGCCATTTCCAAGCCGTTATTGCTTGGAAATCACACACCCACGTCAGGATGATCATCTGCAGTGGAGCTGTCTGTCCTCCAGCAATAGATGCTTAGGGAACAAAACAAACCCACCTCTTCAGAGGGGAACAGAGGCAAAATATTCATCCCAATGTGAAAGGGACAGGAAGGATCTCCACAGAAGAGGTTTAAGTGCAGGAGGCATCACAGCTGAACCCCTGATGCCAGGGGGCTGCTCAAGCTGCAGGAGCAGAGCCCTCCAGTGCTGCTGCTCTCCTGGTGTCCCTGGGGAGCTGTGGCTCCTCTCCATTGCCATTTCCCATCCCCCTGTGATGCTCAGGGAGTGGGTAAAGGGCACTGTCCTCGCTCTCTATTACAGCTCAGAGGGATCTCTGCTTTCCAGGGCAGAAAATCTGCCTTCTTGGTCTTCCATTTCACAGCAGGATTCTCCGTGTGAGAGTTTCAAAAAGGCACAGCTGAGCCAATGCACTCACTGAGGCAGCATGAGAGTGCTGCACAGCCAGTGGATGTGCCTCTGCCTTCAGGGTCCCATGGCCCTTGAGGTGCATTTCATCAGCTCTGTATACATTTCACTATCACTCAATAGGGTGAAAGCTTATTGTCATTAATTGTGAGGGTTTATGTTGGCAACCACTTAGTTCCTATGGTTACATCTCTAAGAAATTGTGAAATAGGCACTTCAAGGCTCTGGGCAGAGAAACAAATTGACTGTTACAGAATTCATGAATGATAATAACTCATTTACTTATAATGCTAATAAATAATTGGTGTAAAATCTTCTAGTACAGCTTTAAAATACTTAGGGTATTTAAAGGTCAGCACTGCTCTTAACTCTCCATTAAAACCCCCATATTGCAATAGTGGAGCCCAGATGGCAATTACAGCGTTTCAGAGTGTTCCCTTAGCAAATCCATAACCTGGTCCTGCTCTGCAGGGCTGCCCTGCCTGCGTTCCCCTAACACCACAGCAGGGCTTTCTACTCTGTGCTAGGTCAGGGTTACAAACCATCCTGCTTCTGGACATGCTAAAGCTGTGCCATGGGAACAATATCCACTGTCTTTTTGTCTCATGCAGCCCTTTGTCTAGGCCATAGCAGGATCCTGAAAGAAACAGTGTTTTGTGGCAGGTAAATACTCTGCAATTTGTCTACAAGGTCACCCCTACTACCCCACGCCATCAGGGAACCTGAATCCTTCTGGTCTTTGGGTTATTTTCCTGGCTGTGTTTCTCATTATCCCTATCTTTCAGTGTTCTGAGTCCTGGAGTATCTGCTTTGTGCTGCTGCTTTCCTAACTCCTCTTCCCCCACATTTTCTTCCACCTTGTGTGCTTTTCCTTTTTTTCACCTGTCCTCTGTTTGTCTCCTGTGCAAGCAGGCAAGCACCAGGCTTTGCACTGCTTTAGGATGCTCTGCCATGTCCTGTCCTATTTGTCTCATCAGAACATGTAGCAGTTCAATTTTTGTCGCTCTTTCCCTGTACAGATCTTGCTTTGCCTACAATGATTTTTTTATGCCTTTTCTCTACCTTGTTTCTTTTTCCACCTTGTCCTGTGAGAGTCAGCTTTCCACAGTGAACCACGGGTAAGGGAAAATCATCAATTTCTGTAACTGTGCTTCCATCTTTGCAGAATTTCTGCTTTGCAACAGCATAGCCCCACATTTTGCTTTTGTCCATCAGCAATGTGTGCTAAGCACAGGCTTTCCCACTTAGAGCTTACAATATATTGAGTTGGCTTTAAATTATTCCTTCGTGATTCCTGGTGTGGGATGAATCAAGATGAATCACACAGTGATGGAGGTAATTCCTCCCATCAGCTGAACAATGAATCAGTCTCTATTTTTCTCACAGTTAAGATGCCAATTTGCATGTGGTACTAAATAATGTTCCCTGTTAAAATCGAGAGGCTGAATAAAGTGGTCAGTTTGTTACAAGGTTACATGCTGAGAGACAGAATGCACATCAGCTTTACTGCCTTCAGTGTAAGCAAACAGTGCTTCATCATTTGGAGGGGAAAGTCTGGGGGCAGGTCTGGGAAAACCATCTTCTAGAAACATATGAACGAGCAGTTGCTTCAGACAGCAAAACAAGCCCGTCACCACCCAAGTTTCCTAAAGTCTCTGTAGGTCCTGAAAGCAAACCCAGGACTTAGTTCTGCAGTGCAGGACAGTAGACAGTCCTGTCTGTTGGTGGAGTATATTAGAAAAAAACCAAAACAATGCAGAGATTGATACTACTTCAAAAATATTCATAGAAATGCAATGATGCTATTTGCAGTCGCCTTAATTGTAGCCTGTGTGTTGTGTATTTCATGAATTAGAGCTGGGGGGAAAGGTTCTTCTCTTTTTCTGGGCCAAAACCAAGAAGTGGACTCTCTTGATGGAAACCCAGAGATGCTCTGGCAAGCTGGTTCCTTGTTGCCTAGCATTCAGACCAGCAGGCTGTGATATGGGAGGAGGGGAGGTACCAAAGGATGCCCTGTGGAGAAGCTGTGCTGTTGGGATTGTGGGGTAGCAGGAGATAACCTTGGAGACAAGCCAAGGATCAGAGTGTTGGAGTGGGCTTGGAGACACTCAGCCCAGCACACAAACCCCTGGATTTCCTGGAGGCAGGCACAGATTTTCTGTGCTGCTGCTCTGTGGAACAGCAGAGGTCTGGCTGAATGTGCTCCAGGGGGCTCTTGCACAGCAAGGCCAGGGGCTGCAGAGTCTCCTGGTTTTCCTCCTGGGGCAGGAAAAGTGAGGAGGAGGAGGAGATGGCCTAAGCCCCCATGGCCTAGAGGGTCTGAGAGGTCCCATGTCCGCTGCACAGCTCCTCTGGGTACAAACCAGCAGATTAGCCTATGACCTGACCTGTTCTGGAAATCCCTTCACCTTTTTCTAGGTTAAAGGCTGAAAGATTTGCAACACAAACAAGGAGCTTGTGCCCTTTATTCATTATGTCACTTCCAGTGTTAGCTAAATAAAGAAAATCCTTGCTTCACTTGAATTTAAAATGACACCAGGTCATGATTCAAACTTGCAGTGACATTTATCCGGTTAGCTGGTGTTTGCTATAGGTTGAAGGGACACATAAATACAGTTGTCTTCATATCTCATGCACATTTCTCAGTGCTCTTTGTCAGTTATTAAGTGCATTAATTCTTCTGATGCTAATTTCTGTGCAGTACTGATGAAAAATGCATTTTTCCCAGGGAGCTGGCACTTGGCAAATATCTCGATGGCAATAAATTAACACAGGAGCTGAGTTTCTGTTGCCATGGTTTTCTTCTCCACTGATACTCACAGTTACTCCATCTCTACTGTATCTTTACTCCAGCAAGGGTAGGGAAGCGAAGCCATATTCCAGATCCCCTGGGTGCCCCAAATCCTCTCCTCTCATGGCTCTCTCCTGGGGTCTGCCCTGACAAAGCTCTTGCTCTCTGCAGGGCTCTGTACAAATCTCACCTCACTCCCAGACCTGGCAGGGCTCCTGAGGAGCCAGAAGAACAACAGGGATGTTGCAGAGGAGTGTTCAGGCATTGGAGTGTTCCCCTGCACCCCTCCCCTGCCTCTCTGTGCTCTCACCCCGCTGCAAGGCAAACTTTGCCAGCGCCACTCCCCTCCTCCTCACCAGTGATGGGGCTAAAAGCAAAGTGCTTGAACTCAAAGCATCAGGGGACTGGGTTCAGTGCTTGGTGCCCTCACGTTATTTAAGCTTCCCGAGTCTTCCCAGAGGCTTTTGAGGGGATGCAGATAAAATTCAATGGATCACCTGAGCTGTGCCCTGCAGCAGAGGTTTAGCTAATCAGCCCCTTCTGCACAAACACATTTGTGTTTCCCAAGGTTGAGATGACACAGGGTTGTAAACCAGTGCAGCTCTTCCCAAAAGAGTAAGGACAAACCATGGAGATGGCAGGGGTCAGACTATGCCCTCAGACTTTGCATGAAAGCAAAATATTGATTTGGCAGGGCCTTCTGCTGCACCTGCAGCGCTTCAGCTGTAGCATCAGGCCAGTCCCACGTGCTCAGGAGAGCTTTATCCTGCCTGGGAAATGGTGATTGAAGGAAAAGCAGGTCCTCAGGACTGCTGCTGACGTGTTCCATCAAGCACTGGTGCTGCTATTGATGGCATGGCTGGTGAGGTCTGTACTGTGTTTCTCTCTCTGATGGATGGAAATAGTCCTGTTCTCTACAGCTGGAGGCAAAAACGTTTCTCTCCCTTAAAGACTGCAAAAAAATTAGGTATTCTCTTTCTTTCAAAGTATGAGTATATCCTTGCTGCTGTCTGTATAGAATCATAGTTCTATTTTTTCCTCCAAATTTTTCTTATTTTGTTGGCTTTATTAAGGAAGAGCTTTTAACTATTTTTGCTACTAATGCTAAATCTAAAAAAGCCCTTCTAGCACCATTTTAGCCCGACTATGGTTAAATATTTCTCTTTGAAATGTACAGATCTCTGTTTCTGAATCAAAGGGAATAAAATCCCTGCTTTACCCTGATTCAGAGACAGGTCCTCTCTTTGGATCAAACAGAAATGATGGAGTGGCAGAATTTCCAGTCTGATTAAGATACATCAGTTTTACGAAATAGATTTGTATGCTGCCAGCAGAATAAAACACCTCTAAGAATCAAGGCAGAACACAAGTACATGGTAAATTATTCTGGGTGGTAAATTATTTTGGGTGACTGTGCTGGGCTCCTTGGCAGTTCTTGGGGTAGCTGGAGCACTGCCTGCACCTCATCCTGCCACATTCCAGCATGTGTGGGTGGCAAGATGTGCTGCAGAGGGTGCTTTGTCTGTGCTCATGAGATGTTCACATTAACAAAATTTGCTTTGTGCTTTTGCAACTTCAGAAAGAGGCAAATGGCTCTCAGGAAAACCTGGAGTCTGCGACAAGGATTTGAGGTGCTGCTTCCATTCCTCTCTCTGTGGGTCAAATCCCCTGGTGTTAAAATTCCTCATTACTCCAGACTTGGGCCCTGCATTTATTGCTGTGTGGAAAGGAAGTGCTGGGCTAGGAGAGCAGAGTTTGCTGCCACCTCCCACCCTGCTCACAGAGATTTGGGGAGGTGGCCCCAAACAGCTCCTCCCTGAGATGCTCCTGCTGTCGCTGCCTTGGTGCAGCCAGGGCTTGCTGTGCCCCAGGGTCTCACTGGGTGAGGATTTTGCAGATTAAGCCCTTTTAGTACTCCTGGCTGTGTATCCTCCCTCCATCATGACCCCCCTGGAAAACAGCATCTGATAATACCACGAGGAGAGGTCAAAGGAACATAATCTGCATTAGCTGAAGCAAAGAGAAGTCTTGTTCTAGCCAGTGCAAGAGCAGAAATACAAATCGTGGGTGCTGGGGTACAGTTGCTGCCAGGTTACTGATGGCAGCCTCCTCAGACCCCCGTCAGGATTACAGCACTCAGCTGCTATGCAATTTATATTTATTAATACACACAGGGCTTGATTTAAGCACAGCAGCTAAGCAGCAAAACTGCCTCTGATTTATGGTGCAGGCCAGAGGTGACAGTGAGATACAATCCCTGGCATGGGTGTGCAGCCTAAAGAGCAAGGAGAGGCAGGGGGAATGATCTGCATGGTTGCAGGTAACTGGCAGGTAATTTATGATACCCAGATTTCATTCTATAGAATACATATTTAAAGGTTTGATCATAGAGATTTGATCATGATTTTTTAAAAGAATATTGGTTAATAGCACAAAATCCTTTCCTTTCCTTTGTATCCGTTTGTCAGTGTAAAAGTAAGAAAAAAATATAATTCCTACTCTTTAACCAGTGGCACATCTAGCCTTCATACAATATTGAATGTTTCTATTTTTTCCCAGTGAGGTTTTTTTTAAATTCTAATATCACCTGATCTTTGTGCAGTTAATTCCCTTGTCATCAAGCCATGTAAGTACTGACCTCAGAATCTCAGAATAGCCTTTGCAAAAAAATAAAAACCACAGTAATTTGCATCACTGTTGCTGAGGGCTCTGCATATATCCATTATAATGTTCCAGTTTCAGCAGGCTGGACAATACAGATTGGTGTGGCTGTTTTCAGCTTTCAGGAGGAAATTTATTCTTAGAAATTGGGTCAAAGAATTTGGTTTGGCAGGGCCGACTGAGAGTGGCTCCAGCTGAAAATAGAAAATTTGCAGAGCAGCTCATTAATTTAAACAATTAGGTTAAAACTTTCTTTATTTTAAAAGTGAGAATAAAAGCAGCCAAGTTACCTAAAGTTGGACTGAGATATACAGGTGAAATAAAAAAATGGGAGGTGTGCAGAAGACAAAACTCAGGAAACTGATGCATTTCTTTTAATATTCTTTTCCTATCTTGCTTCCTTAATATTTCATAGTGTCAGTAAAGTTAGGTCTTTCTCAATATTGTATGTCCTTTATGTCGTTGGCTTTGACATTGAAGAAAGGGAGTTATAAATTACACATCTGGCTGGTGGATGGGTTCTGAGCCCCCATGGACTCCGAGAGCTGGTTGGAAGATCAAGGTCTGAAAACAAACACTCACATTGAAATCCTGTTTATCTTTGCTTCCTTCTCATCTCAATCACAGAGATTTCCTGTGGGAAATTTTCCTGCAGGAAATGTGGAAATGAAGTGGCAGTGCCAGGCTGGCTTGTTTCCCCCGCCACAAGACAAGAGCAGCTCCATCACAGCCTCCTTGTTCTCCTTGTTCCCTTGTGCGCCTTCCCCATCCCTTCTCCGATGTGTCAGAGGCTCTTCAGGATCTCGAATCCACTTGGCTGAGAGCCATTCCTCTGAGATGGTCAAGTACACAGCATTCCTTCCTGAAATCTTGTCAATTAACTTTCCCTTTCAAGGGCTAATGACTCTAAATAGCACCTTGAGCTCATTGCTGCCATGCTGGGGAAGGAGGGGGACCCTGCAGCCAGCACAGCTCCAAATCTGGAAACATACCTGCTAAGAAGATTAAGTCTGCTATGCTGAGCATTAAGGCCATCAATATTTATGCGGCAGGCAAAATTCATATCAGAGCTGTCGGGCAGAATCTGTCACCGTGGTGTTTTGAAAAGGTTACCAGCCTCCAGATACCTGTTCCTCACTTAAGAACGAGGTTGAAGATGAATTGTTTTGCAATCTGAGTCTTAGTCTACTGGTAAACTGCAGGATTCATCACTGAATTAATAGTTTGCTTGGGTCCATCTGCAGGCACTCCTCTAGTGCATGCAATGAATAGCAATCTGAAGGATCAAGAGGGTGAGCTGGAAGTGTTTTCACTTCAGAGAAAATGTCTGATTTGTTCAAGTGCTCTTTATCAGAGTTCTCATATACAAAAGGCAAACCCTCAGTGGGCAGTTCTGGCCTGCACAAGGAGGTCTCTGTTCAGTGGCACCTGGCCTTGACAGCAGCTACTGTGGGCAGCCTGGAGAAGAGCCCGGGTACCTTGTCTAATACACTGAAAATCTTGGTGGAGCATTACTTCAACAATTATCAGCTGGCACATCTGCCCCCAGCATCTCCCTGTGTGTGCTCTCTTACCCCAGAACTGGGCTGAAGAGTGGAGCTATTAGAGCTTTTAGAAAAAAAAAAAAAAAAAAAAAAAAAGAAAGCAGGAGAGGAGCCTTTGCTCTCATCAAGTAGAAAGAGAAGATTCGCAGCAAAAGGAGCAGCAGAGCACAGCAGGATCTGGTGTGCAAAGGGTGCTAAACAATTCCTCTTCTGGTGCATGGTTATGTGATGGATACAAAACCAAGGAGGAGGTTGTGAAAGTTTATATCCATGGTCTGGACAGTGTGCTTTTAATTCCTACTACCCCTGACAGACACTTTCAGCTCGCTGCTCAGCACCCCAGTCCCTGCAGGGAAATCTGTCCTCTTCCTTTCACTGGAAGACATGCAAACTAAGGAAGGGAATTTTTTCTGATGGGTAAATGATATGGTGAGAGAAGGAAAATCAGCATGTGTGAAAACTATCTAGGTGATGTATTTTGGGGAGCAGAATCCCTCTGCCAGCTGATGCCCTCCCCATGCTGCTGCAGATGATTGCTGCAGTGTGCAGGCAGTGTGCTGCTGAGCAGGTGATGTGTGAGGACTGCAGGCAGTGATGATGCTGGACATTTTCTCTTTTCTTCCCTTCAGGCTGCAATTCTGTAGTTTTGACTTGTCTTCTGTTTGCAATAGAAGTTATTAACCAACTGTGTTATCAGAGCATTACCTTATTAGTGTGGCACAAGATTTTCCAGTCTCCTGACAATAATCTGCTGTAAAGGCAGAATCCCACTGAGGCACTGCATGATAAACACCCTCAGGATGCTGAAAGTTATTGATATGAGCTGCAGCTGTGGCTAAGGAGGATCCCTGCAGAGGACTGTCAGCATTCTCTGCATCTCCTGCACAATGTGGCCCTGGGAAGACTGCTTTAGAAGCCATAGGTACAGGAGCTCCAAAGGTCCTGGGGCTGTTTTCTGCTCCAGAAGCTGGGTAAGGAGGGAGCAAGGGCCCAGTGAGCTCTCTGATATCCCAAAGCCATGTTTTCTCTGCCAGCTGTAGCTTGGAGGGGCACGGACACAAGTCGTGGTGCAAACATCAGCCTTGCTCCTTCCTCAGTGTAAAATTTCTGTATGAGCGGAAAATGAAGAAAACATTGAAAAACCCAACATGCTGTTATCACTTGATATATCACCCAGGTGCTGCCTCCCCTTTGTAATCCTGCTCTGTTACAGAAAATTCGCTCTGCTTTTTTCCCCGTGGCCTGCAAAAAACCCCTGTAATTTCCTTCTTGTGGGAAATTATTTGTACAGTAAAAATATTTATTGAGGCATGGACACCTTGATCCATTTCCTGTTTGAATCAATAGAAAGGTTTTTATTGATTTTGATGGGTTTTTTTGAGACAGGCTCCAAGTTTTATCAATTTTTCAGTAGATGAATTCCCTGCTGATGCATGCTTTGTCCTGGTTAGTCCTCATCATGGTTTTTTATGACTTTTGGGAAGGAATAGGAACATAACAGAAAGTAAAAATGACCATTTTATAAGTTAGAATATGAAAACGTGGCTTGGAGTTAGTGACCAGCATTGCTTTGTCCTGAGCACCTACAGGTATGATGGTTGAACTTGGTATTTTTCATTCGTGATGTAAAAGCTGCCAAATCCATTACAACCTGATTCAACATGACATTTGTGTCACATCTGATCTGCTTGCATTGGTTGACATTATGTCAGCTGATGTGATGTAACCAGACACAGCCTAACAGGGAGTGATGTGCAAAACAGGCATTCTTCTTCTTCCTGTGCTTAGCACGAGTGTAAGATAACACAAAAGGCAAAATAATCTTTGACTTCATTAATGTGACATTTTCAGGGGGTGGCTACCATGGGGTTATATGCTGTGTGCCCCCCCATAATGTTATTCATCTAAATAGGCAACTCAGCTTCATCTTCAGAAGTGATGATGAAGGACATGGAATCCCCTCATGGCATTTGTGATTCCCTCCTTTATTCAGGAGTCTGCTGAGGTTGGTGTCTGGTGGTTTAGATCAATGAATCTGTATCAAAAGGCTTTTCCAGGCCAGCAAGTGTACAAGGAGGTGGGGCATGCAAAGGAACCACATCCCAGAGCTGTGTTTGGGAGATCCCAAGTGACAGAGCAGTAGCCAAATCTGAAGGGAGATGGAGTTTGTATCCTGCCGGTGCTTTGATCCCAAGTGTCCTGCATCCTGGGACTCCTCTGAGCACAGCCTAAATTGGAGGTTCTGTGTTTGAGTTTGTGAGAAGATCCTTTCCAGGTGTTTAGGGGCACTGTGTGACTGCTGAGAAGTGAGGGAAGGTGGCCCTGCCAGGGAAGGTGCAGGGGGCAGCTCTTGGGGCTGGAAATCCTCCCGAGGCCAGACTCCAAAGGCATGGTGTGACCTGCTGAGATCCTTTCACAGATCTGACTCAAATGAGTCTACATGCCATAACTCACCAGCACAGTATTTATTGTGTTTCATTTTTGTCACTGTGTGCTGGTTTTGGCTGGCATAGAGTTAATTTTCTCCGCAGTAGCTGGTACAGAGCTGTGGTTTGGATTTGTGCTGGAAACAGTGTCTATAATTCAGGGATGGTTTTGGTACTGCTGGGTGAAGTCAAAGCCTTTTCTGCTGCTCAGCAGCCCCAAGGCTGGGGGTGCACAAGGAGCTGGGAGAGCACAGAGCTGACCCCAGGCAACCCAAGGGATTCCCAGCCCATGTGGCATCATGTTCCTGGCATGAAGCTGGGGAAGAAGAAGGAAGGGGGAACGTTCAGAGGATGGTGTTTGCCTGCCCAAGGCACTGCTGCATGTGCCAGAGCCCTGCTGTTCTGGGGAGGCTGCACACCCATCAGCCTGCCCTGGGGAAAGAAGAGTTCCCTGCTTTCCTTTGGCTGCATGTGCAACTTTTCCTTTACCTATTAAATTGTCTTTGTCTCGACCCACAAGCTTTCTGAGTTTTACCTTTCCCATTCTCTCCCCATGCCAGGGAAGGCAGTGAGCCAGAGGCCATGGGGGGTGGCACCATGACACTCTGCCATAAAACAATCTATCAAATGACCTTGGTGTCCATCACAGTGCAAACCTCAGGCACAATAAACACCATGGGCAGTCAGGTATTCCTGAAAACTGAGCCAAGGCAGCATGATCCTTCTGAAACACCTACATTTCTATGGGACTGCTGCTCCTGTAAGTGATGGGCTCAACCCAGCTGGCCATCACATTTTACCTCAAAGACTACATATCTTGTCAATACTCTGCTTTTTGCAAGATGAAATACTGCTGGAAGAAGGATCTCTAGGCACACTTAACACACACAATACCAAGTGATATATTTATGCTGTTCAATAAAAGAGCTAGGAAATGTATTTGTCAGGGAAGCAGTGGGCAAGGTAATTTATATTTTGTATGAAATGCCACTTAGGAACGCTTAAACAAAATCATCACAATACCTGTTTTTCTGCAGTAAGCTGGTCCTTGTAGTCATACAAACTGGCTTCCAGCCCAACACAGAGGCCAAAGGGAACTGTCTCAGGGCTGCCAACAGGAAACCAGGAACATTTTCACTGTTGGAGCATGGAGCCTGTCTGCTCTTCACCCTCCTCATTCCTTGGTGGGGAAGCTGAGGTTGCTGCTGTTCTGGGTAACTCAGCCTGGGGACAGGCTAAACTCAGAGTCCACACTGGCAGGAATATGAGGATTGAAGGTCTCAGGAGACACAGAATCCAAACCTCAGCTGGGACAGTGGCACAGCTGCTGCCTTGCTCAGCACTGCTGTTGGAATCCTCAGCACAGGATTGGAACTGAGATCTCCTAAAATTTGGTACCATCCCTCTCCTGAAACCTGTGAAGATCAGAGCGAGGGCTGTTGTTTTCTTTTTTGTGCTCTGACTTGAGCTGCACACACATTTGCCAGCTTGAAGCCAGCTAGGATAAATATGCTTTATAAGTGGTGCTAGTCTGATTAGGCTGGGGGCAGAGCAGAGAAACATAAATACTTCCTACTAGTCAGTACTGTCTCAAAAATGTGACACCTTAAAGGTCCTTTTTATTTTGGCTAGCTGCTTTCCCAGTACAAGCCTATGATTAATTTCTGTGCACTGCTAATTATTTTTTTCAATTTAGAAATGTACAGGAATTGTTGTGATAACATTTAAATGGCAAGAGGGGGCTGAGCTGTCCCAGCATTGGTCCAAGAGTCCCTGCTAAACCTGCTGACATTTCATGGGCTAGAACTCTTATTATCATCCATGCTGCTCAGCTGTTTCCAGCAAGATCACTTCTGAAACTTTTTCCTAAGGACACAATTTCTTCCCTGACACTATCTTGTGCTTCCTGTAACTCCAGCAACTCTGATGGGTAGATGCAATTTGGACACAGCAAAGGCTGTAGTCCGCTGGTAAATGAATTGGCAAGTTCCAATTTCTCCTGGCTGCTTTGAGATGGCTGCTGAGCAGATTGTGCAGGGTATAACCAGGATGGTGTCTTGAAATTATAAATAGTGATCAGATGGGTATGCTCAGTTATTAACAGCATTTTTCTACTTGCAGCAAAAAATTCTTACAAATGCAGCTTCCTGCTTAGTTTGACCATTTATAGGCTCACATACTTCTCCCTTCATGTTTTCTCCTGGTGATATTTGTAGCTGCTAAAGCAGATGAAGCTGCAAACCTGTTCCCTACTTTGTCTGATATCAATGGCTGCTTCCTTCCTCCGGAGAACAGCACAAAGCTGAGACACCATCACCCAGCAAGGAAAAACACTGAAGGGTAGAGAAAGTCTTTGGAAACTCCCCAAAGGAACAGGGGATCCGCTCAGGAGTCCCTCACATTAACATTTGCTGTTCCTCTGTATTACATCTCTAATATGTGAATATTTGGAAGTTCTGGTTCTCCAGTTCCATGTGTTACAGGCACCAGGGAGAAGATCTAAGCAACATCTGCAGTGCCAAGAGAGGTTGCCACTCTGTGATGAAGCCCAAAAATATTATGCTAACCATGAAGGATAAATGATGGATAGCAGTTGCTCCTTCTGATCACTTTTGGGAATGATGCCTTTTCTGTGCTAAGAAATCTGCCAAAATGTTGCAAGAAAAAGAAATCTGCTTTTCAGTCATCCATTTTCTCAGCTCTGAAAGTGTTGGCCCAGTAATTCACCCATTCCTGGTAATTTTGGTCTGCAGCGGGACGACTACACATTGGACACTGCACCTACTGCAGGGAAGGGGACTGCAGCAAAAACCCTGCAGCAAAAAATCTGTGAGGAGATCCCACTGCTGACCACAGGGATTTCTGGGCTCAGTGACCTGGGTATTCCAAACCTCTTCAGTTTGAAGCTTGGATCCATCTGCTGAGCCATGGGATTAATCCAGAGGCTGAATCCTTGAATGCATTCCTGCTCTAGATGGGGCTGGAGCCTCCCAAGGCTCTGAGCAATTTAAGCTCTTCTGATTTCACTTCAAATTCAATGATGGAATTTTATATGCAGTAAGGTGTTGGCTGTAATATATGAGAACTGAATACTTGGAGGGAGTGAAAAAGAACAAGCATTTGGAAAAAGTGTTTAATAATATTTTAGTCAGAATTTGTTTTTTAAAAAGGGCATATTTTACATGAAGTAAGCTGTGTTAAAACCCAGTATCCAGGACACTGTTTAAAGAAGAAAAGGTCAGGGTCTTTAACACTTCCAGAGCTGAACCAGCAGTGAAATGAGTGAGCTCCCACTGTCCTGCAGTGACACTGTCACATCTGTGCTGCTTCTTGCTGGTGTGGCCCTGGAGGAAGTTTCAGTGGGGTAGATTTACCATCTAAGAGTGGTACAGATATACAGATCATCTACAGGTGACACAGAGCCAATGTCAAGCACAACTATGGGGCTGTAGGTTCCAATTACCTTCTCCTGAATAACTGGAAATCTATGGAAACCAGACTCAGATTTCAGACTCCTGAATCTGTAAATCCTTCCATTGTCATTGTTTGTTTTTAGAACAAAGACAAGACTAAGATAATGAAAGAGATGTATCTCTCTATCTACAAGTCCCTTGTGTTGTTTTGAAATCCCACTTGTGTGCTGCATGCCCCTCCAAAATGCTTTAACTCTCTCTGTTCATTGTAAACCTTTTGTAAAAGAATTCTCCATTATTTTCTTTTGTGCTGAGTCTGGTGATATCAGCTATTTCCCTCTAAAGCCCTGCTTAGAAAACTGGGAATTTTTTTTCTCCTGTGATTTTCTCCACTGTGCTTTTTATCTCATCACTGAAATGGAAATATTTTACTAGTTAAACGGGGGGGAAAAAGCAGTTAAGGCAGATGCTGTTTCATCATCTGCCTAACACAGACCTCCTCAGCATTTAAAACAGCAGTTTACTGCAACAAATTAAGTGCACAAATTTTTCATGTGGAAGAAATGATTCCTGAATTCCCTCTGAAACCTCATTGCTTCAGTAGAAAGATGAGTTAATGAAGAAATTTACAATTTAGTCCTGTTAGTGCTTATTCTGGCTCTGAGAAGCAGTTTTGTCTTAGTTTCCATTATTTTAAACTCCTTCAACCATGACTTGGAAGCAGCAGCAGTGGTCATTCCTATAGATTTACTTTTTCGTTATCTACCTTTATTTGCTCAGCCCTAAACACACCACTGGGTCTTTAGCCATGTGCTTTTAGTCCTGGCAAAAATAATAGGAAAAGGGAGAGGGAAAAAGGCTGAATATAGCCAGCATTTCTTATTCTGCCTGTCTGGGGGTTCATCCCAGGTGTTTTGGTCCTGTCCCCCCCTGCTGTGCCAATGCACCACATCCCCAGAGGTGGAGAATCCCCCTCTGTGTGCAGGCTGCTCCCAGCATGGCACCCAGTGAGAAATGCTGCTGGGTTTTGTCTGGGAGAAGGAGCTGGTGCCATTCCCCACACAGATGTGGATGTGTTTTTCCAGGTCTGCAATTCTTGCAGGAAATGCTGCCACAGAGCATGGTTCCTCCTGGAACACGGTTCCTCCATGTAAATACATCCTTTGTGCTTTCAGAAATGGATGCACCCAGGGATTTTATTGAAAGGAAGAATGTGGATGTCACAGAGGAAAAAAATTGTTTCAGCCTAAAAATACAATTTCTGTTTTATTTCTAGTTTAATGATTTGGAAGTTTTCTTTCTTTATATCTTCTTGATAACATTATCTACTTTACTTCTGTCATGTCCTTCCTAACTGGGAAATAATTAGATGGCTAAAGTGAATAGTTCAATAAAAATGCTGGACTCCAGTTTGATTACCTGTGACACAAAACACTTGACAGGTCTGTCTCAGACACCACTAGCATCAGTCATCTGTTACACATTTCAGCATTGCACTACCAGATACCAGAGCTGGCCTTTTCCCTTTTCCTTTTCCTTTTCCTTTTCCTTTTCCTTTTCCTTTTCCTTTTCCTTTTCCTTTTCCTTTTCCTTTTCCTTTTCCTTTTCCTTTTCCTTTTCCTTTTCCTTTTCCTTTTCCTTTTCCTTTTCCTTTCCCTTTCCCTTTCCCTTTCCCTTTCCCTCATGCTTGCATGGCTCAGGTGCAGATTTGGGAAGGAAAGAAGCTGCTCTTTGAAATGTAGATACAGCAATTTTCCAAAGGCTAAAGAGAAATACTAAGTAAATTAGGAGTAGAAAATAGAAGCAGAAGAAAAATGTTAAAATACATTGACCAAGAAATACCAAGCAGGGAAGTGCAGAGAGTTCTGATTTTCTGTGCAGGACAAAGGCTGAATGTTCATTGAAACACAATTCAAAGAACTTCAGATTGGAGCCAGTCTTTCAACTTAAGAAGGAGGAACATTTGAGAGTGTGCTTTCCAAAATATAAAACAATTAATTCCACTTCTTGATAATACAAAGTCTTTAAACTAAAGAGATAAATCTCTTGAATTCTCTGAAATGAATTCTGAATTCTTGAAAAGAATTCAAGAAAACTTTAAAATATTTTAGAAATGCAGAACATGACATTGTGAAATTAACTGAATAGAGAAAAACCATTCCCTTAGGAGATGAGACTCAGGGGAGGCACCTCTGCCTGCAGCCTGTGTTCCAGCAGGAGGGATAACAGGTGCAATCAAAATAGCAAAAATAGTCTCTAAAGCAGCACCAGTTGAGCACCCAAGGCCCCAGCTGTGCAGTGGGATGCTCTCCTGCCATGCTGCATCCCTGCCTGCTGCCTGCATCTCTGTGGCTGCATGAAAGGAGGGAAGCTGAGGCACTCATTCCCTGCTGTGGTTTTTTTATGGAAACTTTTCGGTTGTCAGATTAATACTTTTTTTTTTTTTTTTTAACCTAACCATTTATTTACAAACCTGATCTTGGGGCCTGAATTAATCTGTCAGTGTTCTTCTTCAGCAGAAAGAACATTTAGACAATTAGCCCACTGCTGAGGGAAATGGAGGGATGGTTGTCATCAGCTCTAATGATGCTCCTGTATTGAGGATGCTTTAGGAATAAGAAATCAATGAGACAGTGGTTTAAAATGACCCAAGGACTTTCCAACCCAGTGATTTAATAACACAGTGAATAAAAAAAATGTATCTTGGTAAATACTGGAACAGAATCTGCCCAAAGGAATTTTCTGATATTATTTTTATTTCCTTGTCTTAATACATTTCAGCTCTATGTGCCCCTTTCTGTTCCATACACTATATTAAAGAAGAAAAAAAAGGTTTTCTATTCAGTTTGAGTTCTTCATGAGCTTTTTTCCTCTCTGGTTGACTAGAAAGACATTAAAATACAAATATGTAATTAACTGACAGAACAATTTAAGACAAGTTTTAAAGTGGTTCTTCTACCTGTGATGTGTGCCTGGAGAAGCAAAAAGGAGAAAATCCCTTACTTTGAGACATGTTTTTTTGGGAGGTTTTGTTGTGGATATTTTTTTGTTGTTGTTGTTTGCTTGGTTGGTTTTTTGTTTCTTTTTCTCTGGGTTTTGGTTTTGTTTTGGTTTGTTTTGTTTGGGTTTTTTTGGGCAGACTTGAACTTTTTTGATCTCTCTCTTTTGTAAATCTCTCTCTTTTGTCAGATTAAATATGAAGATCCCTATCAGAATGCACTTGGCTTTGACAAGTCTGGCAGAGTCTTGTGTAGCCTGAAACATGGTAATGGCTGGCACTGAAATGAAAAGGTCTTGGATAATGAATAAAGAATATTTTAGCAGCATGACTCATAAGTAATACAAAGGCAGCTCTGGCAATGTCTGTTCTAATTACAGACTAGTTGCTCTGTTGTAACAATCATGGGTATTAAGTGTGTGGGATGCTGAAATGTGTGGGCATCCTGCTAAGCTTGATCTCAGCTCCTTGCAACTCAAATCCTGCCTGTCCCAGCTGGAAAGTAGGTGCCTAAAAATGTACTGAGGGGGACTAAATGTGTGTTATCTATTTTTCAATATTTTTTGTTGGGCCCTCCGGGCCACAAACTTTTTGAGCTGTCAGAATCACAGAATGTGCTGCTCAGCGCTCAAGCTGTCCTGTGGAGGCTCTGGGGCTGCTCCTCATCCCCCTGCCCTGCCACAGTGCAGCATTTCCAGGGCATCTTGGTGGGATCAAAGAGCAGGAGCAGCAGCAATTCCAAGGTCTGTTAGGCCTGCAGAGGCTTGTGTTACCTCCGGGATTTCAGGGAAGGGGGGAATGTGGGCTGCTGTGCCTTTGAGCAGCAGAGGTGGTGATAAATCTTGGATGGGAAAGCTGGAGCTGCTTGAGGGCTCTGTGTGGATGGGGCAGCTCTGCTGGACACTGCCTGCTGAGGGATTGGCTCCCTGTTCTGGCTAGAGAGGCATGGGCTCGGGCAGTAAGATGTCAATGTGACTCAACCCTGCAATTTAATGAAGGCAGGTCCAGATGTAGAATTTGCTCCATTTCAACAGTTAATGAGTCGGAAAATTGTCCAAGCTCAATTTTCTGTTTCCTTCAAGGTTCTTGCTTCCTGAGTTTGGGTGATTATTTCCCTGGGCACCATTTGTCCTTGCCCACTGCTTGTCTTTCTGTTTTTCAGCATTAAAAGGATTTTTCTCCCTTTTCTGAATGGGGGGGACCCTCTGCCTATTTCCCAGAAATTTTAGGGATGTTAAACATGGTGCATGACTGCACAGGAGAGTGCTCAGAAGCTCTGACTTCACAATACCGTGGGATCCTCTTCCAGGTGAAGGTTTCTGTATTTGGGTGATGTGTAATAAGGAAGGCAGTCCCTGGGCTGGGAAACCTATGCACAGAAAATATATCCATGGGTGTTAACTCTCTGTGAATACCATCTGATGATGATGCTTTAAAAATACATCTGTGGGTATAAACTATCCACAGCTACCATCTGATGATGTTTTAAATATCAGCTGAAGCATGCCAGCCAGCTGAAGGATCACAGACTGCAGCAGGGAAGGAGAATGAACAACTTAAGTAAGATTTTGGAAAGGAGAGGTTGTTTTGGTTTTGGATTAATGCTCTTAGTAATAGAGAATTGAGAGAAGACAGAAAATGCCTCTTGCACTGTGACCACCTTTTCTAATTACACTAATGTGTCTGTAATAGAAATAACACCCAGCCTGCCCTTATTCCCCTTGGGATGCTCCCCTGAATTCCCTGCTTTGCTGTCAGCACCCTGGTGCACAGGGAGAGGGGTGTTTTTTCCCCACCTCTGCTGTGATCCCTGCCAGCAAATTGTGCTCATCATTCCCTTTGGAGCCAGCCCTCCCTCCCACGTGGCACGGGGTGCCAGGGCAGAGCTGGAGCAGAGCCTGGCTGCAGTGCCCAGTTTGCTGCTGCCCAGGCACTGGGGAGCAGTGGGAGAGGCCCCCAAAGCTCTCAGCCCCCTCGGGCTCCCCCAGAGCTCTTCATGGCTGGGTGCTCTTGGGGCCAGCGCAGAGGATGTGCAGGGTGCGCTGGGAGTGACTCCTGCTGAAGCTCAAGGTGTTGCCTGATCACCCCTTGGGTAAAGGAGTCTCCTTCTTGTTTGGTAGGTTCACAATATCTCTGCTTGCAAGGAGCATTTTTATTAAATTAAACAGAACACACTCTGCTATACAGCACCATAATCCCATTAGATGCTCTGCAGGTTCAGACTGGACTACATGTCCTTCACTGTTTCCCCTTAAAGGGAGAGGGGCAGTGAACAACCACCAAAACACTTTCCAGCTCTTTCTACCAGAATATTACAAACATATAACCTCAAAATCCTAATCACTCCTGGCTTTGTTTTGAAGAAAATAATTTCCCATATGCATTGAAATTAATATTTGCAACTACAACAACAATGCAAGTAATTATTTAGCCCCTGAGTACACATGCAAAATATCCTAAAGAATATCTTTTGTCCAACACCTTAATCAGGAACTGAATTTAACAAAAGCTCAACTTCATGTGAATGAATATTCATGGGTTTGCACAACTGAAATGTTTATATTATGAGTAATCTTAAAAGCACTTACAGTAATACTTTAATTCCAAAAGCATAGTGTGAGGCTTTCCAGAAGAGTACCCAGATGTAAAAATTCTGAACAATACCCAGGATTTTGCTTGGAGGGTGTTTTGAACAGACAGTAATGTTGTAAATGAAGCCTGTGGTAACAGTGAACAAAAAGATGTCCCCAGTCTCTGCATGGCTGTCATCTGCATGACTCAAATCCATCCCAACGTGGCCAAAGGTGGCCCTGGGTTATTTTTCCCACACATGAGGCTGTCATGATGTTGCCAGAGGTGACAAAAATCTCCAAATACTGCAATGTATTGGTGAAATTTGTGTAACAGGCAAAGCTACTCACACTGTGATTTCCAGGGGTTGTAAGCATGGAGAGCTTTTCAAACACAGAGAACTCCCCAAGCAAGAGCCACTGCAACAAAAGAGCCAAGGAAGCACAGGGGGATGGAGAGGACCATCTGTCACAAATGGCCCTGTGACACCCCAGTTTCTGCTCACAGGGAGCAAAAAGCAAGCCAGGAGAAAGGAGAGGAACTCCCACCTGACTTTGATGAAGTGTAGATGGGAAAATTTACTGGCTAAGAGTTTTGGCTAAGTCTTGGTACTTCCCTGTAGTAACTGAAAAGTGCAAGGGCCTTGGGAAGCTGGGAGAAACCTTTGGCTTTCACATCCATCGCAGAGAAGGGGAGCTGAAAACTCGGCCCAGAGCCAGGAGGATTCCTCAGGATGGAGAACGGGGACAAAGCAGATGTGACCTGCAGAGGGGACATGGAGGGTGTTCAGCATCCTTCTTGCTGCTCTTGGCAGCACCCTGGGACAGTGACATTTTCATGGCAGAGTCCCCAGACCAAGGCGGGGAGCAGAGCCATGGCCCAGCCCAGGGGACATGGCAGTCCCACAGGTAGAGTGGATGGAGGGAGGAAGGATGTGGCAGGACACAGTTCCCTGTAAGGGTGACAGCCCCATTCCCTCCAGCCTGTCCTTACTTTGCAGACTGAATTATTTTCAGCACCTCACCCAGGGTGTGCAGAATTAGGCAGGGATTGCTTTTGCATGGGTGGTGCTCAGCTACAAAGCCACGTGGCAAAGGTGCTATCAATAACCCCAGTGTCCCTGTCCTCCCTGCATCATCTGCATGTTCCAGTAGCTCTGCAGCACAAACCCCACAGGCACCAGGGACAGATTACTGTGTTTTGTTTCTTTGACAGTGGGATCATAGGCCAGGAGTGTGTCCAAGAAGTTGTAATGAGAAGAATACAGAAATGAAGCATCAAATTTGCTTTATGTACAAATATATATATATAAACAAACAAACAAACAAACAAACAAATAAATATGACTCTCTCTCTTTTAATATATATTGCTTGAGAAGGTTTAACACATGGCCCTGCAGGCAGTGTGGTGTCATTTCAATAAACAAACAAATTACCTGAATGGTGTCCCCATTCAGAAGTGCCTTGAAATGTCTTTTGCTACCAGCACTGTCACACCAGGTGAGTGCACAGGGGAAGGAACCAGCTCTGACTTGGGTAACATGCGGACAGACAGACAGACACAGCTGTGCCACTGCCCCAGCTGCAGAGCTGCCCTCCCTGGCACTGAGGGAAGGTTTCTGCAAGGTCCAGCTGTTGCTCTGGGGTGGTGAATCTCCCAGCAGAGGCTGAGCCATCCCCCTGCCCTTCATATTTGGTGCCATCACCAACCACACTTAACTTTTTAACTCCTGCCCCAGCTAACATTCCTGCACTGAAATAAGGAGAGGCTGTAACAGGAGTGCAATATTTGCATCACATTTTGGCAAGTTCCAAAGGATTATTGATGAGAGTCCGATTCAACCCAGAGCCCAAAGCAGCATTTTCAGTATTACCTTTTTACTGACTGCCCAGTTCTGTGTCCCTTCACCACCTGTGTGCTGCATATCCACTTCCCCTTGTGTTTGATTTGGAACAAGAGATGAGAGCAGACATCACCTTAAATATTCACAAGGAAATGTCAGCACAGATGAGGCAGTACAGGGGGAAGGATGGAGGTGGGCTCAGCATAAATCATTTATGGCCATGAGGCATGAATAGAGGTCACGTCATTCTCAGCAACATTATTTTAATAATGTGATGCAAATCTTCATTTTAATGGCAACCTGAAAATAAAGCAAGCACTTATTGGAAACATATTGGTTTCAGAAAGCTGGCTGGAAGCTTGCAATTTGAAGGCTCTCAAGGGACTTGCACTGAATAACCCAGTGGAGTGAGTCCTCCCTATTGCAAGCCCCAACAAATCTTGTTTTCAGCAAGTAACCAGCTCTCCTGCTGGTGAACCACCTGAACATCTCATAGTTTCAGAAATAACTGTAATTCCTTAGCACCTAGAAGCACAGAGCAGCCTTGGATAGGTGATACATACCCAGGCAAGGGTGAATTTTTTATTCCTTTCATGTACAGTGCAGCTGTACTGGTGATGGTACTCAAGGGCTTTAAGGTGTCAGGTATATTAGGTTAAAACAACAAATCTCCTCAGAGACAGCTTCAGAAACTTTGGTTTCTCTGTAATTTCATGTCTGCCTTTGCTTTCAGCAGCTGCCACTAATTCTGAACTGCTGGCTCAGCTTGGCTTGACTATCAGCCTCGGCACAGCCCAGATGTGGCACAGCTGCATTACAGAGCATCCAATAAATAAACTCACCTCAGGTACTCACCTCCCTGGGGTGACCTCCTGCAGCTCCTCCCCAGGGGCTGCACTGGCAGATTCTTGCATCAGAGGACAGCTGAATGTACACAATTTATTTCTGCTGTTGCTGAGAAATTGTCGAGAACTTGTACAGTCACCTTGTCTGCATCACTGCTCACTTCCTGTGCTATTTTTTCCTGTCCTTTTTTCTCTGCAGGCTTTGATGGAATGGTTTCTCTTGCCACAACCCTTACATTTGACTTCACATACAAGACTTCCATTACCACGTTTTTCCCAATGTACTAGCAATGCTTCCTTTCCAGTTTATCTCCTGCTCTGGGCTTTTTCAGGTGTTATATTGACTTTGTGATGTGCTAACAGGCTTGTATTTTCAAGTTTTTCTTAGACTTCTTGGAAAACTCAGGTTTTTGCCTGCTTCTCCTAGACTGTGAACATAAACTTTCCCTGTAACATATACTGTGGTAACCTGGCTTGGCTTCTTGTGTTAACCTTATCCCACCATTTATCAGAGATTTCTTAACAGGGTAGAGAAAGCAAAGAGCTGTCTGGTCTTAGCTGAGTGTGCAGTTGATTATTGGATAATGCCACCTCTGTCTCCCCTGTGAAAATCATGGCTGGAAAACCAACAAGGCCACTGCCAGAAGCAGAGTCCTCTTGATGGACTTGTGCTTAAACTGATGGCTGTACTTCTTGTATAGCAGGGAATACCAAAATTATTTGAGGAAATCAATGATGAAAGAGCAAAAGAGTTACATCAGCGTTTTACATTATATTAGAGGGAAAGTGTTGATTTGTGGGATTAAAAACACTGGAACTGGGGCCAAAAAATAAGACACAAGATTAGGAAGTTAGCTGTTCTCTATTAAGAGCTGTCAGTAAGAAAGCAAGTTGTGTCTGTGACATTTACTGATGTGGAAAATCTAAGCTGCCAAGGTGTCATCTTAAACCTCCTATTCCAACTGTCCCAATGGAAAAAAATTTGAACACATTAGACTTATGTCTTAACTAGTGAGACATCTGAAAAAGGCTCACATAGCTAAGAACAATGCTTTGAATTTTTGTAATACCTGGGATAATTTTATCAGAGAGGGATTTAAGTGGTGATGCATTACATTATCCTAGTGCTGTGCAAGACATATGGAAATTAGTGATGGATTAGATTTAAGAAAGCTTATAAAAAGAGTCTTGCAAGACCTTTAACCTTAAAATCGTTCATAGCTGAGAAATCCATTAAAATAAGTATTGAAGTAATCCTTGGCCACCACAGTAGTGAGAAATATGCTAGTGATTAATGGCTTTTGGTTATTTTCTTAAAAGTTTAATATGCAGCTGTACAGAAAATATCTGTGATAATGGCAGCCACAAGTCCTCGGTCTGTTGTAAGAAAAGTTGGATGCAGAGCTGCTGCTGTTCCTGTGGTTTTTGCTGAGAGCAGAAGCAGCGCCAGGGCCCTTTGCAGCCCTGCTGGGTCTGCACCAGAGCCTGACAAATGTCAGGGAAGGCACTTTGGCTGTGCCTGGAGATTCCTGGTGCTGGGCAATCCCCAGCCATGGTGACACTTGTGGCACACCCTGGGCTCTTGTGGTGGCAGCTCTGGTGTTTTAGACCCCTGCATGTCCCCAGCTGGGTCAGGGCTGGGCTGTGCCCGTGCAGAGATTTCCTCAGTGTCAGAGCAGATTATTCTGCCAGGGCAGCAATGTGACAGTCTTGTCTACACTGTTTTACAGAGCTGGGCTGCCTCTTGTCACCCAGCATAATTTTCTGGGCTGGAAATAGAATCTTAATGGTGGAAGTACAAATCAGATTTTCCTGTCGGACACTCATAGAGCTGGCAGCGCGTGGGACTTGCTGACTTTGCAGGGAGCAAGATCACTGTGCAAAGAATCATCACCACTCCTGAGTGCTGGAATATATATGTCTGCACCAAAACTCATTGCCAAGGGTCTGCATTTTGAGCTGCTGGTGAGAGGCCTAATGCTGCAGGAAAGGAATTTCTCTGGTGATGCAAAGAAAATTGATCTGACAATGTCACTGGCCTCCACTAAAGGGAGAACAGGGGTGAAGTGCTGGCTGTTCCCATTCAGATCACACCCACCTGAGCTGTGGCCCCCAGAGAAGAGCAGGTACACCTGTGCCCCCCTTTTCAGCTGGGCACAAGGCAGGTGTGTGATCTGTGCAGCTCCTGCAGAAGCAATGTCACCTGTGCAGTACCAGACTGCCAGGGGTCACCATCAAGCAAGGACACCCCTTGTTAGATGAGCTAGAAATGCTTTTTTTTTTTTACAGTTTTCCTGGTAGAACAATCCTCTATTTAACAAGCTGTTACAATAATTTCTGTTCTGATATGGGCCTTCAATTTGATGTACATTTGTACACTCCATGCATGCTTTCTCTTCTTTTAAAAATAATTTTCCAACCCATCCACCTGCTTCTGACACGTTACCTTAGCTCAAATAAGGATGTGCTGCTCTTTGCTGTCGCTGCCTATTCAGCACAACACATTGCTGGATGGCATTTTCCATCACTAATCACAAGAGCTATTTAGTTTATCATCACAAGAATTGCATTAACTCTGCTGACCAACAAAGGCCATTACCCTTGGCTGCAGAAGCTGCTGGAACAAATGAAGAGACCTTCAGTGTGCATCACACAGCAGCTCTGAGAGCTTGCTTTGCCTCCCACCTTTCTCTTCCAGATGTCAGGTGTTAGTGAAATGTGCCAGGGTTTCAGAGTAGTAATCACATCAATTTGAGCAGAGAACAAGCTGTTATAATTCACTGTACTAATGAAAATTATGATGACACCACAACAGAAATCCTTGCCAATCTAATCATCTCACACCACCACAGCACAACGTTATTTAAAGACTAATGTCCTTAGTAGCACATACAAGTTTAGGAACAATTTCTGAAGATGATTAAACACCAAAGCAAAGTGGAGCTGTATGGAAAATTTAGCTCTTGCTTGGAGAGAATGGATTCTTCTAAGCACTAGCATGATTCCCACTGTATTAAAGCAAACAAATTCAATAAAGCATAACGGAGAAAAAGCTGGGGAAAAGTGATTTTTGGCCACAAAAATGCTGGGGAATCAATGTTGCTGCCAAGCAGCATTTCTCTAGTAAAAGATGCAAGTGGGGATGCAGACTCAATTTGCTACCTCTGAATTTCCTCACCTTGGGTCATAAAGTTAAATTAATTGGAGGAGAAAAGAGTTAGAGAAGAGTTCTGAGGAAGAAGACATGATTCAGGTTTTCTGTGGTGGGTTATCTCAGCACCTGTTACAGAGAACAGGGAGGAAGTTGTGGGTCCCCCTCCATCCCCAGCACACAGTCATCACCATGTGTGTGCAAAAACTGCATGTATTTACTTCATTATTGTTCAGGGGGAGCGTGTGGATGAAAGAATCCATGAAGGTTTATCAAAAAAGAGCATAAAATCAAATTATATTTAGGGAGCTGTTAGAACTAGTTAGTGTGATTTAATCTGCTTCAAACTCTATCTGCAGCAGTGACTCATGAAACAGCATGTCAAACTATAGTAAATTCAAGGAATAGATACTGCATTAAAAGACTGAAGGAAAGCTAAAATTAATGTGAAAGTGGGCAGTCAAAAGGAAAAAGAACAAACAGGGAGGCTGGTGGGAGGATGGAGGGGGAACAAAGGGAATCTGAGGCAAAGAGGTGAATTGGGAACATGAGATTATGATGGACTCCACAGAAATATGCCCATATATCATTGTATATTCTCTATTCTCTTCCTTATTTAGAGGCATTGTTTCTTGAAAGCAATTTGAAAGGGTGATTTGAAAGAGGAATGAGAGCCTCGGGTGAGTGAAGGGAGAAATCTGTTTGGATTCAGTTTGGACTACAAGCCAAGGAGAATAATACTTGGCAAGTGTGGTCCCTTGAAGCTTGCCACACAATTAAATATCCAGTTCCTGTGAAATAGAGGAACACAACATCTCACATCAGGCACTGGTGGCACATTTTCCAGAGGAGAGGTGGCCCATGGCCCTGCAGATGCCCTCTGGGATCTCCTGGGTGTTTGTGCAGATTCCTGCCTCGGTGCTTCCCTGGGATGAACCCACATGGGCTGGGAAAAGGGAGCTGAGCAGCCATAACTACCTCAAAGGAGGAGATGATGACTGAAGAACTAAAAGGAAATCCCTGGAAATCCACAAGGCTCAGGCTGGGCTGCTGCTGAGGAAGGAGAGGCTCTGGATCCCAGCAGCTCTCTCAGTTCTGCTCCCGCTGGGCTCGGCAGGCTCTGTTCTCTGCCCACACACCCAGAGCTGCTCACACCCAGCCTGTGTGTGCTGGGGACGTTTCTGTCTGATTTCTCAAGGAAACGAGGCATTCACACCCAGCCTAACTTCTCCCCATGCCTGTCCATGGCCATCCTCTAATGCAGTGTGGCAGCAGGGATTTCCATCAGCTGAATTCCATGGAGCTCTGGCACTGCTTGGCCCCTAAGGCACAGCTGGCTTGCTTAGGATAACAAACCAGCTCAGCTCTGCAGATATTTCTGGAGATCCCTCACATGAAGATGCTCCAGCTGTCACTCTGCAGTCAAAGATCTTTGTTGCTGTTCTTTATATCCTGGCAACCTGTGTGTCATCAGCAGAGTAAGAGAGATTTCTGCATTGCTCAGGGTGATGGGAATGGCTGCTCCTGGTTTTAAACATAAGCCAGACCTGCACAGAACCAGCACAGGTTTCTCTGCCCTGCATCCCCCAGTATGCCCTGGTCCAGGCCAATGGCAATGGCTCCTCCCAGAGTTCAGTCCAATTTATATCACCAAAAAGGAGAAAGACATAAAAACACAGTTTCAGTGCTACAGACCAGCTCAGCTCTGTGCCCTTCAAGCAGTTTGTGGATGCTGAAGAACTGTGTGCATGTACTTAATAATTCAAGCACATGATAAGTGAAGTGTCTGTATTTATAAGATATAGGGCTCTTTTTATTGCACAACATACTAAAATGTTTACTGTATATGTCTCTCTCTTGATCTACAATGACTGTATTTCCTTTCTTGGGACTTTAAATCTCTCATTCAGTCGAGGCAAAAATAATATTTTTTTCCTGTGCAAAAGGGCATTAAATTGGCAGTAAATTTGTGTGCTAGAGACTCCAAGAATGGTCTGTATGTGCCTGGAGCCAGCACTCCCAGCCCTGCTAAAGAAGCAGTGACAGTATTTAGCTCTGTAGCATTTTCTGAAGCGAGGGTGAGCTCCAGCTTCTCACCTGAAGTGTCACCTGTCACTTCTGAGACTCATTAGCCACAGGGACAAACTTACCATCCTGGACAGAAATGTTTGGCAGAAGAGTTAGTTAAGTATCATTCCATGCACAGGCTGAATTGCTGGACTCTCTCACATGCTGGGAATCTCCCTTCCAGGAAAACCCTAGGATTCAACCAAGAGAGGTGACAGATGTCTTTTGATTTTAAGGAGGATATGAGGGAAATGCAAATTGGAGAACTCTTTCAGAATAGCATCAGATAGATGATGGTGCTCTTCAAGTCCTGTCTTGCATCCTAAATGTAGCTTAAAGGTTAACAAAACCCACAGACAGGCACACTGGGAGTGCTGAATCGTTACATTTTACACAGTCCTTCACACTAGGAAACCTGGATGCTTCCCAAGAGCAAGCAATCTGGAAATAAAAATGTGTCTGATCAATAAAATTAAATGGCTTGAAGAAATTTGAGTTTAGTGCTCTGTAAGCCCTAATTGGCATTGTGTGTACCAGAGGTGGCCTTGCCCTTCACACAGCGTGTGCAGGGTTATTGCAAGGTAACAACAGTGCAGCGGTGAGCTCAGGGCTCTTGACAGCCCAAAAACCACCAACCACAGGAAAAATCAGCAGTGGGGAGGGCAGCAAGAATGGAAAAGTGCCCCAGTGGGACCTGAGATTTTTATGCCCTGCTTGGGCTAGCGGGCTGTAACATCAACTCTCTCTCCATCAGACATGGATTAATTCCTATTTGCATCCCCACATGCCCCCTTCTTATTTTATGCCAAAGATACAAAATATAGACATACCACTAACATGGGTGGGATAATAAAAAAGACAAGTATAAGTATTCAAACAGCATGAGCTATTTAAATAGGGAAGTTAAACAAAATCCATCCCAAGTGGCTTTCAAGTCTCAGCCCCATGACGTAAAAATCATTCTAATTTACTTACAGAATGCTAAAACCTCCAGAGGAATTGCTCCTCTCTTCTCAGCAACATATGCAGGCAGAATCAGCTTCAGAGGCTTTACAAGGGTGAGTCAAGGGAGACAGCAGAGCCCAGGCACTCCCACAGGTGCTCCAGTCCCCTCCAGAACACACACCTGCCCTTTCATCAGCAGCGTAAGAAAATCAGGGAAATTTACAGAGCAAAACATATTGTAAGCTCTCACAGGGGGAATTGGAAACTCAGTAGTTTTAACACATTGCTTGGCTTCAAAGGGTCAGGTTTGAATGGGATTTCCAGCAGTGCCCAGAGGTATCCCCAAAGGTGTTTTAAACCTCTCTGCCACAGGATGAGCCAAAGCTCCCTGAAGTTTCCTTTCCCTTGCCACGTGCACTTGAGCTGACAAAGAGGTTTGCTTCTCTGAGAACATGCAGCACTGCCAGGCTTCCTTTCACTGCCCTTTTTTAAAGTCTGCATATTTCATTACCTGTGTTTTGTAACCTGGCATTGACAACACTCTTTGAGCTAAAATGTGACATTTCTCCCTTGTAACGAGAATATTGCATCCTTGTCCACTTAAAAATTCTAATAATACAAATCTGAAATGAGTTTTGCATATTTAAACACTTTTAAATAAAACACTTGATGTTAGTGAGGAGCAGATGATGACTCTTCAGAGGGGAGCAGGAGAGAACAGTTCTGCTGTTCTGCTTCCACTGCTGCAGGAAAAGTGTTTGGGATGTTGAGTGCTGATGACCCATTCCATGGCCACAGGCAGCCCCATAACCTGGGGGACACAAAAAGTTGATATTATTTTTCAACCTATATGTATTCTGTGTATGACTTACTGCTCTGACTTGCCACAGAGACATTGCACAATGGGGTATCTGCCAAAATCCACCCCAACAGAGACACTGGGCTGTGCCATGGGCTGATCCTGGGGTTTCCTGAGCTGGAAGTGCAAACCAGAGTCCAGATGGATCCATAAAAATGTTGTACCTGGGGGCAGCTAGTAGGATTTCTCACAAGGCATGGAAATATGGAGTTTCTATTACCACAGGCAGCTCTCCCCAGAGCCACTGCAAAGCACAACCAGCCCCAAGGCCACGTCTGATTCCCACTGTGAGAGCTGTGGAACCAGAGCTTTCAATCAAGCAGTTTTCACAGGGACTCCACAACTTCTGCAGGAAGGCAATCCGTGCCAGCCTGGAGGCTTTTATCCAATTTGACAACACAGTGGTCATAGCTATGAGATTTGCTAAGCCTTGGGAACGTGGAATTGTCAACAAAGGGATGGAGATATCTTTTATTTGAAGTCTTCTCTTCCACCCCCTCCAAAAAGTATTCTATAACTCTAGCAACATTTCTACAGCTCTAGCAACATTTTTAATAACTCTGGCAATAAATTCTTAACCCTCCAAAGGCAAAAATGGAAGCTGGTGACAAGCCATGGTGCCTGGGGTGATGATCTGCTACTGTGTGATCTCACCATGTCATGGTAAATAACTGGTGTCATTTTCTTGTAATGTTCTTACTGCCTTATCAGAATAAACATTAGAGAATACATCACATTCCTTTGTGTTCCTCAATTCCTATTAAACTCCTGGCTGCTTCAATGTGGCCTCTGTATGCAGCTTGGCTGCAGACTGGTGAGCTGTGACTTTCTGCAGCACAATATTATCATTTCTCAACTCCTGTTCAACTCCAACTGCAACTTTTCATGGGCAAAGATGGATGCCATGAGCAAAATCCAGGCTCAGGCAAAATTTGTCTCAATTTATCCTGGACAGAAAAAGTAACTGAGGGTACCTTACTGAAAGCAAAATATACTGCTTGAATGAATTTACAGTAAATAATAAAATACACCAGGGACAGACTACTTACAGTGGGGAAGAATGTAATGTATGATGTTGGTAACTCCCTTTAAAACTATGCTATTAAGCAATTATAAAGGTGATAATCACCTTTTTTAGGCATTAATATTTTTAAGCCAGTCAGTGTGTGACATCTACCAATATAAAACAGCCATTTTTAATTTCTTCCAGAAAAAGCTGTACATGTTTTATGCCACTTCCAGGACTGGCAGCTCTCACAGCAATGTGAAGGGTGAAGGTGGGCCTGAGGCTCTCATCAAGGCAAGGTGCACTATCCTGAGGACCAGGGTGATGCCTTGGGGAGCCTCCTGGAACAGAGGCCAGACAGAGGACTGAAATAGGGATTTATTAAAAGGCCTTTATGGGATACACCTTGGGCAGTACAAGAGCCTGGCCATGGCTCCACCCAAGATGGGCCTAAGATGGGCAGCTTTCACATTTCACAAGTTTTCATATTTTTATAGGTTTTGGTCCATTTCCATATTGGTGTTAATTGCCCAATTACAGCTCCAGGTTATGCAGTCCCACCCTCCCAGATTTCCCTCCTCAATTCACTGTGGTTGGCACTTTTTGGGCCTGAACCTGCAATGCTGTCCTTGGTTCTCAGACTGGAAAAGGATGATTTTGTCTAACTAAACTGTGAAGAAAACTTGCTAACACTTAATATTAAGTTCAGAGTTATAAACTAATGCCGTACAAAGTCTGGAAAATATGAAAGTTAAAACTTAAGGCATCAGACTATAAACACTGGAAAGATAAATGTCTGACATAATCTATGGAAGAATTGCTGAGGTCAGGCCAGGAATAAAATCAGCCAACACACAGACTCATCCTAATCCCAGCACAGCAGAAACCCAACAAGAACCCATCACGGATATTGAAGCCAGCCCTGCCCAGCCAGCAGAATCTTATTGCAGAACCAGGCTATTTTTGCACAGATTAAGAGCATAATTTCACACAATGGTGCTTCTGTAATGTTTCACACATTGACTATTTGCAATTTAAAGCTGGTTTTGGAGCCTTGAGTTGACTTTTGGCTCCTCTACCCAAAAAATCACAGCCCAGTTCCTTCTTCACTCCATCTGCCCTGAGTCCTTCCTAGTTCTGGAGGTCACTTGGATCCCTGCTCTCCACATTTCTGTCATGGATTTATGGCTTCTTTTTTTGAATACAGGCACTGGGAATGACACAGAATATTCTTGCACAGCACCAGTAGCATTTCCCTGTCACCACAGGGAACGCTTTGCCTGCTGCAGAGGGATAAGCCAGCTCTGAACCTCTGTGGTTTCGAAGCTCTGCTGATACCTGGGTACCTCATTTATGGAGCTGCAGATCCCAGAGGCAGGGGATTACAGGGAGAATCTCAGCATCTCCTTTGCTTCTCCAAAAGGCTCCGAATAAAGCCTAAGCATGTGCACTTTGAAGACTTAAATCCTAGAAGGGAAAAAAATAAAACCCAAACAAACCACCAGTTGTATTACTTTCTACATAGCTCATGATTTGTAAGTCAATATCACGATACCATCATTGCATTTTGGCTTGGCAAGCAGCCTCAGAGCAGAATTATCCCCTACAAACCCTGGGCAGGGAGCTCTTCCAGCACAGGCTTGATCCTTCTGTCTCTGCACAAGTAAATGCTGATGTGTTTCAGAGAGCTGGTGACTTTAATGCATTTAAACCAGTAGCTCCTTTGCCCGTCTAGAAGTTGGGCTTTAACTGCACAGGGCAGAGAAAACCTTCAGTCTCCAGGCAAGGCATTCCTGTTGATCCCAGTTCCTGTGAGCACATTATAAATCTTGCTTTTACAGTTAAACTCTCCTCATCAAAGCAGAAGCGTCCTTATTAGATTATTTAGAAAAGCCCATAATTACCAGGGTCTAATTTATTAATGAGATGGGCAATTTAAACACCATCTTTGGAGATAATGAAACTGTGCTAACTCTGAGGCTGAGGGAACACCAACACCATGGAAACTGTCACCAACAAAAGCCACGATACTGCAGAGACGTGGTTTGCCCACCCGCTGAAAACACCCAACACACTCAATCTCTTAAAATGGAAACAGCACAAATATTACTCAGGCTGCATGTGATGCTGGCAGAGAACAAAAGTGCAGTTTGTGGGCTGCCACAGCAGTTTCCTTTGGCTGCTGTACATGGCTGTGGCATTGACATCCCAGAGTGTCCCAGAGGTGAAGCAGAATGGATTCACTGGAAGCTCCACACGTGTTGAAGATAGCTGCTCTCTCCAGGCACTTTCCAGAAGTTCATTCTTCAGAGGCCTGTTAGAAAAATGGTGAAAAAGGGAAAAACAATTTGGCCTGTTTTGCCTTGCTGTTCACTGGTAATGGTGCACACTTGGCACCATTTACAATGTTGGGCTCTTTCTGTAGAGCCCCAGGGACAGCAAGCAACCCATCTCTGCTCCCCATAAAGAGTTTCTTTTCCAAAAGGAGACAAACCCCAGAGGCTGCCTGCAAGGGCAGGGGCCAGCGTTCAGGAACTGTCTGCAGTGCCTCAGAGACAAGTGCCAGCTGCCATCAGCACAGACTTTTCCCTGGACAAAAAGTTGCTGCTAGTGGGGCAAGCAGAGCATTGGAGAAGGTGCAAGATTTCAAGAGATGCTGCAAGACAAGCAGAGGTTTCAGAGGATGCAGGAGAATCCCAGCACTGGTGTAAGGGCAGCCTCTCCTTGCAGGGCCCAGGGAGATGTGCTGCCCCATAAAACATCCCAACACTTGGAAAAGGCAGCAGGAGACGTGAGGAAAGCCTTATTTTCTGGTGACAGAAATACTTCTGCCTGTTAGCTGAGAAGCAAAACACTGCCCTGTAGTTCTCCCTGATGCAGAGCACCAGGCAGCAGCTACATGCAAACCAGGCTTCTCCATCAGATGCTTTAATGAGGAGGTCAGTGCATCTTGCATTGAGGGATTTGGGATTTGAGCACTAACTGGAGTGGCATGTGTTAGAAGGACATGTGAATTAATGACACTATTTATAACCCATCTCATTATCACACACAGCTTGATGCCTCAGCCAGCCACTAATTCTCTTAACAAATTTCTTTTGCTGGGAATAAAACTGCTTTGCTTCAGCTGTGATCAGTTAGAAGAATGCTGCTGTTGTTATTGTTTGTTTTTTTAATGTAAACAGCCCTTTTCAAAGGAAGGCTCCATGACTGCATGGTGCAACTCAGCCCCAAGTCTAGGTCTCAGATACAAAAATATTCATGTTGAAGCTGATAAATGAACAATGAAAGAATTACATGCTTGAATCCCCTCCTTTGTTTTATTTTTGATCTCTAATATTGGAATGCTATAATTGTTTTGAAGCTCCTTGTGTGCACATTACCAATGCATATGTTACTACAGAAATGTAAAATTTAACATCTTTTCCTTTAAATTTTAAAAGAAATGTGCTCTTCCTTTTATTTGTGTCCTATTCTTTGAAACAAAGGAGAAAAGAAACCATCATCTGATAAATATTAAACACTTGGATATGATTCCAGCCTTTTTCCCTCTGAGGCTGTGGCATGGCACTGGCTCTTTGACTCTTTCAGCTGAAAGAGGACACTGAATCCTAATCCTGTTTTTATTGAAAACAAATTGGGAAGCACTTTTTTTGGTTGTTATTCTAGATATCTATTCTAAGTGTTTTTAAAATCCAGACACATAAGGGAGAGATATAAGGAAATCAAATCCTCTTCTTAAACACAGACATCCAAGAGTAAAATCCATTCTTCCTTCTTTTCCCTGCTAAAATAAATCACTATTTGCAAGGTTGGCTGCCTGGGGGCAACCCCTCTGACCTGTCTTCAGTTTCCTCCTGCATTTGGAAATGATGACTTTTGAAGCAAGGAACAGAAAGTGTCAGTGCATCTGCTATGGGCTAATCAATGCTTGCCCACAAACCAGGGCGGATCTCTGCTTCTGCTGTGTTCTTTGAGCTGGTACTGACAGCCCTTGGAGGACCCTGGTGTCAGTACAGAAATAATGTCACCTCCCCATGTCTCTTCTTCCAGCCCCTCAGGGTGTGCAGAGGACAGGCTTTCATTACTCTTGAGATGGATGTCTTCATCTGCCCCTAAGTGATCAGGGAAAGAGAGACCACATCCTGGTGGAGAAAGAGCAGGGCTGAGGGTGGAAGCAGCTTCTGCTCAGCAATGAGTGATGCTCTTCCTGGGCCTGAGAAAATAAACACAGGGAATCAATTAGCTCTAAATATAAGTGGCAATAATGTGACTGATCAGGCACCAGAATTGTTTTAGTGATGGGAATGAGAAGGAATCCATTATAACTGACAATAGTGTTAATAAAGATCCATTTCCAGGGGTCTGGAGAAGTGGACAGGGCTGTAATCACAGCAGTGCTCTCCACCCTCCTCTTTGCCACTGGGATGAAAGCAGAGCTCCTTGCTGCAACTGTTAAGACAGAGCAAAAAAAGACACCAGGAGGAGGAATCCCAACACTGCCCCGTGCAAGGAAGGTGTGAAATCACCAGTGCTGGGGCCTCTGCTCCCTCAGTCCCTCTGTGCTCACCTCTGCTCAGAGCCAGCCTCAGTCTAAAGGGAAGTACAGGAGTGATTTCCTGCCTCACTGGTGGAAAAGCTTTGCTGGAAGGTATTTTCAGGAGTCTTTCCCAAAAGCCTCTACATGCAGATGCTGTGCTTAATCACAGGTGGCAAATCTACTGCCTTGCAGATAATTCTCCATGGCTGCTGCACCACTGGGAATCATCTCTGAGCAAAGCCCTGCCCTGAAACCAGCACAGCCTGGCTACATCTCAGAAGTGTCCTTTTCTTCACAAACAGCATTTCCAGACTACTCAGGGCTTAGCAAGAAGAGGGATAAGCATGTGATGCATTGCTGGGAAGGTAGGAGTTGATTTGCATCTCTTCTGTCACCATGAGACTTCCAGGATGGAGCACAGAGGAGGAGGATTTAACAATGGGTGATGTCTTTAGGCTAAAATGTCATGGACAAAGAGGACCCCACTAAAAACCAGCCAAAGATGGCCTTTGGCAGGAGTTTCAGAGAACTTTGCTCCCAGTGAGCTGTTCCAGACATCTTCCCCCACAATGAGCCATAGCTGTGAGCTAATCTGTCATGTTAATTTAATGCAGCAGAATGTGAATAGATTGCAATCCATTCTTGAAAAAAACCCCAAGTGTTTGCTGGTGGCTTTTTGCATGGAGGGAAGTCTTTTAGGCACATTTATAGCCCTCCTTCTCTCCATGCAGACTGGTCAGGCAGTGCTCTTGCAGATGGCTCAGAGTGCACCAGGAGTGTGGCCGTGACCAAGTATGTGATGATTCTGTGGTTTTGCTGCCTCTGGCTTCAGAAGAGCTGTTGGTGCTTTTCCTGGGCCTGTGTAAGGCACAGCCTGACACCTTTCTCAGGGTGATTTATCTCACTCAGCCCGGGCAAGTCAGGGTCCTGCTGTTTCTCCTTGGTGGAGGAGCTCTCTCTCCATCCTGCCATTCTGGGAGCACCACCTCACTCATTACCCTGACAATGGCCTTGCAGAGTCAAGTAATGTTCTCTTCATCCCTCCCTACCAGGAGTAGTAGAGTGTGTGTGCCATCACCCCCTGCTAACTCCTCTAAGGGCATGGAGCAGCCTGAGAACCATTTGAAAATCCATTTTCCCATTTCTACTTCCACCAGCGCCCAATCTCTGGCTCCATGGCTTTGTCTCCTTGCATTTTCTCTGTGGCACAGTTTCCTGCTGAACACACCAAAAAGATCAAGTCTGGGTAACCCAAAAATTTCCTTTTTGGGGCAGCAGTGACCAGTAAAGCACTAACTGGTGCTGCTTCTCCAAGACAGCAGGGATAAACTGGAGAGTGGTACTGTTAAATGATGCGCAGGCTAATGATTAGCAATAATTAAAGCACAAGCAAATACATAACAATATGCCTCACAGTCTGACTCTGGTGTTATTAGCCAAGTAATCTTGAATACAAAAATTCTCCCATTTTCTTATAAATTAGGGGTCAAAATTCTGCTGCTGCAACTAAATGAGATGCCACTGAAACTGGAACATTTGTCACTTGGATCTAATTAAACATTGATTAGCTGCTCTGACCCCCAGTGTCCTCAAACACATAAAGCTGAAATCTCACTCCAAAGGCTGTCCCTAAGCAAAGGGCTGGGTTCTGGAAAGCTGCACTTTCCCCCTGAGCTCTGTAAAGTAACTCTGAGAAGTTACTTTAAAAATGAAGTCCTGAAGCCAGACCTGTCTGTCCCAGCTGCTGTGCCTGCTTCAGGCACACACTGCACCCCCAGCTGCCAAACCTGGGGCCTAAAGGGATTTCCTTTGGCTCTGAGGGGCACAGAAAGAGGGGGCAGATATCAGTTTGGCCTCTGGGCACTGCTAGATGACACCCAACCATCACAAGACAGGGCTCTGAGGCACCCAACATCCACAAAGACAAAGCTGTAATGAAAACCTGTCACTTCAAATACGCCCAGGACCAAGAAAGGATCTCCTCTCAGGGACTGCACCACTGCAAAAGAGCATCAGACAAACACTCCTTCCCCCCTCCCCTTGGTTACAGCTCTTGCTTCTCCTTTAATGTAATTTTTGTCTGAAGAAGGTTCTGCCACAAGTCCTGTAGCTTCTAGTGGGATCCAGAGCACAGTTTTCAGAGAGACAAATCTGGCTACCTTTAGGAAAATTTCCAGTTGTAATGACTTGACCATAACTGCTCTGCAAATTGGTCCCAGAGTTAATTTCCTTTTCCCCAGAAAAAGAGCTACTTTTTCAGTGTGAAGTAGCTTCAGTTTCCACCAAATTTTATTGTATTTCATCTACTACCCTGCAGCACTGGCTGCTACCAAGCTGCCCTCCATTACAGAGACAAGTGTAGATGGTCTTGTAGTCCAGCCAGAATTAATTATACCCAGGAAAATAACTCATTTTCTGCTCTTAGAAACATATCTGTCCCTATCAGGAGAAGGTCAAATACAGATTTCTCCTGTGCCAAATCCATTGCTTTTTGAGTTAGGAGATTGCCATCTATAATTATCAAATATTTTCAAGACATTTCAGCACTGCCAGCCTGAGACCTCTGTATGTCAGTCAGGCTGAAATCACTTGTGGTAACTCAGATTACCAGAGGGTGCATGAGGAGAGCACCACCTGGATTTCTGTGGGACAAATTGGCTGCAGCAGGGGTCAGTGCCCAGGTTCTGGGCCATCTTCAAGCACGGGTGTCCCCAGGTAGCCATGGTCACTTCTACAGTGTCAGACTGCAGAACATCTTGCCATGGCAGGACCTGCCCATCCTTGCTGCTTTCAGGATGAACAGATTGTAATCAAAGGCAACACTGACATCTCTGCCTTGATGTACTCTCTCTTTAGTTTTATGCACTTTGAACAATGAAAGCATCACCTGGATTTTGGAAAAATATTCTGTATTATAGATATATATCAGAATTATATATAATATATATATATATATCAGAATTATATATATTATATACATTGTATATATTGTGTATATTATATATATTATATATAACATATATTATAGATATATATTTATATATTATATATTCTTATAGCTATATAAATATTCTGTATTATAACAGAATAACCTCTCTCTATTATTAATTACCTCTCTGTATTAATTGCAGATAGAAAAATTATCTCTAGATAGTATTTCTATGCATTTAATGATTGTTCTATTGAGACACTTGAAAACACTTTTAAACTGAAACACTTAGCAATCATTTTTCACAAATAGTATCCAGTTTAGCACCTACTTTTTATTAATAATACCTGGTTTCTTATAAATTAAAAACTACAATTTGAGTAACTAAAATTTTTCAGAAGTAAAAAATGTCATGAATATTGATAAGGTGAAAGCTTAAGTCTTCTTGGGAAGCTATCAAGTGTGTAAAAAAAGAGGTAGAAATTGGAAGTAGTTGAATTTGCAGGCAAGTTGTGTCAGGTTACCAGAGACAGGGGCAAAACCCACACAGATAAAGATGCCATCTGAAACCAATGGCTCCTGATGCTGCTCAGGCACCAGGGCTGTCTCTCTTCCATGGTGAGGGCAGCACACACAGGTGAGATTCTGGTCTCCTTCACCTGCTCTGCCACCACCCCAGCTAAGTGTGGGGAAATAATTAACAAGGTATCAGGCGAAATAATTACACCTGACAGATGCTACACGTTCAGGAAAGCCAATAAGCAGTGCTTTGGCTCTCCTTTCCTCTGGCTGAAACTCTGATTTTTCCAGATGATGCATGGGATTGCACTGGAGGGCTGAACAGGTAATTACCTCTCTCTATTTCCTACCCTGCCTCGGCATTCTAAGCATATTTAAAGGGCACTTAGAAAAAGCAGCCACAACCTAAATTAAAATGTAATATGAAAAGATAATGTTGGTAGGCTCTCTGGGAAGGTGATGCAGCAGGAATCACACACTGGACAAAATGTGACTTTCTCCTCCCCTGAGCTTTGCCCCTGGGTTTCTGGGCTTGTTCTTATCAGCTTTTCTCAGCTGCTGTGGCAGAAGAGGAGCTGCAGCCACACCTGGGTGGTTTCAGGGGAGCTGCCACCTCCCACCTGTGAGCAGGACAAGGCAGCTCAGCAGCAGAGACCCCAGAGTCTCTCCCCTGCCCTGGGACTGAGCTCCCCAGCCAGCTTTGCCTGTGCCCCAGCATCCGCTTCAGAGCATCCCCCTGGCAGGAGGAAAATGCCAGATCTCAGATCTCAGTTGTTCCTCAGCTGAGAACTTCTCTGTCTCAGTTGCTGATGACACAGCACAAGACAGAGGTGCAGAACAGCTTAGGAAAAGAAAACACAAACCCACACAGATAAAACCCACACAAGCAACAAGAAAGGGGCAGTGTAGGAGCAACCAAAAGCCCTTGACACCAGAAAAACTTTGGTTTGGTTATAAATGAAACTGATTTAGCATTGCAGCTACAAAAATCATGCCAAGGGCAGCATGGCCCCAACATTGCTCTCTCAGCAGAAGGCTGCTTTTACTGTTCAGGCTGGGGTTATGGTTCAGGTTCAAAAAGCCCCAGGGCTTAGAGCTCCAGGGACATTGCAGCTATATAATAACCTAAAAGCAAACCATGGAAAATGGGAAAAATTAAATATTTGGTGGGACCTGGTCCTGCTGAAAAACTGCTGTGTGAATAAATATGTTATTTCCTCAAGTGGGACCAAATCTGCCCTGAAACTCCCCAGCTAGCATTGGCTTTAATAACAATAAGCCTGCAAAAAGTGAAGATTAAAAATTTATTCTCAACTAAATGAAGCTATTAACAGAACAGTTTTCTGCCATTACAAATTTATGATACATAATATTCTAATACAGCTGCCTCCTTTTGAGAACACTGAACCACATTGGTGAGCCTCTGTGAGCACTCGGGAGTTCTGCTGCACCTCACCTTTGCTGCTCACTGCTGGACTCTAACACTGCAGGAACAATGAAAACACTTACTTTTTTTCAATTCTTTAAAGAATAAAAAGCTCACATTTCCCTAACTAAAGCATTGTGAGAAAGTGTTGGAAGGGATCATCACTAAGTTCAAGATATTTTCTTTCTGCCCTTTTTCACAGAATTTTCCAAGCATAAGATTCCTTTAAAACATCTGCTATAGAATATTCCATTATAAATTATGGAATATTTTGTATAACCTGGAGTAGTGATAAATAAAAAAACCATACAGTAAAAAACCCTGTCAATCATTCCTCCTAAAGGAATCCAGAAAGAACTGGAGGTGAGGAGACAACACTGAGTTACAGGAACAAATAAATAAAAGAGAAGCACAGGATTATTCATGCTGCAGTAACTCCAGATGCCCTGGAATGTGCTCAGTCAGCATTAACAGGGCCCTGCCGGTCAGCAGGGCTTTATCAGAGACAGGGACACCCAGGGCTGCTGTTCAGTGGGATGCTCTTCAAACAACACGTGTCTTTGCACCAGTGAGGGCAGAAACTTCACGGTTTTACCTCAATCTATAGTTTTTCCATATTGCTGTAGAAAGTGCTTTCCTGTGAAATGTCTCCTTGGTTCGATCATGCAAATTTAGCGGTGGCTGGTACTTCCGTAAGATGAAGAGTAAGAATAACTCAGGAATGTTTCATCATTTGTCTCTGCACTGGTCAGAAATGGTCATTTGAGCTCCAATCTGTAGAAATTTAGCAAAAGAAGTTGGAAAGCCAGAGGATTAAAAAAAAAAAAAATGCTTTGGAAGGATTTTTCCTTGCTAGTGAGTGAGTTTCTAAATGTAGGAGCATGGGGTAGCACGGGCGGGACGGCGGGCGCGGTGGCCGGCGGCGGGCAGGCGGGGGAGGCGGCGAACGGGGCGGCCCCGCGGCCACGGGGCGGGCGGGCGCGGCGGGCGGGAGGGGCGGCCGGGCGGCCGTGCGGGGCGGGCAGGGGCAGGGGCGGCACGATAGGGCGGAAAGGGGCGGGGGCGGCCCCGCGGCCAACGTCCGGGGGCGGGCGGGGCGCCAACGCGGGGCGGTGCGGGCGGGGAGGGGCGGCCCCGCGGGGCGGGCAGGGGCGGGGATGGCCCCGCGGCCAACGTCCGGGGGCGGGCGGGGCGGCAACGCGGGGCGGTGCGGGCGGGGAGGCCGCGCGGCCGGGCGGGGTGCCAACGCGGCCGGCGTCCGGGGCGGGGCCGTCCGCGGGCGGACCTGGTGCCAACGGGGGGCGGGGCGGCGGGGCGCGGCGGCTCCGCGGGCGGGCGGAGCGGCCACGCAGTGGGCGGGGGCGGGGCGGCCGGCGGCGGGCGGGCGGGGCGCCCTCGCGGGGCGGGGCGGACCTGGGCGGCCCCGCGGCCGGCGGGCGGGGGCGGGCAGGGGCGGCGCCGGGGCTGGGGCGGCCCCGCGTGGCGGTCATTTACGGCAGCTTTTATGACAGTCCTGCTTTACGGCACCTTTTACGACAGTCGCGCTTTACGGCCGGTTTTACGACAGTCGCGCTTTACGGCCGGTTTTACGACAGTCGCGCTTTACGGCACCTTTTACGACAGTCGCGCTTTACGGCAGTTTCGCGACAGTCGCGCTTTACGGCACCTTTTACGACAGTCGCGCTTTACGGCACCTTTTACGACAGTCGCGCTTTACGGCAGTTTCGCGACAGTCGCGCTTTACGGCACCTTTTACGACAGTCGCGCTTTACGGCACCTTTTACGACAGTCGCGCTTTACGGCAGTTTTGCGACAGTCGCGCTTTACGGCATTTTTGCGACATTCGCGCTTTACGGCTGCTTTTACGACAGTCGCGCTTTACGGCACCTTTTACGACAGTCGCGCTTTACGGCACCTTTTACGACAGTCGCGCTTTACGGCACCGTTTACGACAGTCGCGCTTTACGGCACCTTTTACGACAGTCGCGCTTTACGGCCGGTTTTACGACAGTCGCGCTTTACGGCACCTTTTACGACAGTCGCGCTTTACGGCCGGTTTTACGACAGTCGCGCTTTACGGCGCCTTTTGCGACAGTCGCGCTTTACGGCAGTTTTGCGACAGTCGCGCTTTACGGCACCTTTTACGACAGTCGCGCTTTACGGCACCGTTTACGACAGTCGCGCTTTACGGCACCGTTTACGACAGTCGCGCTTTACGGCACCGTTTACGACAGTCGCGCTTTACGGCGCCTTTTACGACAGTCGCGCTTTACGGCACCTTTTGCGACAGTCGCACTTTACGGCAGTTTTGCGACAGTCGCGCTTTACGGCACCGTTTACGACAGTCGCGCTTTACGGCCGGTTTTACGACAGTCGTGCTTTACGGCATTTTTGCGACATTCGCGCTTTACGGCTGCTTTTACGACAGTCGCGCTTTACGGCACCTTTTACGACAGTCGCGCTTTACGGCCGGTTTTACGACAGTCGCGCTTTACGGCCCCTTTTGCGACAGTCGCGCTTTACGGCCGGTTTTAAGACAGTCGCGCTTTACGGCACCTTTTACGACAGTCGCGCTTTACGGCACCTTTTACGACAGTCGCGCTTTACGGCAGTTTTGCTACAGTCGCGCTTTACGGCCCGATTTTGCGACAGTCGCGCTTTACGGCACCTTTTGCGACAGTCGCGCTTTACGGCCGGTTTTACGACAGTCGCGCTTTACGGCAGTTTTGCTACAGTCGCGCTTTACGGCCCGATTTTGCGACAGTCGCGCTTTACGGCATCTTTTACGACAGTCGCGCTTTACGGCCGGTTTTACGACAGTCGCGCTTTACGGCCCTTTTTGCGACAGTCGCGCTTTATGGCACACCCAGCTGAGCTTCACTGGGGCATTCTGCTCCCACTGCCCCTGAAATCCCAGTGGCACCTGAGGTCCTTGGTGCTCAGAACTGCTAAGAAACAATCAGCACCAAAAGGAGCCACCAGGTTTTAAATACAGCAAGATATTGAATTTCTGGCCACACACGAGGGCTGTGAACGCTTTGCTGCACCTCCCGTCCCTCTGCTCCATTCAGAATTTGGGGTGTGATGCTGTGGCCATGTGGACCAGGTAGGATTTTGTATTTCTTTCTTTTCTGACACCTTGTAACCGCGCTCTTGGTTTTATCTAACACTGTGGATAATTCTACTGAAGACAAAAATAACCTTAAATTTAAAAACGTTTTAAAAAAGAGGAAATTGTTTTCTGGTTGAGGTGCTTGCCAGTACATATAAATTCAGAACAGAGTCTACTTCCCTATAAAATTTTGATGGTGTTCTCTGCTGGAAGGCTGACAAGACATTGAATTCCACATTCAGGAAATGTTTGACTCCATGATGTGTTTATAATTAAATTTATTTCCCTTGAATGCAGCCAAGCATCTCCCTGGCTTATTGCACAAGACAGCTGCATGTTCAGGATTATGCCTGTTGAATCAAATAGATTGATGACATGATTTAGGACCTATCTGAAAAGATTAATTGATTTAAATATATCTTACACAATTTGCCTTAATCCTCTGAGGAGAACCAGACCAACTTCACACCTTTGCTTTGCTGCAGAAACCTTATTGAAAGAGAGGAGGGGGAGAAGGAGTGCTTGCTTCATATCATTAATTAAGAGCTCTGAATATCCAATAAATTACTATTCTTTGGAGTAAAAATGTGAAATACTTATTGTGTCATTCCTTGTTGTCTAGTTCTTTTTTTTGTTGTTGGTTTTTTTTTTTTTGTTTTTGCTTCTTTATGAATCAGCAGGGTGGCTGCATGCCTCATGGTGGGACTTCCAGATCCCAGCAATTTACCTGACCAGATCTCCACCACAATGACCACACCACACACAGGCAAAAGGCAAAATAAGTTTTGTATTTCTGGGAATTTTGTGCTGCTCTACACAGCAAATCCCACAGATTTGTCTGCACAATGAGAGGTGAGATGCGAGCCTCACCCTGAGCTCAAGGATCTCCAAGGTGGGTGCAGCCCATGTAACGCTCACAGCAGACACTGCCCTTTCCCACATTACCACTTTGAGCTCAAAATTGAACTGACAATTAATAAATTCAATTTTAAATATGACAGTTTTTTTCTCTCAGTAATACTTAGGGGTCTTACCCTGCAATGTGCATTTTCCATTACAGAGGGCTGTTCCAGAGGATTTTGGTGTTGGTTGGACAATACAGAAGCTCACAGCCAGCTCTGAGCTTGCACACCAGGTTCACTTTTGGCTCCCAGTGACCACAAAAGTTCAGTAATAGCTTGGTGGAGTTATAGACCCTCAGGCCACCAATCTGCACCTGCCAGGGCTCCCTGGCAGAGGCTCTAAGGATGGCAAAACATCACTCATTATATTGCTCAGAAGCAACACCACACCACATCCCCAGGACAAACCAGCAAGAGCTACATTCAGCTGGAGCAGCAAGGGACTGTTGGTATGCAGAAGCTCATTCTTTGACTTGGATTTGGGCCAGAAAACAGTATCTAACATCCCTACTGGGGTGGGAAATGGGATTTTAAATCTCAGAGTCTTCAGCCAAGTAATTAGATGGACAATAAAATTCACACCCCCTCTCCCAATAGGTAGCCAGAGGCTTTTCAGTGATTTTTTCCTTGTAATGTCTTTAATGAAAGCAGCATTGAAATGTAATATCACATCACCTACAGTTTGAACAGAACTTTAAACTGTACAGTCTTAAAATGAATTATATATTTAATTACTGTGTCCTTGTAGATACATTTTGGTCATATTTATAACTATCTACAAAAATGACAAGTTGGCCATAAAAACAATGAGGTGCAAAGACTTACAAGGGCAGCATCATTTAGAATCCAAGTGTGTTATGTGGCTGTTCCAGTGCAAATGCCTGGAAGTTTAGTGCCACAGTTTCTCTGCTATATAGTCATCATGTAAATATTTCTGTCTGTAGAAAGAGTGATGTTCTTGCAAGGACACAATTTGTACAACATTTATATATAATTTGGCTTCAAAATAAACAGCCCCCTTTCGCTTTCAGTTCAGATCTGGCATCAAGCCACTAAATTTGCTCCAGATTTGTAATGCAAGCAGGAATTTTGCCCACTGCTTCTAAAAGGCAGCTAATTTGCCAGCATTGTATTTTTGTTCTGTGCCAGCTAATTTGGATACAACAGATTGGATTTAAGGGTCAAAAAGTCAAGAAAACTGACTGACTGAAGATGATGAAATAGTTTTTCAAAACTGATTTAAGATAATTGAAACAGCTCAGAGAAGTCATGGAGCATTTTATGAAATCTGTATTTCATAGAAGGTAAAATTGAATCTAGGTGCCAGCAGCAGCCTGACATTGGTCCTAGCATGCCTATCTCAAATCAATGTTTTCATCAAAAACTATTTCACTCTGGCAATGCTGATGACCAAGGGGAAAAAATAAAAGAAAAAAGAAAAAATTACATCTGTGACCTAAAGTCCACAGAAACAGACAGCAGAAAAAAGAGCAAAGAAACAAAGACCTTTCCTGACCCAAGCACAGATCTGTTTGGAAACTACCTGTAGCCAGATGTCAGATTGCACACCAGCCTTTTCTCCAGCACAGCAATGATGAACCAAAGCCTGGAATCCAAGCCTGGAATCCAAGCCTGGAAAGAGCAGTTTTCCCTCATTGCAGCCCAACCCTGTGTGCAGCATTTCTCAACAACCCAACTCAGCCTCTCCTTCCACCATGGTGGGGACAGTGAATGTGTGAATTTCTATTGCAATAGAAGTTGTGAAGACAAGCAAAAAGCCTTTCTAACCTGGGGTGATACCAGGGGAATTACTAACTCCACATGGCAGGCAACAGCAGCAGAGCTTGCAGGGACTCTCCATTTCTGTGGGGCTGTGCCAGGATGACAAGAGCCCTGACCAGGAGTCCTGGTGATGTAGGGAGGATTTATAGAGCACAAAGGAAATGGGCCTTGGTGTCAGACTACAGTCGCTGCCCATGAACTGGGCTAATTAGTGCTTATTGACACTTTGTGGCACAGAAACTCATCCTCCTGTGTGGGAGTAAATCAGCAATTCCACTCACAGGCTGGCAAGCCACTCTGGGGACAAAAGCTGACACCTGAGTGAGTTGTTCATCCTGGTGACAGGACACAAAGAAAAGCAGCCAGTTTGTGGCTCCTGCAGTTTTTCTGGAAAAGGTGCTGCATCTCTTTGTGCTCTTTTTGTCCCAAAAATGCCACCCCAGCTGCCATCCTCCAACACTGCCTTTCAGTGAGCTGGGAGCTGGGAGCCCCCAGAGCTCTGAGCCCCTCATCTCACCCTGCTGCACAAGCCCTGCAAGGGCAGCTTTTCACCCTGTGCTGAGGGACACAGGGCCACCAGGCTGCTCAGTCCTGGGCAAGTTATTTGTACAGAAAATTCCTGCTGGTTAACTCCTGTAAGGCATCTCCGAGCCGGGCAGAGCCATGCAGCTCTCAGGTGCTCTGTGCTCAGCAGAGTGAGGGGCCCTGAGGGCTGGGAGCCATCAGAGCACCTGGGAACACCAGCAGTGCCATGTGAGCCTCAAGGACAGACCCAAAGGATCAGGGGAAACAGGGCTGGGAGGCACCTCACAGGTCCAGCTCATACATTTTCTTGCCTAGGGCAGGAACAGCTGAACCTCTGACTGTGAGATGTCTCATCTGTCCTTAACCACTTCCTCAGACTATTCAAGTATTATATTGCTCACTAGGAAGTTTTTACAGCTGTCTGGTTATGATTGTCCCTTCACAGCTCACCTCTTGCCTGTCCTTCTTTGCTGATGCTGAAAGTCTGCTGTGCCACATTTAATGTATTTGCTCCTGGGAGGAGTCCCAGGGTTTGGACAGATACCCCCAGGGAACAGAAGCAGAGCCCCCTCTGCCAGAACCCCACAACAGCAGAAAGGCTGCTCAGCCAGGGACAGGGAAGGAAGATGAGGGGCTCTGCCACTGGACAAGCAACACCCAGAGCAAGGCAAACAAAGGGTGACAGCCAGCATCAGTTCTGATCCCAGGTCAGGGAAATGAGAAATACCTGCTAAACACTTTGTGGTTTTGTAGCTATCTAACACAGATCCAAGGAAGGCCAATTTCTGTAGAAATTTGTGCTAATGTAATGCAGAAATGCTGCTTTCCCAGCACTGCTGTCAGAGCCCTGCAATGCCATGGTTGCTGCACCATTGCATCAGCAGCACAAGCAGCCATGCTGCAGGGATTGCAGCCCAGAATAATGCCAGAGACTGTGCTGACCCTCTGCCATCCTGGTACCTGCACCACAGTTTATGTGTTTTGTGCAGATCTCACATATACAGAAGTGCTGCAGCCAAAGGTTTTTCAGCAGTCCAGTAGTACAAATGTGTCTGCTCCAGTCCAAAAACCCCACACAGAGGGAGATTAAAGATGTTACACCTAACAGCAAAAAATATCTTGTGTTTCTAGTGACAGCTCAATAAATGTTACCCAGAGAAAGTGATCTAGGTTTTCAGGCTGGTGGAGAGCTGTTCTAGACAATTATCATACCAAGAAAGTAAATGTACTTGGAGTCCTTTGTTTGCTATGTAGAAACATGAAATCATTTAGATTGGAAAAGGCTTTTAAGATGATCCAGTCCAACCAAGAAAATAACACTGCCAAGTACCTCCACCACATCCCTAATACCTCCACCACATCCCTAAGCGCCACGTATCACACACTGGGGACAAACTAAAAGCTGTTCTATATGGTTGGAAATAGTCCTGAGTGTATTTGTGCACATAAACATCTACACTGACAGTCTGCTTGGAAGGACCCTTTTTCAAAGTCTGCCCATAAGAGGCAGGTGGGTTTTGGTAAATAAGAGAGGAGCTTGGATGCAGCCACTGAGCAGCACCACAGAAGGTTGCAGGTCCCAAGAGGGTTTAATCCAGTCACTCAGCCAGCTGAGGCACTGCACTATGGCTACCTTGCCCCAGAACTCCATCCTGGCAGCACTCAGCATAACATCCACCAGGAAATTCCAGCCTTCCCTCTTGCAGCAGTCTCCAGCTGCTAAATGGCACCGTGGATCTCAATTCAAGGTGGGAATTTCCATTGCATCTCTATCATTGGCATCCTGCTAGAATCACTTCAGGCTTTGTCCTTGGGGGGAAACATGCATTATGCACAGCAAGAATTTCTCCATCCATCTTCCAGAATGCATTATCACTCTTTCCAAATCACCATCTCATTGGAAGGTGAGCTGACCCATGAATACTGCAGCTCTAAATGCTCTTTGCTAGAAGCACCATCCATGAGGCACAAGGGGCAGGAAGGCTCAGGACAGACCCCTGGGTGACCCACACTGACCCTGTCCCTCAGGCCACCTCTCCCATGTCCATTACTGCTGCATGCATTGAGCACCTACAGGGAGCTGCAGAAACAAGGGAAGGGAGACCACACCTTTGTGGAGGCATCAGGGTCACAGTCAATAAACAGGAGATCTCCAAATGTCTCTTGGGGCTTCCCAAATCCAGCACAGTGAGATTAAATTTAGCATATTACAGTTTCCTTGGAATGGGCAGCAGGACGAGAGGATGTTTAGGGGCCAGTAGAACAGACACGAGAGAAAGTCACTGATAATTTTGCAGGGCATGCTCTAGAAGTGGATACACATACACTAAAGCAAAATGCATTACCCTGTTTTACCTTCTGTACTGTAATAGCAAATTTCTTATTTCACTAATGGAATGTGCAAATGTGGCAGGAAGTCTGAACCCAGACTCACAGGGGCTATTTTTACAGCTTGTAGAATCAGAGAAAAATACCTCCCAGAGACACAAGGCAATGCAATCAGCCAGGGCCAGCAGTTGGCTGCTCCCTTAATGAGCAGACATCTTATCCATGTGTCCAAAAAGGCCACTCCAAGAACAGCTCTGTTTCCATTGTGTTCTAATCCCTCCCCCCATCAAATGGCAAAAAATATTTATGCCTGCTGAATTACATTAAAAATTTATATTTCTGAAAATTAATGAGTTATGACATGACACCAGGCATGATAATTGAACCTCAGGGCCCAGCCCTATTGAAGCTGTTTCAGAGCTGTCTTGCTTTTGGGGGTTAGAATAACCTCCAGATGGCATTGGGGATGTTAAAAATAAAGAGACATCCAAGCCTATAGACTGACTTTCCACCAAGGGATATGTCTAATTATACATCTGCTTTGCTTTTCCCCTGCAATGTATTGGAAGCAATTATTTTAAATAGATAAAGGATGTCAGTGAGGTTCAATTTGCCTCTCTGTCTATCAGCTGTGCAATATGAGCATGCACAGAGTAAAGTCTTAGTCATGGATGTGGATATGTCCTGAAGTTGTATTCTGACATTTGTGAGTCTCATTCAATGTGCTCCCTTCATTGGTTTGTTTTTTGTAATTGCAGCATATGAAGATTTTCAAGATTTTCGATTCCACTCTTGGCATTTTATTTGAAGTGATCCTGAGTTTAGTGCCAAGGCACGTATTGGAAATGACCTTCAAGCTTGAGAGAAAATAATTTCATTTTAGAATCTGTCAATAAGCAATAGGCAGAAGCCTTATACATTTAGTAGCACCCATCAAACATTTTCCCTTAAGAACTTGCTGACCTTCTTGGCAGAGGCCATTCAACAACACACCACTTCTATTCACCTCCTTTATCAAAGAGATGGGATTGCCACTAAGCCATTTCTGCCCTCAGAAATTAGGTCAGCTATCAGCAGCAACAGATTACAGAGCTCAAATGATCTGTTCTCTCTGCCTGATGAAAGGGAGGTGTAACAGGGGCCTTTCAGTGCCTTACAGACAGGGCATCCTCATCTCAGCTCTGCTCCCGCATTACATGATTTTTAAAGGACAACAATTCAAAAAGGAGGCTATTTAGCAGCCAACTGCAAATCCACCCGACAGTTGTTACATTCTGGTTTTGCTAACAGGAGGCTGGCTAGCAGCTGATCAGATAATTTGCAGTGAATATTCAGAGGGGTATCTCAGGCTTTACAGCTGTGAGAGCAGGATCAGATCCTGAACAGAATTGGTCCCAGTGAATTACACAAGCACGTTTGACAGAGAATTAATTTTGCACATCACAGGAGGGATGGAGGAAGTTCTGAGTGACAGCCTCTTCAATAATAAGGTTTTGATTGCACAGTAGAAAAACTACAAATTAAAATTTTTAGAAAGCAGGTGATAAATTAAGAAAAGTAAGTGTTCTCAGATGATTTAAAGCTCTAAAAACACATCCCGTGCATACATTAGTTTTAGCAGAATGAAATTACCATGTTTCCAAAATTAATTCAGTAGCAACAAGCTTAACAAAAGGTAAACAGTTGCAAGTATGTCCCAGTAATTTATTTCATAGCACACATTCATTTTGTGCAAGAATCCCCTTTGCATTCTCACCAGTAGTCGGCTTTGAAATGCTCCAGCCAGTTAGGGATGCTGCAGACACCCAGCTCACAGACATCCTTGTCACAGAAAGGTAACTTGCAGATGTCCACAAGCCCTGAGCAGATGGTGCACTGAAGAATTTCTGCATACTGAGGGGCTGTTCAGAGCTAAAAGGAATTTTTATGAGACCACCAAGAAGTCACTGCAAGCACAGCTAATTTCTAATAATCAGGCTTCCAGCACGAATAGGACAAGCCCTCTGTGTTGTGCTTCAGCACACTGGTGTAGAGAAGGACTTCAGAGCAAAGTATCAACAACACCAGAGCAGAATCAAACGGGTGTGGCTTTTCCTGAGCCCAAATCCTCGCTCCTTCCTCCCCAAGTCTCTGCTGGAAAAGGATGGATCTGTCCCCCAAGAAACCCCTTGGGATTTATGGGCACTGAAAATGTATGCAACAACAACAACAACAACAAATCAACCTATTTTTTCATTTAAAAAACAATTTTTGAGGCAGTAATTATAGCTGGGACAGAATTTCTCCAGATGTTGAAAATAATAGTTTCCCTTGCGCGACAAAATAAGTTTGCTAATTTTCTAGTCTACTATTTTTTATGATTCTCAGCAGTGCTGTTAAGTGGCATTTGAGAAGTTAAAACTGACAGGTGGCTGTAAGGAAAGCATTGCAAACTTGCAGATGCACCAAAGAAATTCAGAGTTTTATACAGGATGTATTTTGGAATGGAGATACTTAAATCTGGAAGCATAAACTTCTAGCAGAGCAAACACATTTTGAGAGCTTATGAAGATTCGTTGCTATCATGTTTGTGCCATCCTACAGGCTTAAAGGATTTTTTAAGGTTATTCTGTTTAAATATGAAACTAAAAGCATACAATTACATAAATTGTAAATAAGAGATTACTTGCAGTTCTCTATCCTGTGTGTTACCTTTGGCAAATAAACAGAGTATTCACAAATACTAGCCATTTAAATGCTCTTTTTCTTTTGTTGTTTCATTTTTTATACATAATGTTAGGCATAACTTTCTCTCAGTGTGAAAACAGGTATTTTCAAATGTTAATTGGTAATAAAGTTTTCATTAAAGCAGGAAGACCTACCAGAAAAATCTTCATTAAAATCTCATTAGTTTCTTACCAGGTTTTTTTCGTGATTTTAACAGCTAAATAAGAAAAGAATAGGCGTTTTGTAAAAAAAGCCAAGGTATACATTTTAACCTTTAGTTAAAATAACATCGGCCTCCCCTCCATCCCCGGCCACTTCCACCCCAGGTCTGTACTCTCCTGCCTGCACCATACCTCCTCTATGTGGTCCTGTTGAAAGCATCCACCTAAGCTGAAATTTTTAAAGAGAAAAAAGTGATGTCCTGATCCCCAGATTTAAAAAAAGCCCTTTTCAGTCTGTATCTCCATGAAACATTAAACTGGATGCACATACATTGAACTGGGTGCACATTAAGAGAACTAGAGCAAATCCAGCTGCAAAATAGTTGTGAGTGGGGACCAAACTTTCCCTTTTGGGGTTAATGGAACAGCAGTAAAACCAACATACCTTCCTGGTTTGTCTGTTTATTTATTATTAACTGATTTTCCTATTGAAAAAAAGGACAAATTTTGCTATTAAAACATTCAATCATGTTTATAAATAATAAAGCAAAATCTAAATGTGGTCTTTCTCTCTAGTCAGTTCAGAGCCCTAATAGCAAGTGCAGATACTCCCTGCAAAACTTTCAGACTTTTAACTAATTATGTTGTTAATCAAGAGCATGACTGCACTTTGATTGCACTCAGTTATCTCTCATCTCTTTCTCCTCAAAGCAGTAGAAAAAAATTCCAGAACAAAAGGTTCACATCTCTCACAGCTGCTCTTTATGCACATCTAATTAATCTTGGGACTATTAAAATTCAATACAATGAGAAAGTGGCCAATACCATAATCAGATAAACGAGCTCACACAGTAGTGAAACAATCAAATCAAACAGGCTTCATCAAATATTCCTCAAAAGTGACAGAACAAATATGTCTCAATGCCTGTTCTCAAATTCCTCGATGATGTTCTGATAGCCTTGTCTGATCCTTCAGGGAACAACAGTGGTGTCTCCTACTGCATGTGATGCATTATCTACCCTTTGAAACACAGAGAATTATCTCTAGTACCTTTCTGGATCAAATACTTCTTGAAATTCTAAAGCAAACTAGAAATGGCTGTTCCTGCTTGAAGACAACTCAGCAGCTGCAGATCAAAGGAGCTAAACAAACATTTCCCCTCCCAAACCCAACAAGAAAATCTTTCCAGTAGCAAAGAGATTCACTACATAGTTGCCACATGTTCCTTATCTCTCAGCAGCTTTAGATTTTAAATTCTGAAGTGTAATGGACGTTATTTGAAATAGGACATTATTTCTGTCTTGATAATGGATTTATGTTTAGAGCCTCAGATTAATGAAATCCTCCTGAAATGCAATGATGAGAGAGTAACTGAGTAGGTTATTTTTGCCAGTTACTTAAGACAACTGGGGACAGCTTCTCTGAGAATAAATATCTGCTCCTCCACAGGATAACTGTCTCCTATAGGCCCTTCAATGGTCTAATTGCAGTGTTGAAGACAGAAAAAGAATATATCCACTGTCTTGAACAGGCAGGCTGTGTGCTCCTATGGAATGATGGCTGATTCAGAGGCTGTTCTTCCTGTGACATGTCTGGTGACATGGTGAAAGGCTCTGTGCTTAATGCCATGTGAGCTCATGAACTGAAATTGTGTGAGATCCTCACAGGATGTTGGCACTAATTTATAAGCGCTGGAGGAAAATGAGTCCATCCTTAACTGCCTCCTGTGATTTACCTCATCTGCTCCCTACCTCTGCCAGCACCAGCAGAGGCAGGGACTGCTGGGCTTGCTCTGCTGCAAACCCTCCCACCAGAGCTGAGTTTGTACAGACAGCCACCAATAAATTCATACCTCTAAAAAGCACCTCTGAAAACCCACAGAAGGAGACATAGCAAAACCCCTTTTGGGTGACCATATTCAGACTAAAATTCTGGCCAGAATCACATACATTGATTGACTTGATAATCCAAAAAGCCCTGGGAGAAAATCACTACCTGTGAGCAGGCATTGAGCAATGTGCTTCCCAGAGCAGCAGTCCCTCTACCTGCCCAGTGCTCTCCCCATCCAGATCAGGAATATTTTTTCCAGTCTCTCCAGCAGATGAGATTTAGATCCCACATTTGAGTAGGTGGCTACTTTTATGAATCCATTCAATAACACCTTGGGAGAATTTGTCAGCATGATTGAAAATATAAAAGTACTCAAAATGAGTGTCCTTTCCAGTGTTTCATAATGCACCTGAGAGTTATCAGTAGAAATCTAAAAAGCACACTTTAATTAAAATTAAACTTAAATATAAACTGGATTTTTTTAAACTTAGATCTCATTACAACCCAGTGCTTCCCTCCAGCTGAAGAACTTGAGCTGTTTCAGGTTTCATCATGCAAATTCCTTTTCTTGCTGGGAGGTTTTTACTGCTGTTAAGCACAGTGAAAAAGGGAGATGGCCCAGGCTGCTGCTCCTTTGAGCTTCACACTGGTTATACTGGGGGTGTAGAAACCCCTCATGCTATGAAGCCCAGTGCATAAGTAGATGGATAATTTCAATTGACTTGAAAATCTCTGTGCCCTTTTCCCCCCATATTCCTTGCTGTTGGGAGTAGTGCTGGAATTGAGGAGACCACAGATTTATCCTGGTTTCTGCTGCAGTGTCCCTGTGTGACCTTGCATATTCTCCACTCACATTCTATGCTATAGTCCAGAGAAATTAATTCTCCTCTTCATATAACACAAACCTTCAATCCCAGCCTGAAGCAAACCAACAACAGCCTTGATTAGAAGGAAAAAGTACAGCAAAGCACCTAGAGATGCCAGCACACGTAGCCCAGCACACTTTGCATTTCTCCTGCTTTCCCTGCCCTGGGCACCTTCAGCACCTTGTATCACTTCTTCCTCAGATGTCAGTGTAGCATCAAAATGGCAATTTCTTCCTCTGCCTAACTGCTGTCAATACCCAGGCACACACAGCCCTTCCAAGAAGAGGAGGGTGACAGCATAATTGCAATTCTCAAAGGTGCTTCCAGCTTGTATATGTTTTAGCAGCGCTCATAAATTCCAGGGTTTGGCAAATTTTATCTGTCAACTCATATTAGTCCCAAGTTAAGAACATGCTATTTTTTTACAGTTTGCTGTCTAAAATCCCTCTATTGAAAAATGTTACCATCTTACCTCCAAATATCATTAATATTTAGAGCAGTTGAAAATTACAGTCAAGTACCACAAAACCCATCTCAGCTTTGGGAAAGGCAGAGTGTGTTCCCCTGCCCTCATGTCATTAGTGACTTAGGCAGTTTCCAGAAAAGCAAAGAGCTTGAAAGTTTTTGCACCTGGTTATGATCACTTTCCATAATTCCATCACTTTGCTGAATTCCTGCTTCTTCAGCAGGAATTCAGCACCAGGAAATAACAGACTCTTTCCCTGTTTTCCCTCTTTCCTTAAGCCATATTCCCCATTGCTTCCCACTGAGCAAGGGCTTTGCTTTCTCACCCCATGGTCCAATTTCCTGAGTTCACACAGTGCTGTGTGAATGACAGCATCCCTAAATTGCCTTTTTCTGGTTGTGTGCTCACACACACACTCCCCATAACAAGCAGCTGAGGCTGTGGTTGTCCTGACAGGGGGAGAGGAGTTAAACTGCATAATTCAGACACAGCAGTCCACTGAGAAGCTGAGCTTCCACCAGCAAAGTCTTCTCCATGATTATGGATCCCCCTGAGGATGTGGAGAGACTCTTCCAACAGACCCCAGGGTCTGGGAACAGCCCTGCCACCCTGACTGGTAAATCTGCACTGCTGCAGGCTTGGCTCATCCCCACAGCAGCTGTAAATTTGCCCTTTGTCTGGAAATGTGGAGGCAGTCTGGAGTGACAGAGTCAGCAGAGAGGGAAGGAGGGATGCAGGCACAGGGTCAGCATTACCTCCTCTGCACTGGGGTTATTCTCCACTGAAAAAATGAGAATTTTGTCCCACGGGATTTCTGCCAAAGTCATGGATTGCAAAGGTGAGCCCAGAGGCAATGCAGGGTCTCTGCTGTACCTCCATCCCTCCAAAATCCTTACAGATGCCTGACTTCTCACTGCATGGGCTGTGAGCACAAAACCACCTGCTAACTCAACCAGTGCTGGAGGTCCCCAGTCCCCAAACACCACAGAAATGCAGGGCTTAACTCTGACCACGATGAAAGAAACTGGAGAAACCTCCCTGTGCCTGCAGACTGAGTCCTCTGCACTGCAGCAGATAAATCCCACTGACTAACCCATTAATGCCCCATATTGTGCATTCCCAGCATTTTCCTTTTAACTACAGAGTTAAATTAATATTAAAAAGAAAAGAGGACCAGATATGACCACATGCCACCTTGGCTGCCCAGGAACCTCCAAACACAGAGGTTCCTCTCAGCAGGCAGCAGCCTGGCTGCCACCCTGGGGCAGCAGGAGCTGGTGTTTCACTGCATGCTGGAATAGCACCAAGTATTTCTCACAAAATCCTGAGTGGTGATCTGGCATATTTGGCATGGGTTTTTGGTAGTGGGGGAGGCCACAGAAGCGGCTTCTGTGAGAAGCTGCTGGAAGCTTCCACCATGTCAGATAGAGCCAGTCTCTGATGGCTCTGGAGATGGACATGCTGCTGGCCCAGTTAGAGAGGTTGGTAACCCCTCTGTGATGACATATTTAAGAAGAAAATCCAAACAGCACACATGCATTTTTTTCCAAGGGTGGTGAGGCACCTCTGGGAACAGGGAGAGGCTGAGGGTGGGGGGGATAGTGTTTTAAAGGCTTATTTTGTTTCTCATTATCCTCCTCTGACTCTGTTAACAATAAATCTACCTTATACCTTTAAATTTGAACCTGTTTTGCCCATAGAGTGTTTACTCCCAGTCCTTATCTCAACTCATGAATCCTTGTTTAATTTTTTTCCCTCTCTTCTGGGAAGAAGATGAGCAGGAGAAGGTGAGCCAACAGTTTTCAGGGGTTCCTGGTTCCAGCGTCAAACTACAACATCATGGGAGGTCAGCATCACAAATACTTGGTGCCTTCAGCATTTTAACGGCACCTGTAATTATTTCACTTCTCCATGGAGAGTTACACAGCACCCACAGTGCCTTTGCTGAGATTGCAGCACTTGTGCCCTCCCCTGCAGTCCTGGAACCCCCTGCAAAACCCAAATGTACCAACCCAGACTGTCAGAAAGGCAGAAAGACAAGATGCCCCCTCCTCCTCCTCCTCACAGGCCTCTTTCAGCCTTCTCCTGAGCAAGCAACAGGGCTTGGAGACTGCAGCCATTCTCAGCAGCTGATTCTTCTGAGAGCAGGAAAGAAGCCTGCAGCTCTTCCTGCACTGGAGAAAATCAGGGAGGGAGACACTTGTTTAGTAGATCTGCATAAGCAGTGTCACCCTAGAGCCTCCCAAAACTGTTTCTGTAGGAACCAACACTCCTGGTCCTTGGAAGCACCAGAACAGATCTCAGCATCTGAATTTTCTTGTTCCGGTGTTGTTTCTTTCTGAAAATAGGATTTCCAAGCAGCTTAAGCTCCCAGCAACAGCCTAGGGAGTTGAGTTTATTCATGTATATATGCATATAATTGGTTCTGCAGAATCACATGGAAATTCAAAGTGACACAGTTGAGGTGAAATCATAATATATTGATTTCAGGCATCTGCAGCCCCCTGCTGAGGCAGCAGGCATCCACACAAGAAACACAGCCAGTATCCCTGACAGCAATTTAAAATGCCCTGCTCTCTGCTCCCTCATGGAAAAGGGGCACAGCTCTGGCTCCCCGGCACACCCTGAGTTCCAGGATCAGCCCCAGCCCTGCAGACAAGCAGTGTCACAACTTAAAAACATCAAGGAAAAGGTCAAAGTCACCTGGGCAGGGAGCAGAGAGCCAGCATCTGCCTCCGTGTTCCTACCTCTGCTCCAAACCCTGAGGGAGATCTGTGTTTTCTGACAGCACATTCTGAGATGGAATGTCAGGGGATCCGTATTAATCTTAATTATCCACTGTCCCTAGCACAGTAACCAAAACCAAAAAGGAGGAGAGACTTTAGTCTTTCCTCCCTGCTTTCTCTCCAGCTAGGCAACACTCACTAACTTCATCCAGCAATTGCATCTCATTTGTTTAATGATGATAGAGAATATTTGTGGGTGGTAACAACATACAATGCTTTGACGTAGATTTGATAAAAAAGTTAATGTATGCTCAGAGGGAGAATGGAGAAATCAGCCAAAGGAGAGTTCTGGGTGCAAATACAGTTTGTGGTGTCTTCCAATGCCCAGCTCCACATGCATTAACTCCCAGAGAAACCCCTGGTAAATCAGTGTCAGGCAGTGGGAAGTGGAGTCATGCTCATCACCCAGCTGCACTGGCAAAGCCCATTCCATTTCTGAGCTGTCAATGCCACGGTGCTCACCTGGGGGAGATGATGCTCTGACAAAGCTGTTTCCTCATTGCAATGGCCTAAAGGGGACAGCTTAGCTCACCAGAGAGTTGACAATTAAGTTGCTTGGGCAAGGAGACTGCAGCTGCTCAGAGTCTTAAAGAAGGATGTTCTAAAGAGAAGAAGCAAAAAATACTATTTGCCACTTCAGTTTCCAGAAGTTTGGAGAATTTTTCCTTTTGGGAAAGGAATATAATTTGAATGGATGCACAAGCCATGAAAGCAAGACACCCATGAAAGTCCAGGTCTTGCAGGAGCTCTTCTGCAGGCTGGGCTGGAGAAGCTCACAGACCACAGGTGCCCTGTCCCCACCCAGCCTGGCTGTGAGCAGCACACCCAGCACATCCTCCTTCCCATGCCTTTGCCACAGGGACAATTTGTTATTCCTGATGCTTTGTAGGCCATGCTAGAAGGACATCTAGAGCCACTGCACAGCACGCAAACACCTGCTTCATTCACGGAACAACAAAATGAACGAGGTGAGAAGGTCCCTCATGGCCCTTCAGTTTGTATCTTCCAGATGAACCTTGCTCCTCTTTCCTTAGGTAAAGGTGGGAATTAATTTCTGCTCCATCTATTTATCTCCAGGCTGAACCATCCACATGCATCCCACATTCCAACCCTGCCAGCTCCTGATATGTGTTTCAATTAAAACAAAAAAAAACAAAAACCAAGCAAAACCACCATCAACAACAAAATTTACAAAATCTAAACAACTTCGCCCACCAACAACCCTAAATCCAACCTTTTAGCAAAATAAGAATAAAAAAATGCCAGCAAATTATCACATCTCTGACTTATATAATGAAATCTTCAACTTCTAAATTATATTTCATGCTCTTGGCCTTTGACTGCATTAATATGCTTGGCTATAACTTAGGGAAAAAGCCTTTAAGGATGAACAAGCCAAAGCAAAATTTTAACACTTAGTCTGATTCAGATTTCCAGCACTTAGAGAAATTGCAAATTTTGCCATGCTAATCCTGCTCATTCATATTAATGCATGGGAGAGCAGTATTAGTACCATCAAAATGCATACTCAGTGTTGTGAGCTTATTTATTTAAAATAGGGATTCTCATCAGAATGCAACATTGAGAGAACATTAATACTGTGAAGGCAGCAAGGCTTGCTAAATTGCTTTGAGGACTTAAAACAACGTTATACAGAATACCTCAGAAGTTAATCAAGTACTTTGTGGGAATTATAGACCAGGGAATTAGAAGTCATACTGGACACAAGGTACAAGTGATAATCTTTGAGTGATTTGGTACAGTAGAACTAATCCCAGAAGGGACAAAATTATGTCCACAGTGCTCAGTGAGAAAGCACAAATGTCACAAGATCTGTCAGAGTGAAGCCTGAAGTTTCTTAATGTCAGTTTGTCTGAAGAAAGGGAACAAAGCCAGTTAGCTCATGATATGCTTCAAAATCTTTCACGAAAGATGACTTACAAGAATTCATTTAAAGATACATCTAAATTCATTTCTGCAAAGTAAAACTGTATTTTTTGAAAACTGATGCCAATATTTTGGCTCAGAGGAGATGTGGGAGATAAGGGCAAACTGAATCTTTCTGTACACAATAACTCATGTGAACAAAGCAGCCTGGCAGCCTCTTGCAGTGGAAATGGATATTGTTCTTGTTCTTGTGGATTACATGGTGCTCAAAAACCAGTGCTAAGAGAGATGAGAACAGTTTGATGGCTACTACCATTTCACCTGTCCAGACAGGATTTTAAAGCTTGCAAAGTTGATTACATTCTTTACATTTTTTGCTGCTAGAATGACAGTTATTTCTGTTCCCACTGCTAGTGGAGACATCTCCCACATAAAGCCAAAGCTGGCTGCTTGGAAATGAGAACTGTGAAATGCTGACTGCCAGGAAGGGCAGCCAAGACAGACACAGTTCAGAGAGTATTAGTGGGAATCACACAGGCTCTTTTTATGTCTGACATCTCAGCTGATTTAGCTGTAATTTTCAGAACCATCCTGGAAGATATACATTTCTTAAATAAGGATGTTTCTGTATTTTTTTCTCATTAATAAACCTGGTCTTTTGAAGCTCTGAGGAGCTCAGCTTCTTTCTGAATGAAGCTTTGCACTCATTATTCCAGCTCGTTGCTGCAATGTTCTTGGGTAACGAAGCACAGCACATAATATGGCTGATCATTTAGCTCCAGAGGACACAAAGGCAGAAATTTCACTCCTGTTAGAAGATATTTTTACGAGCCATTCTAAAGAATGGATTTTTTTTCCACAGAGTTTAATTTACTTTCCCTCAGGAATCTACACAAGCTCCAAATCCAGACAATCATGAGAACAAAAGCTACTGAATTCAATGAGCCAAGAAGTTTGGGATTTTTTTTTAAATTCTCCCTCTTCTGCGGGACAGGTGGTACTTTGTCCTCCACCTGGAGCTCATTTCAGCTGGGCTGCATAGGCAGTCACAGCAAGGCTTCCTCTCCTTGCTCCAGAGCAGAGGGACACGGTCCCTGCCTAAATCAAGCTCACGCTTCATTAAAGTCTGGTTACAGCAGCCCTGCACAGGCCAAGCCAAGAAAGATGCAATGAGGGTGGAAACCAAGAGCTCCCTGGAGCAGCCCAAAGCAGGCAGGAGTCAGGCAGCCAGCAGAAGTGACCCCAGTGCTTTCACTGGACTCCAGCTTGATCTCCAGCTATTTCAATTTGCAGAAGTCTCCCTCTGTGAGGCAAGGTGGGAGGGAGAGAGAAGGAGGAGAGCTGGGGCACAGCTCCCAACAGGAGAGCAGCACAGCTGAGCCATGCACAGGTACCCAGGAGCATGCTGTGGGCAGAAGGCTGGATTTGGGGATAGCCTCTGGAATGGCTCAAACTGCTCCAGAGCAATGCTGCAAAGCCAGGGAGCAGGAGCAGCAGTGAAGGGATGAGTGTCGCATCCTACCTTGTGTCTGGAAAAGCACTTGATATACATGAAAACTTTGCAAAAAACAACAAAATGCTGTGCACAACTGTGATCTACAACAGGGCGATATCTTTGTCCTCAATTGCCCTTTGTGAAATTGCACAGCTCCTTTCATAACAGTAGTTAGGGAGCTTCAATTCCACCTCTGGGCTCCTGCCAAAATAGCAAAGCTGAGCCCAGGTGCTCAGATTCAGGCTGTCCCACAGTGGGGTTCAGCCTCTCTGTCCAGGGACAGTCAGCTCCACAGCAAACCTCCCAAGGGGTGTCACCATCTGAGCTCTCCTTCCCTTCTGGCTACACTAAATCTGTTTGGGAGCAGGGAGATGGGACAGGCAGCTGTTCTGCATTGCCACAGCAAATCCCACATGGGGAATCAGCCACAGGGCCAAGGCTTCACCAGGGGGATGGGGGAGCTCCAAGGACTCAGGGAGCTGTGCCAACAGGGACACAACATCACCCGTGGTCCCCTGCATCACCGCACAGCACTCCCTGCCAGAAGGCAGGAGGGGAAATGCCCAGGGAAAGGCTCGTTTAGCAAACATTTATTTATGTGCAATGCCTCTCTAAATAAGGAGCTCCTTGCCTTTGACTCTGTAGACATTCCCATGCTACCTTATGCCTAGGAAATGCTGTCTCTCCCACATTCACTCAGGTTTTCGATTGCTGAGAATTTTAAGCCAGGTTGCAAAAATCTCAGAACAGCTTTCCACAGCACAGGAAAGCTGTTGTGTTGGGTTTTATTTAGCTGCAAGTGTTCAAAAGCAAACGCTCTGATTTATAAATCCGGGGAAACAGAAGTAAGAAAGAGCTGTAAAAATATATCTGACTACTATCCTACGGCTGTTTAGCTCCAAGAGGAACAGTGTAGTTCTCTGCGTGCAGCCTAAGCCATTCTGCACACTATCATTTCATGCCAAATGACAAGGAAATGTTTGACCAAAACAACCCCTAAAAAACTGAAGAACGGTTTCAGAGCCATTACCATCACTCAGAACAGAATGATTGCTAACCCTGACATGTGTTCATAAACACACCCTTTGTGAAGCCACTGGAGAAGGGACTGAAACAGCAGACCATTAGGAGACTAATTATGGCCAACCCAGAGACATTTTTATGACCTAGTTAACATTTGATGGCCAGCATTAGCAGATGCAGCTGCCTGTGTCAGAGAACCTCAGCGGTGCCCATCTCTGTGCACTGCTGAGCCCTTGCTGGTCCTGTCCCTGCTAACCTAAAAACATTGCTCTGAGCCAAAGAGAGAAACTCTGGTGCTCTTCAGAGGTGGGCTTTTTTTTAATAAAGAGAGCAGCTGAAAGACACAGACAGAAGAGCTCCAGGGTTCATAAAAAAGATCATGAAACTGCCATCTTCTAAAATTAACCACACACCCTATGAGTTCTCCCACTTCTTCTAGGAGTAGTGGGGCTTTTCAGAGGGGATTTTTTTCATTTATTCTATTTAATCTTGTTTGTAAGTTTTGCATGACTTAATAAATCTAAACAGCCTTTACTGAACAGAAATGCCGAGACTGTCTTCTAACCAGAGGACATTTAACTCTGTAGTAACACAAACAAAGGGGCTTTTTTAAGTCTGTAATTAGCAGAAGTGATATTGCACCAAACAGATTTTTGTGGTGATCCAGAACAAAAAGGTCGTGATCCAAAATAAAACAAAAAAGCTCTTATAATTAAATACCAAACTACTGATGTAGTGTTGAACAATAAGTGACAGAGAGAGCAAAGGCAGCCTATGGCTGCAGGAACTTTCAGTGAAACTGACACTCTCATAGGAAAATGTTCAAAATTTATACTCTCAATAGCATGGCAGCATATCACAGGAGCAGCTGTGGCTTTGCCTTACCTTTAATGATCTCAGGTATAAAAGTAATAATGATAGACTAGTTAATTGCAGCTTTCCTATACAGTAGTATAAAAGATCCTACTCTGCTTTAATTTTAATGTTAAAAGGGGGAGATAGAGAATGAAAAGACACCTAGGTAAGGAGCATACAATTTTACTAAATATAATCCATGGTTTTACCAACCCCCAACCGGCACACATAGAAAAGAAGATATTTCAGCAAATGGGAAGCCCATTTCCTTCCAGCAGTCGATACCCAGCTCATTCAGCAGGGCCATTTCCTGCCTTCCCACATGCCAGTGTGGGAGTTCTGCATTTCATCTCCTCCCACACAAGGCTCCAGCCCCTAGTCTGCTCCCTTTGGTGGCAAAAGGGCTTTGCTCTGAGCTGTGCAGGCTCCTCTGTGCAGATGTTGTGTCTGCAGTTGCAGACTTACCTGAGCACAAGTTCAGGAGATGTGGGAGATCAAGCAGAATCACTCCAGCAGTGATTTCAGTTTTGCCTACCCCATCTTCATCACAGGGGAGTCTCAGGAAAAGGGTCACAGTGTTTCCCCAAAACACCAGCTTCTGTGTGTAGATATTTATGAGGGCAAGATAACAGCAGCAGGGAGCCCAGCTCAGCCCAAACCAATGCAAAAATGAGCCTCCCTTTTGGTTTCAGAGTACCCTACTCATCTCTCTTTGTTGTGTATTTCAGCTGAGCTAACCCAGCAGAGTTTTCAGATTGTGCCCACACTGAAATTGCTCAGGGTGCCATCATCTGGGGATATGGGACATGCTGCCCTCAGCCCCCTAAGATCTTACAAAAATATTAATGCAAAATGCTTTGTTTGCCTTTGCTTCATTTGGCTTTCCCCCTTCAGGCTTACTCCAACAAGCTGAAGGCAGGAGAGAGCAGCCCTGAATTCCATCTGGGCCTCAGCAGCACAGGAGATTTCTGTGTGCAGCGCTGCAAACCCAGGGTGACCCTGCTGCTGTCACAGCCCAGCCCCAGAGGGGCTCAGCCACGGCTCTGCTCACACCCCCAGTGCCCCTGGGGATCCCCCTGAGCCTGCTCAGCCTGGCAGGGAGGGAGCAGCCCTGGTTCCCCTGCTCACACGGAGCCTGGGTGGGAGGTGAGCCCTGGGCACAGTGGGGTGAAGGAGGCTTGCTCTGAGAAGGAATTGGGATGGTCACAATCTGTGCTGTCCTAGGGGAGCATGCAGTGCTCTTTCTAGCTGAATGCAGATTCTTCATGGCTCAAAAACCATGAAGAGTTGTGGCATGAAATACCCTGGGAAAAATTCTGCATCCTATTTACACCTGCCACCGTTAACTGAAAATTATTTTCCATAGGTGAGAACACTGAAGTTTCATTTTCTGTCAAAAATATCAGCAACGTTGCTAAACTCCTACAGATGAGCATTTTGCCAAACTCCACAAAAAGGAAAATACTTTTTGAGAGGTGAGGATGCTCTGGGAAAGGCAGGAATGCTGGCAGGTCACTGCTCAATGTCAAACCCCCTGCTGCTTATAAGGGGCAATTAACGAATTGCTTCTTAACTAATTGGTAATAGTAATTAGTATTAGTAAGTACTAATAGTTACTAATTACATGCTAACTTATATGCCTTATAGACTTCTAATAAGAAATAAATAATAATCATCTCTTCAGAATCTTTTTTGAAAGTCTGAGTTTTATCCTTAGCTTTAAACACTCTTAAATCTTTAGCACAGCTCATGGCAAGAGCTTCAGAAAGGGGAGCACAGTCCATGGGTGGCTGTGCCTTTCAGTGGAGAAAGGGAGTTCTAAACAGCAGAAAAACATAAAATAGAGCATTCAGGAGCATCTTAAAATAGAGAGACCAGGACACCCTGGATGGCAAGCCAGGTACAAAACAAGCCAGGCTTCTGCAGACAATATGCTCTGTGTCTCCCACTCTCACCTCATCAAAAACACAATAAAATTAACATTTTGCAAAATCAATACAATAAAGCCTCTAAAATAGGGTCTTCTCCCTTGATCTTGGTGGTTGCTGTCAGGCAGGATGGGCAGCAGCAGAAGAGGGGGAGGAAGAGAGAAGCACCACATCCCACTTTTCTCCAAGCAGAAACATCCTTCTTTAGAGGAGTCAATAGATGCTGCTCATTTTGGGTTCACATCCCACTCACCAGCCTCTTAGCCATTGTGGACTTGCCCAGCTCCTCTCCCTAGCTCTCAGAAATGTCTGTGTATTTCTCATTTTGTTCCAGCACAGGACAGAAGTGGCTCCTAAAGCCCCACTGTGCCCATAAAGCAGAGCCAGGCAGCTCCATGCACAGCTCCACTCATGTTTCCCTGCACCACGAGGAAAGAGATGGCACAGAGAAATTATAACCAACTCCTAGGCAGTCTCCCCCAAATGGCCTTTGCAATGACAGTAGAGTAGCTTGAAAGAAAAACATAGTGTAGCAAGATTTCTGTAAGTTTTGCTAAACACCCAGTGGCCTTTAGCAGCACAAGGCTGGGGAACAGACTGGCAGGGGGTGTATGAAGTGAGCATATTCACTTGGCTTCACGTGCTGTCTGTGCAACAGTGATTTTTAACAATTCAAAGCTGCCCACTCTCCTGTCATATGAAAGTTCAGCTGTTTCCCCCATTTCAGGATGAATCACAGGGTGATGAATTTGCCTCCTAGCTAAGGGCACAATCCAGCGCTGGGCTGGCTGGCCCCCAGCTCTGCCCTAAACCCCACCAGCTTTGTTAAGACCCTCTGAACTGAGTCAACATGCAGGGCTGGGCTTTTTGTGCTGGCTCCCACAAAGCAGACTTATTTCCTTTTGAAATTCTCCAGCTGTGCATTAGAGAAAGATTAACCTGTGTTTACCAGGTGGAGGAAATGAGACAGACAATGGATGTCTCTGCCTGATGCCAAGAGATCTCTGGTGGCCTGTACCAACAGAGGCTGCAAATCCACAGCCAGACAAAATGTCATCTGTATTACTCAGCCTCTGACTATGGGAGCAGTTAGCATGTGAATTTGCTAGAGTCAGAGCAAAGGGTTTCCTGATCGATCCAGCTTCACACAGAACTAAAAAGAGCAAAGAATTAAAAAGTGGCTAATTCCCAGTCTGTAATTCTGGGCAGTTCCCAGAAGCAGCAGAAGGGAAGGGACCTGTCAGAGCAGGCTGGTGGTCTGGTAGATCACCTTCCATGTGGTACTGAAACTGCTCTGTGGTTTTCGATACAGACCTGGTTCACTGGCATCACACATGCTCTTGGTTCCTGCACAGCCAGAACAAGACTTGCAGGGGTGGAATCCCTGCTGATCCATAACAAAGGAGCAAACCTGTTGAAATCCCATGGAACCAGGAATCACAGTATCAGGAATCGGGACACTCACTGCCAACAACCTTCTCGTTCCTATGAAGGAACTGAACTAGTTTCTCCTTGCTGTGTCTGCCTTTCTCTTGCAAATGCATCATGAACTTTCCTGTCATTTCCTCATAAAATTGTTCAGTCAAGATTTCCATACAGCTGGCTTGAGTGCATCCTTCCTATCACATTTATATATGCAAATGATGGCATTATTGATGCAAGCAAGGGGATAAGAGGTCACTGAAGCAAGTTTAATTAAAGAGAAAGTCTGAAGTTGAGCAAGACTGAGCTAAACTGAGACATATTGATTAGCTGAGCTAACAGTTTTAATTATTACAAGACAACCACAAGTTTGCTTTGATATTGAACAGAGACAATCCTTCAGATCACACTATCACATCTCTCTGACATTTCCAATCATTTGGGACATTGCTTAGGCTAAAACCAACAAAAGACAACTGCAAGTGAGCAGAGGTCTCCAGCCCAATGTGGGCAGAGTTCCTGTTCTAGATGAAATTCAAACAGATGCTCCTGCAGAGCACCCTTCTGTGGGGTAAGTAAGTCAGAGCCATCTGTGTGAGAATTGGCCTCTTGGAGCAAGACAGCAATGGCAGAATGGCTTAATTCCTGTAATTATACAGCTAACACATATTAAAAATAATTTTTAAAAAATGACATCTTCAAGCACTGTAGAATTTGAAATCAATTAAAAAAAAAAATGAAGGACAACGAAGGGGGGTATACACTTATCCTAGATTCATAAATGGTGTGGAGAAGGGAAATAAAATATAGTGGGATTTTGTTTTTTCTTTTAACCTTTGTACAAGCCAGGGTTTGGGCAGTCAGCAGCACCATTCCTGAACAGAGAATTCATCCACAAGGCCCTTCTGCCACTATCAGCTTCTCAAGGGAAGGCTATTTCTCCCATCACTTGCACCATGAGACAACCCTGAATGCAAGTTAATATTTTTGGGTAAAGTTTTAAAATTATCTTATCCCAGAAGAATGGGTCACTTTCACCAAAGCTCACAGAAATTTTCTTTACTTAATCTCTCTCATTTTCAAAGCACTCTTTCCCCCAAATGAAGAGATATTGCCTGCACGTTTGCTCCGCATCACACACGTGACACTGCAGATATGCAGTGATAAAGGAGCACCAAGGGGAAAGGACTCTGAGAAAGTTTGATCATCTGAGAGGATATATCCAACTGAAAATTGATGCTGGTGAGAGAAGAGAGGCAGAGAAATGAGTCCAACCTCTGCACCACAGATGAAATTTAATCAAAAGGAAACTGCTTCCCATAAATTGTTTCAATGTCCTGAACCGTCTGATAAACAATGAGATTCAGAGCATAAATACAAGAATGGGTGAGACTTTCAGTCATGGCAAACTCCAGCACTACAGCAAAAATATTCAGGGCAAATGCTGCCTAAGCAGAACAGGAGAGATAGCATCAGATGTGAAGAGCTAATTGAAATTATCCCAGTGTAGCTGAAATAATTAGGTTGAAGCTTAGTTCTAATAGGAGCTAATTCTCCTCTGGGGGAGGCTGCCCTCCAGTGCCAGCAGGGCAGTGTCCCCTTGACCCTGCCAGCCCCCACTGCCACACAAACCCACCCATCTCACCCCCCCTCTGCATTGCCACAGATGGGCACTGCCTTCCCAAGCTTCAGCCCCTGCTCACCTCTGGAATCTGAGGGCTCTGGAGTTCAAGCCAGAAGTCCCTGCATGGCACAGAGCTGGAGAGAAGGGGGTCCAGCAGCAGAGGCTGCTCCTCATCACCCCAGTGGGTGCCAGAAGGTGGCAAAGACCTTCAGGCGTCCGCATCAGCTTTTGGGGCTGGGGAGTTCAACTGCTGCCTCTAGGAAAGGTCCTGCCACCTAAAGCAAGGGTGCTTCAGTAAGGGCAAACCCAGAGGGACCACACACAGCAAATAACAAGACAAAAAGCTGGGCCCCTCCACCTCCCAAAGCAAGAGGCTCCTCTTACATCCCTCTCCTTGCACCCTTGTTTCTCGCTTGCCATTTCACCCCCAGCCCCTGGCAATAACAAAGCCATCATTTCTCTCCACACCTGAGGCTCAAATTAATTCCTCACAGCGCTTCCCTCAGTCCCTCAGCTCCTGCTTGCATTTTCCCAGTAATCTGCTGGAGCCAGAGGGACAAAGCCACCTGGTGCTCATCTCCACGAAGCTGCTCCATCCTGCCCTGTGGTCAGCTTTGGGTCTTGGCTTGCAGAAGGCCAGAACTGAATGGTCTGCAGGTTGCAGTGATGAGGAGTGATTGTACTTCAATCAGCAGCCAGCCCTGTGATCAGCAGCTTTGATTTTGCTTGGTAGGAGAAATAGGGGTTAGAAATATTCTAGCCTTGATCCCAGCTGGTCAGGTAAATTTTCAAAAGATGAAATAGAGCAAAGATTGTGTTAGGAAGTAGACTTGTGTGGTTTCCCCCCTCACCCCCGACTGAACAGAGTGCTCAGTGATATTGTAAATAATGTGTTGAAGGCCCCTGAACTGCAGTTCACAATCATAACCTAAATGATGCTCTGAGCTGGTACAGAGGACAAAGATTCCACCAGACAAGGAGTTTTTGCAATGAGAAATTGCACTTTAAAGGACATCATTATAGTCACTGCATGAAGATGAGAGGCTGGATCCATATTTAGTTACATCCCTGAAGAACAGCTCACAAAGTACTTCCAGATGATTAGTGAAACCAGAGATGAAGAGAGGGTACAATCATGTCCTCAGCATGAGAGGGGAGAGCTGCTCTGCACAGGACAGTGAGGGAGCAGCCATGGACAGAATGCCAGCCTCATCTCCTCTGAAACCCCTGTGTGCTGCTCCACACTTGCCATGAAATGGTAATTCAAATGCAGGCTGAGTCCTTGTTGGCTTCCCTTGGCTAAGTCAAGAGAGCTAAAACCCATTCACAAGTACTCTTACAGTTCAGTCACTGCTGTTTGTACAGCAGAGCCAGGAATAAAACATCTCAGAGTCAAGAATTCAAGGAGCCTCAAATCCCCATGGTGGCAATCAGGCTGATCTCAAGCTCATCTTTTTCTAACTGAAAGTTAAATTTAAAAAGTTTACAACTAATCTGTCCTCTCTCTTCAAAACAACATGTTTAGAAATAAAAATTCCTTCCTGCATGTGACTTCAGCTTTTCACCTCCATAACAACAAGGCAGAGCTGAGCTTTCTGCAAGGCTGAACTTCCCCTGATTTCCAGGCACCCAGGCTGCTCTCTCCTAGGAAAAGTTTGCTGTTCTGTTTGCTAAAATCCAGGCAGTAAGGGCGTCCCAACATAACACATTACAACAGAACGTTTCTGGTATTCAGGTATTGCAGAGAAACAGATCTTCAGTCTCAATGTTAGCTGTATGGCTGCAGGAGAACAAACAGCTGCTGTTGTTTTAATGATATCCACACTCTTCACTTATAGGTTTTGGGCTTTCCACAAATAAAAGACCTTCCATTAAAAATTTTTAGTACTTGAACTTCCAGCTTTTCATTTTATGTATAATTTTTCTTATTGTTACTGTGTCCTGAGTTTTTCTGACTAGGGATTCTTTCCACCACACCATGCTCCATGTCAAATCCTACTTTGAAGACATGATACACCAAATGTCATAGTACCACACAGGATAGCTGTCTAATAGACTTTCACTCCTTTCATCTTCTTTCACATCAAAACACAAAGTATTTCCAAGCACTTTAGAAAGCCAGCATGGTCTCTGCAGCACACCAAGATCAATCTACAATTTTAATGTAGTTTTGTCAAAAAATATTAATGCACCTAATGGCAACATAATGAGGCAAGGCTTAACCCAGCTGCATGAAAATTAAAGCAGATGAATATTATTTCACAGGATCTAGTCCTTCAGCAAAGCAGTTACTTGCCTGTCTGCGTGCCAAATTTGAAGCTATGGTTCTCTCTGATGTGAAATTCTACTTTCTGATAAAAAAATCCACATCTGACATGAAGAATTTGAGCCAACTTGATTTGCACTGATAATCTGTGGTCTTCAGGAAGTTGCCATGTGGACCATGTATTAGAATCATCAGAAAATCCTGGGATGAGGTAAAGGACATAAAAGCCTCTCTGGACTATGTTTTCAGGTGAAGAGTGCAGTACAGAGGCAATGCCCCTGCAGTTCATTATTTGCTATTTTCAAAGGTGGGATAAATCCTTCCCACACTGTGCTTGTGTTACTTCACATCACCTCATTTCCATTCCCTTCCCTTTTATTTCTGCCTTTGTATGTTTTGGAGGCTTCTCAAGTCCTTGATATCCATACCCTGCAGCCTTCTCCACTTTATCCCATGTGAGTTCCCCAAAAAGAAAGGTGGGGTGGTCTTTGCTGTCTTTGCTCTCCTGGGGAGCTCGACTCTCTCATGTCCAGCACACAGGGAACTGAAAAGCCCAAGTCATGCTGTAAGCCAGGCAAATGCTCTGAGACTCCTGGATCTGTTTGTTTTCCCACTGCTTCATTTAATTCATGGAAACTGCAGGATTTCACAACAGTCCTTTCAAGCACAATAATGCTCCAGATAGAAAGGCAAACACAAACAATGAGAGGGAAATTTGTGCACCAGAGAAAAGAAATAGCAATAACAGAGCAACACCCTGAAAAAAGGACAAATTATAAGCAGCTGAAAAAGCAGGAAAGCAAGTGAAAAAAGCTGGTGATGGAAGTGAGAGTGCAGCAGAGCAAACCCTTTCCAGCTGGGGGATGCCACAGGGCAGGGAGGGCAGCACACAGGAGCTGGCTGCTCTGTGCTCTGCAGGTTTCTGCGCTGGCTGTGAAAAAAACTCTTCTTGCCAGAACAGTAAAACTGGCCCAAGAATCCACCCCTCACAGTGTGTCTGCCCAGGCTCCTCCAGGAGGCACAGGCAGTTCTGCTCTATCTACCACAGCCACTCTGCAAAGGGACCAGAGCCCTCTAGTGCCTCCAGCCACTGCTTCAGACAGACTTCCTTGGCTCTCCAGCCAGCCATGAGAATGTCATTTATAAATAACCCATCAATTATCCATTTGCTAAAATGGCAGAGTCAGTCAGACACCTCCTGGGCTGTCTGGGTCACTGAAACATTTCCAAGTGGATGGGTGCAGCAATGGATAGTTCTTCACATTTTCCATCTTTGTGCCTGAGAGAGTAGGAGCCTCATTCTAGAACTGGTTTTATTCTCTTCTATTTGTTTTTCATATTTAATTTCAGATTCAGGACAAATTTAGCCTAAGTCCTTATGTGTACTAAATGCATTTTTTCTGCTGCTAAATTATTAGTTGTCTTTCATCCCATGCTGTCTGGTAAACCCAGAGTGAGCTACTTGCTGTTCTCCATCCTGAGAACAATCCAAGAGCCTTTTCTTGATAGTTCTACACCAAAGGTGTTCAGCAAAGCACAGAGACAGTGTCATTGTCTGGGAGAATGCCCTTGATGCAGGTCTGCTGCCAGCTGCTGCATGGGCTGCTCTTTGGAAAACTCTGATTTAATGAATGTAAGGCAGCCTCCCACAGCAGCCACAGTGCCCCCAGCCAGCTCCACTTGCCCCCTCCCTCTGAGCATTACCCACTCAGAGGCATCAGGTACCAGTAGGATGGGCACCTGGTCTTTTTCCTGTGGAAAACTGGCAATGAATTGACTGGGACATGAACTTTCAGCTGGATTAACTCTTAGCTATTCCACATTTCTAAGATTGTTCCTTTCCTTGCAAAGCTAGAAGCAGGCTGCAAATTCACCTCCTGATGTCCCTGCTGACTTCCTTGCTTAGGCAGCTCTGGAGGTGGGTTGAACTTCTGTGCTGTTCATTCTTGGTTCCTTTTGTTCTTCATTAGGAACCTATTCTTCTTTAAGATTTCTTATTTTAAAAAACAACAAAAAGCTGAAATTGTGTAAGACTGGGAAAACTTTCATCTGTTCAAGACAGCACAAAATGGAAGCTCTGTCCAAGTTAAAACAATAACTCTTAGGTTCATCTTTTAGGAGCTGAGGAGAGACCCCACACTTTCTCATCACCTCAAAACTGAGATTTAAAATCTGGAAAGTGCTGCCTCTAAAATGGTTGCATTATTAACTTCTGCACCATGACTATTTGCTAAACTACAGCTTATTTCCAGCAACAAGCATCTTTTATTAAGGAACTCAACTTTGCAAATCAAGAACCACCCACTGCAAAATGAATGAAGTGCGTTCTCCAAAGACACATTTACTTTCTCTACCAGTGCTGTGCCTCAACATAATAATACATCCCTGACTTGGCAAATATGGCTCTGGAAAATAAATATTATATTCTATTTATTTATTGCAGACAGATGAAATTGTTTGTTAAATTAAACAAAGTCTTACAGAGTATTAAATAGTCAACAAACAGACCTAATGGACCAACACTAAAAGCAGAGTCCTCCTTCCAAACTGTCAGCACCAGCTGCAAACTTCATTTCATTCAGAAGAAACTGAGTTAGCAAAAATATGGAAAAGGCTACACTCTTCCCTCTTTCCAAACAAGCTAACTCCTAGTAAATAAAAGGTAGAAAAAATTACTGTATTGCTGACAGCATCTCTTCCTCACCATTGATGAGCAAAGATAGTCTGGTTTGCTCTCATTTCTTTAAGAAGCTCTTGAATTCTGGCAGAAAGATCTGCAGGATGAATTTGCTCTTTTCTACAGAATTCATCACTGTAGAGTTGGCCAGGTTAGGTGGCATGAGGTGAGCACAGCTGGGCACAGCTAAATCTCCCCTCAGGCTTTGTTCCAGGCTTGGGAACATCTCCACACAAGCCATGGATAATGAGTGGCTTGTGCCACCCTCCAGGCCAGGATGTCCTGTCCTGGGGATCCTGCACTTGGCACCAGCTGAGAGACTTTGGTGGGGGGTTTTGATGAGAAAAATCCACTGCAAGGCAGCAAACACTGTATGAGCCAAAAACCCCTCATCTCTATGCATGGGGAGAGATTTGAGGAGATGCCCAGGTGCTCCTGTAGTTGCTAGGGGGATGAATATCTGGAACAGACAGTTGTGTGAAAAGTTGTGAAAAAAATTGAGGAAAAGAAACTTTTCTTTTCTTGTTTGACCTGGAATGAATGGATGCACTTACCTGCACTCTGCTGTCCAGACTCTGGGTGCAACTTGCACAAGGCAGCAATATCAAAGATCTGCACATTTGTCAATTCTAAACATGTATAGGACTCCCAGCAGAGCCCAATTTTACCCTATTTGGCCCAAGTTTACATCTGCCAAGCTTCACTCACAGAACAGGGATGAAATTTGTAGAGGCTGTATGACATAGATGTTTCAAACCAGGTACTGAAAAACTCCCCAAAAAAATTTTTTATTTGTCATCTATAAAAGCTAGGCTCTTATTTCCACTCTCTGTGAGCCTTGCCCACCTTCTGTGCTAGCAGGGCCCTTTCTGGCAGTAGATCTTGGCCACTGCTGGGAGCTGTGCTGGGGCAACACCACCCCTGAGCTCTGCAAGCCACAGCAGCAGCCTGGGAGATTTGCATTTGGACTCACAATACAGAGAAGTATTTTTGAAAAGTTGCTTGACTGAACTGTGAAACTTCCTTTTCTTCTTTTGTAAGCCTGTGATAGTCTTACAGAGAATAGTCAAACCCCATAAAATTTACTTTGTGTAGCTAAGTGGTGCACTGGGACGTAGCACCCTCTCTTAACAACGCAGTGACCAGATCCAGAGAACATCAGCCAATATTCCCAGGTAGGAAACAAAAGACACTGTCCCCAACTTACATGTTTTAGTCTTTTCTCTGCTTCCATGGAGGTTAGGGATGGAGCTGTACCTTTTTTTTTTAATATGATTATGATTGGAGGTGATGAAGATCTGCTTTTTAGTGATTGAACCACTGCATTTTTGAAAGGCAGATTTTTCCTCTATTTTTGCCACTGATAAAACATTATTATGTTGTTTGTAGGAATTATGGTTTTTATCTTCCTGTCAACAAAATATGCATGCAAATAGACTTAGATTATTTATGGAGCAACATCAAATTAAACTGCTTGTATAATGACTTAAAACTGGTTATCACCATCCTGCATAATATCTGTTTAAACACACCACTTGCAACAAGCTTTGCTAATCAAAGGAGGAAACAAAAACACAGTGTCACTAATTTTATGCACACCATAGAGTGCTGCTCCCCTCTGAGCAGTGCAGTGCAGGAGAGGGATGCTCTTTTAACCAATATGAGACTCCTCAGCCCTTTGAAGAGTCCTATATTGGCCAAATTCCACAATATAGGGCTCAGACACATCTGAAAATCTTATGTGGACTTTCAGGCTCATTCTCTTGCTCCTGCCATGGGGTACAGAACTCTTGTGGGGAGGCTGGGAGCTGCAGGAGCAGGGTCTATACAGATCTATCCTTTCTACAAGCTTTATCCAGCTTTGGGATGGGAGATCCAGGACAACTGGGATTATTCTGTCACTCCACGGAGCATTTCAAGCACCCACAAACCATGTGGAGCACGGGAGGGTAGATGGGCAAAGGCCACCTGCCAGACCCTGGGACAGCCACCCCATGGCCCACCTGAGCTAGGCAAGGAGCAGCAACAGGTCTGTGTGGCTGGGATGTTGTGGAGGTGGATCCCTCTTCGCACCCATTGTCTCTTGTTGCCTGCACCACCTCTCTCACCAGCCAGTGTGGTTCCTCAGCATCACATTTGGCAGAGCAGGGCTGGTTCGCAGCACCTCAGCTGCCCTCCTGAGCTTGGCATTAGGCTGCTTTCCCAAACCTCACATTTTGGGCTGCTCTTCCTGGCTCAGCCTCACCCGCTCACATCAACTGAAAGTTATTAACACCGCCAAGTGCTTCAGAAATTGCTTTTGTCAGTAATAAAGCTGCATTCTGGCTGCCTTTCCTCTGGCCAGAGCTACAATGCAAGCTGCAAGGAGCCTCACCCTCTCCCCATGAAAGCCACCACCTCTATTCCTACCCAAATTTTCCTCTGCAAACACAGAGGTCACTTTTAAACCACAGCAACAAAACAAAACAAAGACTGCACCCACCGCCTGAGCAGTTGGGAGCTGCATGTGAGTGCACCAGGGACACAGACTCTGAGCAAGGAGAGGCTGCTCAGCACCTGTAGGGCAGTCCTCATCACACTGGAGCATGTGAGAATCTGACAGGAAATAAATTGGAGCTTCACTCAACCATTTAGAAGTGTTAGAAACTCCCCGGTGCAGGTCATTTAATTTGGTAAGAAAAGAAATATAGAGGCGGATTTTTTTTTTTTTCCTGCCTCCCTGACTATTTTTTCCTCTTAGACTCACTCTGGTGGTGATGGAGTTGCTAATGCTATAGAGTAATTGTGGTGTCTCCAGTCCTCAAAGGAGGAAATTACCTCTTTTTCCGTGGGCTCCAGTTTTTTCTGAACAGTTTAATGATACTGGGTCTAGAATGCTGCCATTTACTCATTGAAGAAAGTGGCAAATTCTTCCCAGTTTTATCTGTTCTTCATCACAGCTACAGCTCTGATTTCTTGCCACTCCTGCACTCAAAACATTGCTCCAGCTGAAGGACAGGTGATCCCCAGTAAAACTGGTGCCTGTGGCCAGTGGGGATTAGGCAGGACAGGTGCAGAGCCCTCCTGTTCTCCTGGTGTCTTCTGTCTTCACCTCATGCATGTTCCTACTGAAAAGAGGAGGAAGAAACCATCCCTCATTTCCAAAACTCTCACTGAACAGGAAGAGCAGTGAGAAACTGAAAAGATTTTTTTTCTGTCGAAAGGGAAAAGACCCAGGGAAGGCAAAATGGAGGTGCTTAGTGGATCCTACACAAACTCAGTTTTGCACCAGCAAACACCTATTTGGAACGGGAACAAGTCCTACCCTCAGAGCCTGCCTTCTGTTCAGAGCAAATTTGCTTTCTCAACACTTACCAACAAGATTATGGATTCACTGAACTTTAAAAGTGATTAATCAGCACAGTGCTGGCCATCAGCAAAGGCAGGAGGGGTTCTGAGAGCATTTCCTGACTGGCAGCCTCCCCTGAAACCCAGCTAGGGGCACTGCTGCTTCTCACCATCCTCATGGATAGGTGAGAGTGTTTCTAATAATGCCTGCCTGCTCCTTGGGTATGTAACAGATGATCTGTCTCTAACAGCTAACAAAATTTCACCTGCAGGTGCAAAATGAACCAATGTCAAACTCCTCCATTGGAGACAAGAGGTATTGATTGACAGCCTCGTTGCTAAACAGGCTGAAAAAAGAGATTATAGCACTAAACCCACAGCAGTGGGAAAAATCTTTGAGCTCTGAGGGTAGGTTTTGCACACCCTGCTGAAACTTGTGGGCAGAATGTTGGCACAGCAAGGCTTCCTTAAATCAAATTATCCCATTTCTCTGAAGGCATAAATGACCTGGTCTGTAGCCACGTGTGGCACACACAGGGTGGGTGTGATGCTGGAAAATTCCCCATAGCCCAGGGAGCCCTGTGGTGTCTGAGCCATTGGACCCAGCTCCCTGCAGCTGGAGGTGGCCCAGGTGACAACGCTGGCCTGGAAAACAAATCAGTGACAGCCAAGTGAGACCTGTGCTTCCTGGAAACCATGGCAACCAGAGAGGCACTTTTAAAATAAAGAAATGCTGGGTTTCTGGCAGAGGATACAACAGCCTCTGCAAGGTGTGAGCGTGCTGTCATCCTGAGTCCCTGATCAAACCTGGGCCAGATTCAGCCTCTGCCCTGCTGCAGAGTGAGAACTCAGTATTGACAAGGAAGAAGCAATATCTGCTGGTGCTCAAAGTAAAATAAACATCCATTTGGCTGAATGCTGACATTCCTACTTAGAAAGGTGAAAGATGGAAATAATATGGTCAAACAGGGACTGTAAAGTCTGACCGGATAGAAATTCAGGCCTCACCTTCTCCTCCCTGTTTGACAGCTTTCACCTTTTTGCTGAACCGTAATATTAATAAACTGTGTATTGTGTATTCTCATTTTCATGGGCTTTTCACTGATATGTTGACGTGCAGTTTCTCATCCTTTAATAAAAAGTCTGAGCACAGCATTGGGGCTCTCCCTAGAGTTAGAGCTGACAGCTTGGAGCTCTCACTCATCACAGCTGAAGGCATTAATAAAAGCTATTTTGCTCATGCACATGAAGTTGAATCTGGGCTTAATGGCTTTTTTTTTTTCCTGCAACAAGAAGGAAAAAAAATTAAACAGTTTAATCTGAAACTACTTAAATCTGAAACAAAAAACTGAATATAGGAAGCCAAAGGAGAAAGTTTTTACTAAAATGCACTCAGGCCTCTGAGCAGGACTTCAGACATGCAGAAATGCTATGAAGGAGTTTTCTCTGGAGCAGACTATTGTGGAACGTGCAAATTGTACTGAAACACTGAATTGCTGCATTGTTAGAAGCACTTAAAACACAAAATGGAGCAGAAACAGGTTTCTTTGCTCTCTTTGGGGGTGGTAGGGAGCTTTTAGATCAATTGTTATGCAAATCTACCTCTAGATTCCTCCTAGGTTAAAAACTATTCTCCAGTCACTTAAAAACAGAGTCTTTAAAGTGGTTATTGCATGAAACTTAATTTTCCATAGATGTCAAGATGTGGTTTTGCATTTTAAAATGTAGCTGGGAGCCCCATTCCCCTTTCACAAGACATGTGGGGGACAAATGCATAAACCAAGTGCACCAGAGAACTGAGCTTACCCTGAGCTGGCCACCCCAGCCAGGTCCACCAGAAAATCCCACCTGAAATAAGGGCTGGTGTTCTTCAGGGATGTCACCTGTCTAAGAGACACAGGTGGACTGAGATGTGTCAGAGCAATGGATCAGACACGACCCTGGGACATGACTCCTGGTTTTATGGCAAGGCACTAGCTCAGGGCAGCACCCCAAGACAAAGGCCAGGAAAACCAGCTGGCTGCTACAGTGAGGACTGCCATGACTTCTGAAATTACCCACTTCTGTCGGCCATTCCCTCAGGATGGATGCATCTCTTCATGTCCCATGGGCTTGTGCACCTTTCGTCTTCCTCAGATGTTCTTGAACCTGATCTACAGTGGGTAGTTCTTCCTTCTCCCAGTCCCTCATTTGCCTTCTGTGGCTTGGGCAGTGTGGCTGGAGCACTTGCGCGCGAGCCAAAAAGGCATTGAGTACCTCAGCCTTCTCCACGTCCCATATACCACACAGTCCTCCTCTTTCTTATGGCACTTGGTCTAAAATGAAACATCAAACACTTCACAGCTCAAAACTGCAGAGGTTTGCAGTTCTCAGCAGGGGAGTTTACATGAACTTGTGTTTCCAGCTCCCTTGTCTCAGACCACAAGCCAGTACCTGCTCCTTTACCTCTCCAGAACAAAGCCAATGTTTCTGTAAGACCAGCGCTGTAAAACTGCTCCTGGGTTTATGGAACCAGACAACCAGCACACAGCTGATCTAAACACACCATTTTACATCAGGCAGATGGGTTTCCCTGTCAGCAACACACCTTCCCAGCCAGTATGCAGTATGTAGGCAAAATGTGTAAGGATGTTGTTAGTCAGGACACACAATGTGTGTGACAAACAGCACACACAGAGCTGAGCCCTTCCCTGAGGGATCGGTGTCACTGTCATAATTTCTGGAAAAATCCCCTTTTCCAGGATTCTTCTCCTGGGAAGCTGAGAAGCCTCAGAGAAAAAGGAAAACAATATTATCTCATTTGCTTCTCCTGTGTTTTGCTGCTTTGGAATGTGGTTTGGAGTCGTTGGATAAACAGTTTGGTGGTTGTTTGTTTGGTTTCATGTGAATTGTTTTGACTTAATGACCAATCACAGTCCAGCTGTGTCGAGGCTCTGGAGAGAGTCATGGGTGTTTAATTGGTATCTTGTTAAGCCTTCTGTAAGTATCCTTTCTCTATTCTTTAGTATAGTTTTAGTATAGTATTCTATAATATAATAAATATAATATAATATAATAAATATAATATAATATAATATAGTATAATATAATATAATATAATATAATATAAGCCTTCTAAGAACATGGAGTCAGATTCATCATTTCCTTCCTGCCATGGGGGAACCCTGAAAATACCACAGATCTGGGTTTGCCTGGCTGCAAACACAGCCATCCTGTGCTCACTGAAACCTGAGTGAAGAGCAGCAACACTCAGCAAACACCACAAGCTGGCAAGCATCAATACTACCCCAACCCCATAATGTGCAGGGGATCAGTGCTGGGGACTCAGGGACGCCAGTCACAGCCTGGGAGCTGCTGTATGACACAGCACACACTACAGAGAGCAGTGGGATGGAGGCAGGATAATGGAGCATAATAGCTGTGGAGTGAGAAATCATAATAGCTCAGCCTACGCAGAGGTTGGACTCCAGGAGAGTCATTATCTCAGCTCTGATGTCTGGGTGTCAGAGCTCCTAGGCCTGGCTTATTGGTTAAGTACATGGCTTTATTGCTGTGTGTAGAAGTATGCCTGCATTCTGAGCAGCAAGGGAGCACATTAGCAGGGAAGCACTGAGCTTGCACCAGCTGCTGTGGGAGAGTATCCAGAGCCCAACCCAGCCTCAGTGAGAAGATTGGTAAGTGCATAAGAAAGGCTGCTTCAAATCTCAGGTCCCTGGCTGGTGTGTAAAAACAACTCAAAACACATTTCCTTCTTGATGAGAACATTCTTAACAGGGAAGAGGGAGTCAAATGAAGAGGGGGCAAAGCCATCCCTTTTCTATGCCACATCTGGGATGTTTCCTCTATCTCACTTCCAGGTTTGTGAGTATTTCTGCATGCAGCCATTTTCTACAGTAAGTATCACCGCTCATTAGTGGTACCCTTTCTAGTACATTCCCAGGGCATCCCTACAGGGGCTGGCCATTGCAGCAGGGTCTTAGGCAGAGTTCAGCAGCATCTCCAGGTGTCTGGGTGATGGGGAACCCCTTCCCAGCATCTCAAACCAGAGGCCTTAAACCTCATTATCCTAAGTCCTCTGGTCTTTTTAGAGCACATAAAGGTGATGCCTATGCCAGTCCACACTTGCCCTGATGCCCTCTCAGAGCAGTGCTGCTCAGGGGTGCAATTTCCCCATCTTGAAAAGGGATGGCATGGCACTTTCTGCCTTTGTGGTGCATGTTGGGAGCTGCTGAGGCAAGCATTGTTATTAGTTATCCTTTCCATCTCGTGGTAGCTCTGCCCTTCCCAAGAGAATGCCCCTCAGCCAGCTGCTCCTCTCCCCTTTCTCCTTGGCTGTATCTTTTGTTGCTCTTAAGTACCAGTCATTATTGTCTCAGAAACAAATAGGAGAAAATTCCCTGAGAGAAAGAAACAAAAGGAAAAATCCTAACCCCCAACACTGTGGGAGTTAATAGGTAGGATACTTTGCCCATTTTTGCAGGGTATCACTGTGCAGTCCTCAGCAGTGCCACAGCATCCCATGGATCTGTATGTGCTCACACCACAGCAGTGGGTGCCCAGCAGTCCCCAGCCCACAGCATCCCCTGTGCCACCTGCACAACAGCTCCAAGGAGAAGAAAAAACAGAAAAGAGTGGGAAAGAACAACATACAATAGCTGTATTTTAGCTTTGCATTAATGCTTGTTTGTCAAGTAAAATTGCCTTCTCCTGGGGCTTAGAGTCCTGAAATACTGGGATATTTAACTGCCTGCCTTTCACAGTTTTCTTCTGCTTCTTAAAACAACTTGGGACCATTCTGGAGATTGTTCCTTTCTCCCTGCAGCACCATTGCTTTAATGATGTCTTTACAACCTTAGTGGATGTCCTTGATACAGATTATAGCCCTGCTGGTAGAAATTTGTTGCAGGACAATGTTTAGACTGATAAAATTGCTTGTGGGGGATGAGAAGTTGAGTGCAAGGGTGTGCAATTCATGGAGCACCATGTGAGCTGTGTTTGCATTCACATTTTCTGCATACAGAGAAAAATTAACCATTAGGAATAATTGTAATTCACTCGGCTACTTTGGTTCACATTTCATTTAGAAAAAGTCACAGGACCATACATCACCTGTGGGATGTGTATTACAGACCAGCATGAAAATCCCTTCACGTTCTGGTGCCATTTCACCAGCAGTTTCCAATAACTCCGCCCATGCAGAACAAAGCTAAACTGTGAATGAGCCCAACGCTTCCCTGTGAGACCCTGCTCCAGACTGACCTCCTCCCCATGGTGAGGAGGTCACACACCCAGCAAACACCCTGCCCAAGTAGCTCAAGGTTTGGGTCCTTCACTGAGGAACATTGCTGCACAGGAAGAGTCAGGTGAGAGGTTTAGGTTTCCATGTAGAAAAGCTCTTGCCTGCACAGAGAAGGTGTGGAGCCAGCTTGACTAATGCAGTGCTGGAAGTTGTATCTGGATCCTTTACAGAGCAGAGAAATTAAATGCTCAGGTCCTTTCAGTGCCCTTCAGGAGCTACTTACTCATTATATGACTGTCACAGAGGTTTTGCAATACATCACACAGCACTGGCAATCATCAAGCTACTTAACCATGGAAAATTGCTTTAATGTTATCTCAATGCATTAATGAATGATTCATTAATTAATTCCAATTATTGAACACTGGCCCTGCTTTCCTGCTAGGCTAGAATGACTCCATGCCAAATCCAAGCAGGACAGTTGTGTTTAAGCCAGCTCTGAAATCATGGTGACCACGAGGATCCCAGTGCCAGTGGTGGCAGCAGCCACCACTTAATTTGCTGCAATGATGCTGAGCAAGGGAGAAATCAGGAGGCTGCTCCAAGCTGGAAAGATCTTTGTGGTAAGGAGGAGCAGCTTCCTTTACAGATCCAAACCATCACTGCATCTCACCCAGAGGAGACCTTGAAGCTGTTTTGAACTGATCATTGGCAGTCCCAGAAATAAAAGCAGATTTGCAGGCACGTCTGGCCATGCTGCTCATGCACCTGCTGATGTCTTGGCCAGAGAGAGAACCAGTTTCTGATGCATAGCCATTGTGCTTTTTTAATTTTCCAGGGCAGTCAGTAAAATCTGGGAAGACTTTACATCTCTTCATTCTGCAAAGAGTACTAGATTATTGATTCTATGCTAAAAGCAACAACAGCAATCCATTTGGATTGTTTATGAGGGGGCTACTAATGTAGTAAACCACCTGATTCAGGAATAAATTCTCTATAGTGTCAATCACTTAACTGGCCAGTAAGCCAATGATACCCACCAGGCAATGGTTAGAAACTCCAGGTGTTTCAAACACAGCAGCCATACAACTGCAAACAACAGCTGAGGGGTGACTGGTGACACACAGGGAAGAGTTGGGTTGAAAGTTTCCATGTTGAAGACATTGTTCAATGCCTGGAAGCTGAAACTGTGCATTTAGACTTAAAACAAGCAGCAGTTTCTCAGCTTCGTGGGAGACTAAATGCTGGAAGAACAGGGTAGTCTTTAAAATTAGGTCCTTCTGAATCACAAGAAAAAAAAAAAGTGGAAAAAAAATCTTTCTCAAGTGCAGGAACATACCAGTGTCACTAGACACTTGATTTATTTTTGACCCTGAGAAGGTCAAAACAAGAGGTAAAATGAAGGGACTGAGATCTCCTGGCTGAGACTTTTTTCCTCTGGTATACTGGGAGGCTCATGATGCAGAAACTCCCAGAAAAGCTTGATCTCACCACATTGGAGGAAAAAAGCTCAGTGTACCCAGCTCTGCCCTGCAGCAGCCTGACTCCCTGGGGAAGGTAAATCTCTGGAAATCACTGAAATTTCAAAAAGTCATGGATGATAACCTTAATCCACAGCCAGGAGGAACTGCAGCACTGGTTTTAATGGAAGCAGAATTAGATAACCCCAGCTACTACAGCAGAGCTTCCCCAGTAATTGTTACTGTGTGGCACCAACCACCCGCACATTATTAACCACTGCCATACAAGAATTCATTAAAACAGAAAAAAAATCCTGCAAGGGAAGAAGAATCTTTTCCCCCCAGCACAGAGCAGTAAACGAGGAGGTGAGAGTTAGAAGGACTCACCCTTGGTCTCTCTGAGCAGCACAGCAAACCAGCACATTCTCAGCTCTATCCCCTGCCTCAGAAAGGAGCCAGCTCCTCTCCTCAGGGCCAGGCTGGCAAAACACAAGGCACCTTATTAAAAAGGGAAGAACAGCTCCTAGCCAACAACACCTCCCATCCCCTTTTTAAATGCCTGGAGGATCAGGTGTGACACTGAAGCAATTCAGATCGGAGGGGAAATAAAGAAACTCACAACTATAAGGTGCTGAGGATCAGCCAATTATACATTCAGGACTCTGTGTTAATTAGAGGCTTTTCAAGAGGAGAGTCAAAGGACTTTGCAGACACAGATGGAAACAGATTTTAATAAGCAGTGATAAGTCCCAGTGTTGGAGAGGCACGTCCGGTTCATACAGGGGAGACTCCAGCTGAGGCTGTGCTACACCAGCAGCCACCCACCACCAACCAAGCACAAGCCACAGGTCAGTCCCATTGGTTTTTTGGGAGAGTATTATGATATTAAAATGAATAATCACATAGGCACTGGTAAAGGATCCTTCCCTACATAATAGTCATAGCTCTTTATAAGACCCCAAAAGCACCTGGGTCATCTGGTCACTCAGATGCTTTACCAGTGGCTTAGGGAGGAAGAATTGATTTTTTTTTAATGACTATGTGTAATGTGGCAGCTTTATGCACTGTAGGCAGAGACCATGGCTGTTTAAGAGGATCTGATAATAGCTCACAACTGAAGCAGGTTTCTTTCCTAGGCAGAGGAGTGCAGAGCAGAGACTGGAACAAGTCACAATTAATTTTCTTCTTCTTTAGGTATTGCTATGGTCATCTTTCCTGCTTAAGTCAGGGAAGCTCAGAACATGGATGTGGATTTGTTTACAAGCATCAAAATTGTTCCTTTAATTGTTACATGCACCTTCTAAAAAAGGGCACATAAAAGTAATTTAAGAATTAAAAAAATAAAATCTAAGAGACTGAGCAAGCTCTTTTAGTTTATCCCCAAATGAGCACTAACTTTGATGTAATTCTTGCAGTTTATTGCACTAACCAAGAAAACCAGGTCATATAAAATGAAAGAGCCCATATTACCTGTGAAGCAAAAGTGCCTTCTCAGCAGAGACTTGTTCACTCTCTCCTTATCCTAGACCATTATTTCACTTCTCTGAGATGTGCTTTGTGAGGAATACTACAGGGAGCAGACATCACTTTTGGTGAACTGTACTGCATGGGGCTGTGAGTCAGAAACAAGGAGTGCAAGCCTGGAGATGTGACAGAGGTAACTTCCCCCTCACCCTAAACAGGTGTGCAGCATGGAGAGAAGCGCTCCTAAGAAGCACCAGAGGTAAAAAACTGCCCAAAAGCCACAGGCACAGAAGATGGGAGTCCCAGAGCCCAACGACTGCTGCCCACCTGCCAATGCCTCAGCCCAACTTCGCCAGCAGCTTGTTTGTGCAGTGACGCCTCAGCAATACATGGATGTGATTTTTGACACCAGAAACCACAGAGACCTGAGCAGGAGCTTCCAAACTCCCCTGGAGCACAAGTGTGACTGCTCCAAGTAATAAACCTTGGAAAGGCAAGCCCCAGTGTGATGCTCAGGACACTGCCCCAGGGCTGAGCATGGCTACAGCACCTCCTGTAGCAGCTGGGGTCACACTGGCTGGGTTTTGCCTCACCAAGTCCTTTGGGACTCCAAGCAGCACATCCAGCTCCACCAGCCAGCATTGCAGGTCTTGAGGGGTTACATGTGACACTTGGGGGATCAGAGCATCAGCACCCACAGGCATGAACTGGTGCCTGTCTTGAAGTTGAGTCACTTTGTGAAAATGTAATTTTCAATATCTCATTAGGACTTCTCCCATCTGTTGAGCATAATCTCAGAGAGTTTGGTGACACTCTAAATGAAGCTGTGGAGAGATGCGTTTGTTTTAGATGTAATTGGACAGCTGTTTTATTATGAGTTAATGAACTATGATGATTAAAAAGAATTCAGTTTTAGCATACCATGTATTAACAATTACTCTGGACTAAAATCACAGCTAAGCAAGTGCTAGGCAACTTTCATGACAATCATTGGGAGCAATGATTGGATTGGAGGAGACCTGAGCACCAGCAGCACCATGAGAAGCTGATCCTGAGCTGGGGAGTCTGCATTTGTCCTTTCCACACTTTGCAGTTTAAAAGACATCTTTGTATACGAGCTGGGCCTGGTGCCAAAGAGCAGAAGCCACAAAAAGCAGTTTGTTTCCATAGGAGGTTCCCAGTTTGCGTGGAGGAGTTTTTAAGCAGTGAAGTCTTTCCTCTGAGAGTTTCAGTGAAAAAGCTCTTAAGAGTTAAATGAAGACAGGTCCATATGCCACATGTGCAAATCACTTATATCTTTATGTTAAAATAAATCTGTTCCAAATCATTGTGACTTCCCGACAGCTGCCTCCTGACCTTTCTCCACTTCAGCCCTCCATTTGGCCTTCCTTTCTGCATTGATCCTCAGCAGTGTCTGATCCTTCTTGGCAGCCTGGAAACAATTTGGTGGAAATCATTGCCTGCACACAATTGCCACCACTAAATTTCCCCACATCTGCACCACTTCCTTTGACACCTCACTGTCCTTTATATTTTGCAGTGATAGAAGTTAATCTGTTTCCTTGTTATACCACATTTTCAGCATTTGCAGCTCTGATTAGCAAGACAATTACCCTGGAAATTGTTTACAGGTGCACTGGGACTTGCAAGTCAAACTGGAGACCCAGCAGTGGGGTGGGAGAGGGAGAAGAGTCACAGCTCTTGGTGACCATGATGGCATCCAGGCCAGGCAGGCAGGAGCACAGGAGCCTCATGGCTGGCAGATGTCAGGCAGAACCAGGTTCCATTGACTCTGTCTGAGCTATTCCATTACCTTTGGCCCAGCCTCCTGTTGAGACACTGTCATATAGAGCATTGCACTGCACAGGTTTATGGCAAAGTGGGTCAGGAGCAACACGTTAATCAGCAGGTTGTGCTTTCCAGCGCCACTGTCTCCTCTGGAGAAGGGGTGACACAGGTCCTGTGCATACATTGCTCATGTGTACGTATTCTCAAACCTATCTGTCACCCAGGTGCTTATTTCCAAAGAACATACACAGACCGTCCATTAAGTGAACCAGTTCCCCCAGAAACAATACTCACTTCTTTGCCTGAGATGATCATGGTCACACAGCCCAGCACAGTCAGTGCAATCATGATGTAGCAAACCTTTATCCTGGCCATGTTCCTTGCAGTGTCAAGGACCTCAGACCTGTGGAGGACAGAGCAGACTTTCCATTCTGCAGCAGCCTGTGGGAAATGGGATCATGGGGAGAGGGGTAATGAATGCTCAAGTCTTGCAGCTACATCCTGTCAATGTACAGTGGGGTTCAGCTTCTCTTTCTGCAGCTGCTTAAAGGAGGACTGTAAAAACTAGCCTGGGGGGAAAAAGATTTAGGTCAAAAGCCATCAGTAATAAAAGGATTAAAAACTCTTGCTCTCCTGTATTCTTTTATTGTGTGAGAGAGTGAAAGCCTGTAAACTGACACGGACAGGAAAGTCTTTCCACGGTAATAACAAAGAGCTGACCTTTGGGTGCTGCAGGGCAGGCCACGGGGTGCTGTGCAGCACCAGGAGACACTGGGGCCATGCCACCAGAGCCAGGCAGTGCCACCCTCAGGGAATTGAAAGCCCACCACAGCACAGCCTCTGCCAGGCAGCTGGCACCAGCCCCACAAGCATCTGCCTGTGGTGGGAAGGTGACTGGGTCAGAGCACACAACTGCACCATCCAGGAGTTTTCTTCCCAAGCAGCTGAACAGCCCCATCCATCACTGGAAAATCTCCACCACCTTCCATGAGTAACTCCTGGCATGTAACCAACAATTCATGTTTGCAAGAAAGTGCAGCATGGCAATGAGCCATCCCTGAAATCACACCCAGCCATGGGTTTGCTCATACCTGCAGGGGGAAGGACAGCTGGAGGAGAACCCAGGATGCCACAAGTCAGAAGCATTAGGACTCCAAAATTGAGTGACAATCATTTAACAAAATATCTCAACAAGGAGGTGGAACCACCAGCCCATACAGGAGGAACTCATTGCACAAGTCTGTCACCAAAGCTGAGTGTAGCCCCAGCTTCTAATTAAAATTGATGCAGCATTATTAATCACTAATCAATAAAACCTAGAAAAGCATGTAAAAACCCAGATTGAGTGATATCTTATCATGGTGGCTTCTGAGTTTCAAAGCCACTTGTGTTGCAAAAGATACTTCAGCTTAGTCTGAAATTTGTGATAACTAAAATAAGCAAATCCAGTTTACCTCACAAGGAATGGCAAATTACAAGAATTACAATTATTTACAGCTATTTTTGGACACCAGCATGGGGGAGGCACTAACCCCCACAAGAGCACAGCTCTGGGTCATGCAGGCTGGGGTCTCAATCTGTGTGTTCACAGCCAAAAGAGTCATTCTGACAGGTCCACTTACGAAATGAGCCTGGGAATGTCCTCCTCCTTCTTAAAGCGTCCTGACCATACTAGCACCTTTTTATCAAAATTTGTAGGCCTTCTTTCATTCCTGAAGAGCTCTTTACCTGTAAGAGATTTTGTACAAAGCAATGAGCGAAGCTTCAAGAAGGGAAAAGAGCTGTTGGTACAGAGGGAAAAGGATTGAAAGTTTAAAATTACACTTTTCTGTTCTGTGGAAGATAAATGTGCTGTCTAACATCAAAACGACACAGCAGGTGGTGTGAGGTCCTTTGTTACATTTGCAGCTCATTTAATTTTACTTTCCTCCCTTTAATTTTGGTAGGTTTTAAACTAAAAAATCTCTTCTAAACTTCCCGATTAAGAGGGCAAATGATGTGGGGCTGAAGTCCCTGAGCCCACAGCAACATCTCACCCTGTGAGCATCTTGCTTTTAAATGGCCCAACTAGTGAGTTAAGCAAACTGCCAGCAGCACAAGTAGCTAACTCACTCCTCCACAGCTTCTCCTGAAATCACTGATGGAGAGATGATGTCTGCTAAAATGCAGCCCGGTGGGAGACTGGCAGTTGTTCTCATGCAAGCTGGTACCACATTGCTGCACTCTAATGATGATACATTACACCCCATCAGGCCACCACGGTGATGCCATTTGCATGCTGTCACCCACAGCACAGTGAGGAAAGGACTCTGGCTCCTCTTGATGGAAACAAGCCCAATAACAGGCAACAACAACAGAGAGACCCTGAAAAACATGGTAAGCAATGGCTGGCTCAAGCCCTGGCTTTTGCAATGCACACCCATACAGGTGTTCTTTGCAAGGCAGCTGAGACTGCTCACCCAGGATTTACATCCAGGTAGGTGCACCCAAGAAGCCACACTACAATGCCCTGTGCCTGCAGATGTGGGGCTTGGGCTGGGAAATGTCCAATTCTGACCAGGATGGGCAGGAAGAGATGGACATGAAGATGTCTCCAGTCTCAGCATCCTCACTCCCTGCCTGTTGCTGGATTGCTGGTACTCAGCTGAAAGCAAATCACTGCTGCTACAGAACGGGGCATGGAGAGAATTTCTTCCTGCCTGTGTTGAGCTGGTGAAATTATAGTAAGTGCCTTGGCCCCAGAGCTGCCCATGTATGCCAGGACTTGTAAGCGGCTGAAAAATCCCAGTTATAAATCTTGGCCCAGGTAAATTTAGTCTCCTGCTTCTCCTATTTCTCTCATGAAGTGCAGTGAGACCAGGAGAGCTACATCAGCAAGTGCCAGAATCAAATCTGCAGCAAGCAGTACACTTGCTAAAAGCAGATGCTCCATCCCAAGGAAGACAAGGGCAAAGCCCCATGCTGGAGACCCCCAGCCATCCCACAGGAGCACAGGCAGGCCCATGCAGCCCAGCTTTTCCTAGGGTGAGGGGTCTGCAAAGGTATAGCCAAGAAAGTGGTGGTGCAAAGAAGAGAAACTCTGTCCATACCAGGAAGCTTGTTCATCTGGGAGCAGCCCATGCTTGCTCCCTGCCTCATAATCCAGGGCAGTACAGGGCACAAGCACACCCAGCTGTGGCTGTAACCTGGCAAGGAGCAGAGCAGGAAGCAGAGGGGAGTAAGTCCTCCACTTGCAGCAGCCCTGCACACTCAGGGACAAGCACTGATCCTCCTCTGGCGACCTGGCAGCTGGGTAAGAGGAGGAATATTTATTTGTTTTAATTGGCAGATATCCTGACATGAAGCATCAGTTGGTATTTGCTGCCATAGCAGACCAGCTACATAATAAAAAAAAGGTTTACCCTTGTGCACTGTGCTGGTCAGAGCTCTGGGTGTGCTCCCTGCCCCAGGAGACAAAGCCCTGCAGTAACTCATGGCTGAGAATGAGGCTCATTTTCTCACCCTTCCCAGCAAATACCCTTTCCCTCCGTGCTGCAGCACCAAACAGTGACCAAGGGCGTTCCACCCACCTGGATCAGCCGCCTGCCAAGCCGTGTCCTGGGCGTTCTTTGCTCTGCTGCCAGCAGCCCTGGTGGGGCACAGGAGCAGCCCAGCCACCCTCTGCCAGAGCCCAGGGCTGCGCCCCAGCAGCCTCCCCAGCATCCTGCCCTGGAGCACACTGCCCCACCAGCCTGGGCAGGAGCCCAGGAGCCTGCTGCTAGGACTTATTAAAGTAAAAATAGTCCTTCCCGTAAGGAGGGAGCAGCACGCACTTCCACCCTGCCTGACAACAGGTTTTGCTGACATCATGGTGACGAGTTAAATTTATCACCCGTGATTACCAAAATGACACACCCTGGGAGCTGGGCAGGCAGAAATCACCGCTGGGGCAGCTCACACCCAGCCCCGACTCTGCCCCGGGCTCCCCGTCCCAAGGAGCTGCTCAGGAGAGCAGTGGTTATTTACAATATTTTCTCAGTCCTTACTATGGAAGAACTAAAATGAGACAGTGTGCTGTATTTCCCCAAAGACAGGCTTAGTGAGTGCTAATTATCACAGCTGGTTAAGCTGTTAGAGTTCTTAATTGTTCTCAGCTACAAAATAATCTTGCAAATCAGTTGCTTTAAACAGATTTTATGAAAAGGAGCAGTGTTTACCACGTCTCAAAATAAATGTGGTTTGGTGGCAGGAAAATAAAGTAGATGTCTGTACCTGTAAGTGCAGTATAGGGAGTCCATCTCACATGCAGACTGCAAACTTTCCTAGCAAAGGAATATACTTCAGATGTGCTTCAGCTTTAAAACAGTAAACTAAGAAATTATAACAAAAATCTCAGCTGAGGTAGTATTTGTCAACCAGTAAAATTGTCACTAAAATGTAGTGATACTTATAAAGTATTTGCCCTCCACAGAGTCTGGATAGTGCTGAATGTTTTCCATAAGACAAACTGTTCTAACCAGAGAAAGAACTACAACCAATGCTGTTTTATCACTTTGACATTTCTCCTGCCTTTCACACAAAATTCTTCCTGATGGGTTCAGGAAATGGAAATGCAAAATACTTGTTTCATTTGGAGCTGTGGGGTATTTACTCTCCTTAGACATACAAGGCCCTAAAGCTGATTTACAGGTAAGAAAAAAAATTCCATTCAAAAGTGAAGAAGCAGTTGCCAAAAGGAAAATTTTCAGAACTACTTAGCAATACTATCAAATGCAATATTGCAGATAATCAAAATGTGTCTAAGAGCAAGGGGAGAGACTGCAAGGGAAGAGTACTGCAGGTGTGGGCAGGAATATTCTTAAGGGGCTGAAAGGATGAAAGATGTGAAACAGATGCAGCTCTGGCTCCTCAACTTCTGCCCCAAGAAAAACACTGTCATTTATGGAGACGTTTTTGGTTTTTTTTGGGAACATGGAGTTAATGATACTGAGGAAAGAAGAAAATCACAGCAGTGACAAATGTGGTTTTTCATGAAAGCACCACGATGTATCCGGACACAGCACAATGTGTTCATCTTAATTCACTTGTAATTTGGTAAAGCAAATTAGATCCATTTCCAGATTAGGAACCCATACAGAAAATAAATAGTGTTTTGAGCTTCCAGCTGCAAACAAGACCTGCAAACAAGAAGAAATCAGTGGATGTGATTATGTTGAAAAAAGCAGAAGGGAAAGCTGGTAAAGTCAGAGAGAATATTTGTGTTCTGCTCAGGATTTCCCTGTGGTAAAATGGGTATGAGGGAAGATGCATTTATAGCCTGAAGTTTATGGCCAACATGCCTGAGCATTCCCACGAGCTCCCTTCTCACCTTTTGGAAGAGCTGCTGAGTGAAGAAAAAGCATTGTTACCCTGGCCATCCCTTGGTCCCCAAGCCAGGAGGGCAGGAGGGGCAGTGGGCGGGATGTGCTGCCTTGGGGCTTGGGTCACACTTGGACTTGCCTGGCCCCACAGGGGCTCCAGCTGTGCAGAGCATTAGAGCATCTTCACTCTAACAGGCACTCTCCAAAATACTCATTGCAGAACTGACTGTTCTTTATGTCATGTCTGATTATGGATTTGAAGAGGAAAAAAAAGAACATTTTTATATTATGTCTTAATTTCTCAAAAGGGGAGAAAATTTTGGAGGTGCAGGCCTCTGTTGCTTATCTACCTAGGGGTTGCCAATTGTTTCCTCTAGCAGACACACCAGCTAACAGCTGTATTAATCATGTCTGCTGTGAGCAAAAAGGCACTTCAGGATTTATTATGCCAGCATTTGGAAGTGCAAAGACACAGAGGTCCTCACAAAACCACAAAGGCAGTTATTTATTCCTGAATTTTATTTGTTTGTCTGGCACCATGAATGCTTAATGACAGGCTGAGTTTTACTGTAGTGCATGAAAGCCACAGACACCTCTGTGTTAGGAATTCCAGCTTTCCCTCCAACACTGTGGATCTCCCTCTGCCCAGAGCAACCTGGAACAGCAGAGACATGCAGAATGCTCTTGGACCAAGGCAGAGTTGTGAGCAGCCTGATGAACTTTGGTCTCCTTAGAGGTGTGTTGGGCCTCTCTCAGGGCATGCACATCCCCTCTGGCCAGGTTACAGCACACCCACAGGAGGCTCATCCAGTCACTCCCCACCCTGAGCCATCCCTTGATACCCATCAGTGACTCATTACCAAAGTGCAGCCAGTATTTCATGAGCATTCAGATCACGTGTAAGGAGTTGATTGAATGGGAGTAACGACTTATTCAGAGTTCCAGAATTAGCAAAACTGGGTCTAAAGCATCACCTCTGCCTTCAGCATCCTTCTGCCAGGAGGGGAGCAGGACCCCAACGCTCCTGAGCAAGCCGTGGACAAAACAGAAAGCACTGAGTAACTCTACAGGCATTGCCCAGGCTCCCTCTGCCCTCACTGCAAGGGGAGGGCACAGATCTGAAGGGTTTTGAGTCACAAAGGACCAGAGTAGCTCAGACAGAGCAGAGGATGGTCGGCAGCTGTGGTGGTGCAAACCTGTGACATTTCTGGTTTCTGTGTGAGAGTGATAGGTAGCTGCCACACTTGTTGCACACTGCTGCCAACACTGAAGATTTAAACTAAACACAAAACCTCACAGGCATCTGTCATGGTTCTGCATCCTCTTCACAGCCCTTGTGCCAGCTCAAACTCTGCTACTTCAGCTGCCTCCACAGCAAGGACTGGTAGCCAGCCCCTGAACATCCTCAAAAACCTTTGCAGAACTGGAACTGAGGGACCACAATATAAACCCAATTGTGTTTGTGAAACTCCATTGCTCTGGCTTATGGCTGACTTCATACTGTTATTCCCAGTGCCTTAATTCTGATTATTGTTAGAATTATTGCAGCAATGAGAAACTTGGACTCACGTTCTCTTCACTTGTCCTTCTCCTGCTGCTTTCAGTGGCCATAGGAATGAAAGTGTTTATTCCTCCAAGAGCCCCAGGTTCCCACATATCTCTTTACACCTCCTTGTTCATTTTCATAAAAACATATAACTAATCTTTTTCCTCATACACAGAAAAGAATTCATATGAGTATTAAAATAAAAAAGTATTACTCTGCAAAACTGTTTTCAGTGTCCTCAAAAACAAGTGGTTTACCATCAGACTCTGGTTTGCATGCCATGAAAACTTCTTACATGAGAGGTGTGATGGGGAACAGAAGATAATCTTATCTTAAAATTCTTTGCCTTCCCCCATCTAATTAAATATGCAGCAGAGCTCTATCTTGGTTCCTAGACAAGATAAACAGCAATCCTGGATGGGCTTGTGGCTTATGAAATTAGAAGTGAATCAGGAAATATTTTTCCACGCAACTGGATGTTCTCCAGCAGCACAATTTAACACAGCAAGAGCAAGGAATTGCTTTGAAAAGTCACATTCACCTGCAGACTCCCAGCCCAAAGCTGTCCCTCCTCTCCAGGGAGTTGCACTCTCTCCAGATGAGTCACCTCCTCCCCACATCAGGGATTAGTCTGCCCTAAGGAAAGTCAAATGCAAATCCCAAGACCTAAAAGCTCCTTAACTGTTCCTCACCTTGGCCAGGTCAGTCAAAGGAATAGTTACAGCATCTTCCAACAAAACCAAAACTTGAGGATTTGTAAAGAGTTCTTTACACAAGCACCAGCATGAGGCCTTAATCAACTCAGAACACTTGGATTCATATTTTTTATAATCTTAAGTGTTGTCAATGAAACAAAACAAAGAAGGAGTCCTTACCCTTTTTGTGTGTTAAACTTCAACTTTGCTTTAAAAAAAAATCCTCTATCCAGTTACTGAGAGACCCTGCATTTTCTGCCAATACTGTCCCTATTCCTCCAAATTTTATAGTACCACTACCATTTGAAAAATCTTGCCTAGAAACCATAAACAAGATACAAAACATAGTATTTAAACAAACAAACAAACAAAACCAAGCCCAAACTCCACTGTCTCTGGTAAATCTTGCCTAATTCACACCAGATGAGCCTTTTGACATCAGTTTCTTTAGAGGGAAAGGTAAGACAAGAGGACCCATAAGCCACTTTTGCTGTGTTCCCTTCCACCAGTTCTGTGTTTTTAGAGAAGATGCAATAGAATCTTTGTTGGACACAGGAATGCAGCTAAGAATTGTCTTAATAGGAGCCAAATCCAGTGGAGCTTGTGAGTTACAGCTGGAGTCACTAATCTCTGCAAGCAAACACTGCAAAGGAGCCTGGAATGGCTCTGAAGTGTCCTGGGTACAAGGTGCAGGGTTTATAACAGCTCACGTCAGAAGGACAAAGCTCATGGCAGCAAAACAAAAGTCAGCCATTGCTCTGGCAAAGCCTCAGTTTGACTTTTCCCAGGGTCTGGGATGATCTTACAAAGGTGCTGGTCCAGCACTTGGCACGTGCAGCATTTGCCTACACCTGGGCTGAAAGGTGGGGTGGCCCCAAGCGCAGCTTCATCATGGGGGAGCAGCCAAGTGTGAGCAGCAAAGATCAGACCCACAGAAAACCATCCAAAATATTTGGGGTGTTATGATGCAATCACAGCTTTTATTACTAGGGAAAATAATGCACTGATGAGCTTTGCACCAGGTCACTGGTTTCTGGAATGGTGCACAGTTGGACTGTAGAGCGAAAATGTGTGAAACCCCGGAGAAAACAAAACCATCAGAATCTTAACAGTTTACATTCTGACTCAGAGTTTGGAGAACCATTTAATTTAAATGTTTTCCACACCTGTTTCCCCAGCTGAGCCAGAGGAACACATTGACAAGGACAGACTTGCTGTTCCTTTGTCACTTATTTTCTTTCCTAAGAAAAATGGCATTGTCTTCAAAGACAGATGCATTTACAAAAATTTCAGTCCATTAGTCAATAGTTTAGGGGGAAAAACCCTCTAATTTAAAAGGATTGAACCATTCTGTGTGGAAATTCCTTTTCCCTGCACCTGTTTTAATACAAGGATGACTCAAATTCTTTTCAGCTCCTGCAGAGAAGTCATATACCACCAGTCAGGCCAATAAACTGTCAGATATCACTAGGACCCCCTCCATTGTGGGGTTACATTTCCCTCTCAGTGACTGGCTGAAAAGGTATGTAACCAAAGCAGGAGCACAGTGGGAGGCACTGCCCTGGGCACAATTTGCACCAGTAATGAACAACACAGCAACCATAACAAGTGCCTCCTCAAATATTTGAATTGTTTCTTGGCAATCCTCCTAAGGAGACCATGCTGGGTGAAACACAACCTACACATAGGATGAGATTTGCTTCCATCAACTTTTATGTGTCCAAAGGGATCACAGGGAAACGCATCTCCTAAGAGATGCAAGGGCACCCAAGTGAGCATGGGGAAGGCAGGAGTGAAAATCTGTCACACAAGCCTCTGCATAGCGGCCTGGGGGCTTTGGTGAAGGAGTGCTGTGCTGTTGCAGTGTTAAAGCACTGGCTGTGTCTGCCTGCACCCTCGGGGGTGGTTTCACTCATGCTGTGCTCCTCTGCTCCTTGCTTGTGCAGTGCACGAGGGAGTGCCAGGCAGCTCCTGCTGCTCCCATGTAGTCTGGCAAAGCAATAATGAGGAGGAAAATGAGACACTCGTCTTGAGAAGATAAATAATGACTGCAGAGGGGCAAGGAGCTGCTCGAAAATAAATTACATCCTACATAAACAGGGCTTCACTTCTTCAACAGTGACTCAAAACTGTCCTGCATTTTTTGGACTATGCACGTAATGGAATCACATACACAACCCATGGCAAAGAGCTGTCTTACTAAGGAGGAATTTACCCAAGATCTGAGTTTACCATGGATATATGAGATGTTTCCAGTGTGCTACCCACATTAGATTGACACCTTTCATTTGCTAAACCTTCAAAAGAAGTCTCTCACAGGTACAAATACTATCCTTGGAGAACTGGGGGTTCCAGAAACAATTTGGAGAAGGAAGTAGCTAAAGTGGGGGCCTAGGAAGACTGGAAGACCCTCTGATGTTGCGTCAGTGGGACAAAGAGCACTTGGTGCAAAGTCAATTCTCAGGTCTAAGGATGAGGATTTCTGACTGCATTTGGTGAACCCAGGATGACATCAAGCTGGCAAATGGATGCTGCCATGGAAAAAGCAGGTGCAATTCTAAGATGTACAAGAAAAGTCATTCCAGTAGAGAAAAAACAGTTTTAGTGTTCTCACCTTAAACATCTGGAATAGCATGCAGTACTCTGTTTAAGACAGTTACTCAAGAAGAAAAGGAATAAAGGAAGAAATGAGAGGAATATGTATTTTTCTTGGCTAACTGATTATAAATGGAGAGGCATCATGGTAGATGTCTCTCTGAGAAGCTCAGTGCCAGAGAAGAAGGGCAGTCAGGCTGAATCCCAGCACTGATACCTGAACAAAGGGAATAAGCTGCTCCTGGTGACCACCAAGGGCTGCACCTTTTCTGATGGGGCTCCTTGTACCTTCCAGCACTGGGGCAGGGGCTGTCCCCACCCTCCCAGCAGCTGGTGAAGCACAGGCAGTAAAGCCAACAGCCAGGCCACAAAGCTCTCCAGGCTCCTGCAGCGCTGGTTTAACTTCAGGCCACAGCTGCACAGTCATTAGTGCTTACAAAACAAGTTTCCAGAGAAGCAGAATTACACACCGAGGAAATAATAAGCAGCAATGTAATCAGATGTGAGAAGGAGATCATTTCATTACCTGAACCAGGCTCCATTATTCACCATTTCCCTGGCCAGAGCTGATAAATGCAGGCTAATGAATCTTCGCACTCGGACGAGCAGTTGGAGCTGCTGGCTCAGTGCTGCCACATGCAGAACAGGACCAGGACATCCCATTGTCAGCTGAAAGCCCAAGAGGTAAAATACAAACTCATCCATTGCAGCACTGCAGTGAGAAGAGGGATTTAACCATGCCTGGCTTGGTCTCACAGAGTCACCTTGGCTGTGGGAATGCCGTGGCTGCTGTCTGGCTCAGAGGAGCAAACCCTGAACAGCCCAAGAACAATAGAGGATGCTGTGTACACTGGTGATATGTGCAAAAGCCAGAGCCAGATCTTTGGGAAAAGCCTCTCAGTACCAATAGTATCAGTCCTGACAGTCCCTTCCCCATCTCAACTGTTAAATATCTGCTAAACTGTTAAATATCCTCAGCCTGGTCATGATACAAGATAACTACAAAGACAGAGGCAACAGCATCAACACACAAAAAGCAGGAGGTTTGTCCACTTCTGTAGTGCTCTAATTTCTTTAACACAGTTCCCTGTTGCCTACTGTAGCTATTCCTCCTTCTAAAAAGCAGGGAAACAGGAAATACACCACTCAATGTAGACAATTATTAAGAAACCCCACCCAAATCCCCCCAAAAATCCCACAACACAAACAAACAGAAAACAATGCTAAAGAAAATACCAGATTAGGGGAGCAAACCTCCTTAACATAAATGAGTTCTCAGAGTTGTGAAGACAATCTCTGCTTTTCCTATACTTTCTGCATGTGCCACCAGCAATGTGGATCCCCAATTTTATACGAAGAAGCAGAACATTTGGCAAGGCTCCTCTGGAAGGAGCTTAGACACTTAACAGCCCACATAAGATGAAAACCTATTCAGAGAGGAACACACATGTCCTGACATTAAAGGGAAATACTGCCCTCATCTGTCTCCCAGTGACAGGTTTTATTTTCCTGCCTACCGTGCCTAAGCCATTCATCACTTCCAGGATGAAAAGGTGACTCTGTTGTTGCAACCAGCTCCAAAGTCCGTGCTTGGACTCAAGCTATTAAGCAATGCTGCTGTTGGTAACTGGAATCAATATGACCGTGTTGCTGCAACAGAGCTTAAATGTAGAAATTTCTCAATGCTCTACACTGAAGACAGTGTCTAGGCTCAAAATAACAAAATAGTTTGTAGATTCTTTATAAAACTAAAACCAAACAATGAAAAAAATATACCTAATGCCAGGAGAACAAGAATACTGAGATGCAGCACTTTGATTCAGCAAGAGCAGAGCAACCCCTGCTCCTGAAGCCATTTGCACACTCATGCACCAGGCAGGGACTTGGGCTCAGGATGTCTGCAGTCCAGACAGTTCTAGAAAGCACAGAGAACAGGCTGGTCTGCCTCTTTCATCCACACTGGCAAAAATCCATCATACACACACACACACACACACACAGAGGAGGAACATTTTAAGCACCATCAGTGGCCCTCAGGAAGGTGAAGTGAAAGAGCAAATGAACACAAATTCATTCATATTTCATAAATGTATAAGCTTTGAAGTTTGAAAAACACATCTAGTAGACAAAGTGTAGCACTAGCCAGTTCTGTAAGGGTTTGGGGTGCAGAAGGAGCCTCTATTGAATGTTCCTCAGTGAGGCAGTGCCACTGGCCAGCCACGTCCTCAGAAAGTGCTGTGGCTGGTGAAAGTGCAGATCCCACCACATATCTAGTGGCATTTCAGAGCTCTAGAGGAACACAGCTTTTAAAGCAGATGGAGGTGCTTCACCGATGCCTGTGCCTCTTAGTTCTATTATTGAATTTAGCCCTGCTGAAACTCCAAGATAGGAGCTGGACAGTCCAACTCTGCTAGTTCCCAGTTTACTGACATCTCTCCTTGCTTGAGCCTTATCCCTCTAAACATCCATTCCTATTGATTTTATTTTATAAATCCCAGATTTAATCAAAGTCTGCATCTCCAAAGTTGAGCATACAGTTTCAGAACATCTTAATGGCAGGAGCATTATCCCAGATGATCCCAGCACAAGCAGACAGGTCTTTGATGACAATAAAGTGACTCTCTGGCAGTTCAGGGCAGGGGTCTACTACCAAGCACAGAGTGTGGATTTCAGGATTCCCTCAGCAGCATGATCAGCTCTCACCTAGACAAAGCCTGGAGGTGGCCACAGCTGTGGCACAGCCAAAAGCTTTGTCAGGCCTGGAAAGCAGTGATGGAAACAAGGCTGGATGCTTCCTGCCCCATGGCTCCACACTAACATCCAGACTCCTGTGTCCCCACCTGAGGGAGACAGCCTGGCCAAAGCTTGCCAGAAACATTTTGATCTATACAGAAATGCTCATGGGAACATTTTAAAGGTTTTTTTTTTTTTTTTTTTTGAAAAAACAACCCTGAAATTAATTTTGTTTCTAATTGCTATCTAGTTTCCTGGATGAAAATTTTCAAAACAGTCCTTCCAAACTGATTATCATGGAAACATCAATCCCAAATGATCTTTTCCAAGATCACAGAAGAAGCAGTGCACTCAGGCTGTCTGGCCTCAGACCATCCAGCTGAACCAGGGCTCCCTCCAGTGACTCTCCCTCACAGCAGATTTTCCCAGGTCACCATCTCCAGAGTCTGGTTAATGTCTCAGCAGTCTCTCACTACAGCCTTTTTCTCTGACACCTTAATTTGATCTGTCATTTCACAGCCCTGTAGCTCTATCTGAACAGGTGGAGTATGACAGATTCCTCTCGTTATTTTAGTCTTTGTCAAACACTGTTATTAATTCACCATAATCTACACACTTCTGGATTTTCCCATAAGCATTCTCCTTTCTCTCATCAACAGCTGCATTTTAACACTCTGTGATTCCTTCCCACATTGCCATCTGCCTTCCCAGCCTGTCCTGGGTGTACAACGTGGGTTTGCTTCTTTGGGGTCTTACCTGGAGTTTCCACTTCTGCCTTTGAAGTACTTCAACAATACTCAGCAAAGTAAAACTAAGGACCAAAATTCCTGGGGGTCATTTGCTTGTGTTTAATCATTCTGGCCACAGAACACCTGAGGAAATTCTGTCGTCATGCTGCTAGTATTTTACTAACATCTATGTGTAGCTACAAGCTGCCTTGCAGGCATCCAGTTTAGATAGCAGAGGTGAACATGAGCTCTCTGCTTTCTTGAAAACACCACAATTCATTTTTTTTAAGGGAATTACTTTCCCTTACTTTGATTAACACTGGTGGAGGGGGATCTGTCATCATTGGTGCTTGGTGCTGGTTTCACCCTGTGGAACTCAGGCTGCCCATAGCAAAGCCAGTCATGGTTTCCATACGTTTTTAATTATAGTATGAAACTCTGCCAAGAAGTTCTACTTTCCTGATTGCTTGAAGGAAAATAATGAAAGTCTGGAACTCAAGAGATTGTGCAATACAGGGAGATGTTCAGATGAAACTGCACCCAAACTGTTGAATGTGAATCTGTTCGTGTCTGGCAAAGGACGCAAGAGAATATTCGGTGCATTTCTCTTGACAACAATGTTCTTTTTCTTGTAAATTAGTTAAGTTTGCAAACAGGAATCTTAGAGCTTGAAGTCTACTCAAGTGAGCCCTGTGTGCAGCAGCAGGGGTTTCTTGCAGGGCAGTAGATGGCTGGTATGAGCCTCAGCATCTCCTTTGCAAAAAATTTCCTGAATTCTTTCTGAAGCTGTTTTGTCCAATCATCTCATTGCTCTCACTCATTACTTCACTGACTTCCCTCTCTTCCCCCGGTCTGTCCCTTCCCAGGTGAGAGCTCCTGTCAGCTCCAGCAGATGGAGCCCCCTCCTGCTCCCAGCCTCTCCAGGCTACTGACAGCCCTCTCTTCTGGCTGAACCATGATCCTTGAGCAGCTGGAGGGCAGGAAAAGGCTCCTCTTCACCAGCTTCTAGTACAGGCTCCAGTCCCACAGTCCTTTTCATAAATTCCCATTTAATTACTTTCTGTACTCTCTGAGCCCACTCCAAAACCAGACTATTGCACTTTCTAAGACAAGACTGCCTGGGGGTTTCTTTCCAGTTCAAGCTCTCAAAGGCTTAGGATCATAGAAGCTTTTGTGGTCACCAACTCCACACACAAAATTAAAAGTTTCTAGGTCCGAACCCATTAAAAACAGAAAATCACATTTTATTTGCCAGTTCCAAAATCATTAAAAACAGGGGGGAAAATCACATTTTGTTCACCATAAAGTGTTGATTTGTCACAAAAAAAAAAAAAAAAAGAAAAAAAACCCACACAAACCCCCCCCCCCAGTATAAAACATAAACCAAGGTATGATGCTTGAGCAAGAAAGCCACTATCCACACTCCTTCATGTCCAGAAAAAGTGACAAAGCCCTGAGAGGAAGTGACAGCTGAACACCCTGCTGCTTTGTTCCCAAGGAACCATTATCACAGTGAGAGATGTTCCTCAGCACACCAAATGTATTCATTCTTTCCTCAGTATTTTTCCCCCTTTACCTGGATTCAGTTGTATTACAAGTCAGTTTCTCTTCACCCAAACCCTTCCTGCCTATGTACATGCTAAAGTCTGTGTTCCCAAATACATTACAAACTTCATAACTTTTCATTAATTTCATTATTTCAGCAAATTTTGGAATAACAGCACAACGTAGTTGTAACCTTCACTTTAAGTTCTGCTTCTTTTGGCTCTACCATAACACTGTTCGAATCTTTTAGAAAAGCACTTTGGGTTTCCTTTGGAAGGGAAAACCCACATCTGAGTGAAGGAAGCAGAAAACAACCTGATAGGTAAAGCATTGATGAAAACAGGAGAGCAGACAAACCAGAATTCAATCGTTATTCTTTCATTCTAAAGAGCCTAATGTCAGAATATAGAAACATGAAGTTTTTGAATTAAAGACAGATGAGGGCTGAGCACAGGGCATGACAGAGAAGATAACTCTTTAGAGATCCCAAGGGGAATAATGAGAAATAGAAAGCAGCCTGCTTTTCACCATGTTTAAACCTCATTTCCTGCAATGGCAATTTTTTGCCACTCAATATTTGTATTTGTTCAAACAACACACACACACACACACAGAGCATACTCAACATCAAATCCTGAGCAGCCTCCCAGCACACTGAGCAAGGCTTAGACAGAGAATTATCCATGTTCCCTGAGCTCCAGGGCCAGGCAGCAGCACACCCATTCCCCTCTGCTGACTGCACACCCCTGGGGTGGCAGAGTGCAGCAGAAGGCAGCAGCTGCACCTCAGGGCACACACATACACACACACACACACACACACACACACAGAGAGCACCTTTGGGCTCCAGCTGGGAGCACCAGAATGTCTTTACTCTCCCCCACACCCGTATCTGCAGTCCAGCTGGATACCAGTTGGATGGGGTTAATTATGCCCAGTCCAGCAGCCTGGGGAGCCTGCAATGGATTACCCTGCCCTCTCAACCTACACATCTGGTGAGATCTCAGTGCCTAATTGATGTGTTCCTCCCCAAAGACTAAAGCACTAAAAATAAATAATACAACTCGCTTTCATTTGGGGGCTGGATATTAAAGAGGCAGAGCTGTTGATTTGCCTTTTTTTTTTTTTGCTAGTACCTTTCCAATATTAAAAAATAAAACCCACAGATATATATACTAAAAAACAGTCAACCAAGCAGCCATCTCAGTTTTGCTTGTAGACGATGGCAGACACCGTGGGGATCTCGTGCTCCTTGTTCTTGGGGTCCACCATGTGGCTGTAGCGCTCCCCTCGGTGACACTCCAGGTAGGGGCCCCAGTTTGCTGCAGGCCGGCAGCAGCTGATGAGGCGCTGCAAAGCAAAAGCAACAGGCATTCAATGTCTTCCTTTAGTCCAGGCTGCTTCTAAAATTCAGTCAGATTATAGCTCTAGGCATGCACTGCAACTCAACAAATGGCGAATCACCGAAGCTGTTTAAAATCGTTCCGAGTATCTTTGGGGTTGGTGGGTTCTGGACACTGAGGTCAAGGAACAGGGAAAGCTGTGACCAACACAAACTGTTTGGGAAAGCTTGCCAAGAGCAGAATATCTCAGATCTGTCACTTGCTTCTGTGAGGAACGGAAGGCAAAACTCCAGAAAATTATATGGGGATAGAAAGCAATACAAATTCTTCAGAGAATTTAAAGAAGCTGGAATAGCAACAGAACTGATGAAAAATCTCTCTCAAATGGTGTGTGTGCACTCCCAAAGAATTAGACCTTATCTTTTTATCAGAACATGGTAGGGTAGATGCACCTTTGATGCAATGACCAGAGATAATGTTTTGCTCTAAAAATCCATTTGATAAACATGTCGAAGTAGTAGATGCGTTGAAGAAAAAAAGCACAGGTGGTCCTGATAATACCAAAGAAATTCAGATTTGAGGCTATATCAGTGGGGTTTTTTGCCCTTACCTCAAGAAAGCTTCCTTCAGCTTGAAGTATTTTTACAATAGCAACAATGGGAATCCACATGACGCTGCAGATGATCATGCACCAGCCAAGAATGTTTCCCCAGGCTGGGTATACCACTGAGCCATAAGTGGGATTTGAAAATGTGGCCAAAGACCAGACCAAAATAGCCTAGAAAAAATAGCAAAAACAATAAGAGAAAAGCAGGTTTCCAACAACATTGAATTTGCACTGCTTCCAAGTTGGTTTAATAAAAAGAAGGGTTGTCTACAAGTTCTGCACAGTTCCCTCTTGTTTCCACAGTTGTGTAGGATTTGGTGTTCAGTCATCACCAAACAGCAACTGAAGGCCAGGACTGAAAAATGACACCAGTGCTGAGATGCACTAAGTATATTTGTGTTTAAACATAACTTGATCTCTGGGCTCTCTTTAAATCTTATGTTGGATAATATATGTATTGCTGGCTGAGCCCAGTACCCTTCTCTATATGTTTTATGCGTTCCTGTATTCCATTATTTACAGGAATACAGGAAAGAATCTAAGATTAGAAATTGGCAAATATTGCTTCAGAAATTGGATAGTTTTAAGCAGCATTTTCTAAACTATAGTCCAGGCAGATTACAGGTAATGTACTGGCCAGAGTGACTTGCCACTGTTCCTGGACTGGGAATGTTAATAAATTCTGTCATAGTAACATAATCCAACCATCTACACTCACAACTGGAAGTACAGGTTTAACAAAACCAAACATTCAACAGGACATTTAAAGGTCTCAGTTAGACAGGGGAACAGCAGAACCTCTGACCCAAAAATGGGATTTCCCTCAAAAGGTTTCCAAACCAATCTCAGTCTAAAATTAAGATAATCCAGCTGCCAAGGCAGAGGATCTAGCTGCTCTGTGTTAGTCCTTGGGAGTGTAGACCCAGCTCTCTAGTTACTGATCTCAAGCCCCAGCCTCTCCTGGAGTGGATCAAAGGAGGAGGGAGTGTATCAGAAAGCAGAGACAGCCCATAGGTCACTTCACTGGCACAGCTATGCCCCATCTTTACACACAGAGCCCGGGCAGTCAGCCCTGAATCTTCACAAAGAAATCTCTTCAATATTAAGTTACTAAATTCCGTCATACTAACACAATCCAGTCATGTGCACTCACTATTAACAGCACAGGAGTGATGAAATACCAGCATAATTTCCACCACAGCCAGAATGAATCTCTCTTCTTTCCAATCATCATTTCAATGTCTGCAATGAACCTTTTTCCTCCTGTTGGAAGACAATCATGGGACTCACTGTAAAGCAGGTACCTCCCTTGCAGGTGGGGCTACTCAAAAGTGATCAAAGAAAAGCAATAAACAAGGACAGTTTCTCCAGTTCTGCAATAAAGGGGTTTTTTATCGTATTATTATTCAGATGGTTAACTTATAAATTCTTTATTGTAATAATTAGTATTTTATATCCCTGGCACTGCTCAAGGCCAGGCTGGATAGGGCTTTGAGAAACCTGGTCTATTGGAAGGTGTCCCTGCCCATGACAGGGGCTCGAAACAGTATGATCTTTCAAGTTTCTTCCACCCCAAAACCATACTGTGACTCTGATATACACTGCTCCTGGGATTGCTTAGTTTAATTAATGTATTTTCAATGCAAATAATTTACCGTAAATGTAGACGATGCCTATTATCTCCAGGGCACCTGAAATGAGGAGTCCCCATCCAGCACAGAAGTGATCTATTAGGTTAACCCAGTAAATTCCTGCCTGCAAGACAAACATTAGAGGTTAAAATTTGAGTAGTAACATACAAATAAGATGCATTTGTTCAAGACAATTTAACTAATCATGACTCTGAGTTTTTAAGTTCACAGTTCTCCAGGTCAAGTACAGATTTGTGAATATTATTTTCTTTAAACCCTCTATGTAAAGTTGAAAAGCACATCTAACAAAATACTATAGATGCTAAAACCAAGATCAATACATATATAGAGCATACAAAAACAGCTGAGAGCAAGATTTAAATTTGGAGCTTACAGGAATAAATTTGGGGCTGAAGTTTTTATACTGAACTACAGCAACAGCTATACCAGTTATCAGTTCTGGGAGGCTTCAATCCTCCTACATGCCTGACTTCTCCATGGTGTTAACCACAGCTTTGAACACCAGCATGCAATAGCAGGATCCCAGAGCAGGAAACAATCTCTGAGCCATTCCACGCTCTTGTGATTGAGTCCCTTGCGAGATTCCCCACCACCCTGTTTCATGACTTATGTACTTTGCTTGACCATACAAATGTCTACTCACCACAATTACCTCCTTCACATTCTCAGTCTAATTACACACATAAATCTGCAATTCTAGATGGATTAATAGCAGTGAACCTTTATACCCTTAAGAGCAATTGCCTTGAGAAATTTTAGACAGTATACTTAAAATTCCTTTTCTGTATATCTATTTATATAACTATACACATGCAGGAGAAGTAACCATGCAATCTACAAATGCTCATGAGCTAATGGGTTTTTAGTACATGGATAGGCCATTCCTTAATTCCTGTCTTCCTTGGTAGTGAGTTCTGAACAAAAAGATCCCATCAGCATTTACTAGCAGTACCCAGTGTGCTGCGGACATGTTCTATGCGTGTACTTGTGATTACACAAATAAATTCCTGAACTGAGGAACCATAAATCAGGCTGATCATTCACAGGCTCTGTAAAAGCCTTCTATTTAGAAGCATGTCTCAGTTCAATAATCACAGAAAACCTTAGGTTCTTCAAGCTTTCCCTGGGAATTGCTTGTTTGTGTGTTCAGGCACGCTGTCAAAATTCAAGGGTCTCTAAGATTTATCCACAAAGACAGCAACAGTTGGAAAGGGAATTTTGATTTGAGTTCATCACTTGCAGCATAACTAAACTCACTACCAAAAAAACTTAATTTCTTACCTGAGTAACACAGATAAGCCCAAGTAAAAACAATACTGCACACACCCCCAGGGTTATAGGTGCTCTTAATCTTTTCATGATGCTGGGATTTATATCTTGAATGGTGGTTGTAAGTGTTTCTGCAAAGGAAGAAGTGAGTTTGAGCAGCAAAATTAAGAAAGGTAATGGTCATTTGAAAAGACATTAGTCACTTAAAATCCCACTTACCTACAATGGCAAACTGGGAGTCAAGGCCCAAAAGCACAAGCATGAAGAAAAACAAGAAGGACCACAGAGGAGAAACTGGTAACTGGGAGAGAGCCTCTGGGTAGGCTACAAAGGCCAGTTCAAACCCTAGAAAGTAGTGGAGAGAAGGATGTTATTGTCGTGCCTTGGCCAGTGTAAGTCCCAATACCAACAGTGTGACCATCAGCCTACCTGAGTCCACCACCTCTGAGACAGGCCTCTGAGACACAAATGCCATATGTCCAAGGATGGAGAATATTGCAAAGCCAGCAAATACACTGGTGGCACAGTTGGTCACACAAACTAGAATGGCATCTGCATAGCAGTTGTTGTGGAACTTGTTGTATGAAGACAAAGCAACAAGCCCGCCCCACGCTGTAGACAGGGAGAAAAATATCTGGGTGGCTGCATCTTTCCAAACCTGCCAAAAAAAAAAAAAAAAAAAAAAAAAGAACATGAGAATTGCTGTATTACTTATAGTATTTATCATAAACATTGAAGTCTGTCCACCATTGAAGCTCAAGGGTATTTTTTTTTCATTCAGCCTGTGTATCTAATTCTATTTCATATGAATTTTAGGGAGGATAGAATACAGCATGCTGGTGACCTTGCAGTCTCAACCACAAACAATATCTCTATGGTGTCTAAAGGTCACATCCCAAGCATGTTGACAAATTCTTAAATCGTAGTGGGCTAACCCTGAAGAAAAGATTAGATTTGTTCACATAGGTGAATTGCTGAGATATGAATCTTGGCACAGAGACAACAAATAAGGACAACCAGGACTGGCTGCAGGAGTGAGAACTTGCATGTACCCTCCCACTTGTGTGACCCAAAAAACCACTCCTGCCTCTGATGTAGCCCCTCAGCTAGTGCCAAGCACTCATATAAATACCACGAATAAATAACACACCTAACGGTTGCTTTTGATAAAACTGCAATAATATTGGCATAAGCCAGAACAAAGAAAGTTCTGGCTTTGTTTGCATGAGGTGCCCTTCCTGATCCACCTAATTACCCAAGGTAATTTCCCAGGCAAGGCATGGCCTGAATTTCAAACTCAGGGATCCCTTCAGCCTTATGATAAAGTCCCTTGAAATTATCAGCAAGAACTTTGTCAGCAGATCTTGCTAAGATTAAACTCCAGTATGATCCCCAAGAACTGTTTAAAAGCATTGGCACAGTTCTCATCACTGGTGTGGCAGGGAGGGGGAAGGAGGTCACTGTCTTTCAATTTGAGAGTAGCTGGAATAGGGGCTTGGACTTTTTACACAACCAGTTGCTGATGCAAAATACAGGGCAGGACCTGAAGCACCTGACTGGATAAAAAAGAAGAAAGCCACATAACCAGGAAAGTGTGTCACACTTCTGGGGCTGAACTTCCTCTCACCTCTGCCTCCATCAGCTTGGTGATGTTGGACTCTGTCCCAATGTAGAACTCGATGCCATCCAAAGCACCTTCCAGGGTGGCACCTCGCACCAACAGGACGAGCAGGATGACATAGGGGAAGAGTGCAGTAAAGTAGACAACCTGCAGGAAGATGGGCAGGGACACACATTAGGTGTGAGGGGATCCACAGACCTTCATGCAGGAAGACTGGACAGGCTTTAGGCTAAGGTCTGCTGGTACAAAAGAAAAACAGGCAACCAGAGAAATGCACACACGCCAACCACCAAACCATCTGGCTTAGCCGGTTCTGGAGCTGCATTCCAGCAGAAGCAGAAGGCCCAAGCCACATAGCCACTTTTGAGATAGCACTTGACCAGTTTCAGAAATGCATTTTTCTGGCATGATTTACTGCTGTAGGTCTGGATTCAACTAGCCCAGACGTCTCTTGCTAGGCAGTGCTTCTAGCAAGTGCAAGCTGAAAGCCAGGAAAAACTAGGTGACCAGGGTGGAATTATCTCCTGATGAGCTCCCTGCTACTCCCCCCAACCACCCCTCAAAAAAAAAAAAGCCAAAACAAAAATTTTTTTTAAAAGTCACTGTTCTGGAAGCTTTCTTTGCTGGAGCAAGGACTTTTAGGTTCTCTCAGACACAGCTCTATTCTGTTGTACTAGCACAATGGGACCAAGGCCAGCAGTACAGTTATTGTCACACAGGCTACGTTCAACAATACTCTGGTTTCTTGAGTCTTAGTTTCAGTGTTATTCAGACAGGTAATTGACCCAGGACTGCTGGCTCCACCAAGCCAGAGCATTGTGCCATTGTGTGGTGAGTCTGACATTTCCAAAGAATTCCTTCATGCTTGCCTAGAACAATTCTGTCTGCCTTTCATCTGTCTTGCTCCTGCCCAGCTAGATTCTTCCAAGTCTCACCTTACTCTCCAAAGAAAATTGTCTTTGTGCCAGAAAAAAAATGACAACAGGAAGAGCAACTGCCAGGAACTCAAAGAACATGAGATTAAGAAGAGCCATGCAGCCAAATAATTGAGGCTGGGAAAGAACAGATACTCCACCCCAAAGCACTGAAACAAGGACAGAAAGCTTCAAATAGAAATCAAAACAGGAGGAGACATCACACTGAGCGGAGGAAAGGAGGCAGCAAGGAACCAAAGAAAGGCACAATGACAGAAGGAAAAGGAGGGAAAAAATCTGTGCAGAGTAGGTGAACAAAAGAGCAAAGGCAACTGAGACTGAAGATGTAAATGATGGAGATGCAACACGAAGTTGAGAAAAGAGTATGAGGAAGAAGAAACAAAACCAAGAAAAGGGTCTCAGGTGAGGAAGGATGAAGTTCAGCCTGCCTGAAGTCAGCCTAGCCCAAGAAAAACTCCAGAAAACCATGCTTGTGGAAATGGGAGCTCAGCAGAGACAGATTCTGAAAACAAGCCTCTAAGTACCTTGTCCCTACAACTAATTTCAACTCTTGGGAACAAACAACATTTCATAATCTGCCAGAAACCTGCACACACACACCTGTTCACAGCACCTGACCTGTATGGTCCAACCATCTCAACCAGACTGGAAGTACAAAATAATCACCGGGTGTTCCCAGGGCGTGTGCCCACGTGTGCCATCACACACACGCTTCCAGCACACAGCCCAGGCAACGGCTAAAACTCAGCTGGAATCACCGGCACAACAGCAAGATTCCAAAATACAGGGCAGCCCAGTGGAGTGGAGGCCCAGGAGTGAAGTAATGGCTGTGTAATCAGCACCTTACTCATATTTTATGTAACAGTTATGAAGCCGAGGAGCAGGAGGGAAGACAAATGCTGAGCCCAGCAGAGGAGGGTGTGTTAGGACTGCATCCTGCCTTGTGCTAAACTTCCCTGGGTCCAACTGACATTGGGAGGGCAGAATCAGGCCAAAAGTCATCTGCTTGGTCTTCCTAACATACCTTCCCAGAAGATTTGATTCCTTTATACAGGGCAGCTGCAACAATTATCCAGGCAAGGAGGAGGCAGAGAGCCAGGTACCAGACGATCCTGCCGGTCTCGTCCATCCCACTCGAGCGCTGCAGAGTCACTTTGCTGAAAGCACACAATGCTCCCGTGAGGAGGGGATGGCAGCAGCACACAAACCTCACACACTCCTCTTCAGCTACTTCTCCAGAAAAAATGAGCTCCTGTGTGAGGCTATTACAAGACTCTGCAGCCTCTTCCAAGAGCGTGCAGTTAGAATTGCATGATTGGCAATGAGAAGCTCTATATTTAACTGCAATTTTTCCTTCTTTTTGAAGCCCACCAGCCCTCATCTCTCCGTACATCTCCTGTAAGACCCACCTAAGATACTCTGTGTTAATAATGAAATTCTGACAGGAAAAGAAGAGCCCAAAAGAATCAGTTTCCAGGAACCCAGTGAACACGAGGCAAATTGAGACCATGGGGCAATAAAGAAATGGCAATTTTACAACAGGCCCAGATTCAGAATAAGGTGAATATATTTTACGCAGTAACTCCTGAGAAAAAGAAAAGTATATGCTATGTGTAAAGATGCCAAGTAGTGCCTACCAGGACTCCAGAGAAGAGGACTTCTGTAAATGGGAATATTTTTCAATTGGTTAAAGGTTGACTCACTTGCTTCTCTTTCTATGCATAATTTCTCTTTAAAAAGCCCAACTTATCAATTAAATTTTAAGACCCCTCTCTAGTGATTTGCATGTCCATGTCCCTTGACTAGATTTTTTCTGGACTGCAAGATAAGACAAAAATAAAAGGTACATCCAAAAGCACAATGCATAAAGAGGTATTTTTTCAGTAATCTCTTTAAAGTATTTACTTACTTCCAGTATTGCTCGCTGGGAAATTGCACTGGTTTGTAGCTTATGGTGCCATTTATACACGTGAGATTGTTGGCCGTGACAAATGAGTAGTTTGCATGAATGATATTCCCATTGAAGGTTGTGTTGCAGTCATTTACTGAAATCAAGAAAAAGGAATCATTAATACTGGGATGACTATTATTAAAAAAATTAGACCGATACAGCAAATGTGTTTCCCAAGCAATTACAGCTTCAGTTTGCCTGCTAACAATATTTGGAAATATTGTTATGGAAACCTGAAATGTCACTTGCAGCTGTGATTTCGCTACTTGACTGTAAATCAAAACACCAAGAATCTGGTGTGCTCACCATGTTTCACTTATCCTCAAGAATACTTATAAAAATCAAATCTGAGCATAGTTAAAATTGTAGCTTTGGTTACTCTATGAAAACCTTTGTCCCAAACCAAGGTGACACATGGATCATCTGGTATCTGATAATCGTCTTATTGTGACAGAGGGCTTGTTAGAACACTTTAAATATTTTCCTTGGAGCAGAGTTGGAGGAATGGAAACTGGGGTTGGGAATTTTTTGCCAGAACATACAATAAAAAACACTTTATCAGCATATGTATCAGCATTTACTGGAAATTCTTGTTGAAGCCTATTTCAGGACCGCTTCTTCAGTTCAGTTTTGTGTTCCCCCAAAACTTACAAATTAGGCGCTAAAATCTTTTTTGTTTTGCCAATAAATAATCATCAACTTTTTGTTACATAAGGCCTCTTAGAAGATATTTTCAGATATATGGTTGAGATATATTTACATTAATACTGTAAACAATATAATTAATCCTCATCTTGTCCTTGTTATTTTAATAATCACTGGTTACCAGGCAAGAACATTTCCAGCTGCTAACTGGTAATTACCTCACCAACTTCACCTTTTGCCTTAAACTGGTCTGATACAGAAACTGGTAAGATAAGTGTTTAGGCCCTACATGTGCTGTGAAACACAAGAACAATGGTGTGGAGATACATTCTAAAGAGTTAATGAAGAGTGAAACCAGCGCCTCAGTGGTGCTCAGGATTACCATAGCCACAGGGGAGGCAAGGAGTAATGAAAAGACCTCGGTAAAAACTACTGCAGTAGGTTGTCTCGTGGAAGGTATTTTTTTGACACAAAGCCTGATGAAATGGGAATGCCGTATTTCAAGCGATTGGAAATGTATGTACTAGAAAAAAGCTGAGGTTTAAAAGGAAAATTAAAGGATCCAACAAAGTGATTTCAGCCCAGTTCTCTGTAGATTTCCCAAGCATCCAGAACTGGTGGCAAAGAAGTGGATAAGCATCCCTCCTCTGTGTTCAGATGCAAAACTCCAGGAAGGACTTTTGAAGCCATGGGTAGCTGTCCTGATCCTGTACTTTCACACAGAAAACAGTCCAATTACCAAAAACAATAATATTAAACTCTGTCTGGTAAGTATGGTACCTATTCGTGTCTTGCTGCATAATTCATCTGCCCAGGAAAAGCATTCTGACCACGGCAGCACTTTTTGAAACGAGGCAAATAAATAGTAGAGGGCATAAGCAATGATAACATTGTAGTAGATAGTCACAAGCGTTGAGAGGACGACCATTGTGATGCCCACTCCTAGGAAAGAGAAACACAAAATATCTTAACCACCTCAAACTCGGGTTGCAAAACCCCTCCTCCCACCAAAACAAATAGCCTTCACTTGACTTTTAAAAGGCTACTTGGGAAGAAGTTGAAGTTGGTTTTTGTTTGGTTTTAAAATATTTTTAACAGCAAACAAACAGCAACATTTTAAACCCATTAAATGATGGATATGATCCAAACTGACCATCTCAAACATGCTTTTGAAACAGAATTTGAATCAGGCCCATAGAAAAATGGACTATTTACAAAGTCTAAAGGAGAAATTCAGTATTTTGTTCTCTCCCCATTTAGAGGGAAATTTAGTAAAATAAAACAAACTGTACTAGGACTGCCCAAGCAGTTTTAAAGATTCCACTGTAATGAATGCTTTAAACTATAGTATATCTTGTAAATATTACTGTTCTCCCCTTGTTAAAATCAGGTTTTTTTTCTGTGAGTTTGGAAAAGCCTGACAAACTGTACCAGTCATCTTAGAAACTATATATAGTTTCTGTCTTTACAGATATATAAAATATATGCTGTGTTTAAAACCTTTTGCTTTAAGATAGACACACTGTTTTCATGGAAGATTTTTGTGCTGCAGAACAGAGACTGGCAAAAAGAGTAAATGTTGGGGCAACCAGTTTCTGTAGGTGACAAGCAAATTCTTGTTGCATCAGAAGGAAACTTCCTCGTTCCTATGTTAACTCCTCTGGTAGATTAAGACAAACAAAACCATTGCAGAATCCTTTACACCCATGGTACAGGACCAGGATGGACAGGCATGAGTAAAGCACATGGTTAATTGTTTCGAAACAAATCTCCCTATGAGAGCGTTTGAAATACAAACCCTCACTACAAACTCAAACCACCACTACAGCAAGCAACGATTTCTCTTATCTCAAGAGGCACCCCACTTTACAAAGCCAGAGTCTAGGCTATTTTATCTCACCAGCAGATGACTCCCAAGGCAGCTGCTGGGTGATTGTGCACAATATTGCACAGAGCACCCAGACCTGTGTGCCTGTGCCCACACTGGCAGCCAAATACAGAGTTACCCATCCAACACACAATTGCCTCGCAAACTACACTGGACATGAAGCATAAAGAAACGGTGATAAAGTCAACTTCTAAAATTTATTTTCAACCTGTTGCACACATTACAGCAGTTGTTTTACTGACTTTTTCCCTCACACAGCAAAACAGGGATATTTCCTTCTGCCTGGACAGCTGGAGTGAGGGTGATGTGCTGCTGAGCACAAGAATCTCTGATAAAACTTTTCATAACCAATAACCTTTTTGGGGGAATCTTTACTCAACATCTGTTTATTAACTGAATAATGAGGAAGTATGTACCTGGGTATATAACACTGACCCTGTAACATTGGGAATAGTTGCAACACAGATATCGGTGTCTCAGAATTAGTAACTTCATTAAGAAATCATTAATTCACCACAGTTTATTATTAGAATAAAAGGAAAGATAAGAAAACCAACCTTGAAACAATGGTAGCATTCTCCAGGCGGAAACTGGCCCTAGACTGGCAAACTGCCCAAGGGAACATTCCATGAAAAATAAGGGCAAGCCAGCTAACGCCAGCATGATGGTGTAGGGGATTAGAAAAGCACCTGAGAGGAGATAAAAAATGGGGAGGGAGCACAATCACACACAGAGAGAAAACAATGCATCTTTGAGCATTCACCAGTTTTATCACATTTTATATTCCTCCTTTCTCCCCTGCTCCCCACTGTAGGCACTTATTTTTGAAATAGAGAGATTTGTTTCTAATTCCTGTTTTCTATAAGACTAAATAGTACCTGCAATGAATGTCAGAACTGCTGATTTAAAAAGAATGACTTTTCTAATAGAAAGTAAATTAATTTTATAAAAAACTATTTAAGATGTGCTCTAATACAAGTAAGAACACTGCTCAGCTGTTGGCACCATCAGCCTTGTCCACTTTCTATTTAATCTTCCAACTTTTAATTTAAAGAGGAACAGAACCATTCCTGTGTGTGCTCAGCTCTGTTTTGCAACTGCCCTGTTAAGCAGCTACTGGACATCAAAGCATGAAGATTATTTTCTATGGTTGGCTGAGTCCTGTGTCAAACAACATCTCAGGATGGCTCTTGTTCAAGTCCATTTAAAAGTGCATGTTATCCTGATATCAGTGAGCACCTTGTTCTGTGAAAGGGACTGGCACTTCTTTGTGTGTGCACAGAGGACAGGGAAAGCGAGAGCACGAGTTTCATAAACACAACACGATATCCCTGCAGGAATCTGTCCTCATCACTCTCAGTGAATTTAAAGCAATGAAGGACCCAGTTCTGCAAGGAACTGCAAATAGCTGATGTAATTTCAGGAAGTAAATAGTCCCACAGAATTAACTGGATTACTCCTCTGTTTCAAAACAAGGATGTAACAGTTGTCTTTATCAATCATGGGCAAGGGGCACAGAAAAGGATGCAAGCAACAGCACAAATATGCTTTAAATGCAAAGTCTCTGCTGCAGCAGATGAAAAAAAAGATCTAGTCCAAGGGCTGACGACACAACTTATTTTGTTTTCACAATTTTCTTTAACAAAACTTCAAGTAATGCAAACCAGCCCATCTCACTCCAGTAAAAATTCTGTACTGGGAATGCCTCCTTATGTTCCATGTGCAGCTGTATGGGCTGTACTGCCTTACAGCCCAGAATTTTACTTCAACAACAGTTAGGCAGAGCAAATAGATACATATAAGTAAGTTCTCTGCAGTTACTATTTACGCACTCTTTAATTACCAGGGGTAGCCTGGAAAGCAGATAAAGCTCTGGAATACAAGCCAAGGAAACCAGTGCCTCTGCTTGGCTTTGCCACTAGTTCATTGTGTAAGCAGGTAGAGGCTCTCTCTGTCTCACACTTCCCAAGTGTTTGATCTGGGTAATTATTGAGCTGAGATAATTATTCCAGCTTAGAGTGCTTGCATGGAAAAACAAAGGTGCAGAGGGGATTCCACTGTTCTCTATAAACATACCAGGTATGGTATATAACATAAACTTACCAGAGGGTAAGCACTGGGGAGGGAGAGCAGCTATTTAGACAAGGAGAGGATATTGGCACATGGACATGTTGTTTATTACTAATTCAGAAGATGGAATTCTCAGGTAGAAATCTGCAACTCAAACTAAATACTATTTCCCTTCTCAGCTGGTACCAAAAAAGCACATAGGTTGCCTCTTAGTGCCCTTTCCCATGAGCAGGCTCTGTCCCAGTTCCCAGGGTGATAGAGCTCATATCCAGCTTTGACAGAGCTGGCCCTTGGAGCTTGCTCTCCTCTCTCCCGGGGACAGCAAGGTGTGCCCCCCTGTGACCCTGCCGTTCAGCACAGGTACCTCCTCCGTTCTGGTAGGCGAGGTAGGGAAAGCGCCAGACGTTGCCCAGGCCCACGGCATAGCCCACCAAGGACAGCAGGTATTCGCTTTTGTTTGCCCAGTTGCCACGCTCCAAGTTCTCATCGGTGCAACTGGTACTTCCTTCATTTGTAAAAGTGAAGTCCTTTGGAGAGAAGAGGGAAGGCTTGTGATACCCACCAGGCAAGAAGGGCAATCATATCATCATTTCTCTGTCCAGAGACGCACCTGGGGATAGCTGACCAGCCAGACAGGATGGGCAGACTCAGTTTTTTGGCTGCCAGTCCACTTGGCCCCTGGCAGGACAGCACAGACCTGTGAGAGAGGGTCCCGCCGGAGAGCCCAAACACCTCCACAATTTTGCCTTACTCCTGCCTTACTCCTTTGTGCTATCAGCTCCAGGAGACTCCTCTATTCTGCCCCTGCAGATGCCCCCATACTTGTTCAGATGTTCACATCAGCACATACCTGTATGCCCACTTTAAAAAACACCTGTCCTAGTGCCTTGCACATCTGCCGAGGAGCTCATCCCACTTTACCTTCCACTACCTGTTCGGATCTCGCCTGCCCAGACAACTTCATACCTGCCCTCAGCTGCCGACGTACCTGCGTCCACCCGGGCACCTCCACAGCCCACCTGCCCAGGTGCCCCCACACTCGCCTACATTCTCGCACACCTGCCCTGGTGCCTCCGCACCCCACCTGCCCGGGAGCCTCCGGCCAGCCTGCCCCGCCGCCTCACCTTCTTCTTCCCGCAGGACAGAAAGCCGGGCAGGCTGAGCATCCCCATCTCTGCCGCCGCAGCCGCCGCGCTCTGCCCGCGCCGCCGCCGCCCGGCGCTTTATCGGCCGGCAGCCGCCCGCCCCTCGCTGCCCCGCCGGGAGCCGCGGCCCCTGCGCTGCCCCCGGCCCGGGCGGGGCCGCCTCCCGCCCCCGGGCAGCCCCTCGCGGCCCGTGCCCGCTTCCCCGCCCGCTGACCCTCCCCCGGCCCGCGCCCACTTCCTCGGGAACACCCACCTGCCTAAAACACCTGGCGCGGTCACCTGCCCACTTCCCCTGCTAAACACCGCCTGCCCTCCGCACGCCCTCGCTCCTCGCCTTGCCCCGACCCACTTCCCTGCCACCAACCTGCCTGGGCTCGCTCCCCCTGGCAGGGCTCTTCGGCTCTCCTTGCACCCCTGCCTGGCCGCCTCTCTGTCACACACCTTCACTTCTAGCATGTCCCCCCACTCCTTCCCCTCTTCCAACACCTACCCACACACTCTCCTTCTTGTTTTCTACCTCAGGGCTGCCAATTCTCCATCAAACACTGACCCTCACCTGAGCAGCCCACCCTGCTGCTCCCCACGGAGGCACTGCCTGTCTGCCTCACCTTTGCCCACTAGCCTGGTGACCTCTTTGAGCTCCTGCTTCTGCCACAAGGGGGTTATATCCCGCGGAAATTTCAGCATCTGAACAAAACTTTCAGGTACAGACACAGAAAGGGCAGGTCGTAAAAGTTAAGTGATCCCCAGTGGAGGAATTTGAGTAGAAAGAGCGGGCACCTCCACAACCCACCTGCCCCGCTCCAACCTCAACCGTGGCTGTGACATTTCACCCTTTATGGGAAGGGATGTCATAGTGACCTTCCCCAGGCATTCCAAAACACACGAGGACACTGCTCAAAGCACACACTCTGTACAGACATAAAGAGACACAGATTGTCTGGTTGCTTAATTGCTCTCCCCTGTTTATAAATGGTCTTTTCCATGGCTCTTTCAGATCCACACCTTGACAAATATCTTTTCTGTTGAAATTAATGGGACTTTTCATTTAGCAAAGTGCTACTCAGTGTGTCTCAATCTAGCCACAACTGAGAGGTACAGCAGGACTGAGGACTGGTTGGGACAGCATCTGAAAGGTGGGAAAGTAAAATAAGATTTTATTTTATCCCCTGTGCAGCAGATTCTCAAGGAGAGTTATATTTTAGATACTGGAAAGATGCCGGAATACTCTTATATTTGGAACAAAAAGTAAGTACAAGTGCAGTGTCCTGACAGGACACAGGCTTTGGGAGAAAATAATAAATAAAAATTAAAGAAACCAAGCCTCTACAGGCTGTCTGCAGTGAGCAGGGGAGAGGGGACTATCTCCAGAGAGGATTGTGCCTGAAGCAGGGCTGTATTTCTCCTGTTAGGCCCGCAGCTGAACAGCACAGCAGCTCCCCTTGCACTCACTAGGGGCTGAGTCCACCAGGTTGGTCCCTGAGGCTGGTTCCTCACAGCTGGAACAGCCACTCACCAACCAAGCACCATGCCAGCCAGTCACCCCTGGAATGTCTCAGCTATGAATACAGAATTATCAGCCAGCAAACCAGGGCCAGTTTGGCTCTACCATAGATGAGATATCCCATCTCCTGACCAGCAGCCTAACTGACGTCATCTTTCTAGTTTGGAAAGCACCCCAGGATTACTATCAATGACATTTACTGAATCTTCTGTTAAATGGGGAGAAAAAATAATTTAGAAATAAATTAATTATAATCTTAACATGCTGAGAATACAGCAAACAATTCTGACATTTCCTAGGAGCAGTGAGATACCTGTGTTTTCCATTTGGTTGCACCAGTGCTACTATCAGACGTTGGGTATTGCCCTTAGCTAACACAAACAGCTCTGGTGATACAGCAGATTGTGTTTGATGTGCTTATTTAAGAATACGATGAGTAAATTCTCTTCTTAGAGAAACACTCTATCTTCTGTGATAGCAATGCTTACTAATATTGGCACTAACATTAACACACACATCCAAAACTGATTCAGCAGACAAAGCTGGGGCTCATTTAGCTCTCCCCTTCCCAACTGGTGTGAGCTAAAGACCAGAAAACTCACTTTGCAAATCACTTCAGAATGCACTGAATCCTGGCAGGCCAACACACACAGACCAATCAACCAACAACAACAACAAAAAAACCATACTGGCCTTCAGGATCTGAGGAAGATGATCTAAATCATTTAACTGTCTATCAACAGCATGTAATTACTCTCACCCAGAACTCAACTGGCAATGTTACACTCTTTAGAGGAGATGATCAGACAGACAGGACTGCTATAAACAGACAGGTGAAGCAAGGCAGAAAACTTAGAAAGTTGGCACCAGCAGCTGCAGGAATTATCCTCTCCTCTGCAGCTGAACAGAACCAAGCCCTACAGTTCAATTTAAATTAAGGCTTTCTGCCTAAGAAAGCCTTAACCTTGATTTTAAAGACAAAGTGATTAAAAGCGAGACCATTTCCTTGGTGTTGAACTGATCCACAGGCAACTCAGACCAAACCTTTACCACTAACTTAAAAAAAAAAAAAAATCAATCATTGGTCTAGTAGCCCATGAAAGCAAGGCAGCATTCTCCATCTGGTGAGAAATGTCTTGTTTCACTGTGAGCCTGCTGTAAAAGCAAGGTGGAAGTTTATCTACAAGGAGGGCATGTCAAGAAGTGACCCTTCTGCTTAGAAGACAGAATGGAGGGGTGAAGATGGCGTTGTCAAGGACAAATTACAAAGGCAACAGTTTCTGAAATGGCCATCTGTGACTCCAGAGGGGTACCTGTGGAAGCAGACAGGGTTTGTAGCAAAACACATGGGAATTCCCACAAAATGGGAATTACTTGCTGAAGAGGCCTTACGCCAATACTGGCTTGCCTGGCTCTAATGGTTCATCCAACCATTTGAACAACAAAGGTAGGAAGCAAATTTTCCTTCCAATGCTGCCAATCCCTCCAGGGTGCGGAGGTTTTGCTCATGGGAAAAGGAGTTGATGTATTATATATCCTTCCTGGATTCTTATTTTTAATCAGTTTTCGCTTTTCTCCATAACTGGGATGTTCATTGCCGCTGCTCAACAGGCCCCCAGGACACACACATCTACTCAATATGGATCTCAAGCCACAAATATTTTTTCATTAAATGGAAATCATGAAAAAATTTTATTCAGTAAAACATCAAAAGTTTTCAGCACTGTGTGATAAGTTTGGCTCACTAACATAGCAGTAATTCATTCTATTACGAATTACATAATCATATTAAAGACCTGTATTGGCAAAATCACAATGAGGCGCTTAATCCAATTTTCCCCAACTTCAGGACTTTTGGATTCATCTCTAAAGCCATCTCACAGGTGAGAAATGCAGCAAGGTCACTCCTACTTGCCTCTATGGACAGTCTGCTATCACAACCCAAAAGAAGCAGCTGAAACCTCGCTCATTTATCTCCTTACAATGGAACAGTTGCAAAAGTGCTACAAATGCAAAATGCTTAAGCCTTCGAAGTCATGCTCATATTATGGGTGGAGACTTGAAACTATATGGAAAGCAGATTTGCCCTCAGGCATTTTCAGCAGGTTGCAACCTGCAAATCATTAATATTATATGCAGTAATCAAGTTAGCGATGGGGAAGTTTTACATATGCACATAGAAAAAACTTATAAGACAGAAATAAATTAAAATATACCAATAAAACTGAAAGGTTCCGCAGAACTGCTTTTCTACAACACTGAGCCTGGAAGATTTTGTTGTCCCAGCCACTCAAGAGGAAGCCACAGATCTCCAACCATAAAATTAATCAAGGTGTTTTCATGACTCTTGGCAAGATTGACAGTTCTGTATCTATGGAACATTAATCTCCACTTTAGTTAATTTTATTCAGGAGTTGGAATGTGCTCCTCGATCACTTAACCCTCTGACCAAAACTCCAGGATAACGTGGTCTTTCTTGTAGCACTGCCTCTCTCTAGCCCCTGAGAGCACATCAATCAGTCAGAGATTACTGAAGTCACCATACAGGAAAAAAAAAGGCTGCTCTCAAACACAGAGCTCCATATACAATAAGGAGAAAAGCAACCAAGAAAGGATTAAATGTTGGTAAAGGTCAAAGATGTTCAAATCACACAACCATCTGGAAATCTCTGCTGAAATCCAGACTTGCATTAGAGTTACCAAAGCACAGTGAACAACAGCATTTGCAGCCCAGGGCTCGTAATCCCCCCAGTTCTGCTTTGGCTTTTGGCACAGAGCATCTGAGTTTTCCATGAACCATCGAAACCTTGTGCCAAACAAACATCCAAGCCTTTCCAAGATGCATCAGGCAGGTGTCACTCTACCTGCCCCCTCCCTGACCATCCTAGAGGCAGGTTCCAAACACGTTCAACTTGTCTTTGAGCAACTGAAAGGCTCTGTAAACACAAAACCTCTGGTATCGCACAAGGGAGGACGCAACAACAGATACAACGAAGGAACGGGGAGAGATAAAGCATGGGAAAATGAAAAACTGGAAGCATGCAATTATCAAAACTTAATGATCAGGGAGCACCTAGGTGTCAGAATATAATGACTTTTCTATTAGGAAATATTTCAAAGGTGGGGCCAGTAGAAACTAAGTAGTCATTTTTAATTGAGTAAAATAAAGCCTAGGAGTGAGTACAGTAGTAATTTTCAAATATGCTGTACCGAGTTCATCAATCATTAACAGTTTCATTTTTAATTCTCCCCCAACACCAAGTGCCAATATTTCTGGAGTTCAGCACAACCAAGAGATGCTGGTAGGTAGTTTCTCTTCCCCAGCCCCCCCCAGTTCTATACTTTCTTGCTAATGGTTTTAAAAAAAAAAAGCTTTTCACAGAAGATAACATAAATGCATATTCTTGAGAAGCTTTGACTAACAGAAAGGCTTTGAAATACAGGTATTGGTTATCACACAGCAAAAAGAAAACCTTTCAGCTCAGTCCTTTCCTTGAGGTAATTTTACATATTGACATGCAGTCATGCCATGTGATAGCCAAGAGAATTATCTTTGGGATTGTCCTCCTTCACAAAAGGACAAAAGCCGGGCTGTTAGTCCTGCCTGATATCTTTGGAATGGAAATACCTCCATCAACACTTTCCTCTGTATGATACCTGTTCCTGCAGGTCAGCAATTACTCTCAGAAAGAGCCTCATCCAGCTCACTGGGGCTTCTCATGTAAGATAAAACAACTTCATATCAAGTAGTAATGCCATAAAGTCACCTGCTGCAATAACATGATTCTGAGTGCAAAACAAAAAAAAAAAAAAAAAGGTTTGCAGAGACACTAGAACAATTACTTAGCTGAGCATTTTCACAATTCGGAAAAAAAAAAAAGGCATTTAAAAGCAGTTACATACTAGAGGTATTATTATTCCTTCCACTATCTGGATCTCCTACAACTCTTTTCATCATTAGACTTAGAAATCCTTTCTAAAAGAAACTGGTCTTTTTACCTTGTTTCAAGGATGGTAGCAGAGGTAGGGCTCAGAGATTTAATATAGCACCAGTTTTGCAGAGAGCATGTGAACTGCAGTGGTCACAAGCATTAGACCCTGTAATTTCTTTAGCTTCACCACAGGACATCCTCCCCTCTAAAATCAGGGGTGCATTTGTATTCCCCTTACGAGGGAAGAAAGCTGACCAGCCAAAACAATCCATGACTGACTGGGAAGAAAAGCTTCAACAAGAAACACTGTAAGTTATTTTACCACCCACAACACTCACCCTGGTTGCCACAAATCTGGTCACTCCCCTGACATTCCTTTCCAGGCCCTCAGGCTCTCTCCCTCTGGCTCAGGCTCTCCTGAACAGGCATCCTCAGAGCCCAGACCATCCTTTTCTCCTGCAGGATCAGGAACAGCCATATCTGACCCCAAAGGGCCAGAGAATGCCTGGGTGGAAGGGATGTGAAGGCAACTCCCTGCTTCCCATGGCTCTGCCATTAGCAAGGCAGCAGTGCCAACACCTGCTCTGGGGTGGATCCTCTCAGCACTCTCTCACCTGACCCAACAGCCAAAGAGAAGCCATTTTCTAATGAAATACTGACTTTAACCAAGCCTCTCAGAATTCTCAACACTTGGGATTTTCTGGACTTTGCCTGACTTCCTGTGTCTAAACTCCAGGCCCACAGATTTTAAATGTATTAGGCAGCATCTCAGCATGAGGCTTCTAGGATTACAGTTTTGGATTCATGTTCTACAGAATTGCCACTTTAATTTATTTGGGGGAAGGGCTGAAGTCTCTGTCAGACTTCAAGGAGTCTCAGTACAGAAAGGTGAGGGGCTGAGTACTGTCCTGATGTGAGATCTCAGTGCAGCTGTACCTCTGAAAGGTGAACTGCTAAAATTATTCGTATACCCAATGGCAACAACCTGCTTCCACTAGGTTACAACTGCTCTGTAGTGCTAAGGGCATCCACTCCTACAAATGTTTTACTCCAGAGGATAAAAAATGTACACTCCACTTTCCTGAAAGCTGAAGACTAATGTATGAAAATTTACACTGTTATTTTTTTGTACTCAAAGGACCTGCATTTCCTGTGGCTGGTTTTAAAGTTCAAGTGAAAAAAAGTATTATGAAGACGTATTGTTTTTTTTTTTCCTTAAAGCTGGGGCAATTATATAAAGGCTGATATCTGGTATATCAACATTTGGCACTCATCTGGACACCTCTGGATTGTGAAGCTTTGCAAACTTTTATACAGTCATGAGTTTACATAATCTTGGTCTGGCAGTTTTATAATCTCCTGCACTCCTCCTTATAAACTTCTCCTTGACTGGCAAACAAGGGAGTAAAGTTTGAACAGGAGTGCAGGAAGGCAAAGCAAGGAAGTGCACTGACGTCCTTCCCATGAGATGAAGCAAGACACAAGAAGCTGTGTTTATGCACTTGGCAGGGAACACCAGGACAAGTTGGAGGCACTACTAAAAACAGTGGATCAGTCCCTGGAAAGGTACCAATAAACTGTGATAGACAGCAAATACTGATCCAAAGTTGTGAGAAATGCTGTGCTTTATGGTGACAGTCTGGGTGTGCTGGCTGTGCAATGTTCTGCTTCTTATCCCCAAGGCTCACCTTCTCTCTGTTGTTTTGGTTTGGGTTTTATATGAAGAGCTGCAAAAGCCAAAGGAGAGAACCAGATTTTCTGTCCATGATGGGAAGTCTCCAGGACTGTTCCACACAGCACAGAGCACATGCAACTGCTTTTAGGACCTTGTAAAAAAAATGCCCTACAAATTTATTGCTGAGCCGTGGTACCCAGTAAGAAGTTAAAAATAATAGCAAGCGCCAGAGTTTACGTAGAACGGCCACTTCAAACCCAAGAAATGTGCACAGAGATTGTATTTGTTTGCATATCCAGATACATGCTTTGCAGCCATACCTCCCACACCAGTACACACAAGGGTATTTGCCCTGTTTTAGCAGCCTGAGGCACGCAGTTAAAACACATCATATTTCCAGGCTTCTGAGTAGAGAGGACCCGCCTTGATTAAAGAATTTAATCAAGTAATGTGATTAGATGATTTAGTCAAAGCAGATCCTGTCCTACTGACATCATGTAACATGATAATTCTCCCATTTGCACAGTACAGCACCTGGAAAAAGTCCCAGGAAACTTGTCTCCGTTATTCCACCCAATCCCATGCACTTCTGAGCTGATAATTCAAGGCTTAGTACAATCACTCCAGAGCTGTTGCAGTAAGGAGAAAAATTGAAGTAATTTTTGAGTGCTAATTTTAATTTTAAAAATTGATGCTTTATGTCCAAACCACAAGATTCTATGTTTATTGATCATTACTTTGCAGAATTTCATTAACTAAGCACATATCACTTCCTTCTACAGGTGTTTCAAGGTACCATTTCATTTAGGACATTTTGGTGGTAGATATTAACCAAAGGGTAAATTTACAGCATTGTTTCCAGTGGTGCTTGTAGTGCCAGCAATTGTCCTGTTTGTGGAAGCAACCATGCTTATACAAGTTTCTATGGTTATGAAACAATCCTGTAAGGCAGGGCTTTGTTAGTTACATGAAAATTTGCTTTCACTTTGAAATGAGGGGTTCCTTTGCTGTTGTTATTTTTTTTTTTTAATTTGTTCCCTGAAAAAATGAATGTTGATACTGGATTATAGTTCCATTTAGAAGGAATTATTCAGGACGTAGCTTGGTAACCTCTATTCTGATACATGTGCATGGAAATAGAAGAAAATTTGCCTGAATCTGAATCTTCCTAGGGTATAAATCATGGTTGCCTTCTTTACTGGGACACTGAGGGATGGTCCCAGGTCTGTCTGCAGCATGAAGATGACACTGATACTAAACTGGGCACTGGTAGTAAAAGGGACAACACTGACACGAGTCCTTCCAGCAAGGGCTTAATATTGGCTGCCTTCTTTTTCTGATGTTTCAATGCTTCCCATATCTTGGCTTTTGCCCATAAACAGTGTGGCTTTACAGGCTAAATTACACAGCTTTGTAATTTCCTTTTAGTGCCCTTCCCTGCTAAGTGAATGTTGAAGCAGAGGAGGAAACATTGTGGCAGAAAGTAAAGCCAGGCTAGAGAGCTGTGTTTACTCCTCTGCTTAACTAGGACAATCACATTTTTCCCTTTACATTCAAATTTCATGCACTTGGGACTTATCCTGGGTGTATATACCTGAAACACTAAATAAATACTTTTTTTTTTTTATTTTTTAACCTCAACAAGATTATAAGGAGGCTGATAGTGCTGTAAAAGAAACATTTTCCCATCAAAGACTAAAAGACTACTGGTGATAGGAGATCAATCAGAAATCCCGGTACATTTATCTTGACTGTTTGCTAAGGCTTTCCAGGGCTCACTTGGCAATGAATATTCTTTCTCCAAGGGCATGCATTGGCTGATGAAGTGGATGTGGATGGTGGAGAGGAAACTGAAACCTAGAGAAGAGTTCCATCTGCCAGCTAGCAAACAGATTTACTGCTGTGCTGCTGGCTGTTTATATAAAGATTGAGGTCAGGTCCTTCCTTATTTGCCTAAATCAAGGGCAGATAACATCTCTGCAAGTTTGAATATTTCAAGCACAATATTTAATGACATGGACACTTGTTTTAGGCCTTTCAAAAGATAATGATTGCAAACACAAGAACACAATCACCACATGGCACTCTCAGCAAGGTCAGGAGATTCACAGGCACACTAAGGTCACAAATGATAAAACAGACTGCAAATGGCTAACTCGCTAGCTTTGCTCCAAAATAGAAAGGATATTTGCCAACTTGGCACCTGGATCTTCTTTACCAAAATATATCAAGCATGCCTATTACAGGGTCAGGAAAAAGGAAGTAAATATTTCTACAAAAATGTGTTAGAATGGATGATCTGCAAGGGTTTATCCTAGCTGTCTTCTTTAGTAGGAAGGGTCACTGTGGTGTCAGAAGGCACAAAGCAGGAGTTAGGAGACAGTCAGATCTAGGTTGGATAATCCACTATTCTGTGGACAGTAGCCTCATTCCATTCCTCTCAAAGTGATCAAACCTCAATTTAACCTGTTAAGGTTTTCCACACACCCCTCCAGATAGAGCATTTCTACAGTCTGACGCCTCTGAAGACAAAATGTAGCTTTAACAACTGCACTTGTGCTTAATTCACTTTATTTTCCTCCTTTGCTTTTCCCCTACTTCTCCCTTTTCCTTCTGTGTTTCCTCTTGCCCTTTTCTACTGAGACCTGTCATATCTCTTCTCACTCTGGCATTTCTAAGGTAAATAAAACAAATTCCTCTCGTCACATCTCAGTTCCTCTGGTTATTCTGGCATCCCTTCTCTGTACAGTGTGGATTAAGCTTCTTTGAACACGGGTAACCACAGGCAGGGACAAAGAGCAGAGAGGCCAAGGGTGCAAACTTTAAAGACAACCTAAGCATCCTGTTTACAGGAGAGCCCAAACAGAAGTGGCATTCTATTCTATTCTATTCTATTCTATTCTATTCTATTCTATTCTATTCTATTCTATTCTATTCTATTCTCCAGCCATTTAAAAAACTGTTGAACCTAGAAAGGTGATAAAGTAGAACCAGTAAGTCTAAAGTCTTTATCAGCTTAATACATTTATTTATAAAGGTGTTTCTCTGGTTACTGTTTGAAGGTAGTTCCCCACTGGAAACAGAGCAAACAACTATTTTTGCAGAGGATTTGGTCATATTAGTCTATTTTATAAAGAGAAAAGTATTTAGGAGGAAGTCACTGGAGGTGAGATGTCTCTTTTAAATGGCAAACTCAATAGAACTGACTTTCCAAAGAACTAACTCATCTCAAATTCAACAAAAAGCTCAGGCATTTAAAAAAATTAAAAGGGAAAAATACTGTAACATAGTTTTTTAACTTTTATTTGCAAAATATCTTTTAAATTTTGTTGTAATTGCCTTTATTTTTTTTCTTTCAACTTAACCTGAGCATTTATTTGACAACAGGCTCAGAAACAGAACAACTCAGGCAGGAATGTACCTCTAGTCCAGACTCCTGCCTATCAGGTGAACAGGTTTTTTGCCTTTTTAATATGAAATTAACTAAAGAGAATGGAAATCTAGGCTGAAGGAAGCAGTCAGGTTTTGCTTTACACTGGAACTATTTTTACCTTCAGAAGACAGCCAGGAGAAATAGCTTATCCTCATCTCAGAGTGAGCAGAGGCAATCAGAGGCCTGCTGTAATATTGTCACAGCAAACATTTCTGCTAAAATGTCCTGAGATCTGTTTTATTGAACCTGTAGTAGTGGAAATGAGATTCCTGAAAGAGAGAAAAAACTTCCAAAAAATCAATACCAAAGTAAAAGCCTGCTGGAGATGAGGGAAAGAAAAAAATAGTGAAATAGAACAACAACTAAAAGCTTCTAACACCCTAAAATCATTTAAAGTTACAGGAAAAAAATTAAAACTGGGCTTTGACAGTCATAGAGAGAAGCAATTCAGCAGGAAAAAGCAGAAAAAAGTCATTAATATTTCTGAAGCCCAGAGGTGCAGCTTGGATATATTATGGCACTTCACAGGCTCAGCAGGCAGAAAGCAGTACGTGGGTCATCTCTTCACAGCCCGTGAAACAGAAATTCTTGCCTGACTAATGCCAGAAAAGAGAAGATACTTTTCTTCTGAGTAAAAGAAAACTAAACTCAGTAAAGACCTGTAGCATTTCCCCCACTCAGCTCCTCTGCTGAGATGACATTTGAGATGACATGGGCATCCAAAGATTTGAGATCAGGCATTAGAACAAGAAATCACAGCTGCTATTGCTCCAGAGTCAATGTTGTGTATCCCATGCTTAAACAATATGGTAGATTCATCACATACTCAAATGTTGAGACGGCGCTATGAAACCTTACAATAATAAAATAATAACACTGTGATGTCATCCAAACCCTTCAGTTGTCTTTTTGCAACTCTCTCCCTCTGAGTCAATTGGCTGTATCTGCCTCATTGGACTGAAATGTACTTCTAGGTCTCTTTAATCTGGTCACAATACCTGATTTCTCCCTGTTACTGAAATCTGCTAGGCTCTAAATTTTTGGCCACACTTTATTTGTGTCATGAATGAAGCAGACTTTGCAAATGAAGTAGAAAAAGTGTGGGGGAGGTGTGTGTTGACTATTTCCTTTTCTCTTTGAGAAATGCCTTTGCATCTGTTCCTGTTTTTTTCCAGTTTGGACCAACTGATATATAACCCAGACACAATTTAACCAACATACACAAAACCTAAGCCACATGCAATCACAACAGAAATTCCAATTTCACAGCAGGATGGTGAGAAAGAGACAAAGTTCAGGCTTGATTGTGGCAGAAGGACAGCAAGCACAACTTGTTTGTTTACTATCACTATCTCCATTCCTCACCCCTCTGCTGAGATGCCAAGCTTAGCCTGTGTACAAGCCAAGCTGAGATGAGCCTTGGAGCCTGTGTCGGCCACGTTGGTCAAAGACACTCAGATGACCTCCAAGCTCTTTCTAAAAATACCTACTTCTTCCTCTTCCATAAGCTCCATGACAATTGTTTTCTTTAGGAGGCTCACTCGTGTTTACAGTTGCTGAAGAAACCAAGATGTGTTAAGAGGACTGAAACCCACAGGGCTGGTTTTGATGATGACAGGACCAGTCTCCTCCTCCTTCTCCCTGGCCAGGTTTTCAAACCCCAGCAATGATCTGAGACCTCCTTGGGCAGGCAGTTTGGAACGCCTTGCAATGGAGCCTGATGAATGTGCTCTCTGCCATGGCAGCACCTGCACACAGGCAGCACCTCAGCAGTGGGAACAATGGCTCCTGGCTCTGCTGAGGGGCAAATTCAGAGCCAAGAACTGAGAATTTATTGAGAATAAAGCTGTTTGTTCAATAGCAACGTTTGAGTACAGGAGCAAACACCCATGTGCAGCAGTTTAGTTGTGTCTGTTGGAAAAAGCATTTAGATAAAATGCCAGTACAGGCTAAAAATTATGTGGAGCAATCCACAGCAAAACACCTTTCTATCTATTTTATTCTTCCTGTCCCCCTTCAGCTCTTTTTATGACAAAACATTTGGAAACCATCAGAGGTAAAGTCTCAGTCAGTGAAGAAAACTTCCTTTTTAGATAAACTTTTCCCTCTTGTTTATACAGGTAAGATAGAGTCGGATAGCAATGGACTCATAGTTTGCTTAAGCTAGTAGTCAAAGGGTGTTTACAGCTTTTGTAAAAGAATGTGATTATTTTATACTTGTATTTATTAAAAATGAGAAATTGTCATCAACTTCCTTCTATCATTTTATTTTCTTCCACTGAATTCTATTCCTTAGATTCTGTTTTGAAAAACTCAAATAATTTAATGTTTCTGTGCCTACTATATTTTCTCTGGATTAGACTATTTAGACCATGAAAGAAATGTCAGGTTTATTCTAATTCTTTGTTAAACTACACCATCATCTGTCAGGTGGGTGCCTAACAGATGTAACAGCCATTTTCATTTTCATTTTTATTTGCAGTATATTCAGATCACAGGACTTCTGTATGAGCAAAGAGAGTAATCGTGGACCAGGCAGAAAACTGGATTCCAAAAGGCTACATAAAGTTCCTTTTATTTCCCAAATGGGACACAGTAGGTTCCCCATATAAGTTGCCAGATTAGCTTAGGATAATTATATCTATTTTCACAAAGCCTGCTAAATGAACCCTCTGAAGACATGTTAATTGCTTTAAATATTGCGGTAACCTCCTACCAAGCTATGCCAAATCTTGTAGGTTGCAATGTCTTTTCCTTGTTCTTCCAAACTCTGACTCTGTCAGCAAGTCCTGAACAAAGGAAAACTTAAAACCCTCCTGTGTTGCAAGTCCATGTTGAGCTAAAGGAATCATAGAATTATAGAATATTTCAGGTTGGAAGGGACCATAAAGATGAAGTCCAACTCCCTGCTCTTCACAGGACTATCTAAAGCTATCCCAAATGACCAAGAATGTTCTCCAGACACTCCTTGAACTCTGACAGGCTTGGTGCCATGGCCACATCCCAGTGTGGAGCCTGTTACAGTAACCAACCACTCTTCCAGTGAAGAACCTTCTCCTAATGCCAAATCAGAGCTTCCTCTGACACAGCTTCATCCCATCTCCTCATGCTTTGCTGGTCACCAGAGAGAGGAGATCAGCATTCCCCCTCCACTGCCCTCCCTGAACAATCTGCAGACTGTGGTGAGGTCCCTCAGCCTTCCCTTCTCCAAGCTGAACAAACCAGGTGACCTCAGACACTCCTCCAAGTCCTGCCCTTGAGACTTTTCACCATTTGGTTGCCCCCCTTTGAACATGCTCTATAATTTAATGATATTCTTACAAAGAAGCATCAAACGTGCACATGGGACTCAGGAGGGGGCTGCACCAGCACAGAGCAGAGCAGGACAATCCCCTCCCTCAAATGGCTGCTGATGCTGGGGTTGATTCACCACAGGACATGGTTGACATATTCAGCTTGCCATCAACCCAAGCCCCCAGTGCAGTTCTCATGAGTTAAAATACTCAGAAAGGCTTGAGGAGCAGGGATGCCTGTTCAGAATTCCCCATTTCAAGATGCCACAAGGTCTATTTTGTCATGCTCACCATTCCGTGTGACAAGAGGGATCCCCAACAGGCAGGTGTGGCCCTAAATGCAGCAACCCCACTTTGCCCACAGAGTCCCAGAAACACACACATGAGGTGAAGCCCTGCTAGGTGCAAATGTAGGAGGCTTCAATAGCTGTCATGGAGCTGTGCAAAGAGGCAACTCCCAGATACTGCCAGTTGTCTGGCTCTGTTTCTCTTTTCTGGCTGGTTTGTTTCGAAGTTGTGAGGTTTATTTTTTCAAACTTTCCTTAAAGTTACTTGGTCTGGCATTGAGGAAGGTAATTTATTTACATAAAAGGGGCTGGAGTTTAAACACAAAGATGACTCAAGATAACCTTCCCTTCTCTGTTTTACCCAAAAGGAATTTACTGAAAGCCTTTATCAAACCCTCTCCTCCCTCAGACTTGGGAGTGGGAAGAGGCATAAATGGATTAGTGCATGTTCCACCTGCAGCAGTCACCCAGTACAGGCCAAACAGTGAAAAGTTCAAGAAAGTAGGTAACATTGTCACCTCACAAAGGTCTGGGGACCAGGTCAGTTGTGAAACACACTAACAGCATGGGGCTGGCCCAGCTTTTGAAACAAAAAGCTGAAAACAAGATTTAGTCTGACACCACAAGGAGAGGAAGCACTGGAGCTCAATCAGGAGGAATGTGTTGAGTTGCAAACTGCGGGGATTTATCGCAATTCCCACTTCCAGTAAAATCACAACTGGGGATCAGGGATCTGGCTCTCTCCCCAGCCTTGGCACAAGAGGCAGCGCTTGGCTCTCCAGTTTTGTCTGCTTAAGCCTCTCCTGTAGCTCTGGGTGTGCTGTGGTTTAACTCCAGCCAGCAGCCAAGCACCACAGGCCGCTCAGGTCACTCCCACACCAGCAGCATGGGGAGAGAACTGGAAGGGTAAAAGGTAGGAAAATCAGGGGTTGAAAAAAAAGACAGTTTAATAGGGAAAGCAAAAGCCACACACACAAGCAAAGCAAAACAAGAAATTAATTCACTTTTTCCCATGGGCAGGCAGGAGTTTAGCCACATCCACAAGAGCAGGGCCCCAACACACGGAACCATGACCTAGGAAGACAAATGCCTTCCTTCCTTCCTTCCTTCCTTCCTTCCTTCCTTCCTTCCTTCCTTCCTTCCTTCCTTCCTTCCTTCCTTCCTTCCTTCCTTCCTTCCTTCCTTCCTTCCTTCCTTCCTTCCTTCCTTCCTTCCTTCCTTCCTTCCTTCCTTCCTTCCTTCCTTCCTTCCTTCCTTCCTTCCTTCCTTCCTTCCTTCCTTCCTTCCTTCCTTCCTCCCTCCCTTCCTCCCTCCCTCCCTCCCTCCCTCCCTCCTTCCCCACTTTATATACTGAGCATGACATTGTGGGGCATCTTTCTGCAATAAAGAACAATGTCATTGCAACAGCTACAACTGCAGAGGGTCATTATTTCATCTGTTCAGAGGCATAACCTCACCAGGGCTAGGATAAGGTAGAAATAAATGTGGAAGTGTATATGTCACTCACAGCTCATTTTGTGTGTATTTAGCACTCCAGTACAAACTTGCTGCTAGTTCTCTGTAGCTCAGTTGTATTTACTGCTTGCTGAACTTTTCTTCAAAAATAGGCAGAAAGTTCATGGCTAAATTTGGGTCAAAAGATATTACAGTGGTGAGATTTAGATTCAACTTTATGTAACTGGAAGCTCATATCAGCATTCCAAGTCTGAAAGCAAGACTTAAAATTTTTATTTTGGATTCTGCTCAGAAGAATCCAGGCAGACAATCTCACAAATAAATAAAATTTTGACAACATTATGAGCATCATTAACAACTTGATTATTTTTCTACAGCTGTCTCTCTGCCAACTGCCTGAATTTAAACGTCCAGAGTCAACAGGAACATGCTGAAAGAGCTGCAAGAAATAGCAACTTTGTTTTTCCAAACAGCATCTAATTGGTATTTTCTGAAGATTGAAGATAAGGAAATATCAAATTCCCTAACTTTCCATCAGCCTGGAAAATCCTGTGCATTTATGGAAACCACACACATACAAGGTAGGATTCTGTTGACTTAGAGAATGTGGGACTTCCCCCATTGCTTGGGTATATCTTTCTTGCAATTTCCTCCTCTTCAGATAGGAGGAAGCTCCTGTATTGCTTAATACAAGGTTTTGTGTCCTACAGCTTGTGCTCCCTCCAGCAGCCTTTTCTTTCCACAGAGCACAGCCTTAAAGACATGCAATGTTCTTCCATAAGTGCCAGCAGCAGAGTTCAACAATTTTTTCCCTTTGTTTTGGTCTCTCCTTCATTTACTGCCCTTGCCATGACCTGATCTGTCCCTAGGATTTACCACAATTAAAACATATTTGTTTTTGTAAGTAACAACATTAGCTTAACTACTGATGCTAGAAAGAGGCTCTGTATTAAAAATAACATGCCTAAAATCATACTGAACACAAAGGATCTTGGAAGCCACATGGTTTGGAATAAACACACCACAGGGCTTTTTCATTTACAGGTGCCTGGATTTGGCTGCTTTGGCAGTGAGTGCCCAGCAGCTGCTGCCTGTGAGTGCTGAGGAGTTGGCACCTGTTAGAGGAAATTCAGCATTAAACACCCTGTTATCTTGCCCATGAAGCAGTCATCCCTCTCCCTTTATTTGCATAGATAAAAACTTTCCATGCATGTGTTTCTGCATTGTCCTAAACACTGCCCTGTAAACCTGACCCATACCAGGGTGGCAAACAGAGCCTGTGAGTGTGTAACAAATGCTGCTGACACCAGACAGAGCTCCTGGCCATGGCAGGGATCCCTGGAAGGAAAGCAGCCACCAGGCCATGACTAACAGAGAGGCAAGAGTTGAATGTGAATCATCGTCTTCCAAAGTATCAAAACCAAAACAACATTAGGTGGCAGATACACACACATTGATACAGACAAGCTGCACTTCCCTTGCCAGAGCAACACAAAGTTCACTTATTTTTCTTTCATAAGCCACCAACTCTGGTAATTCCTGGTGGAAAGCACACACAGGGCCCTCTCCTACAGCAGCTCCCTCCCTGTGGCATCACTGCCCCATCCTGCTCTTCACCTGAGCTGCTCCTGCCCACCACAACACCTGTGTGCTTGAAAGTGTGGGCAGCAGGGGCAGATTCCCACAGGAGCACAGGGGCTGCAGGGATCTGCAGGAGCAGGTTCCCCATAGGAACACAGGGGCTGCAGGGATCTGCAGGAGCAGGTTCACCACAGGAGCTCAGGGGCTGAAGGGCTGCCTGGCAGAGTTGTCAGCTCCTCTGGGAGGGGCATCCATTCCTGTACCATCTTTCATCACCATTACCTTGGCATTCAGGTCAAGGTGAGCATGCACTTCAATGTTCTCTTACTAAATGTAGCTGCAGAAGTTTGTTTGGGTTTTTTAAGTTCCATTTCTGCTTGTGATATTGATTTTGTTGGTGCTGTGCATACCTAAAAGAGAGATAACATTACATGAACTCAAATGGCAATGGCAATACAAAGATAGTTTGTTTGAAGCACTGTAAAAACCTTATGAGATCACACAAACACACTGTTGAGAGAACATGTAAACAAAAATAAATGTCTTGTATAAGCTGCTACAGCACTCTTAATCAGGAAGCTTTCATAGCTGTCAATCTGAGTTAGTCATTACCTTCATTGTTAATTATAACCCTCCCAAATTTTATTCCATATGATTCTTAAGATCTAGGCATTCTTACTGAGACAATCTTTGAGGCCAACACCACAATATAGAAACCTCTGAGACAGAAGTACCTGTCTATAAAGTACATGGAGGTCAGTCCAATCAGCTGGGTAAAACTCCTTGAGCATCGTGACCAACTTAATGGGTAAAGGGTCCATCTGCTCCTAGTAAACTTCAATTTTAATATTTTGTCCTAATACAAAGTTACTGCTTCATATTATTTGTAAAATTTATTAAATGTAAGACTGAAAATTCTAAACATTTAGTAGAACTTCAGAATGTTATTTCACTTTGGCTGAAGTCACAGGAACCTAAAGCAGGAAATGGGAGTGGACATTGACTCTAGACAATGAACAATTTGTTCAAGCAAGCATTTAGAATTTGTGAAAACTCTTAATATTGTGTAAAACACTTATGAAAAACCTTTCATCCTGTGATGCAATATCCACACTTCTGCCTAGGTCTCACATGCATAGAGATCTTTTAGTGGCTGATTACAGTGGCCTCTGCCCACACTCCAGCTCTCAGACTGAAGTGCACTTTGCCACTGAGTACTTGCTCTTCATGTAGATGCTGTCATGTTGTGAAGACATTTTGTACTCATTATTAATACAGCAGTATTTCTGTACTTTGAACATCATCTGAAAGACCATCTGTATAATTTTCAGAATTAATTAATGCACAAAAAATGAATCCACTGATGTTCCAAAGTTTACTGAGAACAGAATTTATGATTGCTTATGTACAATGCTCCCTTTTCAACTTGAGAGTACACCAACAACTACCTAGATGCATCAGGATGGCTGTCAGGACTTCAAAACTCTTCTTGGGACTGCACATAGAGGAAACATTATAACTTCCTCATTCTCTGAAGAGATGGAATGTTTTGGAAAGGCTGGTTTACCTGAAGAACAAGGTCAAGCTCAGAAGTGGAGGCACCAGACAAATTCAGTACCAGAGCTCCGAACTGCAACCCAGGTCTTATGACTGAATTTCAATCTGACTTAGGTAAAATGCCATGTCCTTCCTCAGAACTGGTCAATTAGATTAGAACTCTGGTAGGGAATCATATTTGATGATGGATTTTGTAGGAAGCCAGTTTTAAGCAGAAAGCAGCTTAAACAAAACTGAAGGTCACTACTGACTATTTACAGTGCTGCAGTGATATTAACTGATAGGGAGAATTTGGTTTGGCTTTTGGCAAGGAAATACTTCTAAAGGTTATCACAGACTATCACAGAGAGATTGTGAAGTTTGGGGAGTGAGCAAGGGGAGGGATTCTGGGAAAGGAAGAAAGAAAAGACTGGAAATAACTGCCAGGTCAGAACCACTTATTCTCTTGTGAATTGTATTTCCCCACTGTAGTAATAACCTGACCTGATTCAGTAGGAATTGTTTCAAGGCCAGGGAAAGGCAAACAAAAGCACACATCAGAAAGCTGCAAACAGAACTGACACTGCAGGACCAGGATTTCATCACCTCCAGGAAAAGAGAGTCTGAGCATTTCCCACGGGGAATACCAAAACAATCTCCCTTGGCCTCCAGGCACATGACTGGATCCAAGGCAATTGCAGAGGAGAAACCAATCTTCTGCCCTTCCAGTAAGGGGCACAGACAGCTCTCAGTGATGCCATGCCCACAGCAGTTTTCAAAGATGAAATCAGAAACTACTCGAAAAATAATTGGCAGTTGCCAAACGAAATACTCAGAATGTTCTTTTTGTTTCATAACTTTATGTTTGTTTCTACCATATTGCTATGAAAAGCTGTGGCACCTCTCATTAGATGCCTCTGATTCTAAGTTCCTATAAAAATTATTTGCCACAGAGTCTTAGGAATGATGGGAAAAGCCCACTAATCTCATTCTTTCAATTGCTGTTAGATCTAGCTGGAAATTCGCCCACAGAGCAATTCTCCAGAAGAGCAGTAACTTGGTAGTGTTGTGCAAGGGTTTTTGGCAACATTAAATTTGTATCTGTTCTCTACAGAAATATTTTGTTTTGACTTCAAAGAATTCAATGTTAATCTTTCTTTTAGTCCAATAGAATTAACAATTTTGGGTTTAAAACTGCTGAAAAAGTCATGAAATGCCTTGATCTAGTAGAATAAATTATCTTTATCTTGATCATTTAGAAGTAAAATGTATCAGAAAAAATTAATTGTAGTAAATAAAAAAGGTCAGCTTTTCATAACAATTCCAAAGAAAAGAATTCTTAGAACTTCTAGTCAGAATTTTTTTTTTTATTACATTGTAAAAGCAGGTGAGATTGATGGAATTACTGGCATCATTTCACTTTCTCGTGGCTCACAGTACATTCTTACAAATTTGAAATCAGAGACCATGTAGTTTGCCAGACACAACAGGGAACTGGAAACTGCAAACATCCATCCTGAGTCTGACACAGACTCAGTGCTGCTCAACTCCCATCCTCTTGCTGCCCCACAGCTCTCAGGGAGCCTGTGGGAGGCTGGGACATGCCTGGAATGCAGACACAGGCTCAAGAGGGCAATTTCATCTTTCTTTTTCCTCCTATATGGGAACTGGGAGAACTACAAATCTAACCTCAGATTATCCTTGCACAGCATTTTGTAGCGCACAGCAACTCAAGACCTTGCACCTGTTTGATTTATCAATAGGAGTAGTACAGGATTAAAGATTATGAGTGATTATTCAAAAAAGCTGTGTACAGAGGTGTGTTCCTCAGTCCTGACAGCTGATGTGCCTGACCAGCTGCCAGCTTGTTCCCTGATGGCTGCTGGAGGATCACAGCAGTGCTAAAAACACCAAGAACACAAACTAGGGGAACGACTATGGACTCCACAGCCCTGGAAGACAACAAAGCTGAGCTTCAGGCAGCCTCTCAGAAGCTGATAGCAGACACAGACAGACTGGGGAGGAGTACCAATAACACAAGAAACTCCTTAATCTTTTGTTAAATTATCATACCACAGGGTGCAATTAAGTCTTAGGACAGCGTAGGCTCTAAGGGCTGTACTTGTGTGTGGGTGAGGGGTGATTTTCTCCCTCCCAAAATTCATGTGCACATTCCTCAGCTCCACTGACCTCGCTGAAAGGGTGGAGAGAAGTGAGGACTTCACCAAAGGATACAGGTGTTCCTGCAGTAATAGAAAGTAAGGGCAAGACTGAGAATTCCTCCTTCTTCCAGGCCCCTATCCCACCATATTCACCCCCTGTCAGGCTTCCCCTATGGCCCTGCATTTCAGGGAGGTTAAAACCCCACAGCCTGCCTCCACCCACACAGGCTGCATTTGAAATCCTGTGCCTGTGGTGCAGTTTGGCACAGAGAGTTCCCAGAGGGCCAAGGCAGGGGCACCTCCTCACTGCAGAGCGCAGACAACTTTCCCCCTGTGTAGGAAAGTCCTTCCCTCAAAGACTTCTCCCCCCAAACTGGCCAACTGGTTAACACCCCTGGGAGATTCTTTGACTCCTACATGGGTGTAATTAGGAAGAAACGCTCCCACTCATCTGGGGCTGGTCTGGAATTTGACCAGAATGGTGCCTGATTTCCCAACACCGGTTCTCAAGTGGTGCTGGAGACCTGCCAGCTCAGCACCATGCCCCAGCCTGGCGCAGAGGGTCACCCCCTCCAGCAGGAACAGCCCCTGGCAGATGTTTGGTTTGTGATTCCTTGCCTTGTGGTAACTCTCTGCTCCAGCTGGACCTTCCCAAGGCAGTCCTGCTCCAGAGAAGGAACAGAACTGTTGCTCAATAGGGAGAGTTTTGTGAGTGTTATGAGATAAAGCTTCCAAGAAATTGGAAGGAAATCAGGAATGTTTTGGTTGCCAGATTAAAAACAAACACTGAGCAGCCCCTCTCCCTCCCTCCATTCAAAGGTAAATACAACATCAGCCTTTCCCCCCACCCCCTACCCCTCATGTGCTCCCAGCAAGTTCCTGTCCCATCCAAAAAACAGCAGTAAAACCTCTGAGCTGCTGCCTAGTGGGAGAAAGAAGAGGAAGCAACATCACTGACTTTGTTGAGTGGTGTCCCAAGGCACATAACTGAGAATTAGAGAAATACCTGTTTGGAGGATTAAGACCCACAGCAAAAAGCTTAGAGGATTACACTGAAATAATACCTGGCCAGTTCTTTAGGAAGCACTGGACAGATTATTCATGTCATAATTTTTGAGGGTAGTTTTCTCTGCAGTCTGTGCAGAGACCCAGAGGAGCATTCACAGTTACACCTACTCAAATAGTTGCTTTTTATGACCCACAGAAGAAGTTTAGAAGGCTTTTTAAAAAAAAAAAAAAAAAAAGAGCTGACCAGTAGAAAGCTATTAGATCAAAAATCTTGGACAAACACCACTCTGTTTCCTACATCAGGCAGTGATCAAGAAAAAAACCAAAACACAGAAAAACAATTAGGATGAACTAAAGATTCTCTGGGGAGGTGTCTTCTTCTCCAGAGCAGAGCCTGGGACAAATTTAGAAACAGGCATAACTATTGGATGGTTGATTTCGTGTTTTCCTTGGATTTTTCTCAGCGCAGTAAAGAAATGTATTTGCTAAAAAGCAAGAAAAATCTAACTGCAAATATTATGTTTTATCAGGCCTTTCTCTAGACGTTGAAAGCTGGAGAAAGAAGGTTTGATGCTGGAGGCCAGAGGTGCCTTGGCAGCCCACCACACCCTTTCTTCTCAAAGCAGATTTACGGGCTTTACTGGTATTACCAAGCATTCCAACTGCAAGAAATGGATTTTCTGAAGCTGAAATGGAAGAAGCAGCTGAAGGAAAGGAAGAAGCTGAAGGAAAGGAAGAAGCTGAAGGAAAGGAAGAAGCTACAGCTCCTCACTTTGTAAATCAAGTGGCAAAGTCCAGCAACTGAAGGAGGTGATGTTTGTAAATCAAGTGGCAGAGTACAGCAACTGAAGGAGGTGATGTGGTTTTTTATTTAAAGGAGTACAAGGCAGGGCTCCTGTAATATCCTCTGTAACAAGTACATGTGCCAGCCCAGTGCTGCTCTCATCATCTCTGTGGTGGGGTTTGTGGGAAGGAAGAGGACAAGGTTAACAAATTTGGAAGAAACTCACTGTAAACAACCAACTCTCAGGTCTGACCATATGCAACCTGTTGCATTGAAAGTTAAAATCACTCAGTGAAACATGATTTTTATCAGAAGGAAAACAAAAGTAAAAGTTCTACAGAAACCAAGAAAAGCCAGGAAAAAGAAAGTAACCATGCCACAGAAGACAAAAGACAAGTAAAATCAGGCAGAAAATCTAACTTCAGGCCTGAGGAATGCAGCACTAAAGCTCTGTGATTGCTGTGAACCAAGTAGGAAAATGCATGAGTAGAGATGGCCAGAGATTTGCCAAACAGAAAAGGTAAGCTTAAAAAAAGAGGAGTAGAACCAACAAGGACAAACACGATCAGATCTGAAACACTGACCTGACAGCTTTGGTGGGCTGCACAAAAGCAAAAGGGAGAAAAGGGAATGCAATGAAGATTTGGCTACTTCTGTCTTCCATCAGGAGTTTTTGCAGTGGATGATACTAATGGGCAGCATTAGATTTCTCAATATTAGCTCTACTTTGTGTTGCAAATGGAAAAAAAAATCTGATAGTATGGTGTTAAACAGAATCTTACAGAAGAATGTTCCCACTTGGCTGAAACATGCCATTTTTGTCTGTGTGTGTTCCTTCTACGTGCAATTTTTATCTGTATTATTTCTTCAGTTTTGGAAAGTTAAGACATTAGTACCAGGGAATTTTGAAGTTTATCAGAAAAGCTCTAGAGCATTCCTTCAGTTCTTGTATCTTAGGGGTTTATGAACGTTTCCTCCGTTGCACAAGACAGAAAACACTGGAGGATTCTGCAGGCAGAAATTTGAGCTGCTGATAAATCTGCCACACGGTATTTATTTACTCAAGTAATTACTTTGCTTCAGATAGGAAAGAGAACAGGTTTTGTAAAGGTACCAGAGAGAGACATGGCAAATTTGCTTTTTGGGTCCATACATACAGAAAAGAGAACACCAGTGTTCAGTTGCAGCCCAGAGGGTCCCCAGAGGAGGCACTGCTCATTGCAGTGTCAAACACTCCATTTGTAGACTCTGATTGTAGTGCATTATTCCTGGACTGTGTTTTGGAAGGGGACACAAATATAAAGTCTGCAGCTCCCTTCCAAGTTGACAAACCTCCAACAAGATTTCCTGACAGATAAAGATCAGCAGCACAAACGATTTGTTTACCTGAAGTATATTGACCTCCATGTAACGAATATTTTTCTTCTCCATGATCAACCCAACTGGTTTGTAAATGATACTGGTATCAATGGCTCATGGGTGGAGGCAGTGCTGTGTAGACATGGAGGGATCAGCAGTGGTGCCTATGGCACCTTCTGACCTAAGAGAGAGTGAGTTTGCGTGTGCAGATCTTGTCACCTGCCCTTTTGTTTGCAGCATGTCCAAATCACGTTCCACCACGTACGTCATGGTTTCCCAGGCTGATGGAAAACACAAACTGTGGTTTGGCATCTCTTGCCCATATCCCCGCAGACCAGTGGACTACTTCTACAAAGAATAATTATAAAAAAACAGCCATATAGTACTCTCTCGGTCTTGCACTTCCATAGGATTGCTTTTTAGGATTCCTATATCCAAATAGTTAGAAAAAACACAACCTGGCTGAAGTTGAACTGTGCAGGAGATAAGAGTAGTCAATTATAAACATTATAAATATCCCTCTTATCTTAAAATCTTGGAATTTCATATATTAGACAGACATAGTGAAACCCTTAAGCTCCCACTAGTCTATGTGAACTGTCCTCTTCAAGAACAGAACACGTATCCAAGAGCACACCTGGGATAGACTTGATATTATGGGCCAGATAACTGGGAGGCATTAAAACCCAGCCCCAAGGACTTCTGTCTCTATTAACTTTTGACTAACTTTGGTTTTTATTTGCTGCAATCTAACTGTTTTGCTCTGGAATTTATTACCCACATAGATGCCAGACTGAGTTAGAGCTTCTACTGAAATATGTAAAAGAGCTGGAATTGCCACATGAAACTGCCGCACTTTCCAAACATAATAAATAATCCACTTAGGAATAAAATCATATCCATGTTTGTAGATTTTGTCATAATGAGTCCTCTAAATATAGCTTTTTCACTGAAGTTATGCAATTTTTTAAAAGTATTACTATTTTTGCTATTATACTCCTATCCCCATCTAATCTGGTACACAACAATTTGTGCCTGCAGCAAAATGCCTCAAACACAGATCAAAGCTGATTTCATCAATATGTAATCTTACATATAATCTTATCTTCTGACATACCCTTTACTTCTATGTAATTTTTTTTTTTTTTTGTGAGAAGCCTTGTACAACAGAACTCCATTTTTACTGCTATAGCTACACAACAAATTAAACTGACCTGCTGGAATTCCATGTCACCAGGGCATGCACTGATGCCATGTGCAGGCCCATCATGGGACTGTCCCCTCTGCTTGCAGAAATTACTAAAACATTGATGTGTATAGTGAATATTTGTAGGGAAGAGGTATTTTCATGAGATTGCTTGCATAAACTAATACAGACATGAGTGCACAGAAACGCTGATTTTTGGGCACCTCCATTTCTGGATGTTTCAAATTAGATACTTAGGACCTAATCTGGAAAGTACTAAACTTACAGAAGGTTCCAGCCCTCAGTGACTAATGAGTGAAACTAAGCACCAAAATATGACAAATCTAAAATTTAAGAACGCTGTTTCAGCCGTCTTTTTGGACAACACTGTGGCTCACAAGAGGAAATGGAAAAGTGATTTTTCTCCTCTCAAGGAAATAGTTTCATTTTGTGTAATGCCTCATGTCAGATACAAATGGGGATTTACCTTCTTATCCTGAACTCTGTGCAGTAGATTCACCTTTGAAAGCAAAGAGTGTCACTGGAGCTCTGATTGAACACCAGAGCATGCAATACCAGGATTTAACAGAGATGCCTGATACATGCCTTGGGGGATTATTCATGCCATCTACCTTAGTTATTCAAGTATGAGAAGCACAGTCTCCTAGGAGAACATTTCCTCCTGCAGACAAAGCATGAAAAGCCAGGTATCTCCAGAAGTCAACAAAGAGACCTCAGGTCAAAACCCCATCAGTTTAGACCCCCCCTCCAGACATATCCCCACGCTCTCATAAAAGTCAATGCAGAAAGAGGAGCAAGGCCAGCAAATAATTCAGATTTATAACAAACTGTGGGGGTACCTTTTTCAACACTGAATATAAAGCAAGCTAGAGATCCTGCAGTGCCAGTGGGATCCCTGCAGCCCCCAGGGGTTTACTGTGGTGCCCCAGCAGCTGGTCTGGCACCAGCAGTGAAGGTTCATGAACGTCTCTTTCACTGCCCTGCACCCCTTGCTCAGCTGGGACAGAGTTCTGTGGGGCAGTGGGGTGCTCACAAATGGGTCAGGTTAATTACCAGTGGGACTGTTTTCTGAGGGCTACATGAACTCCCAGGAGCTGAAAGACTCCGTTTTTATGACCAGCAGTGGATCCACCTGTGAAACAGACACTCTGAATTTTTTAAGTATGGCTAATTGAGATCTGACTCTTAATGTCAAACAATCTTGGTTTTTTTAAAAAAAACCTTCCACAAAATGTATTATTATTGCATTGAAGTTGTATACCTTCCAAGCAGATAGTCTTCTACAGCAGTCTGTAATTCAGCACTAGGTGGCCTCTTTCTTCTTTCAGAGAAGGTCTGATACATCATTATATCACCTAATGACTTAACCAAAAGTAAAAAACATTAGGCAAGTCTGAAGAACTTTGTTCAGAAAGATTTTAAGACAAATATTCCAAAACTGATCATTGTTTCCTAACTGGAATGCGTTCAATATAGCTCAGAATACAGAACTGATTCTCTGTAACTTGGCTTGCAGTCTAAGCCTTGAGCAATGTTTTATCCACACAGCTTCCTACGAGGTACACATAATATTTTATTCCTGAAAATAAAAGCCCCAAAACAAAATGTGCCCTTATCTAACTCATAGATGAAAGAGCATACAGAGGGGAAGAGGATGTGAAGATAAAATAATTTACTTTTCTACTCAGCTTAGGTTTTGCCAGGTGAGATCCAAAATAGCAGTCACAGCTTCCCCTCCCCTGCTCTGAACAAAGCTCTTGCACTCCAGCAGTGTGTGCTCTTTCTGCCAAGTGGTCTGCGAAAGCAGAAAACTCTGATAAGTCACAGAGTATTTAAGAGACTCATGGGATGGGATTGAGGTTTCTATGCAGAGACCAGCATAATTGTTTAATTGGAGCATTTAGCTTTCTTGAAGAGGCTAACAAGGAAATGAGCATTGCCTACAGCAAGAGAGCACTCTGGCAAAATGGCCTCAGGAAAGGGGTTCTTCATTTGCCTTTCAGAATTTCCCAACCACCAAAAGCACAATCACATCATTGCAAAATCACTGTGCTTCTGCAGGATAAGCTTTGTGCTAAACAAATGCTTGTAGCAGTATGGGCGCTTAGGTGAGATCATATGAGGAAATAAAATCTGTTTTGCCATGGTGTGGCTGAGCAGTGACTTCCTCCATCAGCTGAAATGGGATAATTTGTTTACAGAGCAGGTAAACACTTCTTGCTAGGCAAAGAATGAAGACTGGAGCCTGTAGAGCTAGTAAATGTGAGCCAGCAAAAGGGTGATTTATGCCAGGCTGCTTCTCTGGGGAATTCCGTGGGCATCCCCATGAAAAGGAAAGTAGTTACTTCCTTTGGTCACCACATGAAGGGGAGCACGAGTCTGTCTGTCCCTGCTGTGCTGCTCTGCCTCTGACCCAACTCCTCTGCTCCTTTGGAGTATTTTTCTGCTTAAACAAGTAACAGGCAGGGTTTAAGACCCCAGTGGAGTTGAAGAGATTTTCTCTATGTATTGTCATTAAATATTTGGTCTGAGGCAGAAAGGAAGCAAGGCCAAAGGAGATGCTCTGTGTGACAGCTTTAGGCGCCAGCTGCCAGCATTGCCCTACTTTATTATGGGTTCAGCTGGCCTGAACACAACACAACAAAGATTATAGGGCAGGCACAGGTGGTATCATAAACATATCAAAGACTTGTGACAGGATCCACAGTAGGAGGGAGCTCTGGGATCAACCTCTCAATTCTTCGTGTGTCTCCAACCGTGTCTAACTCGGCTCGCGGTGTCACCAGTGTCGCAACAAGTCCTCAGCACTGCCACCTGCCCTGCCACCCAAGGAGAACCTGTGAACATTCCTCAGTAATTATTCAGAGGCTTTCAACAGACCCTCCTGCTGAATCCACCCTGTTCATTCCACCTGAATCTCTGACATTTTTTAAAAGGTGGATTTTTTTCGATGGCATGCCTTACAAGGGTCTTGCTTAACCCAAGTGCTGTCTTTGCAATCAACAAGTACATCATTTCCCACCCAGCTTGGGTATGGATAAAATCTGTTCCTGCCTTCAGCATGAAGACTGCTCTGGGTACTACTGCAGCTGAATTAGCTACAGGGTAGCCCAACATTAACGACTTTTTATTTTCATTACCTGTTTTTGTTCCTCATTCATCCTAAAGTTACCTGCAAAATATCAAACATCAGAATAGAAATAGCTAGAAAAGCAGCTTGTTGTGTCATAGTTCAGATTCATGTGTGACTCAGAACTGAAGGAATAAACATTCCTAACTCCTATTGGTAATTTCTTTTTTGGGTGTTCCAGTGGGTGAAAGAAAAGTCTCTCTGCATTCCTGCAGGGGAGGAAGATCAACATAAAATCAGATGAAAGACTGTCAGATCCCAGGCTGAGTGCCAGTGAAGTCCACAGGGCTTTACCCAGTTAATACAGCATATTTAGTGTCATACTATAAAATCTTTTTTCTTAGACTTGTCCTTGAAAACAACTCCCTTGGGTTGTATAATTTCCATAGTAAAAGCCCATATATACTGAGCTATAGCAGTCTATTAGCAGAGATTTAAAAAAAAAATTAATATTTTCACTATTAAACATGTCAATTACATTATGAAGTCTGTCTTGGTCTATAAGTACATTCTTAAGCAGACTTTTGTCAAACATTTTTACTGCACACTGAATGCACTTGGAGAAATTGTCTTGCAAAGAAGCACAATCACTTTGAAGAACAATTCTGCACACTGTACTTATCTAACAGCCTTTCAGAATTTCCCAACCACCCAAATGCTGAGCAGCATTACTAACAGCAGACAGCTAATAAAACAAGGACACTCAGCACTTTATGATAAAAAGGGATTCATAAGCACAACAGTAGAGAAATGTACAGAGAGACAAATTGCAGAGTCCTTCCCTTGGAAGAAACCTGGCTGTGATTAGTGGAGGTGTTTGCAGGGTGAGATGGAGCACGTAAGATCTATTTCACTACGTGTAAAACTCCTCAAAGCGCTCACCAGAGCAAGTCAAAAACCACAAAGTAATGCTGCTCAGCATCTACTGAGAAAACTTACCCTGCTCCCCTGCAATTGAAGGCCTTAAATAGTTGTATGTCACATAAACACCACCTCTTGGAGTGCTCCATTTTCTCCAGAGACTGGGTGCCTGCTACATATTTTCCACCCTGCCATGACACATCTGCACGCCTAGCACACGCTGTATTCATCATGTTCACTTTCCTGCCGTTGCGAAAGAGCTGATGTTTGGATGCTGTCCTGGCTGCTCCTGCAGATGGATTTTTGCTGTGCTGGTTGAAGGAGGCTGTGCTCTGGGTATGGTACTGCACCCTGGCCAGTGGGGCATCCCAGAGTGCCTGGGGCTGGATGGCTGAGGGCACAAAGGGACAAGTTTAAGGCACAGGCAAGTTCTTCAGAGCTCAGCGCCGTGCCTCCAGCACAGCAAACAGCTCTACGTGTACGTGCTTCCTCCACGATGAATGAGCTGCAATATGTGTGGGCAGAGAGATTCAGAGCAGAGGCATCACCAGGGAATGCAGAACACACAGTAAAACCCAAGTTTAAACAGTAATAATTAAATGCTGGTTCTGTCTCCTCGTGGATATATTATATGAACGTGACATCTTTTTATTCCATTGCACACAAGCTCTCCCACACATCGTTCAAGAGTAATTGTATCTCATACATCCATTACATCTCTGTCTAAATGCATCTAATGATTTTACCATTTCCCTTCCTGTTAGAAAGGCTTCTTACAGCTGTTTCAAAGAAAGTGTGATTTTTAGACAGAGCCTTGTCTCTGTTCCATTTTAGCTGTCTGTCACGTAGAATTGACAGCTGTGTCAGATAAATCCCATTTGCACTATTGCAGTTGTTGATTTTCTTATTTAAATTTACAATAGTAGAAGCCAAAAATCACACTGGATCTTGGCTTCCCATAAGTGCTTGTCTTACAGGGATGAAGCAGAGCTTTGTGATTTTATCTTTGCTTCTCCAAAGAGCTACTGGTTGTCAGAAAGGGATAGGGGGCAAGTTCAGATGTCCCTCATGAAATTAATGTCATTACGCTCATCCACTTCCATATCCCTCTGCTTTGCCCCTGTGAAGTGCTTTGAGGATTAACTGAGTTCTATCCAGAGCTTACAGTGTCAAATCCAGGCCCTGCCTCAGCTGAAGAGGAAGTGGAAAGTAAACATTTGAAAGAGGCAATGAGAGAGACTGGCGTGCTCCCTACCCTGGGACACTCTACTCCAGGACCTCACTGTTTTCAATAAACAAATGTCAATTTTTACCCATTTTTTATCATTATTTTTTCTCTCCCATTTTGGTTCTAATGAAAGCTGGCAAACAGGAGGGAGCCTCCTCTCTCAAACAGGTGCCTCACTGGATGCTCTGCCACAGCCACAGCAATGGGATGACCACTGCACCCAAACCAGAGGAAATGGGATGTTGAAGACAGCAGCCTGGGCTCCTTCTGTATTCAGGTATCTCACAAGACAAAGCCATGGGAGACTCTAACCCTCCCTGGCAGAGCCCATGGGCCACAGGAACGAGCCCCTCTCTGTTGCACCCCCTGGATCCTGCAGCAGGCAGATGTGAGCCAAGCACATCCCAGGACCTTGTGGAATGGAGCAGCCATTCCCAACAACAGCAGTCATTTTCCTCCATGGGAAGGAGATTTTAGATGGGATTAGCAAGGCTGCCAGCTTGGAGCAAAGGCTTCCAGACCACCTCAATCCCCACGTTTCAGGTTTCCTGCATTTCTGCCAGGACCACTCAGAATATCCTCATTTTCATAGGGAAACATGAGCAGTTCCCTTGCTCCCTGGCACCTCCTCACCCTTCAGCCAGGACAAGGGGAGGTGTGAAGGGAAGCCAAGTTGTGGCAGTCAGCTACAGAGTGGCAAGATGATATTCCTGCTCAGAATCTGGCAGGAACTGCCAGAACTCTTGTGCTGAGTGGGTGCCAGCACAAGATTCAGGCCATGTTGAGTCCTCAGGGAGAACAGGCTGTACCAAACATTTCTTATTGTATATCTTACATAAACAAAACATTTAGCTCACCACCCAGCACTAGCTCCTAATAAAAAAGCCAGTGGCTTTCTCTGCTGAGTACATTGAAGTTGTGTAGTCAAGTTAGCTCAGGGACACACACAGGATGCTCAAAGTAGTCTGAGCAACCAACTAGAGCTAAAAGAGGAAGGCACAAAGAGCTTTTGCTGAGCAAATACATCAGAGACAGACTGACCCATGTAAGAAACCATCCCTTCCATCTCTTTTTGGGGAAAGACCACCTAACAGGTCCAGAAGTGCCCCAGAACATTCCCCTCTCCAAACCCATCAGAATTTCCATATGGTCCATCACAAAACACCCCTTCCACAGCAGGCTCTCCTCTCCACTGACACTGCTGCACCACAGCAGAGCCAAAACCCAGTGGTTGCTCCCAAATTCATCTTTCTGCACTTGCAGAATGCACAGCCCAGCGTGACCACACACTCTCCCAAAGTCCCTGCCAAAAGTGTGAGTGGCTCTGGTGTCCCAAATCCACATGGGTGCTGTGGGATAGCCAGGCTGACCTGAGAGGCTCCAGGCTTGCACACCCCAGGAAGGAGCTGCAGGACTCCTGCCTTGGAGAGGGGCTTGCATTTTTTAGGACAACCTAAGGCACCACCCCAAGGACCTTGCAAATATTGGAGTCTGACTGACAGAGGTTGCAGCCCTGCACAACCATCAGAAAAATTTTCAAACAGGAGCAAAATTTTCTCTTGAAAGGAAAAAAGAAGATTCTGAATTGCAAGGAAAAAACCTGCTAAAATTCCCATCCTCATTCTTTTGCTGAAAATCACGAAAAAATAAACACAATATGTGGAAACCCTGAAACCCCTCCCCCCCCCACATTTTATTTTAAAAGTCCCTCAAAAATTTCATAAGAACTTGAGTAGGATGGAAGAAATTCTTAGAGCTCAACATTAATCATTTTGCTCTAAAAATAAAGCAAAACCCTTGATACAGAACCTCCCCTGTTTCCCCCCTCTTGAGACAGAATTTTTGGGATGTTTGTTTAACCGCACTGCTCAAATTCATGACCTATTTGAGGTACAGGCAGATCTAGCAAACAAAAATGTCACACTGAGGGTCACTAAGTTTGTCACTCTTGCAGAATATGACCTTCAGGGTAGACTTCTTTTGAAACTGCATTTTGAAAGAATTAATTTTCCTCTCCTCTCAGTTCAGCTCACATTTGGTACTCTTTTTTGTTCCCCTGTTTGTTTTGTTCCCCTTTTTTTGTTCCCAATGGGCTCAGCTGTCTCAGCCTCTGCAAGTGGTTATCGATCCCTGCCCCCCCAGCAGCCTACCATGAGTTTATCCCACAACAGTGGGAGATGCTGCAGTGCTGTTCTCCTCTCAGGAAAGCTTTATTCTCATTTTCTCCAGCCTCTCACAGCTGTAAATGCAACTGGATTTCAGATTCCTGTAGTATTTCTCTATCAGCATAAGTCTGCACACCAGGGAAAAGGCACAATTCTTGTTAAACACTTGGTTTTTAACAGGTCCCACCTAACATGCAGCCTGTCCTCCTCTCAGTTTTTAGCAGGTCCCACCTAACATGCAGCCTGTCCTCCTCTCAGGACAGGCACAGCTGTAGCACAGGAGCTCAGATGGTGCAGGTCAGCTTTTCATTTGAGATTCCAAAGGCATCAATTAATGTCCCACTTGTGTTCTTTACTGACCTGTATTGCAGCAAAGGTAAAAAGCTTCCACAACCTCTCATTATCCCTCTGAGCTTGCTGCCTGGAGCACCTGGTGATTTTCTAAGTGTGCTGGTTTGTTTTGCTGTAGCACAACTGCTTTGCTGTCCTCATTGCTAAGCAATTAACAGTTTGTCCTTCCAGAAATACCCAACGCCCCAGACACTATTAGCTCCTAGGAACATTTTCAACAAAAACATTCCAGGGGAGCTGCATGGGCAGCTCTGCCATTTTCAGGGATAAGCATCTCTCCAGCCACATACCCCACTAGAGAACACCAGAGAAGGAGGACAGGGAGAGGGGGTTACTTATGGTCAGGCCCTGTTCTGCCAAGTTCTGCACAAACTTTTCGTCTCACATCACTCTGAGACTCACACATTTCTTGTAAAATCCAGTGAAGAAACGTATCCCTACCTACCAGAGGAGCGAACCTGCACCAGGTTCCCATGGTTTCCAGCCAGTTGGGACTTCCAGGGAGGTTGGCTTGACCTCAGATCAAAATTGTGAGTTCAAGCCTTAAGAGTAACTCTGATAGCAGAGACAATTCCCTGAAACTAATGATCCTCGGTCACTCACCCTGGGGAAAACTTGCAGGCAATGGTAAAAGGTGCTATAACAGACCCCTCTTTTGGACTGAGCCTACCAAAGGGTCCAAGAGGACCAATATCTCTCCAGCAAGATCAAATTTCAAATCAACATCAAAATAGAATAAGTATTTCCCAAATACTTTTTTCTCATTCTTTCTTTTAGTTAAAATGAGTAAACTCAAACCATGGTTTTGCTTCTGGGTGACAAGACAGAGTCACTCAGGATTTCTGTATGCAGTACTCCAAATTTACATTAGTAATTGACATTTAAAATGCAAAAGGGCCACACATTCAGCAAGCACTTGCCACGAAGGCTGCTGGACAGTGTGTAGGGCTCAGCATGCTCACGTAGCAGTGGGACACTGCACGTTCACTTCCTGCAGCATTTTTGTCACAAATGGTGACAAAATGGCAATTTCACACTGAATCAAAGAAAGGTCCATCTGGCCTATGGACATGTTACCTGCTATGAAAAAGGTATAAAAATGTGCACTTTGTGGTTTTACTTTCCCACAAGAATACCCTCCTACCTTCAGCAATCTGCAGAGCCACATCTCCACAGATTCTCAGGATCCCAGGCTGAAGCAAGCTGGAAGTGTATTTGATGCATTTTACATACATCTCTAGCCATTTATTTTAAAAAATTAAAATATACAAAATAAACGTCAAAATATTTTCTTACAGGTAGGTACAGAAATATCTGCACTGCTTTATTTACACATTCTCTATTGAGAATCTCTTTTAGAAAATCAGTTTAGGTATAATACTCAGCACCTATGCAATTGTAGCTATGGTGTAATGGTCCTTCAGCATATTTAGACTTCTGGTGTTACACATAACATTTGCCTTATCCCAGCCATAGAAAAAACTGATATTTATAGTGCCATCAAATACAGTTATTTGCCAGAACCTTCCCTCTGTGTGAAACTTGAGTTCTCGTTGTGAAAAGGAAGGAGGAGTAAATCCCCGTGTATGACAAAACCAGATTCTCCTTCAAACAGCTGGTGAACGAATGGGCACAAAACAAAGAGAAGAGGAGAAAGGAATGTCACGACTGCAGGGACATCCAGCTGCACTGACATCACTCCAGAGCCTAGAGGAAGGACTCAGGTTCCCCTTCTTTGCCCACGGGGGTTTCAGGCTCTCTGAAGCAGCTGCCCCTCCTGGCAGAGGAGCTCTCGCGGTGGCTGCTGAGCTGGTGAACCCTCCTCTTGAACAGGCGGTGCAGCTTCTCCTGGAACTGGTTGCCAATGAAGCAGTACAGCAGGGGGTTGATGCAGCTGTTGGCAAAGGCCATGCAGATGCCGAAGGGCAGCGCCGTGTCGATGAGCCCCATCACCTCACAGCTGGCAATGACCTCCATGTGAGCCAGAGCGTTCAGAAACGTCAGAATGTGGAATGGCAGCCAGGAGATCAAGAAGGCCACGACAACAGCAGCCACCAGCTTCAGGACCTTGTCCCTCTTCTGCTGGCTCTTCCCAAACTGCTGTGCTTTAAGCAAGTGCCTCCTGATCCAGACGTAGCAGGTGGTGATCACTGCCATGGGGATGAAGAAGCCCAGGGTGTTTTTCAGGAAGGCTGTTGCCACAGACCATTGTGCATAGTTCTCATAAGGAAAGGCCATAATGCAAGCATTGACCTCCAAGCTTTCAACATAGTAAGTGTCTCGGAAATAAAAAGTTGGGAGGGAGGACAAGCAGGCGAGGCCCCACACAACCAATGCCACAAAATAAGCTTGCTGTGGAGTTCTCCTCTGGGAGTGAATAGGGTGGACAATGGCGTGGTACCGGTCCACGCTCATGCACGTAATGAAAAAAATACTTGCAAACATATTCAGACACAGGACAGAGCTGGAGATCTTGCACATGAGAGACCCGAAGAGCCAGTTGTATCCCTGAGCATAGTAGGTGGCCCAGAAGGGGAGGGTGGCCAGGCACAGCAGGTCTGCCATGGCCAGGTTGAAAATGTAGATATTAGCAACTGTCCTGGGGCCAGTGTGACGACAGAGCACCACAACCACCACGCTGTTGCCGACCAAGCCAAGAACAAAAACCGCAGAGAAGAGGGCTGGAATCAGTGAAAACTGATAATCTGAAGAGGTAAGGGGGCAGGGAGGGGATGAGTGTGACACAGCTGATGAGTTTGTCAGTGCTGTAGACAGCACTTGGAGACTTTCCCTGGTGGTGACAACCAGGGAGTAATTGCTCTGCATGTTGGTGCTGGTGGAAAGGGAGTTTCTTCAGGAAATTCATGGGCTGGCAGCACTTTCCTATCCCATTGCTCACCTGCAGATCAGAAACCATGTGTTAGACATGCACTCTGCAGCTCTCTTCGCTCTGAAATCACACAGACACGATAAAATAAAAACCATTTGAAGCTATATCAGTAAGCTGAGTGCTGAAATACCAGGCAGCCCTGCTGAACTCCTTACCTCCATCCCACTGACAGAACACAATTAGCCCTAGGGACGTCACAGCACTTTTTAATTAGCCTGGCAGAGAAGGGAGCAGCTGGGGTTTATCTGTGATTACAGATGGTGCTTTCTGTGGCCAGCAGAGCAGAAGGATTATGGACTCAGGAGCTGGAGACACTTTGGGAGCTTCTGTGACCCAAAGGCCATGCTGAAGCTCCTCATGATCCTTTCCTCAGTTTTCTCATGCTATTTCCAGCACTCTGAGCAGTTAAAATAATATAAAAAGGCAGATGTGAAAGCAGCCATTAAAAAGAACTATTAGGAAAGCAAGCTGTGATTTTTTTTTTTGCCCCCCAGTTCACAGGGCTGGACACAAAGACACTGAAGGGTCTTTGCAAAATGTCATTCACTGTCAGTGTCCTTCTGACACATATCTGCATCTCCTTCCCTCATGACAGCTTTAATCAGAACAGTAAAAGAGATAATTTCAATGTAGACACAAGCAATAAACTCAGTCCTTGCAGGCACTGGATTTAACAGTACTATGTGCCATTCATTTAGAAATATCAGAACTGGATTTCAGCAGGGGAAAATGTAGCTATAAAACAGCTAAAATACGAGAGTTAATTGACAGGTCTCTCTGTTTCATTTCAACAGCTTGTGTCTGCACTCTGAGCAGGACATTTTGCAAACTTTAAGACTTTCCAAGTCAACGAAGAACATATCATACCCAAGTATTTTATTTTACATACTAGAAAGAGGAAATTAGTTTTTAATTAAGTTTTTATGGAACCAGTCAGGCATTTAAGAATTCTCAAGGAACCCTAAAAATAACAGAACTTTTCACCAAGATAACAGATTTGGGTAATGATCTCTCATTTAACAGAAGGCAACTGATCATTTCAAACATATTTTTCTGTATCAACAGTTTAACGTACAGTTGCTTATCATTCGCTCAATGCAAAATACTCAATATACTACTTTGGATACACTGACAAAAAATTAATTTTAAATATATTGTCTCAACAATGAAAATTCAGCAGGGGAATTTCTGCGGAGGGCTGGTATTTAAAGTCACAAATAGTTGATCATAAGCCCAGGTTCTGTATTCAAACGGGTCCTAAACCCAATGAAAGCTTTTTTGTTTGGGAACACTGAGATTCAGAGAGGGTTTGGAGTCCCATTTCACCCTTCACTGAGCCCTTCACTTTAACATATAGAATCTGAAATCTCAGAATTAATCACAAAGCATTACATACCTCCCTGACTCCTAGCAGAGGGACCACACCATAATGATTTGTACTGCGTTACAGAGAACAAGGTTTCATTGACAAACACACCCCCTCCTCTTCTGGCCATGCACAAGTGGTGCCTGAGGATCTGCTCTGAGCTGCTCCTTCCTCCTCTCACTGCAGGCACGAGACATTCCAGCACAAATGGATTCAAATCAATGGAATTATGTTCCAACAGCAGATAGAAAACCTACCTCTCAAGCCTCCAGAATTCCGCGCTCCTTTTTTCCCTTTTCCTTCTGGTGAGTATTGCCACCAGCAATCTGCTCTCTCATATCTTCCCTTTTCCACTGGGAGACTTTAACCTACATAACTCCAGAACTGAAATATGAATGCCTGCCAGCTTCTTTTCCTTTTGGAAGCAAAACAGTTTGAGAACCCCCCTTTCCAAGGCCACGTGAGCACATGCAGTAAATCAGGAGAGAGCAGCAAGACAGCCAGAAAAAAAGAGAAAAAAAAAAAAGGAAATGAAGCAAGCAAGAAAAAGGAAATTCACACAAATATCCCTGTGGTTTTCTACTGCAGCTCTTGGGCCAGGAGGATACACCCACACTTTCAGCCCCTTTCTGCCCTCCACATGCACACACAACATGTGGGAGCCTCCATGGAAGGATCTGTGCATCTCTGAGGGCAGCAGGATTCCCGTGCAGTCCGTGGAGCCCTAGCACTGGCTAACACATTTGAGAATGCAACAGGCTGTTAGTCCTGGCAGAATTGACTATAATGTGAACACAGAGAGACAGAAAGTGCAGGAACATCACTGCATTCACACCAGTGCTGCCTGCGTAAGGGGGCTGATCCCATCTCCCAGTAAGAACGGGAAAGCCACTGCCCTGTTCCTGGCAAAGACATGCACACTGAGGAGGGCAGCAGGACGAATTAGGACAAATGAGGACAAATGAGGACAAATGAGGACAAATCAGGCAGCAGGATGGGGCTGAGAGCAGGCTTGGTTCTGAGGCTGCACTGGGGTAGGACATGACCAAAACAAGCTCATGCCAACTCCCATTCCCACAACACAGAGTTTGTACGTCTGCACCTTCCTTGCCTCACATGCTGTGCCTGGCCCCAGCCTCCTCTCCATGGAAGGAGCTCCAAGGGGGCTCCTGGATGATAAGAACAGGGGCAAAGAAAGCACCTAGAGGCTTAAACATTTTGCCCTGATGCCTGAGTGTGATCTCTGCTACAGCTGCCCATCTGCGGGAGGCATGTGTGCTGTACTCTCCAGCAAGGCTCATGTCCCATACAGAAAGAACCACTGGAGCCCCAGGCAGTGGCATGTCCCTTTGCCCCTGGCTCTCAATCACTGGCCAGCACTGGAACCAAGCTCATCCCATCCTCTGAACACCAGCACAGCCTTGGGGTGAGGTGTATCCACCTGTGGGAGCTTGGGGGAACCCCAGTGCCTGCCCCTGCTCCAGGACTGAGCAGCACACCAGGGACAGCAGCCATCACCAGCTCTGCTGATACCAGAGTGACCCAGAGGAGAGATGGAAAACAGCCTCTTAACAGCATCTTCAGGGGAACCAAGGGCTGAGCAGGCTGTGGAGAACAGTCTCACCAGTTTCACCACAGCCCATCTGTGTCTTTGACCAGAAAAAGCCTCAGAGAGTGTTGAAAAAGCTTATCAGCAAACTCATTTACACCCATCCCCTGGAGGTGAGTGCTACATTCAAGGCAGAGAGAAGAGTCCTTGGCAGCTTTAGTCTTTATCTGCCTCATAATTCAAAGTCCAGTTCTTAGCATTTTTTGTGCTAAAAGGAGACTGAGTTATTTAAAGAAAGGGAATCCCACACAGCATTTCTATTTACCACAGTGCAACGATTTACTGCTTCAAGGACACAATGACAAAGCAGTCCATGGTCAGGACTGTCAGACTGCAAGCACACAGAAGAGAGAGAAAGTCATGAGTCCTGCTGCAAAGGAGCAGAGATGTACCTTCTGCCACCAATTTCCCCTGCACAGACCCTGCCTGGGGTCTGCAGGACTGCTGGCCCACTGGTGAGTGACCTGAGATGTCAGCACTCACTCTGAACCATATTTTTAAATTTTTTTTGGTAACAAGATGTGCCAGGACACCCTCAGCCGGGAGTCTTTGCTGCTAGTTGCACACAAACCATTGGTAAAAGTTTTGCTCCATTCCTCAGCAAACACCCACTGAAGGAAAAATGCACAAGAATGTTTATTTTTCAAAAATAACAAACACTAGTTGTTTAGACTTAAAGTTTTCCTTTCCCCACAACGTTTGATCCTTACAGATCCTGACAGTGTTTATTCTGTTTTGCCTACAGAATTGAGACTTTAACAGACAAGAAATGGCCCTGATGCACCCAGTGCAATGGGGGTCATAGCTCAGACTGCCCTTTGACAAATCCTGCTCCTGTTCTTTCCCCTGCCAATGCTCAGTGCATCTGATTCCTTATCTGATCCCAAGTCCTCACTGCAAAGCTTCCTCTCACTAATGTACAAATCCCTCTCTTCTACTTCCCCTACCATTTCTTTCTTCCTCTCACTACTTCTGAGCATCTTGTACTGCTGTAAAACAGATGCCCAAGTTGTCCATGCACAAAAGAACCTCATTCATGTAGTGCTGCAGCTGAGCTAATGCCCCTGAGCTTGATGGGCGTGTTTTCCGCAGCCAGGCTGGTAAATTCAGCTCATGAATCTGCTGCAGCAGAGCCCAGCACACAGCTCAGCACAGGGCAGACCTTTTTCACTGTCCATCTGGCTGCAAAGTTACAAAATCTGAGAGTTTTCAACACAAGACCTGTTTGATTTTAAATTAGTAGAAGCTTGAGGTTTCTGGGGGTTGAATCTAGGGAAGGATCATAAGTACATCTTTTACACCAACTAAAAAAATTCATAGTTCAAGAGGAGCAAGAAATTTGCTTCAGGCCCACATACAGCCCTTGGGTTTGTCTTTCCATCCTCAAGCCTATGCACCTAAAGAGGTCAAAAGTCACCAAAAGTGTTTAAAAAAAACCCAAACCCAAAGAAACCCAAACCATCACCACACACAACTCAAATAGCACCTTCTGATAACTGTACAAATAAAAAGAAAAGGATCCATGCACTCCAAGTCCTAGGTCTTGGATTTTGCAGGGAAGTGCTGCCACTGTCAGGGATGGAATATTCCAAACAAGCAGCCTGACAGTGCCAGCAGGCTGTCAGAGCCACCTCTTAAGGCTAAACCTTGCCAGCCTGCCAAAGGCTCCAAGTAATGTGAGATCCAGATGCAAACTGTACCCATGAGCTTGATTTGTTCCTTTTAGAGAAAGCAAGAGGGAAAAAAAATGTGCTTTTATAAATGTGTTCCCCAGGATGCATAACCCAACACAGATCACTGTGGCTGTGTTTGGTGTTGATTTACAGCAGGATCCCCTGACAGCCTGGTGCCAGGGCTGGCAGCAGGAGTTGGGGATCCAGCGCCAGCTGCCAGGACAATGATGATTTCCACCATGCCAGACCCTGGGATTAGCTCAGTTGGATGGAGCATGGTGCTAATAATGCCAAGACAGCAGGTTTGATCCCTGCATGGGCTGCAAGAGCTGGACTTGATGATCCTTGTGGGTCCCTTCCAGCCCAGAATATTCTGTGATTCTGGGGTGTGCTGTGCCAAACAATCCAGCATTCCATAAACTTTTCTAAGCATTCCTCCTTCCTGCATTTGTTTATTTAAGTGTTTCTTTAGGGATTCATTGCTCAGTCCTGCAAGTAAGATTGAAGAATCTACCTTACCTTTCTTCCCCAGCCCCAGAGCACTCCTTCAGAGAAGCTGATTGCCTGCATCCTTTCTGGGGACTCAGGGAAGGGAGCAGTTATGAGCACTGACCTTGAAGGCTGAAGGCCAAGGCAGTGAGTCCCATTCCCATCCAGCACCCATGGCTCTTGCTGGGTCAGTTCTGGGTCCTTGCACAGCATGAGCAGTTCTGGCAGTGGCTGTCTGCAAAACCAGTGATTTGGCCAAGAGGGAGAGCTGCCAGAACCCTCAAAGGCAAGACCTTGGTCAGTGTTCCACTCTCCTTGCTGGATCCATGATTTCATGTGGAAGAACCAAGCTTTTTAAAGTGCTGCTTTTCCACTTCACGGCAGCACAGAAAGGGCCACAAGGGCCACCCAGACAGGGCCCATCAGATACTCTGAGAGAACAGACCTTCTATGCTGGAAGAGGTCAGTTTTGGAGCAGTTCAGTGAGAGTGACAGAGGCATTTGGGAGGGAAGAGGTATGCCCTTCCCACCTTCAGCATGCAGAAAACTTATCCAAAGCATTTATTTTATGAGATGTTTGTGTCCAGCCAACAGCACTGCCAAGATTGAGGTTATCCTCCATGACATTGTTTGTTCAAATTATTGGCTGTAAGCATTTTACAAGCTACTAAAAGAAGTAAAGAAAACAAGCAGATAAGTGATTTTGAAAACAAGCTGCTATTAAAGGCAGGAAGTGCACACACCCTGGCACCACTGCCTGTTCTTGGGGCAAGCCCTGCTCTTGCTGAAGGCAGCAGGACTTGGTCAAAACTCCATCCCTGAGAGCTGCGCAGCTCCCAGCCATGCCCCCAACACACACAGACCACCAGACTTGCCAAAAACAGGCACAGAGCCTTTATAGCCAGAGCAGCATCAGTGGCAGAGCAGCATTGCAGCAACTGAGACCACAACCGGAACCCACAGTCAGCTTTCATAATTTATCAGCACAGGTCATTTTCTCCTCACTTCTCTCAAACCAGTTGCAGTGATGAGCAGCAGATGTCAAGACACTTCTCCCAGAGCTTGTGGGAGAGAGTTCCCTCCTGTCTAACTTCTGCTTTATTTGTACTAATATAGTTGTAAATAGCCTGGCATTTAAAGGATGTGGGAGAATGCTTCACATTTCTCTTTAGGGTCTCAAGGTGGTATTCAGGAAGATTTAGGACTCTGTGGAAATTTTTGTAGAGTTACAGAGCACCCAAAGGGTCTCTTTCCAGAGATTTTTTAAAAATAAAAATCCTCCTCTCTTTGTTATTTTGAGCTATAACCACTGCAAACAGCCTTCCCACTTTTTAAGTGCTTTTACTAGAAATTCCTCTTATGTTCCAAGAATACTGAGATACACACGAAAGAGAGTTCACCAGCTAGATAAAGCTTTGGGTGTTTCAGATTATTTCTGACATTTGCATATTCCATAGTATTTAATCAATCTTTTAACCAACAAAGCTATTAAGTTATTCTACTAATTCCATCTTCTCCCAACAAAAAGTTTAAAGACTGCAAACCTTGCTCTTCTAACTTATTAGACCAGCAAGGCCATCCCAAAGCAGAAGTTTTGACTACTGCCTCGATCTTCTAAAGAGAATTCACCTCCTTAAAATCTACAGTATTAGGCAAGGCTCTTGACATCAGCTACAAACAATTTCTGAAGGGGATGAGCTGGGCTATAAATCCCAGATGTCAGATAAATCAGTGACTGAAAAAAGGACAAAAACACAACCATGGCCATGTGGTGGGTGGAATACAATTTAACAGAAGACCTGCAGTGGTTCAGCTTTTCCATTAAAGCCGGGTGGATGAGGCACCTCAGCCAAAACACATGATGCACTCCAGAAACCCTCCAGGCAGATGGAGTGAGACAATCAGAGTCCCTGCACGTGGACCACAAAAAGCTGAGCCTGGAAAAGAGAACCCCAGAGCAGGATGCTAATATTTGAACAGACCATAAAGGGAAAGTTTGCTAAAAAGGCAGGTGGAGGAAAATCTCATGTGTCAGTTCTTCTCAAGGAGCACATCCTTACCTTCTCTCTGCAGCACTTGGTGTGGCAGTGACTGCAGTAGAGATGCTCAGGAAGCTGGAGCAGTGTTGAGCACAGGAGCACTGGGCACTGCAGCACACACAGGACATTCCTGTGGCCACTCTCTTGGACCAGCACTCAGCCCCCAGTAAAGGTTTGGCTCTCCACAGTGCTGAGTGTTGGCATAGCACTGCCCTGCTTCCACCCCAAGGGCAGCTGCAGCCTGGGCTGCCATCGGTAAGTTTGGGCAAAATCCTCTCAAGGCAGCTGCCACCCCACCTCCATGCTTTGTGGAATCCTTACAGGGAGAAACTGGAATTGCCAAAGCTGGGACAAAGTGTAAAAATCTGGTCACTTTGAGACTTATGGGTTTCCTTGGCTCTATAGGCTCTAAAGCAAGGAAACATTCTGCAGCTGCATGGTCCTGTTCCACCACAGTGTTTGAGTCCAGTTAAGCAACATCTGGCAGCAATGAGCTCCAAGAGCTGCATGCTTTTTGTCTGAAAATTTCCAATATGAAATCAAGGAGAGCTACACTACAGAGAGCCCTGGGCTTTACTAAGAGCTAGAACATGGTAACACTGCTAGAATTACAACCAGAAATAAACCCTGTGTAGAATAAAAGGGACACCAGAGCAAGAGGTACATCTTTTTCAGCCTGAGCTACAAACTTCAGCTAAAGGCAAGAGCATTCCCCAGCACACAGTGCAGCTCACTTGTCCTACACAGAGATCAGCAGAAACCTGTCTCCTTCACAGGGTTGCACTGACAAAGTAATGGAGGGATGGAGATTCCCAGCTGTGCTGCATCAGGAGGCAGGAGAAGCCATGGAGACCAAGCAGCAGAACACCAAACCAAGGTGATGTCCTTGGAGGAGCAGCCCCAGCTGAGCCAGGAGTACAGAAAACAAAAATTCACCCACCAAAACCTTTGGGCTGACCCCAGACACAATCAGCTGGATGGGGTGAGCAGTGCACATTTCCACCTTCCTCTGGGGCTCCCAGGACCAACCCTGGGCATGGTGCCAGCACTGCTGCTCATGGTGGAAACCAGATTTTGGCTTCCAATAACACTGCACCAAAGCCTGTCTAACTAAATAAATGATGTTGTTTACAGCTGGAAGATGGTCTCCATTACACAACATGATCATCCTGGCCAAGCTTCCAGGGAGAAGCTGTTCTTCAGGGGATTGCTGCTTGAAAAAATGAAGAAGAAAACAGAACTAGCTGAAGCCAATATAGTGATTTAACAGCACAGGAAACATAATCTGCTTCTGCTGAGAAAACAACAGAGCTGCAAACTTGTCCAGGTCACACTTACTGTTGGGCATACTGTATATTTGGGGGTTTAGCCACTGTCTGGACAGAGCTGGCAGAACAGGGGACAGAAAGAAAACCCAACCTGTAAAAAATGAAAAAAAGAAAAAAGCTGAGCCAGACCGAGAAATTAAGAGCAAGGAAATGCACTGGAAGGCTGACAAAAGGTGCTTCAAGCACATCAGAACACATGAGAACTCCAGCAGAGAGAAGTGGAAAAGAAAAATTTAGAGTGACAAAAACAAGAGCAGCAATTGTGCCACTAATGAGCCATCAGCTGCAAGCCCTGGGTCTGGTCCTCCTGCAGAATGATCAGCCTGGAGATTGCTAATCCCTGGCTGCTGAGTTCATCAATCAGGACCCCAAATGCACTTCCCCTTTGCACTGTGGATATAGGATAAAAAACAGGGCAGGGCAAGGACACAGATTTTTAAGGACCCAAGTCCAGCTCCAGTTGCTCAGTGGCATCTTCAGACCTGCTGGAGATGAGCAGTGCCCTGGGAAGGACAGTGTGCTCTTGGGGTGCTCCAGCTTTCAACCACAGGGTTCATTTTTCACCCCTCATAGGTTGCTCAGGGCTCATCCCAAGAAGAGGCACTGCCAGGACACAGCACTCCCCTGTGCTTTCCCAGAGAAAAATGTCAGAGAAATGTCTCTCATGTCAGAGAACATGAGGCTTGCACAGCTCCTGGCAGTCTCCCATTTTACTGCAGGGGAGTCACAGCCATCACCAAGGGACATCCCTGAGCCTGGGGCATCTGTCAGTGTGTGCAGCCTCTGTCAGGGTGAGAGCGCTCACCTCACACCTGGATGGCAGAGCCACCTTCCACTGCCTTTGCTGAAGCTCCAGCTGGAGAAAATCACAAAAAATCCTCCCAGAAAAGTTTTTTTTTGAGCCATCTTCCAAGCAGACTCTGAGAATGGTGATAAGCCTTGAGCAGGAGCCTGTCCCTGACAGCTGCCAGGGGAAGTCTGTTACCTGTTGCTGCTTGCAGAGGGCAGGAGGTGAGAAAAACTACTATCAGATCATGACCCTGGGCTGAGAAGTCTCCCTGCCTCTCAGGGCAGCACTTAATCAGCTCTGACGTGCCTAAACACTTAATCCCTACGGGGCTGCAGCAGGAGGAACCAGCTGATTTATTTTCACTGTGCACAGTCCAACCAACCCTGCCCTGCCTGTGGTTCACCTGCCCAAAAGGTACATGCTCTTTTTCTTGCCTCCTCCTCTACTATCCATCAGGTATTAGATGCTGTGGCTGATGTGTGGCTGGTCATGTTCTTTCTCGTTATATTTATATTTACTTGTGCACCGAAGGCTGGGCTGAGTCTGAATGTCTCCAATTCATGCCCAAGCATGTGCAAATGTACACCTGATGAGACCATCCTCTGCAACAGATCTGGACTGAAAACCCTTCCTGGAGAAATAGCACCATCCACCATCTCTCTAAACCTCTCCAACAATTATTTGCGGATTCTCAACACCAACACCTTCAGAAACCTGACTTTCCTTCACAGCCTCTGGCTGGATGGGAACAATCTGACTTTCCTGACCCCAGGAACTTTCCATGGTCTCAGCAGGCTGCAAGAGCTGCACCTCAGCAGGAACTCACGCCTCACCTACCTGCACGCAAACACTTTCAGAGGACTATTAAACCTCATCAGCCTGGATTTGTCCCACTGCAACATCTTCGAAATCCACCCACTTCTATTTTCACACTTGCCTTCTTTAGAAAGGCTTGATTTAGCCTCCAATAACATGAGGTATGTCCCACAAGCCTTTAGGAACCTCTCCAACCTCACGAGGCTGTCCCTGGAGGGAAACCACATAGAGGCCATCGGCAGAGATTCCCTGAAGGACCTGGAAACCCTGAATGATCTCAATCTCAGGAAGAATCGGATATGGATCATCCAAAATGGAGCTTTCTCAAAGCTTCTCAGACTGGGCATGTTAAATTTAGGCCACAACTTCATCACTGATTTGCCTAATCAGCTTTTTGAAGGATTGATCCAGCTCAAGACCATGCACCTTGAAGCCAACAGAATCACTGCTGTGGACTGCACCTTCAGGCAGCTGCTCAACCTGAGAAACTTGTACTTGAACAACAACCAGATCTCCTCCATCTCAGACTCTGCTTTTTTGCACCTAAACAAGCTGCACTTCCTTCACTTGAGCAAGAACAACCTCAGCTCGCTGCCTGTGCGCCTGTTCTCCTCCCTGCCCAGGCTGAGGTACGTGTTCCTGTCCCACAACCCCTGGAGCTGCGACTGCAGCGCGCTCTGGCTCCGGCGCTGGACGGCCGCGCTCATCCAGGGGCTGGACTGCGCCTTCCCGGGCCCTGCCAACGCCACAGCGGCCCAGCAGCCCCTCCCTGGCCTCCTGGGGGCCTGCCCTGTGCCTCTGGAGATGGCCTCCGAGGACAGGTGCAGGGTGGCTGGCACCAGCGTGGCCCCCAGGCGCCCCGCCCTGCCCGGCCAGCTCATCCTGCTGGCACTTGCCTGCCACACGTGGGCATGGGGCACCCTGCTGGCCACCTTTTAATGGTGATTCAGTGTAGCAGGCTCCGGGCCTGCCAGGGCTCCATGGAGGGAAGAGGCCTAAAGATAGGAAATGCCGTGTCACGGTGAAATAGCCGCCTTTCGGACCCCTGCTTGTCTCTCTGTAACCCCATAGGTCACTTTCCCTTAACCTCTGCTCTTGGACAATTTTGGATCCCCCTGTACCCCATATAATGGGCTGGTTTAGCCCATTCTGGTTAGAAGAGCCATCACTGGAACCCTTCACAGAGCCCAATAAAGCCATCGCTGTGGAACTCCAGCTGCCTTCTCCTCTCTCGCGTCTGCCTTTCGGTCGGCCTGCAACGGTGCCTTAGCAAGCAAAGAGCTGAAAATCACTAAAAAGAGCTGATATCCCTTAAGCTTGCTAAGGTTGCCTGTGGCTAAGAGCAGCCTGGGTACTCATTCAGTCTGCCCCCAAAGGACTGAGCTATGTGCTGCCTGCCCAGGGGCAAACCTGCCCAGCAGGAGGCCAGGACATTTCAGTTCTAAAGTGGAGGCTGATTATTTGTTTTCTTGAATTTTGTTGATGAGCAATGGTTTTGATGGCAGATGGATTTTATATGCAAATAAAGAAATTTCATTATATAGGAATATATTATTTCCTTTATGGGCAATAGTCTAATCTGAAATGCTAACATCAAAATTCAATGCAAATGCCCACATTGGCAAGTTCAGGGCTGGGGCTTGTGCTGGTGATGTGGGGCTGGGAAGCATGTTGTATTCTGCCCTCTCCATTTCCCAGCTGACCACAGCCAGGTGTGACCTCCCTGGGAGGGGCTGCCTTCCTGTACCCAGCCCACACTGGGCATATTGTGAGTGAGTACTGCTGAAATAGGAATAAATTGCACATGCTCCATGTCCTGAGAAAAGGCCCAGTCCATCAGCATCACTGTGAGCATGTGGTGCCTTCCCAAAGCAGCTACAGGGGGATCTTTGCTGCTGGAATGTAAGACAGTGTGGGAGGTGTGGGCAAAAACACCATTATGTAAAACATTTTATCACCCAGGGGTTCCTCACAGCACTGAACCTCAGCTAATGTTGCTCTGCATTTACCCCTGCAAGGAGGCCATTTGTCTCAGGGATGGTCTGTACAAGTTGTGTTTCCCTGCATGCTGTTAAGGAGCTCTGTCCCAGCACAATTCCAGCGCCACATCCCCAGTCTGCCTCCCTTCAGCTGCTGGGAGCCAAAGATCAGCCTTCTCTGTCCTCCCAAATGGAATTTTCCATTTGTGCAGGTATATTAAAAGCCCTTATCTAATGTTTACTGGATGCTCACAGAAGGAAGCTAAGGAATGTGTGCCAGACACACCACATTTGTCCCTGTCCTTAGAGGAATTACCCCAAGCTGATAAGAGAAATAAACCCTTGTTTAGGGCTGAAAACACACAAACCTGCACAATTTGACAGGGGAAACCTGCCATGGAGTGCAGAGCAGGACCAACCTTTGCTGTTACACCAGGGAAGGGACAAAGTGGGGCTCCACAAAACCACACGTGCTGCACCTCATTGTATTTGTGGTTAGGTTTGTGCAAAGCATTTAATGGTCAATACAATAAATTTTTGCTTACATTGTCTGTGCTGTTTCATCATCTTCACTTCCCTCAGCTTCACGTACTTTGAGAAGTGGTGGAAAAATACTCCAGCTGGTTTCTTGCTTTTGAAGTACTCTCTATCAAGCTGCAATAGAAAAAGGCAGAAGCAAAAAAGCAAGCAAAGTCCACCTCAGCAATTTCTTAAGTCCCTAAAATATTCAAATTTTTCCATTGAATAATACAAATTGGTGAAAAAATTATATGGACAAGAACCTTGTCTTCTCTGAACACTTTGAGAAAACATTCCTTCCACTTTTACACCACCACCTCATTAAAGAGTAACAGGAACACAACTAAATTGCTTCCTCTGTGCTATGATAAAAAGTCACAGAAATATTTAACAAGTTATACACAGTATGCTCAGGGAGAACATGTGGCCAGATTTTTAATCCACAAAAAATGAAACTTGCAAGGAATACAAGAAGGCCAGAAAACACAGACCCTGAGGAGGCAGTCTGGGCTGGCAAAGACATTTGAAGGAGGACCTTAAGATGCAGGATAAGAATGCACCCAGCAAGGGCAGCAGCAAGTCCAACCGTTTAAAAAAAATTCAGTATGAACAAAGCTGATGCTGTTAAAAAAACCTTGCAAACAAAAAGCATGTAATTGAAGAAGCAAAACAAAGTATAAATACTAACAAATAATTTAATATTAAAGAGCAAGAAGAGTTGCAGGAAGAAGGAAACGTGCTGAAGTTTACACCTCCTGTTGAAAATTTTAGGTGTGTTTGACAAAACAAACTATTTGAAAACCTGCTTGTTAAGAGTGCTCAGTGGAGAGAAAGCACTGGGTTTGTCTTGATTGCCCTGCACTGGACCTTCAGTGTGAGAGATCCACTTTGCTTGGACCCCAAACTATTCTTTCTTAAATACAACCAGCACAAGGAGATGCTTTCTCATTCTGTAATTGTCAAATTACCCATTTCTCCCCCTTTAACCTGGTACCAGAGGCAAAAGAGGCAAGACAGTACAGATGCACATGGCCACTTCCAAAGTCCAAGAATTTTGACCTTAATCACACCACACCCCCAGCCAGTGCCATAAATCACCAGAACAGTTTCAGTGGGATGGCTGCGACTCTACTTACGGTATATCGCTCCATCTTGAGTGAAAACATGCAATTTCCTGTGGGAAGCTTTGTTAACATACTTCTCTTGTAAAAAAATTGTACCAGTGGAAAGTTTCCAGGCAGCTCTGCAAAAGGCTTCATGCAGGGAATCACTGGGGTGGTGTTCTGACACCCCACACCCAGAGCAGGGAGCACTCCCAGCCTGTGCCACCCCTGCAGATGGCAGGGCTCCTGCTCATCTCCTCCTTTTCACCTGCCCTTTTTTCATCTCCTACACACAGGAAAATTAATTCCCTTTCACTAAATTAGTGATACAAACAGTCATACAAATGTTAACCTCTGAAGCCCCCAAGGCACAACACCACAGCAGCTGCTGCTTCAAACAAACTTTGCTTTTCAGGGGCCTCTCCCTGCTGTGCTGCCAGCAGCACCAACCCCTCACCATGCTCTGAAGGACCAGTACCTGGCATCAGATTTACATCAAGCCAATAAAGATGAAGACTGTGTGTGGCACCAGCTGCAACAGAAGACAGGCTGCCATGCTGGGTCAGTGCAAATAAGGAGAGAAGCATGTATTTAAATGTTTTTATTTCAACTGATGCTTTGCCACCATATTACATCACTTTGAATAGCTTGGAATAGCAATATGATCTCAAAATATAGCAAACAGCTTGCCAAAGCAAGAGAATATGAAATCCTATGGATACAGCATCTTCCTTCTTTGGCGACAATGCTTCCTTCCCTTTATCTCTAAAAATAATTTTATATTCCAGCACATTTGCTGTTCACTTTATTGAACCCTGCTGTTTATACCATTTGCCTCTTCCCTGCACAAAACCTCTCCACAATGTAGTATGGTTTTGTATCTAACAGCATTTTAAATAAAAAAGTTATAGTTTTCATGCAGATTTTTGTAAAAATTATTTTCTAGGTGCACAGAACTGAACCAAGATGCATACAAAAATGCATTCACTTCCATTCTCAGGTGTAACCGTGCCATCAGCAACATGATCATGTTACTGCAAGAGGTCCAAGGATGGTGGTATTATCATATGCAGTATAACCTTAAAAAACAAACAAACAAAAAAACCCCTTTTTATAAGCAGCGAGAGAAAAAACTGCCATGCTTTATTTGTAAAGTAATCAAAATAGTTAGATGTACAAAAAAAGCACCATGTACAAAGAATACCAGAGGAAGTACATCTTCCTAATTACACATTTCTCATTTAGCATTGCGAGCTGGCCTGCAGGTCCCAACTTGTACTGTAGATTTATTTGCAAAATTAAGGATGTGGTCAAACCTAAAATATGCTTGGACTGTATGATAGAAATTAAAGTGGACTGCAGATAGAAATTAGATTTGTTTCCATTACAACTTATACCAACCACCTTATAGCCCTCAAGGGTATAAAACCACACATCAAGTATTTGAGAAATAATGGAGTGAAAACAGCTCCAGAGCAATATTGCAAGATGCAGGTCTGCTATGAATGCATTTCTGTGAGCTCTTGATAAGTTAAACTTTCCTTTGGGAAAAGAGCACGTCTGTTGGTTATAACTCCTCCCCCTGAGAATTTTAATAAATTTGTCTTGCAAAGCAAAACAAAGTCCTTTGAACTTCAACAGTTCCAAGGCCAACAGCATTTCAACGTGGTCACAGCCCATCTGCTACTCATGCACCCAGGGTGGCAGGTTGGGTTTTTGTTGCATTTTGGTTTTTTTTCTTTGCGTGGATCATCCCTTTTATACTCGCTTCATTCCTCTGCCCATCAAGCAGGCGAACACGGTCATGACCATCTTTGGCTTCACCTCCACAAGATCCTCTGGAAGAGCATAAACTCTGGCACCAATTCTTCTTGCCATGGACACAGCATACCTATTCACCATGGAAAGATAAGGTGGTCAGAATTGAGACTGCTATCAGTAAATGGCAAGTCAAATCCTGCCCCATGCAACACAATTTCACCTATTCTTTATTGAGATTCAAGATATGGGACAGTTTATTCACACCACATCTTTTTGTTTTACAAGTTTTGCTCATTTTTTGCTGTTTTCCTTTTCCACAGTAAAGTGTTTTTAATGTGCAAATTGACCTTTGAATGTCAAGTCCACTTTACTGACAGTTAAAGAATTTTAATTAATATTTGTTAGGGCTAATAGCATATATAATGAAGGATTAATCATGTAACATTTCCTTTTCTGTTTGCTCCTTATGAATAACAAAGTGAGACTATTATCTGCCAGAAATTTTGCTGTCATTCTGCCACTGCAGAACAGTCACAGAACACACATTTCAAAGGCATGCTTTAATATGCATACTTTAAACTTGACAATCTGTGATGATTCAACAAGACATAAGACATACAAGAGTTCAATTTCAAAACTCCAAGCCACCAGCTGAACACTTCAAATGCCTGAACAAACAGGTGAGAAATAGAGTATCACTGGTCAGAACTGCTGGAACTGTTCTGCATTTCTCTCAGTGAGCCAGAGCTCAGCCAACTGCTCCCTCCAGTGTCACGGGCAAGGACAGCAACTCCATTTCATTAAGTGCTGCCTGTGTCAAAACTACTGTGCTAAAAGAGACTGAAAATCACAGCAATAAAATGGTCAAAACACCTGCAGCTTGAGGCCAGTACATTGAATGTGCACCCTTTCAATGCCAAACAGCTTTTGAGAGAGCAAACTCACTTAGCGTTATTTTGCTTGTCATCTTCCGATAGCTGACCAGTCTTTACGAGGTCATAGTTGATACAACCAGGCTGGATGGCATCAATTAAATCCACAACTGCCAAGCTTGTGCTGATGGTCTTGTCCTAGAGAATGCAGGGACAGAGAAGTACAGATGAGTGTCCAATCCTCAAAGCATAATTCTCACCTCAATTCAGCTGCCCTGCAACATGCAACCAATGAAGTTTTAAACAGGCCTTTTCAAAGCAGCAGTGTTAGTGACTATTCCCAGGCAGACCAGAGGGAAAACCAAACTGCTGCCTCAGCTTTGGTGATAATACAATACTCTTACTCCAATTTACTGCAAGTGCTCTGGAAATCCAAAGAAGCAATCATTGTGCAGGCAGCAGCTCTGCCCTGCTGAGCACAATGATCACCTCCAAATGCACTCCAGCTCCAGCCCCTTTGCTCGCCAGCATCTCACCTCACCCAACTCTGCCCCAGATCCTGATCCCACCTCCCCCCCCACCCCTTCCTCAGGCACTATTCCCCACTATGGGCACCTCTAAACATTCTCCTGTCTTGTAGCTTGAAGCCACTCAGTTCCCAGCACAGTCAGAATCCTGTCCTGTTTAAACTCCTTTCTAAGATGCCCCTGCTGTTCCTCCAGCCAAGGAAAAAAATTTTGGGCACTTGTCTCCTTTTGTAGGCAAGAAGGGAACCTGTACCTTGAAGTTCTGGATGGAGGTGGACTTGCCAGCTTCTTTCAGGGTCTGGTTTACCCAGCTGACTATAATGTCATCGTTGGCTTTCTGACCATCACCCAGGTCCTCGAGGACATTCAATGTGTACCTGAGAACCAGCAGAGAGAACAAGATTAGGCACAGAGCCAGGATAAAGCCATGCAGCCAGGATGCAACATGAGCCATGGCAGCTTGGAAAGCCTTTACATAGTCTCAGCTCTGGGTTTGGAGTTTTTTTTTAACTCCTTTAGCAAAAAGAAAGAACCATCTATCTTATCTGAAGTGCGATTTCTGTGAAAGCATTAGTTTTTCTAGCATTTCATGTCCTTTAATAGGAGCTCACAAAATTGCCTGGGCTCAGGACACTTGTTAAACTGTTTTATCATTGAGCATTTGCTCCATTACCTAAAAGGTGTGGATTACCTCAGGAGTTGGCATTCAGACCTCTAATGTCAAATTAGGAGCTACCACACACCTTTTTTCCAGACATATATTTGTATAATCTCACAATTCTTCAGAACTAGGTAACAGGAAGATCAATTTTATCTGCTATTATGTTTCTTCTTTCCCCCATTCAAATGCAAAAGAGGCCTATGAAGCAGCCCCAGAATGTTTACCTCTCAATTTCCAATTAAAAATCAGAACATAGAAGTTGTGTAATGTTACTGCTCAGGGTTTCTGCTTGTGGACCACACTTGAGCAGGTGAGAGAGGTGATCCCTGTCACAGGATGACCACAGGTCCACCAACAGGCTGTCCAGAGGTGTCTGCTCCAGCCTCTCATGTGCAGATCTATCACAGTTTTGTCTGAGACACCCCCCAAAAGACAGAGGTTTTACAATCATTCTGGGTGACCTGTTCCAGTACTGCAACCCTCTCATGGAAGAAACTTCTTAAAGTCTGTACCCCATTCTCAAGTTTCACATTTGAAAGGGGTCCTACCTTCTCATCAACTGCCAGACCAAGGCCAGTGTCAGCGTTGGGTTTCCATCATTCAGATCTTGCCCTCCAATGCCAACCAGGGAGAATTTAGCTGGATGCTTTCCCAAGTCTACAGCGTAGTTACAGTTTTCCAGCTACACAGAACAAGAGTTTAAACAGCAAAATCACTCACAAACACCTACACTTGACTGGAAACCTCAAAAAGGAAGTTTTAGTGTCCATGGCTTCCTTTAAAGTCTTTTGACATGTTTACCTTTTTCATATTTGCTCCAAGTTTAGGGTATGGAGGCTTGTTAACCTTATTCCAGTCAACAGGAACTTTGATCTTCTCATATAATTGTAGTATTACCAGTGCATCTTGGAGATCACTAAAGTGGAAAACACGGATTAAGTCTAATGCTTCAAGATTTGAGCGCACTCTGACTTTGTCACACCATGAATGATTACTATTATTTACAGGTGTTTACAATCTCAACAACAACAATAAAAAGAAAAAAAAAAAAAAAAAGCTGTGTCTCTCAAGAGCCTCAAGCTTACCCATAGAGGTGATTTACGTGGGGGTTCACACCCAGGGAGTTCATCCAGTTGCGGAAGGTCCGTTCCTCACGCGTCTCTCCTACATGATGGAAAACAGGTTCAGTGCAAATTCTGCAAGTTCAAAGCTGAGCAGGGATTTCCACCCTGCAAGGCAGGGAGCTTTGAGCAGCAGAGCTCACCAGGAGGTTTTAAGCAGAGAAAGAGTATTTTTTTCTCTTATAATTTTTTTCAAAGGAAGAGGGTGACCCTGCTATCTAGTCTTGGAAGTCATTTTGATTTCCTCAGGCCTCAGAAGAGCCTTTTGCACTTTGCAAGAAAAAGGAGCAGAAAGGTCTTTCACATGGGTGTTAGCTAACTGCTGTCACAGCCCAGTCCCAGCTGTGCCAACAATTAGCATTCCCATGGACATCTCACTGCATTTCTGAGGTTTTCTTGCCCATCACAGGAAATGGCAAAACCAAACTCCCCGACATGGTGAGTGACGGGGTGCTGACAGTGTGCCTGCAGGTTCAGGCTCCACAACAGGGTCAGAGCAGCTGAACAGGCTGCCAGGTGCCCTTCTCATCTGCCCCAAATGAGTAAACACCCACTGCAGCACTGAAGCCTCAAATCATAGGTGTTTCTTCAACAGATACCTCTGCAGGGCACAACCTCCAGTGACACAACTGTTTACTTTAGACAGTCCCCCCCTGCCAATTTTGTGACTGATAAGGGCCATCACCTTCCAAGAGGGTCCAGTCGATGTCCTGGTTTTCAGGCTTGGTAAGTGCTGGGTACTTGTTGAACAGGTTGGCCACGAAGGCCAGGTTCAGTTTGGGGTTGCCACTGACCACGTCAGCCGGCGTGACGAACTGCCGGCAGCCCAGCCGATCCGCCTGCTGCAGCATGAACTCTGCCCTGCGCAAGTCATCCTTCTCCTGCAGGGATGCAATGGACAGCAGCTGTCATGGAACACACTGGGCTACACTGCACAGCAGAGGGGAAGCTCCTGACCACTGTCTGGAGCAATGTGACAAGTCCATGTTTGGCATCAGTCACTAACTGGGCGAAGGGATGAGGCACACACACCAACCCTTGCTGCTGTGCCATTGTCATGGCTTGTCTTGCTATCTTTCTTAGTATTCTTTTCTTTCCAAGCTCACATGCTGTCAAATTTTAATGCTTTTGGAACCTAGTGGTTCAAAAGAAGTCAATATGCTCCCAAATGGAGCAAGCCCAGAGGATTTTTCAATTATCTCTGTTAATTGGAGGGTAGTGACCAGGCTGGCAGCAAGCACTCCCTGGAGGTGTGCACATGGTCACTGACACTGTACACGCTCTAGAAATTGAGATACCAGGTTACCCAGATGTCATGGGGCAATGACAGGGTACAGGGAGCTCAGGATTCTACAGGATGAGGACATGACAGCCTGAATACTTACATTGAAACCCGACATGTTAATATCAATCCGAGGCTCTCCTTCTTTCTGCCCTTTGGGGGCAATTTGATTGAGGAGGTGGAAATAGGCTCTGGAATCCTGAAATGAATGAAAAAGGAAATTCAGCTCTCCTGCACAGCAGTGAATACACCATAACAATTCATTTCAAGCTCATTTTTAGCAAGTCACCATGCATAATTGGCTTATGTACCTTTACTGAATTGCCAAAATCTGTAAGCTTAAAAGAGAGCACAATGGTAGAAATCCAGGCAGCAGGAAAGGAAACAAAGGGAAAAGGTTAGAAACATTTAAGAAGACAATTATGTGGTTTGACTGTTTGAAAGCTGCCTTTGCTACAAGCTCTGGTGTCACAAGCTCTGGTGTCACAGCCACCTCTGCAGTGGCTGGAGGAGGCAATGACCCCATGCTGCTCCCACTCATGGCCCCCAGATGCCCCAAGGCAGCCCTAACCTCTAAACAAGGCAGCCATTCCTACTGCCACAGCAATGATGAAAATGGCTCAGTGAAGACAAATTCCAAGCAAAAAGCTGATTATAAGATGTCTGAACATTTTCTTCTGTGCCTGTGCATTAGCTAGAACAGCCTAGAGGAGAGAGGCCAGGGATGGTCACAAAGCAGGAGGAGCCAAGAGCAGTGGTGATTATTTATCAACTACATGTCCTTTTAGTCCTCAGCACTAAGGATATCATGGCAGCCTAGGGGAGGCACCAGAGAAGCCAACAGCTATCAGCAAAACTGGAAGTAATTTTGAAGTTGGAAATAAGAGTGACCGTGCACACAACAGGTCAGATCTATGATCCTCATACACTTCAATTATCAATTTCTTTTTCTACCTCAATCTTCTTTCTCCTACTTGAAACTGCTGGCCATGTGAATAAGCTCCAGAAAACTACTGAGACCAGTGTCCAGATGCCCCACACTGATCCACAGTCACCTTCCTCCATTTCTCACCAGTGCCCCCACGCACATGTGAAAAGCAGCTTTAGGAGTGCCCACTCCCATTCCTACTAAGCTCAGGGTGAAGAATAAGAGCTCTTGTTTCCCTTCCTCTCTCCAGCCCATGACATTTTAGATGAAATGCCATCACCTGCCAAGAGTATGGGGAAGTCTCACTCTCCAGTGAAGCATTTTCCCCTGTTATCTCCATCAAAATATGGATTAAGGACATTTGAAAACGTGTAAGCAATACCAGATTCATAGCTGATTAAAACACACAACAGCAGCACTGGAGGAAACAGAGAGTTCAACACTGGCTCACCCTCCTGGCAAGAGAGAAACAGCCCTGCAGGACCTCAAATACCGCATCCAAAACCCCCCTGGTAAGAGCACTCCGTGTGTTAGGCTCAAGAAAGGTCCTGCCTGAGGATGAAAGGCCTCATTTGCACATGCAAACACATCCCTGTCCAGCTCCCAGCCTTTTCCCAGGCACTGCAAACCAGGAGAGCTTTGGTACCTTGATATCTGTGCTGAAGTTACTGATTTTGTGCCAGCCTGCGTTTTCCAGGTGGTAGTTGGCCCATCTTAGGAGCAGCTCTTCTGGGGATAGCTTCATAAGGTCCTCCAGATTTTCACCATCACGAAGTAAGGCAGCCAGTGCTACAAGAAAAAGGATTGTGAGGGAAGAGTCAAACCTGCAGGCCAGAATTTGAGCTGCAGCAAGATTTCAGGGGGGTACAATACCAACCACTGATTATGTCAAAATATGCTGGGTATTAGCAGAGTTTTCCTGAGTTGGTTGTTACACAGAGAGGAGTATAAATGATCTAGAAATATATGTGTAAAAAAGTATGTTCCCTTTTCTTGTGTAACAAAATTCTCTGGACTTTGTGCGCAGTCTTTTAAGCTGATGACAGGAAGCAAAATGCAAATGCACTTCTATCTCAATGAAAAATGCTTCCAAGCAATTTCATAAGCACCATTTAAAAAAACCCAAAGGAGCCAAGATAAGCACCCTTTCAGCTGGCCAGGGCTTCCTCTGCCATGAATTTTCAATCTAAACCAAACAATGTCAACACTTCACGATGGGGAAGCTTAAATAAAAGACACTGAAGCCCTTCCACCCATCTGGATGCTCTGATAGCACATGCAGGAATATCAGAGCTCTTCAGATGATTTGAAAAGTTTAAATTTTGGAGGCTGTTATGCAGGACCAAGTGAGCACAGGGAGAGATCTGCAGCATCAGTCTCTCACCACCAAGGACAAAGTGAGAGCTCAAGCTGCTCCACTGACAGTAGCAAGGAGGATTTTAGAACCAAAAAACTACCACAGAGCTGAAACCCCCTTTTTAATTTTTTTTTGAGAAAGCTATGCAGTTGTCTATAATCCTAAAAGGATCCAAGAAGCAGCTTTTGCCACATCCCAGCACCATAGAAGCCTGCAGCTGGAGCAGCCTAGGGCATCACCCAGCAGTGCGTGCCCAGGCTCAAGCCAAGCTGCATCCTGACTTACAGGCTGGTGTTCAGGCAGCTCTCCAAGGCTGATACACATCACCAGGCTGGCAGAGCCCACCTGCACAGCTCCCAACAGGCTGGAGAACATGCAGCTTGGCACATGCCCTGATGATCCTCCTTCCAGCAGAGAGGAGGGAGGGAAGAGGCAGAGGCAGGGCTGGGGCTGGCAGCACAAGCCAGGCTGTGTCCATGCTGTAGAGGAATCACTCAGGATTTCATTACCTTCATTCCTGCTGAGCTCGATGTCAGCAAACAAGCCGATCTTGATGACCTGCCAGAGCAGCCCCAGGACCAGGTGGGGCTTCCCTTCCCTCAAGTCCTCTGCACCAATGTTGACAACATGGCAGCCGATGGCAGACGCAGAATTCAAGGCCAGGTTCAGGTTCTCCTGCAAACAGCAGAGCCCAGTCACACACAGCCCAGGGAGATCCTGCTTTCCCTTTCATCCAGCACCAGCACAGTGCAGGTTCCCCCCTTGTCCTTGCTCCAGCTCAGAGGAAACACTCCCAGCTGAAGTTTTAAGGGAGCTGTGTGGCAGAAGGCTGAATCAATAAGAACTGAACTAGGCACCAGGGTTTAATTTCAGCCTCTGGTATTTAGTTTCAGCATCTGAGTTAGTTGCATCTAGAGGCATCGACAAGAATAAGGCTAGAGAAGTGCTAATTTGCACACACAGAGGGATCCTCACAAAAACAACCTGCCCTAGTATGAAATGATTCATGGTTATCACCAATAACCACACTGTTTAAAAAAGACAGTGCTGTACCTAATCACCACAGCAGTATCACATGTGCACAACATTTCAGCCACTTTACCCATTTTGTCATTAATTCAACATTTTTTTTAACCATGCCCACAGAACTGTCAATTATGCATGGTACAAAACTGCATTTAATAATTAAACAGAAGCTATAAAATTTGCTCCTTTCCAACATTACACAATAATGCCTTGAGCCACCATGCTACATTCATTAATTCTATATTAATATGAATTTCAGAAGATAAAATAGAGAAATGCTTTATACCTGAATTATGAATGGTGTGAGCTTCTTCTTATTAATTGCTCTTTCATCAATTGTGTCAGGAACAGAAAGATTGATCATTTTGCTGTTAGGAGGAAAACCAGTGATATTTGAAAAACACTTAGCATTTAATCTGAACAAAACTCAATGCACTGTGACAATACTCACCACAGCACATTTCCTTTAGCCTGCTTGTTTTTGTGTAATTTTTTTTACATAAAAATCAAGACTGCATAAATCAGAAGTTAATATTTACATTATCAAGAATGTATTTGTAACTAATAGCTAAGCCTGAAACTTTAAACATGTTCCCAGCCACTACTGATCTCAGCTGCTGGAGCAAAAAGAGCACATGAATTATTCACAGTGTAGTTCCTGAACTAGTGAAGACTCATTGCTCTGCTGACATCCACTGCACATTCTAGTAAGAGAACAAACTTCCCCCTATTGTAAAGGTTTACTACTGCTGGCAAGAAAACCTGCCCCAAAAAAGAACAAACACTTGGAGAGCTCAGTGGGGAGCATGAGAGCACAATGAATTTTTAATCAACACCAAAAATGGCAAATTTAAACTTTATAGTATGAACTATTTCCTAGTCAGTTCAGTCTTTGCCTAAAGCCATTAATTACTTGAAACTTGGGAAATAAATAAACTAAAACATCCATCACGAGCTAAAGTTAAAAAATAAAAGCAGTTAAAGAGAAGAGGTAACTCACTTAAACTTACTTTGTGTATTGATACAGAGATCCTGAAATTCCAGGCTGATCCAGCTCTCCACTATATTAATTCACTTACAATAAAACAAATGAACCTAACCCATAAAACCAACAAAAATCTCATACACAGAAGGTTGCCGGTATTTAGCAGCCCTGGATGCCTTCTGTTCTCAGCATGTAACAGAATAAGTCACCAAACCTCCTTAGTGCAGTTATTAAAAAGAACAAGAAGACTCCCAGAAAATCCATTTTTGGGTTAATGCATAATAAGGTCACTAACATTCCCATGGAGAACACTGTCTGCCTAAACATCCAAGAGAATGGGTCATTTATCACATGTGCCTCTCCTCAAGCTACCCAGCACCCAGCTGAGTTTGCACCAGGACAACTCCTGCTCCCACAGAGCACCTTCTGCCCCCCTCAGCAAACTCAGTCTCAAGGCCAAACAAAATTCAGAAGAAAATATCAGCTGGCACCAAAGCTGAGGCATCACACAATGGCAATGAAAGCCTGAGACTCTTTTTATATGTGCAACACTTTATGCACACACACCAGTTACAAAACCAGCCTAGAATAGGATGAAAACTCCCCAAATTTTCAGAAAGTTATTTTGCTGATTTTTAACTTCTTTAATTCAAGAGCCATCATGACTTACCATAGCACAATCCCATCTCCCACAGCTTTGAACAGGTCATCTGTGTTTGGGTTCATCGGAATAACGTGCCGACAGTCGGGATCATTTTCCAGGGCTTTGTTTATCCAGTTTACAAAGGCATATTTCTCCTCCTCTAAGATAACCAATCATAAATTTAATACACGTTTTTTCATAACAAAGATTTTCCCGAAAGAAGCAGAGTACAACAGCCCCACTATCATTACCACACATTTTATTAGACATACAAAGTTTAAAGAAAGAAAACTCTCACAACTATCAGAACATTCCTGTTATTTACTTAACAACTTTATCATACTCAAGTGTGACACAAGGACTTCATCAGCAAGCAAATAAGAACACATTTAACTTATACACTATTAAATTTGCAGCACAGAAATTCTGTCCTGCTTTCCTGGTCTCACCTGATGTGAGACTACTCTGCTCTCAGAGAACTAGAGCACAGTACAAGGCATGGTGTGGTAGAAATGGGCTGGTTTTGGCATAGGACCTCCAAAAACCCAAGAGAAGAGTGAGAGGCAGAGTGGTACCTGAGTAGGAGTGCTGGGTGCCCTCGCTGGAGAGCTCTGAGGTGCCCCCAATGGCACAGATGCCTTCCTTCCTGTTAATGGCTCTCCGGAATGTTTTAGCGATATCGCTGCTTTTCACCTCTTGGAAAATCTACAATTGAAAGTGCTCTGTTAGGCAAGAAAAATCCATCTTCATAAACTAAAAAGGACCACAGAAGGAGCTAATTCTTCTCAGCTTTAAAGCAAACTTCACAGTAAAATCAGCAAACGTGAAGGGTCCAGCAAGGGTGTAGTGGTATTAAATCTGACATGGACAGTGGGCAGAGGCATCCCACTTTCCCAAACACACACTGCAAGTGCCTATTGAAACAGAAGCATTAGGCATGAAGTACCTTGCACAGATTTACCTTTACAAGTAGATTTCAAGAGACCACAAGAAAAAAACATGAAACCTTTTCAGTCTGAGCACGGGTAACACATGCAGCAGGTCCTGCAGGGCCAAACTTGAGAAAGCTGTGGTGCAATTTCAACCTTTTTGTGTAAGCCAGATGCTCATGTGACTGTGACTTTAGTTCACACAAAAGACTTCATCCACAACCCAGCAACAACTCTCTTTAAGCATGTAATAGTCAAATCTGCAATAAAGTGTAACAATGAGTGCTCCAAGTAAAGATTTCCCCTTCCTCAACAGCAGGCTTCACCCAACTGGTGAAACACCCTCTTGTTGGAGAGCAGAAGAGATGCTTTAGCACAGAAGACTGCACATGCCATTTGCACAGGTTGGATGCTACTGTTAATGGCCCCAAGGCCCTACAGAACTGAGCAGCTATTAGTAAAAAACACATTAAGTGGCTGGAAAGTCTGCTGTAACTCCCTCAGAACTAAACTAAATTAATTTAAACCAAGCTGAAAACACAGATGAAATGTGCAGAGGTTCTCTAAACACTACCCCAAAAGGACAATGAAACTACAGGGCCAGGCTGCTGGTTGTCACACCCTACCTTCCCTGTCCCTTAAACACAGGGAAGGTGGCAAGTCAAAATGATGATACAGCATAGTTAAATCATCCCCTGATGGCATGCAGAGGTTGATCAGGTAAAGCTGATGAAGATCTGAGAGTCCAAAAGTTGGGGGATTTCTGGTTGGTTGGTTTTAACGACAAGGATTTTGTTTTAGACCTATTTATTTTAAAATTTCCTGGGTTAACTATCTTCTTGAAAATGTGTGCTCTAATGCTGAGGTACCACTAAGTCACTTGGTCCCAATGTAAAGACAGTTCATGCCATTCTTTGTATCATAAACTCCAGCAAAAATGCTCAGAGCAAGAGTTCAGTTTGTAAAAATCATACAGCTAAGCATTGCTAATGTACACCTCAGCTGCCCTAAGACATTTTGTCTTTACTCAGTCATTGGTACCTTTCAAATGTGACAGAAGAGATTTATTTCCTCCTTCCTAGTGCAAAGTTAAGAGTTATGGACCAGCTCAAACCAACAGCTGAAACATGCACCCAGCATGCAAGTGTTTACAAACTGCAAACTCCAACTTACTAGTTGGCTCCGAACTCAAAAAGTTCAGAGGGTCTGAAAACAATTAAGGAACAGAAATGAAGATAAATTAAGAAATATCAAGAAGACTAACTGACATGAAAACAGCTCCCTCAATGTACTGCACATACTTTAATTACTCCTTCAGCATTCAGTCAGAGCATCAAAAGGATGAAAAACAAACATCAAAGAAGTCTTGCACTTTTGTAAAAATTAATAAATATTTAAATTCTGGCCTATTTCTACTAAAAAAGACTCATCTTCCAACTTGTACTCATCACCTTATTCCCGGTTTTTCCTTTTCCAGGCAAGAGATTTGAATTTTCCTCGATTAGCACCTAACACAAATCCAAGTGTGTCTTGAGATGCCCTTTCAACTCTTTAGCAAATACTTGTAGTCCCACTAAACCAAGAAAGGAAATTATACTGATACACAGGGAAAACAAGCATTCATCTGTGTGCCTGGAAAAACTGAATAGCTTCCAGTAAATACTGCAAGCTTGGATCATTACAAGTCTTTCTTTCCAGTTGTCACATCATGTGGAAACAGTATTTTGGCCTCCAATGAAGCGATCACACAGTAAAACCACATGGATTCTTTTTGGTTGGCTGGTTGGCTTTTGTTCAAAAACCAACCAATATTTCTCCTCTGTCCAAATCTAAGGGCTGTCAATAATAGTACAAAAGACTGATGATATACAGATACCTGTACAAAGAACTTATTTTTACATGGCTAGAATGATGAGTTTGTCAAAAGAAAATTAGGATTAGGGTAAGTGGCTGAGAAGTCAGGTTCAATCTCTTCTATGGTCTTCCTTAGCTTTGTCTAAAAGGGGCCCCTCAGGCTGCTGGCAATTCAGAAATATCACTTACATAGACAAACTCTTCAAAACTAATCTTCCCATCTTTGTTCTTGTCACCATCAATCATGAGCTTCTGGATGATCTCTCTCACTTTGTAGCCAGGGAGAGGCAGGCTGGCCTCCTTGAACAGCTCGTGCAACTCGTAGTCACAGATGAACCCATTGCCGTTGAGGTCTGAGGAAGAGAAGAGGCAGCAGAAGAAATGTCTGTACCTGGCAGAACTGACTCCCAACAGAGGGGCAAAATGTGACCCCCCCATGTCCAAGAGCTTCATGGAGAGCAACCTGCACATTAGGGACCTGCTGAACCCATGGGCACACAGCAGGATGGCCACACCAAAAATAAAGTATCAAGGAGTACATTGTTCAAAGGACACCCACAGGGACCAAAGGCACGCAGTAAATACACACAGCACATCCTCAGAGAGTGCCCCAGCACAAGTCCTGGGAACCCTCCAGCTCTGGCAGCAGCAGCTTTGAAGCAGGACTGCCCACGATGACTCTGGGCACATGTGACCAGTCTGGTGTTAAAGTTTCACAACAGAACATCTGTATTTTCATAAACAATCTCCAGAATGTCTCTTTTAATGCCTAAATACCACAGCCCTTGCATGTTAAAAATAGATGGTCATGAAACACAGCACCTCTTATATGCTGAACTAAAAACACCAAGTCAGCTCTGCAGTTGCATTTTTATCATGTCGTCAGTGATATTCTCCATTTAACACTGACAGCAAATTGCAGATATTTTATTGCTGCCCAAGAATGCTCTGCCAGGACATTTGCTTTCACAGTCTATCACCAAGCCACAGCAGCACCATGTGTTTAGTCAGATAGTGTCACCTATCTGAGGAAGAAAACAAGAATCTAGTGTGACACTGGAGCTCTGCACATTACAGATCCCAACCTCTTGGGGACATCACCACATCTACTGACCACACATGGCAAATCCAGCACCCCCAGACCTTCTTCAGGCAAGTGAGGTTTTCCAGCCACTGTGGAGAGGCAGGGGTTGGGTGCCTCCTTCCCCAGGATGAGCAGAGTGCTGCTCACAGCAGAGCCAGCACCCAGATTTCAGCAGAGCTGGGTCCACAAGCAGACAGAGCATTTGAAGTAGTTGTACAACCCAGATTCACACCCCAAGACATAAGTATGACCCTCCAGCCCCATCTCTGGGGAGGCAGGGATTCAGGGCATGTTGTGCTGGTACTGGCTCAGTAACAGGATGCTAAAATCCCTTTGCTGTAGGCAAGTGCTACAGACAGCCCAGGGAAGTTAATTTAGTGCCTGAAGTGCTGCACCAGCCCCAGAATTTAGTTTTCTTCAAGAGGGAACCTCACCACAGCCACTGGGGTCAGTATTTATGCTTGAAGGGAGATACTTCCAAGAATAAAGAAAACAATCAGGATTGCTCTACGGTCCAGGGTTATTTTTTTTAACCAAATTGTGGAGGTCAATTTAATTTTAATGAGGATTCTGTGGTTTTTAGATTTTGTTTCACAGCAGTGTTCCAGCAAGCAGCACGTTTGCACCACCACTCCAACCACTGCACCACCAGTCCTCATCTTCTAGATCCACACGGGAATATGGGATTTTAAATTTGTTTTTACCAGTTAGCAAGAAAGTGAAACTGCTCAGTGGCAAATACCTGAAGTATATAACCAGAGCAAGCCTGTGCTCCCTCCTACACCCCAGTTTCTGTGTCTCAGACTAAGGAAGAGCATCAATTCCAGTGGAATAATAAATACACTGAACTACTTCAGGAAAAGTCAGTGTTTACAGTAGTGCTGAGGAATAAAGTGGTTTGGGGCAATGATTAATGATAACAATAGGCTGCTCTCTGGCCCTCAATTTTAGAATTTTATTCTGAAATAATACAAGCTTACAAAGGCAAGATTTATTAACAGTCCAGCCTGAGATGTCATGAGCAAACTATTTCCCCTCTAGATAAATCACGGCTTCTTCTGTTACAGTATTTTTATTACTGAATCTAACTTTACAATATGCATCTTTTCCCCTCCTTACAGCCAGTGAGGAAAATAAGTCAAGAAGGGATTTCCTAATCTCCAGGGCCTATGAACCTAAAACAAAACTTTACTTTCACCCTCAGCCCGCAGCCAACTCCCTTGCTTTTGCCTGTGCCTGACTGAACCAACCAAAATTCCTCAGCATGCTGCCAAATTAAGCAGGTAAATCCAAAATCATATGTTTATCACTTCTTCCAGTCAATCCACCACCTAAGTTTTACAGCTACCCCAATGTTAAGAGTAGATGTAAACAGCAGGCAAAGGACAGAGAAAAATAAGACTTCAAAATATAAATTGTATCCTTGATGGGATCCAATTTTGATTCAGATTTGGTAAAGTCTTTCCTTTTCACCTGTCTAGATTAAGCACTCAGAAGTGTTTCTGATTCAGGCTTGCATGTGCTACGTCTGAGCCTATTCAGATGCAGAAGGGATAAAACCTTACATGGTATTTAATGAGGCAGAAGCCTCTTAGGTGAGACATCAGGAAACTGAGCTCCAAAGTCTGCAACTCCAATAAGGGACACATGGATAAAAGGATGCTGAAACCTATTAAGATCTTGGTTCTACATATGAAGACCTGCAGGGCAGCTATGAGGAATTTACTCCAAGCTGGGTCAACATCTGCCCAGTTTGGTTTCATTCACTCCTGCAATCGGCATCTTCCCAGGCCTCCAGGTGTGCTTAGCTCAAAGATTTACATTTGTGCACTAAAAAGAAAAATAAATAGGAGCTCTGCCACACAAAGAGCCACTGAAATGCACACTCACAAGGGAACTCACAGAGGTCAGCAGCATGGCACAAAGAAAGATTTTGCCCATCAGGAAAGGCTGCACTAGGCTCAAACAAACAGCACAAAATCAAGTATGAAGGACACACCCTAACTCACTCAAAACCTGTGATTCTCAGGACTCGGGACCTAAGCTCTTGCAACCCTTAACAATATCCCAAACACCCACTTGTACAAGCTACTCTTCCATAGTATTCTGGGAAAAAATCAATCACTGATTTACTTCACAGAGTAAAAGGGTATCCATGTGCCAGACACTTGGGAGTGGGAATCACAAGTAAATCAGGTCTGTTAGTTTAACTGTAACCCCACACACCAAGTTACTGGTTTTGCACTGAAGACACTCTCATTTCAAGTTTTAGCTTCTTGGCCACAGAAGGGCAGATTTGAGTGTTAAAACTGCTGGTTTTACCATAAAATGGTGCTGGCCTGTGGCTCTGGCTTGGTAGCAGAGTCGAATAGTGATTGACCATGAGATGGAAAATGGAGCTGTTCTTAACATGTCAACCAGCCTGATGTGACAAACAGACCTGAGACCCCTATTCCACAGAGCAGCTGCTTCCCTTCCTACTGTCTTTGTTCCCTTTCTGGCATCAAATGTACAAAGAAGCAGCATTTAAAATAAAAAAATTAAACACCAAAAAACTCTACCTCTGCAGTACCAGCCAGTTCCAAAACTATTTCCAGCATCACTGCAGGCCCACCATATGGTGCCTTGCTGGATGTCCTGCAACAGGCCCTGACTTCAGACAGAACTCTCTAACAAAATCTGAGCTGGTGTTGAGCAGCTGAAGAGGCTGTCAAAATAGAAGCCATCCCAAATGAAATGGTTCGGCGGCCTGCCCAGGATTACTAATGGAAGAAAGCGAAATTGTTTTAACAGACAAGCTACAGCCTGGATTCATTATAGTCTGCCTGATGGAAAGGAAACTACAGCACATCTGAAGTTTCCTATTTCTACTGAAAGATGCATGTATGCCAGGGTGCTAAACCTGGGAAAGGTCATGGCACAAGGCACGGCACCTCTGCCGTGTGCAGGTGGCGCAGCAAAGCCGCGATGAATCCCAAAAGCTGCTTCAAGCTCCAGCTCGGCTTCCTCCTGAGGACTTGCACTTAAAATAGCTTAAATAACAGGATGCTAGAGGGGGAAAGTAACCCACACGTTTCCTTTTAAGGACATATGCTCAGCAGGAGCACAGGATCACAGATCCTTATTTGCCCTAAGCAAACGTTTCAGAGCATTGTTTTACCACCTTGGAGTGCTGAACAAAGTGTTCAGCCCAGTTATGATTTTTGAGTACTTCATGTTTCCAGAAAAGATGCTTATCTCTGCTTATCTTAGAAGGAGAGAGAATGAAGACAAATAAACAGAGCAAGTTTGTGGATTTTTTTCAGCCACGCCTCCCCTCTGAAGTGCCCCTGTTTGGCCAAGTACACACACAGGCCACAGAACAAGTTCAGAGACCCAATGAGATGGAGCAACCTGTTCTTCTCCCACTAGCCTGTGGGTCACTCCAAGCCTAGACAGTTCCAATGCCCCACTAATTACTGTTTTCAAACATTACAAAGCTTTTTTCCCCCACTGCTCTTTACCACTTGGACCAGTTCCAAGACAAATAACTGCCTGTAGGGTGGTGGGAGCTGCTTGTCTGTACTATAGCTGGCTTTGGTGATAACCTTCAGCAGTGGTTTCTCACCTGTGGACTGTTCTAATAAGCAGTAGGATGTCTATGGGACTCATGCCTTTTGCTGACTGTCAGAGAACAGCACATCAGTTGCATGGGAGAGAGGAAATACCTTCAAGTGGCATGGAAGGCAGGTGGTGACAGAGCACATAGTAACACACCTCACTGCCTTCCAGCATCCCCAGATGTCTCAATCCAGTCCAGTTGCAGACAGAAAAGCTGGTCAAACACACACCTTTGAAGGCCCATCAACCTACCCATCCAGAGCAGCAGCTTGCCCCATGCTGGAGTTAAAGCAGGTCTCCAGGAAGCCCAACCAGCTGTGCACTGGAGCAGGGCACACCTTGGTGAGCACCCTGTGAAATGTTTCCTCCTCCCCACATCTCCTTCATGACACTTTAAAAGCCAACCAGCTGAGTTTTGCTATAACCATGGTTCTCAGCTGTGTTCCAAATCTTCCAGATAGCTGGGAGATTAAAAACAGGCTTCACTTTACACAGCAGTCTTAGCCCAGCTTCTGTTCATGTTCACTGGAGATGTTTTTAGATGTTTCAGTGAAAGGCAGTCACCCAGCCAGTGACCAGCTCTGTATCCCAGGGCAAACATGGCTCCTTCAGGCAAGAATAAAGGGAATGAGAGCATTAAAGACACTCCTGACAGGTGTGTCCCACATGCTTGCGGGCTCTACCATGCCTAAAGCACACAAAACAAGGCAGTTGAAAAGAACTAGCAGATCCTATCTCATTTGTGGGTATGTCCAGGATAATTAGCACATTCCTCATTAATATTAAAGTTCTGACACTGCCTTTATAATTTAAAACCAAACAGGGACCCACATCCTGAGCAGGGTGAGCTGGTTTCCTACAACAAACCAGGATTTGACTTGTGCTTCTCCATGTTTCCAACCTAATCTTGATCATTTCCCCCACACTCATGACAAAAAGCACCACATTCCAGAGAGGTTAATAATTTTAAATGTATCCAAGGACAGAACAGGCTGCCTACATCTCAGCCTTAATGAGACTGCACTCAGAGGCACATTAGACAAACACCATGCTTCCTCCCAAGGAACATCTCCCTCTGTGCCAGGTCACTTCTACCTGCTGCAAAAGTCTTAAGAGCAAGAGAGGAGAGGGAGCTCCTTAAAATGCAGCTTCCTTCAAGTTCCAACAGGGGATATTGCTCCATGAGAATCAGTTGCCTCTGAAATTCTCATTTCTCTTTGCAGATGGGAAATTCTGAGCAAGTGAGAGCTTTCACAGCCACCCAGCCCTAGCTAGAAGGTGGTACCACCCAATACAGATAGGAGGCAACTATGATTTTATATATATAAGCAGTGCTCAAGTGATGCCCATGTCCAGTTAGAAAAACGAAATGCTGGCTCTCACTGCTTGTGCAACTTGATCCTGGCCAGTGCCAGTGCTGGGTGTGGCTCCCCAGCTGAACACACTGACCTCAGTCCCCCAGGGCTGCGCTCCAGCGCCCATCCCACCCCTCCCTGCTGGTTCTCTGTCCCTTCACTAAGCCATAGCAAGAAACCAAACCAACAGAAAAACATGTTTTCCGTCATGTCAGATTGTTGCCCATTTCAGCTTCCTGAAGCAGCCTGCCAGAGGCTTCTGGGATGCCAGCACGGGGGGAAAGCTGGGAGGCAGGAGGAGCAGCCCCTGGAGGAGGCTGTGCAGCCCCTGGAGCTCGGCAGGCTGAGGGAGATCAGCAGAGATGGAGCCAGCAGAGGGCAATGGAGGCGTGCTCAGCACAAGGCATTGATCATCACCACCAGCTGCTCCCCTGAGGCCAGGTAAACAAATATGCCTTTGCTTACAAAATGCACCTGCACAAGGCAGAAATGCAGCACCTACCCGGGCCATGCACCCAGCTCAGCCAATCTGCCAAACCAACACCACCAGAACCAAGCCCTCTGCAAGCCCTGAAGTGCTGCCAAGGCCAAAGCAATGCAAAACCTGTTTGTATATTTCTTCTGCCATCAGGAAGCAACAAAGCCCACCCTGGAGCAAGAGGGCAGGGCTGTCTGCCAGTGCTCCCTGATAGCCAGACTGCCTTGTTCCTGCCTTTGTGCTCCTTGGCCAAAGTGACAAGCCAGAAGCAACAAAGCTGCCAAGGGACTCCTTGGCACAGAGACAATCATGAGACCAGCAGAATGCCCACATCCTGCTGGCACTGCTGCTCGTCACAAGGGTGGGATAAATCCAATTCAAATGTGCACCAGACAGGAGCAAGGTGCCCTCCTCAGTGTGACTTACCAACTTTAGCAAAAGCCTCCTTGAGTTCCTCCAGCTCATCTTTGGAGATTTGCATGGTGTTGGCCATCTCATGAATTTAGGGAGTACCTAAAGAGAGAAAAAGAACACTGTATGAAACCAGGCTGCATTCAACAACACAGTTTCCAACAGCAGCATAGCAACAATCAGAACCAATGTCACCACAGCTCCTGGGACCATGTTTGTCTTTCCACTAAGAAAACAGATGTGTCAAACTCAGAGATGGGAAATACACTCTTTAACAAGTTAAAAAGCCCATTAGCCTTGTCAATATTTAGCTCTATGTTATTTTATGACTATGGTGTTCTGGTACCTGCTGTCAGTGTATTTGCAGGTCAGAACTCACATCTCCAGAGATTTTCCACAACTTCGAACAAAATCAGAATCCAGTGTCAAAATATTAATGGAGAGCACACAGCTACCAAACCCAAATAAAAGCTTCTGAACAGTATATGAAGAGGGTATTTTGGCACAAAGCAGCATACCTGGTACTGTCTGCAAAAAGGGAATAGTTTGTTCTTCTGCAAGAAAACTGTTTGAATCAACACACTTGATTCCCCAGAGTCAGACTCGCAAAAAACCGCAAGGAACAGGTTGTTTGCATGGCCCCTGTTTCCCTGAATGGCAGAAGCACCATGAGCAAGCACAGAAGAACTTGAGGAACAGCGAGACCCCGAGTTCGCAGAAACTCCGCTTGGATCAGATCTGCTTGGTGTCTAACAGAGAGGATGGAGCACAGAGTTCCTCCACCCATCTGCCATCACACTCCTTTCCAAGCACTGATGAGGTGCCACCCAGCCAGCCTGGACAGGAGGTATCACCATGGGGATGGGAGAAAGTCAGACACCTACGCACATCCCCGTCCCAGACACTCGTCACAGGGCATCGGGTGCCCTGGTGGCACTCTGAGCATGAGAGAGCAGTGACGGATGCAACAAGGAACAGAAACACAGGCACTGGTAAGCACATTCTAACACCACTGCTAGCTCTAGCTCAGGGTCTGTAATGGGGATTTAGGCAGGCTTGGCGCGTCTTCAAATGAGATTTGCATCCCAAGATTTTCCAGCTCCCGCATTGTTCACTACAATCCTGAAGCTGAGAAATAAAAGGTTCCTCCTCTGCCTATGGGAACAGACACAGCTGCCTCCTCCTTTTGTAAGCAAAAGGATGAGGTTTACAGACTGTCAGAAGGCAGGATCCTGAACAGGCTGGCTCTGGCTCAAGGCTCAAGCAACAAGAGGCTCAGTTTAACAAATGCCTGTGCTCTGATTAGCAATCTTCTTTTGTCTGAGACTCCCAGCTGCCTTCACAAGCACTCACACAAGTTTGTCTGTAGCTGTAAATATTCATTTTCTGTAACACTCCACTCAGTCTGGAAAGAATGAAGTTGTTAGGGATGAGAGCAATGGGCAGGTGTGGCCTGGGAAAGCAGCTCAGACAGGTGCTGGCAGCAGAGAAACTCAACAAGAGTTGCATCACTGCAGAGACACGAAGGAAAGCACTTCAGACCCTACCTGCCAGCATTAGCAGGCACAACAAGATATTGAACAGTCAGTAAAAGCCACCAACAGCAAGACAACAAATTTCATTGGTCTCAAGTAGAAAAAATGGGATAGAGGGAGGAATCACAGCAAAGGTGCATCAGACTGACAGAGATTAAAAAAAAAGTTTTTATAAAAGTAATTTTTTTACTGTTTCACAGTGAAAAGGCTGATTGACCAAGGCAATGCTACCATGCAGGTCCCTGCAAGATGCAGGAATGCTGTGTGCAGCACTGATTTTCTTGCTTGATCTCCAGTGTGGGATCTATCTCCATTCCTGGAGCAGCCCCTTCCCTGTAGCGCTCCCATGGGTGCCTCAGCCAAGCCTCAGTGCCACCAAAACCTGGCTATTTCCAGGGGATAAAGGAGTTGCTTAGCAAGAAAATCAGCTCTGAGCAAGCTTGTTGCATGATACAAGAGATGGATTTCACAACTGGCAGGAACACTTGGAGAATGCTACCAAGAACAGAGCCAGATTTGGCTATGCAGGCAGGTGGCATGAGCTGCCAGGCAGGAGAGGCTGAGCTACAGATGAAAATTCAGCCAAAGCTCCTCCACAAGTTCTGCCTTCTTCCTAATTCTCATTTGCACCAATTCATTTTCAAACCATGAGGATTCCCCTTAAAAAGGGATTTCCCAAAGCATCATTACCTAACCACTTAATTGGAATTTAATTTCCTGCTGACTATCTCTAACATCTTTAACACCAAAAGAAGCAGCAAACACCACCATAAGCTGAGAGCTTTTAAAGAGCTCTGTTTGACTTTATCAGGTAAATATTTTGCTCTGGATATGCCCTACGGTTGTTTGTATGGGTCTTGACTTAAAAAAAAAAATCTTCCTTCCAGTCCCTAGACTGTTAAGCTCAGTCCATAAAACAGGTTTCACTCTCAGTTTTTATAATATCACTTCTTCCTTCTGTTTCTCTGCTTGAGAGGAGGGAGGGAGAATTCAAACCAGCAGAGAAAAAGCAGACCCCTGACCTTGTCGGGGCTGTCTGTGCAGGGAAAGGGTGTTTTAAACAAAACAGTCCATGGAAAGGTTAATGGGCCACAAAGTTACAGCTCCCAAAGCAATTGAGCAGAGATTTTCTGCAATGAAGGGTATTACACCATCACTGGGACACTGGGCTGGGGGGCAGGGGAGCTTTTCTTTTTCTTGTTGTGTGTGGGGTTTTTATATTTGTTTGTTTTTAATAGCTGAGTCTGGGGCATTCAGAATCGTGTTTTTCATTCAGTTGCATTTTTAAACAAGAGGCTTTGTCTTGTGGGGCATAAAAAGCTCTTTTATCACACTGGCACAGGGATCACACATCAGCTGCCTCCCTGGAAGCCCTGTGGGGACTCTCCACGCTGCTCACGCCTGGCCAGGTCACACTCACACTGCAAGAAAGCCTCCACCAGGGTAGGACAGGCAGAGACACCTAAACACCCATCTTAGAACAAGAGAAAAGTTTTACTCCGGTGGCTGACAGCCCATGGGTGAATGCATAGATAAACAAAGAGTACAAGGAAGCAATCCCTGCTCCAGATCCCTCATCCTGCCCTCATCCCTCACCCCACAGAAAAAAAGCAAGGGCAGCTCTGTCACACACGGATGCACAAAGGCACCTACCCAGAAGAGTGTGGCTGGCAGACACTGCAGCCTCTGAAGAGTACCTGGGATACAGAGCAGAGCAGCTGAAGTGCCAGGTTTTGGAATATCAACTCCTTCCCTGAGACCGGCTGGATAAAGTTCCTGTGCACACCAATTTCACAGGTCCTGAACACACTGCAGGCACTGACCTGGGGTTGGTTCATTTGCAGAACTGCAACAGGGGCAGCTCAGGGAAAGCTGTCCCAGGTGTGTTCTGACAGCTGTGAGGCACCTGGGGACAGGCCACTGCAGGGCTGGGGGCTTAGACTGGTTCCGACCGGTTCAAACCGGATCCGACCGGTTCCGGATCAGGTTCCGGATCGGGTTCTGGATCAGGTTCTGGATCTTTGACCTTTGACCCCCAAAATTTGACATTGACCTTTGACCCCAAAAGTTGACCTCTAGTGACCTTTGACCTTTTGACCTCTAGTGACCTTTGACCTCTAGTGACCTTTGACCTCGAGTGACCTTTGACCTTTTGACCGCTAGTGACCTTTGACCGCTAGTGACCTTTGACCTCTAGTGACCTTTGACCTTTTGACCGCTAGTGACCTTTGACCCCGAGTGAGCTTTGACCTTTGACCCCGAAATTTTACCTTTGACCCCGAAATTTGACCTTTGACCTCAAAATTTGACCTTTGACCTTAAATTTTACCTTTGCCCTTTGACCCCAAAATTTGACCTCTAGTGACCTTTGACCTTTTTGACCTCGAGTGACCTTTGACCTCTTAAATTTTACCTTTGCCCTTTGACCTTTGACCCCAAAATTTGACCTCTAGTGACCTTTGACTTTTTGACCTCTAGTGACCTTTGACCTTTTGACCTCGAGTGACCTTTGACCTCTAGTGACCTTTGACCCAAAAATTTGATCTTTGACCCCTGTTTTGGATCAGGTTCTAGGTCATGTTCTAGATCGTGGTCTAGATCACATTCTAGACCGGGTTCTAGATCAGGTTCTAGATCAGGTTCCTTCTGAAAGCCGCCAGCAGCACTGAGCCCATCCCAAAAGGGCTCTGCAAGCTCCAGAGCTGCCAGGACAGCCCAGAGCAGCCCCCCAGGACAGTGAGGGAAGAGTCACTGGCAAGGGATACAAGGCTGAGTTTTCTCTGCATCCCTCCCCAGAGCAACCTCCTGACCGTGCAGGAACCCTCATCCACAGGCACAGGCCTGGGCCCACGCTGCTTTTGGAAATGTTTGCAGGCAGGAGAGGGCACAGACACATCCACTCCCATCTCCATCCATCTGATGGCTGCTTTTACTGGTCCAGTCCAAGCAAAGCCTTTGGGGTTTTACAGACAACAGTCCCCAAACTGACATTGTCAGGAGGACATGATGGTGCATGTCATGACTCATGCTCTGATGAGTCCTCTGAGGTAAATAGTTTCCAATGCTTGGGAGGAAGACAGGAAGGCTGAGGGATTGATGGCCTGTAAATGAAAACCTATCATAAAATCCATCCTCTCCTGCTCATTATCAGTTTGTGTGCTCATCAAATGCTCACCACAGTGTTTTGCTCATCAAATTCCTACCAGACAGCACCCACACCCTGGATGTGGTTGTTAGCAAACACCAAGCTGATGGAAGCACATCAACTTTTAATTGGCAATTACCTTCCAGCCAGCCACTGGTCAGAGGTACTGGCTGAGACCAGACCTTCACCTTCACACTTTGGTGAGAGATGTCATCCTGGTAGGAGCAGTGATCAGGAGATGCTGCCCCATCCAGAGAGGCTCCACCACGGTGGTGCCTAACCCCTTACCATCAGCATGATGATGCAGATTCTGAAATCAGTTTGGTGTTGCTCTTTGCAGAATTGTGGTTCTTGTGCTCACAAACACTGTGGTGTTCCTATGCACTCAAGGAGCTGATTTCCCTGCCTCAGGAAGAAAGGGGCACACGATGCTTTGAGCAGGCATTGCTTTGTGGCGCCGCATTTGGCTGAGTGGCTGCACCTCTCATCTGTGGATCTCCCCTTCAGTGATGTTTTCCCAGCCCCACACACACCAGGCTCAACAGCAGTGAATCTACAGCTCTGCTGTCAGGTCTGCATTCCTTTAATTGTTGAACACCCCTGTACTCTTAACACCTGCAGAGCCATTACCCAAATCTAGCTTTATTCCTCTTAGTTCAGCTTTTCTTGGCCATGCAAAGCACCAAAAAACTCACCTCAACAGCCAAGACCAACTACATAAATTCAACTTTAATTCTGAATTACTTTAAGCTTGCCTGGCCATTTGAATTGACCACCTTACACCACCCAGCTCTCCAGCTCCCTTTACACACAGAACACCTTCTGACTGATCCATGCTGGCTGTGTAGCCCACCAGCTGCATCACAGGAAAAGGACACAGGGCTGCAGACAGAGATTCCCACTGCACAGGCACCCTACAGGTCACTTCATCCCAATTCCATACTGAAATTACCTCCAGCTGCTGTTTCTGAAGCACCTCTAAAGCAGCAGAAGTTCCACCAGCAGGCTTTGCTTTATATTCTTTCAGACTCCTGAAACTGTCATGCTGGGAGAGACAAGCTCCTTGCTATGCTTATGATCACCTGGGAGTGGACTGGGAAACTTTGCTCCAGTTGTTGCACAACCCAGCACTGCTGCAGGGGAAAAATCTGCCAAATCCATCAGGAGCAGACACACATGTTGGAATTAGTCACTGCTCTTGGCTTGCCAGAGCTCCTCTCCGGATCTGGAGGCGTGTCTCAATGGGGTAGCCACCTCTGGACAAGTATGTTCCTCCAGCAAATCCAGGTTAGAAGCTCAGTTTCTCCCAGCTAGACCTGCACAGAGTGATTCAGGTACTTTTCTGAGCAGCACTTGGGTAGATGCCCAGCAGGGATCTGGGCTGCAGAGAGGCAGGGCCACTCCAACAGTATGGAAACAAATGCAGCAAATCACTTTTCCTATGCCTTCTGCACAGACTTTAACCACCACCCCAACATCCACTGACAGCCTGGACAACCTGATCCTTCCCCTTTTGCATGTTGGTCCAAGTGTTTTCTCTCCCTTCATGACAGAACCAGATTCACTAGCTTCAATCATCTTAAATCCTTAGTAAAAGCAACTGCTGAGCCATCAGCCAATTTACATGCCTTTGACAGCCCTGCACAGCCAAGGAAGCTCTCTGGGGTGTGGTCAGGCCTGGATAATGATCAGCATGATCAGAACTGAACTGCAGCCAGCACCCAGAGAAAACCCAAAATCAGCATCAAGCTTGCTCACAACATCAAATAGGAATCAGCCCCTTGATAAAAGCCCAGGAGAGCCATGTCCTGCACAGCAGCATCCAAATTACTGAAAGCTGGGGATATGAACAGAAATTCACAGGGATTCAAGTACACTAATCCCTCTGTCTCCAAGATATGAGAAAACAGACAGAGAGCAAGCAGCTGAGGATGCTTGGTCACATGATACCAAATTGCCCAGAGGCTGGAAGGAAGCACAAGTCAGAAGAACACAAATGCTTCCACTCCAATTGCCCGTGGAAGGGAAAAAATAAAGCTTCCCCAGCCCTCAATGACATTTCCCCCAGCCCATCCCTGTCCCCTGAGCCAGAGCTGCCTCTGATGCACACCAAGGGGTAAGATGCAGTCCTGGAGCAGAGTGGATGGATGCTTGATTCCCCTCATCTACCTGTAGAAGGCTGAACAGGAACACAAAACTGCTTTGGGACTCAAATGGAAGGCAGAAGCACTAAAAGCTTTCTGCAAACCTTACACTCTTTGAAGGCTCCTGTCAGGGAAGACCAGGGCCAAGTGCATTGGATGGATGCATGGTCACAGAGAAGACCAAGTGCACTCACACACCCCCATCATGCTGCAGGCTCACGGCTACAGCCCACAGGCCTTGCACAAAACGTATTACACATCTCTACAGAGCATTATAATCTACAGGGCACAGTAGAAAACAGATAAAATACTGCTCAAGGCACTGATGAATCAATCCTTAAAAGCCTCTTCAACAAATACTCCTGCTAAGTGTTGCATTTTGACACACCTCCAGTTTTAGTAGAGCAGCTGCTCCAGGGTTAGAGAACATTTGAAATCATAACCCACTAGGTTGGTTTAACTAACTTTTGAAATAGCTTGTTCATGTCAGTGGAAACAGAAGAGCAATATTCTCATTACCTAGCTAGCACAACATGGAACAGGTGATCCTTTCAAGACATCTCAGGAAAGGAAGAGCTGAACACTCATCTACCTGGAACTTGCAAAAGCAAACAGAGATTATTTAAACTTAAATCCAAGAAGGTAAAAGAGAGGGGGGCTGAGGTCAGGTGTCGCTAATGGACTGAAACTCAGAAGGCTTCATTTAAATTCCTGGCTCAAACACAGAAAAGTCATGCAAGCCTCTCAGGAAATTCTTATGTTGATAGTAATTCTTATTCTTGCATAGTTCCCAAAAAAAAAAGAGCAGCATTAACACTTCCTTCTGCCTATTCTGTACCTTAACCATAAATGTCTTAAAGAAAGGACCAGTCTCTTACCATCCATTGCAAAACTCAGCACGCCTCATTTTATGAGGAGACTCTCAGAGCAATAGAGTAAAAGACAGTGGGTTCCCTGCCAGCATAAGCAAGGGGGGAATGAGGTTCACAAGGCTGAATCTGTGCAAATTTTCTTCCCCAGAAGCAATTGGGACCTGCTTGCTGAGACCTGCAGGTTACCCTCACCATGCTTTAAGCATATGTCCCTCAATTTCCCAATATTCAGCCCCAAAGGAGCCCAGTTCCTTACAAGGTGGGCTGCAGAGCTGAGCCTGCAGCCTGGTTCAGGAGCAGCTGGATAAAGGCCTGCAAAGCCCGTGCAGCCCAGAACACTCTCCATCCCCCCAGCAGCTCCAGCTCTGCTCCCAGGCAGCACCTTTGGCAGGTAAAGGAACTGATATCCAGAGTGCCACGATAAAGCAACAAGCATTACTCAGTCTGTTAAACTTCCCCTCCACCCAGGTGGGGGAATCAACCAGATCCCTAAATTAAATCACAGTACAGTCACTGCTTATTCAACAGCAGCAAACAAGCTCCTGCAAGCCAAACACCCAGCATGACGGTGCTGGTCCCTGGCAAGCTGGACAAAAGGAGTTTCAGCTGTTAATTTTGGGAGGGTGGGTTCTGTGCAACCTTTTAGAAGGCACAGCTGTGGTCAAGCAGTTTGCAAACCGTTCTATCAGCTGAAGGTAAACAGAGCTGTCCAGAAAGAGACAGCCAAGGCTGAAATTCTGCCTGCCCAGATGATAAACATTCAGAGAAATGTGTCAATTAATGTTTTCTTAAATAAGAAACAAAACACTAGAAACTACAAACCGTACCCTAAGTGTTGTAATTATGTTTCAAAAGTGTCTTAAACCCCAGGAATTTCAGTAACAGATCTCTCACTAGAAAAAGCTGCTGAAAAAAGAAAAACCATTTTCCATCCTTCCCGTGATCTTGTTTAGAAAGCACTTGGGAAAAAGGGAAAGAAGTCAAATTAATTTGTTTCAGAGCAAGAAAGCAACATCAGACTGCAATAAATCAGTGTCACTACATAGCCGTCCTAGTGGCTTATGAAGCACAGAAAAATCTCTGTTAATTCACCACTTATTTACTGTAGAATAGATGGTGTAGATCCTATCTACTCTTCACAAAATCAGAAACATTAATCTCAAAAATTAATGCAAAATGACCAGAAGTGAAGGAAAGCTGCTGGCTTTGCCTCCCAGGAGGTTGCAATGACAGTGAAATCACATTTAGTCTAACTGCAGGGTGTTCCCCACACTTCTTTATAATTTAACTTAATATGGGGAGGAGTGATAGGGAGCCAAAGACAGCAGCCATCAGTTCAGGATCAGGCAAGCTCTGGTTCATGACTCTTGGACTTTGGAGAAGCATTAAAAACCTCCACAAAATGCACTCTCATTAGCAGGTTTCAAGGTTAGGTAAATGCATCCAGCATCACGGCTGGGAAAATGCATCAGGCACTCCTGGAGATGAGCACTAACTTCTCCTTAGGTCCCTTCAAGCTGCTTTGCTTCCTCCTCCTTCTCCCAGCTCAGCCAGTGCCCAATACCCCTAGGACAGATGTTGTGGTTAAAGAGATGTATGCCCTGTAAACAGCATGCAACCTCACCACTACTTTGAATTTCAGGAGGGTGTGAGAGTCCTCCAGCTGTGGAAATCATTCTTTAGAGACAGATGCTTTGCAGGATAAATGCAGAGTAAAATATCTCTTCTTAGCCTTTTGGCTAAGAGATAATATAGTATCAGTTTAATAAAACATAACTTAGCAAAACCTCAGAGCAATATATTCAGTACAAACAAAATTAGGACGTCTAAAAGCTATACTACAAGTGTTTTACAGGTGTGCAGACAAATGAAGTTTTTAGAACAAAAAATTCAGCATTTCAGTACTGGTATGCAAGTGGTTTAAGCTAGTAGTGTTTGGAGAGGGTCTACATTGGCTTCCAGCATCAGGTATAGCCAGAAACCAGAGCAAGCAAGATAAACTCCTCTGTTAGGAGGTGAAATCCGGCCAGCCTGTGATGCCTCATGCCATTCCAGCTGGAATGGCAGGGCAGCATTCAGAGCCCAACCTCTCCAGGTGAGAGACCCCAAAAAGTCCAGCAGCCCCACAGCCAGCAGCCTACAGCCACTTCCCAAAGGCACTCAGAGCTCCTCACACTTTCTGCAAGGCGGAGGTTTAAATATTTAACGCTTTAACATGCAAGTTTAAGCAGTTCTGCTTTGTAAAAGCCTGCAGCAGACCGAGATGGAACAAACCCAGAGCTGGGAAGACACACCCTGAGCCCTAAACACGAATCCCTCGCTGATGCCCAGCCGGGGCAGCCCCCGCTGCTCCTTGCACGCGTTTATCAGGCGCGCTGATAAATTCCCAACTTAGACACACCAAAACCTGAAACTCGCTCTGCCCTCAGCTGATTTCCTCCATCCACTACAGCAGGAGGAATCACAAGACTTTGAGCAGAGAAAAGCGCAGCGGGACAAGTCGCTGCAGGACGGTCTCCGGCACGGCCAGCCCAGCCCGCCCCGGGACACCGGGACACCTTCCCGGCTTTCCTTACCCTCCCGTCTCCTCCCGAATCGCTCCCTCGGCCGGCCCGGAGCGTCTCCCAGGCCGCCGGCCCGCGGCGGGGCAGCCAGCATTCCCTCCTTCCTTCCTCCTCCCTCCCCGCCCAGCGAGGGGAGGTCGCTTCCCCGGGATGCGGTCACGCCGCCAGGGATGCGCGGCAGCGGCCCGAGCATCCCCCGAGCGCCGCGATTCTCCCCAAAAACCAGCCCGTGCTCCTCTACGGCTCGGCGCTTGGGATCGGGAAGCAGTAAGATACAGAGATTTTAGGTAAGCAAACTGTTGTTTTTTTTTTTAATTAATAAGAAATAAAACACAAACTTCCCCCCCCCCCCAAAAAAAAAAAACTGAACAAAAAATCCCTCTACTGCTCTTTACTCTTTAAAACAAATGGATTTTGATTTGCTAGTTCTCAGCGTGTCCAAACAGCAAGGCAGAGCTTGTATTTGGCTTTATGTGCTTATTTTATGGATGTCTTTGAAACAACCAGAAGCTCACAGAATACTAAGGATCCAGACCTATCTGGCCTTAGTCTGCACTGAAGGAAGATGCTGCCTGCAATCTCACCTCATAGTTCCTCAAAAACAAAAACTAATAAAAAAATTAAAAATTATCTGAAAAGATTAGATTAAATGAAATAGAGTTCAGAGCTGGCTCATACTGTAATATATTGCATTACCTCAGCAATTAATCCTTGTCTGCTCTAGATGAAACAGGAACAGACATCTGCTGCTAGCCAGGAACACACGAGCAACAGAAACATCATGTACTGTGTGCTGCTGATGCAATGAACAGGAGCAGAATCAATCACCAGAAAGGTTAAGTTGGCTTTCCAAACTATAATCATATATTTCAGAGATTTCTGTTCCTGTTAAGTCCATAATATTTGAGCATTTCCATAGCTAAAAGGAAAATATGTCATTTACTAATAAACACAATATTTGAATTAGTAAAAAATCTGAAGAACTCATGACTGTTCTAAAAATTATGGTCACTGGGTGTTTTCTTTTGTTGTTTCTCTTTAAAAATTACATCAGCCAGGAAAGTGAGTCACTGTCTGGTACCATTTCTTGGGTATCACCTGAAAATTTAGCTTCCAGCTGTAAAGTTTCAAAAGAGGTATAAAACACACCCCAAAAAACAAAACAAAACAAAAAACCTAACCCCAAACCCACAGCCTGCCAGCTTCCTCAGGATGGTAAACATCATGGAAACCAAAATAGAGGGTTTTATGCCCAGAACTGCAGCTGCAACTTAGAAAGAAGTTGGATTGGAAAAACACTTCTGCAGTCCACGGAGACCAGGCTTAGTGCACATCAGACAGGGTTTAGGGAAGAGCAACTTCAGCTCTGCTCTGACTTGCACCAGCAGCCAGCTTCAGCATCACATCACATCTGGGTGCAGGGAGCCCAGCTGGGTGCTCTGGCCAAAACCAGGGACTGCATTCAGCCTCTGAAGCCTAGGGGCAATCATGCAACAAAAATGAAAAACTCATCTCATGAAGTTTAGTGTCTCCACTTTCCATCCTACACGTGAGTACATTGCACAGCATAAATCCATCCTGTAAGGGTTAGTGAGGCTTTGGGGGAGAGCACGCCAGAGCCCAGCTCCCAAACTAGGCTGTGACTTTCTATCAGTGGCAGAGCCATTGCACAAGCAATGTCTGCTCAGCGTCTGTCATCTGTGTTGCTGGAACAGCAGGGCAGCACCTGCAGGTGTGCAGGTGGCAGACTGGCACTGCAGAGGGAGATGCCTAAAAGCCACCAGCCCATGGGTCTTCAGACCTCTGCTTACCCACTTTTCTTTTTTCAGGTAAGTGTAAATCATCCTACAGGGCTATCAGGTATAATCATTCCCTCTGACTGAGAGGGAGAGGACATCCCTGACCCATCACCAGCCAACACAGGTCCCCAGAGGCTCCACCACAAGGAGTTCAATCCACGCACAGCGCACGTGAAATCCCCATCTCCCACATTTGCAAAGGATCAGAGATAGCCAGTTTTTCCAGAGCTTTAAGAGCCCTCTGCTCTGTGAATACTCAAAATCCAGTCCTGGCGGTCCAACCTGCAATTACAGTCAAACCTAAAATAGCAGCTCGGTGGTGCCAGCACCACTCATCCCCACGTCATGTCCCGAGACTCAGCACACCAGGGTGTGGTGTGGCAGGCAGCGAACGCTCAGTTCCCCGGGCACTCCACTCCCAGCAGACTTCCTCACACGCCTGGGCTCACACCACTCCCCACACTCTTCCAAAATAGGAATTTTTTTTGGTAGAGCCAGTATAGCAGTGTATTTTCCTCTTCTTCCTGCTTTAAAAAGAGCCTTTTAGGGAAGAAGGAGGTGCCTGAGGTGCTCAGGTGACACATCCACTCCCCTGCATGGAACATTGTGATGTAGGTTTATGCACAAAGAGAACTTCCAGCACTGGCAGGATTCCCCCAGCACATCATTGCGCAAGGGGACACATCTCCTCCACAGCTCCAGCTGCCAAGTTTCACTGGGAGGCCACTAATACATATTTGCCCTCCAGAGGGTACTCAGTGATGGCTGTGGGAGTGGCAGCTGCTGCCTTTCAGGTGACAGGGGAGCAGAAAGGGTAAATTCAGGAGTCATCTTTCACCACAAACCTTTAAGAACAGACCCCTTGGTGAAGTTCTGGGGGAGGAAGGGAGCTCACCCAGTGTGCTGCCCTTTGGCTACAGTGCGCTGTGCAGCCCCACTGCTCTCCCCAGTGAGCCCAGAAGAGGACAACCATCTGCTTCTGGACACCAAGCTTTCCTGCCCACTCCAGAAGCAGTGTTTTCCTCACTAACACCAAGACATTACATGCTGATGTTGGAAGCTGCTCAAGATAACTGGTGTTGACATCCATGGTGACAAACAAGCCCCTGGGCATGCCACATCTGTCCCAGTGATTTTTGGGATGGGTTTTAACTGCTGGCACTTCTAGCTCCTGCCTAAAATCTCTATTTGCTGGGATACAGCCAGCTCCACTGTCAATCAGCCATGGGAGTATAGGACATGCTGGACCACTCCAGCATCCCCATGCTAGAGAAACCTCCATGGGCAGAGGGCTGGGCCACAGCAGTCTCAGGAGATCCCAGAGCTGAGAGAGCATCAGCAGATCTTGGCAAGCCTTCAGGAGCTGCAAAGGTGGCTCAGTCTCCTGCCTCTGCCTGTGCTGGTGCTGCAAATCAAGGGCTTTCATGAACATCCCCTCTCCTTACAAAAAAAATTTAAAAATTAGAGAGAGAAGAGGGAGAAGTTCAAAAGAGTACCTAACTGAAAGAGAAAACCAGTTAAATAGTCTGCTTCACCAGAGAAAACACACCATGCTCTATGAGCCAGGGCTTTAGACAGCAAAGCTGAGTGGCCAGCCACCACTGTTTTGGACTGACATCAGTGACCATTTACCATGGGCAAGATGTTCCCCTCCTCCAGTTCTGTCCACAATCTCTTTTAAATGTAAGGATTTTAATGAAATTATGAACAGGCAGAAAGACTCTCACCTGTGCTTTTTGATACAACTTGAGGGTTTGTGCACTTTTTGCTTTCTCCCTCAGTGCCAACCAATGGCAGCATATATCCCATCAATGTAAACAGCTATGGAAAGATGTGACAACTGAGGAGCGAGCATTTGACCCTAATTCCTCAGTTTATCAGTCTTTCTAAAGAAAAAACATGTCCATCTTTGCTAGCTTTCCCCCTTAAAAGCTTCCTGAGCTGCTCTGTCAGCGAGCCTGTCATCTGGAAGAAAGCAAGACATTAGTCAGGCTCATGCTTATTTAATAAAAACCTTGCATATGCAGGAGGGACTGAAAGTTGGCCTTTATTTAAAAAATCGCCTGCAAACTTGAGTACGATTTTGCAGTGCAAAACAGATCTGAGGACTCGCCCCATTTACCCTGTGCTCCACCAGTGCTCAGCTAAGCAATTAACCAGCTAATTATTCACAGCTTAGATCAGGGAGCCAAGCAGTCACCACAGAAGTCCACAAGTATGCCCAGATCACCGCGCAAAGGACATTTCATGTCTTGCTATTTCATAAGGAAATCGGGAGGCTTCAACTGATGTCAGCTCCAGGAAATGAGCCACAGGCAGATGATGCCGGAAGCAGGCTTTATATTTAGTACTGAGTCACCCACTTTATTAAATTCAAAATACAAAAAAGGTGGGTGTGGAGAGGGGATAAGTGGAAAAAAAAAAGTGAACAAGTTATTCTCTGGAGATCACAGGCCATGGGGAGTCTAGCATTGGATGAGGTTTTTTTTTGTAAAGGGAGAAAGAAATTAAGCGATTACTTGGAAACCCCTTCTGCACATCCACTGGAAAAGCAGTTGCCAGATGAGCTGCACTTCCCAGGGCAGAAGCCAGCATTGAAACCACTGCAGGAGCCTGCAGTGCCTTTGGCATCTCTCCAGCCAGTCCTGCAGGCCTGAGAAGGGCATCACCAGTTCTGAGGCACCTTCCCATCCTGTCTGCTACATCTTTGAGCCAAAGGAGAAGCCACTGGAAGGAACTTGGAGTAGAGAATATTTTTAAGCCAGTTTTGCATCTCCACCTAACCAATCACGAAGGGCACCTTGCAACAATCACAAAGAAAGCACTTTGGGTTATTACAGCAGCATCAGATGAGTCCTAATGGCTGTTACTGAGGCATGGGAAGAGAAACAGCCCTGGCACAGTAAAACTACACCCAGGCAGGGCTGACATCATCCAAAGGCCATCCTGTCCCTTTCCTTCTCGTCAGCATTTCAGTCCTCCCACCCTGGCTGGCTGTGGGGTCAAATGGACACCAGCACCAGGCAGATGAGGCAGTGGGCAGAGAACCCACTGTTAGCACAGCATCCCAGTGAGAGCCAGCTCAGGCACTCCACAGGCCAGGCCACTGGAGAAAGAGTGGCACTGGCTCTGGTAAGAGGGTCTTGGAGGCACAAACACGCTTTTTCATCTTTCATCTCAGCTGCCAGCTCTGTCCATCACCCAAGTCTGTCCTTGACATGACTTGGACAATCCTCGGCTCTCTTGGAGAGCATGCTCTAGATAACTATCCACCCTCAGTCACTACTCAAGGAAACAGTATTTTACACTAGAGCTGCACCACTGCAGAACTCAAGTGACTGTTCACGGAATATTTCTGAAGAGGGAAACCATTCTGATCCATTTTTAGCAACATTCAATTTAGACACATCTACAATTGAGATGTAAACAGCATTCATGTGGACTGCATCCTCATGGAATGTATTAATATGGGAAAGCTGCCATTTAATAGGAATGTAGTTCTTTGAACTAAGGTCTTTTAACATACACTAAAGAAAGCTTTAAGAAGCACCCAAAAAACAATCCTAATGCAAATGGTGGCACAATGCAAATTACAGGAGTACAGATTTGTTTAGAAGAGGTTCATATTTTCATACAAGTCTGGCACAGGCCTTTTAACTTTCTATCAGTGATAAATACTCTGCAGCCTGAGCAGAAGCAACATCTTTGCAAAGTTTTCAGCTACTTGGGCCAGATTTTGCCCCTGAGAAGATTCCCTTTCTAAATACTAAAACATAAATACTGCTACCAAAGCCAAGCACTGCACCTCATAAAAAAAGTCAACTGGAAACAAGCTCTCTCTAATGCCAAACACCAACAGGGACTTGCTTATAGGAGCACCCTATTAATAAAATAGGCGTAATCTTCAAAATAAAACCACGACAGTTAAAAAGATGTGGTTTGAAAAATAGATCCACGGACTGTAGCAAGGCTGGCAATTATGCAGAACCAGAGGTCAGGAAGTGCTCAATACCTTCCACCTTTATGCAAGAAGAGATTGCACCTCTGCAGTCACAGCCAGCTCTGGCCGCCAAGTGACGCTTGGCCAACTGGTGACCACTGTGCAGACCAGTTTGCTGCACCCACTGCTGGCCAGTGGGAGGCTGTGGGAGGTTGCCACTGGGTGGCTCCTCAGTCCCACACAGCCCATCAACATCTGCAGGTCATCTCCCGCTGTCAGAAAGGTTCCAGGTACTGCCCAGCCTGGGCAGCAGCACACACACCCAGCCCAGGCAGGGAGGATCTCCAGGGAGGGACTGCATCTCATCAGGACATCGTCCTGCCAGGGGCACTGGCTCATCCAATTGTACAAATTCATCTGTGTTGAGCTAGTCCAAAATCTCATCTCAAGGGATATTGAAGCTTTTTCTGCTATTTAGCTCATGCACTTGTTGGCTTCCCTCCAACTGCTTTTTTTATCTCAGACCCCAACATAAAGTTTCCTGTAGGATGGACCTGCTGGGCAGGGTAACTCCAGGGGCTCCCACAACTACTGCACTCTTTTCAAATATGTAGAAAGGTGGGGTAGAGCTGGATTACCACTCACACACACACTCTAAGTTGTCACCCATAGCCTTCAGGTCCCTAGAGCACAATCTTCACCACACAGCTCATTACACTGTTAATTAGGAAGCCATCTCCCATTTTCCAGATCATAAAAATCAGCTACTAGTAGCAGACTGATCTCTGTGCTGTGAAGCCAGTCTTTGCTTTGACAGCAGATTTCTTCTATTCTCTAGTCTATTGTTGCTGTTGACTTTAATGCTTAGTATTAAACATTTAATGCTTAGTATTAAAATATTTTAGAATTAGTATTAAAGAAACTCTCATCCTAGAAGTTAACAAAACAAAACCAAAAGCCAAACATCTACAGATCCTAAATAAAGCCAAACAAGGCATGGTATTTGATAGAAGACATGAAGCAACCCTGGAGCTCAGGCAGAAGAGGCAGATCTATAGCTGGGAGCAATGACACCACAAGGTTCAACGTGGATCACACCAAAGAGGTCCAAATGCTGAGCAAGAATGTCAGCTGTGAGTGTTACACGTGAAAGGGCAATGCACCAAAGAAAGTGCAATGCCTTGCTTTGTGCCAGGGTGATATCAAACCCATGCACAGAGCTTTAATTGCTGAAGTGAATCATTGACTGGTCCTGGTTGTAAAGGCTCTTGCATAACAGAGGGTTTCAAGGACTGTGCAGGGCAGAATCTTACTCCATTTCATGCCTTTCAAAACTCTTTTTATACAGACCTTCAGAACACAGGGAACAAAGGGACCAACTAAAACAACCCTATATAACCCAGAAAAAGTGTATATACCACTTAGAGAAAGGGAAGGAAGGGAGGGAGGAATAAAAGTTCTTGCCATTAGTGATGGATCTAACCAATGTAGGCTGGGCACTGCCATTACCCTCCACCCAGCACAGCCACAGGAACTTCTGGGAGCTCCTCAGCTGGGCAGAAGCAATGTCAATTTTTCAAGTTTTCAGCAAGAAGTCTGACTATGCTGCCTTTGCTCGAGCATTTGGTTTATATAATACAGTGGCAAGAGCCCAGCTGGAAATCAGATCAACGAGAACATTGCAAAGGGGTGGGCAAAAGAAGGGCAGGAGCAGGATTGCACAGGAACCTCCCATCCATGTCCCCAAGGAAAGCTTAGTCCCAGCCTCAGCCAAACAGCGCAGAAAGGAACAGGCTAAAGTTTAGGTCAGACATTAAGGCTGCTTATTCAAAGTATTTTCAGTCTTCCAAAGGCCTGGTTTCCCCTCTCTCTGTATGGAAAGGTGAATTCTGCCTAAGTGAGGATTCAGAAACTTGCTCGTTATTACCAGGAGCACTGAGAAACTCGAATGTTTTTGTAAATGTATTTCCATTTGTTCTCTACTGACCTTCAGAATGTTGCTATCTCAGAAACAGTTCTTAAAAGCAAGGGCCAACTTTCTCCCTGAATGCCTGCTCAACACCAATCACAACAGGGTAACTTTATATACACCCACAACACCCTATGTATTCCCTAAAGTAAAAGTCCTCACAATCTATTCCTGGAGGCAAAACATTTTGTGCAAAATTCAGGAAAAAACAGCTTAATTGCAATATTGTTTTAGAACTCACTTCCTTTATTTCTGTAACCAGCTGGAGACAAGCACCTCTTTCTGTGCTGGGTCAAGGAAATGTTTAACTACAGGATTTATAGCACAATATATATGTGTATATATCACCACAGCACTGCAGCTGCTCAACAGTTCTAGCAGAAGGCAAACACTGGTTCAGCCCAAGGAAAACAGGGATGGGCTGGAATATCAGCCTGCTCACTAACAACTTGCTGCAGAGGCTCCAAGGCAGGAGAGCATCCAAGCCAGTCCCTGGGACAAGACTCAGCATCCTGGAATCTCAAAACCACAGCCCTGTTCCAAACCCAAACAACACTCCACAAACCCCTCCTGGCTGATTAGCAGGAAGGAGCACAAGGTTGCAATGGCAGCATAAACATGGAGCCAGAATTGATGATCTTTCAGACCCAGCTGAAGCACTGCTTCACAAAATATGAATGCCAATTACAGGGATGGGTAGCTTGAATTCAAGTTTCCACTTGGTTAGTGCTGCACTGGACAGACTGAGAACTTTGGTGCTTGCCCAGCAGTTTCATCTGCACCAAGATCTTCCATGAAAACAGGAACAGAGACTGTGAAAACCCTCGGGACCTCCTCCAGCTCCTGACCTTCCCAGCAGGGCAGAGTCAAAGGCAACAAGTTCAGTCCTACTGTTTGTGAAAGTAGAGCAAGACACTTTTCTACCTTGTCCTACAGAAGAGAGGGGAAGAGGCAGATCAGCACCTCCCCTTCCTTCTTATTTTGAGCAGAATCCATGGAGCAGAAGTCCTGGTACCTGGAAAAACCCCTGATCTATTAAAAAAGGGGACTTTGAGAGAATGTGCACATAGAAAAAAGGACTTCAGCTGCAGTTTTCAGATAACACAACAGGCAAGGAAGAACCTTAAAATGGCACACAGGTGACTGTGCAAACTTGTTTCAGGAACAGCCCACTGCACACACCACCTTCCATCTCAGCCAGACAGGATACAAGCTTCTTTTATCCAAGGTCTTCAATCTGAATTTCAAGCATCTTGGGTGTTCAGGTCTGGAGAGCCCCTAATTTAATCACTAATATATTGGCAAAAAATAATCCACGCAGATAAAATGCAGAATCACATGCCTTTCTATTTGCTTTAAAGTGTAGAAATACTTTTCATATGTCAACCTTCAGGGGAAAAAAAGCAAGAAAAAACAAAGGGGATTTTTCTATAGCTTCCTTTCCCACCACCTCAAGGAGACAATTTCAGTAGCAACCCAAGAGGATGTTCCCAGAAGTCTGCAATCAATTCTTTCTGTTTTCCCCCTAGTAAGACAAGTCTCCCCATCATTTGGGCCCAAGGCAGGAGAAGCAGTTCCAGCACACAAAACTCCAGCAGAAGCACAAAACTAACAGGACATAGGCCAGGGGCAGGATTACCCACAGCATCTGAGCCACAGCCCCATTCTGCAGCTGGTATGGCAAACACTGATAGAAGCCAGCAGCATTTCTGATGTTACTCAGCCTGTCTCATCCACCAGATAATCAGATCTGCTTTATGCTTTTCCTCAAGTTGGTGTTTTGCAGGTTCTTCCTTGTCTTGACCTGACCCTGCAGTGGGCAGCAATTTACTTTTGCCTTGTGAAAGTTCCTGTATTTATACAATTTTTTTAAACAGCCTGGCTAGCAGATTTTCAGGAAAAAATTTGGTTTCCTCTAGCAAGAAAAAAAAAAATCTGCAGTAAAGACCTAACTGTAGGAGTCAGTTTTTCCACTTTAAAAATTTGAGAAACGAATAAATAGCCCCTTGACTCTCAAAGTAAAAAGCATGCAACTGAGCTAGACAAAGGCTGAAAGCTCATCCCTAGGCTTTGGGAGAAATAAAATCCTTCTAGTGTCCTTCTACAGACAGTTTCATGACTGTTTACAAAGATTTTATGAGACAATACCATATTTCACATTTTTAAGTTTTTTTTTTTTACAGTCTACTCTAGAATGGAATTACCAGAAACAAACCAGGCCAAGGCAGAGTCTACAAAAACTGAAGAGAAGGCAGCATTTTCTCTGATTACAGAGAGACCTTTGATCACCAAGGTCACGTAAACCCGGCACACAGAGCACGCCAGTCATTAACAGCCATGGAACAGGCACTGGGCAGAGCCTCCCTGCCCTCCTCCCGTCACTCCCCTGCTCATTTATTCCCAGCCCTGCCCTAAACAGCCATAAAGGCTGTGTCTGAGCTGGAGGAATTGCCAGGCAGCGTGGCCTGCCTCCAGATCCTGGCTCAGCTGCATCCTGCCTTTGCCCATGGAGCAGCCCTGGGCCTGCCAGCAGCATTTCCTACCACCCTGCTAAAGCTGCCCCACCAAGCATGGCCAAGGACAGTGGAAGACACATGAAACAACACAAGAAATCAACACTTGAGGTTCATGAGGCAGAGGACAGATGCCCGGGGCAAGGAGACACTCAGATCTTCCCTCTGCTATGCCATGGCCAAGGACCCAGACCTGCCTAAGCTTGGGTTTGAGGCCTGGCTTGGCCAAGAGGCAGTGGGGGAACGAGATCACCACAGCAGATACCGGTCAGCCTCTTGCCCTCAATGTTTTTTCTGTTTTACACAAAGAGGGAGGAGTGTGCAGGTCAGGTCTGGACAGACAGGACTGAGCTGGAGGCTGTGGGGCAGTCCCCTGGCCACTGGACATCCCTGCAGCACCTGAGCTGAGGCATTCCTGAAGGGGCTGCCTAATGCATAGGCTGCAGAATGGAGTTTTCAATTGTTTCAGGTCCTTCAAGAAGCACAGCTAAACTCTGATCAACATCTATGATAACCACGTGGCTGGCAGTCAGACATCTGGCTCTACACCTTTCCAACACTGGTCACCTTAGCACTTCTGCATTAATTAGCAGCAAACAGATTTTCTGAGGTATTTTATAGCTGAAGGGCTTCCTGTGGCTGCCAATACCCCAGAAACCAAGATATAAATGTGTTGTGTACAGTTTTCAGCCTGATGAAAAGGAAGACTATTTTTAATCCAAGCCTACGTAGGGCGGGGCTCAGTCTCCAACCAGGCCAAAAAGCCACTATAATCCACAAGACCAATGCCTGGCAATCTTTGCTCGCAGGCTGATGTCTGTTCTATTTTGGGGATGGGAGGAATTTAGAATAAAAAGATATATAAATTAAAAACAAAGGAGGCTATGAAAAGTGAATAGAGGGAAGGGCTAGACTTATCCTGTGTATTTTGGTCTAAAGAACAGGGCTCTAAAAGAACACAAATCAGAATTACTCTGTTTTCCATTTCCCACAGCAGTTTATGATTTATAACACGGGCTGAGGAGAGTATAGCCCCAGTATATTTTGCAGGAGGAAAAGCCAATCCATGGCTCCTTCCACAGCAGTGAGACCCTTGGGAGGACAAGGCAGGAAAACAATCACCAGCCACAGACATCCCACCAGGATCCCACACAGGGCTTCCTATCTCAGACACCAGTACAACAGCTGTTGGGACACCTCACTGTTCTGTGCAGTTGGGACTGCAAAAAAGGCAAAGCAGAGGATTGGAATCTGGCAAGTTTTGCTTATTTAGGGCTTATGGCCACCCAACCCACTAAAAGCAGAGATTTTTTTGTACTCTCAGCACCTAAACTTCAGACTAGGTTTTATTTGCTACAGACCCTTTCTAACTTGGCATTCAAGCCAACTCAACACAGCCATGCACTCTGCCACATCAGCCCCGCATTCCTTGCAGTGCACAGGTCATTTGTCTAAAAGCAGATACAGACAGCCTCTCTCATTGTCTTCAGGTGCCCCTTTAGCACCCAGCCATAAACTGTGAAACACTTGCATAGGCATCAGCATCTCTTCACCTGGCCAGGCCTGGATCATTAACCCAAGTACAGAAGTCTGCAATTAATTCTCTTGGCAGAATTATTGGCAGAATTCCCCCTGCAGGAAGGGCAGGACAAAGAGATGTACACGGGATAAGTGGAGGACCAACAATGATGAACCTCAAGCACTGCTTTGGTCACAGACTTCTTTAAAAAAAAGGCCAACATCTAAGAAACATTGTGAAGTTTAACCCCAAACATTATAAGCATAGCAGCAAAACTGGATGTTGAACACCTCAACACAGGATTATGGACAACTTCACTTCATCCTTCCTTGTTCTACACATAAGTAACCTCATCAACTCCCTCCACTCTCATGGACAACACTAAGGGCAGTATGTGATGAGGAAACAGTGAACGAGACAGTTAAGTCTATTGTCAACTTTAAAAAGAAAAAACAAAAAAGCTTACTTAAAACATCAGTAATTAGGCCTCCTGCAGAGACACTACACTTTATCTTCTCTTGAAGATCACAGTAATATTCTCCCTTCCCAGCTATTCTGTGGGGACTCCCAGCAGCATCTGTGAGCTGTCACTCTTTTTACAGGAACAAAAAACCTACTGAAGCGGCAGGAAAAACAGCTGTAAGCATTTCAGAGAAGGAAATGAGACAAGGAGACTGGTTAGAAGCACATGGCCCATATGGATTGACATGAGCAAACTGCAGCAGTCCTAACCAGAGCTTCCCAGTTCAGATGGTTATCCTGCTCCCCACATCCTCAGACACATGTCAAATCAATCATTATTTTATTTCCTCCATACTAACTCCCAAATGTTACTGGTGCACAGGCCACCACAGCCCATGGGGACAGCCTGGATGTTGCAGGAGGAGTCAGTTTACCCCCAGGGATGTGAACATTACCCAGCAGCACAGGGGACACAAGGAAGGGGGCCTGAGGCAGCCCACTGGCCAAGGATGCTGCGTTTCATGGGCAGTGGTCACCCTCACGGCCCAGCTGCTGAAAGGTAGAGACAAACTACCAGGAATCAGCTGGCAAAACAAACAAAAGAGAAAGAATGAATGTGGACAGCTCTATCTCTGCTGATAGCAGCTCTCCTGAGGGCATGGAAGCCCCCTTTTCATCATGATTCCACTCACAAACCCAGTGCAAAACTAGCTTTAAGTAGCCCAGGCATGAACCCACAAACCCAGACAGGAAACCCTGGCTGTTAGAGGAGCACACATGATATAATTCTTCCAAGCAGGCCAGACAGGACTTGCTTATCGTCCTCGGCATTTTTAATCTATTACCAAAAAAAGCCAACAGATTTTAGATTCCCAGGAGACCAGTGGATGCCACAGTAGCTGAGTGGACTGGCTGGCCACCACGCCTCAGCACCCTGCCCAAGGAAGTCCACACCCCTGATGGGAACAGAACTGCTGGGAGAAGGCAGAGCAGCCAAGCAAACAATCCTGGTGACAGGGCAGCTGCTGGTCAGCACTGATGTCAGTCGTGGTCAGCTCAAGGAAAAGCTCTGTCACCTCCAAATCAAACAGTGTGGCACTAGCAGAGTACAGATGTGCACATCTTCTCCTCCCACCCCACTCTCCAGGCCTATTAGGTGGGGACTTCTGTCTTCAGCTCCATCAATTAACCACATTTGCTTGTTTAGCTGGTACAGTTGCTCCTTACATGGCTGGCGAGATCTCACAGGAACACACCAAACACCTGAAATCTCAAACACAGCTCCTGCTCCTCCAATTGGGTTCTGCAGCCACAAACACATAAGTCCCATCTTTTGGCTATAAACAAATCATCTCTTCAATCAACAAAAGTTAAAAGGGTGGGCCTCCATCACCCTCCCTGGGCAGCATGTCCCCAGTGTCACAGCACAGCCACCCCAGGGGTGCCAGTGGAGATGGGCTGGACTGGGGCTGCAGCACAGTGAGGGGAGGAAGGAGGATTTCTGACAGCCAGGATCCCCTGTCCCCATGCTGATGGCACAGCCTGGTCATGCCACCCAGGTAAAGCAGAGGAAATCTACACCTTCAGCCCTTCACTTGGGAAGTACTTGCCCAAACCAGAAGACTTTTCACAGAGCATTCTGCAGTGCTCCAAGTGGATCTCACAACACATGGAAAGGTGCTATCCAAGTCTCCCCTTCAGAGACACTTGACCTAGAAGCAGGAAGGATATCCAGGGCAGGAAACACTGGCAAGGACAGGAGAGGCTTGACCCATCACCTACAACTTCAGCATTGAAGAGCACAAAGTAGGCAGCTGCTAAGACTGAAGCTGAACTAATGCTGCTGTGTCTAAACAGTGCCCACCTCATCCCTACTCCCTGCACACTGGAGATACCCATTTTTAATTCAATAAATCCAAGAGAGAGCACATCCAGAGGCTGTGTACAGAGCAGGGGACACAACAGTAGCTCGTTCCTGACCAGCAGTCACACAGCTAAGAGTGTTACAGCAGCCCAGTCCCTGTCAGCTGAGCTGCTGCTGCTCAGGGGACCTCCAGGATGCCCCCTGAGCATCATTCCTCCCAGCCACAGCACCCAGGGCCCAAATGTTGGACCATCACACAACTGCCCTCAGCTTTCACACTTACCACCTACTCACCCACCAGCAGCAAGAGCAGCAGGTACCTCTGGGGTAGAAAAGAGTGCAAATGGTGCAAGCAGGGACAGCTGATTCTGCACAGGAGTCTGAGCAACTCTCTGGGATGGTCACAGGGTAAACAGTCCTTTCATGCCCTCCCCTACCAGCAGTGGAGGGCAGAGCTCTGCCGAGACATCACCCACCACAAACAGAACCACTGCTGCTTGTGCAATAATGCAATTCCCAAAGTGCCAACAGGAATGCGCGTGCAAAGATGCCAACAGATGCCTATCAAGGGGCTCGGGGGCCAGGGATAGGTGATGTTGTGACATTTGTTACAGTAACCCAACAAATTAATTCAAGGTTTAATTCAACCTTGCATCACCCTCATTACAAGAGCTGGTCTCAGTTTTGTAACATGCTTGAAAAAAAAAAAAAGATATTCAGGAATGTTTTGCTTTGCTTATGCATTAAGGCTATTTGGTAAACTTTTAAAATTCAATATCCACCTTTCACACATCTGCAGGTAGGGGTTTCTGGGTTCATGTTTGGCTTTTTTGATATAATTAGCAACTGTAATTACATCATGAGCTCAATGTCCAAAAAGATACACAGATCACTAAATGCACGGCAGTATTTAGTCCAAAAAGTGCTGAGCATGCAAAGTAATTGGTTGATAAATATTAACATAAAATGTTGCGGCTATTCCCAATTTGACAAGAAACTTCAAAGAAAGTTAAAAATTAATATCTGTTATTGCACCAGGCAGGTTGATAGCTTGTCAGTCACAGGTTTAAACAGCTGGCCTGGAGATATGAGAATTGCTTTTTTTATGCTGAACTACTGCTCTAATATAGGTGGAGGCAGAGCAATATCCAAAGCCTGAACAAAACATCAACTTAAACCATGTTTCTTTTGCTGCTTAGTGCTACTTGGCGGTACACAGATAAAAACCAAGTAGCAGCAGGATAAATTTCACCTGTGCAAGCCTCTGCAAACCGCACAGCAACACTGTAGCAGCTGGCATCTCCCTCCTTCCTTTCCCATTCTCTGTGATCAGAAGCAGCTCCATATCCCCCACAGGGTTAAACTGCCACCGGGACTGTGCTGTGATGGATCTGTTCAAATCCTGTGCTGGAATAATACAAGCAGGCTTGAGGCTGCTTTTCCATCACCTCCTCTGCCACCGGCAATCCACATGTAAGAAAATCAAGCTAACAGGCCTGTGTCTAAAAAGGGACTAATGTCCTCGGAGAATTCCAATCTACAGCTCTCAGTTTCATGAAGCACAGAGATGCAAAACATTGTAGCTTAAAAAAACAAACAAACCTCAACCACAAACAAGAAATAAAGCTTTACTGATATAAAGCAGAACTTACTTGGTCTTTGGCTCTGCCGAAAACACAGCCCCTTTGTGTTTCACCACCTATTATTTAACGCTGTGCACAATAAGATTACCAAGAACATTATCTGTGTGTTGGGACGCGTCACCAAATAAATTAGCACTACTTAAAATATCACCACCAAGACAACCTCAGGTGTGAAATGAGCTACTGATCACATCATTTACTTAGATAAGGAAGCATGTTACAGTATCTATGATGGGCACACCCTCCCTAAACACACTGCCAATCATGTAAAAGAAAAATATTTCTCTTTTCCCAATGCACTATGTTATATGTTATCAATAATGCAACTGCCATACTGAAGCTCCAAGTGGAGCACTTGCAGTTTTACGACACAAAAAGTGCAGATAAAGTGGTTCACAAGGCACAGATCACTCAGATCACCAGCAGCTGCTTAAGCACAGCTACTGAATTAAGCGTCCCTAGCATCCCTTCCAGTCAATCACTGAGCAGCACTCTCCTTTGCTTCCCTAGCGTCAGAAATGTTGTGTTTCCGTTTCTCCAAAGCCACTGAAGTCACTGCACTAGAAAGCCAAGTAAACACAGGAAAGAGTTACTGGAGTTACTAGAATATCCCGCATGAGTGGATTCAGCACAAACTCATTTAACCAGACTGCAATTCCTTCACTCACCATCTTAATCTCACAACAATTGAAACCCGGAGCAGAGAAGTCAGCAAGGGAGCCCCAGGGGAAGGGCTTCCTCTGCATTTATCCAAATACCTAATGAAGTCATCAGTCCCCAGAGCCCTGTCCACTGTAAAGCTCATCTAGCCAAAAGTGGTAAATGGGTTTCTGCAGTTTGGGGCATTCTTAATCTGGGGAGATGTTTGCGTATGTTACAGGAGGGGAAACTCCATCAGATTAACTTTGATAAGAGAACAAAGACCCTGATGAAACACAATTCTTAACATCTAGCACTGAATAACTGAGTTTAATAATCACATTATGATCTCTTAGCTCAGACAAAGAATGAGTAATTCATCTTTCACAAGCAGAAAATTCCTTCAAAGGAGCTTGGTTACAACCAAGCAACATCCTCAAATTGTTAAAACTTTTGGCAAGATTAACAGACTATGATAACAACAACGTTTGGAAAAGGTTTCATTTAACAAATTATTTTATTAGTTTCTTTTTTTTAAGAGTTATTTAGATGCAAACAAACAGATCTGGAATTTTAAGTCTGTGTGTGCACACACTCCACATAAGGCGATCAAACACCCCCAGGGCAGAATCAGCTGCAGAATATTGCACCCAGGGGACTTGCCTTGTGTCCACTAATCCCGCTGAATCACTGCTCTCCACTCACAAACTACCAGCAGCTCCTCTTTGCACAAGATTTCTTTTCAAAACAGATTGAATTTCTATACATCATTATGCACAGCACTAGCACATGCTGATCTCGGTAACTATTCCCTCTTTATATCCAGGTTCCAGCTGTTGTCTTTAAAGTTACTCTGAGCAAGTCTCCCAGCATTAAGGAGTTTTGCTTCTCAGGTTACCAGGCTCACTGGAGAAGTCACAAGTGCTACTGGCTGAACAATGGCTCCAAGCTGTCATGCAAAAGCAATTTACTTGAGATATCTATTATCTTTTATAGTCGCTTCTACAGATTGACCAAAAACAGGAAGCCCAGCTCTCACATTCCACTGGAATTGTGTAACAGCAATAACAACCTCAAAGGCTGATTCAATGGCATTTGCTCAGATCTATACCAGCAGCTCTCCTAAGAAATCAGCGAGTCCAAGGGATGCCCTGCTTGAAGGTGGGATGCTCTTACAGAGGAGGCACACGCAGCCTGTCCCAAGGAAGCATTAACTGGAGGTCGGTTCCCATGCACGTCTCACCACTGTTTCTACTCAGAAACTTACAACTGGAGCACAGTCATGCCTGCAGAGTTGTTACCTCTGTGAGCACTGGGACTTGATGTTATCCATTACAATATTTCCAGACAGCATCAGGGTGCCCCAGCAAAGGAAAAGTTTGAAGCTTTAAGTCCTGAAAAATTCCCTGCTCTTCCTTTTCGCTTCCCAGGCTCCCAACAAGAAGCCATTGTTAGGGGGAGTAGGGTGACACTTCCTCTCCCAGTACAAATTAGAGATGTATAAAAATAAACCCACGCAGCTGTCCCACGACTTCTCATTTAATTGAAGCGGGGTGAAATAAAGTGAAGTCGTTCCCACTTCCTCACACTCTCTGCTTTGGGAATACTACCCTGCACAAAAGATAAAAGTGAAATACAAACCGAACCCCTTTTCAGTGCCGCTCTGCGGGAACGCACAGCGGGAAGCGGCACCTCCCCGCCCCTCGGCCGGGCTCTGCTTTACCAACTCGCACAAAGCCCCGAGTCCGCCGCAGCCGGGGCTCCATCCCAGCGCATCCCCCGGGCCGGGCCCGCCCCGGCTCAGCCCGGGGCTGAACTTTTCCAGGGGGATGAATCAGACAAGCGCCTTTTCATCGCCGCGGGGAGCTGCGAGCGGCGGCAGCAGCGCGCCCGGCGGACACGTCCCCCGCGTCCCGCCGGCACCGAGCGCTCCGGGCTCCGCGTCCCTCTGCCCCGGGAGCCCCGGGGACACGCCTGCTCGGCAGCGAGCGCAGGGCCGGGCCCGCTGGAGCCGCCGGGGCCGGTCGGTGTCCCCCCTTGCCGCGGGCGCGATGCTGCTCCGCGCGGGCTGGCGCCCGGCCAGCGGCGGGGCGAGCGCCGCGAGTTTGCCCGAGTTGGAGGAGCCGCGGAGCACTCACCGTCCGTGCCGTGCCGTGCCGTGCCGTGCCGCTCCGAGCCGTCCCGCCGCCGCAGCCCCGCCCGCTGCCCGCGCTCGGCGCGCCCCGGCCCCGCCGCCCCGGCCCCATTGGGCCGCCCGGCCGCGCATCACCGCGCCCCGCGCCGCGAGTGGGCGGCCGCGGAGTCACTCAGCGCCGGGCAGGGGCGAGCCCCGGCGAGGGCACGCCCCGTCCTCGTCCCTGCCGCCGTCGGGCTGCTCTGCCGTGCCTGCCCCTCGCCGTTCCCTGCCTTCATCCCCCTTGCGTGCGTCCATCCTCGCCCCCTGCGTGTATCCCCGGCCCCGCGCACGCCTCACTCCTGCCCGGCGAGCATCCCTTACGCTTCTCCTGTGTGCAACGCTCCTCCGAGCAGTCCTTTCTTCTCTACAGGCATCCCCTCCTTCTGTGCTGTCCCTCCTCCCTGTGTCCTGTCTCCCATGCAGCCCCGGCTGCCTCAGCCCTGCCACGCAGACAGAGCAGCTCTGGGCTTCTCTTGCGAATTCCCCTTGTCCCCCCAGGAGCAGCCCTGCGGGCTGATGCTGAGGATGTCCAGGGAAGGCTGGCGCTGGTGGGCACATCGGGCACGGAGCTTCGCACAGAGCAGAGCCAGGGCTCAGTGGAGTGCAGGTGCCTGTCCCTTGCACCCTGTTATTCTGTGCTCCTGGACACACAGCGTTGCCATGGCGTGTCCCCACGCAGCTTCCAGCTGTCCAATTTGGGATAGGTGACCTCATAACTGTCCTAATTTCTACATTTGCTACACAGATATTCACACTGAACATCGCTAGAAGGGTTCAGGAAATCAAGGGCCTTAGGGACGCTTTTGCGTAAAAGTGGCGGAGAACAGAAGTTAATCCAAATAGGCCTTGAAAAGAGAAAGAGAAAGCAAACACCTGCTGTGGGAAGAGGGAGGTGAGCAGGGAGAAGGAGATGGGGCCACACCTGCACTTCAGACCTGGTCCAGAAAAGGGGGAAGTTGTTTCCCCAGACTGGAAACTTCACACTCTTGGCCGATGCTGGCACATCCAGCACGACCAGGAGAAAACAGGAGTTAGGATATTAATGTCTCCTTCTGGTTTTAGGAGAAAAGCAAATACCCATTCAGGCACAAAAAACCCTTTCCAGGCCAGAAAGATGAGACATTCCCGTGCCTGGATGTGAGAACAGCTCACAAAGTAATAAATTCTGTAACAACCAGGAACACTAATGGAAGGTGTCAGTTCTTGTATAATGTAAAAGCACATCTCATATTTTGCTGTTTAACTATTTCCACAAGTGTCAGAAAAATTAAGCTTGCTAAAAGGTGACAGTTACCTAACAGACTATTAATAGATAAGGCACACACCAGCATTAGATCATTTTTTCTCTTCTCTTTCAAACTTAAATAAATGTAGGACATATTTAACTAGAACTGCCCAGTGAAATTGATTGCAATGAGTACTTAGTTCTCTGTGTTGGCAATGTTACAGGTGCACATTTCTGGATCTGAACTGCATGGTCCCATGTTATGAATTTTTATATGAATTATTTACAGAAAGGCTGTCAGTCTGATCATTATAACATAAGGCAAAACACATTTTGTTGTCAAAACTGCCAGGAAAATTCATTTTGCAGTGTTTTTTCCAAAGCTACAAAGTGACACAGTCTCATAAAGTTGTCCCATATGATGGAAGCGACATGGCTCACAGTGGGAGTTTCCTCATCACATTAGCAGGAGCAGCTTCCTGAGAAAAATCAGACTCTCTTCCCATCATTCTTTTATTCTTTTTATACAGTTGGATTTCTCATTGGATATCAGAAACTCTTACATATTCATCAGTTTGTTAGGCTGGGTCTTGGAGATAGGAGTGGTAATTTTAGACTGATTTAAAAGATTAGTTCAATTTTACGCTCTGTGGTGGTAGTCCTGTGTTTAGATTAGACCAGTGCTTCACAGTGCATTACAAACACAACAGAGCTGGGAATATTTATGGTTCTGATTCTGGATTTTAGCAAAAAATTATACATTGGTTTTCTTCTTGTCCCCTTCTGCTAGCATGCCAACATAAAACAACGGGAGACATGAAATCATCTTTGTGAATCTTGACTATTCAGAAAATGCAGATTACACATTTCCATGCCCTGCTTTTGTCCAAAGCAGTAGTGTGAAACAGGCAACTCTTTGTTCTCTAAATGAGGGAGTAAAGTATTAAACATATTGAACATTTACCAGTTGCCTCTTTATTAGAATTTCCCCATGTCTTCTTGCACAAAGAAAGTTGAGCTATAGTAGACACATCCGTTCATTCAGCTACCACTGCTTAGTATTCTGATATAGTCATCAAGCTTAGTTTAATATTTTTATTATGTACTCAATTATGTAATTACCATATTCTGAGTGAGATGTCAAAATGTAGAGTTTCATTTACACATAACTAGTGCACACCTTGTTTGCAAAAGCACACAACTGCACTTTCTTGGGTGATTATTTCTGTTTAAAAACACCCTAACACAAATATTGGTTTCCCTTTCTCAGGGCTTTGTGAAAGAGTGGACAGACTTTTCCAAGATCACCTGACAGCAGGCAATTGAATTCTTATTTCACTGCAGCCACAGGTGATGTAACTAGTGAAAGGTGAAATTTTGCCAAAGGTCACAGGGGAAAACCAGTCCCCTTAAGAAATGTCCCAGAGAGATTTTAAACAGAGTTTGAAGCACAGGGTGGATCTGGAATATTGGTGTTGGCCAATTCCTGAAATTTTATTTGGGACATTTTTAAAAATTTAGAAGTTAGAAATTTAAAATAAGAATTTAAAATTTAGAAAATGACAAAGGGCACTGTTTGCACAGAGGGACTTTCCACATAGTGCCATGAGAACAGAGAACTTAGGAACTTAGAGCCAGACAGGAGACAGGTATTTCCAACCTGATTTACAACAGGACTAGTGTTATTTAGTATGACTCTTAAATGAAGTTATAGTGAAATATTCTTGTAGAAAATATGCAGACAGAGGATTCTGACTTCACCAACTACTAGCACATAGGAACTTAGGAGGAAGGAAATAGGCCATACTTTTTGAAGACTTGTTTAAACTGTTTAAATGGTTTAACATTAATTCTCTTCTTCAGTAGAGTACAGTGAATTTAACAGGTGTTAGAAAATGCCCTGGCATCAGAGCCACAATGGAAGGAGACTGCCTGTTGGATTTTTTTTTAATTTGCAAGGATATATATTTCTAGAAACGCAATTTCTTGCCATAATAACCAGCAGGCAGATGGAGGGTTAGCCCTGTGTCCAGTAGGACTTTGTTACTGATCCCAGTGGGAGTGGATGGGCCCTTAAGAGACTTTGCCACTGCCAGGTTAATGTTAGTGTGACTCTGTGCCTAGAGAACTGAAATGAATTTCTACTATCTCTGTTGAAATGTAAGCTTCTTATCTGGCAGCTTAGCAATGCTTCTCCTGTACTGCTTTCCCATTGTATGAAAGTTAATTCATTGCTCTTGGCTGGTTATTGAACAATGCTGATACCCATGGCTAAGATAGCTGCCCTGAGACAAAGATCATCACAGACTGCAAGTGAGGGGTGGTGGCAATCAGGAGGGAGGAAAGGAAGCCTGGCAGGACAAATAAAAACTTGTCTTGCCATGCACAGTATGCCAGGGGGAGAGAGAAACTGCACAACACATTGTAGGAGTTCATGTGGGTTCAGAAGAGGCCTTTAAGGAGTTGGTGTGAAATTCTTCCATTAGAATTAGGGCATCTGTTCTCAACTAGACTTTTGTTTTGTTTTCTACAAATACTTACCCACAACATTAACAGAATATAAGAACTAGGATATTAATGTCAAAAACACTTGTCATCAAGCAAAGAGAACAACTGAGTGGTACTGTGAATAGATTAATAATCTGGAACTATATTTTTTCCATTGCAAGAAAGCAGATGGGAATCTGCATAATATTTTGAACTACAGAAAATTGAATTTACCTCCCACTAAGAACATTTACTCAAGTAATTCTGGGCACTTCTTTCCTTATAAACAACTTTTGTGAGATAAGTATCAGTATCTTTATCCATTAAGTTGTCCAGCATAGGGGACCCATATTCAAAATCTGCAGAAGTCTCTGAGGCTCCTCACATGAGTGCAGATTACCCACCAAAGTTAACAGCCTGCCAAGCTGTGGGCAGGCTGCCTTCCCTCTCACTGTCCTGGCTGCCAGATAACACATCACCTCATGGATTCTAGATTGTCTTGTGAAACCACCAGTGCCTCATATTTAATCTGCTCTTGCTTTGGCAAAGGAGCTTTCCAGACTCTCGTGTTGTCTCTATCCAGCAGTGCATGTTTTATTTGTTTAAAATTGTATTCTTTCTTGTGAAGGAGAGTTTTTCAGAGATTGCCCATGAAGCATTACAAGAGCTCTTCAGTTCCAACTCATCAGTGGCAAGCCAGTTACACATGTGATGCCTTTGTACAGCCCTCAATTACAGTTTTGTTGTGGGCTGAGCTTATAGAGGACTCACTGACCTTCAAAGCACATGGGAGAATGTGTGACTTAAGATTTTGTTTGCAGTTCATATCAACAGGGTGAACACCCCTCCTTCACCATTGTGGACCAAAAACCAAAAAAAGCATGACAATGAAAAAGTGGTTTTGTCTCTTCTCTTTACTTGATTTATCAACCCATCAAGATCAGATCCCGAGGAGTTACTGAATCCACATTTCCTTTCTTGTAGCTAAGGTACAAGCAGCTGCTTACAAAGAAAATCATGTTTCCAGAGAACATGAGATGCAGAAGGTCAGATGCAGGTAGTTTAGGGCAGAAGAACCAAGCAGAGTGAGCTGTAAATTTTGGAAAATACAGTCTCTGCCATGTAGCTGACAGCTAGTCATTTTTTATCTCAGGTGACACTCTAATGTGCAGTAATCTGGTTATTTCCAGGGCCTGATGTTCTGCATGCAGCTTCTTATTATTAAATTCTGGCAATGTGCTCAGAGCTGGACAACTTTACCCTGGAATGAAGTTTTCAGGAGGGGCTTGAAGGGAGAAAAGCCTGGTGGTTTGGCAAGATAGGCCAATACTGGGGGTCAATACTTCCTGCAGTTGGTTTTGCAGTGGGGCAGGACTGGAGGCGGGAAGCGCAACGCTGCTAACGCAGGCAATTCTGCATGGTGTGGAGAGCTTGGGAGGGATGAACAGGGACATGGACAGGGCCTCCAAGGAGGAGTCTTGAATGCACTGTGCTGACCTTTGTGCTGGTCAGGCTTGCAGCAATGGCCTTGCTTTCATTTTTCTCTCCACTCTGCCTTCCTTTGGCTTAACTCAAATTAAAATGAGGCACACAGAGACTGCATGGCAGCTGCTGGATTATATTCACCTGCAGGCTGAGAGCTGGGGGCTGTTCTTGATAATTGAGGAAGTGTTCTTCTGCTCAAGGACACTTTTTCTTGTGTTCTTAATACTTAATAATTTGTTCATATCTTCACCAAGAGAGTTGTCAAGCACTCAAACAGGCTGCCCAGGGAAATGGTTGAGTCACTATCCCTGGAGAGATTTAAAAGTCTTGTAGATGTAGCACTGAGGGACATGGTTTAGTTGTGGGCTTGGCAGCACTGGGTTAACACTGATGATCTTAAAAGTCTTTTACAACCTTAATTCTTCTGTGATTCTAACTAATTTGAGCTTTTTAGTCCTTCTAGTCTGTAACATATCTGAATTAGCGTATTGTTCTCATTTCCTCTGGACTTTCTCCTTGATTTTTCTTACTGTTTTGCCACTCTAACTTTTGCCTCCTCCTTCCTTTTACTCATGCTAGCACTGAGTTCCTTCAGATCCTACAAAACTCAGTCATCCCACAGCTTCCAAAATCTATGGTGAGCGGAAGTGAGGCAGGGCTGTCTACATTCCTGCAAGCCCAGGGCCTGGGAGATGGTGTGGATGTGTGCCAGTGCTAATAAATAGGGAACTATTAGTGACTGTGCGAGGCAGGAAAATTGCAGAACAAGATAAGACTCACAGAATTCTCTTATGCTGATTTTGGATAAGGATATTTACCCAGGGAAAGAAAAAAGAAAGTTTTCCTTAAAAGCAATGCTCTCTGTCCAGCCATGTGTGTGTTTGTGGAGGAGCTGTGCCCTGTGTGACAGGAGCAGGACCCTGTGTGCAGGTGTGGCTGCCCAGCACAGAAGCTCCTGTGCAGTCTCACAGCCCAGGCTGTGGCTGTTCCCAGCTCTGAGACCAGGCTGCACCACACCTGCCAAACCAAACACCCCTTGCAGCTCCACTTGGGCCCAGGACACACGAAACCCAGTGCAGTGGCTGGGACAAACTCAGTGGAGCAGCTTCTTTAACAGGTCCAGCAGCTGCAAGGCTTTCTTTGCTTCTCCTGTGCTCTGCAGAGCAGAGATCAGGCCAGGTGCCCTGATCTGAGCAGATCCAAGGAAGCTGCTTTGCCCTGAGCTGCATCTCCAGGTAGCCGAGTGCTGCTGGGGCAGGGCTGATCCTGCTGATCAGAACCAGAAGGCTCTGGTTGGTACCAGCCTCCTTGATCAAAACCAGAAGGCTCTGGAGGGTAGCAGCCTCCTCAGGATATGTGGGTGCATGGACTGGTGCCCACATTTATATATCCGTGCTCTGCATTCCCTAAACTTTATTGCCAAAGGCACAGAGCAGGAAAGTAATGTGACTTTGGTGGTAATTGTGTGTGTGATGGGGCAGAAAGCAAAGGAACTCCTTGTGATAGAAAAGAAGAACATAAGGGATTACAGAGACAGGGCAAACAAAAGTCAGCCTAGGGTGGGTCAGGTTCATGTCTACTGCTGTAGGATATGGCTAGTTACCCTCTCCGAGGCACTGCCAGCCTTATCTCTTGCTATTGCCACTCCTGTTTGTTGCAGGAAAACAAATTTTAGTGCTAGTCATATTGGGATTTCTTTCCTTTCCCATCCATCTGTGCAGGATCCCAGGCAGCAGAAAGGGTGCAGCCACAGTGCATGGAGCAGCTGCAAGCTGGGTGTACAATGGAGTTAACCTCATTTCCAGCCCCAGAAGTGGTGCTCAGCTCCATCCCCCTGGCACAGGAGCATGGATCATTCCTCCAGGCAGCAGCATGGGGAGTGTTACATCCAGCTGGCAGCAATGCTTTTGCCTTCCTGACCCCACCACTGTACTCCCTGTGCTTAGCTCTTGCTGTTCTAGTTTCTGCTGATCTAGACGTGTTAAAATTAATTTTTCTCTTGGTGCCTGACTCTAGGCAAGGTTATTAGATAGCTGGGTCACTGCAGTCTGTGACTGTCAGCTGCTGAAATCATTTCCATTGGGCTGTGGGCTGGTAACCCACTAAATACCCACCTCTGATGATTAACCAGCATCAAAACTCCTGCTAGCTTCACTTTAAAAACAAGGAGTATTTTATTCAAAGAGAACAAGAAAATGCAACTCCATGTTGTAAAATGATTGGCCTCCATGTGTCAAGAGCCCAGCTCAATTTCCCTCTGCTCTGCATTCTGGAATCATTGCCACATTTATTTCCAGTAGTGCAGAAAGCCTTTTCCATATGCCTCCTCTTCAGCCAGTAGTCTGTAGCTTGTGTTTAATGTCTCCTATGCAGGAGGAGGTGAGGACAAACCAACAGCTCTACTGTGGTGACAACAACTGTAGAAAACATAAAACCTTTCTCCAAAAGTGGTCCCCACCTCTGAAAGCAAGCCCAGCCCTGCAGGGAGTGCTTCAGCCCCTCTGAGGAGTGTGCAGCCTTGGGACAGTCTGTAAAAGGAGCTCACAGAAACCTTCTGTGTCCCAAAAAATCCTCTTTGGCCAGAGCAGCATTGTACCTCGTCCTGGCTGCGGGGAGAGGGCCCAGCAATGAAGAAGATGCATAAAGTTAAAAATTCACTTGGATGTAATTTTTTCTGGAGTCATAACAAAATGTACTTTGCATGGATATTTGCTTTCACAGCATTGAAAGACATTTGTGCCAAATGAGATGGGTGAGAACAAACTTCTTTTTCTGCATTCACATAATTTGCATCACAGGACTTTTAAGTGGACACTGTCCTGGCATTTCACATTCCAGCCCAACAACATTCCCCAGGTTTTGACCAATGTGTTTTTTTAAAAAAGTAATTTACTGGAAAAGGACAGTAAACAGCTTATAAAAAGAGTTTCTCAGCATCAGCTGCAGACAGGAATTCCTCCCAGGAGCCTCTCCTGCTCACTTTGTTAGAGCTGATAGGGACGTGCTGGATCAAAGGGAATTCAGAGCTGTGACATGGCTTAAAAACAGAAGAAAATAATACTCTGGTGGGGAAAAAAGGCTCTCCAGTGGGCTGAGAACAGGCAGAATTAGAAAACAGGCTGTGTTGTCCTCAGGCAAGGGCATTCCATGTCCTCCTGCTTCTGCAGCAGGTACTGACAGTCTTTTTAAGAACAGCGAGAGGCCCTCAACGCCCGTGAGTGGAGGATACCTGAAATGACAGGCCCTGGCCATACTGACCTGTAGAGAAAGGACAAACTGGATCCTAGAAGGGCACTGTGCCCCTGCTCTCAGCCACACCAAGCCAAGGATATTCCCCAAGCCCTCTGCCCCAGGCATTTTATCACTTCAGTGTTTAAGGGGACCATTTTTGGGTCCCTGCCTCAGCAGCCACTCCAGCAGAAGAGCCCAAAGCTCTGTTTCTTTAGAAATTCAGCTTTTTGGCAAGGACTGTGTGGTCCAAGCCTTCTCCAAGAGCCACTCTACAGGTGGCCATGTGCAGCCCAGCTCCCACCTCAGTGCTCCTGTGCTGCACATGGAGACAAACCAGGGTTAAGAACTGCCAGCACCAAGTGCCCAGAGAGAGCAGGGCACTCCTCTGATGGACAAAGTAACATGTATCTGTCCCACAGAGATCTCACTTCATTTTTGGCTGGGCAGTGGGAAGAGTTTTGATTTCTTCCTGCTTTTTGATGTTGTTGTTTTAGCATTATCTGTCCTCACTTTTCATATTTTTGATGTTCCATCCAGACCAACATCAACTGCTGCGACAGCTATGAGTAAAAAGCTTTCTTCTAGAAGTAGGGCAAGCAACATTTGGCTTTAGTTTTGATTTTATCCCAAACATTTTTACAATTGACTTCGTTTTTGTGTTCACACATGTATCTCATAAGAAATTTGAGAATGAAGCACTGCCAAAGGCATTAACACACAAAAACATTTTTCAGCCACTAAATATCCCCTCCTGATCTGTGAAAGAGTTTTTTTCCAATCATTGTATGCTTATGGTCCATCAAATTGGTACTGGAAGAAAACCTGAGGTAGCTTTCTCTGTCTCATAGCTGCTCAGTGGCTGATATTTGCTTTATCTTTTGAAACACACGATTTTTGGTGGTGATGACATCAACGCTGTCTGATGGCTTTGTCAGGCCAGCTAGCCACAAAGGCAGCTTGAAAAACCTGACCTTGTTTACAAGTGATTGTAAAGATCTGTGTTCCCTGTGGATTTAATTGCTGTACTAATGCAACTACTAAGGATTGTCTTGAAAGAAAAAGAGGTGGAAATTACACATTATGAGAGGTCCTGATGGGTTGCAGTTCATCAAAACCTGCTCCATCATGGGTCCCTTCCATGGGGTCAGTCCTTCAGGTGAATGACAGAAAGTGTGGAGTCAGGTCAAGCTCAGCAAATCACCCAAGATCCTGGGGAATACAAATTCTAACCACAGATTCAAGTGCAACATTTCAAAACACAATCACTTCTTTTGGAATGTGAAGTTTAACACTTAAAGGAGGCCACAGGTGCTGAAAACCTTCAAGTTGATGCAAAACAAGTTATTTATTTTCACTCCAGCTACAACTTATCCTACTCCTGTTTTGTTTTTTTTGTTTGGTTGGTTGGTTGGTTTTTTGGTTTTTTTGGGGTTTTTTTGCCATACTGTGATTTTCCCATTTTGTAACTGGGAAAATAAATCTAACTTCCCCACTGGGGACCAGCCTCACAGACCTGGGAGCTGGAAGATGTGCTGTGTAGCACACACTAAATAAAACCTTTGCCCTGCAGTTCAAACAAGCCTGTAATGGTTTTACATCCCCACCTGGGAGGAAGGTTTTTCCGTATCCGTGCAGCTTTTTGGTGCATACACAGTTCCTCAGGTTTAAATGCCAGCTTGAGACCCTGGCATCTTCCTCTCATCGTGACAGTAATCTCCAAGTGAGCAAAACAGAATTATTAACCCTTCCCTTATCAAGTCCCACCCCAGCTAAAGCCACCCAGCTTCTTAGTCCTTACAGCCTCTGGGTTGGATATCCTTCTTGGCACAGCCCAACGCTTTTTGTTAAGACTTGCAATATTTTGCATGATTTTTAAAAATTTAAACTCTTCTTGAACAGTGCCACCTCCTTGAATCCACCACTGTGTGTGTGCCTGCCACCTTTCACTCTTTATTCAGAGTATTTAGATAATTTGGGATGAAGATTGTGATGGTCATGGACCATTTAGCAGAGTGGGTGCTGATCCACAGGTGAGGATGCTCAGAACCAGGAATATGGAGGCAGTGGTGGCATCACAGGAGGGTGATGGGCTGTGAAGGGTCATGGCAACACAAATCCACATTTTCTGCAGACAAGCCCTGGGTGCCAGGTGTGCTGTGCTCGGGGTGGCCTTTAATGACAGCTTTTCCTTCTGGCCACGGATTTGCCAGGGGCTGACAACCTCTGTCCCAAAGTGCCCTGTGAGATTTGCCCTTGGCATCACCTGCAGCTCTGTTCTATCAGTGTGGCCACTGCCCCCAGCCCAGGACAGGCCACTCAGGTCCCCAGCGAGCCCTCCTCCACAGTGGGAACTGCTGTGAAACCCTGCAGAGAAAAACTTTGATCTTTAGCAGCATGAAAATAAAGACGTCTCGGAGGCCACGCTTCCCCAGCTGCTGTGGCCAAGTGGAGCTGCAGCCATGGCTGGCAGTTCTGGGCATGCCAAGGGAATGCTGACACGTGGTAGGGGATTAGGATGACACAACTGTTGGGACAGCAGCTGGCTGGGCTGACCCTGGGTGCAGGCAGCTGCCTGTGGTGTGCTTACAGAATCACCTGTTGCATGGGGTGCTGCTCCTCTCAGCCCTCTTGCGCACCCACACGCATGCAAAACTGATTTTTCATTTTTTATTAAAGCATAATTTATTCATGCAGGAGTGTGGTATTCCTTACTTGCTGTATGAAAAATCATGATTCAGCTGGGGACAGTCCATAATACTGTTTGCCTTCTGTCCCCTTTTCCTCACACAGTGTGGAAGAAACAGGCAGTGGGAGAAGTGGTCAGACCACAGCCTGTTTTAGCAGGATGGTTGAGACCAGAGCCTGCAGCTGTCTGTAAAGGACCACAAACACAAACACAGATCTACCCAGCTGTCAGCAGATCCTCCCCAGGATCTCCTTTACTGCTTCTCTGGCCTTGACCATGAAGCAGTTGATCTGAGCCGCTCCCTGCTTCCTCCAGCAGCCTGCTGAGAGTCCACAGGCTTGGGAAAACACTCTGTTTACTTTTTATTGCCTGTGCTATCTCTGTCCTAGCAGCACAACTATCTGCTGAATGTGTAATACACCAGCTCTCCTGTAAAACTGCCCGTGTTTATGCCCATGTGTTTTTTGTCAATGAGGACTCTTCCATGACATTGCGGGAGGGTCAGGGATGGCAGGAGGGTCAGGGATGGCAATAATCCATGATGAGGGATTGAGAGAAGAATTAGACAAACCACCAGTGTAGATGTTGAAATTTCCACACATCAGTCTGCTGGCCTGTATCTTTATGCTGCCACTTTTGGCTGTCCCTGATGATCTGGAAGAGGCTTTAAGTGTGTGATAACCACCCATCCTGGAGTGAACAGTGTCAGGAATCCATCACAGGGCAGAAAGTGGACCCCACAGCAAGGAACCTTATTGTGACACAATTTATCTCCAAAATGCTTTGCTGAGCTCAAAATCCTCTGAATCCTGATGTCTTTCCAAGTGATGATGCTTTCAGGAGTGAGAGCTGATCTGCAATATGGCAAGGGACACCCATGCAGCCGGGCCCCACCGGTGCAGCAGGGCAGCCACCCACTCGCTGGGGATGGGAGCTGGAGCTGCTCCCATGGGGATGGGGTCCCTTCCTCTGCTGCCCACTCAGTCAGGCTGACAGGATAGGTTCTCTGACCTAGCAGATTGGTAGGTGATATAGAACTGATATGATAAGGGAGGACTGTGACCCCATCTGCCATGCAAGTGCTTACAAGAAAGTTATAAAGGGTAATGCAGGTCCATGGCCTTGGCTCTGCCCAAGGTGCAAGAAGGACCTGCTAAGGTCAGATTGGCTCTTTTACAAGTAAAAAAAAAAAAAATCCATGAAGGGAAAGTATAAGGGTCCTTCTTTTCTCCCAAAAGAAAGCTCAATGCTGGCATTCAGGGAGACCAAGGGTTTCCACAGCTCCGTCAGCCTGCTCTGCCACAGCCCAGCTTGCCCACAGGGCTCAGCGTGGCTGTCTCCACCATCACAGTGCTGAGCATGCCTTTTCTCAGCTGGCAGGGGAGAAAATGTGCTGGAAAGCAGAGATAAAGGTTTTGAAATTCAAAGAGCTCAAGGCAAATGAGAACGCCGGGGGAAAAACAAGAATCTTACAAAAGGTGCACCTACTGTACCCTCGAGCAGGCACAGAGGAGGGAGCATTTGTCAGCTCAGAGGTCAAAACAAACCAGAAAGAGAACATGTCTGGGTTAGCAAGACAGGGAGGAGAAAAATATTTAATCTTGAGCAATCAGAAGCATTTCGTTCAACCTGAATGTTCCTGTGTTTCCTAACTCTATATTTAACTCCCCTTACACTTAAGGTTACTTGTAATGGAAAAAATGCATTTTAAAATCTTTCATTGGAAATTCAAATAGTTACAGAGGTCCTCAGGTGAAACAAAGGGAAAAACAGAAGATGTTGAATCAAACATGTTTTTCAGCTCTAGTTGTTGTCAAAATCTTGAGTACTTTTTGTTCTCCCCAAACGCCTTTGTGGACTCATTTTGCGAAGGGGAGATGTGAGAACTACCCATGGGCAGCAGCTCCGAGACCATCCAGGTGAAGAAAAAAGTCATTGAAGATTTTAAGAGGAAGGAGGCAGCTCCAGACCTCTACCTGTGCCTGAGTGTGCACACAATGAAACAGGTTCCTGACTGCCCTGAACTAATGGCATATTTATTATGAACATATAATCACCCACCTGCACGTAGCAGCGGGTGCCAGAGTTCATTAACCCTTGCATCTGGCAAGGGCTCATACCCAATAAACCCCTCTGGCTCAGCTTTTGGGCTATCCAGTGCTGGAGACAGTGATGAGAAAGCAGAGCCTCTGCCATGGAGCAAGGTAGGCTCAGCAGCTCAGAGGCTCTTGGTACCAGGAGGAGCCAAGGATGTGCCAATCGAGGGAGCCTGGGGTTTTTGGTTTCTATGTTTTTTAGGGTAGAATGGTGCCAGACACACCTGGGGCCTCATCTCCCTTTCAGTGTTTAGGTGGGACTTGTCCTTTAGCACTTGCAAAGCGAGGGGCAGCTCAGCCCGAGGGCGGTGGTGGGGGACAAAGGGTGTGACATGTGGCACCTTCCCTTCCCTTCTCCCTGCCAGGACACCCCCCAGGCTGCAGACTTTGTAGAAATGTTTCTCAGATCCCTTGCTGGGAGCACTTGGAACTATTCTGAAAAAAAAAAAAAAAGATTTTTTTTTTCTCAACAACTAAAGCATGAAGCAAACTGAATTAAGAGGGATCTTTGGTTATTAAGAGTTTTGGAGAGCAGTTTTAGGTTCATGAGTTGATTAGGTAGAGTATGGTTGAGAAGGGCAAGCATGGGTGTGTACAGGGCTCCAGCACAGCAGATCATGGTACAAACAGGCTTTTTCTCTTTCCCTTCCCAGAGGCATCACCCCTGATAGCCATTCATCCTAAGGATCATGGTGCCTGGTGGGGAGCACTCAGGAGAGGTGTCCCACCCTGCACTGGCAGCTTTCAGAGATAGCATCTACCCCCACAGCAAAGCTTCAGATGTGTCAGAAAAGCAGTGTCAGCACTAGGAAACGTGTGTCCCTCAACTAGTCTCAGTTTGGACTTTACCTTGGACCGTATCCATTGCAGGGCAAAGGAAGTCAAACCTTAAAAACAACTTTGTAATGGCTTTTTATATCAGAGGCGTTTTGATCCTGATAAGATTTTAAGTTACCATGTGCTAAATGCCTGAAGTTCCTTGAACCATTATCCTTCAGTTTCAACAACAACACCATTCCATGGGAGGGCAAACTCCTGCACTCCATAGTGAGGTGACAGAGAGGAGAAATCGCCTCTGTCCTCCCTGTCTGACACAGCAACCCTGGAGCACAACCCACGGGCCAGCTCCCATGCAGGGGGGAGCTCCCACAGCCCTGGGCTGCTGCTGGGCAGCTGGCCCCAGCTCCCAGTACCTGCACAAACCTGTGACACAGCCCAGGCACGGCCACCCAGCTTCCCCCAGCGCAGCCTGAGAGGCTTTTCCTGCCGTGTCCCTCCCTCGCTCTGTAGAAGGCAGCCTGTGATCACCGTGGCTTCTCTTGTAACCAAAGCATCTGATCCCCAAACAATATGCATCTGCAGCTAAGTAAGGGTGCATATTGTCTGTGCTGTTTAAGGTGGATCTTCCTGGTAATGTAGGTTGGGTTTTGGAGTAGAAATAGAGGGGAGCATCACCCCTCATAGCACCAGAACAGATGAGCTCTTTGCAGTCTTTGCTGTGTCACAGCCCTGATGCTGCCAGACAGGAGGTGTAGGTATCATGTTCAAGGGAATTGTAGCCTGATGCTATTGTGCTCTTTGGACATGGGCCACAGTACCAAGAACTTGCACAGAGCCCACTCAGAGCATCACCAGCAGCCAGCATCAGTCTTACAGCCCAACAGGGACGACCCTGGGCTGGGGGGTGAGAGCTGGTGGGTGCTGCCTTCTCCTCTCTAACCCTGCAAAGGTCTCCCACAGCACTACAGAGAAAGCTGGAGGTCCAGCAGCACTGCTTTGGCCAATACTCTGCAGAAAGGCCACACGACTTTCATGCTGCCAATGCTGAAGGTCTCACAGTAGTCATGATGCTCTCTCCCTTTTTCTTTCTTTTTTTTACTTTGTACTTATTGTTTCCATTTAAATAATAACCTTCCCATTACTCAGCACAGCCAGAAAAATCAAACTCGTGTATCTGAGAAGCAAAGGCCTGATTCATCTGTAGGATTTTGGCTGTCAATCACAGTAAATCAGTGTCATCCTTTAAAAATGAGCTGCAGAACAAGGACTGAGCAGCAGCCTGTTTCAGCTGTGTCTGTGATTCCTTTGTTATGATTCACCTTATACAAATATCCAAACAAACAAGTTTGCTGCCAGGAATATTCTGGTGAGAGCCAAAATGTTGAAAGAAGTCAGTGAACTCTTGCTCTGAATGGAGAAATCTCTTCCCGACAATTTGATGATGGAAGGTGCCCTGGCTTGCCAGGACTCTCTGTGCCCGAGGCAGGTACCCACACCACGTGCTTGGCACAGTCACACCAGGAAAATGCACAGTGTTTTCTTGGCACATCTCAAGGAAATGCATATTTTTCAACTGTGCTGTCTTTTTGAATCCTTAAGTAGAAAAGTATCATTAAATGCTGTTCCAATATTCTCTTTGGTTTTGCTGATCCTGGTATCTGGATGTAGATGAATCTTCTAACCAGGACTTTGCCACCATAACAAGGGTTACTTCCTTATCAGAGACTTCCACAATCTCTTCTATTTCTTGATGGATTCTACCTTTCTAAAAACAAATAGCTGATTTCCCACTACAGTGTCCAATGTATGAGCAGCTCTGTTGGTTTCGGTAGATATATGAATATCTAATGTTGCTCTTGCTTATGTGGACAAAACCCTTCAGGGTGTGCCCCAGTGCCAGTGTAGTTCCAGTGTGGCAGCATAATGTGGCCTCTTGACCCAGAGTGAAGCCACCACAGTGGTGTCTGCAAGAATTTAGTGCTGTTGCCTGGGCTAGCAGCTTGCAAAATATTTGGGATGCTGAAATATATCCCGAAGACAAAGACAACAACTGCTTGGGACAGGCTGACAAATGAGCCTGTTACCCTCTGTCCCTCAGCAGATCTTGTGCCATTTATTAACTCCTGTCAGAAATGGCTCAGGGCTGATCCCCTGGGTTTAATGTTCTAATTTCTAGGGGTTATGCATATGGGACACGCAGAAGTCCAGGGCCTGGGGCACGCACAGTCTGGCTCTGCAGACTCTGCAGCCATCCACAGCCGCTGCCCAGGAAAGGGGGTTCATGGAGGGTGAAAAAAGAGCAGAGAGTGAACCCTCCCCCAGATTCACAGCCATAGATTGTCTCCTTTTTCTCCCACTTAAAGAATTCACTGAGCCTTTCTGAGCTTGGGCTGTTTGTATGTTTGCATTAACACAGGGTAAGGTTGTTACTAAGCAGGTATTCCAGAAAAAGAAAAGAAAATACCTACAAGGTATTTTTAAGTGTATTTAACTGTCTAAATGTCTTTAACTGTCATTCTTTTGCAAGATGTAACCTCAAAACCAAAACTGTTCTTTCTCATTTTCTTCAGACAGCACACACTCCCAGGATCCAGAAATAGCTCAGCATCCCTTTTCAATAGTTTATGAGCTGTCAATCCATGCTCATTGTGTCCTGTGTTTAGAAATCATCTAGAGCAGCAGGATGTATGTACCAGGCCCAAGAAGTCTGTTTTATTTCGTACACGTCACTGTTCAGAGCAGCTGTGCTGGTGAGATTTCCTTAGATTACTGCTATTGTGAGAAGAGCAAAAGACACTGAAATACTCTATTTCAGAAGGCTGCTAAATGACAATGTTTGAAGTCTTGATTGCAGAGCAAAGTGTCTCTAATTCAGAATTATGGAACTTCCCCTGGAGCCACGTGGATGTTTCAGGAAGTCATTCAAAGGAGCAGTTTTTGAGGAGGGAGGAGGTTCACAGGAGGATCTCAAACACATCTTGAGTTTTTATGGAAAGAAACCAGTGTGTTATAGAGTTGTCTGCTGGCTATTTCTATACTACTTCATGAGATATGAGCCACAAGGACACCAGGGAAGGGTTTGCAGGAGCCCACACATGGTCCCACCCAGCAGGGAAACCTTTCCTGCTGACAAATGGCACAAGCAGATAAGTCACAGAAATAACGACCAGGGAAGAAGCTGGGGAAGGGGCAGGGGCAGATAAATGTGCAGAGACACTGGACACCACCATCCTTTCTCCAACAGAGGAGAAGTTTTCATTTATATGTCAGCTTTGCTGACTGCAAAGGAGAAAAACGTACAACGAAAAATATTATAATAGCCATCATATAGTAATGCAGAAATAATTGTTCATTGATTATGGATCTGCTGTTGAGCCAAGAAGCTCCATGCACCCCTGGCTGTGGAGTTCAGCTGTGCTGCTGGCTGTCCTAAAGGAACTCTGGAGTCCAGCTTCTGCTCTGGCTTCAGCTCCCCAGCCATGAGTCACACTCACTTGCTGCTGTGAAGGGCAAAGGAATTTGTCTCTTTCATAGCTCTTGGAACTAAAAAGTCATCTTCCACAGTGACTTGAAATATTCCAGGAAAGTTATTCTTTCATACATAATTTTTAAAAAATTCGATTTAAATGGTCATTATTTTTCAAAATCAGAAGTGAAATTGCAAAGGATGTTAAAAATGTCAGTCTATTTTCTCAAAATCCTCAGATTTGCTCAAACACAACCATTCTCATTTTGCCAGACATCAAAATATTTTCCTAATCCTGCATTTCTTGGGAATTTTGTCTGTTTAAACTGAAAAAAAAAAATCTTGTTCTCTGCTGGACAAATGAGGGATAAGCTGAGAGTCAGACTGTGCTCCTGTATCCTGCCTGCTCCAGGCAGCAGGCTGTAGATGACCTGCTAAATTGGGAGCAGAAGGACGCAGGCATATATGGAAGGGAATCAGAACAGCCCTGGGAATGCTGTCACTATATGAGCTGTGTGTCACTCTGTGAGCCCAAAAGCAGCTTTGACTGCTGCATTCAGGAGCCTAAATGCAGGGGGAACAGGGTATTTCCATGCAGGTATCTCCAGACATCTCCTAGGCTGTTCCCTGATGTGTGGCTGTGGTGATGTTGTGTGTAGCCCGGAGCAGAGAGCAGCTGCCTGGAGGAAAGATGATCCCTGGGGCATTGCCTTTCACATCCAGTGCTGCTGCAAATAATAACCTCCAGGCAGGCAGGAACTTTCCAAGTCAGGCAGAGTTTGCCTGGAAATGCCCTGATAGGAAGCATTTGACACCAACTCCCAGACCCAGGATGCAGGCTCGGGGTCCAGTTGTGGAGCCATGCTTAGGGATGGAGTCATCACAGCCCTCCTGGGACTTGCTCTGGAAAACTTTTCATACCCCAAAAGCAAATAGGATCCTCATTTTCAGGCCTTTGTGAGGCAGGAGGTGAGCTTTTCTTCCTTACCAAGTACATATATTTAGGAGACCAAAGCCTGTCCACTCTGGGGTGGGAGCGTAAGCCAAGCTGCTCATGGGGCCATGCCCTGTGTCATTCATGATGTGTTATGATTACAGCTTACTAAACTGAGCTCAACTGACTAACTAAACTAGTCTAGACCAACATTTCCCCAGATGCCTTTCCTCCCCCCATTCCTGCACAGCCTTTCCCTCCCCACTGCCAGAGGTGCTCAAGGAGCAGGAGGCAGCCCTCACAGCTGACCCACCCTGCTGAGTCCCATCTCATGTCTCTCCTCCCCACTTCTTTCTCCTCTTGTGTTGTTGCAAAATCTGCAAATCATTGTTCCCCCAGCAGAGCTGGTTTCCTCTCTGCTCCCTTTCTGGGCAGGGGTAGATGGGTGCTTGTGAGACACAGCAATACAGGCTGTAGTTGAGCTGGAAAGGCAGAGCTCAAACCCAGGAGGGGCAAAGGAAAATTTCTTTTGTTGTTTTTGGATTAGCTCACCCAGAATTTCTCTTTGTTTTCCTGCCAGGGCTGCTCTTAAATGTCTGACTGTACACTTTTCAATGCTTATTGAAAGATCATTGCTTCCCACAGCTCAACATTTTTTCCATGCAGCTCATAAGCCCTCCGGTGCCATGCAGCTCCCCCAAAGTGCTCTGTCCCTCTGCAGCCTGGGGCAGGGCAGCTCCCGGGGACGGGGGAATGGGGGCATCTCTGCAAAACGCATCCTGCTCGGATTTGATCAGCTACAAAGCTGCGAAAGCTCAGAGGGAAAAAATCAGGTGCTAATGGCCCTGAACTCAGTGATAACTTTATCAGGACTGAGTGTGAGGGAGCTCCTTCCAGCTGGGAAATTGCCGTGGGGTCAATTGAAGGAAATAGCAGAGCAGAGGTGGCGTGTCGGAACGCGGTGTCCTTGCAGGCAGAGCTGGCACAGCGTGGCTGTGTCGGGCTTACCCGGTCACAGCTTGCCCCTACCCGTGGGACAGCAGCTCCACAGCCCTCACTGCTCACTGGAGCGCTGCTCTGGATTGTGGGGGTGCTGCACTGGGGCAAAGCAACCTCTGCACAGCAGCCTCACCCTCAGGCTTAGCTTGGGGAAGGGGCTCAGGCCAGCAGCTTCTCCTGAAATGTGAGTTTGGGGCAAGTTTTCACACTCTCAGAAGTGTTTCCTTCCTTGGGCTCTCCCAAAGGCAAAGAGAGATAACTTGCAGGCATGGAGGCAATATGTGGCTGTCCTGGCACAGCTTTCTTCCACAGCCCTAAATGCTGCATGATCTCTTCTTTGCTGACACCCTCAGAGGTCCTTTAATTTTAATGGCTACAGAGAAAGCAGAGGCCAAGCAGGGAGCATGCTGGGCACGTAAATCCTGACTGAGAACAAGTGCACACCATAATAAGGTCTGAAATCTTACTCTGGCAGATCAGCTTGACCCCCATCTGTCTGCAAGGAGCACCAGCAGTGCAGAAAGGCAGCTGGGGAAATGGGATGCCAGGGGTGGAGGGAGCTGGGCAGCCCAGTCCTGCGGGCTGGGTACCACGTCCTGCACAGCAAGGTCAGGGGTGACCCCAAATGGGGCTGATGGCAAGGATGAGCCAGGAGCTGCTCCCCTGTCCTGGGGGCAGTTGAACTGACAGCCTTGTGTAGCACACGGGGTCGATGTGCCTTTCCTTGCCTCTGACTGCAATTCCGTTTCAAAAGTGGTTTTTTATTTCTGATTCTCACAGGAGCAACCTGTATGCAAGGAGTCATCGAGTGAACTGGCCTCCTTTTGTTGCTCTTAAGTGCTTTCAGTCTGTGTGCCTTGCTAGGAAAGCCACTGTCTCCCGTAAGAAACAAACACATCCGGTAAATCCAGAAGCATTTTAGGTGTCCCAGCAGTGCACTAAGACGTTTAAGATGCATTTGAGGAAAGCTGCCCTTTGCTGAACTGTTTCATCACGCTCTGTTTAATGCAATTGCTGTCTCCTTGCCTTGAATAATGTATGTAATAGCCAGGGTTAGTTGTGGTCTCTGGTGTGTGAATAACAAACAGCAGCCATGGCGAGACTGGCTCTGGTGAGGAGGCACGGTGCTTCCACTCTCATCTCCTCCAAAGAGGAAGTCAGCAAACACTGGCAGCTCTCATAAAATAAAGAATTCATGCACCCCGATGTGCACACAGTGAATATTGGGCAGACATATTGCATCCTTTGTCAGTAGTCAATATTAGCACCCAGCTGAGGTCACACCAGGATATGCTGATATGCACCAGGAGCTGCAGCCCTGGGGAGTGGGGCACTGAGAGCACAGCAAAGGATTGCTGCCCTGGGGAAGGCTCCTACCACTGCCAGCTATCAGGATGAGAACTGCAGGAGATGAGGTCTTTTCCCAAGTGATATTTAGTCCTGGTGGCCCCAGGAGCCATGATCATGTAGGAAAAATGATCCCTATGGTTAGGTGAACCATGGATTGTGTAGGTAACAGTGAACTGTGCTGGTGGGTCACAGAAGGAGGCTGGAGCATGAGGGACAGAGTATTAAAGCTAGGACACAGGGCTGCAGCAGAGCAGTCAAGAGAAGAAAAAGGTACTAATAAACATTTTTTTTCCACTACGTTGGCAAAGCAAGCACTGAAAACAGCCTGTGAAAACTAGAGGAATTTAAAATGTTTTAATAACAACCTCTCTTCTTATCAAGGGGATTTCCCCAGTGCGTCTCAAACACTTTACCAATGAGTTTAATACCCCTTATGCTAAAAAAACAGATAAGAATACCGAGGCTCAGCTGGGCAAAAAACATCCAGCTATCAGCCACAGAGAACTCCTGTCCCACACCAAGTTCTGCCCCCACACACTCCCCAGTGCAGAGCTGTGTGTAGCAAAATCCTCCTCCTCAACACACGTGACCCAAAGCATGATGGAAATAGCAAGATTCCTCAGGTACATATTCCCAATGCTCCCACTGCCTGGCTGCCACCACCCCTGGCATCATGAGCCATGACACCAGGAAGGTGACAGTGCAGCACATTGAATACACAGAGATTATTCTTTCCAGCTTTTGAGATTGATATGTACCATGCACACAGAAATGTCTCTTATGACTTCTCTGAAACATCCCCTGAGTCATGTGATCATCCTAAATACTACAGCTCATGTGAAAGGTGAAGAGGGAAAAGAAAAGCCTGGAATCTTTTCTGTAAAACTCTTGGCTCTTTACTCTGTGTTCTTCACAGGCCAGGCATGCTGTCCTGCAGATGCTCAGCCAGTTTTGCTAATATTTCATTTCCAAATGGAAGCAACATCTTGACCAGCAGTGGGTCAAAAACCTGCAGCATCCCTGATGGCCAGTTCAGCTGGTGGGCAGCGTGCTGCATCCAGCTGATCACGTCACACAGAGCAGTAAGAAACCTGTTGTGATAATTCCACCCCTTAATCGCCAGCTGCTCCCGAATTTCTCTGTGGCAGGTTTGAAATTAGCTGCTGTTTGCACAGTCCTGCTGCTTGACAGCTGCAGAGAGGACAGGTCTCACCAGCTGCTGCTGGGCACAGCTGTCATGGTCACTGGTCACCCTCAGCCCCCCTGAGGGGAGAAATGCTGTTCAGCCCCACTGGAGCCTTTGGGCGGCATCTCAGTGGAAATGTGCAAACAGAAATGATGTGCTTGTGCACACTGCAGAAGCCCAAGGCAGGAACCCTGTGACACAGTGCCCTCTCTTTTATTTCTGGAGTTTCCTGCTGGAGTGCAAAGCTCTTAGGCTTTCCAAGGGTCTAAACTTCCTTGAGTACTAATGCAGGGCAGAGAGGGAAGGCAGCAAAGTGCCCTACTTCTTGCTTTCATTTTCATCCTGCCTTGACAACACATTGCTGCCCCTAGCACATCTCCTCTCCCCTTCTCTTTTATTAGCAAATGCACTTTGACTGGTTGAATGATTCATGCAAATAATTTACCAGGCCACATAAAGGAAGCTTTTCTCTTCCTGTGTTATCCTCAAGTGAACAGGTACATTTTATGGATGAATTTGCTGTCTGTAGATGCTCAGTGAAAAGGCTGTGAGTGCTTGGATGGAGAGCTGGTTGTGAGCTGCTGTGTGGCTGGGCTGAGCTGTCTCTGGGGGAGAGAAGGGAGCAGACAGGCACGGAGCAGTCTGACCCCATTTACACGGGAAGCTGTGGAGTAACCATGGTCCCTTCTGTCTCACAAGTGCCCTGATTTGTCAGAGCAGCAGCCACTGTGAATATTATCACAGGCAAAGCCCTGCACCCACCCATGTTTGCACAAATGGGACAAGAAAAGGTGACACATAGTTGAACATATCATCTCAAGTGAACATTTTGCAGCACTAGGTCAGGTCAATTGCTCATCCACCACCAATTTATGCTGTAGGAGAGATTTCAGTCAAATGAAAATCCCAGATTCATTGTACAATATTCACAGTCTTTCTGTAGAGGCAGAACTAAGACCTTCCATGAGTTTGAACAGTCCTTACCAAATCATCTAGATTTTCTCCAAGAGTCACATTTTTCTAGCAGTTTACTCATCTAGCATGGCATTTTTTTATTTTTAACATGAGTTTCAGTGCTGGTTGGGCAAAACTTAACCATGTCATTGGGTCTGGAGGCTCTTGGTATTATAGAAGTACAAGCAATTCTATTGTAAAAGAAAAGAACTTTGCTTGAAGCAGTGAAGCAGCACCAGTTTACACCAGGGAAACATTTCCAGTATATATCACAACATCATCCAGCTTCTTTTATGTTTCTTTTATGGACACATCATAAGTCTTGGTTGCTGGAATATGGTCTACTGTAAAGAGCACTTCCCATCAAAGAGGTAATTGTGCTCAAGGAGATAAAGAAAATACAGCCTGTGGTGGCTGCCAGATCCACCTGTATCACTGGAAACAACCAGAAACCATCAAGAGTGCTTCTGTGACCTGTGTCATGAACGTGTTCCAGTTCTTCCTATTCTTACCAGGTTTTTGGAATCACACAGTTTTTTACCTTGCAGAAGTCTTTGTACACTCTTCTCTTCACTTAGAAAAAAGTTTAAGGCAGAGAGAGAAGGAGGTACAAGGTTCCATTGCCTACACTTTGGACTTTGCAACCTTCCTAATTCTGCTCTGGGGTTGTAAATTCAGCCAGATGTTGTTTTTTGGTTTTTGTTTTTTTTTTTTTTTTTGTTTGTTTTTTTTTTTTTTTTTTACAAATCCAGCTTATATTCAAAAATTAATTTAATTTCTGCAAGTGGGGGGGAAAAATCATTGTTGTGCAGCAAGATGAATGTGAGCTTTGAATTTACAGTGAATTTACTAGCAGCTCTGCCCATCACTGCATGCTCACAGTTTCCTGCCCACACAAAGACTTTCTGTGAAGAAAAATCTCCTCATTTACTCCATGAACAGGTCTGACAAGGGTTGAAATTAGACTGCTGAATTCCTGAAGTTTCATCTCTGTTACCTCAACAGTGCAAAGGAAGAAATGCTGAAATACTGGAATTCATCCTGAAATCAAAATTAAGTACCCTCAAAACTGGAGATTACTGTGAAAAGGCTATAGGAAAGTAATACCACTGCAAGTAATTTTCATGTATTTTTGATTAAAAGAACAATAAAATGAGATTTGAAAGTAATGGAATTAGTATTAGTATTAGTATTAGTATTAGTATTAGTATTAACTAATCCTGCAGATGCCAGTGCAGTCATCCTCTCACTAAATAGATGGAAAGCATTAAAATATGTCGTCAAGTAGCTAAGTTTTTTGGTTTTGTTTTTTTTTATTGTCTAAGTGGAGCTCCTTTTCTGAAAAATTATCAACCTCTTGTCTAGTTTCACTCTCCCTCAAAAATTTGGGCTGTTGGAAACACCCAGAACTGTCTGCAGTTTACCCTGTACATCTGCCTGTCCTAGGCAGCAATGCAAAAAAGCAGTGCAAGGAGAGTAACAAACTACTCCATCAGCATTTCTAACTCCTGAAATTCGGGAATGTAATAACAGAGGGCATCGAGTCATCAGCCCTGTGCAGCTTGGGGCAATTTCCCTCTGTTCATGGCCACCAGGTGGGCTGAGACTGGAGCAGCTGAGCTCCCCCCATCCCTGGGCATCCATCACATACATGGCTGAGAACAGATTATTAGTAAAGCAGGAAAATGACAGAGGAGCTGACAAATTATGCTCAAGGCAGGTGATTTGTTAGAGCTGGGTAATTTTCATTGTTGCAATTTTTTTTTCTTGGATAATGTGACCAAAAAGAAAAAAAAAAAAAAAAAAAAGAAAAAAAGGAAAAAAACAACCAAAACCCAGTCACATTGCTGAGTCCTGGTGAGTTGCTCTGGTTTGAGGGCACTGGTACTTCCCAGTCAGCCTTGCAAGAGGTGGTGGCCACTGTCTAGACTAATGCAAACTCAGACCTTGTGCTGGCACGGCTTGAAACCTCGCTGTCAGCCTCAGGTCCTGCTTTAAAACACTCTTCCCCTTTTTCAGTGGAAACTCCTTAGAAAACAAAATGGTTCCCTGCTAGGCAGCTTTTCTCACAGAAATAATTCATGGTAACTTGAACCTGAGATCCATGCAGGACTGGTACTTCTGCATATGAAGCAGAAGTTGGCTCTACTGGCCAAGGGAGTGGAAGAGGGAAAAACAGGCAAACAAAACTCATCACCTCCCTTTCTGATGTAAATATATTCCAGGATGCTCAATGCTTAGAAGAAGCTCAAGAGAGAGCCACAAAAATTGCTTGCAATCTAGAAACATGCCTTCAGCTTGAGAGCATAGAGCTGAGCAGGTTGTTTGTCCAGGAGGAGAAAGGAGGGTGGCTCACAGACATGAGGATGCATTTTTAGCAACAAGCACTTTTAAAATTGACCTAAAAGGGTAACATATTAAATTAAGGTGCAAATAGCTAGTAATGAAGCTAAGTAATTATTAAGATAGAAAGAAGGTAAATTTTTCCATCACAGTAATAGCAACAGAAAGAGTGGCTGTTCACCTTGTACAAAATATGCTGCAGTACAACCAGCAGTGACAGGCTGAATGCAGGAGATGCTCAATGAGAATGTAAAGCCCACATGTCTGTCTTCCAACAGATGCCATCCCATACCTTTTATTTTTGCTTGGAATATAGCCACATGTAGAATTCCCAGATGTGAGTGATGCCATCTATTTGGCTTTAAATAGTAGCAAGTCTTGAATAATTTATTACTATTAACATTAATGAGACTTTTCTTCATATGCCTCAAAGAGCAAGGAAGATGTCCTGTGCTTGTCTGAATTCTGCAGCACTGATGACAGATTTTTCTCTAAAGGACTTCTTAGGAGCCAGGTCATCACAGGGAGGTTGGTAGTGTTAGTCTGCTAGAGAGAGAGTATTTATTCCAGCAATCTTTCCAAGGTGGTTGTCTGCTGAATTTTCCTTCATAGTCAGAGTTCCTAGGGCCTGGGGACCAAAACCTGTGTGATAGTGACACAGCAATTCTGTGATGAAATTATACAAGCAGAGAGAAAAGTTCATGTCCCCTTGCAAAATGATGCAGCACCTCTGTCAATGTTGCCCTGTGCTCTTGCCATGCAGCCCTGAGCTGCTGCTCCACCCCACATTATCTGAAAAATCTCTCTGTTAAAACATATTAGTTTGTGGTGACATTCTTTGCAGGATCTGCTCTGTCTTGTCAAAGATAGAGCACATGACAGGAATTGGTGACTATCTCAGATTTTGCTGTGATTCTTCTTTATTGAATCCAGCTTCTTTAAGCTGGGTTTTCTGAAGCAGCACATGGGATGGATGATGGTGCCCCAAAGAATACAAGACACGACTCTGCTGTCTGGCTGGCCTTGGAGCCAGTTCAGGCCTCACAGAGGCATTTGTGGCAGCAGGAGAAGGCAGCCAGGGTACAGACACCCCTTCAGCCCAGCATCCAGAGGAGCCTGTGGAGCACCAGGGCTGGGATGTGGCACAGGGAGCTCTCGGTGGGATTCCCTGTGGGGATTCCTCATCCCACACAGGGACACCCACAGCCACACTGCCAGGTCAGTGCCAGGCAGGCTCAGCCCTGATCCCCTGGGCTCCTCTGGCTGAAGGTGCTCTGGATTTGGCTCAAGGTGTGTCTCACAGCCATGGCCATCCCTGAGAGCCACCACCCTGAGCTCCAGGCTCAGCAACAGCCTCCTGGCACTGCCCTTCCTCCACAGCACAGCTTTTCCTCTCAGAGCTGCCACTGCTGATGTGGCAGAGCAGGCTCCAAACTCCAAGTGCCAGTCCAAAGGCACTGGTCTCTCTTGTTTCCATTGATCCCTGAGATGCCTTCCCGGAGCACTGAGGGACCACTCCTGAAAAAATGCAGAAGTATTTTAACATTTTCAGTCTTGGTATGTGCAATGGCCAGGGCACAAAGAGCATATTAGTGTTATGCATTACACAGACTAAACCAAATTATAGCAGTTAACACAGAACAAGTAGGACACAGTGTCTCCACCATAAAAAGACAGCTCAGATATAAAAATTTTTGGTTAGTTTTAAAATAGGAAAAAAAGTTCTTAGCTTGCAGTTTGTTGCCACATGAAAAGGCTTTTTTCTGCTCTTTTTAAAAAGAAAAAAAAAAAAAAAAGAAAGAGTCTAAGATGCAAATAACATTTCCTGATATGGAAAGCAGAAAACACTCCTAACACATTTTCCAAGGTCAGCTTAGAAAAGAAAGCTGCTTCCAGACTGTAACTACAAAAATTAGCAAGCCAAAAGTTAGAATTCTCTTCTATAGTTAGTCTGTTCATAAAAAAAGACTGAGCACCTTGGTCCTCCCCTCACTCCAGAAACATCCTGCCTTTCATCACTGGGACATTCTGGGTATTGGGTACTCCCAGAACTTGAGTAAATATCCAAATACAGACTCAGGAGCCTACATTTGAATCTGCTCGAAATGCAGGTCAGTTTTAAAAGTGCTTGTTGTTAAAAATGTATCCTCACTCATGTCAAAAAAAAAAACAAAAAACAAAGTCTCTCATTTCAAGCAGAGAGACAGCAGAACAGTAATCTATAGTTTCCATGTCTTCACCAAGTCTAAAGCTATTCTCTCTCTTTGTTTACTGTGCAAACTGCTTCCCCACAGAACAAAATTATCTCCCCAATTCAAATATCACTTTCTTTAAAGCAGTGGGCAAGGAGTCTGCCCTGGGAGGTGGAGAGCTCACAGCAGGGCTCACTGCCCTCCCACAGGCTCCTGAGCAAACAGAACCCAAAGCGCTGATGCTGGCAGTGCAGCCAAGGAAGGGCTCCGTACCAAGCTGTGGATGCTCAAATCAGCAGCCAAGCAAAGCATCACCAGGAGCTCTCACTTGCATTTGCTGAGGGCTGCACACAGTTACTTGCTGTAACTCCACAGATCTGCAGAATCTCAAGAAGTTACAAATGTGGCCAAGTATTTTCATCTGGATAAATAAAGGGCATGTGCCCATAAACATTTCAGCTCCCCTAACAGGAGTTCACCTCAGTCAGGATGGGTCAAACCCTCTGGTCATTTTCCCTTGGTGCTTAGAGCAGCTCTAGGGACAGGCTCCAAACAAGATCAGCTGCTCTTCCATCATCCTTGTCAGCAGAGATGACCCAGCAGCTGCTCTGGAGAAGGGACAGGTATCTGTCTGTGGCTGGGCCAGGCAAAAGCAACAATCTTTTTCCAGGCAAAAGCTCAGGGAGTCTCTGTGGATTTTCCACTCAGAGCAAGGAAGAGACACTAAGAGGCAGCACAACATACCAGGCAAGGATGCATTAAAAATAGCCCAAAAAACCCCAAAAGTGTGACTTTTTGTGTCTTTTTGTTCTGTGATCATCCTGAAATAGCATGTGTGATTCAGAAGCGAGCCTAAAGCCACAGCCACTGCCACCTCCCTCCAACCTGCTGACAGCAGCCACAGGACCCCAGTGCCCAGGGGCTGCTGTTCATCTGCCTTGGCTCCAAGTTTAAACAATCCTGGGCTCTACTTGCTGTAATGAGTATGATCAAGATGAAGCACATGGGACATAAATAATCCAAATGCACATTGTACTTACAGCCAAATCCAGTTACAGCTCTAATTTGCACATTTCCTCTTTGAAAGCAGTTCTTTCATCTTCTATATAGAGCTGAACCTCTCCCAGATGCCATTTGCAAGCCAGGAGAGATGCTTTGCATCAGAGCCAAGGCAGCACAGAGACCTGCAGGACGTTTCTGACCCACCCACCATGTGAGCTGCAGGACAGAGCCCTCCAGCCAGCTCTTCTCATCAGCCTCCCCAGCTTTGCAGGGAGCTCTGGGTCCAGATGAGAGAGCTCCAGAGCTCAAGAGCAGCCCTTGGCTGAGCTCCCCCTCTGTCCCTCATTGCAGGCAATGGCACAAAGCAGGAGGAGCCACAAAGAGCTGCCTGTCACTGAAGCTGTACCTGTGGCTCTCAGTTCCAGAACCTGCTCCTGGTTTGCATCCCCAGGCACTTCATTGAAAAGCAGAACAGGCTAGTGTTGACTTTCTTTTTCTTGTTCCTCCCTCAGTTCTCTGCTCCTTTCCAGGCTGTTGATGTTATGTGTTATTCTCCTGTATTTATTCATCCCAGCAGGCACAGGCACCCAGCCCTGCTGCTGGGGCTGGGACAGCCCAGGCACTTGCTCCTCACATTTGCCTTTGCTTGCAGATCTTTGGCTGCACCTGTCAGACAACAAAGTGTCACAGAGGCTGTTAAGAGACCTTGTAGGTGAGGGGTGTAGTCAATGACAGAGGGAGTGCACAACACACAGCCAGTTCTTATGAAAATAGTTATTGTTTACCATTCCAGCATTTCCTGCATTTTTGGGGTGTTATGGCTCAGAGGTTTCATTAACAACTCTTTGATGAGACTATTCTCTAAGAAATATCTTATGTATAAGAAGAAAAAATCATGAGGAACATCTTGGCCTTGGAAACATCTAAGCCTAGCTCCAGAGCAGAGCAGTGTTTGTCCAATCTTAAGCAGATAAACTGCTCTGGGAGCCCAGGAGCAGCTGAGCTCTGTCCTTGCAGCTGCTGCCCAGGCACCAGAGCAGCTGTGGCTGCCCCATCCCTGGAAATGTCCCAGGCCAGGCTGGACAGAACTTGGAGCAACCTGGGACAGTGGAAGTTGTCCCCACCCAGGCAAGGGGCACTGCAACCAGAGGAGCTTTAAGGTCTCTTCCAACACAAATCATTTTATGATTCTTTCCTGATGGCAGAATTGGAAAATACTGTTGCACACAGAAAAGACATTTTTTTTACCAGCTAAGGAAAAGCTTGTATTTTTGTGTGCAGATAAGTGGAAGAATTTCATATTCACAAGTGGGAAAAAAGCAAAACAAAAACCTAGATGTGACAATTTTGTTCAAGAATAGTAAACCTGGCTTGGCCAGAAAGTTCAGCAACAAAATTTGAATTTCAAACTCCTGTACTAAGATTATGTTTAACAAGTCTATTGTTTAGAATAATTACTTTAGCTTCTTTTTGAAAACAAATGCCAGCCAAGTCTGGGTAAAAAGATTTTGTAAGAAAAGTAACAGGATAATTCAGTCATGGCCTCCCAACAAAACACATCTTTTTTGTTTGCTCAATAGAAGCAAATAATGTTTTGGATCAATATTTGGACTTTGTCCAATTATTCACTGTTTAACCAAGAACGTGACAAATCCACTAAGAATTATTATTTATTTGGAAATTGGTAGTGTATATTACAAACCAGCTTCAACTGTCCCTGATCCAGCATAACATATAGCCTCTGTGATTTTTTATTTATTACCCTGAGTTTCTTAAACTCATTCAGCTCCAGCAATTTGCTTCCAAGGCCTGAGCCAGCGTGCCTTTCTCCACCAGGTGAGTGCTGCTGGGTGGCAGATGCAGGTCTTGGAGGAGCAGGGGGTCAGTAAGCTTGGGGCACTAATGGTGGTAGGTCTGTTGCTATGAGACACTTTGATTTCCCTGGGGAAAATATTCTGAGCAACTCAGTTCTGATCATTAAAGTCCCTCAAAATATTATTTCAGATAATTCTCGAGGATGCTGGCATAAATCTCTGATTAGAAGTAATTGCCACAGGAAATTTACCCTTTCCTGTTTGGCTTCTGCAGCACATGGCAGCTAAAATTTATTCTGTAGTTTGCTGCAGCAGAAAAATGATAAGTGGATCTAAACACATACATTTAATAGAGACACACATGGCACAGCCAAAATCTTCAAGATGCTGACATAGATGGAGCTGCTGGTCTAGAGTTTAAGCAGTTGTCTTTGTTTGGTCTTGCCCAGAAGCCCCTGTCTGATCCCAAGTGATTGGATGCCTGGGTTTAATGGGAAGCCATTAATAAGCTTGACCCACAAACTTCAGCAAGAACACAGTGTCTGGAGCACAACACTGAGCCTGCTTTATTCTGTGTTGATCATAAGGCAGAGCAGAAAGCCCAAATTGCTCTGCCCCCTGCAACCTCAAACACCATGATCCACGTGCTGGGAAAACAAAGCTTTGAGTGGTGCAGCTCACACAGAGAGAACAGCAGGGTCAGAAAGGTTACAGCTTCTCTCCCACAGGAATTGGCTTTTCAGCCTTCCCAGTCTTCCTGCTTAGAGGAAGACCTGCTGGCTTTAAACAGAGTTTCCACACTAATGATGCAGTTAATACTGTGCATCTCCACTCACGCAGGGTTTCCTCGCTGTCCGTGCCACCTCAGGCTCTTCCAAGGCTCTCTCTGCTCCGGCTGCAGCCCGTGGGCTCTGAGAGTGACTCTGCAGCTCCACCTGAACATCACCTGGCCAGGGACCCAGCCCTGCCTGGCACTTCCCACGCCATAAGCTGTAGCTCCATGGATCCCAAATGCCTTTGGCAAGAAATGCTTTGTACACTGGGACCTGCAGCTTGGGCAGTATTTTCTGCCCGGGATGCTACAGGGGCAGTGAAACACCTGAGGGCAGACCTGGCTGCTGCCCAACTGCCTCCCATGGATTAGATGAAACAAATAAACCCAAGCAACTGCTGTAACAAGGTATCTGAAGACAAACAGGGCTGCCAAGCAATTAGTGTCCAAACAGTGCCTAATTAGCCCCTTGGGTGCCTCATATTACAGAGCGGAGCAGAAGATGTCTGGCTGGGTGTTACAGTGCAGGATTCTGGTCTGACTGGGGCTGGAGCAGGGCTGCTGGGGGGGCATTCCCAGGACACTCCTGGGGAGAGAGAGCCCTGTTCTTGCTCTCACAGCTCTGTCAGCGAGGTCTGTGCTGCTCCAAGGGGAGTGTGATGGTCTTCACAGGGGTCCGAGGATGAGGGAAGAGACGAGGATCTGACTCCATGTTACAGAAGGCTTGATTTATTATCTTATGATATATATTATATTAAAACTACACTAAAAGAATAGAAGATAGGATTTCATCAGAAGGCTAGCTAAGAACAGCAAAAAAGGAAGAATGAATAACAAAGGCTTGTGGCTCGGACAGAGTCTGAGCCAGCTGACTGTGACTGGCCATTAATTAGAAACAACCACATGAGACCAATCCCAGATGCACCTGTTGCATTCCACAGCAGCAGATAACCATTGTTTACATTTCGTTCCTGAGGCCTCTCAGCTTCTCAGGAGGAAAAATCCTAAGGAAAGGATTTTCCATAAAAGATGTCTGTGACAGGGGAGGGCAGGAGAAGTCTGCAATCAGTGCAATACTGAGAGTTGCAGGTTTCATCCTGAATTAGCTGTAGTAGCTCAGATGTAGATATGAAGTAGATCAGATCAGATATAGATATAAAGGCAGTTTTGTGTGGCCTGTTAGAGATACATTGTAGAACTTAAGACTTTGATGCACAGTAAATTATACAATTTGAGTAATGTACAACGTGCTGGTTTGGGGGTTAGCCATGAGAAATGAAGCTTCTAATTGACAACATAAGGAATTTCTTAGCTAAAATCAGGCATTCAGAGCTGACCAAATGTTACCATGAAATTCCAGAGCCAAAAATAGACAGACTTTGAATGGGGACCGAAATCCTGCTCAGTAACTGTTTGTAAATCCCAGCAAACCACACTTCTGTGTCAAAAGGAAAGCACAGGCATGCATTGGTTGGCTTTGGCAGAGAAAAAAACAAATTTGCTTCCCCAAATCTGCTGACATGCTTATCAGGATATCATGAATGAATGCATTGCATTTGCCAGTATAGCACACAGTGGCAGCTGAAGGTAGAAAATTATTTGAAAAGGAATTACAAATTATTTGGCTGCACACAAGGGGGTTTATCTGCCCTGCCTGGACAGTGAATTGCACTCCTGAGCAAGATGAGACTGAGCAGCAGAGCTGACTGCTGACTGTGGCCCTGGGTAGGGGCATTCAGGGAGAAACAGGTCACTCAAGCACCCAGTGAACCCCTCCTGCTGTCTCCAACGCCCTGGACCTCTGCAGAAGCTGAGGTCTCTGCCCATAATGGGTATTTCTGTTTTAAAAGCCTGAACAAATATTTTCAACCCATTTGCTTTGATTCTTCTGTGGAGTTTTCACTCTGCACTGCCTGGTTGGAACAGAGAACATGCAACAAAAAGGACAGGAGCTAATGGTGAAAAATACCCTTTGCTTTCAGCTTTCTGTGTTTGCTGGAAAATAACAGATTTTCTTGGCAAATATCAAGAGGATATTTGTGACTGAGCTTGCTCTAATGAACATGAGCTGTGCTGTGCCTCTGAGGCCTGTTGCACTTCCAGATGATTTCACCACTTTACAATCCAGCTCTTATGATAACATTTAGCACACACTTGTTGAACCATTCAGTGCTAAGGCAGCATAAAGCCCAGCAAAGGGCAGCACTGGGCACAATCAGTTTCGAGGTGGAGCCCATATTGCAGAAAAAACTCAAGTGAACAACACAAAGGCTGAGGTGTTGTAACTTTTTAGGGCAGGGAGTAGAATTCATTGACAGTGCTAATGTGATTTAAGCAAATTGAGCAAAATAACACATGGAGCTGTCTTTTAGTGCTCTTGCATTGTGTGGGTTTTACTTCGTCAGTTGTTTTAAAAAGCAACCAGCAATTTCTGGGAATGCTGAGTTTTAAAAAAATGGAGGGGGAGGGGAAGGGACAGAAAAAAGTTATCAGGCATTTCTATAGCTTAGTAAAGATGATTAATCTGACTCAGCAAGACTGAACCAAAGAGCTTTCATTGACCAGTTGATATTCAGAAACATCTTTGTTTAAATATGGTTTAAAATGACACGAAAATTAGATCTATTCCTGAAACCCTGACACATGCAAAGTTCTTGTTGTCTGTACATCTGGGCTTATGGTCAGATCTATTTTAATGTCTTTTAAAAAAAACACTGGTGCTAGTAGGCAACCAGAGAGTCATCACAGCTTTTGCAAGGCTTAAAGGAATGCAGAGCAAGAACCAGTCTGAAATTAAAGTCTCTGGCCCAAAATATGTTCTGCAGGTGCCCTTTTGCCTGCTCATCTGTGTAATGGCACAGTCCTTGGCAGATCTGCTGCTGGCAGGATGAAGGATGGATTCCCCTCAGGTGTCACTTCACCTGCCACGAGAGACGGGAGCTGAATGTGCTCCTCATCCATCAGCATCAGGTGCAAGTGACCCTGAGGAGCAGCAGGCACAGGGACAGGTGGCTGTGCTGCTGTAAATGTGATGTGTCACTCACTTTCTACCCTAAGTGGTGCCCCCCAGTCCTGCTCCAGGGGAGCCCCTCACTGCAGTGGGGCAGCGCAGCAGCTCAGCCCAAGTGCAGTCACCGCTCAGCAGTGCAGGTTTGGGGCTGGATTGTGGAAAAGGCAAAGCTCACACGGCTGGGGGCAGAAACAGCAATCCTGCTTGGGCTTCTCAAATGTTCACCCAAGTTTGGGCAGGATGAAATTTGTTGCTGCTGCAAAATGATGCAGCACCTCTGAGCAGGGCCTCTCTCAGCCCATCTGACCCTGACAAACAGGTCACATTAACTCCTGTAATTTGTTGACTATTCTTTGAAAACCTTTTAAAGATTTTCTTTCACTGTGTCAGGAGCTACAGCTTACAGTTCCCAGTAGCTGTTGGGAAGGAGAGGACAGATGGATGCAGACAATAGCAGCTCTTGGAAGAGAGACCTGTTATAATGGCACCTGCAGAGACTGATAGGATGTGGAAAGGAACCCATAAATTGTGGAATAATTCTGGGACTTGATTTAATGTACACAAAAAAATCTGAAAAAACCTAAATATCCTCTATCTCGCCAGAACACTTCTTTGCAATAAATAACCCTATGCAAATGTTAATTTCCTTTATTCCCAGCAGTGTCCCTTTTCCCTTCAGAAGTGCTGTAGTGTTCATCTGCATTATAGGTCCAGGACCAGGCACACAAAGAGGATGGATCAAAGTGCTTCTGAATACAATGTTAGAGCCATTGTAAAATCCAGGGCATCTCCAGAAGCAGCCCAGGTGCAGCTGTACCTGGGCCTGTCGTTTTTTGGATTGCTGTAGAAACACAACCCAAAATGTTCCTTTTATCCCCCCCGGGGTTGCCTAGCAGGGCTTGCAGGCACAAGCTGCAGCAAGCAGGGTCATCCAAGCACCTGGGCAGAGCTGGGGACCCCCTGCCTGGGGAGACCCTGGGAACAAGGGTGTCTTTGGTGCTTGCTAACACTCAGATGCACCCTCCAGGATTTCATGGCCATGGAAGGGTGCCAAGTGCCTCTGTCTCACCAGCTTCCTTTCTGCTGCCAGGGTTTCCTGGCCTGGGAGGAGGTGATCAGGGAGCACAGATACAAAACACAGGCAAGCTTTGTGCCTTGAGCAAAAAAAAAAAACAAACCTCTGCAGCTCCAATAGGGTTTTGTCTCTTTTTCCCTTCCTCTTGCAGTCTCTCCACCTTCTCCAGCTCTTTTCAGCTGTTTGATGCCAATATCCAAGCAGGGCACATTCCCAGTGATCCTTCCCCCTTTCATCACTATCAGCAAAATAAACAAATGTATGTTTTTTCCTGTGGTGTAGAGCTGGTGAACTTTTAAAAGCCTGTTTTCTTCTCTAAGAACTGAGATCCCTGAGGAATCTGCCTCCCTTGCTCTTTCTTGTGTTGAGGTGGAATTAGTCACATTTTTTGCAAATGACAGCAGCTTCTCAGAAAAAAAGAGCAAGTTCTGGACAATTTATAGGCTTATTCAAAAAAAAAAATAGTAAATCAGTCTCTAGCTGTTTGGACTGTGCTCCCTTTTCATTGCACACAAGCAACTTCCATCACCACTAATGCAAATAAAGATATTTGGCCTCAATCTTTCCCACAGGGAGAAAACCCTCAGCAATGCCATGTATCCTATAGCCAAGGCTGGTCTCGTGTCAGACCATATTTTCTTCCCTAGCCTCAGTCCACGCAGGCTAAGAAACCCAGAGGATTCCACATATCCATAGACCAGACCTCTAAAGATGTTTCAGCTCAGCCCTGCCTCAGGTGAGGTTTTTCACAAGTTATTTTTCATATCACAGAAGTGTTGTAACTACACGACTGTAGTGATGGAAACTGAGCCTCAGCTGGTGAGAGCTGTTTAGTCTGTTGTTAATATACAGCAGGCAGCCCACAGACACTGAAAATGCAGCTCAGATCCCTGTCCTTACCCAGGCATTTTCTGCATACCAAAATTAACTGTGGTCAACAAAGAAACCCTGGATTGGTAGACACTGAAATCCTTTAAGCAAATGCACAGATGAATCATTGTGCCAGGTCTAGGGAAGGGGGGAAATCTGCATTTAGGATGCATGCTCTCTGCAGGCCCAGAGGACTTGTGAAACCCGTGAGCTCCTGCAGATTCCCCCTTGGCAAGGCTGACTTGGGGAGGTGCAGAATTAAATATTGCTACCTTGGCTGGTGGCACTATGTGCTTGTGCTCCCAGCAGAGCACTCTCCTTGTAGCTCAGCCTATCCCTGCTCCAGAGGGAAGGAACTGCAGTGCCTGAGATGCTGTTTGGGTCTCAGGTTTCTGTTTAATACATGCCTGTGGTTTGTGGCTGTCTGAATGCCTCCAAGGACCCCTAAAACCCAACAACTCCTGCTGCTGCCAGCGGGCTCCACTGACACTTTGCACCTTCGAGCTGGGCCATGAGCTCCTGCCCTGCCTGACAGACATCAGCACCAGGAGCCCCCTCCAGTGTGGGACAGAATGCCAGCCCCTGGGAGGGATTCCCTGGCCCCTGCTTTGGTTCCAGGCTGGAGCTGACTGATGGGTCTGCTCCAAACCATACCTGTTATTCTTGAGGCCCCTCCTGCCACCCTGCTCCTCCAAGGGCACCATTTTAGGACCCTGCTCGGTGCTAGTCTGGCAATGGAAGTGCCCCAGAATTCTGGGGAGTAGCCTGATGCACTTCTTCTACTGGTTATATGACACTAAAATCACCCAGAATCAACAAACAGAGAAATTTGGAGGGAGCACTGGCATTCTCTCCCATCTGTGAAGCTCATTAAAGGTGGCTTTTAGCATCAAGCCAGACATGCCATGAAAAGCAAAGAAAATACCAAATGTCATCTTAGCTGGGGAAGCAGACCCTTGGGCACATCCTCTTGCAGCCAGCCCTCCTAGGAGTCCTCTCTCCCAGCAATACGTGGGCTCCTGCAGAAAATGTTCCCTGGAAACTTGTTGCATGAAACCAACAGAACTGTGCCTTTCCATTTCCTACTCCAGGCAGCTATTCTGGGTTAAAAAGCAACTGGAATGTTAGGAATTATTAGGAGAGGAACGGAAAACAAAGCAGAGCCTCCCTATAAATCTGTCTCAATTATCGTGTCTGCTCCAGCCCTGCTGTCTCAGGCAGAGCTGCAGAGGTGATGAGAGGGCTGGATCAGCTTCCAGGCAGTGGACAAAGAGATAACAGAGGCTCTTCCAGAACAGAGGTGAGCAAAGGACAACACGGCATGCGTCTGTAAATTGCCAGGGGCTCAAAGGAACGAACATTCACTGGTAACACTGCGTTTTGGAGGCACAGAGAGTCAGAAGCAGCCTAGGTCCGCAGCTGGTGGGTGACACAGGGTTCCTGTGTCACCAGCGATTTGTGTTGGCTGAGCCCTGCCGGAGGGCTGAGCAGAGCCTCTCTAACAGGGACAGACTGACACGGGCACCATTTCTAGTCTGGGCTGCCTTTTGCATCAGTCGCTCCCGTTGCCCTGGTGGAAGAGCCAGAAGAGGGAGCTGAGCTCAGGCTCTCGCTGCAGAGGAGCTGCCCTCCCCGGGGTGCAGGAGAGCTGGGCTGCAAAGCCTGGTTTCCTCCCAGAGGCTGCTCTGGCAAGCAGGCAAGAGACAGGGGCAGGCCCAGGGTGCTGGCTGAAGGGAGCAAGACAGGGAAAAAGCAACTATCTATTCAATCAGCAGGTCATGTGTGCTCTGTAAGCTTTAAAAAACCCCATCAAAGTGGTGAGCATGATGGCAAATTCAGTGGCTCTGTCCTGGAGGCATAAATAAGAGAGCCCTGAACTGATCACGCATGTGCATGGAGTGTGGTTATTCCTGAAAATAAAGACTGGCATGACTCAGGTGTTGAGTGTGGCTGGGTATTAAGAGTAATAAGGAGTTGCTGGGAGGCATAATTCTACAGTAGCTTCCACTTACTAAAGCAAGGGGTTGAAAATGGGAGCACAGCTCAGTTAGTGGGTAGGAAGTGATGGTGGCTGTCCCAGAGAAACAAACAGGCTGGAGCCTGCGGCACCTTGTGCAAGGAACTGCAGGAGGACAGACACTGCTGAGGGCTGCTCTGATGTGCTTCATGCTTCAGGGCTTGGACCAGCAAAAAGAAACCTGAGCAAAGCTATAATATCAGTTTTTTCCTTCCTGGAACTGACACTTTCATGCCCAGGGATCGATGCACACACACCAATTGCTAACAGCAGTATAAACTAAGCCAAGTGCTGGGATTACAGCAGGATTGCTTGGTGGAAACAATCCAGGTGTAGATTAAAAAGTCCATGGAAGGGACCAGGTTTTAATAGATTTAGTGAGGGATCAGTTTCCCAACAGGAAAAAGAGGAGAGGAGAGGAGAGGAGAGGAGAGGAGAGGAGAGGAGAGGAGAGGGAGAGGGAGAGGGAGAGGGAGAGGGAGAGGGAGAGGGAGAGGGAGAGGGAGAGGGAGAGGGAGAGGGAGAGGGAGAGGGAGAGGGAGAGGGAGAGGGAGAGGGAGAGGGAGAGGGAGAGGGAGAGGGAGAGGGAGAGGGACCCAAATGGCCCTTGCAGAGTTCTGCTGCAGAGCTGCAGAAGTTGCAAAAGCAAAACAGTTGGGAATGAGAATATAGGGAATGCAGAGCACACAGCCCTGCTCATGTGGCTGTATAAGTTGCAAGGTTAATTTTTATCACCTGCCCAGATTTTAATTTACTTACTTGCCATTAAAACTGGCCTGTCCTGCAAATACTTTTCTAGCAATATATACACTGTTCAAGTCATTCACCTCTCCCAGCTACCTTTGGAAGCAAAGATAGAAGCGGGGAAAGGCTGGTAAAAATGAAGGTTTGTCACCACCAGCAGGTTGCAGAAAAAATGTCTCAGTACTGATCCCTCTCAGAGTTCCTTTGGAGAACCAGTACAGCAGCTGCTTTCCAGTGCTCAACTCAACCAGCTGAAAAACCATGTCCTGACTGATGGGAAGCAACAGCAACAATAAATAATCCTTTATTTTTAAATAGTTTTCCTCATTTCTTACCTCAAATAAATGAAGACTAGTAACTTACCATCTGGCAGCATATGGAGATTATTTCTTCTTATGCTTAATTCTCTAAATGGCTGCAATTTTTCTATTTGCTGGGGAAGAACATGAAATCCACTGCAACTAATATCATAATAAGTACATAATTAATAAAGGACCCAAACATCTTAAATTAGACAAAGGAAAACTGTTATCAAAACTACTATAAAGCATAAAATTAAAGAAAGAAGAAATCCCATCTTTCTGGGGTGTTTCACAAGAAAAAGTTGTACCATGACAAATTTCATTGTTTCTTCAGTGCTTAGTGTATCAAGTTTCAAAAACTCAGTTCAAGAAGTTAAATCATGATGAAAGACTGGTTCAGAGATTAGAACTGTAGCCAAGGAATCAGGAGTTCCTGGTTTAAATCCCACATCAGTTAAAAATTTCTTGTGCTACTGCTGGCAAATGACTTGCCAGCAATCAGCTTATTTTCTAAAAATTATTCTTCCTTAAAAAACGCTGAACCAGTCCATACAGCTAAAAATTTATTGAGAGTAACAGCAGCCTCACCAACTTCTTGGATACAAGCACTAGAGGGTGACAAAGCTGCACCAAACAAACACAGACTGCCGCAATTTCTGGCACTAACATAACATTTATTTATGGAGTCCAGACTGATTCAACAATCACACGGATAAAGACCATTCCTACCCTTTTTCTATTCTAATTTGATAAGATTGACTTCAAAGGTTAATGTATCTATTGCAGGTTCTTCTCTGTCCATGACCGAAATTAAGCTGGGATTCCCTTCCTGAAAGCACCTTTCTAGCACAAGGCTTAGGTGTCAACTTCCTTTTTTAATGCATATTACTATATTAATTATTAGTATATTATTATAGTAATTATATATATATGTATTATATTCTAAACAGACATATCACAGGCACTGGAATGAAACCCTCTCTAGAATCTCCTTAATCTGTGTCATCAGGCATGCATTCTAGGTTTGACAGCTTTGAAAGAGAAGCCAAAATTACTACAACTGCAATCCTCAAAAACATTCACTTCCTGTAAACAGTAGCAGTGATCCCACCTTGAAATGCCATGACACTGAAGTGAGCATAGAGAATTCCTCACTAAATAGTAAAGACATTAGAAAAGACTCATAGACATTCAGAATATCTCACACTACTTGTAAATTAAAAGAGAATGTTGATTTATAGTTCAGAAATTAGGTAATGGGGAAAGAATTTCCAGGGCATACACAGCTACTGTGGAAATGGGATAATGATGCCTTGCCCTGACCACATAAATCATGAATACTGTAAAAAAAATTAAAATCCCTGGTCCAAGTGCCAGGTCAGTGAATAACTGTACATAGTTATTTGTGTTTACCCCCATTTTTGAAACTCTATGATACATTACACCTGTAATTTCAGCTGAAACATAAAGAAGAAAAACCACGTTGTTGCAATTGCCGCGGGCGGCGACATCTTCCACTAGACCAGACTGCTCAAAGGCACATCCAACCTGCCCTTGAACCATTCCGGGGATGGAGCTTGTCCCGCTTCTCCTGGGATCCCTGGGATCCTGTGTCAGCGCCCCTGAGCCCCGTGCCCGGAGCGGAGTTTGCCTCGCTTCTCCGGGGATCCTGTGTCTGCCCCATCGCCCTGAGCCCCGTGCCCGGAGCTTGTCCCGCTTCTCCGGGGATCCTGTGCCTGCCCCACCGCCCTGAGCCCCGTGCCCGGAGCTTGTCCCGCTTCTCCGGGGATCCTGTGCCTGCCCCACCGCTCTGAGCCCCGTGCCCGGAGCGGAGCGGCCGCTGCTGCCCAGCAAACGGACAGACAGACAGAAAACGGCACGTCCGCAAAATTAATCCACAAACGCCAAAGTTTTACGTCCGAAAAGGAGACAGAGGAGTCATATCACTTTATTCGAATAAAGGGAGCGAGTCCACTAGGGAACACGCCCACAGAACTTTCCCTTCCCCGGGTTTCGGAGGGCGCAGCCTCCTTCCATCCTGAACTCCCGGCCGCTCGCTGCCCCGTTCCTTTCCCATTGGCCGAGGTACCAGGAAGGCTCAGCCTTCCCGATCCGCCTACCGCATATTCCCCCTTGAACCTGCTCAGAAACCCGAGCTCGTACAGACCCGTGGCTGTGTCAGAGCCAGACTGTCTGGGCTCTGCGATAAATCTGCTGCCCAAAATCAGTAGAGGCATTAAGAGCCATTTCAAAGCTGTTAACATCCATACCTTCACTCATCGAATTGTTTGTAAGGACATTAGCACACATCTTCCCTTCCTCTCGGGGACAAAGGGCAGCAGCAGCGACTCTACCGACCCGTTACCTCTTCTGCTCGTCCTCCTCCTCTCCCGTTCCCGTCGCTCTCGCCCTCCTGTGCCCCGCCCTGTGCCCGCTCCTCCCGGCGCCGTTTCCCCCGCTCGGAGCGGCCGCCGCGCTCTCTCCCCCGCCCGGCTCTCGCCGTTCCGGCTGTGGCTCCGCCTGGCCCGGCCCCGGCCGCTGCCGCCGCCTCCTCTGCGGCTTCCCCGGCCGAGCTCCGCCGCTCCGTGCCCGCTCCAGATGGGGAAGCTCGGCCCGGGGAAGGGGAAGGTACCGGGTGGGGCCGCTGCCGGGGACTTGACCAAGTCCGCCGCAAGTGGCCGGAATGTCCAGAAGTTACTCTGGAGCGGAAGAGAAGCTCTCGGCCCGTCCTCTGCACCTCCATCAAACCAGCTGTGCACAAGGGGAAATGTCGCGTTGGAGTGCAAAGGTGACCAATGACCTGAGTGCGACCGGACAGGCCTGGGGGGACACTGTCATCAGCCCTGAGACAGCATGGCCAGCGTGGGGAGCAGAGCTGGTGTCACCCGCGGGGACCTTGGTCGTGTCCTGCACACCTTCGGGACGCTTCTGTGGCCGTGGGTTTGTTCGGGTTTTGAGGGGTTTTTGGAAGAAGAGTGTATCTTGGGGACTTGTTTGATTTTCTGGCGTTTTTCTAAGGCGTGGGAGTGTTGATTTGGGTTTTGCTTTTGTTGAACTGATGTTTCGAAAGTGGCAGGGCCGCCGCTAGCCCCGGGCGGGGGAGCCCCGGCGAGCGGCGCTGGCTGGAGCCGACACTGGGTGGCAGGAGGCTCCCGCAAACGCCTTCTGTCCGGGCCCTTCGTCCCTTCCCAGCCCATCACCTCCAGCACAGGCTGCTCTGTGCACCCCCTGGCCTAACCCAGGACCCCCTTGTGCCCGTCTGGCCACCCCTTCACAGTGTGCCCTGGCCCCCCAAGTGCACACAGCCCCCCACCCCACTGACACCCGGGCACCCTGCGGCCCCAGCGCACAGCCAGGGCTGGGTGTGCTCACGGGTGTGCAAGGTGTGCTCCGAGGCGTGCACGCACGTTCCAGGGTCACTCGGACCAATGCTCGGGCCTGGCTTAGCGGGTGAGCAGAGGGAGCACATCCCTCCCGCTGTTTGTATGAACGGGATGTCTGCCCGTGGGGGTTTAAGAGCTCAAAGAACTCTCAGAGCACAGGGACCTTCCATGTGAGAATGTCCCCCTCCCACCAACCTCCTGCTGCTGTGTGAGTCCTCCTGCTCTTTCTACTTCTCCACTGTGGGATGGACAATCCTTGACCCAAACACCGAGGAGCACCTGGAGGGACCAGAAGGGGCTTTGGTCGAGGTGTAAAATGTAGCCCAAGGGTGGGAAGGGAGTGGTTTGGGCTCTAGTGATGTGAACCTACCAGGAGCTGCCTACACACCCACATCCTGAAATTTAATTTTTTTTTAAAGCAAATTCAGTGGGTGAGAGCTGCCTATGGCTGCATTGCCCAATAGTTACCTAGTGTCAGCAGCAAATCTCATGTTCCCTTTTGCAGAGAGGCCACTTGCAATCACCTTTGACCCCCTACTCCCTGGGAACAGGCACTCTCTGATACTTCCACAAAATCTGATTTTTTTGCTTTAACTAACTCTGTTTTCTAGGAAGGAGGAGCAAGCAGCCTGTGACCCATGACCAGCCACTCTGGGATGTTTGACAACGCACCACACTCTGCTTTAGGGCTCCCAGTGGCAGAAGATGGGTGCTGTGGTCAGCAGGTTACCTCTGCACCACTGCCTTCCCATGGCATTGTGGACATCCAGCGCTGGTGCCTGGAGGACCATTTGTCAACACAATACAAACATGCTTTATGCTCTTGCCAGATCAAGAGGAACAAATAAATGTACAACGGGACAAATAAATAGGAAAGGACTCGGGGCTGCTCTGCCCGGATAGCCTGAAGTAGTAAAGCACATGAGAAGAGTCCCTCAGGGCAGAGGGCAGAGTGGAGTGCCCAGGCCCTCCTTGAAAGCCTCAGATGACGGGAAGGGTGACATTCTATTAGTAAACGACTAATGACCACCTCTTTGGCATTTCCTGAAAACTACCATAGGTTGGCTGGTTCCTGGAGGAGCGCTGTGATGTCAGCAGACAGAAATCCCGTGGAACCGGCCAGACTGGCAAATGCATGAAAGTCAGCTAATCTGCAGCTTTATCACTCCTCCTCCACCCCCAAATCCCCTTCCACTTCAGGCATCAGAGGGAAGCTAATTGACTTCAGCTTCCTTTTTGTGCTCAAACACCTTGGCTGCCTTGGTTATTTTCTCTCATTTTTGTTTCATACAAACAGATCAGCTTCAAAGGCAGTGCCGGCCCAGGTGTTATGTGATACATATCTACCAACTAACCGGGGAGAGGCCTTGCTTCACCAGGTGCTCTCTGCCTCTGGGTGATCTGGTCACAGTTTTGCTGCCTCTCCCCACCCACTGGAGTGAGAGTTACTACTGGGAAAGGACATCAGTTGTTGCTCACCTTCCCTCTTTTCCTTCATCCCCCTAAGCAGAGGAAAGTGCAGACTTTTGGGCAGCAAGGGCCAATGTGGAGTGGCCTTCCAGGGAATGGGACCTCAGCAGGGACATGGCACCATTCCTCAGAGTGGTTTATGTAGTGAAAAGGGCAGGTGTCCATGGAAATGGCTTCCTGCATGGGTGCTCCCATCTTCACCTTACCTGACCTGATAAGTTTGACTCTGATCCTCACCCTCCTCCACCCTGCAGATTGCTGGATGGGCACACTGCCAGGCTGTATTTTCTCTTACCACGTTGGAGACACAGTATAAACTTGGAGGCAGGTGGGAGGTGCTGAGCTCTTGCCTTGGCAGCAACTGGGACAATCCACCTCCTCATCCCTGCCATCTCACTGGTGTGAGAAAATAGGAGCAGGTTGAATAGAGTTCCTCACAAGGGCCCCCAATCTTAAACACCCAGGGAGTTTCAGGGATCCATGCAGGGAAGGAAGCTGTAGCCCTCCCCATTGGATGTGCCAGGGGCGTGCACTGAGCCAAGGACCAGCTGGGTGTCACCTCTGTCCCTGGCAGGAGAATGTGTGTCCAGGTCTGCACCAAAAAGCCATGGAGGCAGCTCTCAAAAACCAGTCCAGGACAAAGGGTCACCTATCCTGGACCCCAGAGAAACCACATGGGGTCTTTCTGTGCTGTGGGCCTGTTCTTCAAGTCCCTCCTGTGGAAAAATTCCAGGCTGGGGAAGTGACTGGGACAAAACCAAAAGGCTGAGGAAGCTGTGCTGCAGGACACAACAGAGTGTTTATCATGGTAATGTAAAGAAGGGTCTGCAGGCCATGCACACAAATATTTGTATATGTGTGTGAGAGCATCATTGTTTCATTTTGATGTGGAACCACAGCAATGATATCCAGCTGGAATAAATTGCTCCAAAATTTACGGACTTGCATGCCACAGGAGTACCAGCATGGACCGGTAGAGAGAGGCAAGTTGCTAGACCTGAGAGCAAAAGCATGTGGGTTAAATGAGATCTGTTTATACAGGCACCTCTGGAGCACAGCAAAGCACCTACAGAAAGCACCTGCAGAAACCCCTGGGGAAATCCAGGGGAAGCACTGCAGCTGCAGGTGAGGCTCTGCACAGACTCTGCTGCAACGTGCCAGCTCAGCATGGTCAGGGCTGTGCAGAGCCATGGTGGGAACAGGGAGGTGGGTGGGAAGCAGGATGCACTGCCAGGGCCTTACCTGCTCACCACAACATGCTGTGCCAGATGGAGAGGCACCAGGAGAGGCTTCAATCTACCCCAGCTGTAATTAGCCAGGAGGTGAATGCAGCCATACAAACAAGGCTGCAGGAGCTCTGTGTAACCTGGATGTGATCCATGTAACCTGGATGTGATGAGGACCTGGTGACACTGGGCTGTGTCAGGAACAGAAGGGGTGGGAGGGATATGGGCACAGGGGCCACTGGGACTTGGCACAAGGGAGCCCAGCACTGTGGCAAGTGCAAACCCTGCAGTTCCTGCAGGACAATATCATGGTGGGCATCTCTGCCAGGGGCCATCCACTGCTGCTGGCTGTGTCCCTGCTCCCTCCACAGCCATACATCAGAGTAAAGCAGGTTCCCACTGCCTTTGCCCATCACATCAGGGAGAAGTGGAAGGAAAGCACTGCAGCTCAAAACATAGCCATGGTGGTTGTCCATCCCTGCGGCAGTATGACCTGCCAGCAGCAGGAAGTTCAAAATCTGCTCATTGGGCTGGGACAAGGCAGCCAGCAGCCAGCAATACATCCCTCTGAGCAGCCATAAATCACCAAACTGCATCGCTGGAAGACATGCCAGAGAAGGCATGTAGGGTAATAAACAGGTCAGGTGGGACCTACCTAATCCATAGGGGCATGAGGCCAAGTATCTGGTGGCTGGGCCTGTTTCTCAGGGCTTGGTGCTGCCTCTGAGCAGCTCGTGGGCTCTGGGAATCAGCTGAAGCACAAACCTCTGCAGACTGGCACCACCTTGGGCCAGTCTGGGTGTGTTACTTGCCCTTCTGACCTTACATTTGCAGATTTGTGACCCAAAGGAGGAAGAGCACTTTGCAGGGTTTTCTCTCCTTGGTGCTGGATGTGGGGCAGAGGGGACATTTGAGGATGCTGGCTCACCCTGCCAGGCAGATGCACAGGGGCAGGCTGCATGGGCACACAGCAGTGACAGAGCTGAGACACCACTTGCACCTTGCTCCACTCACAGGACCCTCTGGCCCAGGCTAGTACCTCCTGGCACTGCAGCATTTCTCCTCTTATTTAACCTGTTTGTGAAAAATCACTTCACTTGTTTGTTTGCTCTTGCTACACGTGCCTATGTGGCCTAACCAAACAGTTCGTCCTCTGGCCTGTGCAAGCCCTTTCAGGAGCTTACTCCTCTTATCTGTGAGTTGATGTTTAACCAAGTCAAGCATTATTCTGTTACAATCTTTCTGCATTGGCACTGTTGCCCTTGAGCCTTCCATCTCCTCCTGATGTTTTTGAAAAGTCTGTCAGCATCCTCCTGAACTTTCCCTGCCAGGAGCACAGGCATTTTATGGTGATGCTATGCTTCGTGTCCATCCTGTCTGACTTGCACAACCTTCAAGATCAGCTTTGGTCTTCTGTCCACATTGCAGTATGGGTTGAAAGTGGAAAGTTCTAACAGAGAACACTCCTGTGCATTCTCTGCTTTTTACATGTGATCCATAAGTTGTCACTGAAGCTGTAGAAACACAAAGTATTGCTTTTCTCTGTGTGTAAAGAGGAGAGGGACAGGTACAGGAGAGAGGAAATGGAAAGAGATGCCCTGTTGTGCTGCACAGGAGCAATCAGACCAGCATAGTGCAAAGCTACAGCATGTCAAATTTGCTCTCTCTCTGAATTGCAAAAAGAACAGCTCTTTTTGCAAGAATACACAGCTTTGCTGCGGTTTTTTTCCTCCCTAGGGTTACAAAATCTGCTCCCGAGCCCCCAGGCAACAGTCTCTGCTGCAAAGGCAAAGCCTTGCTCTGGTGGGATGCTCTCACGGCAGGAGAGTTTTCAGAGTGCTGTAACCTTCCAAAGGAAGGGTGAGCCCACCTTTTGACAGCTGGGTTATGCATTTTATCCTGCCTCCTACAAATATAACTTTAGTCCATAAAATCGGTGTGTGAAATAAGGTTAGTCACAGGACTTCCTGGCAGCAGCTCATAAACAAGCTTTCCTCACTTCCCTCTTATGAAAGGTCATGTCTCCCCTGCTGCACTGGACTTCTTTGTTTCCCTCTTCTCCCATTTATCCCCTGACTCCCATCAGTATCTCAGTCACTCTGGTAAATGTTTTGTCCCGTGGCAGCCCCGTCAAACACAGCAGGGGGATCAGGCTCTGGAGCACACTCTTGACACATCTCCTGGGGATGGATCCTTTTGCACTTTCTGGTAGGTTATTTCGCTATCGTTCCTCATTCACACATTGAGCAAGGGGGAACCAATGGCCCAAGTATTCAGCAGCTCGTTAGCAGTGAAAAGGCAATAGGGTCTGTGAAGCTTCCTCTTCCCTTCATCCCCTTCTCACTCATATCCTCCCCCTACTTTTACCTTTGTAATGGCAGTTTCCTGGGCTGAGTCTGCTGATCAACGTCTGGTAGCAGAGGGTGGTATTTAACTCGGTCTCACGATTATTTATGTTTCTATGAAAAACACACCCACTTTCCTGGGTGCAAAGGTGGCCAAGCTCTAGCACACATGGAGGAGTCACCACCGATTGAGTGTTTTATAGATGCAGCCTTCTAGCACACAGGTCACACTGTCACCATCGTGGCATTTACACTCTCACCAGTAGCCTTGCTGGCCTTGATCCACATGTTTGCATCTGACTTCCTCATCAGCACAAGGGATAACTACGTAGCAGTTGGACCAGATAGAGGAGAGTTCCAAAAGCAGCCAGGGGAGATGTGTACTCATGAGTCATCAGCTCTTTGGTTGCTCTTAGCTGGCAGAAAAGTGACTCTGTTGTGGAAATTTCCCTTCCTTGCTGCAGCCTCTGTCATTGAACACACTGCACTTAGATCCACACACTCACCATGCTGGTGCCCTGATCTCACCCGTTCACGCAGAGAAACCGCAGCCCTTGCCTGAAGTTTTATTTTACCTACCAGGCTCTGCCTGTACCAGTCTGACTGCAGGTCTGGGACTAAGAACTGTCACCCTATCGTCACCCCATTTGCCCCCTGGCTAGTCGCAGCTGTGATGGCAGCTGGGTTGGTTTGCAGCATTGCTTGAGGGTTCATTTCCTGGAAACAAGAATTGTGAAGCCAGGAAAATTTTCAGATCACCCTATTTACATATTCAAACTGAGATTAAAACCTAGCAGGATTTTCTGCTAGCCCTATGTTTCCTTTTCCTCACTGTCATCCTTTTACCCTGTCTTGCTGTAAAACTGACAAAGCTCTCAAGCCCCCATCTTCAGCGTCAGGCTGCTCCCCTTCTCCTTACTGTCCTTGCTGAAATCTTGAGCATCTCCTGATTTTTTTCACCCAAAAGCCACCATCTGTGACATCTAGCAGTTCACACAAAGCTGCGTGCTTGCTGTTCGTGAGTGACAGCCCAACTGGGACACAGATGTTGAGTCCCATTTCCCACAATCCAGTGGCTTTTGGACATTTTTCCAAGATATTTGTTCCGTTCTCTCCTCATGTTCAAGCTCCCTTGTAATAACCAACTCAACTGAGTATGTTTTTTATGCAAACAGCAATTTCCTTTTGAAGCTCTCAGTGAAGGCCGTGTTTGTCACTTAGTGCTCTGAGGGGAATTTGGGTAAATTGGATTGGAGACAAAAATACTCCGTTCCCTCTTCCAGGAACATATCAGATTCCTGCATTTCATGTGCATTTCTGCTCTAAGAAGCTCAGTGAAGAGGTCTTATTGGACTGTCTCTTCACATTGATGCCTGGCTCAATCACACACAATTCACTCATTAAAAAGACCTCTTGCCATCATTACTGAGTTCCAACTGGAGGTTCAGGTGAGTCTCCATGACCCAAGTTGTGGTCTTTCCCATGCTAAGACACCATCACTAAAAGCAAAGGAAATATGTGACAAATGCAGCACGTGGATGCTCTGGCTGTGACTGTCACTGCCTCGTTTGGATTCAGCTCAATGTTCTGTCATAGTCCTGTCTCTGCAGGGATCTGGGAATGGAAAGCAAAGAAGAGAGGATTGCATTTAATATCCCAGTTTGTCTGGGCAGAACTTGTGGGTAGAGGCAAAGGCAACGGGTCTCTGCCCTATTCTGACCACTCCTCAGGGAACTGAATGTAAAGTGAGAACCATCAAACACACTTCTCCCTGAGTGGTTTCCAGGGAAAAATGCTTTTCCACAGCCACATCCCACTGCTTTCTTCCTCTGCCACCACTGGGGCAACTGGGAAGAAACCGTGGGCTGGGGTGATGGGCACACGTCTCAGCCACATGGAAGGGACCGTGGTGCCATCGTTTCTTCCTACTGCCAGCATCACTGCAGGGGCAGTGGATTTCTGAGCTCTCTTCCTCCAAGGGAACCATGAAGTTATTTCTAGCTTTAACCAAAGTTTTCTCTTCTGAGTGTCCCCGTCTGTGCTCCCCACTGTGCTGTGACCTCTCCATCAGCCTGTTTTCAGCAGGTACTGATAGCTGTGATGTGCCAGGAGCCCTTGGAGGGCTGCCCGTGCATTTTGTGAGCCCTGTTGCCACGATACTGAACGCAGAGCAGATGTTTATTTCAATAGAGATGGCTTTGATTCCTTTTCAACTTTTTGCTTGAGCTGCCATAGTGTGTGAATACTTCTTCCCAGGAGCCAAGCGTGCTGTCAGGGCCCAACAGGCAGGCCTTGTGGCTGCAGCCAGTGAGGAGGGGACAAGGCTGAGAGGCAAGTGCCAGAGCAGCACAAAGCAAGCTGATGGCCCTGGCCTCCCAGGAAGGATGGCTGAAGCTCTGGGGACAGGGACAGAGGATGTGTGTGTGTCTGCATCCATGTGTTTGTGCACACGTGTGTGTGTGTTTATGCACACCTCTGTGTGTTTGTGTGGCTCTGTTTTGGTGCTGGCAGCCTGGCAAGGCTGGGGAAAAGCAGTCTCCTTCTCACAGCTAGTGCTCCCTAGCACTTCATTCTCCTTTTGTCCCCCCTCCCAGTTCCCCCATCAGATCATCGCTGCCTTGCTGCACACGCGGACCAGCCTAGCTGGAGGCTGAGGAGAAGAGAACATCTTCTTGAGAACAACAGAAACCAGGCACCAAATAATATTGAAGATGTGGTCGGAAAGGCAAGGAGATCCCTTCCTTTAGTACAGTAATTCCATGTGGGAATTATCAAGATGAGATAATCTCTTCTTTCTGATTTATTTTCCTTTTCCTTTTCCTTTTACCCTTTCCTTTCCTTTCCTTTCCTTTCCTTTCCTTTTCCTTTCCTTTCCTTTCCTTTCCTTTCCTTTCCTTTCCTTTTCCTTTCCTTTCCTTTCCTTTCCTTTCCTTTCCTTTCCTTTCCTTTCCTTTCCTTTCCTTTCCTTTCCTTTCCTTTCCTTTCCTTTCCTTCCTTTTTTTTTCAGCTTGTATATTTGTAAAAAATACCTCTTTTTTTTTCTTTCCTGTCTCTTCTTTTACCCATCTTGTCTGTCTTTCTCTCCACCCTTTTCTTGGTGCTGGCAGAGCAACATGCCCTCACAAATACCCTGCCCAGAGTTCTGCCCAGGGCTATCAGCCTCTTTGGAAGGGGTGCTTTGCTAGTGTAGGAATTCCACCAGAACCAGCTTCTTGCTGTTCCCCTTATATAGAAATGTTTTTAATTCTATAAATACTGTATGCATTTTACTAAAAAAAAAAAAAAATAGGGAAAAAAAAGGTTAGACTGGCTATGTAAAGACACTGTGCTGTTGGGGCTGGAGTTTTGTTTGCCCACTGGCAGGGCCTCTCACTTCCTTCACCCTTTCCACTGTTGTGAGCAAACTATTTTTGGTATTCCAAGAGCGCAAGCTTTGCTGAAATTCTGGTTTCCTGCTTTAGAGCAGGGAAGAGTTATTTAAAATTACAAAATATATTTGCAAACAGGAGGAAGAATAGATGAGAACAATAATTTGAGAACAAAGTTCTGTGATATTAAACTACTGAATTGGATACAATTACCTATAAATACATATATGTGTGTCTCCATGTGTGTACTTAGAGATGTGTGGATTATTTTAGAGACGGAAGTGTAAATAGAGTATATTTGTAAAAAAGAGGTCAGAAACAAGACAGTAGTTCCATCTCACTTATCTTGTAATCTTGGAAGCACAGAATTATCCTACAGAAGATCATCTTCTTTAAGCCAAATACTGCATTTAAATAAAAAGTTAACTGGCTCAAGGATCTTTTGTGTTGAAGGTGGAAATGCAGCCCTTGAACTTGTGAACAGTCCATTCAATTTATCATAATCCTTAGGAACATAGTGACTCACCATTCACCAGACTGGTACAATACATGTGCACTATCAGCTTAGTACCCTCATAAAGACAACTCACTGATTTTTTTTTTCCCCGTTATGGAAAATTAAAGATTATGTCAGCACAAAATTCCTGTGCTACAGACTCATCTAGTACCATGGGCACTGTGTCTCCTGGTCCTGTTAACAAGTAGCTCTGCCTACCATTCCAGGGCAGTTCCTCCCATCTCAGCTGAGTACTTTGGGAAAAAATTTAACCCTCCAGGCTGAAACTTCTGCATGGAACAGACCAATCATGCAAGGACAAAGCCCATCCACCACAGCAGCTCATCTCTGACCGGAGCCAGCGCAGGGAGCAGGGGCTGGGGAAGTGGGTGAGAATGGAGTGAGCAGGGGCAGTGCCTGCGCTCGCCTGACAGGATTTGCAGCTCACCTGATTCCTCAATCAGAGGTGCCAGTTTTATAAACAGTATTTCCCAGTGTTAGTTTTTTTTTTTTCCTTCCATGAAACTGTCCAGTCACTTTTGGCCTGTAGCAAAATAGTTCACCAGCTTAACTATACCCTGTGTGAAGAAGCGCCTTCTTTTGTTTGTTTTGAACTTGGCATCTGCTTGTTTGATTTAATGATCTTCAGACTTTACATTGAAGGAGATGGTGAACCAGCATCCTTCATCCACCTCTTCCATCCTAGGCATTTACCTCAGCCTGATTGTTTTCCTTAAAAATACAGGAAGTGTCAATTAAAAAATAGTTCATGGCATTTCTAAGAGGAAGATTGCAAGAAGATGTATCATTTTGCCCTGCTAAGAAATATCATTTTGTTCCCTTTGCTTCTGAGGAAGGATGTGGAGCATCATCCTTGTGTCGAGCATGTGCCATTGTTGTCTCCATGAGAAAATGCATGGTTTTGCTATATTACATGAAAGTCTCAATTTTTTAACACTCAGTTGGCAGTGGCAGACTTTGGCAGCTGAATTATCTAAATAATCCATTTGTGCTGGAGGAGCTCCACGCACCTGGTGTCCTACACAACAACTGAGCTGCTTCCTCTGAGGGAAACTGAGAGCTGCAGAGGCTACAAGAGAGGTGGGATACTGAGAATACTGGAGAATGAAACAAGATGTATCCTGGGCATGGGGAATGAAGGTGGTGAGCAGAAGGGAATGTACTATGGTCAGGGTTCTAGTCCAGCTGCCAGGCTCTATAATTTTAAATTATTTATTGGATACAGAGATGTCAAAGTTGTACTATGGGATTGCAAGGACTACATTTGTCCCCCATGAGTTAGTGAGTATCAGCAGCTTCTAGTGCTGGAAATTCTGAAGGTCCTAAATAAGTTGCCTTGAAGACAAAGTGATTTCCCTAATGCCTGTGAATCAGAGACTGATTTATGTCAAAGATTGAAAAATTACGTTCTTACAAAAACATTTTAATTCTTCCTTTGACATCCTTGATGTTCTCATTAATAAAATAAATATGTGGTTCTTTTTTCCCCCAATTCCAGTCAACTTTTAACTTCCACATCATCTTTGGCAAGGTGTTTCAGACTTAAAATCATGAAAGGCATTCAAAGCTACTGGTTTGGGGGTGCTAAATTCCACTTTTATTGGACAACCCTTAGCTGTGCTGCTTGTTTTAATAGAAGGGTGCCAGGCAGGAGAATCGTGGGTGCCTCTAAATACATCCCATGGGATTGTCACCACAAGCCCAGTGCAACACCAGCTGAACTTTGCAAAGTGCAAAGGCACTGAAGGGTTTGCAACACCCGGATCCATCCTGATACATAGAAACTGGGCATCTGGGCATACATCATATTTTTAGAGAGATGTGTGAGTTTGCATCAGCTCTGCTAGAACCAGATCAGACACCTGTTCCCTCCCTCCCCCCAGCACACCACTGTGAGGAGTCTTTCGAGTCTGTAAAATACACTATTTTTCTCCTTAGCACTCTAATTAATTTAACTTTTTCACTTATGTTTGAAAGTTTAAGAGACATTTCTACCACTTTTTGTGGTAGGTCTAAAGCAACTAACATGGTGCAGGCACTCTCCAAAAGCTCTGTGGTTTTGATAGCTCCCTGCAGTCTTCTGATGTAAAAATAATTATATTTTCACACCAGCAACACAAAAATAGTAGTTAAAAAACATGAAACAGTTGAAGGTCTGACTTGGGTCACATCGCTACTGTGAGGCCCTGGGAGCTGTCCTAAGTGAATTATAGACACATTTTAAGTCTTGGAAAACAGCAGCACCAGGTATTTAAAGGGCAGGCTGGGAGGGAGCAGGGAAGGTCTTTCATAGAGCAATATCAGCAACTGACCACCTGTCTTTCTTAATGCACAAACTAGAATTTGCTAATTACAGAGGGGAATACAATATTACAGCCCTTTTCTTAGATGTTATGGTGCCAGTCTACCTCACTTCACAGCCTGGCTCAATGATTCAGTCATTGCATGAGCAGCTGATTACTTAAGATTCCCTGGCAGGTTTTCCTCCCTGGTTTTGCTCACCATGTCATTCCTGGGCTTTCTGACCTGCCTTTTCACAGGATGTTTTTCTTTGTGTTTTTGTCACTTTGCAGTTCCTTTGGTCAACCTGCCATGCACGGGACATAGCTACAGGTATAATTGCTGGGGAGAATACCTTATCACATGCTTCACAGTTGTCCTGCAAGAGCAGAAGTAGAACTCTCTTAAATACATCTGCTACAGTCCTTTTTATGTTATATTAAGCTGCATGCAAGTCAGAAATGCGTAAAAGGCCAAAAGTCTCAGTATATGGCCCCAAAATAGGAAGAATGGATGGGCAATTAGTATTCTCTGGTATAAAGTAAACAGAGAGAAAATATGTATAACATCAAGACAAGGCTGATATAAACAGTTGGCAGGAATCTGAGAGAAAAGGTAATATATGGATAGAAACAGAAAAGCAAAACCTCAGAACCAGAAGAGGAGTAGCAGGTCTGCAATGCAGCAGCAGCATGAAATAAAAATCATCCTATTTCATTTGTCAGGATTTTTTCAGGGCTTATGCTCTAAAGATTATTAAAAGGTAGCAGGAGAAGTGGTTTAAGAATATTTGAGTAGAATGAATCAGGCAGGATTCAGAAGTACCATGAGTGAATAGTCATTCATTATTTGCTGAACCACTGTACATAATTAAGAAAGATTTTTGTCAGTAGAAATCCCCATTTCTTTCCAGAGGTTTATTAATGGAAAACATTTTTGAATTTAAGTATATGGTATCAACTTTCAGCAAATACTTACCTTAAACATTCCACACATTAAAATGAACTCCAGGTAGGCTCATAAGTATCTTAGATGTATAACTATCACACAGAAGCCTTTTTAAGTCATGCTATTTTTTTAAAAGAGGTGCAGAAGGAAGTAAATATTTTAGTAACAGTAAAGGCTTAACAAACTGGCAAGTTGGAAAAAAAAATATTCCACCATGATCCACAAGCCCGTGTTTAACAAACATTACTGTTTGTTTTTCGGTTCAAACCACAGTGAGTTAGGGATGGAAAGACTGCCTAACTTTGAAATCCTTGTCTTCAGCTGTTTTAACACAACCTTACCTTAAACAGAGGTGTTTTGTGTTCCTTGCCCAGTGCAACATTCCTCTGAGTCCTAAGGGAGGGAGACCGCCTGCTGTCACATCCTTTCTGAAGGGACCCACCCTCTCAGCAGGATAGCTCTGGTATAGCCAGCAATCCAACACCTCCAGCTTACCTTACTTTTTCTTGGCTTTTAGACCTAGAAACCTATGAATTCAAGGGAAGCCCTCACATAGCCATGAAGGTATTTGTGATGGATCCATGTGATTTCTATACTCTTGCTCAGAGGGCTGCTGGGGAAGACCAGTACTATAAAAGGTGTCAGTTTGAACTTTGCTTCAGTAACCGGCAAAACTTACATGTGTAGGAACGTGAATCACACACACTAATGTGTGACTCATGCATGAATGGGAAAAAAGTCACTTCAAAAACACTGTTATTTTCCCCTCTCCAGGCCCTGGTAGAATGTTGCGGCAGCCCACCTCACCAGGAAAGCAGGTGGTGGTGAAGGACAGAGGTATGTGCTGGGACAGCCCCGCAGCAGCCAGTGCAGGGTGGGGAGAGCTGGCCAAAGAAGGGGGAACCCCCCTGGTGAGCCAAGAAAGAGCCAACCACCCTGAACTGGGAGCTGAACCTCCAAAGACCAACTGGACCTGCCCTCACCACCTCCTCCACAGCTGCCAGGAGCGTCCCTGAGACAAGACATCACTTTTGTCACAAAAGCAAGTAAACCCCAACAAATATTCCCTTGGTTATTTGTACCCTGTTACTACCCTGTGTCTCTGGGGTGCAGGAGCCAGCATTACAGGGGTGATGGGGTGTTGGGGACAGCGGGGCCAAGGAGCAGCGCTGTGACTGTGCAGGAGGGACCCCATGGCAGCACCCGAGGGGCCGGCACTGCCACTGGTGAGGCTGCACCTTCAGCGCTGTGTCCAGTTCTGGGCCCCTCAGCTCGGGAAGGACATTGAGGTGCTGGAACCAGTCCAGAGAAGGGCAGCAGAAGTGGGTGAAGCCCCTGGAGCAGCACAAGTGCGATGGGAGCTCCCGAGGGAGCTGGGGGTGTTTGGCCCGGAGAAAAGAACACTCAGGGAGGACCTGACTGCTCTGCACAGCGCCCGACAGGAGCTGTAGCCAGGCGGGGGTCGGGCTCTTCTCCCGGGGAACCACGACAGGACAAGGGGATCAGATCTTAGCAGTGCCAGGGGAGGTTTAGGTTGGACATTAGGAGGAATTTCTTCACAGAAAGGGTGATTAGACATTGGAACAGGCAACCCGGGGAGGTGGCGGAGTCACCGTTCCTGGAGGTGTCTAAGGAAAGACTGAACGTGGCACTCGGTGCCATGGCCTGGCTGAAAAAGTGGTGTTGGGCCATCGGTTGGACTCGATGACCTCAGAGGTCTTTTCCAACCTATTTGCTGCTCACTCTGTGACAGCGCGGGCGGCCGCAGTCCCCAGCCCGGGGCGCGCTGACGCTGAGGGGTCCCCGCGGCCCCTCCCTCCCTCCGCCGTGCCCCGGGGCCGGCCCGCCCGGGGAGGCGGGCGCCGTGACGCCAGGGCCGTGCGGCGGCTCCGCCCCGCGAGGCCGGAGCCGAGACGGAAGCAGCCGCCGCACAGCAGCCGCCGCCTGCAGCCGGAGCCCGACATGGCGCTCTGAGCCAGCCCCGGCCGCGCCGAGAGCCGCCACGCCGGGGGGCCCCGAGCAGCCGCCCCCGCGCCGGGTCCGGGGAGCGGGGCATGGGCAGGGCCGCTGCGGGGAGCCCGGCGGGCAGGGGACAGCGGCGCTAGCGACCCCCGCCCGCCCTTCGCGCAGCGCAGCCCCGCGGCCGCGAGGTGAGAAGCCGGCGGCGGGCGGGGGCCGGCGGGCAGGGCGGGGAGGGAAGGAGGGAGCGCGGCCCGCGCTGAAGCCGCCGCCTCCCCGCCGCTTTGTCCTTCCAGGCCCCGCCGCCGCCGCCCAGGAGAAGGAGGCCGAGATCGGGGAGCAGCGGGCGGCGCCCGCCCGGCCGCCGCAGCCCGCCATGGCCCACTCGCCCGTGGCGGTGCAAGTGCCCGGCATGCAGGTGAGCTCCTTACCGGGCCCAAAATGGAGGCGACGGGCCCGGCCCCGGCTCCGGAAGCGGCGCTTGCGGCCCGCACCGGGCGGAGCCGCCGCCGGGGCGCGGGGGGCCGCGGGTGGGCGAAGCGGAGCGGGGCCGCGGGGAGGCCGCGTTGGGCTGGGGGGAGGCCGGGGCCGGCCGCCGAGCCGGGGAGCGAGGGAGGCAGGGAGGGAACCTGCTCCGAGGTAACGGGAGGCTGAGGGGTCCGCGTACCTGCACCCCGGCGGAGGAGAAGGGATTGCCCTCCCTCCCTGCCTCCCTTTGTTCAGGGGTGGCCGCGCCGCATCCAGGAGCACGTAAGAGCCTCTAAAACTGATTAAAGGCGAAGTGAAGTTAATCGCAGGGTGTGTGGGTGCGCTGTAAATGACATACCAGGCGCGCTGGCAGGCCGACCTGCTGCAGGACTTCCCCACCAGCCTGGCGCTGGGCCTGTAGTGCAGCTTCCCGGAGGACCCTGGGATTCATGGAAAGGTGGGATCTGCCAGGTCTGGTGGGGACAGACAGAGCTCCGGGGAATATAGTCTGTCAGAAACCTGCACCTCTCCTCGCCTGGGAATGAGGCCTAGTGTCGTTTTTGTATGTTTGTGTTACCTGCTTAGAAAACAAACAAGTTGGTATGTTACTGACTTTCATAGGAAAGGTGGAATACCTCTGACTCTTTTACTCCACTGGGTAATCCGATACAAATTTAGCCTGAGATCTTTATCAATGTAAAGATCAGCTCATCTCAGTGCTGATTTTTGCTTGTCAGACACTGGCAGCCCAGTCAATGTTTTGAGCATTCTCTTAACTTCTGGGATAGTCATATCTGTATAACATCAGAGGTTTTTTCATTTCAAATAATACAGAAGCATTTATGATACATCTCTGTGTATATGAGAGATACAGTAGAGAGTTCAGAAGGCTTCAGAACAAAAAGTTAATATATCTCTTGGTCAGATAACTTTATGACTTCTAGAAAGTGTAGATTTGATGTATAAACAGTTATTTGTATATTTATGCCAGTTACTATGGTTTACCAGTGCTATGCTTTAGTTTACCTTTCCCCTTTCTAATAATTTCTAGACTTTCCAAAATCTGTTAAATTATGGTCATTCACTGTCTGTTTCTATAAGAGGACACCAGCCACATCTTCTCAGCCTACTCATTCCATTGTGTCAGAATAACTGTTGCATTAGAACATCCTGAAGAAATTGGTGATAAAAGATTTTAAAGGCTTTAGTCTGAGCTTCTTTAATTACAGCCTCTGGGCTTTCTAGTGTGTTTGTATTTGGGAAACTTCTGTTTCAACATTCTAGTTTGTCAGTTTCCTATTTTTATATCTGCTTAATGTATTGCTGTCCTATTTTCCAACTGTAACTGCCAACACAAAAGGACCTTGAAATTATTTAAGGTTCTGGTTTTTCATTGTTATACCAATAAACTTTGTCCTAATACCATCCTTATCCCCAGCAGTATTGTTATTAGTGTTACCCACGGTCCTTAACATAAATCAGTATGTTAAAAACATTTTTTAGACTATGAGATAAATCTAGATGCATAGAATTAAACCACATTTTTTTCCTTGGTGTTTTTTTTTTTTTTGAAGATGATTACACAAGTCCTGAAACCCTCAGAATACAAAAAAATAGAATTTGGTGTGATGTTAATCTGCTCATCCTTCTTCTAGAAGAGTCATAATACAGAGTGTTTTAATTTAAAAAATAAACTAAAATCAACACAACAACTGCATGGCAGCCTGAGGTAGGAGAGTTGTTTCCTTCGGTGCTTTTTAACCTACCTGGACTCTTCAGGCAGGATCATCTAAGTGATGGTAAAAGCGTGCCTGCTTCTGCTCAGTGTTAAAGTAAATGTGTGGTGATTGATTGAAGAAGGAATATACAGGTTCCTCTGTGATGCAAGATGTAATAGTTATGTTAAAACTATCACTATGGGAAGGTGTAATGTCAAACCTCTCATTTTGTAATCTGTTGAGGAAAGGTTTTATTGAATATAACAGTTGGAAACTGAATTTGTCAGAGAATGTCACAAGCCTGAAGTTTTCAGCTTTATTGTCATCTTATGCTTTCCCTTACATTTGATTATACAAAAAGTATCAAGAAAAATCCAGAAATAAACATGTTATGTAATTCACATACTCCAAAAACAAGGCTTAAGACAGTTTATCACCAAAGTATATCAGAAGCTTTTTTGGCTCTTAAGATTTTTTCATCTTATGGGGAGTCACATCCCCTTTAAAAAAAACCTCAAACATGGAAAATTACAGAAAATCACACAGAGTTATTTTGGTGGACTCGGAGTCTGACTTTAGTCCCCTGGCAGCAATGGCAGACCCAGAGGTGGTATTATCTGCTGCCCTTATGAGTAGTTTCAGAGCCATTTGTTTATGTAGTGGTTACATTCTGTTTAACCTGTCTTGGGTCCCTAAGAAAACCAAATTTTATACCTAACAATTCCTGCCTCTGCAAACAACTTCCTAAACACATTCCATTTCCTTGCTCCTTTGGAAAGGCTCCACTTGATGCAGTTGTACAGAGTTAACTCAGCCAGCTGCCAAACTTCTGAGGCCATTCAGTAAAACCCAAGTACTCAGTGTATGTATAACATGAGTGGTCTGAAGCTGAGCATGATACCCCAAATTACAGCATTTTACACAGAATCCAAGATGAGATGGAAAATGGAAAGGATGGTGAGCACAGTTAAGGTGTCCTGGTTACAGGAAGCACAGTTTGCAGTGAGCTTGATTGTCAGGTTTGAGGTTTTATTCAGTAATGTCACTGTAACTTTGTTCCTTGGGATAAAAATATTCAAACTAGCTCTTAGTCTGGAATGCTTTGAGATCTCACAGTGAGAAACCTGTTCACCAGCACTGCCTTCAAGGAATCTCATTGAACTCCTGCAGAACATTTGTAGGTACAGCTTGTGGGAGATGTTTCCTGTGTCTTTGCCAGCCCAGGTGCTGAAAGCAGCTGGAGTGAAGAAGGTGTTGGACCCCTTATTATTGGTCTTAAGTGCTCTGGTATTGCCCAGCAGACAGAGTACACAGTTAGAGGGTTGTTTGTTTCAAGTGATGGGAACATTTCAAGGATGTCATTTGAGATTGATGTGTTTGTGATGAACTTGTGTTCTTGGCAGCATCTCACACAATGCTCCAAAACCCTTTACAAATAAAAGAGGTTGGAAACTGTTCACTTGCAAGTGAGTAACAATTAACCTTTCTGAGGTGGACAGGGAGGCTACTTTTCAATATGACAGCATTTAAATTTTCTAAACAAGACTGTTAGTTTGCTGGAGCATCACTTAAGTAATAAATGTGGTTTTTAGCTAGTGGAGTTTTAATGTATAAACTTACCCTTTTCCTCTTCCAATTTGTCTGTGAAATATTAGTTTATTAACTGATGGAAATACTGATTATTCTCATTCATATTTTTGTTAGTATGTGTGTCTTTGGAACCTGGTTTGGGGCTTTATGTCCCATTATCTCTGCTATCCTATTCATCTAAACACTTTCTGTTTCCTTTCTCATGGCTTTGTTGATATGTCCTGATGCTGTATGACAGTAGTTTTGAGCACAGCCAGAAAGGTTGTTTAGAGCTGCTCTCCATCTGTTTTTGTTGGCATTCAGGCTATCTTGCAATAAAGAACCTAACTTCCTCTAAAAGTGTAGCAGCCAGGAGCATGTGACCTGTCAGGCAGTGTACTCTGATTCACAGTTGAAGGATTGCTTGATTAAATGAAATCTTGGATGTCAAGGTGAGCTTTGCTCTCTGTGCTGCCAGTTAACAGAGCTGCTCACTGAACGGCCTGAGAGCAGCTGGAGAGCCACTCCCTGCAGGCTGCTCAGGGCCAGATCACTTAATGCCTGGTTGGGTGAGTAGAGAAAGATGAGAGGTAGTGTTTAATTTTGTAAATGGTCTTTTTCATAGCCCTAGAAAAAAACTCACATTTTCTCTTTAACTTAGTGCACATCTAGAAATGTGTGGTACCTAAAGCTAGTCTGGAAGTGTGTCAGATTTCTGGTAAACCTTATGCTCTGAAGGTAAAAGAATATGGCTTCTGTTAAGAGTAACCAGTCTGTTACTGTAAAATAATTAAATGTTTAGAAAGTGCATGTTGGAGAAACTTAAACCTTCAAAGAAAGATGCATTCAAAGTTCTTTTAATTTATTCCTCCTAGGAACTGAGCTGTATCCAGATGCTTCTACAGCAAATTTGAAAAGGCTTTAAACTTTTACTATTTAGAAATGTGTCTTAAGGGAAACTGGAAAGACTAGCACTTGTTTGACACCAGGAGGCTTCCACAGTCCCTAGAAAACTGATGTCTAATGAATAAGTTGATGTGGACTGTGTTGTTTTTTCAGTTCCTTGATTGGTACTTTGAGCTGTGGTGCAGGTAGATTGCAGGAAGACAGTATTTTAAGCCTTATGGAGAACAAGCTTCTTTTCTGCTTGAAGCACAAAATATTTGTGGAATTCAGCACTGCAGTTGTTCCTTTCCTGGTTGTGCAGGGCCTACAAGCTCTATTGTCTCTACTAGTAGATTCCTGAATCAGCTCAGGCTGTATTAGCTGAACTTGCTTCTTCCCTCTTATGCCTCATGGTAAGTTACTCTGGTGGCAAGAAAAGTATGGCTCAGTTATCCTTGTAATGTCTTACTGGTGTCAAAGGAGGAGAGTAGAGCTCTGAAAAGTATTCAGTGCATGGGAGCTGTGCAGCTATAATCACCTGGAATTCAGCAGATGCTTTTGTCAAGGTTAAAAGAAAAAGTCCAGTCCTGTAGTAGCATTTTCTGTGCATATTTTACAGTTTTATAGACACATTGAGTGCTTTGACTTGGAATTCAGAGGCAAACCAGCTGAAGCTGCAGAGAGCACATAAACCAACTCACCTTAATCTCTGTGCTGTTCAGTACCATTGTACACTGTCAGTTTTGGGCAGAGAATAGTATTCCCCCAAAGGTAAAAACTTTACATCTGAAAATAGAGTTCTAACTTTTAGAATAATATAATTGCTATTTTATTCTGATTTTAACATTGAATATATTTGCACTGGCTGTTTTTGAACTCCAGTGTCTCAGCTTTACAAGTCCTTATGAAAGCTTTGTCTTACTTTTCTCCTTTTTCTCCAAAAGGAGAATGTATAGCAAGCAATAGTTCAGTAATATATTGCAATTTTTTATTTAGGTACATATTTTGAGGGGAGGAATGTTTCTTTCTATATAGAAACTCAGTGGTACATCAGGAGGTGTATATATGACTGAGTGTACCTCTGCAGCAGCATTTGTCCTATGATACCCGTGAAATGTGTTGGTGAAGATAGACAAGAGTCGTAGCCTCAACTTTCAGTCATCTATAAAAGTGAAAGGCTGAATTTTAAAACCAGTAGTAAAAGTACCACTTGTTTTCTCTTTAGTGACTGTCTTCAGATTTAGAAGTCGTGAAATTTGGAAAATTGTAAGATACTGTTGTTTTGCCTTTCGTTTATTCTTAGGGACTGAATTTATAATGGACAGTAGCATTCAGAAATGGGTTTTGGGAAGAGGAGGTTGGAGATGAATGGTACAAAGTTGGTTTTGAAATGCTTCTGTGATAAATATTTTTTGTCATGCTGTAGTGTCTGTTTTTATGGTGTCTTCAAAGAAATTGTTGATGAGGTATCTATTGCATCAGGAGTCACTGTTCCAAATCCTGCTATTTCTTTCTTACAATAATTGGAAAGAAAATTCCTTCCTTAATACGGCCTCACCAGCATTTATTTAAAGAGCTGTCATTTGTTCTTTAAATTTAAACTTCTTGCAGTTCTTCTGGAACATGTCTGTTCTGCTGATTAGCTGAGGATCACTGAGCACACTCCTTAGCTCTGAAGGAGAAGCTTAAATCTCCTGGGAAGGGTGCCCACCTGGTGATATTCACTGAAATCTCCTCTGCCACAGGATTGCTAGCCAAAGAGATTTGGCAAAAAGAACTGAATCAGAGAAACTATTAATACAAGTACTGTCTAGGTAGCAGTAGCTTGCTGGTTTCATTCTTCATTATATTTTGTGCATGTGTTTTTGAAGAGATGAGCTGTATTGATTAGGTCCATAGCTCAGGAGAGAGCATGGCTCAGAGTTAGTTCCTTCTTCATAAGGAAAACTTTGAAGAATTGCAAAAATCTGCAGTTTTTGGAAGTGTGTATCCAAGTTTGTGTTGCTGAAATCTGGATTTGAATGGTCTTGATTGAGGCAGCATATCTGTAAAAGCTTTCTGAGAAGGTCTGTCATAGTTCTGCATAAATTCTCTGTGCATCAGTAAAGGAAAAAAAAGGAATGAGAAATGTGCAGAAATCTGCAGGTTTCACACTTGAGCCTTGGAAGGGAGAGTCTGAGAGCCCAGAGTGGCTTCACTGTTTACATGAACCAGAATTCAAGAACCATGTGTTCAGTCCTGGAGAATGGAGGGTTTTTTCCTGTTTCCTCCTGCTCCCCAGTCTTTACAGGCTTTCCTCTCAACTGGGTACTTTTATATGTTTTGAATATCTGAATAATGTTGACTGGGGGAGGATCAGAGGGTGTCTATGCTTTGCTAGATGTCGAGTTGCGTTTCAGTGGAGGCTTCTGTGTTGGGAGCTGAATGCAGAATAATAAAAACAGTGTACAGCTTGAAGCAACCATGAGTGTTGTAGCATGCCTAAATGTAAAACACTGAGTAAAAAGATTGAATTTCTACTGATGTAGATCAGTTAAAAACATAGAGAATTATGAGGGGAGCAAAATGTTCTTGCTGTTGATCTCTCACCTAGGAAGGTGTCATCTGGCAGCTGGTCATAGCAAGAACATTTTTACATTCCTGCACAGCTTTATTCTAGCCTAGTTGGCAAGAAGAATCTGATTCTTTTTTTTTTTCTCCAGGGTGTTTCTTTTCCTCCCCTCCCCCTTCCCTTTGCCTTTTATGTAATGAGATGCTTTGCCATGCTATGAATGAGCTGCAAAGTAATTGAAAAAGGAGTTTCCTGAAACGGGCAGGTTGGTTCTGGCAGCAGAGGTTTCTTTCTTTGCAGCTCGCTTTGGAGTTGTATTTCCGTTTTTTCTCTGTGTGCTTTTTGTAGCTTCAGGTCCATTATCATTGATATGATCAAGGGCCAATGTTCAAGAAGAAAGTACAGCTTTCCAGCTTGTGGTCCTCTAGCCTTAGGGGAGAGGACAGAAGCTGTAGGATTCTGCTAGAATGCTGTTTGCCTTCCTTTCTCCAAATGGTCCCTCCCCAAATTAGAGGAATAGTGATACCCTTTAAGTATGGGGTCCCACTTAGGGTGCATTGCAGGCAGTCACTATGCCTGGAGCCTTATCTGTGGTAACTAAACTTGTGGCCTGCTCTTTAACCCACCCACACTGTGGTTTGGAGCCATCCTTTTTCAACTAGCATGTTTGTGCCTCACTTTAATTTTGTTTGGCCTGAAAATAAGTAATGACTTCTTCAGTGGAGAGATTTAGCAAAAGTACTAATGTGTGTCATACTTGAGGTCTTTCTACTGCTTTTTAGTTTATGAATTGGCAAGTTAAAAACCTGGATTTTGTTGTTATTTGTGTTCTAGCTGGCTTGTAGTATAATTCTAATCTTATTTACAGGAGGAAGGTCTGTGTATCAAGTCCTAACTTACACAGGAAACGCTAAAATGGCTTCTAGAGTGAGAAGGCCTGTCAAATTTATGTAACAGTTGACACTTAGCTGTATTTAAATGTTAGGAAAATGGTTGAAATGCTGTTGTGATATAGGTTATTGCTGGCAGAGTTCTGACATGGTTATTCCTTTAAATGGGTGTGGCAAAAAAAAATTGTTTGTGTACTGATAAGCAGGCTGGTGCTGAAAGGAAAGGCACACTGCTAAAAGTAGGCTGCAGCCCATAAAAGGCTATTTTTCCATATTCCTGTTAGATGTGGCCTTTGAAGTCTCTGCAGAGTACGTTTTACAAAGCAGTTCTTAAAATGGAGAGGTTACAAGTGTTCTTAAGCAGGGGGAAATTGCAGCAGTTCTTTATGTTCTGACTTGTGATTCAGGTTAGTTCATTGAGGTGGGTAAGTTACTCATTCAGCAGTCACTTGGCCTGCACTGTTCAATAGAGAAGATGAAACTTGTTGTGAAAGATCAGTTTGTTGAACTCTTAATAAATGCAGAACAGTTAGTTGATACACTGGGACATCAGAACCTGTTGATATCTTGAACTGATTTCTGTTTCCATTTCAAGATGTCCATGCTTCTAGCTAGAAAACATTCAGCCACTCACATATTTTTCAAATTGTAGTAAAGACTCAATCATGTAATTTTTGTGTCCCCCCCACCTTAATTTCTCTGATTTTTTTTAATAGGCTGTGCTCCTCAGAGATGTGAACAGATTGGAGATTATGCAGCTGTATGCAGTGGTTTGAGGACATTTTAAAAATATACTAGGTAGTTAAAAGGTATTGATACATAGAATTGAAGCCAAGTGGGACTCCATTGGAACTGTAGGATGTGTAGGATATCAGTTATAGAGAAACTCACTTTTATGGGAAATTGTTCTTTGTTTCCTTTCCTCCATGCAGAGTGCTCTTTATAAATAATCGGTGTAATTTTTTAAAATTGCCTTGTGTCAAAGAGCTCATCTTTGCAACATATGGTATTAGTCTTTTTTTGTGCTTATTTATGTTTTTTCCTAAGCTGCTTTATGGTGTGTGAAAGAAAAGCTAAGAATAGAGGAAGTGAGTTCAGTTGTTTCCATTTCCAGCATAACGTACAATTGACAGCTCGCATCTGCCACGGGTCAGAGGTGGTTTGAATATGAAGGTAATTCTTTCCTTCAAAATCTGACAATAGGTGCATTTGAATGCTGGTTTTAGAGTTTTGATAGTCATAGAAATTCTCTAGCAGCTCACCTTATGGGTAACTTGATGAAAACAAAGCCACAAACGTTTTTGCTTGCTGTTTTTGCTTTTATATGAAGTTCCCTAGGTTCTCACTAAAAATGGCAATGAGTCTTGGCCTTGTCAGATAAGAGAGATGTTTCATAAAGGGTGTAACTCAGGTCAGGTCCCATTTAAGGACAGCAAAACCCAGATATAGTTGTTATTACCCACTGAGTAGAAAAACTTGTAGATAATGTAAAACTATGATAAAATCAAATTGTTTTGTTGTTAAAGTAATATTCTCTGCATATGTATCATACAGTTCCAGTAAATATAATCAAATCCTGATATCTTAGTTTTGAACAGGACTGCAGGGCAACATCAGAGTTTATGTGCCAAAATAGCTGAAAAAAGTGTGTATATGTTCAAGATGAAGAAAAAGAGCTGTCTACAGGTTCAACCCTTGTCTTGAATGTCAGCAGGTTGATTTCTTCTTATTCTTTTTAAGTAATAATGGATCTGCACCTGTGCCTTCATTAACTTCAAACTATTTAAATTTTTATGTATACACACACTTGCCTATGGCACAGTTTCTGTGAGTAACTTCCTTATGCAAGTAAAATATGAAAAAATATATAATTTATGTGAATAAATATTGTTGCATGTTTTAATATGCATAGGGTATAATTAGTGTGTGTGTATATATATATATATATAAAATATCTGAAATTACATGCAGATAGTGTATGGCAAGAGATAAAGAAGACTATCTGTTGATTAACACATTACTCTTTAGAAGTACTGTAGCCTATAAGGTTTGTCAATCTTACTCCCTCTTAATTTTATTTTTGGGGGGTCTGAATAGAATAAAAATTTAAGAGGTGCTTTATTATCTGAGAATAGGTAAATGCCTGCAAATGGAATTGCTTGAAATTACAGTCTTTTAAACACAAGTAATTCTGATGCCTTCCAAAGATACCAGGACCTGTTAGGCTGCCATAGTAGTGGGTGCTTGAAAAACATGAGTAAAGACTCTATGGGCTTCTCTTACCAACCTTTTATAAAATCCTCTGAACTAATTACTATATCTTTATTTAATGCATATTTGGGTAATGTAGGTGTAAGTGTAGGTGAGCTGCTCTGCAGCAGTGCAACAATTCTAAGGGAACTTCTGTTCCAGATAAAGCCTGGGAGGTGCTTGAAAGTCCTCATAGTGTAACAGCATTTCTCAGTCAGTTCTTAGAAATACTGTTAAGACAAGAGGATATATGTTCTCACACTGACAGACTACTTAGAAGAAGTCTCACAGGACTTTAGGAATCCTAGAGGATGTTGGGTGCTTGATCTTGTTGGAATCAAAGCATTAGTTCAGTCTCTGTCTGAGATTCTTTGAAGCTTTGTTTTTTCAATCATGTTCAGTACCTTTGAATGAAATTCATCAATGAGTGTTTTCAGAAGACCTGTTTCTGTAAAATAGCTGTCCTGTACCTACAGATCCAGACACAGCCTGACATACTCTTTTAATTTGGTCTATGTCATTAGGTTTCTCTATAATCTTGGAAGTTACATGTTCAGTATGTTTTAAGCTTGTTTTAAAGGAAAAATTCAGAATTTGAAGAACAGGTACATGACAAGGTCAGAAGTAAAAAGGTGAGTCAGCAAGTCAGTCTTGTAGTAGAACACAGCCAGGACCTTGCTGCAGAAACATGTGTTTATTTGAATCAAAGGAAAGAGGTTATATAAGCCAGATTGGCAGAATGCTTGACACAACAACTGGCAAAAATTATGTTAAAAAAAAGTATGCTGGCAAAAATGATGCTATAGTGTTTTTCATTTGGGACTTCTGAGCAGGTGGTCAGGCTGGATGACCTCCTGAGATCCTTTAGGAGCCAGATTGTGTGACTTTGTGTGCACATACAGATGTGTGTAAACACATACACTGATAGTACAAGGTTGAATAAGAGAGGAGGAGAGATTTCCTGAAGGCCCCAGGCTGTGTGCTGAGCCGGGCTGGTGGAATGGTGCACTTGGAAAGGGTGCAGAGAGGGCTTGTGTTGTCACGCTCGTGCTGCTGCTCTTAGTCACGCCGGCGGGACTGGAGCTGGCATGGGGATGTGCCTGTGCTTGTCAGGCTTGCTGCTGCTTTTGTTGGAACTGGGCTTAGGGAGGGAAAGAGCAAGACATTCCCTGCCTGATTTGTCCACTTATAGGTATTATCTTTGGAGAGGTGATGATAGAGTCTGCGTACTGTCTATTGTGTTGTTGCCATCTGCTGCCCAACAGACATGGCTTCCCATGGAAACCAATATATATTTAAAAAAAAGAATACTGGTTATTCATGCAGGCATCTTTCAAGGCTTTTTTCCATTTCAGTGAAAAATCCTTGAAACAATGAGGAATAAAAATAGGTGGGTTTGCTCAGGAGTGTAAATAGTGCTAAAATTTTTAATTTCTACCATATTAGAAGTTTAGCTGGCAGCTGTGTTGCAGAAATTTACCGCTATGTATTGAAGATATGTATACACACATATACACTTCTGTTTATATAAAATACATCGCCACCCTTTTCTATGCATTTGTTTACAGAGCAGTCTTGTAAAGTTTTGTTTTGTTTTCATTAGTTACAGAAAAACATTCCTGTAGGAACAGTAGGCTTAAAGACAAGGAAATTAAGAATGGTAAAAGCAAATCTGTTTCAAAATGCAGTCTTTGTTCTCAGGCCATGTTTTAAGTTATGTAGTGTTACAAGTTTGAAGTCTTTCCAAAGGACATTATCTCAATATTAGCTGTAGTTGGTCAGAAATATTTGTCCTTATCCTGGAGTGTCCTACAGTCCCATGTCAGCCTCGGTGAGTAACAGAAGCTGTAAAGCTGACTTTGCTTGCTGTGAGAGGATTTTCTGAGAATAGAAAGATGTGACTGTTTCCTCAAGTAGTCCTGCACAGTCTGTTCTCCTCTGATGCCCCTCTGTTCCACCTCCTCCTCCCAGGGATTTGTACATGGAGTTCTGCAGCACTGGGAAGTCCAGCCATGACTGATCTCCCTGTACTCCAGCACTCACACATAATGGCATCAGGAGTTGTTGGAAGATAAAATAGCCTTTAAAGCTCTGATTCACCTGAAGTACCTTGGGGGAGGGAATTTGTAGGCCTGGTTTGTTCTGTTGAGGGTGGTTAAGTAGGTGTATAGGATGGAGTAATATGCTTTTCTGCTGAGGAGCCCAGAGGAGTTTTCTGCTTAAGGTTTCTCCCCCAGCAAAATCCAAGTGTTGCCCTTTGAGGTGGTCAGACATTTATGAAGGGCTGGATTAGCTGAGCATGTCTGTTAGTAAACTGCTTTTCTTTTATCTGACTGGAAGTCCTTAGCAGGTTTAATTTCAAATTAGCATGAATGGCTCCTGAAACCCCAGATTCCAAGTATGTCTTAAATTGAAGCTAGGTTTTGTGAACACAAGTATTTAAGCATCAATAAAAAGTTTTTCCAGTCATCCCTCTTGTTTCTTGGAAGTGTGTGTCTTTGTTTATTGTAAATTGAGAACTATCAGTTAATTATTCCATATTGTAACTAATGCAGTTGAGAAATTATTCCTGTCTAGAGGACAGTTTGGCATCTTACCTGGCAACAGGGAAAGGCTGGGTGGCAGTCACTGCTGCTTTTGCCATGCCTGTCCCTGCAATAATTTTTTAGAGCATGCCTGAAAATAGATTTTAAATTCAGATTTTTTTTAAAAAGTCTTTTAGCAATGAAATGATGGCAGGACTGGTGCAGCAGTGTACAGCAATGTGTCTGTCTTTGGACAGTCTCAAGATTTACTGCTCTTCTGTGACCATTTTAACTGGAAGCTTTATGAGCACCTGAAGGCTTCAGCCATTTTCTTTCCCAGTATAACAAAATTAGTTCTTCCTGGTTTCAAACCAAATAGGCTCTTTATTTTTTTTTCCATTTGCTTTGATTATGTATTTGTTCATCTTTTAGGTCTTTCACTGTCTCTATCAGAAGAATAGAAGAAAATACAGTTTTTTTGTTTAACTATTTCTAAGAATTGTTTTTAATGGAGTAGAGTACCAATGAGCTCATTATAGACAAAAGGGAAATTCCTCATTCCACAGTTGTAATATGCTGCTCAGAAGCAGCAGTGTCTTGTCTGTTTGCAAAATCTTACCTCCACATATCAGTATAAATCTGCTGTACTAATTCATGTTCCCTTCTCTTGTGATAACAGAAATAACAGCTTGGTATATATGAGCAGTGAACTGATTCAGCTGAAAATAAACCTGGAAAATCATATGGTTAACTCTTAGCTGAATCTGTTTCTGGATTCATTTCACCATATTGTGGAATAAATTCTGGTTCTGGTCAAAGGGAAGAAGCAGCAGTAAGGGCCCAGATGTAAGAAAATGGGACTGTCCCTTTTGGACTAGCTTAAAGTACTTATGCTTTTTTTTTTCCCCAGTAAAGAGTTCCTCAGGAATTTGCAATATCAATGTAAAGTTATTTTCTGGAGTTTCATGTTGATACTTGAGTATTTGGTTGTGTAGGGTAATCTGTGCTTTAGGTTAAAGGTCTGCTTTTGCCAAACCTGCCACTTCTTTTGCTGGTTCTGACTATTGGAATGTGAGAGAGTTGCAGAGCAAAGCGTTTCTTCTATATTTTCAAAATTTATTACTGAATTAGAGGGCTTTTTTAAGGCAGGGATGTTTCTTTATTCAACACGTGCAGTCAGTTGCCCAGTTCTGATAGCAGTAAGGTGTTTAATTCTGTTGCTCTGCAAAGCATGGGCTGTTCTGTTCTTTTGGTGTGTCTGTCTGACCTCTTCAAAACATTTCTCTGTAAACTTTTGTACTCTGATCTCAAGTTCTGTGTTGTTGAACTGTGGAGTGTGTCATCCATGTCCTTCAAAAGCCAGTGCTCTGATGTTGGGATATGCAAGGTTCTCTAAGCAGCTACATGGCATGCTTTGTCTTGAAGGGAAAATGAGAATTTGCTTCCTTTTTGTTGCCCTCCCAACTACTTGTCTACTAAGAAATTTACTTACTTGTCTACTAAGAAATCTACTTGACTACTAAGAAATGTAAAATATTTTTATAATAACCAGTCTGGTGATTTTAAGAGTAGTTATTCAGCAGAGATTCCAAACCAGCAGTGTCCTCAGCAGTGCTCCGCTCCCCTCTGTAAGGCGTGTGTGGTGATACCAGCCAGTTCTGAGCAGTGCCACGGGTCCAGCACTCCATGACAGCTTCTCATTCCTTGCTGAGCACCTCTGTCCCTTTGGCTCATCTTTCTGTCAGCCCTTTTAACTGCTCCAGAGACACCTGGTCTCACCTGATCTCGGGCTCTGGCAGTTGTGCCATCCTCTCCTGGGCACCCCTCACTGTGTTCCATGACAGGGAGCTGTGCCTGCCCCAGGCTCTTGGCCAGGTGGGAAGCCCAACCTTTTCTGGCTGGGTGATGGTGGTGGTGGTCCTGTGGCAGTGATTGCATTCCCCAGTCTTCTGAATTCCTGCCCAGGCAGGATTAATGTTAAGAACAGCTCTGTTCTTTAAAGGGTGGTTATGTGAGGAAGTGAAATGAGGTTTGTACCTGACTCCCTCCCTGGTAAGGCTCACTTACCTTTGACAGAATTGCATAATGTATGTTCTGTAACTAATAGCTGAATTGGAAGTTAATGTGTAGGAAATAAATTTACCTGATGCAACCCTTCTGGTGATGATAAATCTGGATGGTGTGCTTCTTGGGGAGTAATGAGGGCTAATAACTTGGAAGTAAATTAGGCAACTCATGTGTCTTTTTCCCCTTTTTTTTTCTTTTCCTAGAACCACAGAGCAGACCCAGAAGAACTCTTCACAAAATTGGAACGCATTGGGAAGGGCTCCTTTGGTGAGGTCTTCAAAGGAATTGATAATCGGACACAGCAAGTGGTTGCCATAAAAATCATAGACCTTGAGGAAGCAGAAGATGAAATAGAAGATATACAGCAAGAGATAACTGTTTTAAGTCAGTGTGATAGTCCTTATGTAACAAAATACTATGGATCATATTTAAAGGTAATGTATAATATTGCACAAAGAATGCTGCTATGAAAATCATCTAAAATTAAGGAATATTTATCATGCCAACTTGGCATTTTTAGTAGGTTTTTTTTCTATGACCAGAGTTTTTCACTTCATTTTTATCTTTTTGCTGCTTGCTCTTTGGGCCTGAGATTTGCACAAAATGGCTAAAGAATGAGCAGAGTTCATAAAGGATTCTTTTTGCCATTGCTTTTGGGCCTTGGTTTTCTCTCCTCCCTCCACAACCCCTAGCACAATTTTGTGGCCTTTCTGAGCAAAAGAAATACACCTGCATAGTTACAGAAGCAAAATCTATTCCTGGTGTGGAAAGAAACCCTGCATCATGTAAAATGTGTTGGCAGTTTTGCAGCTTAGTAGGCCTGAGACAAAGTAACACTGACATCAGCAGAATTATGTAACCACTGTGTGAAATGTTATCTAAGGCATAATTTAAAAAACAAACAAAAATGAAAACCTACAGAAAACCAAAATGTTGAGTAAAACTTTTTACCTTAAATACTGCTTAAATGTTTTGCGCTGCTGACATGTTTTAGGTGACTTTTAAAAAAATGCCTGAAAGCATTTAAAATAAGCTAAAATTTTAGTGATAGTTCACAGTATATGAAGTATCTGGGAGGGGTTATTTGCTTGTGTTGGGGTTTTTTGTTGGTTTTGGTTTGTTTGCTTCACTTTGGGAGGTTTTTCTGGTTGGTTCTGTTTTTTGGTGCTTGGTCTCCCTCTCAGCATTTCTGCTTTCTTAAGGTGTAGTGGGGTTTTGTACATTTTAGAGACAGATCTCTGGTAAGTGTTCTCTGTCTCACACTTGTGCTGTATCTTTCAGTGATACATAAAAGTATTTGCAGAATTTTAGTAATATTCTTTGTAGATTTTGCTTTTTTCCATTTAAATTGCAAAAGTATTCAATCTTTTATACTTTAATACTAAGTGGGCAAATGATTTTTCCAGTATTTCCAGTATATTTAGTATACTCCCAATACTAACTTCTCATTTTGGCTAGTGTAAGACAGCTGTAGTGGCTTTGTTGTTTACTGTGAGCTGTTCACACCTGAGTAAACATACAAATTGCCATTGATAACCCAGTTTTACTTCTCTTTATTGGGCTCAGTTGATGGATTTTTGTTGTGTTTGTGAATAAGTAATAAATGTCTGAGAACTGGGATTTACTTTCTGCCATCACAGCATATTAGAACAAGCAGGTTCATCTCGAGATAACTTTGAGTTCAACTCAAGTAAGGTTCCCCTGGAGCAGTGCACAAATGGTGCTGCAGATCCAGACATGATCAGTCTTTTTTACAGTCCTTTATTTTCTGTGATGAGCTAAGTCCTAAATTCTATTCTCCTGCATATCCATCATTTCAGCTTTGTGCTGTAAAAGCCCAGTTGTTTGCCCTGAAGTACAAACAGGTCAAAGTAAGTCATGGAAAGTGTTCTTACTTGTCAGTGTTTTTGCTTGGAAAAGTGTTTTGTGAAATCTCAGAACTGAACAGTGATTTCAGCAGCTATGAATGGAGGAATTAAACTTTGATTGGGTGGGGATTTATTTTGTTTGTTCTTTGTTTTCTCAGAGGTGGGGGGTGGAAAAAGCTTTATAAGTTATGGATTGGATAGGGAAAGAAAATAGTCTTATCATTATTTACAGCAATATAGGTGTGGAAAGTAAAGTCTAGCTATTCTATCAGTGCTGTGCAGCTATTAAATTCTGCTTAGGTTTTTGGTTTTTTTTTATTTAAAAAATTTCTTGGCAAATGTAGGATCATGTAAATGCAGCAGTACTCTCCTAACCACTCTGTGAGTTCTTTCCATTTCTGTTCTAAATGGATACATTCTGAAAGACTAATGCTGATCTCTTGTTTACTTTTCACACTTGGAAAGTTTTGGGGGAAGGAAAATTTCTGTGCATGGAGTTTGGGGAGGTGTTTGTGGAATTTTGGTTACTTTCTCATTCCTTTAAGAAATTCCTCTTGGGAAAAAAAAAACCAACAAAACAACAACAACAAAAATAAAAAATTGTTCACAGGAATATTTTGCATCCCAGAGTAGCATGATAGGTAATTCTGCTGCTTGCTATTCTCCAAGTAAAATGAATAAAAGGTCCGCAAATAAATTAATACCTTTAATTCTGTAATTAAAAATAAATAAAGCAACTTTTTAAGTAGTATCTTCTATCTAAATTGTTCTTAGACTAGATTAATCCCTGGTTGCTAGTTCAAGATCTTTCAGCTTGAGACTCCTCAGGGGAAAGAGGGTATTGGCTTTGTTCAGTGTGCAAAGAATCTTTTATTCTGCCTTTTCATGTTAGTAATAGCAGGTATTTTGAGAGTTGTGTCTGTCTACTTGTTGGTTGGTTGTTTTTTTTACTTACTTGATCTAGCTAGGAACTTTTTATTAGCTATTTCTTTGAGAGTGGCTGTCAGCCTAATTGTTAATCTGTGTGGTACTTCATTCAGGATTTTTCTGTACATTGCAAGTATCTCTTTAAAACAATGAAATGGGTATAGTTGTGTACCAAATGACTGTATAATTAAAGGTTAGAGAATACTGAGGTTAAATTCTGAAAAAGAAGGATGTCTTATTTCTTACAAAGCCAAGTCCTAGACTGCAGAAATCAGATGCAGCTTGCAGTGGATACAAGTAGTGTGAAGCTCACATTCATAATGGTCCCATATGTTTATTCCTGGATACTTCAATTTATATATAAAGATCACTGAAAAATTCCTAGAAGTACTTTTTTAAGATAATGATTAAAAAGAACATAAGGTAAATAGAAGGTATTTCAAATTGGAAGATTTTTTTCTTTTACATCTTTATTTACAGGCAAACAAAACAGTTGAGCCAGTGTGCTGTGTTTCAGATCATGCTTTATGAACTAGAAATAGTTTACTAAAGTGTATTAATCATACATGTAGCTCTCTCTGAAGCTGTAGAAATGCCATTAGAAGTGTTTGTAGTTTTACACTGTTCAAAGAGTCTTTTAGTATTTTCCTGACTAAATACGAAAGCAAACCCTCAGTGCAAAAGCATTCAGCTTTTGCCTACAGCACTTACTGATATTTCTCTAGTTCAGTAATCTAGATCTGTCTTAAATCTTTAAATTTTGTAGTTTCTTCTTTGAAGAAATCACTGCTGGGGCCATGTGTTGGCTTCAGTTTAATCATGTAAGCCACAGTTCATCCAGTTGAACTGTAATGGAACATCTTCTGTTGTAACTTACTCTTTTTTAATCGATATTAACTAAGCTTAGAGTAAGCAGATTGTTCTTGTCATCATATTGTAGTTTTTGAGTTTTCCCTCTGGCAACAGAGTTGATAACAACTTTAGTTGTTAAAACTAGAACATGGAAGAAGAGATGTAATTGTGAGGGGGTTCTAATTGCAAACATTTCAGATGGGAGATTTTTTTTTTGTACCAATGATAAGATCTGTTTTACATATTCTGTATCTTGACAGTTTCTTTGCACTTCAGGATGCAGAGGCAGCCTTGTGTCTGATGGAGATGGAGTGGCCCAGTCCCAGGGAGCCTGGGGCTTGCCAGCTGCATGCAGGCTCTCCCAGGTGCCCCTGCTGCTGAAAGTCAGGAAGGAAGAATTTATTTCAATTACTTCACTAACTAACTTGTGACATTCTGCAACCTAGCTGTTCATTAGCTACAGCTTGTATATCCAACCTGTAAACGTGATTTTAAAAGTATGGAAAGTCCTTTAATAGTTTTCCTAGCAGTGCAATGTTACTTGTCTATTATCAGGTATTTTAGTCTTGAGAAACCTTATCACTGGTACAGGATGGCAAGGTCAGCTTCCTTGAGGTTGAATTTAATGCCAGTTATTGTGACACAAAAAGATACAAAAGTCATGGTAATGTGGGATATCTAGAGGTTCAAATGGGAGTTTCCCATTGAATTAACTTTAAAGCTTAGGTATTAGTAATTTTTTCCTTCAGTGTCTGGCAAGATCAGTAGTGTTTTCTGAACATACTGGTAGGTGATGTGCAAACATACACAGTCAAAGAATGCACCTTAGTAAACACATTTGTGTACAATAATAAAATGTTTTACCTTTGTATCATGGCTTTCACTAAGGTGGGTAAAATCTCATGAGCTTCAGCTGTATTGCAGCTTTTGTGGTTGTAAGATAATGTAAGTCCTGATGGAGGTATTTGTCTCCTCATCCCCTGTTGCACTTGGATTGCAATTAACATCTCAATTAATAAACCATTGGGTGTGGAGGGTCCCCTTTGATAAGTTAGGTTAGATAGCTGAAATGAGTGTTTTCTTCCAGCTTAATAGCTTCTCAAAATGCATTACTACCCTACCAGTTCAGGCAAGAAAAAGATTAAAAGTATTAAAAGTTACCATAGTTCTGGCATGTTCTGGTTACACTAATTTGGAAGGTGCACTTGATGAAGTGCTTCAGCTGGACTTTCCAGCAGTACCATAGAGATAAATCTCTTGATGACTGGAATTCCATGACTGTTTTCCTTATTTTGCCATTTAGACCAAGGTTGTCAGTATCTAGCCTTTTCACTATTACAGCCACCTGAGCTTGCTCTTTTCTTTTGCAATTAATACATACCTGAAGTTATTCTCAGCTTTTCAGATTTAAATATGGAGAAATCCTACAGTAACATCCAGAGACTTCCATCAGAATTGTGCAGCGCTTCATGCAGCAAAGCTTTGAGACAATCTAAGGATCCTGGTTGTTCTGCCCTGTCTATTTATACTTGGCTGACAGAAAATAGCCAGGAAAAAGGTTGTTCATGCCTGGCTAGAAAATACCCACACCCGATTGCAGTGGATAGTAGCAATTTCTTTGAGCCATTGTTTGAGAAACAGTACTTACTCATTTTCACCCTGTACTGTTTTCAAGTAATAGTCAAATTCTCCAAACATGTCTGGTAACCACAATGTTTGCCTTGAACAGGAGTTCCTTGCAGGTCTTCTGAGCTGACAAAGTTGGGCTTTATAAAAACTGCTAAAATTAGCCAGCCCTTCCCTGCTGAGATCATAATATTGGAATAGACTCTCATAAATGGTGTGGTTTTTAAATTTAGTATAAATCTAATAGAGCACACTTTGTTAGAATGATTGGATATGGTGCTTTCAGAAACTGCACCTTTATTTGCTTGCTGAGTTTTCTTTAGATTTCCATCCCTGGGCAGGCCATGGGGTGGGAAAGTATACAATGGAGAATGCAAGAGGCTTTAAAGAGTACTCTTGCCCTAAGCTTGTGCTCTGCAATGAGAAACTAGCACTGGTAAATATTTGCTGGAAACTTACAGAGTGTGTGTGGTACTTCACCAGCTGTGGTTCAGTTTAGTATTTTTAATAACTGGGTTTTATTTTAAATAAATATATTTATTCACGAAATTTTCTAGACTAGTACCACATAGATTCATATTTGAGTTTTGTCTTTTGAGGGGACTCTGGCAAGGAGTAGTCTGTAGATTTGCTAAGTGTTTCCAGCTTTGTTTCTATGAACCAGCCACCTTTTGCAGTGACAAGCCAAGGACAGAGTCAGTACATAGAAATCAGTGTTGGAATAATTTGTCAGTTCTAGAGGTTGAGACATCTCCACAGAGGAAGTGCAGAAACTCACATATTCTCAAAGTCCTCAGAACAATTATTTGTATTTAATTAAAACTTAAACCACTGCCTAATCACTTTCTTCCCTCTTAAGTTCTGTTCCTTAAAGTGAAATCATTTTAGACAATATTTAGCAGAAATTGATTAGTAGTGATGGTGTTTTTTCATTGCTTTTTTAAATACAGAAGTCAAAATTACTAATTAATATAATGGACTTCACAGGAGCTGTGTGATCATTCTACAAGAAGTAATTGCATACAACTAGGTGATTAACAACTCTCTGTTTGCCTTTCCCTAAGAGTGTGCTGGTAGTCTATTGAAATATATATATAAATTTTTTATGGTGGCCTTGGACTTTTGACAACACATGCCTTCCTTTACAGGGCACGAAACTATGGATAATAATGGAATACTTGGGTGGAGGGTCAGCTTTGGATCTTGTAAGTATATGATTTTTTTTGCCTTACAAGTATCAGTGAACTTTATTTCATTGTGGTTTTATATCACTTTATAAAAATAAGTACCTGGAGGCAGCTGATATTACATCGCTGCTATGTGCTAATGGTCTAAAAAGTGTGAATTTGAATGGTAGTCCTGTCACATTGAATTTGTGTTAATTTTTCTGAATTGCTCTTTGGCTGTAAGCATTAGGAAGTATCCATTTGTTGTCAGTTCTCAGGGGTTTTTAGTTTGAGAAGTCCTTTTCTTGCTGTATGTTTGTTGGAGGTTTGGGGTCATCTGTCCATCACTTCCCACCTCCTCCAAGTAGAATTCATTACAGTTCAGTAAAAAATGTTTCCTTTAGGTTTGTGTCTTAGGAATGAATGAGGAGTGTGTCCACAGACAGTTAATTTGAACTGGTTAAAAGATGTTGGGTTTTCCATGTTCAGGTATTTTCAGTTAAGCATGAAAGTGCCTTTTACTTCAGATAGTGTGGCATTCATGGAGGGTGTAGCCTGGGGAGTGCACAAGCATAGTCCACTGAGTGTCAATGTGGTTTCCCCATGGTTTCAGGGCAGCTCTGCCTCAGCTGCAATGCTACAGACCCACCCTTTCCTGTAAGATAATATAGCTCAGTCTGTGTGATTCTGAAGGGAAAGAACCATGTCTTCACTATTACAGAATGGTAATAATTATGTTTTCACTAACAGGAGTCCTGTCTGTGAGAGTTGAAGTATGTGCTTGACTTCACAAATCTATTTAAACTTCTTTGTCAAATTACATCACATCAGCTCATCAAAAGCATAGTAATTAGGTGTAGCTTGTGGTAGTTTGTAGGTCTAGAACTTGGCCCTTTGAGGAAGGGGCTCTGAGATACTCTAAAACTTTTGAGTAATTAATTGTATTCTTTGGAGTGTCAGAAACAGGGAAATAGCTATTACTAGTGCCAATTTAAATCACTGCACCTGTAGAGGAATAAAATTTTAGAAGAATAAAATTTCATTTTTACCTCACTTTGCCTTACCATAATTTCATGATGTTCACTGTTTTGGTGCTGTGTTGTTGGTATTTTTTTGATTGCTCACTTTAATTTTTTTTGTTGTTGTTTTATTTGCATAGCTTTCTAATGTGCAAAGTTTACACTTAATCCATTAGCAGCCTTATAGTAGCATGTTATGTTCTTGATACAAAAGTAAGCATGGAATTGGGACAAATGAAAACTGCATCATTAAATTTAAAACCCACAGTCAACAGATAAACCTATTTTGAACTGAACTGGTTTTCTTAATTTACTTAATCTAAATTGCAAAATTCAGTTTGCTGTGTTAGCTGCTTGTAGGGAAATACAACTTTGTGGAAAGTTGGTTGTGGCTTTTCTTGTGCTTTGCATGCTCAGGGAAGCACAGACAGTTTGTGTTTGAGAAGTAAGAGCATTTTCAGTGTATTGGCAGTAGAGATGTGAAAGTGATCATTCCAATGGTGCCTATTTCAATTAGAGTACTGACATATTACATTGAATATTGCATTAATTTTGTTAGTTCTCTAATTTTGAAAAATGTTTCAGGTTTAAGATTTAATTTAATCAAAGCAAGGCAAAAATTAGATACAAGACTAAAATTATTTTAATGTGTCTTTTTTCCGAAGCTGCGTGCTGGCCCATTTGATGAGTTCCAGATTGCTACAATGCTAAAGGAAATCTTGAAAGGTCTTGACTACCTACACTCAGAGAAGAAAATTCACAGGGATATAAAAGGTGTGCAACACTTCAAATGTTACTTTGTTAATGCCTTTAAAAACCATTAAACAGTATTCTAACTAGTTATTATGTGATTTCCCCTTGGCAGCTGCCAATGTCTTGTTATCAGAACAAGGTGATGTTAAGCTTGCTGATTTTGGAGTTGCTGGGCAGCTAACAGACACACAAATTAAGAGAAATACTTTTGTTGGAACCCCGTTTTGGATGGCCCCTGAAGTTATTCAGCAGTCAGCCTATGATTCAAAAGTAAGTAAAACGTTCTTTTTTTTTGTATCTGGTTATCCAACAGCATTTGTTTTGATTTTTTGCTTTTAGCTCTCTGTATGGAGAGGGAAAAAAGTAGATTTGAAATTATGGGGTTTCAAATAATAAAATTTAAAGTAGGATTTAATTGGTTTTATACAGTAGTTACCTGTCATTGTACTCAGGTCAAAGTCACCAAGTAAAATGGTGATTTCATGTCTCTTTCAGAGCAACTCCCTGAATGTGGGGTGATTGGTTGATTTGGTTTCAATTCAATGTTTTGCATTTAATTCTAGCAGTAATAAAGTGGTGGCATGTTACTCACAAAGTAAAATGACACCAGCACATGGCAGTTCATTTAAAGCCAAGGTGGTGGCCGAAGTGTTAATTTCTTCTCACATTTTTATACATATAGCTCTGGGTATAATTTCTCAAATGGTATTTCTGAGCATCCACGTAATGCTGAAAATTTTAGCACAGGTCTTGAGAATGTAAAAAGTAACTTGGTGGCTGTGTTTGAGTAGCATTGTGGTACCTTGTGCCTTTCTGTGTCATGAGAGCTCTTGATGGATAACTAATTGCAAAGGAGAGTTTCCCTACGTGAACTAGCAGTAGAAAAGCAGAGTTCTTCCATGTTTTTCTGAGAGCTGAGAACTGGTGCTAGAAATGACAATAAGGAGGGAACAGTCCCCTCTTCTGTGTGTAAAACCACAGGATGTCCTAGAGCATGTGGTTGGTGAAACAGCAGCGTGTTTCAGTCTGGCATTGGACTTTCCACACTCTGTAGACAAAACCTTAAAATAGCATCAAGAGAACAAAAACCTTGGTATGTGTAAAGTAATACTTTCTTACTGCTTTTTCTCAAATAGTAGACATGAAACTATACTTACATGATGTGCATATATTTTAAAAAAATCTGGTGGGTGTCTGGAGTGTCCTTGAAAGCATTCACACTCCAGGAGACTTTCCCAGGATCAGTCAGACTTGAAGGAATTTGTGTACTTGTCACAAGCGTTCTTGCTGATAAAAAAGTTGAAATTCTCCTGTTTAGGGTTTCAGTGGTCCCTCTGTAATGTGTTCCCTAAGGCATTTTGGAAAAGCTCTCTACCCTGCTTTAAACATGTGTGTTGGCCAGTCAGACTGGGAATAATTCTTCTGCTTGTCCTGTGTATAGATCAGCTTTAGCACCCCTTCATTTACATTTCCCCAGCAACCTAATCTTTTGCCTTCCATATCTCCTCAGTATGTTGCAAGAGCAATGTCTTCCCCCCTTTTTTCCATGCCAATAGGCTGGTGGGAGAGCACAGAAGATAGAAGCCTTTGGTAGGAGAGATGAAGGATTTGGATAGGATACACTTCAGTTTCTAGACTAATACTGATGACTATATTGGTATCTGGACTGAATTTTAATCTCTCTTCTCTCTCTATTCCAAAAGCCTGGAAAGTAAACTAGAAATTCATACATTTTAGTAGTATGAAATTTGTAAGCCCCATCTCTTCTTTAAAATAATTTTGCTCCAATACACAGTTGTTGGTTATGGTATTCCAGTAATAAGCAGTGAGTTAGTTTGATTCTTTGCTATAAAGTACAGCTATTTTAGGTCTTGTGAACAAAAAGGAATATTGGAGAGATGCAAATTGTAATCCTTATTTACTCTATGGGCAGTTTTGGTTTATGATTCTGGGCCAAGTGTAGTCGACTACTGCCAAACACTTTTTTAATGAGAAACACCTTTAATGATCTAAGTAGCTCTTGTAGCTCATCTGAAAACATGCAAGTAATAAGATATTTCACTTGGGAAAAGAAATCAAAATCAGGAAAGAATTTTAGAATACTCGTATTTTATATATGATATCAAAATATCATACTATGTTTTGATACAAAGGCAAAATTTGTTCATAATGATGCTTTTAGCTAAAATAAATAGTACTTCATTGTTCTGCTGTGACTTACATTGTGAACTTGGTGTTCCAAGTCTAACTAGTTGTCAGTAATTCTCCAGCTAAATTCATCAAGCCAGCCTGTTAGGAAAAAAATTAAGTGATCCCCTGCTGGATTTGGTTCAGCTTTCTGCCTAGTTCATTTAGAGTGAGCTGTCAAACAAGATTGGATACCTAAACAAACTCTGAATTAGACATAGGAAATTTGTAGCAATTTGTCATTAACATATAGAAAATATCAAAGGAAGATCAATATCTCTGAAGCTTTTCCAAAAGTGTGTAAATTTAGGTGTCCATTTAATTTGCTGGCAGTGTTAGAACACCAGCTATAACAAAAATGATCTGTGATGTTTGTCATTAAACACTGATTAAGTCAGCCAAGTCTTTGTGTGTCAGGTGTTCCTGAAGTGTTAGAAGGGAATGTTTGCATGATCTACTTAGGCCAACATTATTTTATTATGTAGATGCATTATCTGTGAAGATGTCAGTTATTGAATACTTAATCATGACAGCCCATAATTTTGTACTAACATTCCCTTTTCTCTCTCTCAGGCTGACATTTGGTCACTGGGCATCACTGCAATTGAACTGGCCAAGGGGGAGCCTCCCAACTCGGATATGCATCCAATGAGAGTTCTGTTCCTCATTCCGAAAAACAATCCTCCCACTTTATTAGGAGACTTCAGTAAACCTTTTAAAGAATTCATTGATGCATGTCTGAATAAGGATCCAACATTTGTGAGTAGATAAATGCGTGTGCATGTGTGTGAAGATGTTTCGGTTTTGTTTTCTGCTCTCCTGTGCTTGTGAAGTATTTTGCTGGCATTGTGCATCTTCAGTGATTGAAATCATTTTAGGGACTATATTTTGCACTGTCAACTTTAGTGGTGCTTCTTAATATCTCTGTCTCTATCCTAGTTTGTTTTGTTTGACATACTCAAAAGGAGGATGAAGAATGCTGAAAGAAATTATAGTGGCAGATACCTAAAATGCACTCTAAGTGTCAGAAGAGAAGCCTTAACAGAGGAGAGAAACATCTGAAATCCTTTTCTTCAGCACAGCTTTTGCTGTCTGAATTCAGCTTACAAGGAAATGTTGCACTGGAGAGTTTTCATTAGTCATTTTCCTGGGTGTGACCTTCTAACGTAGAAGGATAAGCTCTATAGTCTATGGGTGACTTGATCATATTTTTAGCGTGCTCGTAAATGTGAATTACTGGCTTTTCTGACTTCCTGTTTCACTAATTTCCTGATATTATACAAGTTAGCTCTAGAAGTCTGTTGTCTTACTGAGTCTCCCCTATTAGCATTTAAAATCATGAAATGTTAGCATGACATTAAATATTTAATGTGTTTCTTACAGCGCCCCACTGCAAAAGAACTTCTGAAGCACAAATTCATTATGAAAAATGCCAAGAAGACTTCCTATCTGACAGAACTGATTGATAGGTTTAAGAGATGGAAAGCAGAGGGACACAGTAGTGATGAAAGTGATTCAGATGGTTCAGATTCGTAAGTTTATTTTGTAGTCTTTTTTGGGTGTGGTTTTTTGGTTTCGATAAAGTGGTTTTGCTGCAGCTTTTCTGTGTAATAACACCATTTCTGTACACCTGTCTCTGGTCCTTTTTTTAAATTGTCTTCTTCCAAGAAAACTCCCTGTATGGCCCAGAGATTAACACATAAGTCAGTCTATGTGCTTGTTACCTCTTTAAATTTTCTTTCTTTAAGCTCAATTTCAGTTCTGTGTAAGTGCTATCTATTTCCTAGTCTAAGGCCAGTGATTGTACCAAAATCACTGAGTCACAATTAGAGATATTGCAGAGCAAAGCTGAAATGCATGAAGAAGTTTGCATAGTGCCTGTGGAATAACATGCTTTCTGTAAGTGTCTTGTTTTTCTGGCTATCGGATAACTCTTAAATGGGATGCCATGGGAGAAGGTAAGCCTTGTAGGCAGATACCATCTTCTGTTTGCTTTTGATCACATTTCAATTTATTCAGCCTCTTTTCGAGTTCAGTTAATGTTTCAATACATGTTTTTCTTCTTATTTTAGGAATACAGAACTAATCCTGATAGACTTGTTATGTATTTGGGTTACCTGTGCTTGCTTGGTGTTCTGCTGTGGCTAGTATTATGTACATGATGTCCTTTTTGTTTCAGGGAGTCCAGCAACAAAGAGAATAATTCTCACCCTGAGTGGAGCTTCACTACAGTTCGGAAGAAGCCAGATGCAAAGAAGCTCCAGAACGGGACGGTGCGTACCGACAGAGGAGTTCTTCTTTCTAACTGCTGCTTCTGAAGCCACTTTAAGGAAGATAGTGATAAAACTTAGTAACTTCACTTTTCATAAGAACTGACTGGTTTTTTTGCAGTTCAAGAGATAATGCATGTTAGTGATATTTCCTATGCCCTGTCAGCCTCAAAAGCAAAATATACTGCAGATGTACTGTAGATCAGTATCCATTCATAGAGATGGGAATTTTAAAGTCTCTTACTAGTGAGGGAAGACTGAACTGTTTTTCTGATGCTGAATAGCACTGTTTGAGATGTGTCATCAGGCATCTGTTTCAACATCCCATAACATTTGTTGATGTAGTGTGTCTTTGTGGGTTTTGTAATGTATTTTAAACACTTTGTAAAATTTAATTCAACTTCCAAAATCACATGTGCTGTATTAAGAGGCAGTGTGTATGTTGTATTTACGCTGATGTATGTTGTAATATGCTGATGTAATCCATATTTGTTAACTTCTAGGATCAGGATCTTGTTAAAACCCTGAGTTGTTTAACTATGATAATCACCCCTGTGTTTGCTGAGGTAAGTGGTGGCTTAAAAGTCTTCTTTGAAAGTATTAGCCAAGTGTCTAATAACTTTTTCTGAGTTTTAACTTCTTTGGTTTGCTCCTCAGCTCAAGCAGCAGGACACAAATAATGCTAACAGAAAGAAAGCAATTGAGGAACTTGAGAAAAGCATCAATGTGGCAGAAGCAACATGTCCAGGGATCACAGATAAGATGGTGAAGAAACTTATGGAGAAATTTCAGAAGTAAGTAGTTTAGTGATAAGGGAGAGATCTGCTCTGTCCAGTGCTTTAGCTCTGTAGTTACAGGTAACACTTCTGTTTGAGACCAAAACTAATGCTGACAATTACTGTATCTGGTTTTGAATTGCTACAGCTTTACTGTAGTTGCTACAGTACATCTTGCTTCTTTAATTTAGCCTTCAGGTTTGTCTTAAGCATATTTACAGGCAATAGGGGAGAGAGAAAATCTTTTTCTTACCTCTTCTAGGAATGTTTTCTTAAAAATGTCACTTCTGGTGGGTTTTGTACTATAAACCATTGAGATGAAGGTGTTAGCATTCAGAGACACATAACCACGAGAAGTGATTACATGGGTGCTTTTTTTGAAGAGCTCTGGGTGCCAGGGGTATGAACCCAAATCTGACTCTGACCATACAGCCGAGATGAACATGTTTTAATATTCTATAGTTATATAACTTTCATGTTAATTATTAAACTTATATTGTTCTATTGTATACATAGACTTCAGCTAAGTATAGCCCCCTTTGAATTTTTAACATACTTTCTCACTATTCTTCCTATGGTTATATAATAATTATATTTAATTACTAAACAATCATCACATCTAACAATTATATCATTTATCATGTTGCTTACGCAGGTGCAGTGATCTGAGAAAAGCACAAAGCCTAATATTTCAGAGTCTATTTTAATATTTTCCCCAGGCCCCACTATCAAAGGCATGTACTACTTTAGTGATGCAGAAGTATTTATGTGCTGTTTGCCTGACTGAAACAATATAATTAACAAATTTTTAAACTCACATTTTTTACCTGTAGATTTTCTGTTAATGACTCATCCTAAGAAACTTCACACAATTGACTGCTGTTTCATATGGACCCAGTGAAACCCACCAAAACTACTTCAAGCTTGGCAGTGCTTAGCTCATGAGCTCCTTGTGCCTTTTGGATCTTTGCAACATATTGATGGTGATTGAGGATTTGAAGAACCTACTCAACTATTTTGTGGCAGTGCACATGGTTTTATATTTTCAGGAAATTATTTTGTAAAGAACAACTTTTAATATTGTAGTTTCACCTGTTTAATCTGATAAATGTTGAGGTGCAGTTTTGCTTTTAGAAATAACCATTACTTTAGTTAATAGAATGTGCAAGTACAGTATGTTTTGATGCTATTTTGTTCCTGTACATGGAGTTGTACAGGTCTTTTATATTCATGAGTTAAACTTTTGTAAATCACTAACGAGCTTCAGAGAAAAATAGCTTTTTCACAAGCGTATTCAAGACATGTAATGTAGTGGCAAGGGTATTGCTGTAGCACCTGCTTCAACCAGCATATAGTTATCGTGCCCTGAAAAACAAACCTGCAACAGTATCTATTTTAATTCTAAATTGGTACAGTATTTTAGGCAGCTCTATGATTAAATATATTTGAGAGCAATATGGCAATAGTTTGCAGGTGATATGTAGCAACAGGTCTATCCTGATGTACAGTCTGTGTATTACCTTTTAGAACAGGTTTTGAAGTAGTAACTCAATCTTAATATCATCATGGTAGGAAAATTTAGAGCAATACAGTTGAGGGGGTGGGGCTTTCGGCAATAATGGACAAAACCTGAAGTCCAATTTAACTTAATTTAATTTTTTTCCTCTGAGTCTACATGCCTGGGTGGAAGGGAGCCAGAGAAGCCGAGCGTCGCATGTTACATACCTCACCCGCAGGTATCGGTGTAACACCAGCGTTCTGTGTGGTGGTGTTGTTTCTCCTGTAAGATATTTATACACATTTTTGTTCTGAAATACATTAAATACAGTACATCAACATCATTTGTTTATAATTTTCTGAAAGTGTATTTTAAATATGTATTTACCAGTTAATATGCAAATAACTGAGTTATAGATATTCTTTCACAAAAAGGTAGTACTGTGCAGTACGGAGTGATTTTTTTCATAAAAAGTAGGTAAGACTATAAAGTTGCTTTTAGTTATATATTTATGGTACTGCTAGATGGGTAATCTCTTCTGTTGTTTTGTTTTGATTTGGTTTTTTCCCTTTTTCAACCCAGTATGTATATTATGCTGAAGTTTTGAACTGGGATTGTTTTTCAGTACTTAGCTGTGGAACTGTTGGTGTAAATTTATTTTTGATAAAGGCTGGGTGTGTTTATTTTATGGTTCAGACCTGCACATTTTGTTTTTGCACAAAAGTCATTTTAAAGAATCTGAAATATATCTGCCAAATATTGAAAAAGTAATGGTGTGCAAGTAAATACTGCATTTTTCGTCAAATGTTGCCATTACATCGTTTTTATATAAAGGACACTTGTGAGAGATGGTGGTTAGATATGCCAAGGACAATTATTTTCAATGGTGCCTACACTGTAAAAAAAATTACTTTTAACTCCTTGTTTTAATTTTAAAAAATGTTTCTGTTTAAAACTTTCATCTGCTATATAACTGAAATTCAATTAGAATTTATATCTGAGAAAAAAGTCTGGAAATAGTTTTTGAAAACAATAATGTTATGGATTAAATAAATATTTTTATAAATGTAAAAGCAGCAAAAGTTGTAAATACAGTTGATCTGAAGCTTTACAAAATAACTGCATCACAGAAACAAATTGTAGTGCTCCTCTAGCTTCTGTAGTTGTTAGTCTTGTAAATCTGTTTATAGATGAAGCTTATTTCAATGTTTTGGGGGGTTTAAAATGGTTTAAAAATAAATATTTAAGTTCTGTAAACTTTCATGAGCTTGTTCTGTTGTGTATCATTTTATTCTGGATTTCAGCAGCTGTGCAGAGGTGTGGACATGTCAGGCACAGACTCGAGTTGGGAGAAAGGTGTTCCCTGCCAGGGTGCTTTGCAAAGCCCTGGGTGCCCCACACTGTCCTTGGCCAGGGGACACCTCCCAGCTGCTGTGCCCCAGGGAATGGATGGAGCAGTCCCAGGATTCACTTTGGTTCCTTTCCTAGGGAGGAGACTCTGGGATGTGTGAGCTCAGACCTGGCTGGCAGTGCAGCGGTGTCGCGGCTCTGTCACAGCTCTGCCTGCCTTTGGCCTTGGCACTGGGCAGTGAAGGGACACAAAGGCCTGTGCCACAGCTCCCTCAGCTTTCACCTCAGCAGCCTCAACACAAATCTCATTTTAAGGAGCTCCATATATATTTTTCAGAATTAAAAACATGTTTTTACTTCCGTGTCACTTCCCTTAAGGTGTTCTTTTCCTGTGGCAGTCTGAGGGAAGCACTCATGGGAATTCCTCCTGAGTTTTGTAACTGTGGCCTCTACCCTGTCGACACAGGATCTTTAATCTGTGCGGCTTTACAGACAGTTCTGGGTAGGTGGGGTTAGCAAATGACATGGGAAATTGGAACCTGACATGTTTGAGATAAAACTGTAATAAGTTGCTGAACTATAGTGCCTCTTCTTTTCCTGTGGAATGGGTGGGATGTATACCTACCTCATGGGACAGCATGGGAAAATCTCCCCCACATTTGAACAAAACAGACTCATTCTCTTGTATTACAGTCCATTCAAGAAGGTTTTTTTGTTGTACTGCATATGCCTGAAGTCTCTGCATAGTAGGACTATAATTAGCTCCTAAGAAGGGACATCTGTATTGCTGATTCCAGAAACGAGCTGTCTTTTTCCCATGTTTTAGTTATTGATGAACTGTGTAACTTAATCAGCAGTATTCTGTTGCTGGCAGGTAGCTAACGGAAAGATAGACCCAAATATTCATGCAGGAACCATCTTCTGACTCTTTTGATTTGCCAGGCTTCATGCTGTAGGTTCAGAAGAATTGTTGCTGAAGTAATCTTATCAAAATAGTCTGAATTGCAGAATGGAGAAATGTATTTGTTCTAGATGAGTCCTTTATCAATGTAACCATTCTTTAAGCCCTTGGTCTCTGACCCCTCTGTTAATTTCTGTGCACTGTAGTGTCATCACACCTGCTCTTGCCTTGCAGTTTGCATTGCTGAATAGGAGAGTATGTAGGTTTTAATGTGTTTGCACAAAGTTTAGTGATTGTTAAAAGTCTGATTTTTATCACACTGTTTTATGACTTAACACTGGAATAAGATTCTTTTCCTCTTGGCAAAGTTTTGGTGTGTATGTCGGCTTATTTCACAGCTTTATTTTGTCTGAACCTTTATCTGTTTTATATAAACCAGTTACTTCTATCTGAATGCACTGAGTAGCTTAATGTTTTCCCACTGTGATGCTGCAGTGCCTTCCCCCCTTCAATAATCCTTTGTGTAGGGACTATAACAGTTTACATTTTCCAGGTTCTGCTGTTTGTCTTTCACCACCAGCAAACCAAATCTTTCCACGTCCTCTCTCCATCCTTGTTTTCTTCCCTAGGGAAACAAAATCACTTAAATAGTTGTCCTTATCTCGAGGGTGAATAGGGCTGAGCAGGGAGTGAGGGGAAGGACTTAGGCAAGGGTTGTTTCAGTTGTTCCTTGACAAGTAAGCCACTGCTTACTGGGATTGTTCCTTAATTTTAGTCAGTCCCACTGAAGTGGTTTAAGCAATGAATTTAGTGCAGAGACGTTGATTTGTGTCACTTGCTGACGAGCGGCTTTGTTCCTCTGCTATTGTTGACCATGTGTAAGATGTGCTGAGGCACAGTGCCCACACTGTGCCCCAGTGCTCCGTAGTCCATGGAAAAATCCAAAAATAGTTCCCAAGCCCTTGTTTCTCCCTCTCAATGCTGTTTTCCCAGCATAGTCTTGAAGACCAGCCCTGGCAGTTCCTGAAGATTTGGGCAGGGTGTTTGTACAATGATCTCTCGTGGTAGGACATGCTCAAGGTGTGTCTCCACATGCTTTGAGGAGCTAACAGTGATTGTGGAGTATCCCAGGGCTGTTTGTGCAGCCTGTGTTTGAAATGCTGCTGCTTTTTTTAACCCTCTACCAAATGGTGCCCACAGACTGCCATTCTTAAATGTTGTACTGAATGATGATTCTTGCTCTTTCCAAGATGCAGAGCTTTGGCAATGGGGAAGAAGCAACCCTCTAGGCAGAAAGATTATCCCTTTTTTCAGTAGAACATGCCAGAGCAGTGTGAGGGATCACTGCAGCTCCCAGCTTCAGCACAGGGTAACTAGGAGCAGAAGCAAACCTTACAATGTAGTCACTTGTTGGGCTATTGCATTTCTTTGGGCAACCAACCAAGAATGTGGCTGTTTTCAGCAGCCTTCAGGGATCTCCACAAGTCTCTCCCAGCTGGGACAGCAAAGGCACAGGGGAGGCCAGGCAGCAGAGCAGGAGAGGGAAACCAGCTCCTGGGAGCACTGAGAGAAGCTCCCGAGCTGGGAAGCACAGGGCAAGCTGTGCTGGGGGGGTGCCTGCAGGACTGGGAGTGCAGATTTCACAGGGCAGAAGGAGGAACTCAAAACTCCAGTGTGAACAACTGTTTTTTATTATCCACCTTCTAAAACAAAGGACAGCAACATGCAGAGTGAGCAGGACCCATAAGCCCAGCTCTTTCTTCATTTTAATATTTTATTTTTTTGTCCCAGCTTCCATGTTTCTGAAATCCTTCTAGCAGGCTGCAGTGGTTTCTCTGCCGTGGACTTTCTGGGCTGTCTCCCTGCTTACAGTCATGTCCTACAAAGACTTACAGGGTTGTTCTTAAAGAAAATTATCAGGATCCCCCTGTAAACTCTTATGGAGGTATCATCATTCTCAAGATTTCCAAGTAGAATTCATGTAGGTTTAGGGTAACAGTAAGTTTTTAAAATAAAAATACTTCCAAGAAGCTGCTTGTTCCATTCCTACCTGCTCCTGATGATCTGTTTTCCCATGCTGCTTAACTGAGGACAGATTTGGGGAAGCAGAGGACCCTAGAGAACCCCCTTACACATCTCCCTCAGATTTAAGCAGAGCACTGAGGTACTGGGGCTGTCATGGTGCTGCCAGGAGGTGATGGCTGATGTGCCTAAGCAAAGCACAGTTAGAGAGTGTGAAACCACTTCCCAGTGCTCACCATGGCGTGCTTCTAAAGCTTGACAAGCACTCCTGAGATATTTCTGGAGAAGGATAATCCTCTAAACTGGCCAGAGAGAAGACAGCCACACACAGAGCCTTGCCTTTGAGTGCCAGGTGCTCCCTGCAAGCACTGGAGGGAGGTGAGGCAGGTGGAGGAGATGGGCTTTATGCTGGGGTTTTGTCCTGTCCACATGGCATCAGCTCCAGGAGCAGCCCCATGAAGATCTTGCTCCTTTCCAAAAGGGCCTGAAACACCCTTCCCTCCAGTGTGCCACCCTGCAGCTGGGAGAAGCAGCAGCTGAAACTATTCTGTGAGAAGTCTGTTTTTCTCCCTTAGCAGGGCTTTAGGAGATCTCTGGCTGAAGCAAGACCTCTCTCTGAGTATGTGTGCCAGAGGCAAACCAGCTTCCAAGTGTGGTGCAGGGGTTGAATACTTCTGAGCTCACCCCTGATGTCCATTAACACATCCTCTAGAGCTAAGAGCACTCACACAACGATCCCATCAATGTTTCATAAGCTGTAAGCAGACCTGCACACGAAGAGTGTCACCATTCTTTGACCCTGGGTCAGCACCGGCCACCTCCGCTCCCTCTGGCCGGTGTCAGGCACCTAGGTGAAATACTTGGAGGCCCCTCTGGAAATCCTCTCTTCAGCAGCACTGGTGGCAAAGGACACCTCCTCATCCTCCTCATCCAGCTGGAGGCTGCCCGAGGAGAGCCGCACGCGGGCCATGGGCGAGCGCAGCACGCGGCCGTAGCGGGAGCAGTGCTCGGCGCCCAGCAGCTCCGGGTCCGAGTCGCTGGACTCGGTGCTGCTGCCCAGGTAACGCTCGGGGCAGCGCCGCAGCCCCGGAGCCAGCCCTTGCTGGGCTGGGACGTGCCAAAAAACACCCCCTTTGCGACTGCTGAGAGCAGGGCACGGCCCCAGGGGCCTGAACTCCGAGCCGTAGGGGAAGCGGATGGTTTTCATGTCCGACTGGCTCCAGGAGCGCTTGGGAGGCTGCTCCTGAAGGCCGTAAGCGAAGGAGCGAGCCAGTGACCTGCTCTCCCCCGCCATGCTCGTGCCCACGGCCGTGCCTGCAGCCTCACCATGGAGCTGCCCAGCCTGGGCCCCGCTCGGGCTCTGCCGGGGGGGTTTTGCTGCCGTGGGGCCGCTTGCACCAGCCGGTCCTGCTGTGTCCTCAGCGGGGGCCAGTGCAGGGCACGGGGGCTGCAGCGCCCTGTCCAGATAGAAGAGCACAGGGGGCGCCGGGGCCACCACGGGCAGGGGACAGGGCACGTCCGTGTACACCAGCTGCCGGGCGCTCACCTCCCGCATGTTGCCCACAGAGGTGCTCTTGCTGTTCCCAGCAAACTGGTGGTGGGGCCGGAAGGATGTCAAGGGATTCCTGGCTCCGAAGAGGTCGATGGGCTCCCACGCCCGCTCCATCTCCAGCTCGGCGTAGAGCAGGGGGAAAGCAGAGGAGCTCTTGGAGTGGGGCAGGAAGGTGGGGGATGCTTCGGGCTTGGAGCGCTCCAGCTCAGCAGCAAAGGTCACCTCCACGGTGGAGCTGCGGCGCCGGCTGTCCAGGGTGGGCTCGGAGCCGTGCACCCCGTTGGCGTGGTAGGAGCCCCGGCTGCCGTAGGCCAGGCGCAGCTCCTCCACCTGGGCAGGGCACAGAGAGGGTGGAAGGGAGCGCCCAGAGCTGAGGGTCTGGCCCCAGCTGGGGCAGCAATGCCAAGGCCCTGGCACAGAGCTGTTGCTGATGCCACAGGGACTCACCTGCTTTGATACATCTGTCAGGAGGTCCGGGGAGGAGCGGCACTGCCTCTCATCATAGCGGGATGTGTAGTGTTTCCTGCAGGACAAGAGCAAGGGTAGGTGTGTGGCCAGGAGGGTCCTTCCCCTCTCCCCAGTGCCCTCTGGCACCTCTCCCCCTTCATGCCCCCGGTACCTTTCGAAGGGCAGGCTCTTCATCTTAGCCTTCCTGCCGTGCTCCAGCAGCTGCCTCTGAGTCCTGCCACTGTAGCGTGGAGGGAGAAACGTGAGCAGCACCATCAGCCCCAGCCCTTGTGCCCCGTGTGAGGGGATGCAGCAGGACTGAGGCAGGGGTGACTCCAGGAGAATAGCTGTTACCACCCCCTCGGATTCAGACAGGGCTGACATAAAAGGAAGGCTCGGAGCCATCCCCAGGCCCCTCCCAGCCCCAGCAGTTTGGGTTTCCCCTGGGAATTTACCTGTAGCGGAAGCTGGAACCTTTGCTGCACAGAAGGGCTTTGGGCTTTGACTTGGGCTCCTCAGAGAGCCTGAAGAAGGCATGGTACTCCACACACGTCTTCCAGAAGGCCTTGCAGGTGTCCCGGCTGGCCATGGTGAACTCCAGCGTGTCCTTGCACAGTGCCTGTGTGCCAGAGACAGGACAGACGGGTCAGGAGCACGGCACAAGCTCTGCCATGTGCCCTCCTGATCCCCCAGGGCTCATATGGGCTGCCAGTGGCCCCAGGCAGTGCTCTGTCACCTCGCTGGGGACACAGGAGTAGCCCTCAAGAAGGAGCACCATCATGAGCAGCAGGAATGGGTTTTACTCAAAATTGAGGACTTTGTGTGGCTGATCTTCCATCCACAGCTCTCTGCTCCTGAGCCCAGCAGTGCCTGTGGTGTGGTACTTACAGAGATGTTTGCATGGAGCTTGATGAGAAAATGCTTCCTCTTGAAACTCAGTTTGCGAATTTTGGACCAGTTGAAGGTGTTGATCTTTGTATTGCCCTGCAAGGATAAATACAGCAATTACAGCTGGATGGGGCAACCTGAAAATACAGGAATGCAGTGGGCCAAGGCCTGAGCTCACAGGACACTGCATCAGAATCCAGTGCCGCTTTTGGAGCTGCTGAGATCTGGGTGCTGGGGTCTGGTGTTTGACTCTGCATCAGCTGGTTGTACAAGTAGAAATTGAGGTTCAGGGCTTAAATCTGCCTGCTGAAGCTCTTTGCAAAAGTCCAGGACCCCCAGACAAACCTCAGAGAGGTTAAGGCAGGGAGTCCTGTCTGTGCCAGCTCAAATATCACATGAGTTAAGGCAGAATCAGTGCCCCAAATAAATAATATTCTGCCCTCCTTTGCTGGGAAGCGTAGCAGTGCTCAGCTCACCCCCACACCTTTAGACCTGCTTTAAGCAGGCTGCAAGCACACATTAATTATTCTGTTATCATTTTGCACAAGGTTAGATGCAGCCACATGGCCGAACCAGGAAAAATCACGTTACTCCACTCTGTGGCACCAGGACCCTCTCAGCTTTCTGCAAGAGCCCAGATTTTAATGGGCTCACAGATGCTCTAATCATGCGTGAGGGGTGTTTATGGCTCTGAATAAATAACCAGGTCTGGCAGCACTAATTACCAACAGCAGACCCACAGCCAGGTTTTATGTTTGGGTTTGTTGTTGGTTTTTTTTTTTTTTTTTTTTTTTTTTGCTGTGACAAGATGTTCCCAGGTTGAAATCAGCTGCTGTGGGAGTGGAGAGGAAGCCTGTATTTACTGCCCAGCTCGGCCGTGATTACAGCCTTATGTAATTGCACAGACGTGGGGGGCTATTTTCACTGGAAGATTACACAGTGAGCACATGTGACAGAGCCGTGGAACCTGTGCTGCTCTCACGGCCACCACGCTCGTGGGACAAGGGCCAGCAGGGCCGGGGCACGTTCAGTGGCACGCTGGGCCGGTGGGGCTGAGCCTCACAGCATCCCCTTCACCCCCATGGCCTGTGGAAGAGAGAGTTTGGGGTGCTCAAGGGGGAGAAGGGTCACCTCCAGCTGGAGAGGCCACCCCTGAGCCCCGGGCTGACCCTCAGCACCAGCACCCCCTGTGTGTCACAGCCAGGGTGATCTATGGGCTCACCACCAGCATCCCCATGTGTGTCACAGCCAGGGTGATCTATGGGCTCACCACCAGCATCCCCATGTGTGTCACAGCCAGGGTGATTTGTGGGCTCACCCTCAGCACCCCCATGTGTGTCACGGCCAGGGTGATCTGATCTGTGTCCCCTCACCCTCAGCACCAGCACCCCCATGTGTGTCACAGCCAGGGTGATCTGGGGCTCACCCTCAGCACCCCCATGTGTGTCACAGCCAGGTTGATCTGTGTCCCCTCACCCTCAGCACCAGCACCCCCATGTGTGTCACGGCCAGGTTGATCTGTGTCCCCTCACCCTCAGCACCAGCACCCCCATGTGTGTCACGGCCAGGTTGATCTGTGTCCCCTCACCCTCAGCACCAGCACCCCCATGTGTGTCACGGCCAGGTTGATCTGTGTCCCCTCACCCTCAGCACCAGCACCCCCATGTGTGTCACAGCCAGGTTGATCTGTGTCCCCTCACCCTCAGCACCAGCACCCCCATGTGTGTCACGGCCAGGTTGATCTGTGTCCCCTCGCCGTCGCTGGCGGGGTGCGGGCGGATCCCGTACATCTCCAGCTTCCTGGCCACGTCCAGCAGCTGAGCGTCCGACTCGGCCGGCGTCTTCCCTCTGCAGACACAACGCACAGGAAGGGCAGGAGTGAGAAGGGAGACGCTGAAATGGGCCGGGAAAAGCTGTTTTGTGGGTACACAGGCTGGCATCACACCCACCCCACTGCCAGCCCTGCCTGCTGATGGGAGCATCGTGCCAGCAGAGGCCCATAGGGGCTTTGTGGAGCAGCCCTTACCTGTGCCTCCGGTGGTAGTGCATGATCTTGTTGTCCAGGTACTCCTGGTTGGGCAGGTACCTGTGTGTGGCCAGGTGCTGCTGGTCTGTCTCCTCGTGGAAGTCGCCCAGCTCGGCTTTGGGGACAGGGAGAGCATGGATTAGGCTGTGAGGGGTTGGTGCAGAGGGGAGCCCTGGCTGCATGGCCAAAGCCTGGCCCAGGGAAGGGGCCCTGGCCCTGCAGCTGTGGCCCTGCAGAGCCTCTCTTGCCCTTACACTGCAGCAGGTGGGAGACGAGCAGCGCCGCGCTCTTGTCGCTGCAGGGCAGCCGCCCCTGTGCCAGGTCCTTCTTGATCTGGAGGGTGAAGAGGTACCTGTGGAGGGGGACAGGAGCATCCCTGGGGGGAACTGGGTGCTGGGCTGAGCCCTGAGGGCTGTGCTGGTTCCCAAATCTCATGGGATGCGCATCCACAGGGTCACAGGATGAGCATGCAGCCCCTGCAGCTGGGCACCAGTAGGACCAGCCACGTCCCTGTCAGTGAAATGCTCATTAGTAGGTTTCAAAATTAACATTCCTTTCTGTTTTGGAGGGCATTTGCCTCTCTTGGGGCTGACGTTCTGCATAAGCACTGTCTCGATTTTATTCTTAGTCCTTGTTTGCAATGCTTTCTCTAAAATTGTAGAAGCTAACAATGTCATTTTTAAAAATAAAACTAAAGTTGTTCTCTCAGAACACTGCTTGAGGCAGGAGCTAGACTGAGCAGTCAGATTCTGTGCCCAACTGTTAAAGTGTTTGGCAGTAAACAAATTGCAGCCTCATAAGACAGCTGATCCTTCAAGTGGATTGTGTTTAAAAACAGAGGATCAAGAAAAGATATTCTCTGGTTTTATTCTGTAAAGTGTGATACTTAGGATAACCACTGCACACAGACAGCCTGGGGTGGATGAAGATAAAGAATTAACACACTGCAAAAACACAGAGCTGTGTGGTAAGAAAGTAATAAAACAAGCACTGTACCTGGTCAGTTCTTCTCTCAGGTGGCCGGGGTCCACTGGGAAAAATTTCACCATAAATTTGAAAAGAACCTCCTTAGGATCTTAAAACACAACATCTTCATAAGTTTTCTTTTACATGTCTATTGAGAACATTTACAACTCTCTTCACACATGCTGCCTCCTTACAGGGTAAATTATCTGGACCCTTACAAATCAGGGACTACAGCCTGCCCCCCCAAAACCAGCCTGCCCCCAGTATTACCAATGAATACAAACAGAGATTTGGATAGCTAAAGAATACTAAAGAGAAAAATGTCCCAGCAATTCTTTAAATTGCAAAAATCCCTGTTGGAGGGGGTTTCCACGAAACGGTGCCAGGGAGCATGGCCAGAACCTTGGTGTAATTGCCATCACTGCGGCTGTGTGTTAAACTCAGCCCTCCAAGCACTTGGGATGCAACAGCTCCATAGGAGGCTGCCTGGGCAAAGGGCTTTTTGTGGGATGAGTGAGAACAAGCAGCCAAGCCCAAGGCAAAATGTGTGGAGGGAGGGAGGCAATTATGTAAGCACTGTCACAGAACACCCTGGGATGGCTCAGAGGGACAGGCCAGAAGGTAAAGGAAATAGGTGCCTGCAACAATTCCATTTGTGGGGCACCCAGAAAGGGAAGGCTCCTTATCAGGCTTTCCCCTTCCAGGGAAATTCATGCAAACCCTGCTCTGCAGCCTCCCCTTGGCAAAGGCTGGGGTCATGGCCCCAGGCTCTCAGTCACCTCCCAGCTTGGGGAAAATACTGTGGGGATGGAAAGAGGCCTGAAAGCAGCACTGAGCTAACCCTGGTGTGGCCATGGCGCTGGAGGCTGGGCCTGAGTTCGGGTCAGGATCTCTGTGGGGCTGGGGAGGAGCTGCAGGGCAGAGGGGGGACCCTGCCACAGGCAGGTGCCTGGGCCACTCTGAGCTGCAGAGGGAAAAGGAGGACAAGCAGGAGCAGAGCCTGTCACGCTGCCAGCACGGCCACACAGGCGCTCAGCCACTCCTGCTCCTCTGCCAAGCTGTCAGATTATTAACAGCTCCAGCCTAAAATGGTGCAGATAGCAGATTGCAAAGGCTGTGGCGTTTCTGTGGGATTTTGTAGGGACTGAGGTGTCCTTGCAAACAATCCTGCCCAGCCTCACCCTCCAAAATGAGCCTGGATAAGTGCTGGAAGCCAGAGATCCTGTCCCCCAGAAACAACACTGCATGAATGTGTCTGTGCTAGACTCTCACTAGTAATGATTTATAAGAATTCCATTCTTGAAATACTTACTTTTCACTTGCTTTGTTATGGGTTTTAGTGGTTCCAACCAGACCTGAAACAAGGTAAAGAAGAGCTGGGTAAATAAACAGCACGAGAGATGGGGAATAAAAGCAGCAGCAGCAGCAGCATGGTAGAATGAAAATGCTGGCCAGCTTGGCTGCTGTGACATGTGTCCTGCTGGGCAGTGCCACATGGATGGCCATGAACAGACCATATCTCTGGGGCCTGTGGCTCCGCTCCTGACTCCCGTTCTCAGGGTTTTCCTGCCATCATGGCAAAACTTCCTATTTAATTTTCCATTTGGGATTCCAGGGAGGTGCTGACAATCCCCAGCCATGCAGGCACTGGCAGCTGCACTCACCTGGTTCCCAGCCTGGCTGTGGAACTCCAGCCCAAAGTACTCCTTCTCCACGAGGTTCAGGTGGCTGCAGGTGAGGTTGAAGAGCCCTTTCCCACAGGATTTTTGCTGGCAAACAAGCACAGCACAGAAGCAGCAGGTTAGGCAGTGCTGACAGCAGCAGTTATGGGATTTCAGAGAGCTGGGGAGAAGTTTCAAGCTCCCCTCCTGCACCCCTCTCCTGACCACACAGCAGCAGAATCTTACTCAATAAATGCTCTTGGCTTCAGCATGTACAACAGGACAACTGCATGCTGTGCTCCCTGCTTTTGGAAATCAGATTCCTTCCCATCATTTCTCTCCTTTATTAAGGAATATAGAAAGGAGAGCAAGAGAAAATAAACCATGTTTTGACTTGCTGTTCACAACTACCACTGTGTGGGCAGTTCTGTCCCTGGCAAACCAGAGAGTGATCCCCAGGATGAGCACCTGCCTGAACCAGGGACAGCCATGGCCAACGTGCTTCATCCAGAGCCAACGGGAGCAGCCCTCAAACCTGTGCAGTGAGTCTGTGTCCCAACAGCTGGGGCTGAGCTGCTATTATGGTTCATGGTAATTAACAGCAACAGGGCCAGAGATCCTGTGCCATGGGCTCTGAGTCATCCCTGGGCTTTGGCAATAGGAATTAAGTGGTGCTACATGCTGATAAGGGAGGCCAGGCTGTAGTTATTCCCAGTAAACAGAAACACTTGGAGGGTGTTTTCTTGATTTGTTGCCATGACCTGGCTGGAGAACAAACCAGGAGGCCCCTGACTCTGGAAATTGCTCCAGAAAGCACCAAAAATTAAAATGGCAGCAACCCACCCCAACAAAACCCTGAAATGCCTTCTTCAGCTTGTGAAAAGCAGACCAAAAAGAAGTAATGGTTATTGCAAAAGCAGGCTGGAGCAGAGAGGCCGGGTTAGACAGCTGCTAAATTATCACATGTTGGGTGATGGAGGGGAAGACAGGCTGCAGCTCCCTGTGGCATGGCTGTCCCCAGCAGGGATGGGAGGGACCTGGCTGCTGGTGGTGATGCACACTAATAACCACCTTTCAGGGCTTCTCCTGGGATGAAATTGCTGGCTCTGTGCTGAAAGGCTGCAGAAAAGTGATAGCATAATAACAGCATTCGCTCTGCAGCACTCCCAGCTCTCCTCAAAATTACTGGATCACAAGGGTAATTAAAAAAATTATAAATGTTTTTTTTCCAAGCTAGAATTTTCTAGCATGAAAGGCCTTGGCCTTTGTCAGGCAGCCAGGAAAGACAAGCATTTCTTACTGGGTTATTACCTACCATACATCTGCTGGGAGCAACCCACTCTGCTCCAAGGCAGCAGTGCCCAGGGCAGGCACTGCGGGACAGGAGCAGCCCCAAACCCAGGAAAACCTGCTGGGAGACACAGCCCAGCTGCTGCAGGGGCTGCTTTGGGAGCAGAGCCTTTCTCTTGTAGAGCGCTGCTTGCAGGTGTCCTGTCCTGGATTCTGGGGGGCTGAGGCCAGTGCCTCCTCAAGCCCTGGAGCACAGAGGTGCTCAGCAGCATCAGCCCTGCCCTGCACCGAGTGAGGGGATGGGGTCTGTGCTGGGGGAGCCAGTGCCAGGCACAAGGATGGCATGCGGGGCTGTTTGTGCCATGTCCCAGCCCACAGGTGTCTCTGGGAATGAGGCAGGGCCAGGTGAGCACCCCACAGGCAGAAACCCCAGAGGAGAAGGTGGAAAGGGGAGGCTGCACTCGCCCTTCACTCCTCAGTGAAAGCATCTGGGACTGTGAGCAGAATCAGAAAGCCAGAGGCACTTCCAGGGGCAGACAGCAACACACGCAGCACAGGGGGGACACACACACCCCCATGTCCCCAGAGGGACTCTGGCAGCACCTGCAGCCCAAAGGCAAAGCCCATTTCTGCAGCATTCCCACAGGACAGGCGGCTGCAGCCAGGTCCATGGGTTAGGGGTCAGCAAATCCCTCGTGGGATTTGGTGTGATTTTTTCCCACCACCTTGGGAGATGCCTGCCCTGTCAGCACAGTGTCCTGCACCTAAAGCCACCAGCCTCCCTGTGCCCTCACTCCTCTGCCACCAGGCCCACACACCTCCTGCAAGGAATTCCCAGCTCTACAGGGAGCACATGAGCACAGGAGACCCTGTCCTTCACCCAGCCTCAGCAGCGAGTTTTTCTGGGCTTGTTTGGTTTGCCCACAGCACCCCAGCCCCAGCCATGGGGTGTTCAGCAGTGGGGGCACAGTGGGGACATTCAGAGATGTGCCAAGCCCTTGCCCTGAGGGCTCAGACCTCTTATCCCAGGAACCAGTGCTCAGCTGAAGGAAATCCTGGGAACTCAGTGGTCCCAGCTGATGCAGATGCTCCCTGGGTCAGCATCCAGCACCAGGAGAGGAACTTGTTCTCATGCAAGCAGCCTGGAAAGGAGACCTTGCTGCACATGCCAGCAGCTGTGACACCCACATGAGGCAGGTAGAGATGTTTACACTGAGTTTGAGGTGCAGGGGCAGTCAGCCCTCTGTGTTTTCCCTCTTTTGTCCTTTCCCTCCCATTATACTGAAGTACTCCTCATTCAAAAGAGCTTTCCAAAGTCAGGAGGGGTTTAGGAAGAGTTGCTTAAAATATCTGCTCAAAACTTAGCCCAAAGCACTCCTTTTATACTGGAGAAGTCACTAATTCAGCTACTCATTTATTGTACCCACACAGAGCAGCAAATGCATGAAATGCCTAAAAGGGGTTTCCAATACCATTCCATGCTAAAAAAGGAAATGACCAGGAGTTCCTCTAATGGAAGCTATTTGCTGCAATAACATGTCGTGCAGAGCTATAGTGCTGCCTTTTGAGCAAATAAGAAAACAGAGATAGAAAAAAATGCAGCAACATTGCAGGAGAAGCATCTTTTGAATTGTGTCTCACTATGACTGATTTAATCAATGGGGGGAGGAGGGGGAGGCATTTTAAAATGACCAGTCTCATTTTTAAGCTGACTCCTTGACTAGGATAGATTAATTAAACTAAATCAAACAACTTCCATACTGTGTCAAGGCATGGAATTGCTTTATAATCCTCTTTTGTGCAAAATACTCTCATGAAGAAATGGAGCTGTGCATCTGAGAGAGCAGTTCTCAGGCTGTGCTACAAACCATAGAAGAGAACAGTAGAAGAAAAGCAACAGAACTTGAAAAAAACCCCACTTTATATTAAACACTCTGCTCCCACAGGAGATGCAGGTAAGTACCAAAACAAATCCACTTGAATTAGCTAATTCAATTAGCTACTGTGATTATTAAACACTAACCAACAGTAAATGTGCAATCACACCTGTAAAAAGATGCTTCTAACACACAGTCAAGACATACCTGCTTTCAGTTATCTATACACATATGCATAAATCTAACAGCATAGATATTAATACTTAATATTTCATTCCTAGTTTAATTTTTTAAATGTGACTTATTAATCACAATGTATTGTGGACACTGCCATGCAGAAAGTAAGACAGAGTGAGGTTTTTTTCCTCAGCTATTCACAAAACCAGACAGTTTTCTTTTTCAGCTGAATGCCCAGAAGATGTGTGCAGATGTTTCTCAACAGGGATAACTTGGATAAATATGCTATTTTTATTCTGTTCCCAGACTTTTCTTCCTTGCTGAATGTTTGCACTGGCAGCCAGAGAACTCGACACTTGTCAAGACCATCACTTAATATTAACTGATTTACTAAAGATCACATCAGGTAAGTAAAAGCCATTCCTCCTTCTTCATAAATAATGCCAATAACGGGGGAGCACAGGAGTATGCAGATACCAAAAAAAAACCACTTACCAGTTAGCTCTAGAAAGCTTCATTTTGAATTTGAGCTTGGTTTTCTTGTTTGTTTGCTGGGTTTTTTTAAAGCCAAAAACCAGAAACTCTCAGAGACCATGCAATCCTTCAGAGCAGCAATTATTTAATAATTAACACCAAAAAATCAGTAAAAATACGATACCCACTTACATCAACTACAAAGATCTTCTGGGAATCATCCAGGAACTGGACTTTGAGGTGCAGCATCCTTGGGCAGGCAGCTGGGTGTGCAGCAGGCACGGCAGTGCTAGCAGTGTGAGCTGGGAGCTGGGAAGGGAGCCCTGACTCCTCTTGCACACATAATTCCCTCTCAGCTGGATGGAGAAGGCTGCACTCACAGATGTGGAGCAGAGGCTGGAGCAAACGAGCTGACTGACTAAAAACTAATTAAAAAAAAAAAACAAAAAACAAACCAACAAACCAATACCTCCCTTGGTTTAAATGTCACCACTGCAATAAAAGATGTTTTCTGCCTGTGAATTATGGGTGTATTAATAGGGGGGAGATTGGCAGTAATGGGGCTGAGATAAATGCACAGCTCTTACAGCTGGTGGTGAGCAATGAGAGGGCAAAGCAAGCCCATGCTTGGTGCTTGGGTTAGGGGAGAAGAGCTGAGCATCTCCCCTGCCAAAGTCACCCAGCAGGGTCACCCTTGACCTGGCCCTGCTCTGGTCAAGGTGCACTGGGAGAGCAGCTGGCTGGCAGCTGTGCTGGCTCCATGGGGCGGGCAGATCATGTCCTGTCCACTGAGCGATGCGTGGATGGGCTGGTGTACTTCACCAGAGACTGGAAAATGTTTCCAACTGGACTGGAAACAGTTGTGAGTCCTCCCCGGAGAGGCAGAGGAGAACCTGCTCCTGATTCCCAGCTCACACCCAGGCTGAGTAGCTTAGTGAAGTCTCACAAGCCTTTGAGACAACCTGGTTCCCAGTTCAGATGTGAACAGCCCATGTCCCCACTCATCAGCTCCTCCTGGGAGTGCCAGAGCCTCGGCCACCCTCAGAGCCCAGCTCAGCCCAGGCTGCTCTGTGCTGGGGATGCTGGTGCTGCTCCTCTGCCCCAGGTGTGCAGGACCATGAGGAGCTCTCTGACCCCTCTGGTTCCTCTCACCCATCAGAGACCACCTCACTGAGCTTTTGGGTGAAAGCACCTTTGGGCAGGAGCCCCCCTTCAGAAATAAATGCACTGAGCAGTGCCAAAGGCAGGCACTGGATTGGCATAGGGGATCATTATTGCTGCTGGACAAAGTCACAACCACACACAGTCCTGTGGGACCCAGAGCGATAGAAACATGGCTCAGCAAACAAAAAACCCCCACATTTAGTGCTGCAGAGATTTTGCTTGGGGCTCCCTTACTGAAACTTCCACTGTAAGTCACTCCAAACAATTTGCCATGACCTCTCTTACACTTCCCAAATATTCCTGATGATATCAAGACAGAGGCCATCAGGGCAACATAATACCTTGTCATCTCTGGTGCAGAGAAAAAGACCATAGAGCTTTTAATCCACAGAAAAATGTGTAAATCCTCTGCTAACCAAGACAAAAAGGAGCCTGAAAGTCAAACCTGCTTTTCCCCATGAAGCTGCTCCACAAATCAGCTGAGTCCATTGTGCTCCAGGAGGGGATGGCTGTGCCCCCTTGTGCCAGCCCCACGTGAAGGACCAAACCCAGCTCTGCTCGTGGCCCTGGGGCCTGAGCTCTTTGTGTCACAGGAGAAGGGCAGCATCACGTACAAACCATCTGGGGGGGCTGAGTGCACTTTCCTTCTGAGGCTTAAAATGTTTGTGCTTTATTGACAGCACAAGGAGAGGAGCAGCTCTCCTGTGAGTGGCTCTCATGTCACAGGCACAGCTCTGCACTGGGAGCACGGAGGGGACACTGGGCTGGCAGGAGGGATGTGTGGGGTGCAATAGAGGAGCTCCCAAAGCCCAGAAGAAGCCAAGTCTCCCTGCTGCAGACTCTCCTGGCATGCCAGGGCACTGACCCCGGACTCCATAGATGCTGTTGGAAGCTGGGCACCGGCCAGTCGGGCTGTGGGCAGAAGAAAAGGGTTTATTTCACTACCTTGCTATAAAGGAATAAGGCTGTGTTGGGTCAGACAGGACCTCTGGCCACCCTATAAATCTATCCATGGACACAGCAGGGAGCCAGCAGCAGCAAACAGGATCACACTACATTAACAAGAGCTTTTTGGGATGGGACACTAAAGGACAGCAAGAAGAGATGTGGGACAAGCACGGTTTGCTTGGGGCATGGAGATTGTTGCTGTCTGAGCAGATGAGAAACTTTTTTTACCCCCACCTGTCTCCTTCTTCTGGAGGTGGCTTGGGGGGCCAGCTGGAGCAGCACACAAGGGGAGCACCAGGAGTAATTCTGGCTCCTGGCCTGAGCCAATGCCACAGTCCAGCCTGGTATGTATGTCCTCCTTATCTGCAGGGGCAGGGGAAAATGTGAAAATGGTGCAGGAAAGCACAGAACCCGTGAAGGGCAAGCACACCCATAGTGGCGGGGGAGAGGGGGCCCCAAGCAGCAGCACCAAAGCACAGAGGGGCCTGAGCAGCAGCATGGTGAGTTCTGCTTCAGGGCTCCTTGCTCAGCCAGCTCAGCCTTTGATTTAAATACTCTGGACCCTGCTAGCACCATCCTGCATCGCACCAGTTCTCCCAGGAAGGACTTTCTTCCACACAGTGCATCTGAGCCCATATTAGGCTGGATGCATTGGCTCAGGGTCTTCTTCAGCCTCTCAAATACCCTGCAGCTTGCTGGGATGGATTGAGCAGAGCAAGAACCAAAAAGTTTCCTTCCTCCCAAACCCTGTTGCCACTTCTCCCAAGGAGAAATGTTTGGGTTTGAGAAATGTTTCTCCTTTGTTCCCTGTCGGTGCTGGAGTGAGGGCAGAGCCAGGGCAGAGAGCTGAGCACTGCAGCTACACCCTGCAGAGCCTCCTGCAAGGGTGAGCATTGTCACTGGGCACTGAGCCAGCCAGGGCAGAGCTGCTGTCCTGGGCTGGGGCTGGGGATGGGCAAGGAAATGCCCCAAACCTCCCCACTGCCCCCTGAGAGAGGAGCAGGCTGCGAGAGAACAAACTGTGGCAGAGAAGGGACATAACATGGTACCCCTGCATCACTGTGCATTGCTGTCCCTTAGACTTTGTCATGTTTATCTTCAAATATGGTTTAGAGGAAGGAAATTGAGATGTATAGATCAAGTCATTGAGTAGAGACCTGCCAGGGGATTTCAAACACCACAGTCCAAGAGGCAAGAACCCACACCCAGCTCGGTGCTGAGCAGACAGAAATGCACACTTGAATGCCAGGCAGGACTCACCCAGGTGGACTTTGGTCAGTTGTGACCTTTCCTACTCACATTTCACCTCCCCTTCCTCAGCTGGAGCTGCAAGAAGAACACCCACACTCCCTCCTCACCCAGCCAGAACTCCCCCAGCTGCAGGGCCAGGGAGCAGCCCAGCCCTTGGCTGCATTACTGAGAGCAGCTCTGGCATAGCCAAAATCCTTCTGAACAGCTCCAGGCCCACAACAGGCTATCCCAGCTGGGTAGTGAACCCAAGGAATGGCACCAGCACTGTGAACAGGGACATTTCTGTCCAGAATAGGGTACCTACACATTCCTGCTGCCCTTCCAGAAGGAATGGCTTCACTCTCACCTGGGCTCCCAGCTTACACACAGTTGCTTTAAACTTTTTTACAAAACAAACCCCCTAAAATATTAAAAAAAAAAAGCCTGAAAATTTGAGTTTGTTTAGCTTAAAAAGAGAAGAAAGGAACAACAATCACCTGATTGATGCAGAGCCACTCCAGAATGGATCAGCTGTGTTCCCAAGATAAAGAGAAAATGAAGAGTTTGCTAGAAACTGCAGGGAAGATCTGAGTTAGGTCCTAGAAAAGACCCTTAAATTGTGAGGCAGAAAAAACACTGGAGCAGGCTGGAAAAACCAGAGTTTATTTAGACACACCTGTAGGGGACAATCCAGGTACATGGTCCTTGCTTTAAACCTTTAACAGTGATCATTGTTTTACATTTTCTCCACATTATATCTTGAACATATCTCAACAGTTAGACCTGACTTGCCATGTCCTGCCCTTCTAAAAATTTCTGCCTCAAAACTGTTCTATTTATTGAATATAATAAATGATACATTTACATTTTCATCAAATTTTGCTTACCAACCATCAGCTAAATAATCTGACATCAGTGTGATGAAACTCATTACTCATTAATAATCACTGGGAAAATGGAAATAATAGCATTTTTTATTTTGTGTTTAGGTGGGGTTCACCCATAACCTCCCAACTGCAGGATAAGACTTCTCTGAGCATCATTTTGATATCAGGTGACATTACTCAGCAGCATTTTGCCCCAGTCCCACGCAAGGCAAAATTAGGGCATAATCTCATGCTCAAGGAATCATAGAGTTAAAGCAAACCTTATTCTTGTGATTATATTTTTATTTCAGCTTCAGCAGCTAAGGTAAGTGTCTCTTTTTACCTACCTGCAATAACAGAGTAGAAAATCCCAAATTATGCAATAAAATCTCCAAGCACAACTGCAACTCCAGACACCTGAGACAAATTAATCCTAGGTGCAAAACATTTTTTTGAGTCCCGAAGCCCTGCAACATGAATTTATTTCCATTTCTGTTCTGTTTTCAGCCTGTGTTTGGCCGCCAGGGCCGGAGCACCGCCCTGCTCTGAGCCGGACCATCCAGGACGAGCCACTCGCTGCCTCCACGCTCCCTCTCGTGGTGTTGGTGGCGCCCCACAACAAACACAGAGAGAACTCGGCGTGCAAGATGAGCAGGTCACTCCTGCCATCACACTTTCCAGCGTGCACCCATGGCCATTGCTGACCTTTCTTCCTTTTCCAGATTTTACATGTTATGTATTACCAGGACTGCAGAAGGCAGCTTGCTGTAAGCAAATACAAATGACAGCACAAGCTGTGCAAGAAACTAAATACTGCTCTGACTCTGGTGATATCCAGAGCACTTTATCTCATTTTTGATATGCCAGTTGCACTGTGTTGTTGGCACAGCTATATAAAAAGCACTCTGTGATGTTTAATTCAAACAGGTCACTTCAAAGACATGAGAAAGCAATTTATGCAGCAAGAGAAAGCCTCCTAAATGTATTGAATCAAAGGAGCACTGATGCCTCCCAGGACTTGGGCATTGCACAGCATTCAGTGATTTCCAGCAGGGGAGGGGCACCTCACCACACCTGTGAGCAGTGCACAGCACTGGGCTGGTACCTTAATTTTTTGCTGTCCTTTATTTTTTCACACATTGCTGGGCCATTTGCTGAGCATCAGGAAGGATCCTACAGCCAATGGCTTCACGTGAGGAAGCTGCCAAATGGAGTCTGCAATGCCAGGTGAATCCTAGTGGGAAGGATAGAGTTCTAAGGAACTATACTGCTTATTTTCATCATTTGGCTCAAGACAAATTACTCTGGTTGAGTAAGCCTTGATTACACCTAGACAAAGAAATGCACATATTCTCCAGGTACCTCCAGGCCAATGGATCAGACTCATTCCACATATGGATCTTCATCCTGAGTTTTATTAACAGCTCCCTCCCAGGTAGCCCCTCTGCCCCCACTCCTTTTTTCCCTTCTATTCTTTCCCAAAAAGACCCTTATCACACTTCAGTCCTACCAGGGCACACCAGATTCCAGGAATACAGCTCACAGCAGAGGGAAAGTCATGTCAAAGCCACTCTTCACAGCAGGCAGAGAAGGAGAACAGAGCAGTATCCACCTGAAGCTGGGAGCTTGGTACTTTTGTAGTGATCAAAGGTGATCCCCACTCCATGGCTTCTCTTCCAGAGCCTTCTGGCAGGTGGTGGCAGCTACAAGACAGACATACTTCCAAAACCAGGAAACATTCCTACATTGTGACTGTCCCAGGGTCTCAGGGGTACATTCACAAAACCTTTCCAGATTATTAAAATGGGCCCCAAGAGGGAGCCATTTGGATAATCCTGTGCTGCCAACTACTTCAGAGACAGCTGAAAGGAAAGGAATGCAGCTGGACACCCAAGCACTTCTAACCACAGCCTGATAATGGGCAGGCCCTGTAGCTAAAAATCTTTCTTCTAACGTATTAAAACATCTGTATTACTGAGATTAGACCCAGAGCATTTGGCAAGGCTGTGCTAATTCCTGGAACAACAAATGGAAAATAATGACATGATCAGTAATGTGACTGTGGTCCCTGCAAGGGACTTCAGGGACCCCACGTGACAGCCCAACACACAGAGGCAGGAGCTGCACTCACCTCACACACTCCTTCCTCCAGCAGTGAGGATATCTATTCCAATATCATCTTAGAAAATCCCTCACCACCCCACAGAGCTGCAACTTACGCGTGCTCTTTGAGCAGCTTTCTCTCTTTTCCAACATAGATCAGCTTCCTGAAAATTCAGTTAAATTCTTCTTGTTTTCCCACAGAAGCCAGGCTGTTAGAGATTACAAAATCATTATTCATTTGAAGAAAAGGGGTCTAAGATCTGTCCCAGCAGTAGGATGAATCTCAAGCTGATGACTGACCATCCTATCTTGCCAGTTCCCAAAAGGACAAGTAGCGCTTCAGGAATGTCACACACAGGAAGTGTATTTTCTCTTTTCTGGGCTGACCAAATAATTTAAACATTATGTCAAGGTAGATCTTCTAAGGACATAAAACTGTATTAATTAGTCATCCTAGTGGCAGGAGAAAAATAATTTCTGGAAAAGCCAGAAATTTCCCAGAAAGTCGATTGTTCGCTTTACTGAGTTGCAGTTGCAAACCAATTAAACCTTTTAGTAGAAGCATGAGCCTTAAGACTGAACAAGTTACATTGTTCAACTTTGTTATTCGAGTTCTAGTCCACCTTATTTATTTACATGCAAGAAGTCCAATTTCAAAATTATTCTACAATGCTGGTGCATCTGATTCCAAGCAAGTCCAAGCACCTCCACATCTCTAACACACCCTTGCCTATATGCCCCCAGGAGGGAAGTGCCACAGTTATGATTTTTCTTCCCGAGCAAGAACAATTGAGGTCACCCCATAACTGGAGTGTCACTGAGTCTCAAATCCCACGCAAGCCTCATCACTGGAAATGTGCTTAGGAGAAAGTAAGGCACTGCTAAGAGAGCTCACAGCACACTCAGACTGAACCAGCAGAACACCAAGGAGCACAGACATGCCACAAACCAAACAAGCAGTAAAGCCTCCCCTGCGAGTGAGTATTTCACAGGTTCCTACAACATGAGAGACTCTCTCCCATCAATTACTGCAGTTATTGCTCCAGAGCCTTTGGAGAGACTTGAAGAAAATGGTTTTGAAGGAGAGCACCAGCGGCAAGGAAGCTGATTCCATACTAAATACATTGCACAGAGAACAAGTTTCATCCCCTACAACCCTGCAATCAGCAGGGTCACTGCCAGCCCTGCTCTGTGCTGCCCTCAGCAGCACCAGCCCACAGCTGCCAGGGGGGACATCACCTCTGCGCTGAGCTCAGAGTCCTCCTTCTCTGCTCCTCGCAGCTGCATGGACCAGGCAGAGATAAAAGTGGCTATGTAAAACACCCCAAACCCACATTATTTCACTTTCAGAGAGCAGAACATCGGGCCACGTCATCTCCCAACAGAGCACCCGCAGCGCCGGGAGCCGCTCGCGTTTCCTCAGAGCGAGCCGTGAGTCACCAGCCCCAGCACGGCCCAGGCTGCTGCCTTCCAGCACAGATAACTCACAGGTCACCATGCACTGCTCTGGCACCCAGATCTCATTTTAATTAAGGCTAGACACTTCCACCTAGTTCCACACTGTAATTACAGCCCAGCCTCCCGGGGCAGATGCCAGCGTGCAGCTCCACACGAGGCGTGGCCAGCGGCTCACCCTCCGCCCTGGCAGGGTCTCTGTGCCCAGTGTGGGGTTTGTGTGGCTGTGGGCTGCACCCCTGCACACCCAGCCGGGCTGCAGGGCCCAGCTCTGCCCTGGGCAGTGGCACAGTTACGTGTCACCCGTGCTGGCTGGGGGAGCAGGGTGGGGACAGGCCGGTGCTGTAGTTGGCTCCTGCTCTCTGATGACATCCCTGTCCTCTGGCTGCACAGGAGAAGCTGAAGGACACTGCAGGCACCTGTAGAGCAAGATCTGGTAGACCAAAGAAAAAGATGCCATGAAACACTACATAAACAGCCCCAAAACCAGACAGAGAACATGACACTGCCACACCTGTTTAACAAGGGATGCTACACAAGTCTGCGCAGCAGCAACCAAGTTCATTCTCAGCACCAAAGACTTTTGAAAGAAAGCTGATAACAGCTTAAGTAACAATCTTACGTCCTTCCTTAAAATCCCCAACCCAGCCTGTATTACACTGTCACCTGGAAACAAACTAGTGGTGTAAATCACAGGGGTTTAACTCACACCACTTCCCAACCTACAAGTGGAAGTAGGAAGCAGCTTCCTTAGTTACACTGAGTGCCATAAGGGAGTATTGTTGCTGCATTCTGACTTCTTTTAAACCACACAAGAAGTCAGACTCACAGCAATGAACCCAACAGTAACACCTCAAAGCAGACAGATCCTAAAGTGTCAGCTCCCACCCTCGGTGACACTAATGAGAACAGGGAGGGCATGCTTCACCCTCACATCTCAGCTAGCTTAGGGAAGCAGACATCTCACCCCAAATCACTTAGAAGCACACCCTGCTCTTCTTTATCATTTTCCTCTCGAGATGGAAACTACTTCTCTGTTGCAGCAGAGGAAGTGTGAGCAGGAAGAAGAAACAGCACAGAAACCTACCTACAAGGCTAATGCTGCTTCAGCTGGAGGAGGGGTGGTGAGCAGGCTACGTGGTTTTGCCTGCTGACACTGCTGAGGACTGAAGGTACCAAGGTATCAACTTTTTCTCAACCTGAAATCAGATTTTCCATTAATGCACAGCTTTAGTTACAAATGCAGTACCGAAGGTCAGTGCCAAGACTGTATGTCCTCAGGAAGATGCACTTTTTGTTACAGGGCCCAGATGACAATCATTGACTTGGCAAATTCAGGGCTTTTACTGAGCATTTAAGATAATTGTTATCAAATAGCTTTGGGCACTTTGGTTTTCTGGAAAAATCCTGTGCCTCTCCTGTGGCAGAGCTCCAGGAGCACTCACTCCGCCAGGGTGGTGGGAAGATGTCAGCTCTGGCTGGAGGGCAGCTACAGACACTGCAAGGTGATGTCAGGACTTGTGGCCATCTTCACACACATGAAGCCTGCATGGAAACAAGGTTACAGACTCACACAAGACAAACAGAGATTTCTTTTGACCAAAGCTCCATCACATTGGCCTGTGAGGGGGCTGCTCTGAACTGGCCCCCAGCTCAGGGAGTGCCTGCCTTGCACAGGAAGATGGTGCACAGCCCTTGCTCCCCTTCTCTCTCCTCTGAGCACCCGACACTGTGAGCTTTACACCCAGCTGGGGCACAGCTGTACACCCTGCTCCCTCACCCCAGGACTCACTCAAGACAATTCAGATGTGGTAACTGCATTTAGAATAAAAACAGGACCTCAAAAGCAACCCACGAAATAAAAAGCAGCAGCAGCTTGTCAGTTCAGCCCACTCCAGAAGAAACTGAACACAGACTACTCACCCCAGTTTGGTAATACAGGTATCTATTTTATTAAAAAAGTTACAAACAGGTGGACTGTAGGGTTGTCTTACAAAATGACAAGAATGAATTCTACTGGAAAAAACTTTTTACAAAGCATTATAGGTAATTGTTCCATTTTTGCACTTGTTATTCCAGATTTCACCTATCACTGATAAAGATACAGTACATTAGATACAAGATGTTAGGTTACATTTTTATTTGTAGAGCCCTACTGCAGTGATTTGAACAACTCCTAAACAGATGCCATAGTAAAGACAATACATATTGCATTTATTCTTAGCCTCTTACTCTAATAAGCAACTTCACATGCAAACTATTGAGGAAGCCTAAATAAACTTTTGGTCCCTTTTTCCCCCCAAAGTGTGCTGAAGAAACCATCTCTCATTTTCCCAGTCCTGTCACTCTAAGCTAGTTCAAGTTTAAGGTTTTTTTTCATTTGTTTGTTTTTTTTGTGGTTTTTTTTTCTTTTTTTCTTTTTTTGCTGAGGTCAATGAAAATGAACACTGCTTTGAAAACTACCCATAGGAATGAACCACTGATCAATATCAACCAACTTTTTCCTTCTTAGACAAAGGAAAACTAGGATCTTTATGAATTACTTTCATATCCTATTACTTCCTTACAACCTACCAAAATGATCAACAACCATCACTTAAAAAGAAGTCTAGTTTGAATACAAGGTTTGGTTTAATTCTGATATTAAAGTGCAAACCTAAGTATTAGCCTCAGCCTGTTTATAAAGTTTGTACAAACAGGAAAAAAAATTTCAAGTAACCCCACAGAAAAAGAATCAGGTGTTTTAATAACCAGGCAGAAATCCTGTCCTCTTCTTTTCAGGATTCAAATTCAACACTGAATGTAGACACAATCTTTATTTCTGCTAATATTGTAAAGTCAGCCTGCATTATTACCAATAAAACACATTAATATTGAGATACTGTACCGGTGATCTTTTATTGTTTTAAATGCCATCATCCACAATACAATTTGTGAGTTTTCAACTGCTTAACCTCATATATCCATCACTGCTTTTACTGGAGCTTTTCTCATAGATATTTAACTATTACAGGGAAAGAATGTACATTTCTAGAAGCATGTTCAAATGACTAAAGCTGGGCTCCTAAAAACCTAGAACTTTGGTGCAGTAGGTGAGCTGCAGTTATTAAATTTCTGCAAAAAAAATTACACATTTTAAACCACTGCTAGAAAAAGCTCTCATGTATGCAACACGTTAATAGAGGTGAACAAAAAGATTTTGTCTGTTCTTTGTACATTTTCATTCTGCTCTTTATACCTGTGTTATTGTTAAAATTTTCAAGTATTCAGAGAAAATGTTGATCAGGTAAACAATAAGGAAGGCAATGGCTGTTTAAAGCACGCTTGCAGTTAGTATCACTGAAACCTGGTGCTTTTCCCCTTGTTACACCAACTTGTCTCTAATATTAAACTTGTTTATTGGGGAAAAAAAGCCAAACTAAAAAGCAATTTGTGACAGTGCAAGAAAAATTTTAACAAATATTGCTTTAAAATATTATTCAGAAAGACAAATATTAGAAACTATAAAATGTGAAGTGAACTTATTTGCATTAGATTTACATATGCAGAGGTCTACTAGATGTCTCTTACTGCGCCAGGCAAAGCTGAGCTGACAGAGTAGGCATAGAGCCCATTTTGAAGGATACATTATCCCTTTTCAAAGGCATAGAGAAGCAATTTGTAAACAAACAAGTTTAGAAACTCAGTAGAAGGAAAAGTGTGCTGCTGTTTTTCAATGCTACAATTGTCATTTTCAATTAAGAAACCCGAGATCGCGAGAAACATCAGCTGGAGACTTTCTATGCCATTCCAAGTAATCCCTACTGTCAATCAGACCAGTTACAAACACATTGTCACAGCTGCATTTGCCAAGAAAAGGGATACTACATCCATACAACAGAGTGCCTTCAGTATCTTTCCATGACACTGTCACACGTAAACAAAAAGTCTCAAAGAATGACCAACTACATTGTAGGAGAAAACCTTGCAAATAGAAATAAGCACTGATGCGAGGTAATATACAGAAGTAACCATTTGTTTAAGGCTCAACTTATTCTCCATTAAAACTCTCTTCTTTTAAAAGGCATTGAGTAGGTAATACTGAGTTTAAGTATTTAATAAATACAAATTCAGAATTGATTAAAGAAATCAATTAAAATATTAAAAATGAACTCTTGCATATTAGCCATTATATGAACTTAGAAAGCTATAAAAGGACTGATAGATAAAGAACAGATTTTAAAACTTATGGTAAACATGCTAAGCATTCTGATTAAGGTGTGTGGATCCTGGAGGCCACCAACCTTATGCACTTAGATGTATGGCAATGTGCTGTAATAGAGACAGGTTTACCAAGGCTCAGCTCTGCAACCTGGGCTGAAAGTTCTCCAAAGCAGCATCTGTGCAAGTTTCCTCTGAGTATTATCTGCAATTTAAACAAACAAACAAAAAAAAAACCTAATGAAAGCCAGATTCAATACATATCCAAAGTGAACAGGGCTCCTCCCCTGCCTGGAATGGCCAGTTTTCCATCCTGAGCTCCAAAGCACTGTTTTCCACAGCAGCATTCCCAAATGCTCCACTAACTCTGGTAATACAGGAGGCAAGCAGGTAACAACCTATTGCTATTCACTTTGTAACAGCTGCTGCTGTGGGATAGGAAATTGCACCTGAAGATCTGAAAAAGCCAGGAAATTAAGTTCTCTTGTAGAGATGCACCAATGCAGGACCCAGTGTATGAGTAATACCCAGTAACATACAGCAAAGGCCTTTAGCACAAGTTCTGGGAACAGGCAGATGAGCCAGCTTTTGACACCTGTGCTCTCAGCAATCAGACTCTATAAAGGACTCCAAATGAAGACCCTTAGCATTCAGACAGCCTGAGCAGGGACAGAGCTGTACACCACCATCCTCAGTCAAGCAGACCAACATGTTACCAATGTGACCATCTTTGCATTTTAGATAATTTGCTTGTTGCTCCCAGGATTTATCTGCAGAGATATCCTAAAAGTCTCAGGCAAAGCTCAAAGTCTGTAGAAACCTGTCATATGTATGTGCATGTACTTCACTCTAGCTTGATCCACGATTTTTCAGGGATTTTGAGGAGCCTTCTCAATTCTTCAATTTCTCCAAATGAGTCAGGACCTTATGTTTCCTACTGCACCATTTCTTTCCAGCTGTTGATTTGCTCTCAGCTAACAGTCTGTCACCACAGAGTGCTCTGACATGGCCAGGGTTCCCCTTCTTGCCTAGCTGGCAGCAGGAGCAGCACTGCTGCCCTGACAGGAGCCAACTTTTGCTGGTTTGTATGTTCTCCAACTAACAGCAATTCTCTCTCAATCTGGTGAGATCACTCCCACCCCACACACTGTTGCTGGTCCACAAATTTTAGACAGAGAGAGTCCCTGTACAGTCAGAAGCAGCAAACCAACATTTAGCTTCTAATGGGGATGGATTACACCTGCTTAATTGATGTTTTATCTTTGCTTAGAGCACAGAAGAGGCAAATAATTTACAGTGTAGCTCCTCATCCTACCAGAGTTAAATCCACCCCAAAAGCTTCATCTAAACCCAGCATTCCATAATGTGGCCAGCAAAGAATTGCTGGGAATAGTAAGAACAGAAAGTTTAATGAATGGTGTTTTCCTCCACATGCCCTTCAGCATCCCTGCATTTTTAGGTGAGGGACATCCCAGTTCAGATTTATCATCTTTCCATTTGTGTTTAGTTACTAAAATTAACACTACAGGATACCTCATCTGGCTTCATTTGCCCATGATATTTTATACCACTGCTCTCTTCTGTGAGCAGGCAGGAGAGAAGGGGAAGTTAGACACTATAGTATAATAAATGTGTCTATGTTGCACAGCCACACAGACCAGAACAGAGAACACTTTCAGTTCTTATTCCTAGAGTATTCCTCTTCCTTCAGCCTTGCTAATACCAGTTACTCACGAACACAGGGGACAGAAACCTAATCAGAATCAGTCTTTCATCCCAACCTTTAAGGTGTTACCAATCCTATTAGTACCAGAAAGACTTCAGTGCACAAGCACTCTACCAGGTACCATACTTTAAAGAAGATTCAAATACAAAACAGTGTCATACTGAAAACTCAAGGAGCAAGGAACACAAAGCAAGTCCTGGAATTCTCCCATCTCTGCATACAAGACCAAAACGACAGAAGACCACTGCAGAAACACAAAAGAGGAGGTGGGAAACAGGATGTGAGAACAACATCCATTTTTAAAAGGAACTAAGGGTTATCCTGACTATGCAGTTATGTTCCATCCTCCATCTCAGCCAAGGCAGCTGACTGAAACAACAGTTTAGCAAATGCTTCTCAAAAGTGTCATGAAAGAACCTACACATCATAGCTGACAGACAGGCTGAAGTATCAGTACCAAAAAGAGCTCAGGTTAAGTGGTACCTGAGAGTTAAAACTGACACTGGAACAGCCTCAGGCAAAGCTAGGCTCAGAAAATAAACCCAGCCCCACCCCTCTGGTGCCCTCCTGGCACCAGAACTGCAGGAACACAAACTCTTGTATGTGCTGCTCTGTGAACTGACACACCCAAGACACCTCCTGGACACAGCCAGCTTACAGAACTCAGAGATGATGATGATGATGATGATGATCCCAGGACACAGCTGTAGTTCAAGCCCACAGATTTTGGGACAGGTGGTTCTACCTCCTCAGTTTCAATTTACCTAGGAGGGGTCACTCCTAAAGCAGAGGTCTGACAAGCAGCAATTGTTTCCTGGATCACAGATAAGCAGGATTACAAAGCTGATTAAAACTATCACCAGACACCATCAGCACCTCTCCTACCATAGCACATCAGACAGAAATTATCAAGCAGCAAAGGCTTACGATAAAGTTAATGAGGTCCTACATCTACTCAAAGAACAAGGATAGAGTGGGAGCCAGGAAGAGGAAAGTACCCCAAAAGTGTTAGCCTGAAATGAAATATACAGAGCATGAAGCCTGTGAAAAGCCAGAATGAGTAATAAAAAGTTCCAGACGTGGTGAGAACTGGACTGAAGAGGAAATGGATCAGGAAGGAAAGACTTGTTTGGCACAGGTGATGAGACTACACTAGGCAGAGACAGCACTCCCCAGAAGCAAGGAAGCAGTTCGCTGCTAAAGGCTTGGGGTGATTGTCTAAGCCAGGCAGGAGGAAGGAGAGGAAATCTCTATCACAAAAGCTTAGATCCCCTGTCTCAAGACCTCACAAAGACATAAGAATACAGATGTTTCTTCTGAAGCAAGAACATGTTTAGGAAGCCACCAAATCTAGGTAAAAGTTATCATTCAAAGGAAGAACATGTGGCCCTGCCCCTTCTTCAATTTCACCTTTAAGATTAAACATGCTACTTAGTGCTAAATCCAGAAGCAGACAGGTTACAAAGCCTCCCTTAGAACAATCAATTCCAGAACTCCAAATTTCAAGGATGAAAGGTCTGATTTTATCAGAGTTTAAGACAGTAACCTGCACAAGAAAAACTATTAGTAACCCAGGGGATGGCCATATCCTTTGGCATGATACTTCTAGTCCACATAATCTTGTTTGTGAAGCTGCCTTAGAAATAGCTGCAACATTGCATTACTGTACACAATTCAGAATATTACCCCTGCAGCACTCAATTTAAAAAAGGCAGTAATTTCTTAGATTCATTTCTTCCTAGAACTCCATAGACTCTGCAGGTGTGATTAATGTACAATGAAAGACTTTATTTGTATTTCTCCTCTGCTCCAAAACAAGCTCGCTCACCTTTCAACTAGCAAATCTCAAACTTACAGCTCTTACAGTGACAGCAGCCCTTCCTAATTTCACAGAACTGGAGATAAAACCATCATGTATTATCTGTAGCATGACAGTGCTACAGCCATGAGCACCTAAAATTTGGTATTTACAAAGCACTTGATAACAATCTCAAAGAGAAACTTTGAGACTTCACTCTGACCTTGCACTCAAGATTAAAGAGGATACACGGTCCAAAGCTTCCAGTAATAACCTATTTTCCCCTCTTGTCACACACAGACACAAAAAGCTCCTTTGAGTTAAGCAAGTTACTACCATGGCAGTGGGAGTCTGAGCCTCAAGCAGTGCAGCTGTCAGGAGGGGCAGTTCCTTCCCCTGAGTTTCCACATCCTCCCTCATTCCTGCACTTGCTCTCGGAGATCACGAGTTGTTTGTGAAGGTCCAACAGACAACTGGAGGTCTGAGGGCCCAGCTGGCTGCACACAGAGCACACCAAGGGTGCTTTGCAGTCACATGGATCGGAGCCAGAGGTGAAACAAGACCTGCAACAGCTACAGGGGAAACAGGAGTGCGGGAGGCTCAGAACCACCTCATGGGAATGCACAGTGGGGAGGGACAGACCCGTGCACAGTCAGGAGGAAAAAGGTGATGAAAAAGACCACACATGTGAAAGGCCAAAGGCAGCTGTCCTGGAGGGAAAAAATTAAAATTAAAGCAACACCAGACACAGGGGAAGCTTTACAGAGAGCCCTCTGAACACTGGACTCTCATCACACCTCTTGTGAGTCACTGGGAAAAGAGAGCTGTGCATTGGGAAGCCATTTTACAGTGTGTTCTCTGCTCTGGAGATTTGAGATGAAGAGCACTTTGTGGACGCCCTTGACTATTACATGTGGGCTTTGTGCCACTTCTCAGCACTCAGGGTGGTTCTCTTGCCAGAGAAACTTATTCCACTGATAAGGCAGAAGGGTACTGTCAGTTTCTGTACTACAGAACTTTATTTCTTTTCAACAAGCTCAAAGTCTTCTCAGCAAAACTACTGGGAAACTTGGTGACAATAATCCCATTGAACTCCAAGGTAACTCCCATTACTGGAAAATAATTCAGATACCAGCTACAAGAATAAACCCACTGCAACATCACAAAGCACTTATGCAGAATAACACAGCATCAAATACAGTACTGACAGTCAAAATAGGTGCAGATGAGATCATTCACTTTGTGTCATTGTAAAACTACTGCAAGCAAATGCAGCATTCCCTGACTAACCCTGCTGAGGTAACACGAGAAGTCCATTTGACTCAACCATGTGCACAAGCTCCCATCTCTTTTGGAGGAAGGCTGCCTCATTTCAGACTCCTTATCCCTTTATCTCTTACTGAAACACCACGTTTAGGCACCTCAGTTAGTTATGACTGTTCCACCAACCTGCTCTGTATGGCCATGGTTGAGGTTTTTCTTAATCTCTCTCACTGGACGATGCAAGTTGTACAACATTGATCTTGTTTTTCAGGCAGGGAGGCATAGTTCATTTGCCTGACGATCTCAGCAAACAGTTCATCCACCATCGTTTTGCTCTTGGCTGACGTCTCCATGAAGGGACAGCCCCACTCCTGAGCCAGGGCTCTGCCTTCTGTAGACAGGACTTCCCTCTCCGACTCCAGATCCACTTTATTCCCCACCAGGATCAGAGGAACTTTCTCATATCTCTTCACCCGGACAATCTGGTCCCTCATGGGCTTGATGTCCTGGTCAGACAATCCAGGTGGTTAGTACATGCAAGGGATCACATGGAACAGCCACTGCAGAAACACACTTAATAACTCTCACGTGCAACTGAACATTAAAAATACATCAGAAGGCTTTTTAAACTCATAGGCACGCAGAGCTAGAATTCAGAGAAAATTTACTACCTACCACTAAGTTACTTCTTCTTTTATACAAAAGCATGCACGCTTTAGAGAATTTAGGTGCCTTTACAAGGAGAAAGTGACTGCTGTGCTCTCAGACAGTCTCAGCCAGAGGAGGACCCGGCATTGCTGCTCTGAAGGCTGGTTTCAGCTTTCTAAAGTTGTCTCAAGTCTAAGGACCTGTAACCCTAGCAGGGGCATGCCATTACACAACCATTTAGGAAGTTTGTGCTTAGTTTACAGCTTGAGAAAGCCATCAATTTAAATAAAGACTTCTCAGTCCTGGAATGCTTAGAATAATTCATTGTGAACACATTTAATCACATGTAAGTAACCAAATTAGATGCTGTAAAGAGATTTTATTACCTAGAGATGCATTTATTCAAGTCTGAGCCGACACGGGGCGTTTACACTTGAAAGTCTGAGTCAGCCTCCTCTGCCCCCTGAGTGTTTTAAGTTGCTATCAGTACTACAAATTCTTGCATAGTTCTGAGACAAAGCAATCCCAGCGTTTGAAGTTACCACTGTGTAAAGAACTGCAGAGAGGTTTACACCTACAGCCTTCAGAGCAAACACTGCAGACAGACGGGAATAATTAAATATTAACAAGGTGGATTACTGCACATCCATTCCTCAAATAATGAGGGCTCGCTGGAACCCAAAAATCAGTGAAAATGAGAGCAGAAGCATCCCAATGTCACTGCTGTTGTTTTCCAGAGATAAGCGTGTCTTCAGCCTGCACAGGGTTGTTTGGAGGCCTCTGCTAAGATAAGGTTTAGCCTTCAGCAGAAGCAAACAGTGGGGGTGTGCAAGGTCTTGCCAAGCAGCTGGAGCACACCCAGCTCAGCAGCCCAGCCAAGGCAGGAGCTGCAAATCCCCGTGCTGCACGGAGTGCTGCTAAACTCACTCATTGCCCAAAAACAAAGCCCCGCTTCTACAGGCAGCTCAGAGCAACTACTAGCTGAGACATTTCCCCTTTTTTTTTTTTTTTTTTTTTGGAGAATTTTAATAGTAGAAATCAAATCCAGATCCACAAACCATCGTGTATAGCTAGTTCTCCTCTCCAGTACTCCACCTACGCTGTGAGAGCATCGAGCTCGTGCTGGACAGGAATATATTTTGGGGGCAGGGAGCGGAAAATAGCAGCTCACTTAACAAGTCACAACTGCAGAACAATGAGACTCTCTTCAAGAGCAACTGCAGAAACATGCCTTTTAGGAAGGAGAGGGGGTTGGAAGGGGAAGTCTCGGGTTTAATATCGAGTGATTTCTTCACAAAGGGGGATTGCCAAGAGATTTCTGCTGGGGAAGTGGGAGCTAGTCATTGTTCTCCAGCACTGCGTGGGATTTAACAATGGTGGCACCCTGATAAGTACCTGCAAAGCAAGCAGTTTTCCATCAGGAAGCAGGGCTGGTAAACGCGCTTCCAAGCTGGGCATTTACACTTTTGGCCCTTCGCAGATAAAGCGCTTTCCACGCACACGTGGCTACCCCTAAAACTTCCTCCTCGGCCCAGCGCCTTCCCCGGGACAGGGCCGGCTCCAGCCGAGGACGGGACCCCGGGCGAGGTTACCTGGAAGGACTGCTGGTTGACCAGGCTGTAGACGAGGATGAATCCCTGCCCGTTCTTGATGTAGAGGTCGCGCATGGAGGCGAACTGCTCGGTGCCCGCCGTGTCCAGGATCTCCAGCACCGAGGGGGACGAGTCCACCTCGATCTCCTTGCGGTAGAAGTCCTCAATGGTGGGGTCGTACTTCTCGATGAAGGTCCCGGTGACGAACTGCACCGTCAGGGCGGACTTCCCCACCCCCCCGCTGCCCAGCACCACCACCTTGTACTCCCGCATCGGGCCCCGCTCGCCGCTCCCCGCCGGGCCCGGGCCTAGGGCAGGCGGCACCGCGGCCCTCGCATAGCCCCGGCCCGCCTCAGGTGAAGGGCGAGGCCCCACTCCACAGCTCCCGCGCCGTCCTGGGGGAAGCGAGACCCCCGTCAGCGCCCGGCGCGGCCCCGGCCCCGCTGCGCTCCTTCACCGCCGCGCTCCCGCCATCGCCGCCTCGGCCGCGGGACCCGCCCGCCAGGGCCACCCCCACCCGGAAGGGTTTTGCTGAGGCACCGGAGGCGGCCCCGCCCCGTCGTCACCGCTCACTTCCGGCGTGCTGCGTCACGGCCCGCCCGAGCTGCGCCCGGGGGGGCAGGTTTGAGTGTGGCACCGAGGCACTCGTGCTGGCACGGGGGACAGGTTTGAGTGTGGCACCGAGGCACCCGCGCTGTGACGGGGGACGGATTTGGGTGAGGCACCGAGGCACTGTCCCTGCCCGGCCCCCCAACATGGCGGTCCTGACATGGCGGCCGCAGCCCCTCGGAGGGCGGCTCTGTGAGCGCCGCGTTGCCCCTCCACGAGCTCCTGCTCGGCACTCGATAACTTGAACAAACTCCGTAACAAACTCCTCTCAGCCCCCTGCGGGAAGAGAGCCGCGGGGGAGGGGACCCGGGCTGGGACACCGGCGGCTGTCCGGAGTGGGACACCAGCTCCGCGGTTCTTCATCCCTGACAGCCCGCTGGGCTGGGGACAAGGAGGGTCACCAAGTTGATCACAGGGATGGGGCACCTCCAATATGAGGAAATGCTGGGAGAATTAGGATTGTTCAGCCTGGAGATGAGAAAGCTTCGGGGTGACCTAATTGCCCCTTCCAGCGCCTGAAGGGAATTTACAGGAAAGACAGCGAGGGACTGTTTACAAATACATGTAGTGACAGGAAAGGGAGAATGAATGGGCTCAGACTGAGAGTGTAGGTTTAGATTCGATATTAGGAAGAAAATCATTACTGTCGAGGTGGTGAGGCCCCAGCACAGGCTGTGCAGAGAAACTGCCCCAGTCCCTGGGGCGTCCAAGGCCATCCACGGCAGGGCTGAAACCAGATCGCCTTTAAGGTCCTTCCCAACCCGAACCACTCCGGGATTCTGTGAAAGTTGTTACCTCTACCTGCAAGATTCATCCTGTGCCTTTACACTCCCACAGCTGCCCAAGCCTCACTGCCCGCCTGCCCCGCGCTTTTCCCCGTTCCGTGAAAATCCCCGCGGAAACGGCCGGAGATTCCCGGCTGGGCTGGGCCGGGCTGAGCTGGACTGGGCTCGGGGAGCTGGGCTGGGCTGGGCTGAGCTGGGCCGGGTTCGGGGCGCTGGGCTGGGCTGGGCTCGGGGCGCTGAGCTGGGCTGGGCTCGGGGCGCTGGGCTGAGCTCGGAGTCCCACGGCAGTGCTGACAGCAGGTGTCAGCACGGCACCAGAGCCATCCCCGCCAGTGAAACTCCCCCTTGTTAAGAGGAAGCGACTAAAAAGAATCAACGTCTGTTTTCTCTCTAAAATAAAATCCCACAGTCGCTTCAGACCCAACTCGATGATTCCCACCCGTAGGAGAAGCTCCCCTCCAATATAACCACATTTGTTTCTGCTGTTCCCTGCGGACTGCAGAATTTCAGCAGGCACGTGTGAGTTGCTGGATTTGTCCCTTTCCCCTTTGCATCACCTGTTTGACTGAAGTCCGGGGCAGACACAGCTGCCGCGTTGTGTCCATCCCGGGCTTCCAGCAGCCATAGAGAGGTCAAGGCTAAAACCATCCAAAGGTACTGAGGAGGTGACTCTGCTTGGGGCTGTTTTCACAAACACCTTTATTTTATTCACTTTCTTTCCATAAAGAGAACATGTCCATTATGGGAAAAGGTCAACGAGGACTTTTATCCTCCAGAACAAATCTTAAGTTACACCAAATTTGATTCACTCTTCTTTATTACATGTAAGTAAAAAGCCCTCTCCTTCCTTCACTGTTGCCTCCAGAACTGTGTTGTCAAGTGAATTGCTGGCAGGAGGCAGACGTGCCTGGATGGAAGATTTTCATGTGGCTGGTGAATCAGCTCGAAAATGTAAAAAGGTGAGCATTAAAACAGGCTGCCTCCTACTTTAACCCCATTAGAAATCACGAGTTGTTGCAAAGTACCTTAATGCACTCAGGGTGCTGGGGATAAAGGAAAGCCGCAGTTGCTCCCAGAGGAGCTTCCCATCTAATTTTAACCATGACACAATCGGTGACAGTGACAAATGGGGGGAGGGAGAAAAGGGGCAAGGGAGGATGAGGGTGACAATAATAAGATTACACGGTCACTTAGGTTCATTATGTGCACGTCTTTGTGGCACTGCTGGTCCATTATGTGTGTGAAGGGTGGAGGAATGGCTGCAGGAGAGGAAGGGGCAAAGAGCACAGTGGGAGAAAAGCCAAATACATTTTTGTGCTATTGACTTTAACCAGCAATGTCTCGCTCTTGGGCTGAGGGGAAGTCCAAGCAGGTGGACACAGGATCGGGAAAATGGATTTTTTCCCCTCCTCCAATATTGATTTGGATTGCCAAGATTTATTTCCCAACTCACAGGACTTTATACCTGGGCATAGATGCCTATAGCTGAAAAAAGGGCCAATCTCAAAGTGCACCAGGTTGTTTGTTAAGGATCTTTAAGAAGAGTCATTCCCTTCATTAAACAGTTTGCACAGCTCTTTCACCACCTTGTGCCCTACCACATATCCCAAGCTACAAAAATAGCTGGTGATGTCAAAGGTTTTGAAAGTCTGGATGGGAAGAGCTGCTTCTGCCATAAATGGCCAAGCCCTGAGCCAGCCATGCAGGGCACCTCCTGCCAACACCACCTCTGCCCCTCCCTCGCTATCGCCATCCCCTCCCCTGAGGTGTGGCACATCCCGGGTCAAAGGCCTGATTTAATCTCTGCTGCCACTTTCTCCACAGCTCCTGCCAAGGAGAAAGGAGCAGGGCTCAGCCCTCGGTGCTGCCCCAGGAGGGTTTGCCCTTTCTCAGCAAAACAACCTTCCCAAATGAGCATCCGGGCAGGATTCGATTGCTGCCAGAGCAGCTCTGTGCTGTTGATGGACTCAGCTGCTCTGTGCTGTGCCTGCAGCCAGCAACAATAAAGCAGGCTCTTATTAAATTAACCTGCTAAGACACAGATCCTGCAGGGATGTTCAGGGAACAGACAGATGGCACAAGCAAGGGCCAGGAATAATTGCAATCCTCATCTCACCAATGTGAGAGATGAATCCTGCCCGGTGCTGTGCCCAGCGGGGAGGTGGGACTGGGAGCAGAACCTCGAGAGGTGACAAAGGAGCCTCTCCAAGCCATGGATGGATGTGAGGAGTCTGGAACATGTCCTGTGGATGCCAGGGTGGGACTGCCCCACCCCCCAGCAGCCAAAGCCTCCCCACTGCAGGCACAGTGTGGGTGCTGCGTGGCCGCCACCACCTCTTGTGGGCTGTCCCCCGCTGCCATCATCGATCTGCTCTGACTCCCTGTGTCTGCTCGAGCTGCAAACCAGGCTCTCCTCTGCCAGGAAGCCTGCAGCAGGCTGCTGAGCCAGGGCAGCAGGGATAGCCCAGATTTCACCTCAGTTACCATCTAGCTGGGGACGTCATTTGCGTAAATACATGCAAAACCAGCTTAAGGCCCAGTGTCCTTTCTTCTTTGCCTCTTCCAGAGGTTTTGCTAATCCACTTACTGTGCCTTATGGTGTTCAGCAGGGAAGCTGCAGGGTAGGACCAGCTCCTCAGGGCTCGAATAGCTGCTGCAGCACCGGGGGCTGCTCTCACATACAGCTCATTCAAGGAGGTCTTGTTACACCAGTCTCATAACTGCAATGACAGCTTTTGATCTCAGCCCTCTCAGGTTCCAGTGAAATGTGTCTTAGGGGTTGAATATGTCCACCTGGCCCAGTCTCCTAATTCTGGGGCTGTTTCAGAACCTGCAGAGATGCTTTTCTTTATTGCCAGCTTTTCGTGCCAATATAGAGATGACTCAGAGGCAAATCCTGAGGACCTTTCTCAGAAATTTCTGGTAAATTAATGCACTCAGGGTGCTGGGGATAAAGGCAGCTTTCAGCCATTACTTTAGTTGCAACAAAAGGCGTGATGGTGCTTCAAAAGAGGTAAAGGACATTTTCCAAAGCAATTACCAGTTCTGAAGCAGAAGTAGGGCTGCACTGAAATATAATTGATACAACAAGGAGACTATTGGGATTTCTGGGAGAAGCATCTCTCTTTGGCTCACAGACATGGTACCAGATCACCAGTCATTTAGAAGAACTTGGCCCAGAAGCTGAACAGCACCACAGGGGAAGATGCTGTTGCTACACCCAGCCACATTCAGTGCCTGCAGCCCCTCAGCTCCCCACCAGCCCTCTCTCCTGGTTATCCCTTCTGATGCTGCATCTCCTGCCTGCAGGATCTGGGCGGGTCTCTGGGTGGTGATGAGTCACTGCTCCACGTGAGCAGGCCGTGCTGGTGAAGCCAGCAATGTGCTTTCACGGGTCATTCCTCTTCCTATTTTCTCCAGACGTCGAGCTGAGCTCTCTCCTCGTTGCCCTTCACAGTCCAAGCTGCTGTAATCCTTTCTGCAGTGCCTGGAAGCACCTCCAGCTTTTGCTCTCTGGGTCTGTTGGGCTCACACTGAGCTGCAGCTCCTGGCTCTCAGAGTGGCCTGTCCTGCACACACCCAACATGATGCCAGCACAGCACCCTCTCCTTGGGTGTCACCTTCCACAAATTTCTGCAAAGCTGAGCAGGGCTGTCCTCAGATTTGCCTTTGTTAAATCCCCAACACATGGGACAGCCTCTTCATAGAAATACAAGTACACATTTTTAAGTTTCTAGCCAACAGTAGAGTAAAACTGGAAATACAGCTCCTTAAGGCTAAAAAAGGCAACAGTGAGTACATAAACCAAACCTGTTGCTTTAAACTCCAAATGAAAAGAAAGGAGGGGGGAAGGTAAATACCCAGTCACGATATATTTTTAAGATTTGTAAGTATAAAGCAATTTTAAACTGATGTCTTACAGAAAGGTTTTCATTTGCTTTTAGAATTCCACGTTTTCCTTTTTTTATCATATTCCTGCAGCATTTGAAATTCAAATGTTACAGAAATGGGTAACCTCGGTCATGAAATTTGCTGGCCAAATGAAGCAGACAACAATTAATTAGAGTGAAACCCCCTGCTTTACTCCCATTGGTGAGAACAAGAGAGAGAAAATGTAAAATTCAACCCAAATGGGGTATTGAGAAAATACTTTAATATGATGTTGATCTTAATAAGCAAAACCATTTCTTTCCTCCCTCCTTTTTTAGTAAATTGCTTTTCACTTGACAATTTCCTCACAGAGAAGTGACAAGTATTATTCCGAGTCGTTAATTCCTCCATGCAGGCTCTGAGCTCATTAAAGCGTGCCGAGTCCCCGGGCGGGCACTGCCAGGTTGTGCGGTGACCTGAGACCAGAGCACCCCCTCTGCCTCGTGCTGTCCCAGCCCTGGACAGGCAGTGTCACCAGACAGCCGAGCACCTCGTCCTCGTGCCTCCTCAGTGCCTTGGGTGGGTGACACGGGGACATTTCTGTAGGAATACTGGTGGCCCTTTCCTTATTGTGCATGGGATGCACAATATCTGAGTTCTGGCAGCACTCATGGCGCTTCATGGTGTGGGAGATTCTTCCCAGGTGGGCACTGCCACTGTCACCAAATGCTGCAGGGTGGCACATCCCACTTGATTTAGTCATGGAATATCAAATCAGAATATCACAGGCATCTCCCTGGCATGGCCCTGTTCCCCATGCTGAGGACACTCACTATCCCATTCAGCTCTTTTCCCCAGCCACACAAACACATCAGCAGAGTCCCCGTGCCTGGCACATGTCCCCAAACGGCCACGCTGCACGTCTTGGATGAGATGCCTCATCAGTGGCAGAGCCATGGGCAGTGGGAGCCAGGCAGAGCTTCCCCCCAGGCTGCCTTTGCCAGCAGCCAACAAACCGTCTGCAGAGCAGGAACACGGCGAGCTCATTATGAGACACTTGATCAGCTTCCCTGTCAAGGGAGGCCGATGGGACAAAGCTGTGTCCTCCACGCCAGAGCCTGTCAGGTCTCCTGGAAAGAACATCTGGCTGCTTGGAGACAATCCAGACACCAGCAAGGGTCTTCATAACACCCTGGAGAGCTGCAGCCTGGATGACATGTGGCATCCATCATCATCATCATCCAAGGGAGCCAAACCAGCAGACCTCAGAAGGCTGACTGCTCCAGGAGCCTGGGAACCAAGGGGTTAAAGTGCTTGGCCAGGGAAAGTCCTGGGAGGAGAAAAGCACCGAAACTGCTTAATTAGAGTATTCAAATTAGATGGGGTTGCAAAGCAGTTAATTTCTCGACTTGAAAAAAACCAAAATTAATATTTGCCAGCCAGGATCAGAAGCAGTGGGAGCAATCGACAGCTTTGCTGGGGCTCCTCGTGCTGAGAGGACTCCAGAGGTCTCTGCCATAATTACCTGCAGTCTTCAGTATTTTGTTCTGCAGTTTATGAACTTGCTTGAGCATTTTGTGGATAAAAGCTGGTGATCCAAACCCCAGCTGTATTTCTGCTTAAAGAAGCGAAGGGCTGCTGCCTGGCATTGCAGTGTGACACTTTGGTGTTTCAAAGAGTTTCCTAATTTGCACAGTCTGGAGAGGATCAAACCAGTGGCTGGGGGAAGCAAACTGTGGCTCTGCCAGGCTGGTGCTCCCTCCCAGCCTCCAGGACCAGGCAAGCACCTCCCATCCTGCACAGATGGACCAGCAAACAGCCCTGCATGGGCTGAGCCAGCACTCACACCGAGGGCTCACTGCCCCACTGATCCACAGCCATGGGCACCTCATTGTCAGCAGCCCCTGAGCAAGTCCAGCCATGCCAGTGCCAGGGAGGGGATTCTCTTCCCTCTGCTTTGTGCCACAGCTCCAATGTGGAAATGTGGACTTGGGATGCTGTGGGGACAGTGCTAGGACTCATCCCTCAGTTAGTCCTTATCCACAGTCCTTGGCCTGTGGGCTGACAGCTTTCCTTGCTCTGATCCATCTGCCTCACCCCTCAGGCTTTTCTCATCTGTTTTCTGCTGGTCTAATCTTTTCCCTAATATTTAATCCCATGCCAAATTCTTTCCCATCCTCTTAAAATTCTGAAATTCTCTAATTTTTTTCTTTATCTTGTCTGCATAATTGAGAACCATCTTGAATCCCTCTGTGTTCAGACTTCATACCTTGTGCTGCCACTATGTTCCAATCACTTAAACATGAGATCTTTGCATATTATTCCTGTGGAGACAAATTTTTGCGTGTTCCCTAGAAAGAAAGTTGTCTTCCATTAGCAAGTGGTGAATGAGAGGGGATGTCACAGCAGGAGCAGAGGCAGCAGTGCAGAGTCCCACCCTGCACTGTGCCTCAGAGTGGTACTGATGTCTGAGACAAGCTGGGATTTCTTTCCCAGCAATATCTTTGCTCTTCAATGGCTGTGAGTGAAAGGCTTTGACACCCTCCATCAGCAGAGCACCAGGTGAGGGGCTGGCACACGTTCCCTGCCACCCTCCCTCTGGTAATGCAGCTGCCACTGCCCCTGCTGCCACCCACCAGGTCTCAGCACAATGGGAAGGGAAGGAAAAAAGCCACTTCCCCCTGCACAGACACATTGCACCAAGAGCAGAGAAAATTGATCTCTGGCTGCTGAGCCTCTCTAGCACTTTGTGTTGCTGAAAGGAATAATCAAGCCTGGCCCTGGAGAAGGCAAAGACAGAGAGGAAATGAAAGCTTTCCCTGTCTGATGATTTCTCCCTGGGGCTGGGGCCCTCCCTGGGGACCCCAGTGGTGGTTTTGGGAGAGGCTTTTGCTCTGGGGCCTGGTTCAGCAGCAGATCCACAACAATGCCACAAAATTTTGCTTTTCCTGCTCACACAGCAGCTCTGAGGGAGAGGGGAAGAAGCTGCCAGGGCTCCCAGCTGAGCCCCCAACAAGGCGGCTGCCACATGTACCTACACTGCCTTGCCCAGGGATGTCACTCAAGCCACAGCACAGCTTCTCTCCTGTCCTTCATGAGCAGCCATGGTCTGATGCAGAAGCCTGGCTTTCTCCAGGTTGTGGCACTCACAACAACTGCAGGGGTTGGAGTCTGGGGACAAGGACCAAAGTGCTGAAGTGACACTCATGAGGCTGAACAGGGAGAGGAGGCTCCTCACTTGCCCTCAAGCAAGGGTTGAGCTTTGCCCTCCACAAGAGTGTGGGCCATTTGCCACAGCCTGTCACCAGAGGCTCAAAATCTCTAATATTCTGTTGTCTGAACAATTACCAGATTAAAAGAAAAATCCACACTGAAAGGGGAGTCCAGAGGCTCCTCCTCGCTCCCAGCAGCAAACCCTGAGCTGGCCCAGCCCCAGCTTCAGCTACTTACAGTCCAGGGGACACACATTTCCTCAGGCAGCCCCCTCAGCCCCATCCTTGCCAAGCTGTCCAAGATCCAGGGGTAGATCTGAGGTAGTGTCAGACACCTGTGAGCAGGGTGTGGGGGCACCATCACATCCCCACACTGGTCCAGGGGAGCTGACTGTCACCTCAGCCCCAGGTAAGCACTGCCTAAGGGATGCCCCATCATTTGGTGCCCTGTGGAAGATGCAGGCTGGTGAGGCTGCAGGTGGGAGAGGCAGAGGAGGAGGAGGAGGAGGCAGATCTGTCCCAGCTCCTGCTCTGCAGCCCGGTGCCAGGACTGGCCAGGCTGGCTGGGGTGGGCGTTGGTGACTCATGATCCCTGCTCAGCACTCATGACACATTTACTGCCAGCAGGATGGGATGGGCCTCCTGCCAGCACGGCAGCCCTGCAGCCTCACAGGAGGGTGGCTGGGCTTTGCCAGCAGCTGTGCTGATGCAGATGGGTGGGGAGGTCACCAGCTGCAGCCCTGGGATGCACAACCTGAGGTACCCCCTGGCTGGGTGGGTAATGGGGGCACACCAGGACCCTCTGTCCCAAGGTTCAGTGTGGGAGCACAGGGGCAGGGATGGGACCTGCTCAGGGCCAAGCACAGCAGGCCTTGGAGCCAGCCCAGCTCCCTCACCTCCCCCAGCACCCTCCCTGCCTGCCCAGAGAGCTGGCTCCCAGCAGCGGGCACAGTGACAAATGCCTTTAAAACATTCTTTATTAAGTGAGAAATCTCACTGTGCTCCCTATGCCAAGCCCTAATACAGTGCAGACCTAAATACAGCACTAATGCAAAAGCTTAAAGGATTTCCCATAATTGAGCAAAGCTGGCAGAGGGGCGAGAGCCTGGTGGGGGGAACTGCAGCCCACCTCCCTCCTCAGTGTGGGCTACCCTCAGTCTATCCCCACTGGCCCAAGTGTGACCACAGCCCCCACCCTCTGACTGTTCAGTGTAGAAAATTAAAATCTTCCAAGGCCTCATCCTCCCCAGCTCAGAGCCCCAAGTTGCCCTTGTTGCTCTCACCCAAATCCCCTTGATTTATGCAATAGCACAAGTGGCATCGTGCTGTGTGACGTGTGCGTCACCCCTCCTGCTGCTGCCAGCACTGCTGGGGCCCTGCCTGTCCCAAACCTCGCTGGAGGTCACAGCAGGGCCAGGGCAGCAGCACTGGGCACATCCAACTTCCAAAGCACAAGGGATGCTCCAGGCAGGGGAGCTGCTGAGCCAGCACCCGCTGCTCCTGCACACCCCAGCATCATGGGGAGTGGGTGGCCACCAGCACCTTGCGTCCCAGAGAATACAGGGTCTTACCTTTGTGTTTCCTCTGCCCTGGCACAGCCACACATGGCTCTGAGAGCAGTGATGGAATATCCTGTGTCTCCTTAATAGCATGGCAGAGTGTGACCCTCAGGCAGGCTCACCCCACAGGGCAAGTGGCTGATGGCTTTGATTCAGGCTTCTGTGGGGGAAAGCAAAACACAATTTTCTTCAATAAGAGTTTTCCAAAAGCGTTATAAAGCACAAGCACCTTTGCTTTGGTGCAGCCACATGCAGCCCAAAACACCTCCAGCTCCCCTTGCTGTGATCACCAGGAGCTGTTCACCACTCAGGTGCCACTGTGGTGCAGGTGTGGGGGCAAAACTGGGGCTGGCAGGGCTGTGGGGCAGGTGGGGCCATGGGGAGCACAGGACATGCAGAACTGCAGCAGAAGCAGTGCCATGGAGATGGGCTGAGGCTTGGTGCTGTGAAGCATTAAAGCAGAAGCAGCATCAATTACAGACACAGCCTCAGAGCAGAGGGTGGGAGGCAGCAGCTCCCTTGGGAAGGCTCTGATAACATTTACCAGCAAATCATTTACACCAACCATGGAGCAAAGCAGAAATACCTCTGTGGAGCCCAGCTGTGGCTGTGAAGAGAGAAATGGTGCAGCAGCACCGTGCCAGGGCCTCCTGCCTCAGGGAGAGGTGAGGTGTCACAGTGCCATCCCCTCGGGGCTGGATTTACACATTCGATCCAGGGAAGGGCAGCTGGAACAGTGGGGCAGATGCCAGGGCACGTGGTGCTAAAGACTGGCAGAGCCAATCCGAAAAAGGCAAGAGGAGGAGGGATGGGCAAAACAAACTTCTGATTGAGCCAGGCCTTGCTGGGACCCATCAGGGCTGGGTGGCTGCTCCTCCAAGCCTGTCCCCATGGCCTGCAGGCTGTGGCTTTTTCGGTCTCCCTGTCCACAGAGAGCTCAGAGGCCTCCCAGCCCACTCACAGGGACCCTTTGCTGGCACGTGCTGCCGTCTCAGAGATGTGATCACTCAAGGCACATCTCACCGGGGCTGGAGGAGGCACTGAGTCCATTGTCTGCAGCAAGAGCTCAGGGCACAGGTGGGAGGGTGCAGGCTGCTCCTCCCACTGCCCTGCACTCTGACACAACCCCTACTAGTGAGAGTTAAGAGCTGCTTGTGTTGGAGAGCATATTTTAGACCCACAACTCATTGGGGATTAGCCAAACTTTTCTCCATTCTCTTATTTCTCATAATAAATAGATCAAATTGATCTATTTATCCAGCACTAAGACCAGATTGAATAAAAACTGGCTTTGGACCATCTGAATGTGGAGCAAGTATTGAAAAATTGAATTTTTCCTATATTCCCCACTGAAGCTTCAACAGCCAAAGACCTAAAAGAGGTTTTTGTATGAAACTTGACTTTCCTGCACAAATAAGCCCCAATGAAAAAGTAGATGGGCCAAGTGCTGTAAGACTTCAAAATGACACATGCTGTAAATAGAGCATCATGAATAATTTTGGTCAGATCCTTTCATCCAACTCCACCTATAAAACAGTTTGCAGCAGCTCCTCCTGTAATTTCTGCAAATGGACCCCAGGTAAAATCCCACATCCCTGGCCCAAGGATGCCGTTTGGCCTTGAAACACAATTTAAAGTCTCTTGTTGATGGACTACCCTAAATTTTCAGTGCTACTGTGGGACTCTGAGCCTCAACCTCCTTCATGGGGGAGGCTTCTGAGCAGAGCTGGTGTCTCCAGGCAGCCAAGGCCCAGCCCATCCCACATTTCCATAAAATGCATAACTTGAAACCCCCTGTCTCCATCCTGCACAGAAAGAAAGCCAGACCAAAGCTAGCAATAGAAATTATGAGTAACATTCAGGAAGGATCCCATGCTTCCACATCAACTGAACTGCCAAGAAAAGTTTCAGTTCCACTTTTTTTTGATCTTAGAAACAATTCAGACATTTAACTGTGCCATCAGATGAGGCAGGAGTCATTTATAGAAGAAAGCTCTAAGTGGCCTTGACACACAAATAGAGTCAATTAACCTGCAAAGAGAAGTCAGGGGAACAGACTGATGAAAAAGCAGCAGTTACATAATTTGTCCTGGGCTCAGTCTGTTCTCAAAGTCAGCAGCTTGTCCTACAGAGCAGTGTCTGCTCAGCCTCCCCTGGCCACCACTCCTGTCCCAAGCAGCTCTACTGCACCCACATCCCCTGAAACACATTCTCAAACTCCCAATCCTAATCCTTCTCCCAAGTGCCAAAACTCAAATTCTTAAACTCCTTTGGGAAAACAGCCAAGGATCCCTCCCCTGCTGAGAGGGGACTCCCTCGTGCTGGCACCTGGCTGCACCATCCAGGCTCACCCGTCACAGCCACTGACACTTATATATCACAGGGGTAGTTACATCCTTGGGGCAGTTACATCACAAAGGCAGTTATGCACACCCTGGGGGCAGTTACTCACATCACAAGGGCAGTTATTCACACCCTGGGGGCAGTTACTCACATCACAAGGGCAGTTACTCACATCACAAAGGCAGTTATTCACACCCTGTGGGCAGTTACTCACATCACAAGGGCAGTTACTCACATCACAAGGGCAGTTATTCACATTGGGGCAATTACTCACATCCTCGGGGCTCCAATGCTGTCCTCTGCCTCCTGTGAGCTGGGTGACGTTGTGGGCTGGCACAGCCACGTGTCCTGGCCCGGTGCCTCCAGCTTTAAGCCTTGGTGGAGCACGTGGTGACCTGAGGCAGCTGAGGGGTGAAAGCCCCTCTGATGCAGCGCTATTGGTAACAAGGTGGTGACCACGGTGGCCTCACTGCTGAGCAGTTTTCTTAGGTCTAAATCTATACAACGTTACAGAAAGCACAAACAAGCTCATCAAGAAGCAATTTTCTCTTGCAGCAGCCCAGACCCAGCTCAGCCAGGGTGGCTCCAGACCATGGTGAGAGGCAGCCCCAGTTTGTGCTGGCTGGGCAGCCCGGGACAAGCTGGGCACTGGAAGAGAGCTGGGGAATCCAGGCTGCTGCCAAAGGGGAGCTCACTGCTGTATTATTGCACTGGGACATTCAAAATGGCATCTGACACGAATGCTGAAAGAGAAAAATTAACACACACAGCACTGTTCTACAAAAGCTGCAGGCCTTTGAATGGGAGTTGATTCATTCTTCATGGTTATCTTCAAATGCACAGCTCTGATCTCCTCTCTAATCGCATCACAGACAGGGTCAGAAAGGAAGCATGGAAAAACACAAGCCAAGCAGACCACATCACATGTGTCTCCAAAGGTCTAAGGCACGAGAGAAACCAAAAGGCAGCATCTGGAAAGTTTTACTTTTTATTTTTCTAAAATACAAATGTCTGTCTTGTGTTAGTAACTTTATTATGATAGGCCAAATGCATCCAGTAAAAAGGAGGCACTGGCTACAGAATTCAAAATACTGAAGGTATTTTCTGGAAAGAAATTTATTCTGTTGATCTACACTTCAGATATAACATTGATTCAAATTCATTAGTTATTATTTTTACATCAGAATCTTTGAAGTTTGGGACTAATAAACTGGAACTCGAAAAGTTTTTAAAGTAAACTCCTATTAATGTGTAGATATGGATCCATAAAAAACATAACCAAGAATTTTATACACTTTATTAAAAGATCAAAAAATAAACAATAACAATATAGAAGTAACATACTAAAATGAGTAGCATTATGCACATTTCTAAAGCACGTACAAGCACTACAGCAATATAATGTGGCAAAAAGAAACATAAATTCAAAGCGTACACCCTGTTGGTAGCAGTTGAGGGAATGAACTATCCTGTTATGGAACTGAAATACTGCATTAACCTACGCCTGTCTGGATCCAATGATATTTTAATTTCTTACAATTCCACAGGGCTAAGTGTAATCATTTGTATATATTTTCTAAACTATTCCATTAAATTGATATCTAATGTTTCCCTTACATTGTTTTACCAGAAATGCCTATGAAAAGAAGAATGTGCTTCAAAGATCTACTTTACACAGTACAGTATAAATGTTTTTATATATTTAAATTAAAAATTGACAATTTAGGAGAACATTCTCTCTTTGATTTTAGTGATTGCCTAAAATACAATTCTCTATTTATAAAAAAAAATAGTGATTTTTTTGTCAGGTGATGTAATAAAGGGTGAGGAGTCGGTTCATTTTCATGATCTAAAAAAAAGAAATTAAAACAAAGCTAATTGGAAAGAAAAAAAAAATCCCATAATCCAATCTAAGAATGGTCTTATCATCCCCTCATCTGCTAGGATACAAAAGCCATGGCAACAAAATCATTTGGCTTCCACCACTATCAAATAGCATCTGTGTACAGTAATAAAGAACTGGAACCTTGTAATTCGGTGTCAGGTAATTCTCTCTGTTGTGTGTTTGGAAAAATAACTTCATTTTATTTAACAGTTGTGTTATTTTGCATGTTTAAATATCTCCTTTGAGAGGCATATAGAGTTATTTTTGATGATAGAGGATGTCAGTAAAGATCACTAGCAAAGATTTTAGCAGTGTTGTCATGATCATGCTCATACCCCGACAAAGTTTGACCAGCTATGATTCATTTCACATAGTGCAAAATATTTTTTCTCTCATAATCCTAGAAATGAGAAAGAACTTGATTATAGAAACTGATGATGGCAAAGGGAAGCCGTAATCATGTGGTGGCTTGAACTAGCTGATTATTTTGTATTAAAATCTAGGTTATTACATAACACCACAGAGAGAAGCAACATCTGATTTTTCCTCATTTTAAAGACCCTGGGGCTGTTCCAATTCAGCAAACCACCACTTGCACAGCCCTGTGGTGCAGAGTGGGCTGGCTGGGCACACACTGGCATTGCCAGGGGTCAGGAATGCTGGCCAAGGAACAGCTCTTGTGCTTGGCAGCAGCAGCTCAGCCCCCAGCCCTGGGGCATCCAGCAAAGGGTGACAGTCACATCGGATGCCACCTCCCACCAGTTCTGCTCTGGAGGACTTGCCCCTCACTGCTTGAGTCAGGACCAGACTCATGGCAAAACCAGTTACTTTTCTGAAGCAAAACTGGGGCTTGGGTTTTGCAGAAAAAAAAAAGTACATTAAAAAAAATCCAACAAAAGCTGAAACTTGTTCCAATCAAGAATAAATGGGTCAACACAGGCACTTAAGCTGCTCCAAAATCCCCCAGCACTGCAGAATCCCAGCAGTACCAACACAACCAGGAGCAAGAGGCTGCTCACTGAGGACCCACAGCTTTGCTCTCCTTTGGTAGCAACTCAAAGGGGCTTGTTAGTCCCAGCCTGGAGCACCCAGCTGGCCACACTGCCACCAGCCTCCACCTCCCTGTCCCAGCAGCACTACCTTGTGCCTCTCAAATCACACCAAGGCTGTCACACAGCAGAAAGAACTGGTCCCAGGCAATCCCAACCCATCCCTGCTCATCTATGGTTCACCAGCTCCTTCCGTTTTGTTACTTTGCCCCAAAAGGTTAAAAAAAAAATAAAAATCAAGAAGTTGTGACATTTCAAATTCACTCTGGGATTTAAAACACTCACCACAATGACAGTTACCTCCCACAGATAAACACTTCAAGACAGAAATAGGATTAGGTGCTAGGAAAAATGTGTGTGTGCTGCCATGGACCTACCAGTCCTAATAGGATTCACCGAGAACACAACCTATCAGAAACATGACCTGGGGTGCGTTTGAAAATGTAGGCTGATTAAAAAAAGTAATTTGAATCTTTGCTAGTGACCTTACTAATTAATTCCACACCGTTTCCCATTCTCTGTGCTGCAGGTTGGAGCTGACCTGTTATCAGTCTGCTGTATAATAAGCTATGGCAAACTACAAAGCTTTTACAACAGCAAAGCAACATCATGCTTTCAGATAAGTTTTATAGCAAAAAACTCCTCCTTTTCAAAGCCTTAGTAATACCTATCTCTTTTACAAACTTTTCCTGTATTATTACAGACTTTTTATATTCAAAATAAGTTCCAAGGATTTCTTTCGTGGACTATGTACATAAGTGCAAAAAAGGTGTGTCTCACACATTCGTACACTAACTGAATCAGTTTAACTGCAGCATATTTGTATCTTCAACACTGTTATGGGGTCATTCCACAATATTTTTTTCTTATGTACAGTTTTTGCTAATATAAATTAGTATTAAAATAGTTATATGCTTAATTATTTAGCCCTGATCGTAACGTAATCATGTGAGTGTTCAATTTCTGGAGAAAAGAAAATTGCAGGCAAAGCTACAGTACTGAAACTGATTAATTCTGAATTGCCACCGTGTGAATGGATGTGAAATGAAAGCAAGACCGGTCACTACGCTGTAAATACAGGCTGCCGTGTTTCCCAAGTGAAAATACTGTGGAATAACCCTTGCCACACAACAATTTCTACAAGCTATAAAACCTGACTCTAAATCCATGTGTTGTAAACTTCTTGACTGAAAGAGTGACCTTAAAGACACAAATTCAGCGTTCACATGGGACTTTGGGATTTTAAAAATATTCAATCATATCTTTATCTGACAGTATCGAACTGTACCTTTAACAAGCTCATACTGTTACACATCACTTTTAATTTACATGTGAAAATTTCACAAATAATGTATACAAAGGTAGCCATGTTGTAGTTTTGTTGCCATAGCAACAACAACTTAATATAATTAGTTAACAATGAATCTATCATTGTAGGAGTTACATACAAAGTTAATTTTGTTCTTAAACTGTAAACTATACAAACTAGTTATGGACTGTATTCTATACCTTACCATGCTTCAGTGTTGGTTTAGAATATAACTAAATGGGCTGAATACATGTATTAAAAATTTTAAACTTTCTCTAACTCTCCTTCAAAATTAAATTCATTAGTTACTAAAGATATCAAAAAAAGCAATAATGAAAACCTTAAAAACTAATGGTAGAGAAATGAAAATATATGACATGAATTAATGCGTTGTAGCCTAGTAACAATGAGTTGTAGCTCTATTTACATTTGGATTAGGCTATCAACTATTTTTTTTTAAAGTTATTACAGTCTTTAACATACAGTATATACTCTAAGGCCTTCAACAGGCACATGGTAAAATCAGGTCAATATCAAACTAAATCCATTCAACAGGAATGGGAAATTAGATTTTCCTCATAAATTTCACCTTTTTCAATTTTCATGTCTGTGAAATGTACAAGGGATAAACAAAACGAGGACTCCAGTTTCTCAATCCTTGTGTACCCGGCGTGTCCTAGAGCTACTCCTACCGCGTGCCAGCGCCAGCCCCGGCCGGGCCAGGGGACGTCACCGTGTCCTGCTCCGGCCACCTGTGCCACCGAGGTGCCCCCGGCTGCGGTGCCAGCCCCGCGGGGTCCCCGCTGCAGGGGACAGCGGGAGGAGCAGCGGGAGGAGCAGCGGGACCCCAGCCCAGCCCCAGCACCGCGGCGGCCGCGGGAGAAGCGCGTCGGGAACTGGCGCGGGCTGCCCGGGGAGGTAACGGCTTCTAGAACGTTGCGATGCAAAAATACACAGTCAAAAATCATCAGCTAAAAATTTCCAACTAAAAAACACGACTGATTGTGAAATAATGTTCCAAATTACTAAAAACACTGTATTTAACAAAAATAATCTTAATAGTTTTATGAATCCATTTTATTTTAAATCCCTCTTTTATTGTCTGCTTATGTTACAGTTTAGTAGTAGTACTTTTTATTGAAACTACTAACAACCTTTTTTCGTGAAAATGATCAATCTCAGCTTTCATTTTCCCTCTGCATGACCCGTTTTATCCAAGTTTCAGCATTTCTTGCATATTGTTTGCATAAGGCTGAGAGAAATGGACAAAGAGAAATAACTTTGGATAAATAAAAAATATAGGTTCATGGAAAGTGGGAAGCTTATAAAAATGTCACTAAAATTATATTGATTTAAACAAACTTACATACATCTCTTGTCAAATAAAGGATGATATTCATGCTTTTATGACATTTGTTTAGAGTCACTAACTAGCTCGGTGACTTTGTAATAGTCTATTTAGGAAATTTATAGTCTGGCGACTGTTTTTTTTTCTTTTCTTTCTTGAACAAAGAAAATTAGAGCAAGTCATTGCACAACTAGTTTAAATAGTGCTACCTCAAAATGGCATTTTTGCCGAGATTGTTTTGAATTTGGTGAAGTTTAGTGCTTCAAGCTTTCCTTTCCTTAAACTCATTTACAAATTAACTCTAAATTTGCCAGCAATATATAAACTGTTGTGGCACCTAATATAACTACCCTGAACATCCCTCATTGGACCTCTTTAATAAAAAATAATCCTTAAACGCCTTTTTTTTTTCAGTGCTTTAAATGTGACATGAAAACAGCTGTATTCTAGGTTTACATTCTATGCACATCTATGCCAGATGTTTAAGTCGATAAATAAAATAGGAGGTTACATCAAAGTTTCAAGATATACAAAAATCCATTTAGCACTGAAAAAATTTCAACCTCCTTGAACTCATAAAGCCATACAAGCTTGAATGCATCCTTTCTGGCTTAAGAAGATCAGCTCTGTTCTTTGTTGAGGCACTGGCACAGGTTGTGCAAAACCCATTTTTGAAACACAAATAATTTCAAACAGGAAGTACTCAAATCCACTTTTTCCACTAACAATGTTATGGTTTCGGGAAACAGAAACACAGTGGTGAAAAGAACAGGTATGTGGTCACCAATACAAATGAGAGTCACTGATTTCACCCCTCTGCTTGTGAGCACAGATGGCTGGGGAACATCCACAGACACAAGCGACTGTCAAAACTCAGGGTCCATAAAGGAGGTCTTGGGGGGATGTTTTTTCCCCCTTTCTATCAGGGTTTGGTTCAAAGTCTGCTGAATTGAACAAAAAGATTCCTCAAAGGCTTTTTGAGCTGGGCTCCTCAAAGATTCATGCTATGAGTGAGTCTCCATGGGCAGATGGTCAGAGCCTGCCCTGGGCTCACAGGCTGCGCCCTGGGTGTGCCACCATCCCTTGTGGCCCATGGAGACACACATCCGGCAAACTGTCTGTGCTCAAACTGCAGGAGGGGGAACAAGGAATATCTAACCAAGGCCAAGGAACTGGGAAAAGAGAAGAAAATCTGGTGTCTGAATTTGGCACTCTACAGGACCACTCTGAGCTCGGGGTGGTCGCCCCTCCAGACACTGTGAGCTGGCCTCTTGCCTGATTCTCTTTCTCCCTGTGTGGAGTTTGTGGATTTACGGCAGCAAATCCACCTCTTCAACAATGCCAATGATACTGTAGAGCTATGATGGGGATGGATTTGGCGGTATCCTCAACCAAAATGCATTTCTGCAGCCAGATTGTTCAGCAACGCAGCATAACGACAGGCGGGGCTGTCCAGGGTGCACGGGCTGAAATGGTTTTATTCGTGCGTATGAAAAGGAGGTATTGAGAACTAGCCCTTGTTGTGCAACAAACATTGCTCTTGATCAAGTAGAAGGTGCCAAAATAAATCCACTGACCGACAGGAACTCCATTAAGACAAATGTTTATCTTCAGCAGAAAGCTTACGCTGAGCTTTTTGCTGCTTTGTTACTGCTGTGTTTGCTTTAAAGGGCCAGAGATCACAGGGATGGGGGAAATAATCACCCGCTTATGGAAAATGGTGATTAAATAAATGGGGCATGCTGACAAAATTTCAACAAGAGACACAAATAAGATTTCAGGCCAAAATGTTTCAGCATGCTTGGTGGAGACAAGCCCCAGGGCTCGGTGCAACCCAGCCTGGGCTGAGCCACGGCCCCGGGCCCTCCCAAGCCACGGCTGGCACCTGCTCCTCTCCAATGCAATGAGCTTTTGCCCAACTGAAGCTGTCTCACTCTACCACCATTTTTTTGTTGTTTGTTTCAACTGCACCATGAGAACAGCGAGAGAGATTGTGCGCCGTTTGCAGCTGAGAATGCACTTCAATGGACAACAGAGCTGCAGAAATCCCTTGATGCTTACCCCTGTCTGAGCAAATTGTTCCTGTCCCCTTACAGAGCCTGGGCTTTTGTGTTTGTTTTTTTTTTTTTTTCCCCAAAAGTTTCCAGAATCAGCTCATTGTATTGAAAGAAGAACCCTGAACTGGACTAAAATGATAGCTGTCTTTTCACATCACTTGTACTAAAAATTTGGAGACTATCTGAAGGCAAGTTTCAAATGATAAAAAGAGCATTTAACATAAGCAAGTTTAGCTGACATTAACAGCAAAATCCAGCAAAGGGCAGAACATTCTGTGTCGTGTTTTTCAAGCACATAATTCCTGTTTCCCACAATAACATTTTTAGTAAAAAACAAACAAAACCCCATAAAACCTACAGTATATGAAAACTTAAGACATAACAATAATGAAAAAATGGTATTGAGTATACTTGATAATGATGTACACTTTAAAATCAATAGACTATGATGTAAACAAAACAGTAAGATAACACTTTAAAAACAAGACAAACATTTATCCATCGATAGTATACAGTAAACCAACAGTCCGCTGTGCAGATGCACTTATCATGATGGTAGTCATAAAATGATTAAGTGTGTTAAAGTAATGTGTTATAAAAGTCTATTATAATTTCCTACTTGTATATCTCATATAACAGAGCGCTGTTTGTTAATTGTTTCTATAGTGCTTTTTTTTTCTTTTTTTTTTTTGACATTCCCATTGATCAGTTTTTGGTTAACATGTAGGCTGCAACAGGCTTACTGTAGAGGTGGTAGAGAATGATAGAGGGAAGAGGGGAATATATACAGAAAGGCCATGCGCAGCTTCCCACCAAGAAGTCCTGGTGCTCCATAATTTTACTGTTCAGAATTTCAACATGGTCTGCTGCAGGGGAAAGAAAAAAACAACAAAGAAATAGTGAGAAGTTAATACATCTATATTTTAAAAGTCATTCTAATACATTTACATTCTGAATGTGTTGCCCAAGAAGTTGTCATTAGTGTGTTGCAGACAGACATTTTATTCCAATAATTTTCTGATGTAGGGAGAAATTGCCAATAACATACTTGGCATGCTCTTAAATCTGCACTTCTCTCTCTTTCACACAGTGACAGGGCAAATAGTGAAAGAGGGAGGTGAACAAGTAATAGTCTTGATGTTTGGATGGGATGCCAAGTAGAGGGTGCCTAAGGAGAGGGCCCAAGGAATCCCTGATCTGTGTTAGCTCTTGTTTCCTTTAGACAGTCACATTAAATCTGATCCTAAGGATTTAGGCAACTGAGCCCGGAGATAAAACACTGACACAGAAATTCTGTGCTCAGGGGACCTTCTTCTGGGAGCAAATTGCCTTTTTCTAATGTACTCATGAAAATCCTCTACTGAAGGACCCAACAACTTATCTCCTGCAGGGCTAGACCAATCAGCCTGGCTACACACTACTTCAACCATGGAGGAAAAGAAAAACATCTGTCAGAGCAGCAAGGGTTTCAGTTACCAAAGTCCCACTGAGGGAAAGTCTCCTGAAAAAATGCTGAAAACATTCAAGATGAAGCTCTGCCAATCAAATTATCTCCTTATTGGGTGGAACAGGCTGTTTTACACATGTTATGGAAATGGGTTAACATGTCATGTCTGTCTGTCATTTGGAACAGCAGTACAGTCTAAGCTGAACATTTTCAATAACGTCGACAAGCCTGGTGTCACCCCTCATGAACAGGATCCACAGCCACAGTTAGCAGGTCATTTATACATATGGTATTTAATTAAGGTCAGCAGAGATAAGGGCCACCACTGAGAAAGTAGCTTCTGTTGATTGCTTATAGATATCATTACTGAATTGCTTGCTAAATTAATTTCCAGTATTTAAGGACTTGTCTGTAATATCTGACCAAAGGAAGACATGGGTTTGCATATCTGCATAAACTAAATGGCTGCTTTGACAAAGACCTCTTGTTGAATTGGCTGAACTCTCTTGAGGTAAAAAAACACAGTCAAGAACTGAAACTACCCAGAGATTTTAGCTCATGAACATCAGCTAAAATTCACAAAGAAAAGCAATGGAAAAATGACACTGCTGCTATGGCTGTGAAATAGTACTCTGTAACTCCAAGGACAAATTCCTCCATCACTCCACTCAGAGAAAACTATCATCTTATGGAAGCCCAGGATCTGCAGGTGGGGTGAAGACCATGTTGCTCATGACATTCATTCCGATCTCCAAGCCGCCATGAGCCAGGCCCTCTCTGCAGCTGACCAGCAGAGTTCTGCCCAGACCAAGCCAGCCTTGCAGATGCACAGCAGCTGCTGCTGACCCAATCCTGCTTACCCCAGGAAAGAAAATATGTCACTAACAGCAAAACAGAAATTACACCTTTTCAGCTGACTCATTACCAGAGCAGTCTTTGCCATCAACACTGCAAATCCCTGAGGCATCTGCAGGCAGCTGGGAGCTGTGCAGAGCAAGAGCAACCTGTAAACAGAGCCATGGGACTGGGGGGATGCACAGGTACTTGAGACACAGGAAACTTGTTCTAAACCACAGGGCTGGTCTGTGTGTGTGCTGCAGCAGCTGAATTCCTGTTGAGTCAGCAGAGCATGAAGCCAATGTGGTCCCGTGGGCTCAGTCCCTCTGTCTGAGCCAGCCCTGTGCTTAGGGGATGCAGTGCCCATGTACAAATCAATTCACCATAAAGACAAATACCAAAAAGAACTTACTGTTCTATCGGGAACTTCTACATCTGTGAAACAAACATGCTGCTACTCAGTTCATCTACTGATAACTGGGATATCTACAGCAAAAAAAACAAAGAACACAACACATTAAAACATTGCTTTGAGATCAGGCTATTCATTCTGTCTTCAGCATCAGATTAATATGTACATCAGTGTCTTAAAAAACAGGATCCACTCCCAAGTCTTTATTTTGCTACACTTAAAGTACAATGTAGCTGCACCACTACTAATGCCTTGTGGAGTACCTGGTGATTGTACTGGGATTTTAACTCCATAGACTACAAGTAAAACAGAAATGCCCTGAAACTATCTGGCTCAAACAGGACTCACACAGCCACAGAGCAACGCTGCACAGCAATTTCTGCTTTCCTCTCATGACCAATACAAGTCTGAGTAAGACCTGCTCTACCTGAAAATAACAACAAAGCACAGAGAAAAGACTGGCAATTCCTACTGCAAGCAGTAAAACACTGCCTAGGACTTATGCAGGCAAAACTCCTACTGAAATCCTCATGACCTCACACCAGCAAAAGCCTAGAGGATGCCCCCAGAGATATTACTGCTATTCAGCATGGATAACAGCCTCCTACAGAGCAAAGTGACACCCCGGTTTCTTTGCAATAGCTCTAAACCTGAGAGCATGACAAATAAAAATGCTAAAATTAGTCCTGGGGGAAAATTTTTTTGAAAAGTGTTTGAAATGTCTCTGGTCTAACTGGGAGAAGTTGTGTCACACCAAATTATCAGGACGCATCACTAGGACAGGTTGTGCATATACAGTTCAGGACTGGTGCAGAAGCAGCCATCACACTCAGTATCTTCAGAGGAAAGTTTTGGAGAGAATTATGGCTTGGCACACATGCATGGAATCCTGTACACTTATGGCAGTGCTACAATGGCACGTACTGCACATCCAGAGTCCTCTCTGTAGGGATGGGTGACATGCTATTGGCACAAAAAAAACTTCACACTTCACAGTCTCACCCCCGATTTTTGGTTTTTTGGGGATTTTTTGGTAGTTTTCAGAGTCCAATTTTGTGGTGGTGGGGGAAGCCACTTTACATTTCCACTTCCACTTTCCAGTCCAGAGAGAACAAGCCAAAATACCACAGGGAAGGATGCTCGGGGTGGTATTTCTGCTTGAGACTGAAAGCAGAAGCGCTGCAGGTCTTGCGTGACTCTACACTCGGCAGATTCACGGCCCGTTGTGTTTTGAGGAGCCGGGGGGAGGTGTGGTTTTGGAGGAGAGCCCGCGGCCCTGCCAATCGCCCATCCCTACGCTCCGGCCGGGCAGGCGGCGGGAGCGGCCCCTCTCCATCCCCGGCCTCACGCTCGCACACACGCACACGCTGCCTCTGCGGGACGGACCCCGCACGGGATCCAGCCCTCGCCCGGTCCTCAAGATCTGAACACGTGAAAGAAAGCCATTGAAAGGGCCAAACCTGATTGGCGGTAGCTGTTGCAGCGAAGGGGACGCTGGTGGCAGGAGTTGTTGCTGCAGACACAGTGGTGGGCGTAGCACCGTGCATCATGGGCACTTTCGGAAGGGAACCATGGAAGCGACATACAGGAGGGTGGAGCGTATATATATTTTGTTTGTTTGGTTGGTTTTATGTAACCATGGCAACATGTGGTGGATTTGGGGGCGTGGCAGGAATCACAGCAACAAGCCATGTGACATCGTCATGAAGGACACATCGGGGCGCAGCATGCAATCACAGTGCAAAGCAAGACAGCGTTGGGAAAAAAAATAAACAAGAGAGAAGGGGAAAAGCCAATTACAATTATAATTAAGGAAAAAACCAAAACATTCTCAACACTTAGTACATTTATAAGCAGAACAATGATGTATTAGACTCCGAGGGCCAAATTTCCAAAGGGGGGAGAGGATGGGTGTGCTAGCAAAAGCCCACGTCAGCTCGCACCCGTGGGGAGTTAGACACAGCCAGTGCACGTTCCTTTGGGTGGGGACATTTTGGCAAGCGCACCCTCCCGCCCGCCTGGGAAAGCTTGTCCCCTTCCCTCCCCACCCTGTCCCCGCCAGCAACCAGAGGTACATGATGCACTTTGCAGCGGCTGCCGCAGCCCTTTCACCAGGTTTTCTCGCCTCTCTCTAGCAGGGACAATGTTTTGGCACGGGACAGAGCTGGAGGCACGGCAAACGAGCGGCTGGCAGACTGAGCTCTCTCCGTACAAATTCAGCATGCTCCCTTTCCACCCTAATTCTATAGGATTTGGCAAAACTCCCCTCTTGCAGGGTGGGGGGATGGAGAGGGGAAGGGACAGAGAGAGGAAAAATACACAAATGCATCTGAACAGCTACAATTTGCAGGAAGAGCATCCGAAAGGACAACACGGCAGCAGGGAGCTTGGCAGCCTCCTGAAGCTGCATGTCCCGCAGAGCACAGTGCTGGAAGGGATGCTCTGGTGCACACACGGGCATCCCCCACACCCGAGGGGGATTTGTGGGGTCGAGGAGCCCACAGGAAGGCCCAGCCATCCCCACAAACATGCGGTGGGGAAGCAGACTTGCCTTCCCCTCCATCCCAGCAGCCACGGCCAGCCCCAGCAGGGAAGGAGCGTGTGCCTGTGGCTGGGAACGCTCCGACCATGAGATGTTGAACGTGTGGGTTGGGGTTTCCTACAGGCAGAGGTGCATTTGAGGGACTCAGCTCCCCATCATGCAAGCAATGTGTCCTCCCTGTACTATAGGGATAAGGCAGGTTCAAGAGCAGAGTGTTTAGCCATTCATGCCAGAGCTTCCAGACCTGCTCTTGGAAAGCCTTGCACCCCCCCAGGGCTCCTGCCTCTCTCCCTGTGGCTAAAGCAGGCACACACCTGGATGCTGGTAGTCTTGCATAACCTTGGCAGCAGGATGAAAGCTCAGCTTTCACCCGCCCTGCTGTGCCCAGCAGCTGTAGACAAGAGGGGAAGGTCCTCAAAGGCCTGCAGAGGTTTCATCAAGACCCAGATGCTGAGCCTGAAGAGAGTGGATCCCTGCAGCACTAATGAGCACATACTCACTGCCTCCCTTTATCCCGCATGCACCTGCAGTGGTACCTCCCTATGATCTCCTGTACCTGCACACCTAACGCTGTCCTACAGAGATGACTCTCCAGCCAGTCCATGGTCCAAACCCTGCTTCTCTTGCTGTACAAGCAGCACCCTGCTCTGGCAGAGGGGCTGACCCCAGATGTGCTCCTCCTTAGCACCTTGTTAAACCAGTCTCCTAAAATATCCTCAGGACAACTAAAAATCCAAACTTAAGTCCACCTGTTGCTTGATACAAAATAGAACAAAAATAAGCCAACAGGATCCTCCCACTTCTATTTCCTTGTGTCAGATGACTTAAATGGGTTGTAAAGACATTTAAGTGACATATTCTTGTCTCTGAAGAGGAACTAAATAGGGGTGGGAACACATCACCTTGGATTCTCTTATTGTAAGTCACATGAAACACTGCACTGCACAGAAATTAAAAGGGATACAACCATTTAAGCCTCAAAGAAGACAGCAGATAGACAGTCACACCACTCAGCCACCCAGGTTCTCACTGATGCATACTAACTTGCAGTCTCTTTCAGATTAGGAAAAGTTGAGAAGTTTGTGTAGAAAAACCTACCAACGCTTGCAGTGGGTGTCATGCACAGAACTGACCCTGCACACCATGCATTGAAGCGTGGAAAGATGAACAAAAGGGATATTTCATTAGTGAAGCTTCAGTGTTAGATATCACTTTAACTAAAAAGCAGGTATTCTCTTTGCAGCATTCAGTATTTAAGCACATGCAACCAGATTCTGCATATTGGTACATCAATAGTTTAAACTCAGTTTAAAGAGATCATAGCAAACCAAATTAATTCTTTAATTCTTGGGTAGTAGGGAAAAAACTCCTCCTACCTTGGTATTAAATTATATGATTGATCCCAGAAAACAGGGTTGTTTGGGATTTTTTGGATATTGGGTATGCTGATTTCTTTCTGAGCGTGTCAACAGAAAACAAATTGCCCTTAGAAGAATGTCACACTCATGTTAAAATTGACTTTCCAAAAGCAATTCACTCCCGCAACCAGGGACCGTGATTCAAAGCCTCTAGTTTAAGCTGAAAGAGGCATTTATTTTTCTGGACTCGAAAAAATTGCAGTGGTGATGCCATTTTCAAGAGACAGCCTGACTCCCCCCTGCCATGGCAACCCATGATGCTGATCTCTCAACAACTGAACAGGAGATACTAAGAAAAGCAACAGCTCCCTTCCCCTCCCCACAGCGAGAGCTGTGACGTGCCACCTCTCTGCTTTTCTTCCTGAGCACTGCCAAGGCTGAGCCCAGAGCTGGAGCCTGATGTGCAACATAAATTCATCACAGACCTGTCCTCTGATTGGAAATTTGCTGCTCTGCCCAGCATTACTGTCTTCAGACAGAGCAGGTGCCAGTAAGCAGTCCTGTTATGCATGAGCCCTGTGTGTAATTTCATTGCTGTGAGCCCGGTACCAGCAGAGTGAGGGCTGAGCACAGCTGATTTATGGTGCTCCATCAGAAATGCCTGTCCTTATGTCAACTTTGGCGACTGTGACCTTGAGGAGGAGCAGTGTGTAGCCAGCTGGGGACTTGGCATTCCCCAGGGTGTCCATTTTTCCTGAAGAAGTATTTCACCTGGCACCTGCCAGAGCTGTGCTAAGGTCAGCTCAGCCCAGCCTTTCCAAGGTTTTGCAGAGCACAAGGTAAAAGGCTACTACTCCATCTCTGCATGAGATTCTGCTTCCCTGGAAGAACATCTTGGTAGCTGCTGAGTTCTGAGTGTTTCCAAGGGCTCTGATAACAGAAAGGCCACATGAGCACAAGGTTTAGGTCCCTGCTCACTGGACCTACACTCCACCTTGCTCTCAGGACCAGATTGTCTCTAAAGCTTTTCCCCTGACCCCAAAGAAAACAGTGCCAAGGTGCAAGTCCACTGTGTTTTTACCTCTAGGGGTCAGCCCACAGAAACACTCTGTGTATTTTTGTACAAGTAAATACAGCATTAAACATTAAAAACTCAGGGCATTAATTTTCCTATGATACTCTGAATGGTAATAATGATACTAAAATATGAGCTATCTGGAATATTCCTAATTCAGCCACTTTATAATGCTTTCCACTCCAAGCAGGTTTTGTTTTCCATTTGGCTGCAGTTAATTGGCCAGTCAGAAGACAGTCACATCTGCCACATTAAAATTTCCAGTTCTATAAGAATTACTGAACTGCATCTTTCAATTTAACTCTGAGACCTTAAAGGTACAATAAAAGCTGGGAGTTAAATTGCTTTTAAAAAGCTTAGGGTATTGTACTGGTCAAAAGACAAGGAAGAGGGAAATATATGCCTTTAAAGAGGATTATATAATTTGTATTTACTAAAGACTAACCATTCCCTCTATAAACATCACAGCTGCTGCAATATGTAGGTCAGGGAGATACAAGCTCAGGGAGGTGCCTACAGCCTCAAAAGAGCAGCCATAGAGGTCTATAGACATTTTAACATGAGTCCAAAAGAGTACTGCACAAGAGTCAAAGAATTAATTTGGGATTAACCAGTTGAACCATAAGGAGGAAAAACAGAAAGTATGAATTCAAGAAACATGCAGACATTTTTCTTAGTTTGACTGCTTAAAAAAAACCCCAAACCACACAAAAAGGGCTAAGAAGGATCTTTACATGTGAAAAGCTCTAAATTGTAGGTGGTGAAGGGAAAAAAATCAAACAACAGATGTTAATTTTTCATCCATTTTTAACATGAAACTACACACCAATATTCTTTTGCTAAAGACTCTTACAAAACTGCTCATTAGCTGAATGCCAAGGTCATAAAATAAACAACCATGATGATGGGAAAACAAGGAGACACTTACCTGTAGGGATGAATGTAGGCTGTTGCAACTGCATGTTGGCTAGAGCCTGTTGGTAGTGGAAAACGCTTGGGTTAAAGACTGTGGTGGCACCATTGTTTTTTTCAAGTGCTGGCCTCTTTGGTAAAGGTTGAAGTGCACCAGGCGGCAGGGCCTGTGGATAAGGGAGTCATTAAAGACAAGTGGAGTAAATAAAGGGGCCCAGATGTAGGTCAAGCATGCAATAAATAACAGGGGGTCTTGGCTGCAAATCACCTGCAACTCTATCAACTTAGCGAAACAGGAAAGAGAAGAGCAGCTAAGTCACAGTACGAGTAGGAGGTGAAACAACAGCTTCACTAGGTAAGCAGTTAGTAAATGCACCAGGAGGAGGGGCAGAGTCCAGAAAGAGGAGGGATGCTAAGGAGCTTTTGAGCAGGACTAACTTGGGTACAGAGGGAGAAAAAAACACCGGGAAAAGAAAGGGGAGAGGTGATCACCTGGACAGGATGCTACAAAGAGCAGTTGCAGGCAACAAGCATTAAAAACCCCAAAACAAACAGGAAAAATATAGTAGGTGACTATTTAAAACCCAAGAAGATTAGCATAAGCAACGAATGCCATGGAAAAAAAACAGGATGCTTGCCTCTGGTTCAACACCTGCCTACATGTATGTGTGCATGTGTGGAAGCGTGTGCGCTGTGCAGCCAACCCATGTGTCCAGATGGTAAAGCTGTAGCTGTTGCCAATTACACACAGACCTTTACATTCAAAGTAAAATGCATTTCCACTTGTTAGTAGAGAGGCTGAGCAACATGGTCAAGACCAGGCCTGATTCTCCACCGCTCACACCAGAGGCACAGCCCACCACCAGCAGATTTGGACCAGATCCCACTTTATAGAAGGTGGCCTCCATCAGTCAAATACTGCTCACTCATTATTAACAGTGGAAAAAGCCATTGACAAATCCCTTCTTTTCATTCTATCACACCACCGGGCTTCTTCCAGCCCGTCAAACCTGTTTCATGATCAGACTTGGTAAAAAGCATTAACCCAACTCAGGAACTTTTCTCAGTGAGTTACTCATCATTCATCCAAGCATGTCTCAACAGCAAAGTAGTATGTCAGGTTCTTAAGAGACAGGAATGTTTCTAATGATTTACAGCTTTTCATTGTACCCAAGTAAGAAACCACATTTTTTTCTCCACATTGTGATAGAAAAGGGTCCTTTTTAATTATGCCCCACAGTCCTTTTGCACGTAACACTCCCATTGACGTCAATGAGATTTACGCACGTGGAAATCATGCAGAATCAGGTCATTTCTGACTAGTTGTTAGTCTGTATCATGTAGCAAAGCAATGGCTGAAAAACAGGGTTATCACTCCTACTTTTATTTTAATAGGTCACAAATGAATGGTAGGTAATGGAGAAGGTTTGGCTAATGAAGGGTTAAAGCTACAAACACACAATACTCAGAAGGAAGGACACAAGTAAAGAGATTTTAAAGCATTATGAAGTTCAACACACAACAGAATGTAAGTGAAAGCTTGCAACAGTTTGTCGCCATCTAGAAACAGGTTTCACTTTAACTTGCTATAGGAGACTGCTCATCTGAGAAATGTTAAGCAACATACTTCCAGGCAAAACATACTCCATCCTATCTCTATTCACATGGTTGCTTTTGGGTGGCTTTAATATTAAAAAAGAAAACGAGAAGAAATTGCATTTGCAAAACTGCCCTCAGACATGCACACATCCTTTGCCTATGCTAGTGGGCATCCACTCTCAGCACTAGGATTTAATTTTTCCAGATTTCTTCTGGCTGCTACCAAAAGACAGTAGTCAAAGATGGGACAATATTCTCAGACACAGACACCAAAATATTTTACTTAGGATCCATATTTTAGGATGATGTATGAGTTTTCATTTCTAGGTAAGCTTTCTGTGTTAAATCTGCCTGTTATCTACAACTTGTCTTTTTAATGATGGCTTCATGAACATTCCTCCAGGCATGGGACAGATCTGCAGCTTACACAGTCTGGAGTAGTTTCATGTACATCACAGAGGTTTTACAGCTTTAGAACAACTCAAGAACTTGCTACTTAAATTCATGCTCCTTATGGTACCCAATTGCTAAATAACCCTTTTCAGACATTTCCAAAACCTGCCTCAGAAGAAGAATGTACTAATTATAGCAAAGCAACTGTGCCAGGCACATAATGGACTTTTGACTCCCTGCTTCTTGGCCAAAGGCTGTCACCACCCCAAACCCCACAATGGCAGTGCCAAGAGCAGAATAGCTGAAGGCTTTGAGACCTTGCTGTCTTGTCCTGGCACATCACAGGACAATTCCAAAGCACAGCACTGCAGTCAGAGGGAGACACCAGCAGGCCCCAGAGATGTCAAAACACATCAGACTATCCCATCACCTCTCCAGCATCACCATCCCTCCTAACCAGCTACAGCCCCTTGGGAGCAAGGGAAAGAAAGGAACTATCGCAGCCTCACTATTGCTCTCTCAACAGCAGCCAGGTGGAGAAACACAAATAAATGCAATATTTCCAGAGTGTTCTAAAGAAACAAGCACTCTGCAGCAGCTCCTGTGCCACCTGATGTCCAGCTCTCCCGTGGGCTCTGTGGGCAGGGGAGCGAGGAACCCATCCTGATCTGCTTTTGGTTTGACCCAACCCTGTGGGTCACCCCTCCACCCCAGCAGCTGCAGGAGTGTTCCCACAGGATACATGAAGATGTACTGGCTCCTCCTGATGCCAACCAATCTTATTTTAGATACCAAGGTGTAGGAGGGCCCAAGGAGAAAGAACAATCTGGCTTCAGCCCTTTTCCAGCCTGTGTGCTGAGTTAAGAGCCTCAGGAACATGCTCACTGAAAGGTCCATCTATAATGCCTTGAAGAGGCATCTAAAATTGCACATGATGAAGCTGGGCCCATACAGCTTCTGCACGGGAAGCTGGCAGGGACACAGGATGAAATAAATGTGTCTCATTTGACACGAGCTACAATTTTTGCATCACTCAGGACCTGCAGGAATTGTAGCAGCTCCAGGGGATACAACATTTCTTTTTTGCACCACTTCCCGGTTCTGAAGGAATCCTCCAAGCAGAATATACAAAAGGCAACAGGAACTCCTCACCACCAAATTCTGTAGCCAGTGTCACATGGCAGCAGAGGAATTAGACTAAACTCTCCTAGTAAAGAACTAACTTGATGAGTTTACCTCACCCAGCTGCTTGTCCTTCCCCTCTAGACAAGCTCTGACCACCACAACTATAGCAGCAGCTCTTGGACAGTAACTTTTCCGGACTTTATTTTTTCCCCTGTGTGTTTGCACACACGGGTACACAACCTTTGCAGCAGGATCTGGCCATCTGCACCAGTGAAAGGGTTAATTCAGCTCAGAATCCATGTGATAGTCCTGCACTGATCCAAACGAACAATTTCCACTAATTAAATGCCAGGCAGCCTCCCATTTTTAGGCTGGGAAAGCCACATTCCTGCTCAAATGAGAATCTGAACAAAGAGGCTTGTGCCACTGCTCTGCATGGCATGGAAAGCAATTCTTCAGCAAGACTGACAGATAAAAACACACTTCATGCTAAAGTCAGAATTTCCCATGTGCTGGCTAACAAACCTCTCGTTATTTTTTACAAGACAAGAACTGGATTAAATCTTTGCAACAAACAATTTAATTGCACCTTAAAGTTCCCCTCAGATCTCTATCTCCTGGGACCAGATCACACTTTCACCCTTCTGCACTCAGCAAGGAGGGGCTGGGTCTGCTGCCAGGCATGACAAACAGAATTATCTGAGAGAGGGCAGAGGTAGCACCCCGTTCCCTGGCAAGCAGCAGAAGCAAAGTGAGCAGTTTCCTCTGAAGACCAAACATGTTCTTATCACCCATGAAGGGTTCAGAGGAGCTGACATATCCTAACAAGTGGCTGCCAACCTTTGATGGGTCAGAGCGGAAGGCTCGTACAAGCAGCTTCTCTCGGAGAGTTTGTTCAGTGGGGGAGCAGTTATGGGCTCTCCCACTCTCTGCCAGACCGTGTCCCCTCAGAGTGGTGTCCCTTGGAGATGGCAGCTGTGCAGGGTCCTGCCTGTGCTGGCTCTGGGGCCGTGTCTGTGTCAGCTGTGAGCAGAGCGAGTGAGAGGCTGTGATGCCATTCACAGCATCATTCCACCACGGCTGGCAGAAGCTGGGCCCTAGCAAGGCTTCCTACAGCTGTTGCCTAAAACTCTGATAAGGAAATCTCTTGACTACTAAACCCAAAAATAAGTCTTTGGAGAGGAAGGGGAGAAGATCAGCTTCTGCTCCTTAGCTCTGCGAATGAGAAGCAACATCAGCTCAGATGGTTTCACACTCCTATGTGTTCACTCTTCCCTCTCTCTGCTACAGCTGGGCAACAGGAGCTCTTTCTTTTAAAATGTATTGTACCCCTTGTCTTCTATGGAGCCAGGACTGACAGCACTGTGAGGATGGCTTTTGACTCACTATGAGCATCATAAAAGTAAAACATACTATTTGAGAATCATAAAACAACCAAGGCCAGCATATGTGAGGACAGCTTGCAGGCAGAAGCTCAGGGAGCAGATTCCATGCTTGAGACTGAAGCAAAAGGCATCCAGAGCGACGTCCCTTTGGTGACACTATCCCACTGGGCATGGGGGATGAACCACAGACAGAGCCAGCTGAAGGGACAGCCACCTTCCCAGGTTACCCAATGCATGAGCCAAGTCCCACACTGCACCTGCTTCAGTTCCCAGCACAGATCCCCAAGGATGCTGTTTAGCCCTCTTCCCCCTAAATCTCAGTAATGTTCATTACACAGAATGCTCTTGTGCAGGGCAGTTACCAGCATGGCACTGCCAGGCATGTTGAGAATACAAAGAAAAGTTACTGGATCTGTCCTGTAACCACCCAGTCCACTGGCATTTAGAGCACACTGCAGACCTAATGAGCTAAATTCTTAAATTCTCCCTCAAACATTGCATCTTGTGACTCCAAAGCTGCCAGCGTTTGGAAAAACACTTCAAAAGCCAGAGCTGCCTCCCTGTGAGATTATTCACTGTCTCCAAAACACATCCAGGCTTCAGGAGGCAAAGCTCAGACGTTAATGGATGGTATGTGGGGCACAGGATTGGCATGTCTGAACGCACACTGAACATTTCTGGCTGGGATGGGCAGTCTCCCCAGGCACTAACACCACAGACCAAGAGCAGAAGGCTTTCATGCAGATTAAGATGGTTACGTGCAAAGCGAGAAGGTGAAAGGTCCAAGTACCAGGTCAAAGGTTGCCTCGAGCGGTCGCTTCAGTGATCTGACAGCTGGCTGAGTCTTAATTAGCAGGCAGCGAGCACATGATGGACATGGGCCGGGGAGGGGGATCAAGCACAGTAACAAAAACAGCAAGCAGAGGTGTGTCAAGAGAGAGCAACAATTTGGGAAGGCGAAGAGAAAAAAAAAAATTAAAAAGTGAATGCGTTATATAATACATTAAAAAGACGAGGCATGCACAACATGGGGTGGCTGGGTAATTACCTGGCCTAGTGGCAAGTCAGTTATTTTGCCTCGGTAAGGTTAAAAGTAAAGAAATGTCATCACAGGACACGTGCTTTGGAGCTTTGGAGCTTTGTCACATCAGCTGGCACGGCAGGGCAGGAGCACTCAGGGATCAGCACCTGCACAGGGACTGGGCTCCAGCCCTCATGCTACAGCTACACACCATGCAGAGGCCAGCAGAGCACTCGTGGAGGGGGAAGGACCACTGGCAAAGGAGGGAGCTTCAAGCACATGCTTAAGTGCTGTCCTGAACTGGGGACAGAGCCTTACCCAGTTCATCCAGTGCTGCACTGACTTCAGCCAAGCAGGAGTGAGTAAAGCTGCTACTTGTGCACATCGAGTAACTGCAGGATTGGGTCCCTCAGCAATGCTGAATTTAGATTTGAAGTCATTCTAAATCTGTTTTACAACATAGACCCATAGCCTGGCATCTGTTTTTCCCTCCAAGAAAATGGAGCACCTTTCTTCCCTTTAATAAAGTCTTACACCTCAACAGGTACAGTAAATGCATCAAACCTTGAAAAGTCAATGAATAATGTAGGCTGTTTGGTAGCAGGGGTGATGCAACAAGCCATCAATAAATATTTTAAAGGTTCTCGTTAACAGCATACAAATAGGGTTAATTACATTTTTAAGAGAAGCCAGCTGGATGAATAAAACATGCATTGGCTTTGGTTAAGTAGCAGTGTCCTAGATAATTAGTGAAAAAGTAAAGATTCAATTGTGAAGAACACAAGAGTTTCATTTCAGAAGGTTATTTTTCAACACACCCGGACTCTATTTCAACAACAATAAAAACAGTAAGAAAACTAATAAATAAACTCTGCAGGACAAATAAATACTAAAGTATAAATTAATTGTTCAAATTACATTCCAGGTAATATTGATGCTACAAGGAGGGCACTTGTTTAATTTCTACAACTGCCCTGGCTCTGCATTAAATTTCATTATGAATTAAAAGCAACCTCCTTTACTACCTTAAAAAAAAAAAGGTATTTAGAAAAATTTTAGTGGCCTTAATTCTAAATCAAAAAGGAAGCAAAAGCCTTTTTAATATTAATTAGAAAAATTTTTAAAAATCATAGAAGAGATGGAAGGGACCTCTAGAGATCAGCTAGACCAACACCCTGCTCAAAGCAGGGTCAACTACAGCAGCTTGCTTGTGACTCCATTCAGGTTCAGATATAGGTTCTCAGTATCTACTAGAATGGAGAATCCTGTTGTAGTGCTAGGTCTTTCTTTGGTAAATAAGTTTTTCCTTATGTTTAAATGGAATGTCCTGAATTTCAATTTGTGCACGTTGCTTCTTATCTTTTCATTGGGCACCACAAGGAAGAGCTTCCCTTCACCTTCGTTACATCCCACATCAGGAATTTATGCATATGGATAAGATCCCTTGGGCCTCTTCTTCCCTCCCCAGCTCTCTCATCTCTGGAATTAACAGGTCCCATTAAACCCAACTCAACAGAATGGCAAACATTTATATGAGCTAGGGATCACCTGGTGAGACTTCCTTGACTCATGTTCAGAACTGTAGATATAAGTAGTCACAATTCAACTTAAAATGCAAGTGGGACCATATCTACCAGGTCCAAAGCATCAAACGGGTCAGGAAGTCACCCTTGTTTTGTGTCTTGTAATTTCATTAAGTCTTGGCAAAGGTATCGGACACAAGTGTGCTAAGCTCAGGCAACAGATATCATCTGCTTTTTTGCAGAGAACAGGCCAGGTTCTCCCTGAAAAGGATATATTGTGTATTGAGGAAGCTGAACTGACCCCTATGACTCAGCCAGGGAAGGTGTTGGGTGCTGCTGCACTTGCATTCGTGTCACATCACAATGTCATGTCAGCAAATCACAGGGCTGGGCACCATGTCCCTACCTGGTGAGATGTACTGTGCCACTGAGGGCTTCATGCTGTGCTGAGCACAGAGACAGGATGAAGAGATGGGATGCATTTTGCACATGCTCTCAGCTCTCTAGTCAGCCATTTACAAAGCTCTCTACTTTTCCACAAATGACACATATGACACATAGAATCTCTTAGCAATGGAAATGCAGCTTGAGAGGAGCTCTCTACTTACCATTGCAGCTGCAGCTGTCTGGTTCACCTGGTGTTGAGCTGCCTTGATTTTGGCTTGCAGGTGTGCAGGGGGATGAAAGTACTTGCATTTCTCCCTAGAGCATCGACCTTTGATGTAATCCATGCAAACTGTAACAGTATTTTCATTTGTGTCTATCATTGCAATATCTATAGGGTGAGCATAGCGGCAATCATTCTCACCACGTGTGCAATTTCCACGCTGAAACTCTCGACAAACCTTAAAAGAAAGTCACATTGTTGAGCAGAACATGAAGTTACTTTTCATTCAGTACTTTCAACACAGAGTATCAGTTTAGTTGGCCACATTAAGCCATGTGTATATTCTAAATCCATGCTCATCTGGGGTAGCACATATATCAACACACACAGGGGAAAGTGGTTCTACTCACAGCTGCTTCAGGAGGTGAAAAGAACCACAATATTAATAAGGCCAATTACCAAATGCAAGTGAAGTACAGAATTTGTGCAGAATGGACAGTGACCCCAGAAAATCAATGTCATTTTGACAAAACGTTTGCAGCTCAGGATTCCTCCCCTGCCTCTAAAGCTTAAATGTTAACAACTCTGCCATTTGTGTCTCACCTGGATTATGTATTTGTTATGGAGCATACTCTTAGGCAAGACATTTTATTTTAAATGTTACATGCTACTGCTATTTGCAACAAGTACTTTTTCTTAAACATGAGGTGCCTCTTTCACATAAATAGTCTCCCTGCCCTTCACAATAAATCCCCGACCCTGGCATTACGTGACAGCACATTTGGTTACACAGCCATGTGTTTGAGGGTGCTGCCAAAATTACTAGTTGTACTAGGATCTCACAGATCCTCCTAAGTTACGACCACTGAAGCATCAGAGGCAGACGAAAAGGTTTCACAAAAAATCTGCAAGGTTTCTTGTCTGAGCAACTGAGAGAAGTTGTTGAATGATATAGCAAGTGGCGTGGCTCACGTACCAACGTGCAATCAGACTGAGTGTGGGGAAAGGTGACACGTCAGCAAGGCAAGATAAAGTACATAACACAAAACAATGTGTTTTGAAATTACACCCTTCTCTGCTATCTTCCTGTGTTATAATTTACACCTGCAGGGGCCTCTGAATTCAGGTCCTCAGCCCTTATCTCCTGCAGAGTCTCCGCTTAGGGTTTGAAAGACATTTACAACTCCTCCACCGTTAAGTCCCAGCATGTCCAGCCAGCTGGGGAGGGAGAGATGTCTTTCCAACACCACACAATCTCCTCTCCCACCAGTGTAATGCTTAAAGTTTTCTGTAAAAGCTCAATAAGCCCATCTCTAGAAAAGGGAAACATCTGTTATCTCCAAAACATCTCCCACACAACAAAGTTAAAGAGCAGACCATCTACTTGGTTTTTTGGGGTTTTTTTAAGCATGGCAGATCACATATAAAAACCAATCCTAACCCTGCTCTAATACCCACTGACACCAGAGGAGTGAGTTTTCCCAGATTTCCAAGATTTGGGAAAAGTCCCCGCAAAAGGGTCTGCTCTGGCAGAGAGCAGCAGCCCTGTGCTAGCAAAGCTGCAAGTTCAACTCTGTACTGTGCTGCATCAGGTCATTTTAGCAGAGAGCAACAGCTGGGAGCACATGTCCTGTCCATGCCTGTCAGCAGTATTGTATCAGATGTCCAAATACCTCCAGTTTATCCGTACGCATCAGTTTCTGCCCAGCAGAGCCTCCCGGTACTGTAACGGTAGGATTTCCAGAAACCAGGACAGGAGTATTTGGTAAAAGCTCTGCAGGAACTAAGCCCATCCCAGGAGAAACATGACTCAGGTAGGGACTAAAAGCCATTGTGGGGCTTGTTGCAAGCGATGGAGTCACAGGAAACGTTGTCTGTGTACAGAAAGAAGAAAAACAAAGTATTAGTTAAAAAGCTCCGTCTTGGATTTCCCATCAAAGCCTTGCATCACACTTCAATCCTTTTAGACAATTTGATTAGTCACATCAAAATGCTGTGCTCTCCAATCTATTCATTTATTGCCATTTATTTGCGATCCATTCGCTTCTCCTGACTCACAGATTTGTGACTCATCCTGAATACAAGGCATCTTTATTTGTCAGATCAAAGCATATTGATGATCTTTATAGTTTAATGACACAATTAAGGATTTCATGCCAGCAATTAGGGCAGGCCCAAATTAAACAGACTTATTCCCAAATACACATCTCAGCTTCCTTATGCCTACACCGCAATGCTGTAGAGACTCCAAGGCAAACTGCAGCTTCAGGACCTGGAAGCAGGTAACCCCATTAGCTGCCCTGCTGCATCCACCATCAGCCTACCCTGAGCTCCATGTCAGCATGGCCAGTGGGCCTCAGGTTAGACCAAAGGCACAATTCAGTCAGGTGAGGTATCTCTGCTGCAGAACACTCGGTTGGTCAGGCATCCTGCACATCTGGGGTTGGTTTCAGAGTGCCAACAGAGTCCAGGCAAAAAACATTTTGGAGAAGGATCTAAGCCTGTGCTCCACGTGAATGGCAGCAAGAGGACACCAAACTCATTAATGTCACAACATGATTATGTCACAACAGATGAGATGGCTCAGGTGGACTAGTGCGAGGTCCAAGACCCCACCTGTACTACAAGGAGCCATGTTCTCTTTGGGACAGAACAACAGGCCATAAAGATCTCAACCACTTCAGGTCCCTACACTGTGTTAGGCAGGTCCTCTAAGTGCAGCAAGAGCTTCAGTGCTGGGGACCAGAAGCTCTTCCCTGACCTGATGTGATCCAGCAGTGCTCATGTGGAAAAGGAGCTGCTGTGCTGGCAGGCAGGTGAGCACAAGACTCCTAAGCAGATGCTCAGTTTAAAGTCTGGGACTAGCCCCTGTAGCCAAGGAGTTTGTGAGGTTTTAAAGCACCAGATCAAAATATTCTTAGGAATGAAACCAATTCCAGCTTGATGAAAATCTCCACCTGCCCTCACTGAAGATGACAGCATGCATGGCAGCACTCCTGCTCCTGTAGCAGGGGCTCGAGCACCCCTCAGGGAATGCAGCCTGAAAACGGAACCATTTTTATTTTCCCTCCTGTCACCTGCTCCACTGTGAACTCTGGGTTCCAGTTAAAGCTGCTCATATTGGCAGGTCTCTATGACACCATCCTTGGAAGCTACAACTTCTATTTGGCAATAAATACAAGTGTGCTTACACAATTGCCTGGGGGCAGTTTTTTGGCCACACACATCACTCCCTCCTTTCTTTTATTTTGGTACTTCTAGTCCTGTGAACTTCTAAAAGAAGCCACATATGGACAGTGTGTTCCTCAACAGCACCTTCACCCTGGTACTTTCAAACTTTGCTTGTTGCAATGCAGAAGAAGTTAACCCACAGTAACACCAGCCAACTGTCCTAACCCAGCTTTAGCTCAGCAATGCCCCCTTCTAAGGTCAGTGACAGCAAGCAGCTTCCCAGCCAATGGGAGATGGAATCATTGACAGAATATATCCCATTTTCTCCTCCTCAGTGAGGAGACATAGCTTCCTGCACCAGTGGTGCTGGATGCTTTAGGTAGCAGAACAAAATAATTCCTTTTCTGGGAGGGATTTCCAATTTTCCTTCTTGTGAGCCTTAGTCAAGCACTGCTTCAGCTGTTGGGAGACTTCAACCACTAAAGCCAGAGATCCCCCAATCCACAGCCCTTTATTAAATAATTTTCTTCTCTCTTTCAATTTTCTGGTGGCTCCCAGATATTTTACACCTTTTGCTGCTAAAAAGGCTCTTTAGGATTTTCAAATCTGTGACTTCCTGAACACTTTAGTGAGAAAGCAGCATCCATTAGACTGTTTTCTTTTGTGCAAGTAATTACAGTGGTATCTGCTGAACTTCCATCACTATTTGCACCATAAATGCTGTTTTAAGGACCTTCTCCTGCCTGGCCAGTCTGCACAGGTTGTAGTGGGGCCTGACATGTTGTCAGCATTTGTTTTATGTACCCATAGTAACCCAAACTTTGCAGGACATGCGGCTTGCACAAATGTATGGGCAAACCTACCCTATGTTTTTCAGCACCTAATACAGCAGAAGTATCCTGACTGAGCAGGTGTGGCACAAACACTGCTCCAAAATGTCAGGAGATCCTTTAAAGCAAGCTTCTCCTGCTTGGCTGGGCTCAAACACAGCCAGCAGCCAGGACAAGGACCTCGCTGGTTTCTGAGACAAAGGGAAGATGTTCCTCCCATTGCTGAAGGAAGGATTTGTGCAGACTGGGAATCCTAGGGGTTTGCAACACCTCACACTGAGTGAATTCACCTGAAACATTCACTAAGAGATGATATATCAGCCTCTTCACCAAAGCTGCTACAAAGGTGGAAGCAGGACCTGCTGCCCAAAACACAATCCCCAAATCTCTCAAAAGCAATCCCTCTTCTCACTGGGAGCAATCAGCAAGGGCCAATGGATCCAAACCCAAGCTGAAGTGAGTGGAGGAAAGATGTGCATGAGGAACAACTGAGTAGTACAATCCACTTGTGATCCTGGAGACCCACAGAGTGATGCTCATAGGAACAGCAGGAGTTTTTACTGCTGCTGCTGTTTGTTCACCCCTTTCTGTGCCCTGACATCTGCTGCTGCCTTCCCAAGGTTTCCCAAGGCTCCTTCTGCCTGCCTGCACCGTGTGCCTGCTCCCCTGATGGGAAGTGCCAGTTGTGCTCCACACCCTGCCCGCAGGCTGGGGCTGCACTCGCAGCCAAGCGGGTGCACAGCCAGGGAACAAGCAGACCTCACTCAACATATTAAACCTACAAGAGCTGGGGATTTAAGTCTGGAGTGTGTGAAGCACTCTGAGAACTGTGCCTTTGTGAGCTGGCACCAGGGAGCTCTGTATTTATTGTGGCTGATGAGGGGAAAAGATGGGCTGTGCTCACTGCCAGACCCGGCTGCCTGTCTTGGATTGGGAAATCCAGTCTGGCTCATGCATCAGTACCAGTAATAGGGATGCTGCCAGCCAATGCTTCCCTCTACGTCTGTGCAGGTCCCCCATGTCCTCAGGGAATGTGAGCAAATTTCCTCCTTGCAGCCAGAACCCAAATATAATTTTTACTCCAAACAGCACTGCCCTCCTCAACGTGCCTCCTGTCCACCTCCTGTGACAGCTTTTGGCTGGCATACAGTTAATTTTCTCCACAGTAGCTGGTATAGGGCTGTGGTTTGGATTTGTACTGGAAACAGTGTAGATAATTCAGGGATGCTTTTGCTGTTTCTGAGCAGTGCTTACACAGGGTCAAGGGTTTTTCTGCCTCTCACCCCACCCAACCAGCAAGATGACCATGGGAGGCAGCACAAGGAGTTAGGAGGGGACAGAGGACAGCTGACCCAAGGGATATCCCAGACTGAATGGCATCATGGTCCTGATATAAAACTGTGGGAGGAAGAGGAAGGGAGGGACAGGAGACCTGACAGAGCAATGTTATGGCTGTACACTAAAAAACCATATTCTCAACTTAATTGCTGGTATGCTTTAGGGCAAAACAAAGGGATAGAAAGTATCAGCACTTACTCCTGCTGCCCCTCTTTAAGCTTTTGCTAATTCAGGAAATACAGAGACAGGTTTGCTAATTCTTGCAAATTAGCTTTTATAAATCATAGCATAGATACACTACCAGTAACTCCTGTGCAGAGGGAAACAGGTTACAGTGCAGCAGCAAAGGGTTCAGGCTGGTAGCAGCTCACAAGACTGGTTTACTGAGTATTAAAATGCTTGTAAGAATAGTAATAATTTTAAAAAGCTGAAATGGCTGTTGTGAGAACACATCTCAGGGGGAGGGCTGCCAAGAACTTAGACAGCTCTGAGCTCCTCACAGACCTCAAGCACGGAAGCTGTTGGGTTGAAGGTGTGAGCAGAGAGAAGGAACCGTCCCAGGAAGGGGCATTTGTCACCACTGGTGACAGCAGAACCTGGAACAGCTGATTTTGTTAACAATCTAGAAGTTGCATTCGATTTGGCTAGCAGAAATTGTGCTAAAGCTAGAGAAGAAACACAGAGTGGGTGTGAAGAGGAAGGCAGAAGAGCGGTTGGTGTTTTGTCAAACACAAGCACTGTCTCAGCCAGGAAGTGTTGATTCTGAGTTACCTCAGACCCTAAAAAAGGGAAAGCCTGAAAATGAGAGGCCCACTGTAAATACAGAGGTGTTGATAGCCTGAAGGAGGGGAGACAGGTCACTGCTAAGCAGCTATATATGGAAAGCACACAAAAAACAATGGCAGCTTACAGTCTGGTGTTAGAAACTGAAGATAAAGATCTCATACTGACAAGACTGAAAAACTTGATATTAAAAACATACTTGATACTGTCAGAAAACCCAAAAATCTGCCTTCCCCCCAGTGCAACTTCATGGGGCTGGCTGGCTGCAAAACCACTCTCCAACATGAGGGCTGAGCATGCAGGAGTAAATCCAATGAGCCAAACCATCCAGCTACCTACCACCACAGATGCTCATTTCCCCAACCAGACTGCAAAGACACTCCTAGCTCAAAGAATATCTCATTTGTGGGCTGCTGTAGTGTAAAAGACAGGTGTTAACACCCCACAGCACTGTCTCTTGGCAGATACCAGCTCCTGGGTGGGCCAGGATACCTGCATTTATTCATTCCTAGCGTGTCTTTGACTAGAGGCTGAGATAAAAATCAGGTCTTTGCTGCATGGAAAAAATACCTGTGCAAAGCACCTGTTGAAATCAGCTCCAGCTCTTGCTCCAAGCATCACTGGCCAAGCAAGTAGCTCACCCTCTGCTTTAACCCCTCCATCAGCACCAAGGAGTGGCAGCAGGATCCTGCTGCCCCAGGAGGGGACAAAGGGCTGGGTTAAAGTCTGGGCTGTCTTCAGGGGCATGGGTGACTCAGAACTATCAAGATAGTCCTGTCTACAAAGACCTTGGCATGAAAAAAAGACAAAGAGCTGGAAAACAAAGAGAGGAAACAGCTTCCCTAGGCAGCAGCAGAGGCAGCTGCAGGGCAGGAGTGGGGGCAGGTGTGTCACCACTGCCATGCTCCATCAACAGTTTGTTCAGGCACTGGGCAAACCAGTGCCCTGGTCCACCACATCACTTGGACCCTGGGCTGAAGCACCTCCATGGTCAGCTCCAAAAGTCTGCCCCACACTGCTGCAAAGGGATAAAGCAGGATGGAGAGGGTGGGCACTAGGCCCGAGGTGCAGCACTTTTTGGGTGGTCTTGCACTGGCACACATAGGACACAAAGTGACCATGTCTGAGAAATCAGACATAAATAACATTGACCAAAGCAGCTCTCCCTATCAATGCCAGAGCCCAGCTTATAGACAAATGCCATTTCAGGAAGCCTGGTGAAAAACTGCTCTGTCAAGTGCTAGTTTGGTTTGGATTTGGTGGGGGTTTTTTGGTGGAGGTTTGCTTTTTTTTTTAACTCGGTAGCTTTTCTGGTGAAACTGCACTTTAAAATCTCCAAGCATTCAGCTGCTGTTTGGAGCTATTAAGTGTGCTGTTTCAAATCTCATCTCTGGCAAGCATCCCAATTAAGCAGGCATCCCGTTGATCAGCTTTCTGATCACATGGGATTTGTTCTGCTGCTGCATCACATACAATACCTTCTGCTTTGACGAATTTCATGTGAACCCAGAAGGAGGCCCCACCCTTCTCATTTAGAGAGAAAAAAATTCTCAGCCAGCCTCCACTGACAGCATCTTCGGGAAATCAAAGGCAGTTGAAAGAGCAATCTCTTGTCTGTCCTGAAATTGGTGTGGAGCAAGTTGGGCAGCAGGAATCAGACCAAGAGCTTGTTTAGTCTGAGTAAAGTGTGGGAAAGCACGAAGGGAGCAGTCACTGCAGAACAAATTCTTATTTTTCTTCTTTGCCCATGTCTCCCTCATGGCACAGTTTAGAAACCAGGGGCCTTTCTCATCAGATAAGGTTACTTCTGAAATGAGAGCACTAACTAGACAAACCAACATATTCAGTCTCAGAGGCAATTTAAAAGGCAGGAGTAAACTTCAGGAGCATACTGGACCTGCAAGATTGCAAAGTGGGAAGATGGGAACTTTCCAAAAAGGAAATCCCAAAGATGCTTTGAATAGCCAGCCAAAGAACATCCACTGTGAATTCCTCACAGAGGAAAACTCCAACTAGGAAGGGCTTGCTTTTGGTACAGGGCTTGGAAACCAATATCATTATTTAGTGGGAATTCAGGATTCCTTGTGATGTGGACATACTTTCCAGCTCCACAAAAAAGAGGCGCAATACTACAGCAGGTAAGAGCCTAAGGTACAGCACAACTAAAGACCCTCTCTGTGGCCAATTTTCTCTTCTGGATCAACTTTCCATCTTCAAAATGGGACGAATAAACAGCATTTTCTTAGCTTATAGGGCAGGATAAAGCTACTAGCAGACACACAAGATGATCAGAGTGATGGCAAACATGGAAAACCCCCCAAAACACAGGAAGAATATGCCAGACTGAGGAAATAGCCCAGTCTGGTGGCAGACCACCATCATGAAAGGACACTGCTGAAACAGGGAAACCTCCATCACAAATTCTTACACCAAACACCACAACTGCCTCTAATGAGGAGGAATCCTTCACTCTTCTCTGGTGAGAATAAACCAGAAACACCTGAGATTTTCAGCTGGGGTGACAGATGCTGTGTCCCACATGGGCAGAGAGGCCAGGCACTGTAGGTGGGCCACCAGGAGGCCAAGTTCAGGCTGGTTCACAGACTTGACCACTTCAGGCTAGAAGAGCTTGTCCGAAGGATCTGGCCAGTCCTTCCATGTGGCGTAGCACAAGGAGCCTCACCCAGCTACAGCACACTAAATGCACACTGCCCCAGGAAAGACACTCAGTCCCAACTTCAAACTGAGAACTCCTAATTAACTCGCAGTGCAGCTTATTCACATCAGCATTGAAGAGCTACTTCAAGACCTCTGACAGCTCTTAAAATAGACATTGTGACAGACTAAACCTCAGCTGACAAGTGTCATCCCTTCCCAGATACACCAACCAGCAGACACAAGCCACCCTCTCCCGGGCGTAACAGGGCTCTCCAGCCTGAAACCTGTTTTAACTGACAGGCAAAAGCAGGGACAGGCAGTGAAGGCTTCTCTGGACTACCTGCTCTGCAAACATCTACCTCCCACAGGCCCCCTTCCTACCTGAAAAGAAGCAAATCCTTCCTGCTCTAACTCTAAATCAGCATTACTGTGAGAAACAAGTGACAGGGCTGTTGCATTAGTACAACTCTCTGTTGGGACAATTGCAGTGAAATGGTCTCACTCCCAGGCATTAAAAAGGATTAAAGTTTAGGTAGGATTCATCTTCCCTAGTTTTAGTCCAACATTGCCACACAGCTAGTCCAAGGGAGTCAGCATCATCTCAGTGCAAAACAACTATCCAAAACAGGATCCACTGGAATTGAGCCACTCAGAACTTCTGGGATGCTCATCAATCAGCAGGTCAAAGAAGCACCTGGTGGCAAGACCCTTCCACTTGAAGCCCTGAATGTCACAGAGGAAAAGAGAGACACAGCTTGCAAAGAGATGCAAAGGTAGCATCAGACACCTCTCTGGAAGATTCTGCCCAGTTCTGGGCAGCACAGACAATGGCCTGAGCTCAGGCACAGGGCTGGGACCTCTGTGAACAGACAGGGAGGGCCAGGGAGCAGTGTGAGCCCAGCAGGCCCAGGGCTGTAACTCACAACTGGCTGTAGGGACAGGGAGCAGGGCTGTAACTCACAATTGGCTGTAGCTGTGCGCCCGGGAGCATGAACTGCATCTGCTGAGCAAACATGGCTGCGGCCGTCTTCTGCTGGATCAGGTTGTTGCGTCCATTTATTTCAAGTTGTGTTTTTAAATGTGGGGGAGGGTGGAGATATTTGCAGTTCTCTCGGGTACACCGGCCCTAAAAAACATAATGGAACAGCATTTCAGTGAATGTAACACCCAGGGCAGCCAGAGAAATTTAATTAAGGATTGTTTGCGTTACTGGAACAACACAATCATTGAGGCGGAGGCAGCTTGGTAGCTACTGGGCCTCTTTTGTGATTTTTCTATAGCAGGTGAAGAGAAGAGCAACATGACTTCTCCTGCAGTAACATTAACTGAATACTATCAAGCTAAACCAAAAAGTCAGGCTTCCTGATGTTAGAATGATTATTGTAAGAAAAAACCCCAAACAATCTAACACAAACACCAAGACTTTCAGAAACTAGTGGCAACAGTTCCAGAAACAACAACAAAAATTCCCTATTTCCTTGCATGGGCTGCTTTTCCCCTCCTTCCCAACACCAGACCACTTAATTGGCCCTGACAACCAGACAGAAGAAACAAAACTGTCTCTACCACTTCCCCAGCTGCACTGGATGAAACTTTAAGAGGACAGCTCTGTAAGGCAGCACCTCTGATCCACAACATGCAAGTCCCCCAAGATGCTGAGAACTGGCAGTCACACGAGGAAGAGCTGAAATGATTTTCCCCCTTCATGCTTTCATTTGTCAAAAGTGAGGTGTGTTGCATCACTGACTCCTTTCCCCCTGCAATAAACATAAGCACTAGCCATGCCAGTGGCTCCTAAAAGGCAAGAGATCACTGATGTTATCCCTGCAAATCAACCGAGATCATCACTTCAAAAACATGCATAAACTGTGTCTTACTTTAATAGTGTTTGCAAGTAGACATAAAAAGATAAATATCACTAAATAAGAAAGTTAGTAAGAAATGTTGTCATTAAGATGAAACAGTTCTTGAAAAATAAGGTTTTCTCTCTCCCCCCTTTCTTTTTGAATTTCCTCCTCAAGAAACAAGAGGCATACAGAAAACATGAAATACTTAATATAACTTTATGCAAAAATTGTGACTTTTTTGAGGAATAATTATTTTGAGCTATTCAAAGCTTATTATAATAAGGCCAGACCTGAAGGCCACAGAGCTGTTCCATGACAGATAATTAGTAACAGCTCCTGTAGCCAGCAAAGGCACAGGACCATCCATTACCCAGCCCATCCCAGGCACAGTCATCAAGGGCTGGACACAGAGTTCTCAGTCTCAGTGTAATTAAATTTGCTTCCCAAAAGGGGCGCATCAGATGACCCCATGTACCTGCCCCTGCTAGCAGGACCACAAGCAGCAGAGCTGTAACCCCACAAGCAGGTCCACAAGGATACAGCTGCTACACACCACTCACCCAAGGCTCAGGTGGGAGCCTCCTGGGATCAGCCCATAATGCATCCAGGATTCTCCCCTGGGGATTCTTTAAGGCTTTTGCAAACATTCAGGTGAAACCACCGGACAGTCCAAGTACCACTGCAAAAAGCCAACACTGTGACCCACTGCAGGGGCTTGGTTTTGAATCCCCAGCCAGGCTCCCCAGCATGCCAGGTTGCTGCAGAGCAGCCTGAGCTTTACTCTGCCTCCCTGCCTGGTGGGGATAACAGCTTCACTGGAGAGAGGGCTGCAGAGCTTGACTGCAGCTTAAAAGGGGCTGTTTGACATGTGCCATGGGAACAGGCTCCTCTCTTATCTGCTCTGAGGAGATCAGAGTTAAACAAAAGGCAAATAATTATATGCAAGAAGCGATGGTCTAAAGCCAGTGGGACAGGAAAAAAAAACTACTTCCAAACTTTAGCAGCTTGACTTGGTGGAATGAAACTCTCCACCCTGCCCCTGAAAGAGCCCAGTGGCTCCCAACAACCCAACTCAAAACCAAAGAGGCTTTTTAATGCTATTGTTTTGGCTTCTCAGCAATCCAACAACCCCAGATCCCCCGCAGTGAGTTAACTGCTCACAGGCCCTGAGGACACGAATCTTCATCACCAGACACTTTCTCACATCTGTGTGAAGTGAGGGTAAAATGGCACCACTGCAGCTGGCTTGTGTTCAGACACCCAGTGCCACTACAAAGGAAATAACTACACTAATCTGCAAGGAGAAAACCGGGCAGGTTTGGGTCATCCTTCTCATGCTGCACAGGACCAGGCATCTCCACAGCCTTGCCCATCACCTGGGACCCAGCAGGAGTCCAGGGTTCAGCCTCAGAGCACATCTGCAGTGTCCCACCTCCACAGCTCCTGCAGGGCTGCTGCTGACCAGGAGCAGACCCCACGGAACCACAGGCTGCCCATGGCCAGGCAGCTGCTCCAGCCTCAGAAATTCCTCCTGACTGTAACTTGGCACAAGTGCTTTGGGTGGTGGAAACACTTATTTCTACCAAATTTGGAATAAATCTGTGTACATGTTTCTACACTGCAGGAATGGAGAAGATGTAAAAAAAAAGAACTACAATTTTTTGTAAACAATACTTACACAGTTGACTTGAACTTGAGAAGGACTCTGCTATTTCAACTGAAATTGTGAATATCATTGATACCAGCAACCCTAGCTTGGTGTGAAGCTTTGTTCTATTTTTTTTCCTCAAAGCAGTTTGTTTAATTCCAACAGGGGGTTCTACAAACAGAATATTTTTACTACCAATAAAAAAACCACCATACAGCACGAGGCGTTGGTCTTGCAGACAGAGTCTGTAAGCTGAAACCAGTGCCCACACAGTGCTACTGGTTTCAAGGACATGCATTTGTAAGAAACAGAGCTGAGCGGGTGCTGCTGCAGAGCAAAGGCTGTGAAATGCTGTCAGTCAGGCCTTTGAGGGCTCAGAAAGACTAAATGAATCACTGCTACTCTCAGATTCAAACCCATGCCTTTGGTGTAACTCCTCCTCACCAATATTTTGATCCTGAGCACCACCAACCACTATGTTTCACTGGGGCATACTGGAAGCCACAGCTGAGTTGAGCTCCACTCTACAGCACCACAGTATGTTCTTCATCTCTCAGACAATGAATTTTAGGAAGTGGTGATGTGACAGAGTGACACAAAATGTTCCCAGTTTAGACATCTTGCTATGTAATAACTTTCAAGATGCTTGCTCTGTAGTGATGGGCATCACTAGTACCCCCTAAAGTCCAACAGTGGTAGGGGTGAGCCCTTCTTCTACCCTTCCATCACAACACCCAGTTTCTTGGTACTTCCAGAAACATACACAGTCTTCAAGACCAATTTCAGCTCTACAAAAGCTGCCAGAAGGACAGAGGAGATGCCATTTTTAACTCCTCAGTACCAGCTGCAACACAGCAGGGAAAGCAACAGGGAACTGGTAGCAAATCTGCTGTGTGGATACTGGGCTGGGGATAAATAAGGACAACTCCATTTTATACTTGAGTGGCCTAGGAATACAACATGAGAAAATACAACAAGGAGTTAGGCCTCCAATTTTAGAGCATATTTATGCTACAAGGCACAGCATTCCTGCAGGGACTAGCTGTGGCTCCAGCATATCAAAAGCTCAGCACAGGGCAAAGGACAGTTCCAGAGCTGTGCACAGAAGACCAACCCAAGCATTCTCCAAGCTGAGTGTTGCACCAAAAAGCACCATTGCAGCACCTGGAGTGGCCTCTGCACATGTTGGCAGGGGGCTGGTGCTCAAAAACTGATCTGTGCTGGCAAGCAGCACACTGAGCCTGCTGGCAGCAGTGCAGCCATCCTCCTGTAACTGGAAATTTGAAATTTGCTGCTGTCAATTTAGGTTCAGTACTGACTCCAGGACAGGCACATTCCCACCCTGTCCCGGGTGGCACACAAGGCTGCAGCCAGGGAATCACCACCCAGTAACAGACTGCTGCTGGCCTTGGCAACACGCTAAATATAGCTCTGTTTTCTGGCTCCTCACAAAATGGAAGGAGTCTGAAGGACCATGTTCATCTGCTTCTTTGCCAACTATAACCAGGAGGGAAAAGCATATGGACCACACTTTCCAAGGCTTGAAAAATGGATATTAAAAATAAATCATTAAAGGATTTTATAAGAGTATCTTCTCCCCATTTCTTCCCACACACTCCCCCACCCTTACAGTAGGCTGCTGGCATGTGATTGACTCTGTGTTGCCAACTTAAGTCATGCTGTGATGGCGTATACTGTAAATGGCTGGCATCTGACACCAGCTAACGTGACAGCAGCTTGCACTGCAACAAAGCCAGCTGTTTGGAGTGCAGCACTGAAGGCAGCACACTGAAACCCAGCAGAAAAACCTGCATTATACCTGGTTGTGTGGAGTTTGCACCTTGTCATCTGCATCCTAGCTCAGCGGGATGCAAATAAGAGCATTCTGGGTACTGCACCAGGCTGGATGAACCTTCCCTAAGCATGTTGCACAAATTGTCTCCTCCCTGGCAGCTGAAGTGAGTGGAACTGTGCTGCAGAAACAAGGCTCCCAGCACAGCCCCCAAGGCTTGCTCACATGTGCACCAGTAATGCAGTTTGTTACGGTCTCTTTAATCCCGGACACCAGAGAGGGGTTCCAGACACACATTTCTGGTTTTAATGACTGCACACTACATCCCATCAATCACGAGCAGTTCTCATGTGAAAATCTTCAAGCTAATGCGGCTTTTCACACACTGGAGGCTGCAGTAGGTTGGTGCCCTGACTGTGCAGTCTTTTCCACAGATACTGATGACATGTGCAATGACTGACAGCAAAAACAATGAAAAGAGACCAGGCAGGAAAGGATTTCCATGTTTTGCACAAAACCAGGCACCAAAACACAGCTTGTCTACATAACTTTTCTCTGCATGAAGCAGCAGATTTCCACCTCCCCAAGAGGAACTCAGTGGGGAGGCACATTCAGAGATGTGCTGGCCCTGCTTACTCAGTGCCTGTCGCTCCAGTGCTGAGGCATGAAACGCTCTCTGCTTTCCATCCCACACACCACATGCACACAAAGGCTCTCTCCTGGCCATGGATCCCTGCTCCTGCCACAGCCTTGCATGGCTTTCTCACACACAATACAACCTCAACCTGCTCCACATTTGCAGGGCAGCCTGCAAATTCACACCATAGAGCATGAATTGTCCTGCAACAGTGGGAGGCAAAAAGTGGGGAGCTCAGGGTTGCATCCCCACGTCCAAGCAGCACAAATAAGAACATCTACTGAGCAGCATGTGCTGCTTCAGGTTTACCTCTACTGCCACTTGCTCTATAAGAAAAGAGAGGTCCTGGAAGGCAGAGTTGGTACCTGGTACCCAAGCTCTAAGTCTTCCACCCATCCTACAAGGACTTGCAGCTTTGAAGTTACACTTCCAGGACAGCAAATCACCAGTGCACCACCTCTACCCAAGTGCTTAGTGCTCACTGCAGTTTGTCCCTAAGCCACCTGCTCCAGGGCTGAGCAAGTGGAATGCTGGCTGGATTGAGTGGCTCGTCCAGCCACCTCCAATGCTGCACCACGCTCCTCTTTCCACACAGGTAGAAAGCTGTGTTGGAGTAAGGGAGATAGCTGTCCATCTCCCTGCTGGATCAAACACCTTCCACTGGCAAACATCAAATAGCATGGAAATAGCATGTTTTCAACTGGAAAACAAAGGAGGCTGGAGTTGACAAGTCAGTCTGATCATTAGCAAGTGTTATGTCTCAGATAGGTGTTCATGCAGCCCAGCTGTCACTCGCTGCAGTTCAAAGCCAGCCCTGAACACACCTTCATCTGCAAGTCATTTCTACAGGCTAATGGAATTTCAGAAATTATCCTGCCAACCGAGTCAGTGAGAACTGCAACCTCACAACCTCCCTTGAACATTGACCCTGGCCCAATACATCAGGTAACTTCTGCTGAAGAGCAATGCTTTCCTCCTAGCAGTGCTGGAGCAGCTCACTTTCACAGAGAAGTTTTAAAGTGAAATGATATAGAAAACACTCCTTGAGCATGTTCTCATGGAAGGCTGTCAGACCCCCCTACAAGCATCCTAAAATCCAGGTCTAGAAGGATATAGTGAAGTGACACATCTCCCCATTGCCCACACAGATCACCTATTTACTTTGTTCCCCTTACTTGTGTATTTCCCAGACACAGGACTCCAACACATCAGTCTCCTCACAGCTGATTTTCAACTGCAGTTTTGCTCCACTTGCAACAGAAATCTAAAACTTCTGGTTTAGGCCAGAATAGGAATTACTCCTTTCCTCCTTGAGGAAGGGCCCATACTTAAAGGCTGTTGTCACATCTACCCCCCTTCCTTACTCTCAGCTCCAGACTATGCAAACCATCCTCTTCCAAGTCTCCCTGCACAGTCTCCAAGCTCTTCCTGAGGCCACTCCCCCAGTCCCTGTTGCTGTGGGCACCTTCACTGTGCTCTACCTAACCCCTGACCAGTGCTATGCAGGTACACAGATTTTTTCACAAGTCCTGCAGATGACACTGCTGCTTTTACATCCCTGCATGGCATTTTCTTTCCTACTCAACGATGTAACCCTCTTTGATTCACTCTCAACAAGCCTTTCCCAGAACTACTCCAGACCCAGCTATGCTGTTCCCTGTATGAGGCAGCTGATTCACTCCAACTGTGTATTTCATACTGCTTTTATTGAACTCAACTCACCTTTTTATGGATTACTTTTCCAACCTGTCAAGACTACCTGCAACTCCACACCTGGTTCTCTAAAGAGTGTCTGTAGTTCCTCCCAGCTCAAAGCACACTACCAATTTAACAAGCATACTCTCTCTATTCCATCATTCAAGCCATCAGAACAAAACAAAACTGAACAGTCCTGCCAAGCACATCCTTCCAGACTGCCACTGAACTCAGTTTTCCAAGCTGTTGTGGATAGTCACATAAAAATTTATCCTATGCTTTGTTCCCTGTCTTGTTTGGAAGTGGATTTGTGCTGCATCAAAGACTCCCAAACCTAATGCCAGCACTTCATTCTCCCTCTCTGAAATAACCCATCACAAAGGCTTTCCAGTTCTACTGTTTTTTCTGCTCCTTTTGGGACAGATGTTGGGATTCTGGATAGTCTGTGCTCTGCATCCCTCCTATACCAGCAGCCCTGCTTATATAGTATTGGGTACAAAGAAGCTGGTGGTCCAAAGTTACTTGGAACAGCAATAAAAAATACAGCACAGCTGGCTGCTGACATTTTTTACATGCAGGTGTAACACCCATTTACAGAGAGCCCAGAGACTGCTGTTATGGTGAGGATCCTGCTGTGAACAGATCATAGCTGGAAAGAAAAAGCAAAATGTATCTTCTAGTTAGCATTACCAGATGGCAATCAGCCCCCAAGGCAAAGGAAGCAACACAGACTTCCTACCATATAGAAGTTTCAATTTCAATGTGTGTGAATAAAAATGCTAGAGTTAAGGTTAATCTGGTGGTTTCCAGCTATGGATGATACAGACCCTGTGAAATTCATATTCTAGCCAGGAAAGAGTACAGTTCATGAATACAGAATTTGCTGGAAATAGAATTCAACAGCCCATAAAAAGCACAAACCACAGTTTTACAATATCTCTAGGGTGAGTTTTGCCTAACTTTAAAATTCCCACCTCCGAGTATAAAGAGCCACCTCCCTGAGCCTGCACAGGTGAGAAGAAAAATGCTAAAAACACCCCAGGTGTTATTTTGGCCCAACTCAGCTCCCCTGCAGTCACAGGAGAATCGTTTGCAGATTTTGTGCTGTTCTGAACGATGCTCTGAGCTGCAGCAGCAGCATGTCAGCTCTGACCCAGGGCTGCTGAGGTGAACAGGGACATGTCTTTTGTCAGGGTACAGAGGACAAGAGTCAGACCTGCATTTCCACACAGCTTCAGTGGAAAAACCAGAATAGTTATCACAAGCTCCCAGGGCTACCAATGTTCCCAGCACTCTCAAGGCAGCCCCAGCTTGTCACTAAAACAGCAACTGAATTTCGTGGCTTCAATGAATGTTAGGTCAAGCCCTTTCTGAGCAAGCCTAGACTTGATCTTGACTGAAATGAATGAACCTTGATGTTTTGCATGATTCCAAATGAAAGAAGGTGACATTTGGCAGCTACAACAAGAGTTTTGTGTCCTTCTGAACTGAGAGCTCAAAGCAAAGCTCAGTGGCACATGCAAGTGCAAGGCAGCTTGAAAACCCTCAGAGCACACCAAGCAGACATTCTGTGTTCACCCCACTGAAGGGAGGCTGGTACACTTTGCACAGTCCCAGTCTACCCAGTTTTCCTCTCCCTACAGCTGTGGGCAGAGCCTTGGGAAGCCAATCAATGCTTGAGCTTAAAAAACCTAAAACATTATATCCCTCTGCAACAGTTCAGTGAAACACAATCACTTTACAGGCCAGGTAGGCTCTAGCTCTGTGTCCAGGGAGTTAGAAAAATGCACAAGGAATGAAAAGCAAACACAACAATCCCTGGCTCTAGACACTGATGCTGCTCTTCAGCCTCCCCCTGTGACTCTTCTGCTGGGATATTTTTGCTTTGCAGGGAAGATGGAAAGAAGGACACACAAGGTAAAAAAATCCAGCATCATTTCTACAAAAGGTATTCAAGTCCAGAAATAAAGCTGCCAACAGCCAGCTGAGGAGACTGCTGAACAAACACTGCTAAAGACCCATAACACTTCCATCTCTTTGTCAATCCAGCCTTTGTCTGTGAAAGCCAACCTCTACCACAGACACAAACCAAACTGTAGGAGCTGTGTTGATTGCCACTGGCTCAGGGAGATGTGCTGTGCTTGAAGGTTCTCTCCCATCACAGGACTGGAAAGCTGCCCCTCGCCACCAACACATGATGACCAACCCCTGTGGCCAAGCTGACAGGGCTTCAGTCACCTACTTACTGCAGAGTTCGACAGGTCACCACCTAAAGGCATATAAGGGACAGCAGCACTTTGCCCAAGCAGGGGACACACTTTCCACCACATGGCACAAACATTTTAGCAGCTGAACAATTTCACCAGGATATTAAAAATGTACCCTGAGCACATCACAGTGCTTCCCTCGCACCAGGGCAAGAGAGTGATCAGGTGCAAATGCTGGGAACAAACAGATGCACAGCGTAGCCAAGCCCTACTGCACATGCCAGTCCTTTCAAATAGTCTGTATAGAAGTGCAAAGCACTTGGATGGGGGGGTCTGCAAGATCAGATGTGCTCTGCAGGAACTCAAACATGCTTATCTGGGACTCGCTTTAAAATCTGCAGCCTCAAAATGCTTGTCAAGCTTGTTTTTGTTACATAGCTCAAACCAGAGCAGGAGACAAAAACAAAGCAGCATTTCTATGTCCTCATCTCCCTTTTTGGTAGCACCTTAACTGGTGACAGCCACTCACAGCCATTGCCAATCACTTCAAACCACTGACCTCGGCAAGCAAACCCAGCTTCAGAAAGAAACGATGCCTTGTTACCACAGAGCTCAAGTACTATCACCCTGACATTTAAAAATATATTTTAATTAGGAACAGGGGGGACATGCAACTACTGCATTCCAGTAGATTCTAAGCAGCCACAGGCACTAGCCTAAATTCCCAAATCCTTATTCACCTGGCAATTAGGGAAGCTGAGAGCTGCTGTGAGTGAAGTTTTGCACATTGCTGAATACAGCAATGTTCCACTGAGTTTCCCCAGGACAGCACAAAGAGGTCATGGCTGTCCTCCTGCTCTCACGCAGGATTTTCATTCCAAGCTGTTTGTTATACTTGAAGGTTCTTAAAAACTCAGAGCAGTTATTTTGTTGGGGAAAAGCCCTGTAGCTCCTTCATTATATTTGTACATCTTGACAACTCTTTCCAGCTCTGTTCCCCTGCCAAGCTCTCTTCTTTGAGGCCAATGGCACGCTCTGTTATGCTCAATGAAAAAAGTGTATTGATTTTAATGTTTTTGGTTTGTGGAACATTTAGCTTGCTCCAAGCAATGGACAGTGTTTACCAAGCCCAAGAAATATATATTAAAAGAGTATGGCACTGTCGAAGTCCAAGAAATATATATTAAAAGAGTATGGCACTGTCAAAGTATGTTTTTTGAGCTGCAGAGCCACAGAGCAGAAAAAAAATGTTTATCTGAGAGATTACAACAGCAATCTCATGCCACAAAAGACAGGAATAAAGACTTCATCAAGCTCTTTTCTTTTGTATCCACCAATACATTTTGATTATGTTATGTTTGTGAACCGTATCAGTCTGTTACTACCACATATTTGAAATTAGGTTTAAACAGTAGAATTATCATATTTAGAGTTCTGAACTGAGTATTTTCAATGTCTTCCCAGTATTATTCCACTACTCTCCTAGGTTCAGGAATGTTAAAAGCACAATGAAATAGGCTTCTTTAATACAGTATCAAGAACAGGCTCTCTCCAAGACAAGTAAGACTTTACAGACCTGCCTGGTCACAGAGCTGCTGAAGGAGATGATCAATAACAATTACAAAAGAAGGCATTTAGTGTCCAGTAAAGACAGCACGTTTAGGAGCATGTTTAGCCCTGGGATCACTGCAGGTACAGAGCAGGATGTGGAGGATGTGACATCCACCAAAGTTAATATTCCTGTGGGTTTCAGTGCAGGACTATTTCTAAGTAAAAAAAAAAAAAAAAAAATATCAATTCTACCTGGAAGATAGAAACACTGGCAAGTCATTGATTTTTCTTCTATAATAAATTACAAAAAAAGCCCACGCCAGCTCTCTGGAACAATACTGCATAAGTGCTGTATTAAAAAAAAAAAAAAACACCACAAAGCCCCAAAGAAAAACAAAATTAAACTTCACATATGTCTTCTACCTTCCATCCTCAGTTGTGTCCCTCCTGATTGCTGTTATACCAGGCCAGCATTTGAAAACAGCAAGTGCAGTTTCTCTTGTCCCTTAAACCATCTTTTCATTGTAAATCCCATAATCCAATTCTATAACTTTCACCAGCTGAATCTGTCAAGGTCATATGGAAAGTTGATGCTTCTGACCTTCCTCTACCTACAGTGTCTGTTGAATATTACAGTTGCAGCAGGCAAACCACACGTAGACAGAACCAAGCAAAGTACATCAAAGCCCAGGAGAATAAATGTTAAAGTACTGTGTTCATGAATACAAATATTGGACATGTGACCACCTTTGGCAGCTTCATGGCTCAAGTTTACACAAGGGAAAAGGCAAATAGGGAAGAGCAGAGACTGATAACTAAATGTCTGACCCAAACCCTCTCTCCTGTCCTGCAGAGGGCAAAGTCATGCTCAGAAAACCGCATCCTCACTGTGATTCAGAAAGCAAAATGGTTTTGCAAATAAAAAGATATGGAGGTGGCTAGGTGCTAGGTTTGGTTGGGTTTTTCTAAGAACTGAGCAGAATACATCCATTCCCTGAGCAGGGAAGGATGTGGCAGGGCTCTGCCACTCTGGCTTTCCACACACTTCAGGTGGAAAAACCAAGATTTGTCAGAACCTGACATGAGAGTCCCTCTGTGCAATAGCTTAAGCCAGCAAAGGAGGTGACTGCAGGGCAACAGCACATGCAGCAGCACAGGAGGGTGATGGCCTCAGTTGCCACCACAGGATTTGCTCCCTGCTATCTGTCAGAGCCAGGGGTCTGATGTTCCAAGGCACAGGACACCTTTCTGCTCTTGGCTAGGATTTGCCCCACAGCACAGAGCAAAGCCAGCTTGCCCTGCTCTTCACCCTGATGGCCCACTGATGTCCCCAGCTGCTTTCTCAGGCTATGGTTCAGCTCACCAAGACCAAGCTTTGTCCTCGTGCTCCTGTTTCAGCCACACATGCCAGACATATTTGTGCACAGCAGCACTTTTCCCCTCTGCTCTGGCTTTGCAGAGAAGCTACCAAGCCACAGAGAAGGGCTGACTGTGTGCCACCAACTCCACTCAGCTCCAAGCAAGGACCCCAAAGCTTTCTGATCCATGCCAGGCCTCAGATTTCATGCCCACGGTATAATGAACTTGCTGTTGGTCAAAGGATTAAAGACGCAGATACAAAAAGTACCTTCAAGAGAGGTCCTGCAGCCTGCTAGGCACAGCAGGCAAGGACCACACATCTCACATGGACCTTGGCTTCCAAAGAGGACATTCAGGCCAAGTGACATTGAATCACAACCCTCCATCTAGGAGGCAGCAAGGCTTGAAGAGAAAGGAAGAAAGAGAAAAAAGGAAAAAACCAAGCAAAAATAAAAAGAAAGCCTGCCTTGCCCTAGGCAAATATTCCACCTCGGTCAGCTTTTGCAGACTGATCTATTTAGTGAGTTGTTTATTACAGCCAGTAACATATGCACATTTAAGTCACAGAGGGGAATTTTCTCTTAAAAAACACCTTCAGAAGTGCTCTTTAAAAAGCACCTGGCACTAGAAAGCAGATATGTGACCAGTATTTGCTACCATCTCTAGTGAAAGGTAGGTTAAGGCATTGTAAATGTTTGCTAGGAGCTGAGCACATGGAGAAGCATAGCAAGCTGTGGTGGCAACAGGACAGACCTTTTTCCACAGAGGCAAACATGATGGGCTCACAATGCCAAAGATAATACACTGACATCTCTGTGGGCAAAAGGAGAGTTTGGCAATGACAATTCTGGGATAAAACTGCAATTAGTGAGACATATTTAGGTGCAGTTCCCATGCACTAGTCACAAGTGCCACACCAGCAGCCAGTTTTAATGAACACGATGCCCAATTCTCTGCCAACATCTGAAAACCTGCTAATATACAATGGATTTATTACAACAACCTTGGCCAGAGCAAAACTTCTACCTGTTCTAATTACAACACTGCTCACAGATCCTGGTTCCCACAGTCTGTTATGCAGTCTCGTGAGGTCCGTGCAGATTCACATTCCCAACCCCACTCAGCCAAAGCAGATCCGTGTTACAAACTAACAAAGCCCTCCCAGGAACAGTAAGCCAACACAGATGCTGCAAACCACACTGCTCAAGGGGGCTTTCTGCTCACTCTGCTTCCATGCTGACCTAGATAGCCAAAATTCGGGGTCTGTAGGTCTCTACACTGACATACAGCCCAAAGACCCCAAAATCTAGCAAAAGTGGTCTGCTTTCTCCATGTGATGCCAGGAGTGGATATTAACTGATAATGCATTTTGCAGAAACCATGATTTCAGCTGCTGAGAGGTTAATTCCATGTAGCCACTGGGATCTGTTCCCTTCTGTGTAACAAGAGCTGTAGGACAGGACACTGAAAAGGTTGTATGCCTAGTTAGGTGGATGTATCCATTTACTCCTGCGGGATGCAACTTTTGGTCTGACCTAAATTCTCCTCTGCAGCACTGGTGTAAGTGCCAGAACAGCTAAGGAAGGAATGTGTCCTGCGTGGGCATACATGTGTGTCTGTCCATCCATCTGTCCCAGCTGACCAACAAGAATGGAACTGATCAGGGCTTTCCTTTCATTTGCTTTGTGCTTTGGAGTTCATGTTTTTAATAACCACCAGATTCACTTCGGTTTGAGAGCACAAGAGAAAAGCTGGGGGAGGCAGAAGCAACTAAAGCATATCCATGTGGATGTGCTTGCTTATTCAGACTTGAGGCACAAAAGCCAACTGATCAAATTACCATGGGGTTTTTCTGTCCTTCCTGTATTGCTGCTCTGCTTTCCAAACTCCTGCCCTGAGCTGCTTATCCTTGTCCTGTTCACCAAGTGCAGTACAGGCTGCCTGAGATGCTCAACCTTTCGTAGATGAGGAGGTATGCATGGCTTACCTTTTGAAGGCTGTTTTCTATTAGAAAGCAATCTTAAACAACCTGACTTCCTTAGGCAGCGGACACCTGATCTCATGTATTTTGCTTTTGCTACTGACAAGAGATATCTTCAGATGCAGCACAATCCCTTCCTAAAAGGGCAGCAAGAAAATGATCTTTCACTGCCCTCACCGGGCACAGTCAGGATGAGTCAGCTGCAATGCAAATGTTCATTTGTTTTTAGGTGGGATGGGCCCATATAGATGGGGTTGGGAGGGATTGGAGGGATTTTTTCTGCAAGGAAGAGTGACCTTTCTTGAGGACATCTGCAGTCTCTCCGCCACGTGAGAGGAGTAGCTGCAAAGAAGCTCCAGGGTCATTAGCAAGTCTGGAATGCAGCAGGACCAGTGCCTACGTAAGCGAACACTCCAACACTGCTGAAAAAATGCTCAAACTGGCTTAAACCAAGATAGATGGACTTCTGATAGGGCTCCCGGCAGAAATCCCTGAACAAACTTCTCTTCAAGTGCCTCTAATACAGGCCACAAAGTAAGAAAAGTGCTAACACTTCTCCCCTATTGGGCTAAGGACTGAAAGGATGCTTAAAATCATTCTCCAAGAATTAGCACAATCAAAACAGGGGAAAAAAACCAGTTTTGAGTAGTGTTTTTGTCCTACCTAATGTGAGCTCTATTCCAAGTAAAGACTTCTAAAGATTTTATATTACTGTGGACTCTTCAAAAACCCATGCAGAGAAACACAAAACAACAATGAAAATCCTCTTAATTCAATCTGTGCTTTATCGCACAAGGCCGCAGCGGGGGATTTCTGGCTGTGGGAATACAAATACTCATCAATGCTACAGCTCAGGGTCCTGCTCCAATTACTACCCAAACACAAAATGAGACAGTCCCAGCCTGAAGAGTTTTCAGTCTAAATACACCAGACTTGGTGGAAAAACCCCAGGCAGCCAGGGGAAGCCTCAGCAACACCCAGACTGCATTCCAGCTGCTCTGTCCTGGGCTGCTGCAGCCGTGATGCCTTTGATGCCTCCCAAGCTCCTTGGGAGCCTGTGTCCCACCTCTGCATCACTAGCTAAAAGTGATCCTGCCCATTTGTCTCCCAGCCCCCAAGGGATTTCCCCCTCCCCTTTCCCAGCTCTCCCGAGGATGGTGCAGAGCAGTTTGAGTGGGCTCTGGTGACAGGAGTGCCGTGGGCTGTGCGGGGAAATCCACACCCTGCTGTGACGTGCCAGCAGATGCTGACAGAGCTGGCAGTGATGGGTGGCCAGGGTCCCTGCCACATCCCCGAGCTCCCCAGTCCTATGGGAAAGTGGCTTGGGGAGCTGCACTGCTCCTCCCCAGAGTCACCCCCACCTCCTCCCCTTGAGGTCGTCCCTCGCAGCTCAGAGGTTTCAGACATCCCTGCCTTGCTTTTCTCAGCCCTGATGGCTTTCCAGCTTCGAGCACCAGTCACTCAGCCTGCCTGCCTTGCTCCAGCTCCCACCCTGCAGCCCATCACTGAGGTTTTACAGGCAACAGGATTGACACAGCAGGGAGTCAAAGTCTGCAGGGAGGTAACCATGATTACATCTTCATCTGCAAGGGCACCAGATGCACTGAGAAATAAAAATGACTGCTGAAGCAACAGGAGAGGAAAGCAAGAGACTTCTCAGGCTGCCTTGTACAATCCCTGCAAACACTACAACAGGGACAAAGAGGACAGGGGAGCTGCACTAGGGCTTGGGGACAAATAGGCCCAGAGGGGAGGAGGAAACGAAGCAGAAAGAAGAAGCGGGGCATTAGAATAACGCTGCAAGTCTTGGACTGTCGGAGCAAGATTTGGGAGGGTTTCTGCATAAGCAGAAGCATCTTTTAACATCTTCCCCTACAATTTTTGGGAAGGAGCAACATTGCCTCCAAAAACAACTGCCTTGAAAGTCCACTGGTTTATGATACAAAATTCCCTCACAGGGAGGAAAGAGCTTTCCTTCCTACAGCTGACCTAAAACACTGTTATCTCTGCCATGCCTGGATGATCTTCCAAGCCCTCCTTAAGAGCTCATTTCTATGTCTGCCTTTCAACCCCCCGACCCTGAGCACTAAAGTGCTACAGCATGGGCTGAAATGTCCAACCCCATGAGGCTCTAGCTTTCTCCTGATAGCAAACTCATCCTGGGTTTGCTATCTGCAGCATCACGTGGAAGGGACTCTGGGAGCAGAGCCCAAGCACTGCACGCAGCACAACACTGCACAAACCAACCATTTGGGATCAAGAGCACATAATGGCTGCAAGCCTTACCCATGCTCTGATCCTTTAGGAATGGGCAGCAAGAGGAAGAAACATAGACCAGTGGGATCAGCCAATACCATTGGGATTACACACTGAGGGTTTGTATTCAAACTGTGCTCAGCTGAAGCAGGGCTCTTTAAGGACCTAATCTCCGTGTGACTGTTCCCAGCACCAGCCGTGCCCCTGTGGATAACAGGGACTTAGGGAAGCAGCGTCATGACAGCCACGGTCTCAGGCACACGGGCTGCAGCTCCACTGCACTGGTGCTGCCTGGCCCCCTCTGAACCCCCAGACACTCCACACTTTCCCAAATGCCCCTCTGTTTGAGAGCTGTCTCCTCTCACTATGCACCCAGAGCTGATCACAGCACCCAGAGTTCATAAGGCAAAGAAGAAGTGATGAGACAGAGTTAAAGCACCACGTTCCAGGCTATTGGCTTAAATCCCCATCAGAACCTGGTTTGGGTACTGCTGGGCAGAGACGTGGACATCACTCCTGCAACTCAACTGGATTCCAATGCGGTTTGGGTTGTTTTGGGTCTTTTGCTGACACCAGGGGTTGTTTTGGGTCTTTTGCTGACACCAGTGTAGGAGAACAGCTGAAAGTTAGTGCTGTGTTAATGCAGAGTCAGAGGCAAGATAAAACACAGAGACCACCCCGCAGTCACCTGGGCATGCATTGTGATACCATACCCATTCTGGAGCACTAGCTAAACTGCTCCTGGTTCCCATTCCCAGAATTAAGCAGAATTTGCCTCAGTTTTTAATGGTGCTCCTACCTCAGCAAGGGGTGGGGGCCAGCAGCACCCCTGCAGCAGTTATGCTGGACTGCGTGGTGGGTCTTTCTCTCCACTGTGCAGCCATACTAATACACAAAGGACCTTGTTTTAAACATTCACATTCCACTGCTGCAAGAGGAAAACTTCTTCCCAGAGCACAGGCTGCCACCTTCCAAACAAGGTCAGACACTGACCTCCTCCCCCACCGCCAATGACCTTATTAGCACTGATCATGGTTCTAATAATATCCCGCATTGTAAGCAGGCCATCTGCTGTAACATTTCACTACAAACTTGGGGAATTGCTTGATTTGAGTATGCTCATGTCCCAGCAAGCCAATTGTGCCCTCTCAGGAATATGCTTCTTCCTCACAGCTTTAAGCTAAATGTTGCAGAAAGACACCTCCAGGTCTCAGCTTTCCAGTTTGGAGCTGAAGCACGCAGAGAACAGCCCCAAGGCATTCCCACATGCTGGCCTCAGACAGAGGAGGTAAAAACACAGAGTTAGTGCTTAATAATCCCTGACTCCAGCATCCAGCTCCTCTGACAGTGGAGAGACATCAAGTAACCATGTCACTGCAATCCTAAACCCAGGCCAAACACTAACCAGACATTCAGACAGCCAGATGCAAAACCCAGGGCTCCCGAGAGATCAGGATTACTTTTGTGCCATGTACTTTCTGCTGTGTGGACAGCAAAAAGATTTTACTATCCTAACACATTAGCTATGGTTAAGCTGAATATTTTCACTGCCATTACAGAACAGGGGGCTTTCCTAACAGGCAGGCAAGATTACAGAACTAAGCATGTTTGATAGCTATTCCTTTGGAAGGAGCCTGGGTTTGAAATGCTTCCTCAGTTAGGACACCTGTCTAAAACACCCAGAGTCTTGCTATTACAGCAGCTCAGCTACACTCAGCCTTCAAAGACATTTTTTGTACTGCTCCTGCGAGGTCAAAAAGTGCAATTAGGCACAGAGACCGACACTACAACACTTTGAAGCAGTTTGCATCATCACAAGGCTCTGAAAGGTGGTTTTCCAAATCCTTGGTCTTTCCTCTAATGAAAAGACTGCCATCAGACATGGCACAAGGATTGTAAGGGGTGAGGAAGGGGGTCAGTGCCTGGGCCCCTGCTGTTTTACGAACAGCAATAAAACAGTATTAATAAGCCAGAAGTAAAACTGTGCCTGTATGGGGCAACATTCACCCAAGGTCTTCAAAGCATTAATTTTAATACCAGCAAAACAGTATTTATAGGGGCAGAATTTCAAAGAGCTCAGCTCCTCACTTGGAAATCTAACCACTTATTGAAATGCTCTGTGGGACATGTCAGGCGATGGGCTCTCCAAAAAGCCTGGCACATCTTGTTTATATTTGTTTTAAAGCTTCTAAACAGCTCAATTACATAAAACCATGTTACTGCACCCTCCTTCAGAAGGGTGAACCAAGTGGCAGAAAGCTATTGTCAGCTAAGGGATTACATCAAACTGATGCTATGCCACCGAGGAAATCCGCCAACTCCACATGCTCGTTCAGTCACTCCCCTTGAAGGCATCTTTCACCACCTTCCCCCCAGCTCATTTTGCTGGCCTAATGCAATCAGGAGCATGAGAAGTCCTTAGGTAGTTTCACAGCCAAGCATCCTCTTTGCCCCAGACTCAGTGCCCAGGCACAGAGGCCTGTAGGTTTGGTGCTTCTATTTCAATCCCAGTGTTAGCTACTGCTACACATCAGGGCTGGAAGACATAATGTTTGAACTTCCTCCCTAGAAGAATCTGGCAGCGCCACTTTTTGCAACATGGCACCATTAGAGGTGCCAGAGCTCACTGTACACACACACATCCCCTTTTTGTGCTCCCTTGGCCAACTTCTGACTCACAGCAAGCCGAGCCAGCACTTGCTATCTGGGCCCAGCACCTCATCTCCCTCCTCCCTGTGCAGAGGAAGACCCTGGGGTTCACAGAGCATCCCCCTGCAGTTGTGCTGGGTCACAGGCATGGAGCTTGTGCTTGCAGATCCCAGCAGGCTTGTCAAGACTGCAAACTCAAGGTGTGCATGCAAAGAAACTCCCAAAGGTGGCAGAGCAAACGGCCACGGGCAGCTCTCCCCCTTTATGGACTGGCTGAGGTGACCGCTTCCCATGCTCAAAATTTGATGCAACAGCTCACTCCAGCACAAGGAGCTCTTTGCTGCCCACAGGAACTCTACAGCACTTAAAATCAGGCTTAAGTATTTTGCAGAACCAGAACCTTGGTCTGGAGGGCTTTGCCCTGCCAACAGGAAAGCAAGTCTTAGGAGCAGGAGGTGGCATGCCAGGGCCAGTGGAACACTGCAATATGCCCATAAAAGGTTTTAAAATGTATCTGCTTAAGCACACACAGAAGCTCAGAAGGGTTTAGAGTCAACATCCCAAAAGAATTCCTCTCCTGCTTTTTTAGGCAAGTGTGAGCAGCAGTCAGCACTTTACCATCATCTTCCCAACCAGAAACCCAAGGTTACTCTTGGCTAATATTAATAATGTAAATGCTGCTGGCTTTACCCTTTGAGGATGGTGGTTTGCTCACGCCACAGGGAGAAGAACGAGGCAACATGAGCTGCAGGCAGGAGCAGAGGCCCTGCATTGCCAGGGCTGGCTGGTGAGGAAAGGAGAGGCAAGGCTGGCAGCACAACCCAACTGCTGAATTTGCTTGGCCCATCTCCCTGAAGAGGCTGGCCTCCAAATTGTGGTCTCAGGACCAGTTTGTGGGCACAGCTCTGCTTTCCAACACGTTCAAGGGGAAAAGCACATGAGTCTGAGGCCCAAGGAAAAGCTGTAATCAATTAATCAGCTGCAAGAAGATGGACAAGGATGGTGTTCCTGTCCTTGCCCCTTGCAGTGGGAGAGCTTCCCAACTTACCAGCCTGTGCCTACACCTCTGCCAGCCTCTTAAACCTGTCCCAGAGACAGCACACGAGACTGGCACTCACACACAGGCAACAGCAAAGGCATCTGCTCCTGTGTGGGCAAGCCCTCAGGAGAAATGTGGGGTCAGGAGGTCTGGGGCACAGATGGTGCTCTCCACCTACTGCACAGCAAATACCCAATCACCAAATATCCACCCTCTGCAGGAATATGAGCAATGAGCTGAGAAGAGAACATCCCTCCAGGGTAGCACCAGAACTAGACTATGCACCAGGAAACCTACAGATATCTCACCTTTCTTGCCATGTTACCATGGATAACACCTAGTTTCCCAAAGCACGTGTCCTTGTAAATGTAAAGGCCAAGGTAGCGTTCCCTGCTCGGCTACAGAAAGACCTGGCAGGGATAAGGACAAGGCCAACTTCTTCACTCTCCTTAACACACCTCAAAAATCACCTCCTTCCTTTAGAGCACAGTCAAGAACTCCTGTCAAGGACTCTGCCTTACACCTTTGCAAATGGCTGGCAATGACAAAGACCTTCCTGCATCTCCCTGTCTATTGCTGTCCTTGCAGCATAGTCACCAGGTAACACCAGCTTGCTCCAGTTACACAAGTTCACCACCCAGCAGCTCTGCAGAGAGCAGGACCAAGGGAATTCCAGCTGCTGGATTTTGTACTCAGTGCCTAAGGCTCTCTGTCCTCCTCCTAACCCTGCCACAGTGGCAGCAACCACTGCTGCAACAGAGAAGCAAGGGGACAGCTCAGAGCAGCGACCTTCTAAACCATGACTGCAAAACCCACCAGTGCTCATCTGCCAGAGTTCAGCTGTCAAAAAGTCACAGATAAATTAAATAAGACTATTGGGCCATCAGAGGAACCACTGGATAACACTAAACAAATCAAACATGCTGTGCACAGACATCTGTCCCACAGAAAGATCAGCTAGGCAGATTAAAGAAAGAAGGTGTATCCTTTCCCTGGAAAACTGAACACACCTAGGGAGGTCACACATCATCTTCCTGTAACCAGCCTTAACCCCACAGAGAAAATCTGCAGTCCAGACAATGGGGCAGGCGTGGGACATGCTCAGCACAGGTAGAGCCAGGTGAGCTTCTCCATCAGTGCTCTCCATCCCAGAGATGTGCCAAAAACTTCTGAAGACACTAGAGAGAGTATAGACAGCAAGTGTGCCACTTAAATTCAACTGTGAAAACGTGGAGCTTGTTGTAACCTATAGACAAGAAGAGATCAGGCCTAAATTATTCTTCCCCCACAAGCTCTCCTAGCCTCCTTGAAATACTAATTTACTTCAGAGAGAAATACAAAGAGAAATATAGAAATTAACAGAAAAAGACAGAGAAATACAGTATTAACAGCTTTCATACATAAAATTGAGACTAAATACATTTTCTCCCACTTTAAGTTGTTTGATTTAAACAGTAGTTCTAAAAAGCACTGGTGACATGCTGTAAGACACGCCAGCATCCAGAGTGGACAGAAAGCTGCTGCAAATCTGCCATTGCCACACAGGTAAGTGGCTTAATGACCAAGGAAAAGTGGATGTTTGTCACACAGATGACTTGGATCAACACTGTTCTTGTGGAATATTTACATCTCCATTACACTCAGCTGAGAAATGGAGTCAGAATGTCTCCAAAATTATCACTATGGCTTTGTTTGCTTTCTTCTTCCTCTCTAAAAGTGCAACCATATGCTAAGTTTAGTGGGTGTTTTTAGTTGTTTCTTAATTTGGAGTTTATTTAAATTTAAAAAAAAAAATAGATTTGATTGCCAACCAGTAAGTCAGAAATAATTCTAGTCAAGTCAGCATAAACCAGGTACAAATTAGCATGAAAACTGTGAGGAACAGCCTCAGGTACATCAGTTTCAAGATCATATAGTACATCCATTGCCCAAGCAGTGTGAACTTTTTAGACTGCCTTTGGATTTTGAATATTATTACCAGAGAATAACACTTCTTTTAGAAAATAGACAATTTAGACAAAACTACTTTTAACTTCTTTTTATGCCTCTTCAGAGGAAACTTTTCACCTTTTTTTATGGAGTACAACTTTGAAACATGCAATAGTTTAACAGTGTTTTCCACATTAGACCTCCCAAAGTCAAAATTCATATTACTGAAATTTTTCACCCCACTATTTTCCATCTCAAAATACTCCCTGAAGCTTCAATTCACATTAACATTCAAAAAGAAAATTCAAAAACCCCTAAACAGCAAAAAGCCCCAGCCCACACCTCACAAAGCTGTATTTGTAGATTTTTTTAAACCTCAAGTCCTCAGTGCAGATACCCAAACTGTGAGCAGTATAAATCAAAGCCTCTGTGAACACCTGATGTGCATTACCTACACATTTTTATATAACATGTCACCATCTCCTAATGCCCCATCTCTCAGCTCTCTGCTCCATTAGCAACCAAAGATGATGCCTTTTTTCCTTTCCTGACAACATCAGAAACTGAAAACACAACCAATGACTTGCTGGCCAGGAACTAAGAGGAACAAGCTCATATCCTGCCCTCCTGATCCAGCCTGAATAGGAAAGTTAATGACTTGATGAGCAGCCCGCCAAAGTGCCAAAACAAACCTTTGTAGGAATTGCCATGAGCCAGCAAAGCATGTCCCAGTCCTTACAAAAAGCACTGCCTCTGCATGGACAGTGCACACTGAGCCTGGGAGAGAGGCAATGAACGAACCCAGAGGCCACCCCAGTTCACAGGGACGACATGACATTCCTCTCCTCTGCTCAGAACATCTCTGAGGTGCCACAGGACCTGGCTAGGAGGTACCAGAGAGCACTGGGCATTGACCAGCAGCCCCCATGGTCACTTCTGGAAGCAGGGTGGCCCAGCAGAGCCAGCTCTGGGGCCTTTGGATTGCCCTACAATCAAGCATTTCAGACTCTCCTGCCATTCACACAAATTAATTCAGAGAACACTGCTTCCAGAATAACAAGGAGGGATGCACGAGTAGAGTGAGAGCTCTCTTGGCATTTGATTCAAATAGCAGCTTCTTGCAAGGAACTATTTTTAAGTTTTGTATCAATCTGCTTGAGAAAGGTTCCTTCTGCTGCCTACAAATGTGCAAACTCCCCCTTCGAAGAAACACAGCTCAGGACAGCAAGATCCAACCTAGCACTTTCAACCTAATCAAGACCAGGTATCTCACAACCTGCATTGCACAACACACAGCGTTCCTGCAGAGAATGTTCTGGTGACCCTCACCTGAGCATCAGTGAGGGCCCCCATTAATTCAATGAGTCCTGTGTGTTCTTCACGACATTACAGGTAGCACACAGTTAGTTACCCGTGAAACAACCCACACTGAGGCACTCTGACTGCTTCTGGAAGCATCGCTGCTTTTTCCACTGCATCAGGCGTGGAACTGCTATAGGAGATTAAGGAAAAAAGGGGAAAAGGGCAATTCAGTAAGCTCTGGATGCTGCGCATGACCTGACCAGTGAGGTGAAACCATTGTTTGCTGGGTTATCAGAAGTTCCTGCATGAAGGCATTGTTCAAGCTTAAGAGGTCTGTGAGAGAAAAAAAACAAGCAACAGCAGCACACAATGGATGCAGATAAGCAACGTCTGAACAAAGCCCTGGGCGGCTGCAAGACAACGGGAAAACTTATTAGCCACAAGCATCCTATATCCTGCCTCCCATAAAGCCACACAGATGTTCTGCTAATGCAGGGCGTGAAAAGACAAGAGAGCACTAAGCAGCCATTGAGCCTTCCACAGGAGAGAGGGCCGGTGTTCCACAGCTGTTGGGCACAATGACATCCACAGGATGGGCACGAAAAGTCTCAAAGTGTATGAGAATGTATCACCTCTCTGGTCACCTGTAAGGGTGCCCACCCGTATAGCCATGAGCCCCTCAAGACCACAGCAAACAGTGCTTTGCCAGCCCAGCTCTGGCCCAGGAACAGAATGACCATTGTGTGAGGGTTTGGTCCCCAGGGGAGTTATTTCCACTGGGAATGCATGGTGTTAGACATGCACACACTCGGGCTGCAGCACTGGGGACCACAGTCCTGCATGGCACAGGGAAACAGGGCTCTGTCCTGAAAGCTGCTGGATCCATGGGGCTAAAGGAAGTGCTCCAAGACCCACTGTATTGTCTGCAAAGAGGGCTGCAGAAACAGCCCCATCATCTTTGGCCAAAGTGCTCTGCACAGTCAGACCCCTCCTCAAGTACATACTTCCCAAAGACAGAGCTGTCAGCCCTCCCACGAGGCTTTCCTAAGTCCAAAAAACCTGTTCTCTGGAAAATTCAGGCCACTTAACCAGCACATACTGGGCATCTGCTACTGTGCCATGAGGAAACTGCAACTGTCATTTAACAGCCAGTTACACAGGAAACACTCTGAGCTGTAGAAGATCACACCCTACTCCTTCCCCTGGGTTGTTTTTTTGTTGTTGTTTTCTTAACATGGTGTTCCCCATCCCACCCCTACTGCTGAAGTGGGAGAAGTGTTTGCTCATACCAGTGGGTGGGATGTGAACCCCAGCTGCCCATGAACTTGGTCCTGCACATGGTCCCAGCCCCAGCTGGGCAGAGAGGGGCTGGCACAGCTGGGTGTGCTGCAGGAACTGCACTGCCAACAGCACACATGGGCAAGTGTCACACACGGGGTGACAGCACAGCTCAGAGCCCAGCCAAGCTGGGTGGCTGCGCTGGGACACCTCCACAGAATGCTGCAAACACCAGCAAGGGGCACAAAACTATCCTCCACAGCCCTCCTTTCCATTCACAAAATTACAGCATAAAATATGAACATATTAATCTCTTCATTAAAAGTATCTGCACTGCCACTGGCTACAATTCAAAAGTTTCAATGGCATAAAGAACACAATTTTTTTCCCCTTCAATAAAAAAAAAAATATTTGTCTCTCACTGTCAGCAAACCAGCAATGTAAATGAACATTTGAAAGTCACTGTATAACTAAAGAGTCATTTCACATAATCAGATTAAAAAGAGAAAACCGAATGCAAACAGAAAACTTGAGCTTCTTGGAAAAAGAGAAGAGAAATTAAAACATGAAGAAGCTACTAACAGGAACAAAATGGGTAAACCAGTGTTAGTCCAGATCCAGTCCTGGTCTGAACCGCTGCATATATAACTCTACCAGTTCTGTTACTCATTATGCTCATAAAAATAAACACAAATCTTTTCAAGCAATAGTTGAAGTTCAAGAGAAAACTTATAAGATTATAAAATTTTCCAGACTCTTTCTAGAAATTTTAACAGGTTGATTACTTTGGTCAAAACATTAAACACAATGTCAAGAATTCTCATCTGCTATCAGTTATCCTTATGGTCTCAGAGTAAAAAATACTTTTAGAGAGTCATACATTTGGGAAAAAAAAAGTGGATGCTCCTTTCCCAAGAACCATGGTGAAGTGAGGCCAGAAAGAGATGCCCACATCCCTCTCCTGTGAGCCCCTCCACTCCTTTCCCTGACTCACAGTCCAGGCCTTTGGTATTTTTGTAAGTCATCCCTGAAACTCCAGCAGGGACAAGCCACCAAGAGCTATTTACTGTCTCCAAATTCAACTCTGCAAGGATAAGCACCAACCTCAAGGCTCAGCCATAGCTCCAACAGGCCTGGCAGAGCCACTGAGTTCATGCGTCCAAAGCAGAAAGCACTTCCCCAATGACCATTTCTGGAAATGTTGCTGTCCAAATATTTTGGCTGGTCCTCATGTACAGGACAACCTTAAAGTGCATTTGCAACTCTGTCTCCAGGAAATACATGTTAAGCTGATTCATTATCTTAAAATGCTGCTTTCATTTTTGCTCATTAAAAACACATTTCAGATGCCTGCACCAAATGCACAGCTGACGTGATCTGGACACTCAAAACTGGATTTCAGTTCTCTCTACTGATCTTATTTCATTTGCTGCCCACAACCTGTGCTCTCTGTTTCAGGGACAGCTATATCAGACCTGAGCTACCACTGAAAAATGCCCTGGATAAAATCCTCTCTCCCTGCAATGCCTGGCACTCCAGGCAATGGCACCCCGAGTCAGACTCAGCCTAGATTTCAGGAGCAGCATCCTCCCTGCAGACACAGAGCAACAAACAGCTGTTCTGCACATCCCACACCCCTGCCTGAGCCACTGGGAAGGGAAAGAAAAACAAGGCAGCTTAGGCAATGCACGCGTTCCAGTCCTCACCTTTAGGGAGTCAAAGCAGGCAATAACTCGACCATTTTCCACATGGCAACTCCGTGACGGATGGGCGAACTTGCACTCTGCATCAGACCGAGAACAAGTCCCTCTCTGAAACTCTCGACACACTTCTAACGTCAGCCATTTTGTATCACGAACCAGGGACACGTTTACAGCCATATTAAAAAACAAAAATTAAAATGCAAGCAATCACACCCTTCCTCAGGGTAATGTTTACTGCTGATCTTCTTTTTTCTTCTTTTTTTTTTTAAAAAAAGGGTAAAAAAGTGAATTCAAGTTAAACGTGAAGAAATAACTAACTTGTTGCTTTGGTAAAACTCCTATTCATCAGCACTTAGGTTTTCATTTAAGTCAAATCGTGTTTCTTTAAACAAGAATTAAACATAAAGCCAATCATAAAATAGAAATCTTATCAGAACAACTGAAAATCAAATTAGAGGCCAGCTCCTAAAAGTGCAATTGTAGAAGTTAAAATACAAGTGTTATATTTTGTGCCACTGCCAAAGTTACTTGCAAATAACTGGCAGACTTTCAAAAGAATTCTGTGCTCTCCAGTTAATGGTTTCAATTATTCTTGCAAAAAGCATATGCTGCTGGCAGCACTTCAGTTTGTGGAATGGTCTCGGTCCTTGGGGAGAAAACTTCGGGTTTGGTTTTTTTTTCCTTCTATTTCTTGCTTCTAAAAATTATGGTTCACGAGCATCAAAACAGGCAAAAGGATGTCTGATTTTTTTTTTCCTCTTTCTTTTCTTTTAAATATTTGCTACATAGTCGGGGGAAGGAAAAAAAATAAAATGGCTGAGCAAACTGCGTGTAAATGGGGAGCCAAAAAAAAAAAAAAAAAAGGGCAAGGCTGGAGGAGCCGCCGTCAGGGCACGGACTGCAAGCAACGCCGAATTAAACAGAGAGGGGGGCGAGGGGCAGAGAGAGGCAGCCCTAGACAGAAATCCAAGCAGCGGTGGCTTCAGGAAAGGCACTTTTCAGCAACCTGCAGGAAAAAGAGAAATAGAATCAGCCAGGAGCCTGCGGCCCCGCTCGGGCGGGCGGGCGGGCGCGGGGCGGCGCCGGCGGCCATTGCGGGCACGGGGGGCACTGCCCGCGCCGCGCTGCGCATGGGAGGCGGCGCTGGCCAATGGCGCTCGCCGTTACAGCAGCACCCGCGGGCAGCCGACCAATAGCAGAGCCCGTTTCATAGCGCCGCGGTGGGCGCCGCAGCCTCGGGACCCTCAGGGCCAGCCCCGACTCCACAGCGGCGGGCGCTGCGCCCCACGAGCTTCCCGGAATACCGGGGAATACTCTGCTCTACAATTTATTTTTTTTAATTAACATTAACTAGCCCACCCCCTTTTCTGTAAGAAACGTTGAGGCAGGAAGAGCAGCCGGTGGCTGTGTTACATGCCGGGCTCCTGCTCAGCCCTTCCAAGGTGTTCCATCAAACCATCCCCAGCGCGGGGCTGCTCCTGCGATGGCTCTGGAGACAAACGGCTGGCTCGCAGCCGCTCCTCCACGGATTCAGAGCCTACAAAACTAAGAGCAAACCCGACAGGGAAACCTAAGCCACACACACACACACACACACGGAAAAAATTAACTCATTGCTCACAGCTGTAGTTTTCCACCAGACCAAAGGCAACTCGAATTACTCTGACTCCAGCAGCAACTCGTGTTATACAACAAACAACTTTCAATGCATTCCAGTTGAAGGCTTCCTTGGCATTCACTAAAATGTTAAGCTGTCTCTAGAGTCTCCCATTCTAATATTAGCTGTACCACTGCCGCCTGATAGGACTGGGCTGTTTCCAAGTTCCCAAAATCCAGCCCTTTATCTTCCTAAAGTACGAGCGTCCACTTTTGCAAACATTTGACAGGCGCGGGATGTTGCCTGTGTGACTGCTATTAAGATTTCAAGCTTTCGTAGGAGAAGAGCCTTCAACTACAAAAAAAGGAAGCTTAAATTCCTCTTTCATTATTGGTGTGTTATTGCAATTACACTGATCAGTAACTGAAACCTACTGGAGCTGGAAACAATGGAAACAATGCTACCAAGGAAGAAGTGTGGGAAGAGGCTGTCATCAGCAGCAGGGGGTGGGGCACAGAGGCTGTTTGATTCAGAGATCGAATTATTTCAATTTAGAAAAAAACAACACTCGTTAAACCTACACTGCAAGTACTTTCTAGGCTTAATTAGACTCAAGTTGATAACAAAATCTGCCCAGATCCCTGCAATCCAGCTTGAGGGATCATCACAAAGCTTGGTTTGACCCATGCTTCTGGAAGGACCTCTGCATTTTTGTACATCAGGTGGGGAACAGAGACTGCAAACGTCACATTTGCCAAGCATGTTTTAAACTTCAAAGAGAAGGAAAAAAGGCACACCTAACCATGCTCGTGTCTTTTGGGTTTTGTAAAGAAGAGCTGCTCTAAATCAATTCCAATTTTGCTAACAGGGCAAATTTACACAGGAATCCCATTCATTGATATGTGGGCTCCCTGTTCATATGAGCTCAGAAAGCAAAAGAAAGGAAAAGATCGGCAGAAACCTTCTGCAGGGAGCTAAGGACTAGCTGGGTGCAGCTCTTAAGAACGAGCTAGAACAGGTCAGATATGGGTGGGGATTAGAAAGAATGCACTCTCAGAAGTTCTTCCGAGAAGACTGAAATACAACCATCTTGTGGATTAAGTGCCTGCTCCACAGCTTCAGACTCCCAAGGGAAGTGAGGGTCTCTTAATGCTGGAGATAGAATATGATGGGTCTGACTTAACACAGTTACACCAAAAACCAAGATGTCCAAACAGTGTAGTAACATTTGCCCTCCCAGCCCCTGAACCTCAGGAAATCCCAACGTAACAAATCAAATGTTGATCTTGCTCTCAAGCCATGCAGCTCAGGATCACACACTGCCCACAGGTACATGGCTGCACTAAACTGCTCAGTCCTCAAAATGCAGGGCATCATGTTAATGAAAGCTAAATCAAATTAATTCTACAAAACCTTAAACTACAAATATCAAAACATTCAGACACATGTAACATGGTGGATACTTTTCTTTACAACTCATGGGGGAGGAAATAAACCAACTGAAGGAAACTGCCCCTGCACCACACCCTGCAGAAGGGCACACTCATCTGTGCAACATTCAAGAGACAAGGAATTTTCTGTGCTGTGGAAACAACCCCACCTCCCTGCAGAAGGATTGACTCATCTCAGACCCTGGCACTAGAGCTCCTGTACTGGAGGGATCCAAATTAATGAATATATTTTTCATACCGCAATTCTGCAGCCTGCAAGGCACCTGGCAGAGCACTGCAGCAGCACACACACTGCCCCATCACTTGTTTGCTGGGCACTCAGGAGAGCAGTTAAGCACATGCTTAACTCTGAGCATGCCAGCAGTCTTTGGAAAGAAAATCTGAAGCATGTACTTAAGTGCTTTGCTGAATCAGGGCCTAAATAAATGAATCTGCTTCACAGGTTTATCAGGACTGGGAGGCCAGCAAGCACAGGCAGCAGTCATCGTGCTTCAGCTTACATGACCACAGCCCAGAGGAGCACGAGTTAGGCTTTTCTGCAAGTCAACAAATACAGTTCTGTCAGTGTTTGGATTGCTGCAAATCCCTCTCCATGTGGTCACGGGGAAGGCTGGAAACGCAGGCATGCAGGGCTGACATCACAGCGAGCGCTGCACACTGCTGCAGCGAGGCTCCCACGCACAGCCCAAGGACAGCACACCTCACCAGCAACCCGCCACTGACAGCACCAGCTCCAGCTCTCCAGGTTCCAACTCCTGGCAGCAAACAACTGTTCTCACCAGAATGCACCCTTACAATTCCCTTGTATTACCATTTTTTGGGGATGGAGGGTGTGGGGTGGCTGGCATTTTATTCCCTTTGTTCTCCTGTATATTTCAAATAAGAGGAATTAAAAAAAAAAAAAAAGGCATCTATGCCAAAACCAACATACAACCTACAAGGATTAAAAAGTAGCTCCAGAAATCAGGGGCTTCGTTAGCGTGCAGGAAATACAACAAAGGGTAGGTGCTGCCTTTTGAACCCTTCCCAGCAAGCCAGATCCGTCTGGCAGGGCTCAGCTCCTCCACTACCAGATGAGCCAATCTCATTTCAATGGCATCTGCATCAAAGCTGGAGAAAGCAGCAGAGCAGAGAGAAAAGCCTGTGGCCTTTATCCCTGTAAAGAAACTACAGTATCCCTGAAGCCTCTGCTCCAGGGCCACTTGCTGGGCCAGGCTCTAATTGCCTGAGCTGCAGGAGGACGGGGCTTGCTCCAGACGTCAGCCCCAGCCTTACAGACACCAAAGTGCATGGGAACAAGGGCAGTCTGAGGAGCAAAGGTCACAGCAGGGCTCGCCTCTGGCGGGACTAAGATGCCCTGACTGCTTGAGGTAACACGAGGACGAGCGTATTGCACTTGACACTTGAATTCCTCCTGCTTGCCACGAAACTGATCCCCTTCCACTGACAGCCCCCATGGATGTCAACTTGTGAGGACACTTCCTGACAGCCGAGTTCAGAAATGGTAATTTATGTGACAGGATGGATTCCAGCAGCTCCCAAGTGTAAATGATGCTATTTAAAAGAGATTTTTCCTTCTTTTTTCTCTCTTTTTTTTTTTTTTTTTAAGAAAAAATGACTCAGTAGAAGTGCCAAGGTGTGTTCCTCATTTACTGTTTTTCAAGGATTTCTGGGTCACAACTGCTCAGTTGGGAAACAGAAGTGCTGTTGCCCTAACTCACAGTCCAGTGAGTAAGAACAGCAGCTATTCCCTTCACCTGAAGAGGAACAGGAATACTGCAGACACACTGGAGTTTTCCCAAGGTTAAGTTCCAGCCATGCCCATTTTTTATCACATGTGATGCTGTCCATGCTCCTCTTCCATTCAAACCACCAGCACATGACCATGGAACTGAGGACTGGCTCTCCTGAGTCCAAGCTCAGCCCTACACTGCCAGGCTGCAGTGTGCTTTACCTGGTTTTGCAAGTTATGGTGAATGAAAATTCAGACCCATCATAGATGGATGCATGGATGGATGCCCTCAAGGCAGAGCAATAAAGAAATTGTGCTTGCAAAATCAAGATGTCCAATTTTATATCAATTCCACTAAAACTAAATATTACTATTAATGTTCACAGAGTGTCTAGATACAGTCAGAGCCCAAGAAAGACTTTAGTCTATGGATTTTCCTCAAAGCACTAAATTCAGCTGGCAGTACAAATGCCACACTCACTTATCAGTCCTTGCACCTTTGAGATGATTCTGTAACTTGGGCTTTTTATTGCACCTTAATGAGTATGGAAGAGCTTGGTGTGCCTACCACCACATCCTTGATAAGCCAGAACAGGGAACTCCTCACCCAAACAGCAGTGAGATGTTTCCATTATCAAACAATCTTCCAAATAAACACAGTGTTCTTGGAAACACTGCAAGGCAAAGAGAAATGGGAGCAATGAAAATAGCACACTGAACTGTTTTGTTCTGAAAGAGAAAGAAAACCCTGTGGAGAATACCACCACCCATCCAACAGCCTTCCCTTCTCTTCCACTTTCATAGCAAGTAGTAAAAAACACACGAAACTATATCCTTGCTTATCAAAGGAACCAAAAAGTTATACTCAAAGGCAAGGTTTTACTGAAAAGCATTCTAGTGTTACATTTATTGGCAGTGATGCATGAGTTAAGATAATGCACATTTCCAAGTCAGTGAGGAGGTGAAACAAAAAAGTTTAAAAATCTTCATCTAGGGTCTACCAAGCCAGGAACACAGTGACGTTAGCTGAGTTGGCTGACATCAGAGAAGTTCATTTTGAGCCTCAGAAAAGCCCATGACAAGGTAGATGCTATCACCATTGGACCATAAGGCTTTACTTGGGATTGATGAAGAAGCGCAGCTTCACAACAGCAAAAGAAACCACAAAAATAACCCCCATAAAGTCCCGGCATGGATCCTCCAATGCTGAAGCCCCGATGGCAATGCTCTTACCCTACCTCACAAAAAGCACAGCAGAGCTCAGATTCCCACAGACACGACTCCTTTGCAGGTGGAACAGTGACAGTTTGCACACAGCGGGGCTGAGCGCTGGCACCGGTGCCATCCCAGCAATGGCAGCTTCTCCAGGGCTCCTCACTGCTTGTGCCCTTAATGGGCTGCAGTGTCAGGACCAAAGAAGGTCAATTTATTTTCTGTCACCTGCAAGAGGTATTTTTGCTTTCAAATTAGAAAATAATCTTCTATTTTTTGCTCTGGCCCTCATACTTTAAAACAAACACTTCAGGGACACAGCAGACACTTTGAATATTTCCTCTGTGAACATTCTGTACCTGGACACTTTCTCCCTCAGGGAACAGTTTACTTAATTTAAGGTAGACCTTTAGAGCTAAAAGAAAATAAGCCTCCTTTTGTTCTTCTACCAGTTACTCTGAAAAAGAGCAAGTTTCCTCTACCATGGGCATGCATGAAAAGTTTCTGTTCAAGGTCTAATCACAGATGTTGGGGGCCATGAATCACCAGGGGTCACAATGCGTGCCAAAAAGTCAACTCAGCTCCAAGCGCCGTCTGTTCAGAGCAGGATGGCAGAACCCAGACAGAAATAATAAACCCACACAAGCAAAACAACCCCCCAATGCTGCTGCAACAGAAAAGCCTCATTTTCAGGACATAAACCCACTACAGAAGTGACAGGGTGGATGTTTGGGCACGCAAGTATCACACAAACCTGTACTGAAGGAACCACTAACACTTGTCCTTCTTTCCTCACACTCTCTCATTCTGCTGGCTTAGGGCAACTTTGGAGAGTGGCCATCACTGGTTGTGACCTCTCTGGACAGAGCAGCACAAGGAACATGCTCCTGCCCCTCAGTGGGGAAGGCTGTACATACTGCACCCCATCTCTTCAGAGGCTCACCAGCCTTGCTGAACTGCTGTGTTTCTGGCACCCTGGGAGACGGCTGTGGGGCTCTGCAGGGCTTCCCACTTCTCCGAGCTACCCTGACACAACCTCAGCACCTCTCTTACATGCAGAGGTGAGCAACTGAAAAAAACAAAGGGGGGGGAAAAAAGGAAAATATGCAAAATAAAGTAGCATGAGGGAAGGAAGCCCTTCACTGCAGAGAAAAAGAATGTACAAATGGAAGGAACTTTATCCTCCCTTGTGTACATGCAATTCTCCACACTTACACCCTGAAGCAAACAATCACAGGAAAAATTAATGCTGAGTTTAAGGAAGTATGGAAAAAATCCCTTTGTTTTTGAAATCTACCATTCTTCAATGTGCACTATGGTGCTCCTATTCCCTCAGCCACCTGAAATCTTCAGTCTGTTTTCCTTCTTCCTGAATCTTCAGCTGTTCTTGTCCACCAAAGTTCAGGGAACCCCTCTCCCCTTCACTCCTACAGGATTAGTTCCAAAATGTTTCCACAGGCAAATGGCTGGGAGTTATTTCTCACTATCTGCTGGGGATTTCTAAGCCAAAAATGTACTACAAAAACATTGCAGTTTAAGGAGCTTTTTTGTTTATTTGTTTGTCTTTGAACAAAGTCACAGAAGCTGCTGTGCTGGACCCACACACGTGCCTTGGCAGAACAAATACCTTTCCATAGGGTGTTCCAGGGCAGCATGCATTGCGGTGCTTCAAAGGGAACTTCCCCCTCTTTCACTAAATAGATTTGTTGTTAGAATAACCACACGTGCACATTTCTGTTCTTTTGGCCTTTTGATTTTCTGCCATCAGCTTATTTGGAGCCAGTTAGAGGTCAAGACCCCTTTCCTACTCCAGCTGTCTACTAGGACTGATAGTGACCCACTGCCATCCCACCCCTGTGGGATCTGGGGGATGCTCTGCTGATCACAGGCAGCCAAGTGGGAGTTTTGCTTGACTAAAGCCATCACCAGTAAGAGACACATGGAGAAGGATGCTCCCTTTTATTAGGACCTGCCTGGCAAATCCTTTCTGGCCTCCTACATGAGGCAACTTCCCAGTGCAGAGGGCCAGGGACCCGCCTTACAGCGGGTGGCTGACCCGAAAGGAACATTTCCTCTGCAGTGCAGAAGCAGCTACTGCACTTGCTGTGAAACAGTGCTAAAATCCTCTCCAGTGCCAGCACCGCTTGGGAGGGGTTAGGACCACAATTACACCAGCTGCAAACACAAAAGAAAAGGGAAAAAAAAATTGTTGGCAGGGATCTCTGGAGGTCAGCTAATCCAAACCCCGTCTCAAAGCACAGCCAGCTTCAGAGGTGGATGCTTCCATATCCAAGCACAAAGAGAGCTGTCTCACACAAAGAGAGCTCAATTGAGTCAAACAAATTTGCAGAGGAGACAGGAAAGGCCAAGGCTCATTAAGGCTTGTTCCCCACCACGTAATCGTAAGAAATAGGATCAAGCAGATGTATCCCACAATCTATCTGATTATCCTACTCAGTGTTCAAGAAACCCCCAAGGTCCTTGCCAATCAGGTAAGTGTCTGCGTGTGTTTGGGACAGCTCAGGGGAGGGAACGCTTTTACCCAACTGCCCTTCCCAGGATTCTGCTGACAGGAACGACCTACAGGTATCTCCTAAGCTCCAAGCATGATCCTAGCCCTCAAGACAGGCAGTATACTCTTGTCAGGCAGGAGAAAAACAGAATCAGGAGCCCAACTCAGCCACTTACTGTGCTGCAGAGGCAGTCTGGGACTTTCAGGAGATATCAGATGTGTTTTATACACAGACGAGACCAACCCAGGTCTGGTGCTTCATAGGTACCTCTGCCCAGGCACACATACTTGTGCCTGGAAAATTCCCACTCCAGACTTCTCAATCACAGAGCCTTCTGCTCAAAGAGACAGGTTTTTCTCCAAGAAAAAGGCACTTTCCCTGCAGGTCCCATATTATATCTTCTATAAGCACATATATGCTTCTACACAAACACTACAGCTGAAGGCACTTCAGTGTTAACTGTCCTACCTGGTCACCACAGGCCTGCAGAAAGAGGAGACAGCATTTGGACTGTGGTTTGAATTCTTTCTCAGCTGGAAGAATTCAGAGAAAACAAAAAAAGTTTTTCTTTTAACATTCTTTGTACTGAGCGCTTGGATAAGCCATAAGTAACTTGGCAGCAAACCAGTTTGGTACAAACACAGCACACCAGAACACAATGCAGTCATCACAAAGCCACTGCTCTGGGCCAGACAGTAATTTTCCCCTTCGCACAGGGCAGGCCTCCAAAGTCTTTGTGCTCCTACATTCGAGTCCATCTGAGTTACATGATGTGTTAAAAATGAGACTCATGCACAATAGGGAAAACACCTAACATTTATGGGCTACCTGGAAAGGAATACATGAGCACAAAGGTACTTAAAATACATTTCTCAAACAATTCAGGACTTCAGAAAAGTAAAGCCTTGACTTATTTCTCAACTCAGATCTCTAACAGCATCCTCAGGTTGCAAATCAAATACTCAATGATAGAAGGAGACTGAAAGGCTGGTAACAAAAGCATCCAATGTATTTACAATATTTTCTTTCAGAATTAAAGAAGTTAGAACATATAGGAAAGCAGGAAAAACAAACATAGCGGCAACTGAGAGCATATTTTCCAGTTCCATATACCAGTGAAAATCCAGACCAGCTAGTCCCAAACCTCAAAGGCATTATCATTGCACAGGCAGTCATCATTTTGACAGGAAAGATGCTCTACTGGGACCCTGGAAACAGGGGCTCAAACACTGCTGCAGCCACAGGTGCCACAAGTGACAAGTCACTTAATCCCTCTGCAAAGGGGGGTTGTTACTTCCCTACCTCTCAGTGATGTCTGGCAGACAGAACACAGGAACTGCAATCAGGCATTAAGAAACTGCTGCGGAAAAGGCTGCATGAGCAGCAGATGAACAGATCTGTTTCAGACTCCACAGCCATTACAGAATGAAGCAGGATAGAGGAGAGAGAGCAGAAAGCATGCACAAGCACAGAGATCTGCCCTATTAATCCAGCAGGCTGCAACAGGATGAAAGGCACGTCCAACAATTCCAATCCTGCTTGCGCAGCAGCAAACACCCTCCCAGTGTGCAAGGGAGGCACTGCTATCATACTTACAGGGCAGCAGCCAAACCAAAAGGCACCTAAAGGTGTAAGGGCTAGTTCTGGCAGCATATTTTGGCACCAAGCACCATCCACTCTACTCTCTGTCCAGTGCCCCTGTGGGAAACAGGGTTTAGGGGTGCATGCAGAGAGAAGCCAGCACAGCTAAGCCCTAAAAAAGGCAAGAGGAAGTCAAAATCACCCTTGAGGCACTTCCCAAGCCATTCAGAGTTGGTGTGTTAGCCTCTTCTGCCTTCCATGCACCCCAAAATCTGTTATTCATTACTCTTCATCTCACTGCCAGGTGGATGAATCAACTTTTCAGGGACTGAATATCCTCTGTTTTCCTTTACATGCCTGAGTCATTGGCACCAACTGAAATCCTCAGATCTTCAATTATCTCATTACCCTCCTGCATCTGTAACACCACAACCTGTAACTCCTCTCCCCCTGGAAGTCTTAGTGACCTGAATTATTTTCAATTTCCCCCTTAATGCCTGTGGGCATGCTTTTTTTCAGAAAGCATCTGAATCAGCATGAAACCTCTGAATCAAAACCAGGAGCCCAAGAAGGTGGGCAGATGTACAGATGAAGAGTGTCTTCCATGTGCCCCACTCTTCCTGCCAGCAGTCTGCAGCTCCCAACCACATGCAAACACAAAAGCACCCACCCCTGCCTGGATGGGTGTCTGTCTGAGCTGAATTTTAAAGTTGGCAAAAAAATCCCAAGTAGGGATATATTCTGATACACACACTGAACCACTATCCATTAATGCACTTCTGTCCCCCGACCCAAGAGAAGGAGCTTGGATGATGGCAGAGGGAAGAGGGGATAGATGGCAAGTGAAGTCTTTGCTTTAATTGGCTGCTGTTAAGAACATTAGAAGGATGTTTGAAGGAGAATGATTACGGGCAGAGTGCAGAGGAGGTAATCAGAGGTGTCCAACAAACTGAATTTATGATGTGGCTTAGCAATCCATCACCTGGTATCATTCCTATGTCCACGCACATACATAAGCCTCAAAATACATTTAGCTCAGAGGGTCTGGAAAAAAGAGGCTTTTCTTATAACCCCACCTAACAGTACTTTGCTCCTTATAATATTACAGAAGCAATCTTCTTCCAACACGGGGGGAAAATCAGATATAAAGGATAAATTGTTTTAAATTCTTCTTAACGTGAAGACAACTTTGTTTACTAAACGCATACGAGGGAACATATGTGTACAGCACAAACTCAGCAGTGGAAATTTGGCTCCCTGCAATTCCTTGTTATATAGATGCATTTTTTCCAGAGGAAGTCCAATGGTCTTGTTTGTTTTCACCACTAATGGAGGAGTTCAATGAAATTTTCTATTGGGAAAGTCTAATGAGGTCAGAATAAGAGAACAGAGTAACTAGGAAGGAATGTCATTGCGTTTTATTTTTAGAAGAAGGATAAAGGTGGGGCCTCACAAGAGGCAGGGGATGGGCCTGTTTTGGCACAGAGGGCCAGGCTGGAACGCTTGGTCCTGTGAGCCTGAGGGGGTTTAGAGCTTTTTTTTTTCAATAACAAATCCCCTGCCAAAATCAGTGACTGAGTGGAGGGGTCCAGCTGGGAGAAGAGCAGAGTGCTGCCTGGGGGTGCACAGACAGTGGGGTGGCAGCAGCCCTGGGAAATGACTGAGGGGCAGTTCTCAGCCACACTCCCCTCCCCAACCTGATTCCCTGGGAAGATGAGCCCCTTCAGCAGCTCCACTGACCTGTGGATCTCACACTGCAATTTAAAGGGAATCCAAGTCACAACAGGGTAAACACGGAGGGAATCAAGTGCACAAAAAGCTCAATGCAGAAGTGCAGAGGGGCACATGGATCTGCAAAGAGAGCAGTCATGACTATGACAGGAAACAGGACTGACTGTTGTTAAGGCTGGATGTCAAAACCTAGAGAGGCAGCCTCAGGGAGACAAGATGGGCCAGAGTAAGGCTGTGAAAATGAAAAGGAAGAAACAAAGCTAAATTAAAGAACCGAGGCAGAGCGGAAAGGGGCTTGACTGGGATAAACAGGTAAGGAGGAAAAAGGGTGCATTCAAGAGCAAGCAGGCTGTGGTCTGTTTCCTGGCATCAGCTAATCTGATTGGCACAGAGATACAAGAAACAGAGGCTTAAATAGCTCATGGGAGCAGACCTTCAGCTGGAGAGAGCCATCATCACTCAGCAATTAACTCCCTCGCAGGCTCTGCCCTCAAACCCGAAGTGCAGAGCCGACCCCGCTGAGCACTGCCAATGCAGAAGGAAGGAGCACAAGAGGAAGTGTCTTTCCAAGGGTTAACAGACAGCAGAGAACAAGCTGTTCCATGCATTCAGGTCACAAAAAACAGAACTGGGACTCGCCACACGCACCATGCAGACGCTGCTCTGCCAGGATCACCAGAGCTCAAGCGCAGGAGCAGCCAACTCTGCCTGCTAGGAATGAGACTGCAAGGAGCTTCACCTTAAAAACGTGCAAGGACAGAATTAACCCAGGGGAGTATTATTTAGGGAACATTGAGGCATCTGAGAAGACCAGAGACTAGGATCTCTGTTCAGCCTCCTGATGTTCTGTCTAGGAAAGGAGTAATGAAAAACTCTTTAGGGGGAACATGAACCAGGATCAGGCATAAAGCACTCTTTCACCTTTCCTGTGCTGTCAGGTGCTGCAGGCTTCCTACCTGTGCTTCTGCTGAATATATAGGTGGAAACAATCCAGAAGACTGGAATCAGAAGCCCAGGAATGGTTCAGGGAGGGCAAGAAAATGCTCCTTGACAGGGAGTCATGAGAGGCTGGACTTCCCCTCCAGCATGCAAGCCCTCAAACATCATGCTTCAGAGTGGTGTGCAGTTTGTGGGTCCTTCCTCTGCTCCTGTCCACAGGCAGGCGTGGGCAAAGAAGGCAGGAGCAGCAGGAGTGTGGAGGAATGACCCTCCTTCCAGCTGGGCTACAGCTGGTGAAAACCATCCAGCAGCCCCCACGGATGCCCAGGAGGAACAGCACAGCAGCCATGCACAATCTCCCACCCTGGTGCTCCCACTCCTTCTGAGGACTCCTTAAGCATGCCACTGTTTCCCTTTTGGCAAGGACCTCCAGAGTTCCACTATGACTCATGTGAAGGAAAAGACCTCCTGTAAGTCCCGAGCCACAGGCATGCCCTTGTGATGTCCCTGCCCTTCCCCTGGCTGGCTTTATGATATTTTATGATATGCCAGAGGCTGAGCATCAGTCTCTTCCCAGAGACACATGCTTTTTGGGGCTTTTGGTATCAGCAATGAACTTAAAATCTATGTACAGAGCTTTACAAAGCTTATTTTCCTGTTAGATAAAGAGAAGGGGCAGAGTGAAACGGAGTAATTGCAGGATGAAATGCCACAATTTCCAACCCTTTCTGGGAGCTTGACACAGCAAGTCTCATTTCCAACCCCAGACTTGGGAGAAAGCTTGCAATTAAAAAAATTAACAGTGACCTTGACTACAATGGCTGCAGTTTAACTAACCCGCATTCAGTCTTTTTTAATCAAGAAGCCCTTCTGTAAACTACAGCACAAAGGCACATTTCCAAAGATCAGGTTACCTCAGCCCAGCCACACCACGGTGGAAATTTCAGAAACCTTTATTTAAAAGCTCAAAAGAGCTCTCCACTGCTGAAACCACCCTATTTGCTCTTCAGCCTCTGCTCTGCAAGGAGCAAGGTGAGCAGGAGCCTGGCTCAGCCCATGGCTAAGGCAGGGCTTGCAGTTAAGCAATAGCAACCACAAAGCATTTCCAAGGCACTGATGACCAGCTGGGTGGGGTTACATCACATCCATGCACAGCATCTCAGCCTCTGCACAGCAGAGGCTGCACCAAGATTATAAAACAAAATGAGAAGATACTCTTAAAACATGCATCTTTCAAGGCTCTGGAGAGCCTTACAGCTACAGCTTCACAAACAATCACATCACAGGTAGAGGATAAGGTTAGCAAGTAAGTGCCCAGAGCTAATGAGCCAGTTTATCCATTTTATCTAGCAGAGAAGTGGTTTTTACCCTCCATTCCATAGTAATGTTACCTTGACAGGTGCAGTGCCCACAGTAAATACTATGTCTGTCCCATATTCTGAATTATCCCTTGAGGGATGAAAGCAAAGATACATATTCAGGGAATGGATGTTTCCTGCACAGCTCGCAGCATCAGAAAATTAAGATGACTGGAAGAGCAAAGCCTGATGCTGCTCCTAAAGCAGAAGTTATTTGGTATCATTATTCATAGGCCAGTTAAACTAAGGAGCTGGTTACTCTGGACTCTTTTCTGCTTACTTTTTTGTGGATTATAGAGCAAAATAAAAATTTCAAAGAAATGCTTTGGAAATGCCATGTGCCCTAGGACACTAAGCCTAACTTTGCCCCTCTCCTTAAGTTGTTACCCTTAACAAAATATTAACTGCATGCCTTTGCTCTTATTGACTAGCTGGAATACCACTGAAATGTGGTGGCAGTTGGTAATTAGTATTTTTGACTCTCAGGAAGTGTTTTTTATGGCAGTACTTCCTGCTGGGGTTGGTTTTAACATCACTCCTCTGGAAGGCTCACCAAGACCACATCAGATGTCAACATCTGTGCATGTGGATAGACCAAGGTCCTAGAAGTGTTATCAGACTACAAGAGAGCTATGAGGTCCAAATGGTCTTGTTTCCATCCAGACACATGTTCAGCATTCTAGATTTGTGCAGTTTTCCCACCATTCTCCTCTCTTGGCAGTTTTAATTGCTAGATCAGCACCATCCCCCAAGATCCACACTATTTCTGCCCAGCCTGAGCTCTGCTTGCAGACAGGAGAGCTCTTTTTGTCTGGATCTTTGTTCTTTCAACATAATCTAAATATCACTCCCTTAACACCTGATTTAGTATTTCAACCCCTCTAATTACACACAGTGAGATTTTATCGGAAATCTGATTATTGTTTGAAAGTCTGAGCATTTCATTCCAGCCTCAGAATTGATCTATTGACTGCCTTTAAATCTCACATTTTAATTTAACATTTAACACTTTATACCCGCATTAATTACATTTCCCATGATCGATATCAACAAACACCATCTCTGCCCCTCTCCTGATAGAGAGACCTTGGAGACCCTGCTCTGCCAAACACTCAAGACAGCTTTGCTCTTAAACATGGACATTTATGAGGCTGATCTATCCAGTGGAAGAGGAAGAAAATGGGAAAAGTCATGAGAAACAGCAGTAGTGAGTAAGTAGCAAGGTTTAGTAAGCAACACCACCGGAGATGTGCAGGTACCACCTGGGGAGCAGAGACTCCAGCCAGCTCCAACATCCTCCTGTCCCACTCCCACCTTGGCTGGAGGGCTCTGAAGCAGAGACCCACCAAGTACAGGCTCCACTGTAATTCCTGCTCACTACAAACAGTGGGTGAGCTGGGCTTGGCCTGTCCAAGAGCTGCCTGTGAGCCCTGGGCCACAGGAAATGCCTGACTGGCTCAGTATCTCCTGGCATTTAGCCAGCCCGCAGGTCTAGCCCTCCTGTTTGTCTCCACACAGCACAACAGCAAGAGCAAAGTGCCCCTCTGATTTCTGAATCTAGCAGATCTCCTATTAGCAGACACAAACTGCACAGACTAATTAAGGAGACACCCATCATGCTGCCTTTCTATCCAGCCACTGCCAGTCTCAAAGGTGGCTGCTCTAAGGCACTGGATCCAGCTTTGCCAGAAGGACAGTACCAAATATTTTTCTCTAGGCCATGGGAAGCAGAACTGGCTGTGCCTGAGGAGGGCCAGGTCCTCCTTGTACCCCATCTGCAATGTATTTGTGTTTGTGTTGCGACTGGAGATGGAAGATGACATTGTCCCCAGTACTGCAGAAAACAGGAATATTTGTCCCTGAATAATTTCTCTAGCATATTAAGCACAAGTCATTCTTATGCAAAGACTGCCCTGTACAGCTGCCAAGGTCAGTGAGACCTTGCTTTATTTGCTGCATAAGGGCTGGCTGTGCAACTTTTACCTTGTACATATTTTTCCATGCGTTGTCTTAGATTTCCCTGCTGCTAGTGTCTATGCATCTTGCTGTCTGTTCAGTAGGTCATGCTACCTTCTCTGGCTGTTAATAATAACTACCCAATACCCAGTGCTCCAGAACAGTCAAAATTCCAGCAAACCAACTCTTACAGTATGTTTAATTCAAAAGACAGCAAGAACAACATTGAATAACAATTTTCAAGGAAAACATGCTCCACAGCTTTTGCTAACAACATCAATATGTTTCTATTTTCAGGGGTCATGACCTGCTATCCACTCACACAGACATCACTGTTCACATTCTAGTATCTACATACAGATGATTTTTTGTGCAAGGATTACATTCAACCACATGGCACTGCCTGCACACACAGGCTCTGGATTACAATATCAGTGAGTGCAGTCTTCAGGAAACAGCCAAAAACTGAAGAGCCTCCATTTAAATAGATTACAGGATCTGAAAATAATTCCCTATGTTTTTTAAATTGCAGACACATTTTTACAGACTACAGCCAATAGTTATACCTAAACTAAGGATTGTCCCTCTCCCCAGTTTACTAAATCCTGTAACACTGCAGATGCAACAGTCAAATTTAGATATTCACACAAGGAAGAAAAATAGTATTTTGAAACTGTACAGTCTCATGATACTGCACAACTCAAAGTTCTTGACATTCAACCCAAGCAACTCCTTTGCAGAAGAACAGAATTAAGTGATCTACCTGAGGTCAGTGGCCAGTTAAGAAAACTTGTCAACAGCCTACCCTGTTCAGGAAGTACACTGCCTCACCCCAGCCTCTGAACCCATATCAGTGGGGAGATGACAAACAAAAAATTCTAACAGCCCCCTGATTGCCAGGAGCAGTGCAGCAGAGTCCCCCAGCAACACTGCTGGTTTATTTCCCCACACCTGATCCACCACAGCAGCATTTGGTGCTGAGCTCCAGCTTATCAGTGTGAGGAGATCGGCTCTGGTGAGAACAGCAAGCCAAGACCCCAGAAAATGGATCATCCATCCCTCTTCCAGCTCAGAAACCAAGTTGTTTTAACTGTCTCACTTTGCCCCCAAACATGGCTTGAACCCCATTCCCAATTTACAGCTAATAACACTAATGTCACATCACCCTGAGGGTTTCAAGCTCCTCGGGGTAGAAACCCTCTTCCCCTTTACCCTGCAGCAGTTTCTGACCTTGGTAAAGCTCCACAGCCACTACCAGTAACACAAACCATCATTCAAACTTAAACACATCCTGGTGCCAGCAGTCTCTCAACTGGAGACAGGCAGCACTACAATGGGGCTGCACAGAGGGGTTAAGAAGCACTGCTGAAAAGGGATGCAAACAAGGACTCCAGGCTCTGAGCAAGCACACTCTGCCATACAAAAGGTGAGCATCACTTGTGAGCAAGAGCTGTCTGGCTGAGTATACTGCCTTTGTTAACAGAGAAGGCTGCATGATGGAGTGGGCTAATTAACTGCATTTTACTTGGGGAAACCCAGGCTTAAATCCTGGCTCTTGTCACAGCTGAAAATGAATTTAGGGACCAGAATAAAGGCCAAGATAATTTATTTTCTACAAAATCATCAAATAGTTGCCTGTCCCCTGACAGAGAGGCCCAGAATTTTATGCAAGGCCACTACTGCTTATGCAGTTATTTCTCAACTATAAAAGTTACTAACTGACTGCTGTGAGTGGTGATCATGCTATCCATGCTGCTTAGCTGGACTGAGCACCCCAAAGTGATGAATCTCACCATCCAACATGGCCTGTGCTTCATGATGCAGTGCCACACGGGTTGCAGGACCTACAGGGAGGGGACATCATGCCTGGCAGGATTTAAAATTCAATTTTCATTTTCAAGGGAGTCATTTATCTCTTAACTTTGAAGAACTAAAGCACAGCTCTGGTGTAACTCTAGTTGCTTCACTGGAAAACCACTAGGACTGGTTGTGGTCCAAGGGAGCTGAGGGTAATTTCCCCACTTCCTCCCGGCTGAAGGCTGCCCAGCAGAGCCAGGAGGGAAGCAAGTACTTTCCCCATAAAGTAATTCTCTATTTTTATCATGCTAAGAAAGTTTTTTTTTCCTTTGGAAACTAAAACTCCTGCTTCAGAAAGAAGCTAAGCACCCTCTTCCTTTCTGATTTATACCACAGAAGTGTTCATCTAATCAAATCAGCCATTTTTTCTGAAAGGAATGATTGTGGAAAAAAACCAGAACAGTAAACCAGCTCCTGAAGGTCTCCAGGCAAGAAGTAGAGATAAATCACATTCCTGACCCTGAAGGTGGCATGCTCCTTCATACTACTGTTTGCAGTGTCACCTCACCCATCCCAAAGGACAGAGATCCCTGGTGTCAGAGCACTTCTGAGAGCCACATCCTTAATGTGTAAGCAGCAGCTAATGATAATGAAGCACAATTTTGGGCACAATATGCAATATGTTCTACTAAAGTATGGGGTTAGCGCTTCTGAAGTGCCATCGCCCTCCCCTTTCCTTCTCTCTCAAAAAAGAGACAGCCTCCAACATCCTCAGCTACCTGCACAACTGAATTTGGGAAGGAAGACACAATGGAGGTCAAAAAGAGCACAGAAACATTTTCTGAAGCAGCTTCCAGCACATAATGCTCCAGCATACAGCACAGCTCAGCAATACAGCACCTTTCATCTACACCAAGCAGGAGACCCAGACACTTAACCCTCCAACACAACAAAGTGAGGGGTGGGTGTTGTCATCACAGCAGGGTTTTACAACAAGCCAAAGGTTTGTGTGGGAGGCTTCCCTTGAACAGCAGAAGAGGAAAGCTCAAGTCAAACTTCTATCCAAAAAAGTCATACTCAGTCAGAAGACTCCCATGAACTGGAGAAGCAGCCACAGAACACTCAGGGACCAGGAGGTCCCTGCTCCCAGGCACAGCCAGATTCCCACAGCCAACCCAAATTCTGCAAATAAGGGCCACACATCTCCCTCCACTGTTATCTTTAAATCCTCTTTACTCTGCAGAGCTATTCTCCACCCTCCTTCCCTTTTAATCAGCCCTGACCTACAGATGTCAGCCTCATTTCGGCTAAGTCAACACAACTGCCACATCTAGGATGCTGTTACAGGGAAAAAACCTTACACTCCTGGCTGGATTCCAGAGTCTACTTCTTGGTCTAGACCTGACCTCGTTCCTTTTCTGCAAGCTTAATCCTACACCTTAAGGGCACAGGGAACACAGAGAGACTCCAACTTCTGTGCTGTCTCCCCTTCAGCCTGCAGAGACTCTTTTGATCGCCCTACACAAATACCAACCATTATTGACAAGAGGCTCCCTCAGAACTGATTGTTCTTAAAAACCACACATGTTCAAAAGCCAAAAAGCCAACAAAACACACAGTACTTTCTGAAAGCTGAATCCTTACCCTAGAGCTCACCCAATGGGATGTGGACCTTAAATTAATGGTCCCCAAAGTTTCCTCAGAAGCAGCTCTGGCCTCACCCTGAAACTATAGCCAAGTTTGGTATATCCAGCTTCATCTAAAGGTTGGAATGAAAAAAAATAATTTCTTTCCAATGCCTCTGTCATGGGCAGGAATACCTTCCACTAAAACAGGTTGCTCAAAGCCCTATCCAACCTGGCTTTGAGCACTTATTCATCCTTTGTCAGAAACACAAGTCAAGACATCAACTGAACATAAAGGACTTCAACCAGGTAGCACAGCACCTTACCAAGCACAGCTCAGTGACCTGCTGCAATGGTATAGTCCAAGAGCAGGTGGGGACACCTGGTCCCTGCTGTCCCCACCCCATGTGGCCAATATGCAGGAGGCACAGGCTAGAGATGGATGGACAACAGCTTGTCCTGTCTTGCCCAAACACACCACACAAACAGGGTATCAACACTGAGTGGGATCCAGCTCCTGCACTCCGCCTTGTGATCCAAAACCCTCATGTATCAGTAGCAGCAGTGGGAATATCAAACCACAAATAAGGTATTAGTAACTAATTTGTTATCTGCTTATTCCAAGAAGGCAGCTAGCTGTGGATTCCACCTTCAGGCAACAAGGCAGGTTTTTGTTAGCTCTCAAAAACATTTGCACAGTGCTTTGTTAAGTGTTTGTGGGCGATGTTTGAAACCCCAATTATCTGTATCTGACATGATGCTGAACCAATACTCTCCTAATTCACAGGAGCTGTAAAAGCAAAACTCCATCAAGGCTAGGAAGAGCCTTTGGATCAAATTGTCTGAACTCTGAAACAGTCCTTGACTATGTGCTGCAAGAAATCCTCCATACAAACACACCTTTCATATTGTGGGAGGAGGAGGGGAGGGAGAGAAGAAGAGATTAAAACCAAAATCCAGATCCTCAGGTAACAAAAAATCAGAGGTTCTCCCTCAGTTTACAGTACCACAGATTTGAGCCAAAGATGCTTTTCAAGTCCTTTCATGAGATATTTTAATTTTTCTACCTGCTATGTGTGCATGCTAGGCAGTGCTTTTCAGACAAATTATTTATTCAGCTTTACAGTGACTAACCTGAATTTCCAGACTGCTTCAAAAGAAAATCTGAAGCATTTCTTTACAAAAGGCAAAGAGCATTAGATTTCCTCCCTCCTTGTTTTTCCTTTTCTTTTTTCCTCCATCCCTCAGCTGAAACATCTCTACCTCTCATCTAATAAATAAACAAATTATATACTTTTCCATAAAAATATGATCTTCCCTTCACCTCTATGCCAAAAATGTGCTGACAATTCTTTTTTCTTTTATTTTTCTTTGCTGATGCCGCTTAAAATGGAATAAATTCCTTTTCTATTTTTTATTGATTTTTCAGTTTAGCTACATACATGAAAAAAAAAAACCAGCAAGTCTTACATCACTGGCTGCAGTCTTACAACCTGGAATAAACTGAACACCATGCTGAAAAGCATGGGATTACCACGGGCTTGGCATTAGTGGGATACCCTAGGAGAAATTCACAGCCAAGAGGAAATTACAGGGTCAGTGAAAGAGGCCACCCTGTTGCATGAACTGCCTCAATGTTACTCCCCAGTAAGTAAGTAGCATCACAACACTTATATACAATTAAGGCTTTAATCCAAGCCATCAACTGAAGGACCAGTTCCAAAAGGCATGGACTCACCAGGATCCATTTCCTGGCACCTGGGGTAGGTGTCCTGAGGACAGGGAGCTTAGGTAGCACACATGTCTCTTCACCATGCCCTCACTATGTGCCTGCCACAGGGGAGGCAATGTCACAAACAGCAGGTCTGGTTTAAGGCAAGGTTTAAGGTTTTTTAACTGTATTGCATCAGGAGTAAGCTCCAATTCTGTGATGTGGAGGGTGGATGTGCATTTCCTTGGGTGGAGATGCCCTCTACTCAACGCAGCCTAAGACCTTCACTTACGTGGGGCTGTGATTAGGGGATTCAGGTCATAAGCAAGCAGATCTCACGTTTTAATTCTCTCTCTCGTTTTGGTTGCCTGGATCTCCAGGATGAGCAACATCACATTCCTACAGAGAGCTAAGCTCGCGTGCAGCAGCTCTCTCCCTCAGAGGAGGGGAATGCACGAGGCTGATCATGATAACCTCCCACAGTGCTGTGGTCTGATGTGCTACAGCACTCCTTCCCCACACTGAAAGCTCCAAACAACAATTCTAAAGCCAGTCTTGCCTCCTCACCTCCACAATCCAGCTAACAATACTGCATCAAATTCATCTATGCCATTGCATTTGTACCCCCCCTCTGGTAAACCATCTAGAAAGTTTTGCATCCAAAACTACAGCAGCCTGTACCCTCTCACACTCTCACTTTCCTCCTGAGATCACCCTGCTGAGAACCTCTTTGGCAACACACAGGTTCAAGACCATCCTAAAACCACCCACAAAAGGATACCAGATTGCAGCCCTTGTTTCACTCTCCTGTAAGCATCTTGCAGGATTAACCCCTTGCTAAATGATCTGGGACTATGGTAACATGATCTCAGATTTGCTGTTTATTTGTGGCAGCTTTCACTACCTGCAGATGCTGTCCAAAAATACAGGAGAAAAATGTGTGCCCTTGGGAGCTCAAAGTATAAAGGCAGAGGTCAGGAGAAACATTCTGTTCTTATTAATGCAGTTCTACAGAGAGCTGGGGAAAAAAAAAAAAAAAGAAGCCATGTCTGTATGCTTCTCAGAAGCAGATTATGGTTAATAATACAAAGATTACTGACATTAAATGAATTTAAATTCATTCTTCTATCATTCAGAATATTAAGGTTTTTTTACCTTCCTCCCAGAATCACTCCCATTTGTAGTCAGTCTCACTTTCTGCCTATCACAAAGTTATTATATTTGGACAATAATCACCACAGTGGACTTCTCTTCCTTGACAGTTTTGTTGTATTAGGAGTCTTATAAAAAATATTTGTAGCATTACTTCAACCTAAAAAAAAAAAAAGGAAGATAGGATGCTTACAATTGCTGCATAAATCTCTGAGGATGTTTCTGCAACCCTAGTGGGTTCTTTGCCTATCAACAGGCAAGGGGAAAGTCTCACTTGTGCTGTAGTAGTGTCACATCTGTAGACAGAACAAGTGGTGCTCAGCCCTGGGCTCTGCCAGGGAGAGGGAGCTGGCACTCACTAGTGTGGCACATGCCACAACACCAGCACGTGTCACAGGCACATGGGACCAACAAAAAAGTGTCTGTTGCCGGTGACCAAAACTTGATTTTAAATTCCAGTTGCTCCTTACTAATGTTCAGATTCAAACTGAAGACACTGCTCTGCACCACCCCACTAGGAATTTAATGGTTTTACAACCAGCGCAAGCAAACTGAAGATGAAGCACAGTAAGAGCAGCAAAGCCAAACTCAGATTTATTTTCATGAGAAAAAACTCCTTTTGAAATTTAAGTTCCAGCTCAACTCTAAAATCCCTCCCTCCCCAGTCATCATGACACTGACAGAGAAGTATCTGAGGATGCTCAAGAGAAAGCCATCAGACAAACCAGCCACCAGTCACGTTTGCTGCTGAACATCACGAATGACTGCACTAAAACAGCGTCTCACAAGTGTTTGAATCTACATTTTACTGAGAGAAAGGAAACCTCATGTCAAAAACCTGCAAATCACTGCCAGTCAGTCCCAAATCTGGCATGCTTGGCTGGACTGTGGCATTCCCTACTTGCTCTCCTGGTCCATATGTTGGGAAGTCAAGCCAACACATCCCCACACCTACAAAACCAGAATCAGTGGGCAGTTTTCTGAAATGTTGTGTGTGGTGAAGTGCTGCTGCATGGGATCAGTCCAACTCAACTGTCCAGTCCTTTTGTTTCAAAAAGGGAATTACTGCTGCTAAAAGGCACCTGCCTTAGCTCATGGCCTTATGCAATAGATGCTCTAAGCATTTTTAAATTAAATCAGTACATAATTATTAGAGTGTTTTAGTGAACCAAAAAAGCCCAGCACCTTGCAAAAGGCTGCTACAGACTGACTCACCTCACCCATGCAGACGCTGTCCTGCAGCACTGGGCATCCTCCAGCTCTGCTTTCACCACCTTTTCCAGCTGACCCAAGCACAGGCTGCATTGGCCAGGTATCATTCCTGCCCTCTCCCTCAGCCATGACAAGCATTCATGGCAAAGCAGAGGAAAGAGTAGAGCAGCAGTGAGGAAAGAGAACACACCTTTCAGTGCCAAAAAACATATGAAGTGCATGAAGGAGCAGGCTTAGCTCCTCGTGGCACCCATGAAGCCAAGAGCACTGGACACAGGCTGGGAGCTCAAGCAGCCAATGGCTCTGCCTTGGCAATGCCCCATTGTCAAGAGGTTTCCACCTCTTGTCTCAAATACATGCATTCCCCACATGATGTTCCAAGACCTAGGGGAAAACTTTATCATGTAAGCTGGCATGCAAAATGGTGTCACCACCCAGCCAGGGGCACCTATGACAGTCTCTGCACCTGGGCTGGATTTAGAAATCCAGTATCTCTAGAAAAACAAGTGGGTGGCACTGTACAGAAAATAAATAAATCTCTTATTAAACACATGAGAAGCTTCCCTGTACCTTATTAATAGATCTCAAGGTCTTGTCAGAAGGACAACCCTCCATCTAACACAGGGCACAGAATGAATTTGGCGTTTGGCAACAGCACCCTCATTCCAACCTTGGTACCTGAGCATCAGCTACTGAATGAGTCATATTACAACACAGTCACCAGAGCTGGAAAGTCCCCAACCCAGCAGGTCTTCCCCTTCAGCAAGGTTCATAAAACCTCATGCAGAATCCACCCTACATGCCATATTCATCTCCACAGTCTCAGAAGAAATGTGGATCACAGCTACTCAACCCACTGCTCTGCCTGAAATGACCCTGAAAATCATGATGAAGGTGATCAATCCCATGAGAGAGCCACCCAAGAGAGGTGCCCTGGGCGGACTGGTCCAAGGGAGTGTGCAGTACAGGCATGGGGAGGAGTGGGGATAACCTGCCCGCACTTGTGAGCAAGGGGGAGAGGCTGGTTGTACCCAGAGGCAGCAGGGGAGGTGTCACCTCGCTGAGGAGATGCAGGAGGGAAGGGGCTCACTGTTCATCCTGCAGGAGAGCAGCCCACTCTGGTTTCCTTATTTACATGACCTGAAGTGCAGCTTCCACCTTTCACAAGGTGCTGCTTCATTAGCCAGACCACGCCTGGGCACTTGGGACACCGCCAACCTGAGCTCGTTACCAAGGCTCTGCTTAACGAAGGGCACTGAGGTTGTCACACCAAGTGCTTCACTGAGTAATTAGTCAAGGCAAATTCATCAGTGATGGACTTGGAACAAGCAGAGTACACGGAATGGAGGTGTATGTTTCTCAAGTGCAAACGCAAGATGGAGATGCCAGTGCCAAAACCTGGGCAGTCTAAGGGCATGAAGGCTTCACAAAACACCTCTGCACTCTGACTTCCTCAGTCAGATACAACTCCAGCATCTGGAGGCTTAAGAGAAAGCAGGATAAACCACCTGTAACCCTGCTACTGTTTCTTTTCTGTGCTACTGTTTCTTTTTTGTACTTTCAAAAATAACTTCACCGAAATGTATCTGAATGCAATACAAGCCCCCCTGGGCCAGCACTGCTTATTACTATTTATATAAAAATGTTCAGACTATAAAGGAGCCCACTGATACCTGGTATGGCCATAAAAAGATTTATCCATCCTGACTTGCTGGCTCCAGAGAAGGAGATACAACAACTGAGCAACTTAGGAAGAGTGATCAGCATTGATTAAGAGTTTTGACCACATTTTGGTGAGAGAAACACCTCTGCTGCCCAACCAGGGAAGAGCCTAAAGAGCCTGATTCTTTCTTCTTCATCAGTTTTGCACCCCATGGCCTGTGGTGACATTTTGCATGCTGTGGACTAACCCGGTGCTCTGGGGAACAGCTCCCAGCAGCAGCCCAGCAGTCAGCCATGGCTCAGAGCCTGTCCTTTACCAGGCAGGATTTCCCATCAATGACACGGGGATGTTTTACAGCTCATCATTCCAGCCTTTAGGACCACTTTAACAACTGGTCCATCAACCCACACAGGCTCCTCCCAGCACCACAGACCTGCATTGCACAACCGCCACACCACCACACAGCCCCAGAACCTTCCACTAAAACATTACCAAGCGCTGCACGAGCACTAATGAATTAAATCCAAGCACATCCCAATTAACTCCAGGAGCAGAGAAGCAGGCTGAAGTGTCCCCATCTCCCTGCAAGCCTGCTGAGGAGCCAGGCATGGCAGACAGACCCGCCAGCTCCCTCCCTCTACTCAGCGACAGACCTGTAAGATATTTCAAAGGCTCTTTCCAAAACAGAGGGAAAAGAGAAAAAAAGAAAAAGCTTTCTGTTTTCCTTGAAAAGCAGGTCGTGCAACAAAGAAAGCACTAATAAAGGTTTCACCATCCAAATTAAAAGTCAAAGGCAGCAATGAAGTGCCTCTGAAATATAAGAAACACGTTGTGCACGGTGTAAAATTTATTGCTGCCTAGCAGAACGAAGCCAAATATCTTAATATGGAAAAACACCGCTTCTTTTGACCCAAACAGATTGGGAACAGGAAGTAAAAACAAATCACCCAGCTGCAGCCTCCCCACACTGAGAGGAGCAGCAGCCAGTGCTTCCTGCCCACCCTCGCCCTGCCATGGCTGCCAAGGGCTGCACACTGTTTGCTCAGGGGCCAATCCCACCCAAAACAGACAGTTTGTTACTAAAGCTGTTGTAGGCAAGATCAGGCCTTTATTGAAGGGGATTCATCCGGGAAGAGCCAGGAAAATGGAAGTGCAGGAATCACCCCAAATGCTGCATCCATTTGCAAACTGCACAGGAACAAGCTCCCCTGCAAGGAGATTCCCCTTCTTTCAGCGGCTCTCAACATTTTCAGCAGCCAAACTCCTGACTCAGGACAGGCGTATTTCAAGAGTTAATTTTGGTTTTACTACATCATCACCAACAAACCCTGAGAAATTAAGTCAAGCCTCAATTGGCTCAAAACATAATTGCATTTCTCTTAAATAATAGCTTTGCTTTTTTTTTTTTTTTTTGAGCTCGTGCATATTACGTTCTAATTATATTTTAAAGCTTTCATTTGCAGCTACAGGAATAACCCAGAAAGACATACAGATGAGCTAATTTTCAAATCATCACTTGAAGAAGGACATGAAGCTTTAAAAAGTGACACATAGACCAAAGGACTTGGGAAAAAAAAAAGAAACATGCAAAACTGAAAGTCCATTATCTCTTTTGTTAAAGCCAGTAACTCAGTGCCAAAGAGAACGGCTTTAAGACCTCAGCAGAGCAAACACTGAATATCACACACGTAATGCAGCAGAAAATGCCATTTACACAAATGCTACACACTGAACAGCAGCTCAGAACCTGGTATTCTGACTAAAATTCTGCCTTCAGCAAATCTCATAAGTATAATTTTTATCAGCTCAAGAAGATTCTTCCTACAAGATTTTAAAAGATTACATGCCACGTGTAGAATACTTCATAAAGCAGAATTAGATTTTTGCCTTGCATGATTTTTTAAATTTTTTTTATATATTTAATAGCAACCAGCAAATTACAGCCATTAGTACGACACTGCCTTCACAACAGATTTATGACAGCATTACCAAAAGCAGAATTTCATCCAACAACACTTCTGGAGAACACAGACATCTGCAGAACCAAGGGGGAAAAACACACATAAGCATGCACAACCACACATTTTGTGCATTACCATCCAAGACTTTTACAAGGATGGGTGCTTTGTGCCACTGTTCTGCAAGACAGTACCCTGAGCACGCACAAGGGTATGGTACACTCTCCTGCACACAGTGACCTCCAGTCCTACCTCATATTCTTTTAAATCCCTCACCTTCATGCTCATAAATACAGCTTTGGCAGAGGAGCTGCACTGCAAGGAAGGAAACTCACCCCACACTCCTGTTACAGTGCTACATGAAATCCTCCTCTCTCTGCCCCAGCAAGCTCCCAGCAAAAATATCCAAGTTTATCATGCCGAGGAAAGAACAATAAGTGGGAGTCCGAAAAGGCAGTCAGAAGTACCGCCAAAAAATCAGAGCTCTTTCTCAAAAAAAGGCCCTCCCTTAGGAAGCCTGCCAATCAAACCCGATCACGAGGCTGTTTTCCGAGGGTGAATAGAGTTCTTATTGACACAGCTTATGTCTGCAGCATGCAGCCCTCCACAAGGCTTTCAAGAGCAGATCGGATTACACAGACACATTCTCTCTGATTTTATGCATTCAGAAGCCCTCAGACATAAAATACCCGGCTCAGAAGGCCACTGCTTTTTCAGCTTGCTATCGGCCTACATGCTTTAAGAAAAAAAAAAAAAACAACCAGGCAAACAGATCCTGGCACCTTTACTTGGGCTCCCAAAGCCCTCACCCTCACTCAGCAGGGCCTTATAATTTGCAGGCCAAGCCACAGATTTGCTCCATGTGAATAATACAAGACGACTCATTCCCATGGTGAGTACTTAGCATCAAAATGAGAGAAGGGAAAAAACAAGTATCTGCTGACACCATTTAAAATGGGAGACGATAACATCGCTCTGGGTAGACAATCCTTCCTGGAATATGGCATGGAAAAAGGGGAGGATGCACACCTTTTAAAAGAACAACATGCACTGCACCGCTTAGCAGGGAAGAGGTGACCAACTGCAAAAGCATCACAAGCACAAATTCAGGTAAATCATCTATCCAGGGACAGCAATTTGCACACATGGAAATCTGGAGAAAATAAACTAAAAGGATCCATTTATACAATTTCTATACTTAGGGGGCACAATAAGGAAGTCCATTTCAGTAGCAGACACAGATGGAAAGCCTGGGAAACCTGTAGTGTTGTATTAGAGGTGAACAGAGAAATACAAAATGTTTTACTCTAAATGCTCCAGCTTAAAGACTAAATTTCAGCAAAAGAGACAAGTCTGCTTAAATCATATGACAAATAAGAACCTGAGCATTGCCCTAGAGATGGATGCATGCACTGCCCAGAGGTCTGGACTACACCAACTAAAAAGAAGCTCACAGGCCCCACCTCCAAAAACCAGTCTAAAAAGCAAACCAGTACATTACACATGGGTAAGTGGATCTTTATCACCTAAAAAGGAACTCCTGCATCAACTCAGCCACACTGAATTGAAACTTCTCACTGAAATATTACATATGGCAAACACAGCAAATCAAGCAAGCTTGAGCTTCAGAGCTTTTAAGGGATTTTAAGAACAAACATACACTGTTCAATAAAGACATCCTCTCTTCCCTGCTTCCAGGCTGCAGTCGCTCCCCAGCCAAGATTTTCTAGCATTTTGCAGAAGATTTTTCTGCATTTTCCTGATGGCTGCTAGAAGGCTGAAGCTGGGTAATGGAAATGCAAGACGCCATGCCTGTCTGACATGGCAATTCTTTGGTTGGATATCTGCACTGTTCTCAAAGCCCACCAAGAGAGTCATCACTCCTATGACTACCCTTGAATATCGAGATCTAAGCAAACTGTGTTTCCCAGTGCTCAGGCTCCCTCTCAGTGAGCAGCTTCATGTTTCTAGTACTCAGTTTCCACATGTGACTTCTAGTATGTTCGTGGTCCAAAAAGCTTGCTCCTATGAATGCTCCGTACTCTTTCCCAACACATCTGAGTCATGCAATGGCTCACTCTACCAACAAAGCCAAGTTGTAACCACCAGCACAGAAGGGGTGTCCTGCTGTGGGCATCAGTCACCAAATCCCAGCTGTAGATTCATCATCTTCACGTGTGCCTGCATTAGCCACAAAGAGAATTTTCATTTTGTTTCAGGCTCCTGACTGAGCTGCAGGTGCTGGTGACTAGGCCAGCCATGGTTTCACTTGTGCCCTTAGGAAGATCCAGACATTAGCAATGCAGTTATGCCATGGCCCAGCCTCCTCCTGTCCTGCCTGGGCCCCCCAAGTCCTTGTGCCAACACAACCATTTCTGTGGCCACATGGAGAAGCTGAGTGATGGCTAAAATGAACGTCCTTTTTTCCTTATTATTCTGCAAGATTATTCTTAAATTACAAGGACAAAAGAGGCTGGAGGAAAAGGCCAGAAACAGGACCACTTCCACAACAGCACCAGCTTCAAAACTGATTTGCAAGCTATGCTGCAAAAAGCAAGGAAGCCATCCTCTCTCTCTGCAGTCACAAGTTTTTGAGTTGCACTTTGAGATTCCCTTAAACGTGCAGAACAGCCCCTCAAAACTTCACATGCGATGGCATCAGAAGTGTAAAATTCTAAGCTCCACATATTCCTCTTGCCAAGATGGGACAAGCCCAGGAGAAAATTTCTAGGTCTGTAAAATTCTAAGAATAACATGTAAGGCTTATGCCAGTCATTCCCCAACAGAGAATAAGAGGGCAGAGCAGGCCCCCATTGACATGGAACTGGGCATAAATACCACTAGAAAATCCTATGTGTGGATTCAACATCGCAGAGGGACAACTGCCCAGTGCCCCTACTGTCAGTAACCTTCCTGCAGCACATGGTCCAGCACTGAAGGGAGGAATGACAGGTCTAGATCCACTCCCTCTTCCCCCATGTGGATCCCTCACTCCCTCACAGCAGTGGAAAGAATTCTGAGTTCTGCTGACCTGGCCAGATGCTGCAGGAGGCTGAGCAGGACAATTTATAGCACTGTGCAGCTAATTTCCTTGCTGACCACCAGCTCTGCTTTGGGCCCCTGCCAACACATCCCAAAAAGCCCATAAGGCAGCACCAGATCTGCAGCGGCCACACAGCTGTAAACAGGCTGAACCAGGTGCACACATAAAATTCAGCTGCTCCTAGGAAGGCCAACTGAGACCAAAGTAGACTGCTCCTTCTCCTGTTATCACCACATCCCATAATACCTAGAAGCTTCAGCACATCCATTGTCTTTGAAAAAGAAACACTCAAAACACTGAAATAGTGCTCAAAACTTTTCTGGGCCATCTCTACTTTAAAATGACTTCATTTAAATATGTGCCATGTCTATATATACACACACACACACACACCAGGGGAAATCAGCACCCGTGAGCAGAGCTGGTGCCCACACACTGTACCCTGCACAGCCTCCAGGTCTGCCTGTGCAGCTCCACACCAGAACAACCCCACAGCAAACCAGAGCTGCCTGAAGCTGCCCCAGGAAAATCCTGTCCCACTGGCAGGAGCACTGAAAAGCCCACAGTCTGCAGGCTCTCCACCAGACTTGCTACCACTCATCCTTCTTGGGGTATGGAGAGTAATGGGGGCAGGGAAGTTTTAAGACCAAATTACAGAGTACTTTAAGTCCTTCACTTCTGCATGAAGCTGAACCCCCAAGTCTCCCCTTCAGGATCTTCTTCCCCCCCAGGACCGAGATGCATGATTTGGATGTTCTTTAGTAAATGCAAGGAGCAGGACTGTGCCATTCTCCAGGCCTTTCTCCAACCTAGAAAGCAGCACCATTGCAGCCTCCACATATTACCTTAAGAGCAAAACACCTACAAGGAGGACCCATGGGGGAAAACATCTCTGCAACCCCGTGGAAGCTGCTCTGTGGAAACTTTAACTGCATTACTTCTGCTTCTGTATAATCCCAGAATAACTAGCTTAATTCAGACTGATCCAACGCAGACACCCGATAGTTTCAACATGGTATAGACTATAACCTCACTCTAATTACAGGATCGTGTTACATGTCCAACAACTGCTGCAATTTAGTCTTGCCTGATACACCCCAGCTGAAACTCTTACTCTCTTACTTTTTGGCACCCTTCGAATGGAGGCAGGGATACCTCGCAACACCTCAGCATCTAAGACACTCGCACCCCAAGCCCCATAAAGATTAAGTCATCATTTCCTTGCAGTAACAAAGGCAATGACTTCCATCAGTGCAGAATAAACTAGTTTTAGGCAAATAGCACAGACACGACACTACTGTTCCTACACTTCTCTATGCAAACGCAATACAGGATTACAGCTAAGAGCCACAACACCACGAATTCGCACATCACTCCCCGAGCCCGCTGCTGATCGCACACGGAGTCTATCTGAGCAAGAGGGGAGTTCTCAGAGGCAAAAGCTGCAGGACCAGGCAGTCGGACTTTCACTACCTCAAAGGCAGGGGATACTCCTTACAGCAGCGCACGTCTTGCCTTTGAGCTCAAAGCTGCATCCGCGGCTCCCGCTGCCATGAAACGGGAAGGGTTCCTGCCCGCAGCCGCTCGCCCGCGCCTGAGCCGAATGTTAACAGGTCTGCGCCTCGCGTCAGCTCCGCCGCCGCCTCATGCCCGGCCGGGGAACGCTCCGCTGCCCGGGCGGACGAGCTGTCCGGCCATGGCTGGGCGATGATTCAGCAAGGGGGTGGCTCCCGGTGAGAAGGCACACCTCCTGCGAGCTGTCACACCGCGGGGCCGGGGCAAAATGGGAGAGAGAACTTGCTCTGTCTATCATGGCTGCACTTTTCAAAATGCGTAACCTGGCCTGCTAGGGGCGAGGAGGGCGAAGGGGAGAGGCGGGGAGGGTGTGTGTTTCCATCAGCAGGCACATGGGAATAATTGAAGGAAACATCTCGAGGCTTTTACCGATGGCACAAGTAAATGAAGGAAAAGAAGAAGAAAGGACAAAAAAAAAAAAAAAAAAAAAAAAAAGCCAGACACTTCGGGAGCCAGCATCAACTTCGCCAGGCTGTGTTCTTTGTTTCTAGGCAGACTCCAGTGCGGTGGCAAGAATGAACAAATGCGCATGTCTTCATAAGAGTCAAAAAAAAAAAAAAAAAAAAAAAAAGGAAAGGAAAAAAATCCCCCCTCCCCTCGGGCCCCTCTCTCGCCGCTGCGGCGGCCGGAGCCCTCCGGAGAGTTTGGGCCGCTTTTCCAGAACTAAAACTCCGCTTCCCGCTACTCCGAGCAGGGCTTTGCCACGCTACCAGGAGTCCGGGGGTACGGCAGCGCCTGCAACACTTTCGGCTGCAAAAATTAGTTCTGGTGTGGGCTTTGTGATTTTTTTCTTTTCCTATTAAAGAACGGAACGCCGCCCCCGCCACGCTCCTACCGCGCCAGCCGCCCTCCGCAGCCGCCCGCCGGAGCGGAGCGGAGTCCGGGCCCGCCGCCGCCGCCAGACAAAGGAGCGATGCGGAGCCGCGCCAGCACCCGCGGCCAGCCCGCCTGCGCTGCTCCCGGGACAGCCGCCCGCGGGACCGGGACCGGGACCAGCCGCCGCCGCGCCCCCTCCCCGGAGCACGCCCCCCGTCCCCGGGCGCCCGCGGCTCGGGGGGGACACCGAGCGCCCCGCGGCCGCCCCGGCCTTACCTCGCAGCGGCGGCGGCGCTCGCAGGCAGCGGCGGCCGCTCCGTGCCACGCGCGGCGGCGCGGGGCGAGCCACGGGGGCCGGTTTAGCGCGGGGGCCGCCTGCGCGCCGCCATTTTAACGCCTCCCGCCCGCCCTCCGCCCCCCTCACCCCCCTCTCCCCGCGGCCACGCGCGGCGTGGAAATGCCACCCAGCGTCCCCCCTCGTCCTCCCCGTCCCCTCCGCCCCGGTCCCCGCCGTTACATTGACGCAGCGGCTCCTGGTCGCCGGGCCCGCCGTGGCGGAGCTATAGCAGCAGGGCAGCAGCAGCAGCCGCCGCCGTCGTGGCCCCTCCGCCGCCGCCTCCCGCCGCCGGGCGCACATGGTACGCTCCGGGGCCGCGCCGCGCCGCGCCCCGCCGGCCGCGCGCGCCGCCCGGCTGCTGCCATGGCAACCGCCCCGCGACCCCCGCCCCGCCGGGACCCGCGGGACGCGCCCCGGGGCCGCCGCTCCCGCCGCTGGCCGCGGTGCCCGGGCACCCGCACCTCTGCCCCGGCACCTCCCGGCACCCGCACCTCTGCCCCGGCACCCGCACCTCTGCCCCGGCCGCTGCACACGGAGCCACCGCGCTCCCGCACCGAGCCCACCTGTCCCCAAAGCCGCCGCCACCTGCTGAGCGGCTGCATCGCCACTGTCCCCAAGGCACCGCCATACCTCCCTGCCGTGTCTCCTCCACCCCCAGCTGTCATCACAGATCCCTGGCGTGTCCTCGCCATCCCCAAGGCCACCATCGCGCCTCCCTGGCATGTCCCCTGTATCTCTGAAGCCACCATCACCCTCCTTGCTGGGGTGCCGCTGTCCCCAAGACCACCGTGACATCCTCCCACTGAGGGGCTGCATCCCTACCGTCCCCACATCACCATCACGTATTCCTGTTGTGTCCCCTCTGTCCCCAAAGCCACCATCATACATTCCCACTGTATCCACACTGCTCCCTAAGTCACTATCACATGTCCTCACTGTGTCTCTGCTGTCTCCAAAACTGCCATCACACCTTCTTGTTGTGTCCCCACTGTCCCCACAAACACCATCACATCCACCTTCTAAGGAGCTGTAGTCCCACTGTCCACAAAGCCACCATGATACCTTCCCACTCTGTACCCTCAGTTCCCAAAGCCACCATCACAGCCCCCTGATGAGGGGTTGAATCCCTACTGTCCCCAAACCACCATCACATATCCCTGCTGTGTCCCCTCTGCCCCCAAAGCCGCCATCACACCAGTTGAATCCCTACTGTCCCCAAACCACCATCACATATCCCTGCTGTGTCCCCACTGTCCCCAAAGACAGCATCACATCCACCCACTGAGGGGCTGCATCCCCACTGTTCACAAAGCCACCATCTCACCCCCCCCATTGTGTCCTTGCTGTCCCAAAGTCACCATCACATACCCCCACTGTGTCCTCTCTATTGCCAAAGCCACCATTACACCTTCCTGCTCTGCCTTCTCTGTCCCCAGAGCCACCATCATATACCCCCACTGTACCCAAAGTCACCATCATGCCTTCCCACTCTGTACCCTCCGTCCCTAAAGCCACTCTTACATGTCCCCACCATATCCCTGCTGCTCCCAAGGCCACTATTGCACCTTCCTGCTCTGTTCCTGCTGTCCCCAGAGCCACCAGCACCTCCCCATCCTTATGCCCAAAGCCATCACTGCACCCCCTCACTGAGGGGCCATATCCCCGCTGGCCCCAGACAATCACCGCATCCCCCAAACACGTCTCGTTTGCCCTCAAAGCCACACCACAGCCTCCCGTCGCCGAAGCTGTTGTCGCTCCATCCCCCCGCGGGGCCGTGTCCCTGCCGGGCTCGGCCACCCTTACCTGGGCAGCGGCGCGGCTCTTGCACGCTGCAGTGCTCATTTTCACTCCTGTTTTGCAACAGAAGATTGCGTACGCCAGGACAGTCGCGAGGGAGAGTAGGCGCAATGTGAAGCAGATGAGCGAGTAAATCATGAAGCCGCCGTACATGTTCTGCATACTGCAAACGAGGAGCTAATTTCCTGGCAGCCGGCTTCAGGATGCTTCCAGCCAGTCTCTGCCGATGTGGCCCTTAAAAACCTCTCGAGCTGTGGCTGCAAGCAGCCCTGCTCCTTTCTGACTTTAGCATCTAATTCCCACAAATACAGATAATTGAATTATGCATTTTGTTAGGGTGAGTGGAAAACAACCGGCAACCACTGGATCACTGAGGAAAATAAAGTCAGTCACTCTTTTTGTTTTTCCTTAATTCAGCATTTTTTGGGGTTTGGTGACATTTTGTCAAGCATGAACTCAACCAGAGGCAGAGAGAAGCAGCTGAGGGTTGTTTATTGCACACAGAGTAGCCCTCCCTGACAGCAGCACTAATGGAAATAACACTAATAAAACTGTCGTGTTCGTGGTCTGAGCAGCAAAACGTGAGCCCTGGTTTCTGTGCCCTGTTCTGACAACCACTTCCCCAGTGAGCACCAGCAGACCACTTCACCTCCCTTCCTAGTTACCATCACTGATTCATAGTTGAGATCAATTAGTTAATGTTTGCAAAGTCAGTTGAAGATGACAAAGCGTTACACGCTGCTAATAAAACCATAATGATCCCACTGTTAAACATTAAACACACAATGAGGTGTAAAAAAATACCACATTTATAGAAAATCCCTCTTTCTGCGAGGACAAAGGATTAGCTCCTAAAAAAATAAGGATGAGCGCAAATTTGCACCACAGGATTATGTCTCAAGGGTTTGGCTTCTGCTTGGGTGTTTGCTACTGATTATTCGTGTGTCCATGGGCACACCACTTGGGCCAGCAGTCACTGACCCATCTGAGCACGGCAACTTAATCCAGAGCGAGCCAAAAACCACCAGAAGGTTTTGGAAAGGGATGGTCCTTTCCATTTCGTGCCTCTGCTCCCAGTCTGCTAAACAGGATGAGGACTGCAGCTGTGTAGCCTGATTTTTGCAGGCAACATAATGCAGCAGTTAGCAAACCCTCACAACATGGTCATTAGAAGCCTGGGGAGCTGTGCTGCCTGAGAGACACGTCACACCAGAGTGCAAGGAATAAAACAGTGGGGGTGTGGGAGATTTCTAGGAGATTTCTAGGAGATTTTTCTTGGCAATGAGTCTTGCTTTAAATGTAGAACTGGTAGCTGTGCCACTGGTAGGGCCCCAGGTCGCCGCAGGCAGAGCAGTGCATGTCTGATGCTCTGACCTACAGGCAAGAAGGAGGAGAGGAACCAGGAAAACCACGTTTGTCTGTAGCTTTGGGCCTGCACGGGGCCAGTTCATGGTGATGAGGCACTGGTGTTTCTGGCAGGGCAGAAGCCATGGGTGGGGATTTGCACAGCAGGAGCTCCAGGCAGTTTAGGATTTGGCACAGCGATTTCAGAGAGGAGAGCTCCTCTCCAAAAAGAGCAGCCCTTTGACAAGGCATCCCTCATTTCCTCCATCAAACTGCCCTTTGCAAGGAGCACGCCTCAGCTGCAACAGCCTACTGCATCTTCCTCCTGAAATCTGATGCTGCCCTGCTTTGATGGCGATCAGTTGATGACTGCAGAAAAGCTGAATCATGAAAGAGAGGTTATAAACAAGGTTATTTTTAACGAAGGAAATGGATCCCACATCATTCAGAAGTCAGGGCAAGGGACTGTCAGCTAGGGCTTGCAGGTCTCACTTCTGCCCCGACGTTCTTTATGTCCTGGAGCAAATTAAAATCTCTCTAGCCTTTAATTTACCTCCTTGTAGCATGGACAATGCAGCAGACTCCAGTTGTGCTTTCTTTGTACAGCAAAGCTCCTGGCGTGACAATGAAGCGCTGCTGGGAGCTGTGTGATGCCAAGGGCTGGCTTGCACTGCCACCCGGCACCTTGCAGAGCTATTTTCAGCCATGCAAAACGATCACACGCACTATTTCAACAATATTCATAGACATTTCAAATGCAGAGAGAGACTAACCAGTCTGATTCCCCTCTTCCATATTTCACAGTCTTACATTTCAATTCCCACATGAAGCCCAGTAACTTCTGCTTCATTTTGCTCACTGCAGACTCAAAATAGGCAAGTTTTGCAACCCAGGAGGCTCATGCTGTGTCCTTCAGGCACTGGGGTGCTGCTGGTGTGGTGTAGGTAACCAGCCCAGGGGGAAGGAAGATGGGTCTGGTTCACGTACAGCTAACTGGGAAATTTCCTGAGTATGCTACTTTCTCACATTTAAATTCTTCCAAGAAAAGCATATTTCATTTTACCTGCAAAAGATAACTCAGAGAAGCAGGAGATTGAGGCTGGGGCTGGCCAGGCTTCTGTGTACTTCCCAAGAAATATGAACAACTCCACATACAGATCCTTGCAAACCTGTCTTCTCTGCTTCATGCCCAAGTTAACAAGTGTTTTGGGTGTGTCGTCCCAACATTACAGAGATAACTACCAAGGCTAAAGAACTCTAGATTTTTTTGAAAATGTTTTGTAAATATTCGTATTTAAATATATACACACGTGTATTTACGAAAACTTTAGGAGATTGTAAACTTCCCTGCCATACTTACTCAAAATGCTGTTAAGGAGGACTTTTGCTCCTGGAGGAGCTTACCTTGCTCACTCATTTTCTTTGAGTTAAGCAGGGATTTCCACACAGGAAATATCAGATAGAACCCAAAGCAGAAATGGGTTGGATCCCAAGTGTGCTCTGCTCCCCCTGGCCCATCTTCACTTACCTGCTGTGGAAGCAGACACCAAACCTGCACTGGCTTGGGGCACACAGCAGAGCCTTGGCACAGGTGCCCAGGAACCTCCAGCCCGGCTGTGAGAAGTGGAACAGGACCAACCTTGCAAGCCAGTTCCCTCTTGCTGGTGCCTGCAAGGACACGTGGCTGCGTGCCAGCAGAGGGAATAACCATTGCCCCCTGCTAGTTATGGGGCAGGGATGCTGCAAGGCTGTGCTAATTAGTGCTTGAGACGCCTCTGTGATCTGGAGATGAAAGGTGATTTACAGCTGCTAATTATTGCTCTCCTTCATGTGAAGTCTATTATTTCCTGGTGTCCCTCACTTTGACTCATGCCACATCCCGTATTTGGCACAGGGCAGGCTCCTCTCTGCAGAGGTGGTGCTTTGCATCTCCAGCTGCTTGCACACTGCACCAGTGTGGGATCTGCTCTCAGCGTCCATTCGAGGCAGCCTGGCTGTGACCATGCTTGGGAAACTTGGGCTGGAATTTGCACTAAGTTGCAACATTTGAGCAGGTGGGTCAGCTGGTGGATTCAGAGGGGCTGCATTCAGTGCTGGGTACTCAGCTGGGTTGTGCACTCAGTTCTGTGAGCACTCAGAAGACCAGCTGGGTGAACCAGAGAGGAGAAACAGGAACATCCCGAGCTTCTCTGCTTGGGACTGCCCCAGGGAAGGGGAAGAAGCCAGAGAGGACCAGACTGGGGCCTCCTACTCTATGGCTTCTCATCTGTGTCCCAAACCTCCTGGGCAGGAATTACAAAGCAGGAGAATTTCGTGTCTCTGGCAGGTGTCTGGAGGGAAGGGATATTAACGTGGTTTTGTGAACAGCCCATGGATAGCAGAAGGAACAGGTATATTCAATGTTCTTCCCATGTTATGCCCCATGGCACGCACAGCTTGCAAAAGCAAGTGACATTTTGCTCTTATTGCAAAATAAAAGAGCAGAAAGTGACACGTGGCATAAGGCAGTTGTAACAACAGAGGAAGAGATATCCCTGATACTCTACACCAAAACAATTCTAGCACAGAGTGGGATTTCCTTCCCCCTCACTCAGTGTGCAGCTCTCCAGCTGGGAAGTAAATGGCCACTCACACAAGCTGGTACAAGGCAGTCAGGGATTTTTACAGCTGAAAGAGATCTACCTCCTGCCTAGCCCACAGCAGTTTCCACCTTCTTCCCTGAAGTCCACAAGATTTTAAACCTGCAAATTATGAGACTCCCAGGCAGCCTCACGTACCAGAGAGCAAGGAGGACTTGATGGGGCCTCAGGTCCTAGAGCAGCCCTCTCTCCATCACCCCTTGGCTCCACCAAGCCCTCCTGGCAGCTGTTTGCCTGCACAGTGAATTGGTCTGGAGCTGCTCTTACTCTCCCCATAGACACAACAGCCACACTCTAATTCCAGCTTTGGCTTGCTCTCAACAAACCCATTTAGGCCCTGTGCCACCTCCCCAGGAGCCATCGATGGCGAGAGCTCTGCCTGTGCTCTGCCCCACTGCTGTACCCACAGCTGCCCACGGGTGTGGAACAGGAAGGAACCCCAGTGCTGAGCAGAGAGCAGATTGCAGAGCTGCACCCCAGTGGCAATGCACATGCAGACAGAAAACACTGCTGTCTCAGGAGTGTTTGTGCCAAGGGGGCTGATGAAGGCTGCATTGGTCTCTGGGCCAGTGTCACCCTCACACCCACCTGCAGATCTCTTTGTGTGGCCATGAGACCCATGGTCCCTGCGGCCCATGCTGGAGGAGCTTGGTGCTTCAGGCTGATGTTGTGACACCTTCCCCTGCTCCACATTCCTGCAGTATTGTCAAGCCTCTGAGGTACTAAGAAAGCCACAGGCCGATTCCTTTTCTTGCTATAAGACGATCAATGGAGTGAGCCAAACACTGCTATGGGGAGCGTGGTTACTCATTAGAGGTCCCACCTGTGCTGCAAAGGGAAAACAGAAAGATCCCCGCCATAAAATCTGCCTTCTGCTGTGTTGTATTTTTTTGCTGCAGCATTTTCTTCAGAAGGTTTTGTCCTGAATTCCTCAATGTGTCAGGGCAGAGGGCCCTTGGCTCCCAAGTTGCTTTGCACATCACTCACCCTCATGGCAGTGAAACCCAGCGTTTGCTGGGACATTGTATTCCTGCACTTCTGTATGGATTCTACTAACCATGGGAATTGCTGAAAATAAGTCTTCAAAACCTAACCTCGTTCAAGTAGAAGCTGATTTTAATGGCCACTGCTGAGTATTAACCTTAAATGTGTTACTAAGGAGTGAGCAGAGACACAGGCCACGAGCACCTCTTAGAAATTGACATTTTACATAAGAGGTTGACAAACCAGGATCATTTTGACATCTTCAATAAGATAAATCATGGTAGAGTATTAGAATTATTTTATTTTTAGCAGCTGAATATTCTCAAATAACAGTTTTTAATAACCACAAACGATGACATCAAACTGCCACACCCCGAACTGAAATCATCACTCACTTCTTCTGGCAGGTAGGGAGGGATTTCTCAGCTTTCCTCCTCCTTTTAAACAACCTCTGCAGCAAAGAAACATTAAAAGGTGGAAAAAACACACAATCTTGCGTGGTGGTGACATTGACAGATGTGATGGTGCGGGCTGTACATGACGTTGTGATTTTTTATTAATAACTCTGCACTGCAGAGCTCAGTTGGGAAAAGAAGGAGTGCCTGAGCGCGTGGGGAGGACAGCTTTGTTCTTTGGACTTGCAAGAGAAAGAAGGTAACGTCAAAGGTAGAAACACAGGAGGGGAACAAGGCTCACAAAGGAGGCAATGGGCTGTGGGTGGCTGTGAGCATCAGGTACATGCAGAAACCAGACCCCAGCCATCAGGTACCCAGGCTTTCAATTGACTTGGATCAGCAACAAGAGGGCAGGAAAAGATGCTCTCGATTTGTGGAGCAGATAAGAGAGGTCCAGTTGTTTTAAACAAAAGCGTTTGGGAGCTTTTCTTTGCTGACTGTTATGGTGGATTACCCACAGAAAAATGCTTGGTCCTTTCCTCCAGCAAGGCGGTGTTCTTGTCCCCCCTGGCCCACACAAATCACCCAGGCAGAGGTGAGCAGAGCCAGGCGAGATGGGGAAGGAGGGATTCCTTCTGCAAAGCCAGCAAATGGCTGCAGCAGCCCCGTTTGAGGAGCTGCTCTGCGGGAGGACACGGGCGGCTGCAGGAGCAGCAGAGGGCCCGAGTGCCAGCGTGCGATGAACACACTGTCCCCAGTCACGTCGCTGCACCGCCGAGGGGAAGGAAGCCGAGCTTCAAAGGGAGGGAGGCAGGAGGGGCCCGAGGTTCCGGGGGCGGCTGCTCCCCAGTGTTTGTCATCATCCGAGAGAAGAGTGAAAGTTTTCGCTCTTGGGATAATTATTAAAGACATTTGGGTCTTGCTTTCACATGCCCTCTTCTTTTTTGTTTTTTTAATTAACCGTAAACCCCATCCTGACTGCTAAACAGGGATCTGTGGAACTGAAGCTTGTATAAATGTGGTGATTTATGTTCCTTTGGAAGCGAACTGGCATTTCTGAGGAACCCCACCCAAGCCTAGCAAATACCATGGGAGTGCACTGACTCACTGGCTGCTGGCATCGCTCCTCTCCCTCCACGGCCGCAGCCTGCAGCCAGTCCGGGCGCATGTGAGACAGCGCTGGTGAGCGAACCCGGGTCCCCAGAGACACCTTGCGCTGAGGAAGCGCCTGCCAGAACCCCGGGCTCCCAGGAGAGGCTGGGAAGGGAAGAACAGCAGCGCTGCAAGGCTGAGTCAAGCTGTAATCACCGGAGCGGTGCTGGAGGAAGCAGCGCGCTGGCACAGCCTCTGCCTCCATGCTGCCAGTTACGGAGCGCTGGAGTCACCCGCAGGCAGAGGGGAGCCCCGCCGAGCGGCCGGCCTGGCCAGCCTGGGCAGAAGCCCCTTGGCTCTGCTGCACCGTGAGAGCAGCCGGCAGGGCAGATGAGCCTGAGGAAGCTGTAAAGAATATCCAGTGCTGCCCGCAGAAAGATCAGCCGAGGCAGCAATGCCCGCTGAGCGCCTGACGCGGAGGAGCCTGACTTTCAGAAATCAGTTCAGCCATTTGCAGGTGCGATCTTGGTGAAATAAATAAATAAATAAAGACATCACCACATTGTTAAAATGGCCCCTGCCTACTCAGTGCTCTGCTCCCTCACATTAATGCAATTGTGTTTGATGAATTGAGGGAGAAAAGTCCCTTTTGACTGCAGTGCTCCCAACAGGCTGCAGAGCCACCCTTACAGGCTGGCTCATGGGGCATCTCCCAGCTTTTGCATGCATCCCATGTACAAGAAAGGCCCCTGGGACCACCTGTTCACTGCCCCACCCACCCTAAGGAGACCCTTTTCCCATGGTCCCAGAGACAGCAACGCTGACCATGGTGTAGCTGGGTGGTGTTTGCCTGGACGAGATGTGCTGGGCTCCTACAGCTCCCAAATGCCATAAAGTGAACCAGCTGGGCCGGTCTTCCCCTGTTAATTTGTTTTGTTTGTTTGTTTGTGTTTTTTTTGCTAGCTATCCATCCAATATCAGCTGCAATAAAAAAGGCAAATCAGAAAACAATGCCGTCTGTTTGTATGTTGTAAACTGGGAGAACAGCTGCTACTCCTGGGCTAAATGGGAAGCCTTTCCTTGAGAGCCATAAAAAGCAGGGTTTCTCCTTTCAGTTGCTGCATCATATCACAAAGAATGGCTTCTGCCAGCCTTGCTGCCTTTTTTCTAAATAAAACCAGGTACAATGGGGAACAACACACAGGACACAACTCTGCCCCTCAGTGCTCAGCTGTGCCTTTGGAGAGCCTGAGAGGCATCTGAAAAGCAGAAAAATTGTTTCCTGACGATGTCCAGCATGCAGGGGAACCTGGACATGCTCTGTCCCTGCTGTGTCCCTCTGAATCATCTCCAAATGCAACCAGCACCATCCCCCTGGAGCCTTTCCCTGCAGATAACAGCACTGAGAGACACTGGGTCTGCTGTGCACTGCAGATCACTTTGGAATAATATCTCCATCTTAGGTAGAAACAAACCTCCCTGGGTCATTGGGGGACTCAGGATATGATGATCTATGGAGGTATCACCCTTTCCCAAATGGGTTCTCATTTCTTCCTCCAGGGTCACCGCTCAAAGCAGAAGTGTGTGACAGACTCCATCAGAAAGTAAAAGCTGCTCTAAATCTACTCTTGGTAGCCCAGCCTGCACACTCCCCACCATCCCCAAACACACAGAGGCTTTGTTTAAGCATTACTCAGCTAATATTTCTTTTTCCATGACTTACAAAAGGCGCACTAATCGCTGTGGGAGAGCAGGGGAGGCCAGGAAGGATTGCCACTCCTTGCACCACCACAGCTCCAAGCCCTGACCCTCAATTGTGACCGTGTGTGCATCCCACCCTCTGAGCTGTGCATCCACCTCTGTGCCAGGGCTCAGCTGCAACCCTGCAAAGCCTTCCCAGGTGGTTACCCAGGGGCTGCTACTGTCTCCCAGCCTGCTGCTGGATTTATTCACCTCAGTGATGGGTCTTTTGGGGACTTGCAGCGTCAGGCCTGGAGCCCCTTTGAAACTTTATACAGATGGGAGTACAAAAAGAGCACAGGAGCAAGAGGATATAAATAAATGGGAGATGTCTGCTCTCAGCTGAGAATAACCCTGTTTGATGGGAGAAAACTTTTGTCCTATTTTCTGTTTTATCAGTGGAACAGCACTTGACAAGACCACTGCTCGGCTTTTCTTTTCTTGTCATTCAGAGGGAAACATTTCTGCCTTAACAGAGCTGATGTTTCCTTGCAGACTGAAAAGCAGCCTGCACCAGAGCTGCAGCAGAGACAGCTCATCAAAGCCCCAACAAAGCTGCTGTTGTGCTGCAAGGCAGCAAAGCAAACAGCCTGCTCCTGTTATCATCTGGGCTTCACATACACAGCGCTGTGACCACCATTAACAACAGCATGGGCTGAATTCTCACATCCCTGCTCTCATTCTGCCCCACTAACAGCCCCGCTCTTTCCCATAAAGCTGCCAGGGCAAATAGTCACTGTTTGTGAAAATGTGGGGCTTGCAGTGCCTGCACGGCTCCTCCTGGCCTTGCACAGTGCATTAACCCCCTCAAGGATCCATCAGCACACAGGGATTGCATCACCAGCTCCCAATATCAGCTCCCAAAGGAGGCAAAAATGAATATCTGCTATCCTAAATCATGCCTTATAAACAAGCAGCATTTAGCTGAGGAGAATGGGGGCTCAGGAGGCTGCCAGAACCTGGGCTTTGCTGGAGAGCTGGGAGCTCTCTCTCCCTGTTCCCAAGGCAAAGAGGGCTCAGGCAGAAGGAAAACAGAGGAGCTCCCTCTCCCCCAGCCCCAAGGACTCCCCTCTCTGGGAATCAACATTGGGAGCACAGGGGACTTTAAGAGATTAGGTGAATTTGTGGGTGGCGGGCACGCAAAAATCTGGGAAGCAGGAGAAAGGTGGAATTTCAGATGAAACAGAGTTGCAAAAGTGATTTCTTGTCTGCTGAAACATTTTAATTGACTCCTGGATACCTTCAACAATGGCTGTCCTCCTGAGAGTGGGATACTGTGTAAAGGCACCTTCTGGGTGTATACACAATGTTTCAGTGGGGAAGAGGAACACAGGGCAACTTCCAGAAGGATCAAGGTCACCTAACCTGGGACATTCTCAAAAGGCAACATTTAGATGTATTGAAATAAATACCTTTTTCCATCTAAAATTTTGACCAACACCAGCATATTCAAGCAATGCACTTTAATTTCAACTAACTGCTCCTACAGTTTTGTTTTCTTTTTTTTTTTTTTTAATTTTTTTTAAAGGGTTTGCTCCTCAAAGACACCCATTATTTTCCCAGGGGAGAGGTGAGGAGCAGGCAGGACCCGGGGCTTTGGGGAGAATGGCAAGCGCCTGGCAGCAGGCTGGGGATTGGTTTTTCCATGGCTCCCTCTAGTGTGTACAGCCCAAAATGGGATTGAACACAGACAATGAATTTCGTGCACTCAAGGCAACCTAAAATAGATTTAATACAACAGGCACTTAAAATGTATTTCCAGAGAAGATGTTTGCTCTAGTAGAATCTCTGCCACTCCTGCACAGAAAAACAGCTACTGGGGCTGCAGGAGCAGCTGGCTGAATTTTGCATGCTCACAGTTGGATTTCCTGTGTTTCTGAACCAAAAATTAAAAGGTCAGAAAGACTCTTCTGTAATAGCAGCTCTGGCCTATTTTTCACCTATCGCTTTTTCATTTATTCATCTCTTCCTCAGGGACTGATCTACCTTTTAGAATAATAGGGTTATTTTCTGAGACTAATCTAAGAAAATAAATTAAAAAGTCTAAACCTTTCATTAGATCTCAAAGAGACAGAATTTCTCGGTCAAGGAGAGCTGAGACACTCAGGAATAAATGTCCAGCAAATAACATTTATTAATTATGCATATTCATACCCACAGCCGTGGACAAAGGCAGCCTCCACCAGCCAGACTTGCAGGAGGCTGCCTGCAAACCAATGTGTTAAGTAAACAGCTCCTTTATTGGTCTAAGTAGTCACGTAGTAAAGGAGCTCACATTTCCAAGTAGCTGTGGAGCAAAATAATAGAAAAGCTATTAAAGTCCAGAGAAAGATTGCATTATATTGCCTAAATTAAAGCCTAAATCAGCACTGATGTAAATATTACGGTTCCTACTTTCTTCCACTTCTGAATACCAAGCAGAACTTGGCCAGCACATAGAAATCCTTCCAATAAATGCCTCTTTTCCCCCTGGACCTCAGATGGGGCCAAGGAGGGGAGAACTTTGCCCTGAGGGCAGAGATCCTGGCACTGGGTGAGGGCCAGGATCAGGCTGGGTTGTGATGTCCAGGCATCTCTGCTGCTTGGCAGGTGGGAACATCAAATTCTGTTCCCCATGATCAGCAGCAAAGTTTTCCTCACACAACAGCCTAAGGCAAGGAGCATCCTTGGCTTTGGGGCCCTGAGAAATGGGCTCTTCCCTGAGGTCTCACAAGAAAGTCAGCCTTGAGATGTGCTCCATAAGTCCCCTCTTACCCTGGCTGCATCTTCTCTGCTCCCCTGCATGCTGAGCCCTCCCTTCAGGAGCCAGGCTGGCCATCAGACAAAGCAAAAGAAATCAGCCACACCCCAACACTTAGATCAAGCAAATCCAAGGTGCATTCTGCTTAATTATTATCTGCCCTGAGAATTAATCAGAACAATTTCCCAGCTGTGGTGCTCAGTTGCAGGGGATGCACCCAACCCCCCACACGAGGTCTGTGAGGAAGATGAGCAGTGCCAGGGTCAGATAAGGACCACCGGCCTCCGTCATAGCCAATATATAAATGACCAATATATAAAATGGTCATAGGTTGCAAAGCAGGACAGGTCTGCCATGCAGCTGACTTAGGGAAGGCAGCTTTGCCACACTGTCAGCCCCAGGGCAGCCTCCCTCCCAGCCCCAAATGCAAAGTGCTGCACTCTCCATGCCCGGGTTTCCCTCCAGGGAAGGCTCTGGGGCTGCACAGAGTGGCCCTGCACAGCATCCTGCAGGGGACAGCACCTGGCAGCCCTTGCACCAGCCCCACAGGCACAGGGGACAACTGCCCCAGAGGCTGGTGCCAGCTGAGATATTTCTTTAAGGGGACACAATGAAGTGACCCATGAATACTCAGAGCCCACATAACAGCAGGAACTTTTCTAAGAGCATGGCACAAGTGTTAAGGGTGGCTGAGATGATTGGATTGTCTCCACTTGGCCTCTGCACTTTTGGTGGGCTCCCTCCACAATTCAGCTGGTTGCACTTGCACAGAGTGCAACTTTATCTGGCCAAAGTGTCCCTCAGAGAGCAGCAGCCAGCCTTCATCTGGAGACAGCAGGAGCTGGAGGATGCTCTGCTCCCCTCAGTGCCTTGTTCCAGCAGTTAATCACCCTTGCTCAGAAATTTGTGCATGAACCAGAAACATAAAATTAATGATTTCTTTCATCTCCTGCCTTGGCAGCCTGCTTGGGCTGCTTGTTCTACTGACAACAATGATTCAGTAATCTGAAAAACATTGTACTTCATTTACAGTATTAACAGCTGAGCCTACAGATACAGAGATTGTATTTACCTTCATGGAAAGGCTGTCCTGCAGTGTGCAGAAGAATGACTTACCTTTACATCTTAATTTCTAACATTGCCTCTGCAACCTTTGGTTTGGCCTTCTTGTTTGTGCAGAAGTGACAGAAAAGCAGCCAGGTGAAAGGGGTGAGGATTTAGGGCATGGGTTGCCATATTCAGCAAAGAAGGAGGAGGCAGGTCTACGTGGACCCCACTCTACCACAGCTCATGGTCTGTGCCTTACAAACCTCCAGCCCAAGCCCTGTTGTGTTATCCACCAGCCAGGTGTCTTGGGAGGAAAAACTCTGCTGACAGAGTGAGTTCCATCCTGCTCAGGAGCTGAGCACCACTGGGAAAAAGCAGAGAGTCCAACATTTCAGTGCTGATCTTCTTCTCCCCATCCAAAATCTGACCTGCCACTCCCAGAAAATCAATGCAGCCAAACCAGATAATGCCACCCCTCTGCCCTTCCACGGGAAAGGGAGAGATCAGCCATGACAAATGCAGAAGGCCACAAAAAGTGCACTGCCTTAAAGAGCCATCAGAGTAATTTTAAAATCAATGTGATATTTGACAAAGAGCCAGCACGACTCCTTCCAGACTGGCAGTGCCATCCCCAAAGGCCCTGGAAGGCACTGAGAATTCTGCAGGCAGCACTTTGCACACACTAATGCCAATGCAGCATTTTCTCAGCAAGGCCATAAAAAGAAAAAAGAAGGCAGCATTATTGCAATGGTGTGAGCAGCTGGTGAGGGGAAGCGGCACCGTGAGTGAGTCAGCAGCACCACAGTGACCCTGCAGAGCCACCCACACACCATGGGCACGGATGGCCAGGCAGCCACGGCGAGGAATGTGCTCTGAAGGGCACCAGAGGAAGGCAGGACATCCTTAATTATAATTTCTGTTCTCTCCACGATGGAACTTGAGCACAGGATGGAAGGGACTGTTTGGGAAAGCTGCTGCTGCCAACTGCTCCCCCCCTGCCTGGCGTGGTGCTGGCAGTGCCTCCCTGGCACATCAGAGCAGCCCCAGCAGGCAGCATTGCTCTGGCAGAACTTGGGGCATCTGGGCTCCCTGGGCAGGATCTGGCTGGACTGAGGGACCTGTGAGCAATCCCAGAATGGATCCAGCTGAAACACAGCAGTGGTACCCACGGGATGGCAGGGCAGAGGGGCACAGGGCTGTGACAAGGACTCACCATGGGCACTGCCCTTCCCTGAGCAGTCCCAGATGTGAGGTGCCAAATGTGGCTCGCTGAGGAGGGATTAGCAGCTCACAGCTCACAAATCTGAAGTGATTTCCAGAATGATGGTGACATTCCAGGCTCCCTGGCTAGGGTAAGAGCTCTCCACCATTCGTCCTGGCAATAGATGCCCATGGGTCACCTCTTGGCTCAGCTGCCTGCCAGCAATGGTGGTACCTGGCACCATCTGGGCCACCTCCAGGTGCGAGTCCTCCCAGTGCAAACTCAGGCACTGGAGCACAGGACCTGAGGGAATCAGTTCTGTGATTCCCTCTTCATTATTCCCATACATTTGTACTGTAAGAATATATTTATCTGTATTTTAAAAATTCAGCATTCACCTTTTATTCTCAATTCATTACTTCCAGGAAGCACCTGTAACTTTTATATATATAAATAAGCAATACACCCAGACCTGCTCATTGCATTCCTCTGTGCACCCCAGCAATAGCTCCTCTGATATGAGGGGCTAACCATGATTTTCTATTGAATCAAAATAAACACATGTCCATAAGAAAACCTCAAAGGACTACAACAAATGGGGCAAAGGCAGCAGCAGTAAATGCACTTTAAAACAGCAGCAGAGGTTATCCCACATCATCACCAGCCCTGGGAACTGAGGAAAAGGGAATTCCTGGCCTTCAGTCCAGCAGCAGGAGTTACCCCAAGTGTGGAAGTTCTTCAGAGAACACCGAAATCCTGGTAATGACTGTAGATCTGTGGCAGGTGTCTGCAAACACCCATGGGCACACTGGGCACCAGGCAGTGGCACCTGGGGTCCATTTGGAAGTGGTGGCTCCTGCCCACCTGACCAGGACTCACAGCCTGTGTTCCCAGGGGAGATGTGCCCCACAGCACCTTCCCTGCAGGGAGAATTTGGGCTGTTTGTGTATTTACAGCCCCATGAAACTGTGGAGCTGCTCCTGGGAGCAGAAGCTCCTGCCTGGCCCAGGCTGTGAGCCCTGAGCAAGCAGCAGCTACAGCCAGCCTGGGCTTTGGAAGCTGGGGTTTTATGGAGCTGATGTTTGGGATGTGAGCTGGTGCTGAGGGCCCCCTGCCCAGCTGTGGTTTCTCACCCAGCCATAAAATCGCTTTCTGCATCCTCTCTGTCCCCAAATCCCTGCTGTGGGGCCGGCTCGGGCCAGCTCTCAGCCACACGCAGAGCACACCTGCCCATCCAGGGATGCTCCAGCAGGGCTGGGTCCCTGTCCCCTGTGTCCCTTCTCCAGCAGCTCCTCCCCAGGGCATCCTGGTGGGCTCTCACCGACCCCAGGCAGGGACAAGGACCCATTAGCAGGGGAGTGACTTCAGAGACTGATGCTGCTGAGGGTGCTGCAGCCATTCAGACAGCTTTATTCATTAGTAATTAGGCAGGCGTTGTCTGGCATCTAGATTAATCCCACTTTTAATTATTTTGAAACTGTGTGAGATTTCCCAGGCATTAAAGATTATGTACGCGCTTGCTGATTCCACAGCAATTATTCTAATGTAATGATGTCTATTAATACTCTTCCCAGCTTGCCATGCCCAGAGGGGGAATTCCCAGTCTCCCCCTGTGGAGCACACATCTCCCACGAGGCATAACCCCCCTATTCACCTGCTTACGTGGCACAAAAGAACATTTTCCATGGGCTTCACCTAATATTAATAACATTACAGAGCTTGTATCAAATACCAAGCAATGATAGCAAAGGGGAGAGAGATCCCTTACAGCCACAGCCCACCCAAAACCCAGCATCTCGTATTTGTAGGATGTTTTGAAAGGAAAAGGTCACAATATTCCTATCCCAAGTCAGGCTAAATCATTTAATCTGATATCAAAGGTTTAATTCAGCTTGTGCATCATTTGAGCTCATTACAGATTGCCTTTACAATCTAAAGACAGCATTTAAAAGAAGAATGTGTTTCAAAGAGGGACAATGAAGTGTGAGCTGAGAACCTCAAACCATAGAGCTACTCCAAAATCTCACCTTCCCTTTGGTCTAAACATCCCCCAAAACTCATCATTTTCCCACTATAATTCTCATAATTCCCAAACTTCGTGTATCAGAGAGCTTGCTATTCACTGGCAAAACAAGCATTGTGCCATTGGCCACTGACTGATACCGTGGAGCTGAGACAGTTATCAGAATGAGGGCTCGAGTGAGTGCTGTGCCAGGACCCATTTGCATCCCTCTGCCCAGAAATGCCCATCAGAAAATACACATATTTGACATTAATCTCTCCAGCTTATACAGAGGTTTATGTCCACAACTGCTTGTGCACACGCTATCAAGTGAAAACCTTATTTGCAGTCATATGAGGGAACAGATTAAAATAGCTGAGATACCAAAAGGCAGTGGTTGTACTGTCCTGAAAATGAACACTCAACTCTCACTATAACTATTTTGATTGTTTTGCATATATATTGTTTCAGCATTTCATTGCTCCCCAAACAAAAAGTGATATAACCTCTCCTGCCTGCCCTAATGTATCCTCACAGAGCTAAACTGCATGACAGAGCTGCTGGGTAGAGACCACGGGTAATTTGGCTGATAGATCCTCTGGAAGCTCAGAGCTAAATTCGATTTCGGGCCCAAACTCGTCAGCCCGTCTCTAGAGATGGCAGAGCAGTGATATTAGCATGATGGCAACGCTGCTCACTCTGAACTCAAGAAATGGATTAAATGAAATTACACTCTTCCCTGATGAGGCTGGTGGAACAGGGAGATTGCTTTAGGAAACCCAGAATTGAATTTCATAGGTAAGAGTTCAGATGCTGGGCTATTTGCTCAGGAAGGTTTGTGCAGGCTGCTCCTCCGTGGAGCCACAGCTGCCAGGAGGGCAGGAAGGACGTGGTGCCAGCTGCCTCCAGAGCCTGCAGCCCACCCTCATTCACATCACTGCTTGGTTTGGCAGTGCTCCATCCACTCTGGGGGCAGGAGATCCCACATCCCCATCCCAGCACCCCCATTCCCACTTGTGAAGGATTCTCCACTTCTCCCTCCCCAGGCACTGCCACCCAGCAGGGCTCAGCAATAACCAAACCACCCCCAGCTGAACACAAATGCTCTGCAGACAGGGATATTTCTATTCAGTGCAAGATTTAAATTTATCACCTGCTTGGAAAATACCTCTCCTGCAGAAGATGTCTCTGTAAGGATGAGCTCTCCACCCAGAGCTGCTCTCTGTGCCTCCCTGCAGTACTGGGCCAGCCTGGCAGCTCAGGGCTGCAGCTCAAGGTTTGCATTAGTTGACAGGTTTCCTCCATTACCTGACAGTTCTGGCTCAAATTTCAGAGAGGAGATTATCACACTTTCTTCTTGTGTCCTCACTGATTTAGTGAGTAGAAACAGCTGAAACAGCAATTGCACTGGTATCTGTCAGGTGTTACCCATGGCTCTGGTATTTTGGATAATGTATGAATTTTAAAAACTACACAAAAAAGCCCATTAGTTCATTTTCACTCAAAATTAACATCATTGAAAGCAAATGTATTATAGCACACTAAAATGGATCATTTGCCATATAAAGAGGATGCAAAGGTCATTGACAAAAATCAGCTGAGCAGTTCATGCCCAACAGCCTTTACATACCAGCTACCCTTTAGGAAAGCTTTAGTCCCAAACTCTAAGACCCAAATACAGCCCTTTGCAAGGCCACACAGGTCTCACAGTTATCAACTTCCCAATTTTTTGGAGTGCAAAAGGAACCAAGACTTTCTCTTTAACATGAATTTCAGCACTACACATCACCATCTCCTCACAGCCCCGGGCTCCACTCTGACTGGCCCAGGTGGGTCTGGCAGTGCCAGAGGTGCTGACATCCCTTTCTATCCCTGGAAACTTAAGAGGCATCTTGGTGCTCCAAAGAGTTTTCTTAACGTGTCTCCAGGATTTTCAAAGCTCACCTGAGGGTTTGAGAGCCTCTTGACTCACTGCTGCAGTTCCTCAGGTTCTGAAGTTTGTCTGTCCAGACACATCCCCCACTCTCCCATCCTTCCCCTCCTGCAGTAAGAGTTTTCTCAGCTGTCAAATTACTCCCCTCAAAAGGCAACCCCAATGGGTTTTACGCCAGACTTCACTGCTGGGTGCTTTTTTAGCTGCAGGGAGGCCTCTCACACGACCTCCACCCCATCAGCAGCTCCTGCAGCACTCTCAGCACACTAACAGACCTGGCTGTTAAATAAATAAAGCCAGTCAAATGCAGATCTGCTGGCAGACCCCTCCACCCCCTGCTCCCGGGGTTTAAAAAGCCTCACAGAGGTAGGATGCCCCTGCAGGTACTCACAGGAGAAGGGCAGCTCTGTCCTCACAGGGGAATTCCAGCAGATCAAGGCAAAGTCTCCCGTGGACGCCTTCATGTCAACTGTCCAGCTGCAAGCCTGGCAAACTTATGGACCTTATAGACAGCAAGAAAAAAATGCCTCCATCCAAACTGTCAAAAAGTGTCTTTGTGGCATCTCTGGCCAAGAAGATGCTCAGAGGGCTGGAGAAACTCAGCTCTGGAGGCAGGCTGAGAGAGCTGGGGATATCCAGAGCCTGGAGAAGGCTCTGGGGAGATCTCAGAACCCCTTCCAGTGCCTAAAGGCGCTCCAAGAGAGCTGAAGAGGGAGTCCTTGACAAGGGCATGGAGGGATACGACAAGGAGGACTGGCTTTAAACAGAAAGAGAGAACATATACCTCAGATATCAGGAAGAAATTCCTCTCTGTGGGGGTGGTGAGGCCCTGGCACAGGTTGCTCTGAGAAGCTGTGGATGCCTGGGAGTGCCCAAGGCCAGGCTGGACAGGGCTCGGAGCAACCTGGGACAGTGGAAGGTGTCCCTGACAATTTTTCTGTGTGTCCCCAGAAGGGATACAATGGGATGCACTGGAAGTCAGTGGATAGGCAACATCCTCCAGAGTCAACATAGAGGGTGGGTATCTCATAAAGGATAAAAAAAAATCATATACATACACACACATATACATACACACAGAGAAATAATTCCTTAATGTTTCAGACCACTAACAATCATATTTAAAATCACCAGAAACCACAGCTTGTTCTTCTGAGGGCTACTTATAAAAGTTGAAACCTCTGCAGTAACTCCTGAACCAGAAAAAAGCCCAAAGTGGTTTTGCCCTTGAAAGCTGTAGTTTAAATACAATTCAGAAAAGCTATGACTTCAAATTCACATACTTGATGTCAACTGCTATCTCACTCATGTTGGAATTACCATCCCTTCTCAACTGTGCAGCTCTCAACACATCGTCAGAGAAAGAAATAATCACATGAAAATCAGAAGTCTGTAGTTAAATTTTATTTATCAGTTCTATTGTTAAATGACACAATCAAAGTCAGTGGATTGGCCTGTAAATCTACACAATAAGACAGCGTCTACGGTGGAAATCAGTAGAATTTGATATGGTTATGACAAAATGGTATCCTTATATTCGTACATCCCCTATATACAATAAACAGTATACACAAAGAAAATGCAACTAGTCTCTGTAAACCATGCACACCACAGCATAAAAACAAGATGCACCTCCTGCAACAGGCCTCCAGCTTGCCCACAGTTAAGTCCTGTTTACAGCAGTGCCTTTCAGTTTCAAGAGTGAATTATTTTCCCCCATGAAAACCAAAATACAACTGAGACATCATATTGGCAACTGCAGTTCTCATTAAAAAAAAAATTGCTGTACATGAAGTTATTCTCTTCTCAAAGCTGCTAATGCAGGGTATTGGTTTGCTGCTGCTTTGCTCTCCCCTTGCCCTTGGCAGGGTTGCTGCCCCCAGGCAGCCACACATCAGATGTAAAACCACTTCCAGGTAACTTGGGTGTGGAGCCCTAAGATGTTTTTAAAGCCTCCTGCCTCATTTCCTGCCCCCCTGCCTTCATGGTGTATAGAGTATTACAGGTGAAAGGCAACAGTGCAAGTGAGCCTCGTGAGCATCGTGTCCCCGGGGCCACCGAGGGCCCTCCCGGCTGCCTCCGCTCAGCGCCAAGCTCGGCAGCACTGCAGGACAGACGCTCTCAGCTTGCTCAAAGTCTGGCCCAAGCCTTGCAGAGGTTTGTATTTTTTTTTTTTTTTTTTTTTTTTGCATAGAGATTTGTAGGAGCCCCTCACAGCACGTTTCCTCTCCTGTAGGTCTGGGGGAGGCTGGAGAGCTGCGGGGATCCCGCTCCAGCTCCGCAGCCCGAGCCCAGCAGAGCCTGCTGGGGAGCAAGCTGCGCACCCCATGCACCACGCCGCCTTCTCCTCCTCTAACTATGGCTATGGAAAAACTGGCTTCCGTCATTTCCAGTCCTCATCTGTCATCGCTATGAAGGGCTCAAGAGCATAGGAAAAAAAAAAAGCCCTGTTCTTATCTGGTGTAGCAAAGATTTACTGGAAGTAAATCCTAATTCAAGTGTAAAATCTACTTCCGTTGAGCAATTCTCTTTATAATATTGCTGGGATTAGAGAGTTTTATGACTTTTTAAAGACACTACACAAATATCAGCAACATAATTTCATCTAGTTTATACCACCAATTATTAAGGAATGATAAATTCAGCATTATGTATTCTAATGGGTAGGAAAGACTTAAAATGAGACACTGTCACAGGATTATAACTTGGAGAAGGCTTTATGAAACAAACATGAGAATGTGCTGTAACTTTTCCAGAATGGTTAAAATCATACTGCCCTGAAAAATTCTGGAAACAGTGTCTTATAACGTTGGCATTGAGTTCAGAAAAGTATGCATGTATTTTTTTTCTTTTTTTTTAATATGAGATAGACCAAGCTTAAAACTCTAAACAGCAGTAGGTAGAAAAAGTTTAAAATTTTAAATATTTATATAACTAGAGAAATTACTTCTATTCATTTTAAAAGCCAATATTATACATAAAACTAGTCGATAATTTTTCCAGACCTTTACTGTTCCCTTCATCGTTCACTCATTAACTTGGTAAATATCATAAGCAGTTGGTGCCCTTGAAAACACATTATTAAAATAAAATTAAGATAAAATCAAAGGAAAAGGATTTGTTCATATACCGTGTTGTGAGAGTATGCTAAATGCTCGTTATTAGGAAATGAGTTTGCTTCCCAGATAGATTTCAGCCGAGCATCATAAACATTTTCCAGCATCCCATTTTGTACTCATAACTAATTTAAGGATTTTTTTTTCTTTCACGTCTTTTAAATAAATGTCCAAGCAAACATTTCTGATGAGCCGAGACGGCTCCTGTATTTCATAAATAACCCAACAAACCTAAAAAGGACAATTTAATTACACGCTAAGATTAAGTGTTCCACGTACAGTACAACATTTACTGCAAAGGCAACTGCAAAGGCAACATTTTGACCTCTTTTTGCTTCAGACCCTCGAGAAGCATCACTCTGTTTGCAGGCTGGGTCGGGCTCTGCTTCTTTTCTGCCCGGCAGGTGCCCCCCACTATCGCCGCCACCGCTCCACGTTCCCTGTGTAGTCAGTGCTGGAGCTGTTCTCCCCCTGCTCCCTCAGGTGCGCCTGCTTGGCCCGCAGGATCTTGCGCTGCTCCTGGCGTTTCCGCCGCGCCTCCTGGTGCTCCTTCTGCCGCATGTACTGGTACCGCTGCAGGAACAGGTCTTTTGCATAATCGTACAATTCCATGTCTAAAAAATTGAGGGCCTCGATGCGCTGCTGAGTCTGCTTGTCTATCTCCACGCTGGAGGCCCTTGTGCTGTTGTACTGCGTGAACGGCGAGATGAAGTTCATGTTGAAAGTCTTCTCAAAGAGATACTGAGTCTTGCGCTGGAACTCGGTCAGGCCGAAGAAGGCCATGCGCTTCAGGTTCTCCTTGGCACTGTCCAGCAGAACTTTATTCCTCTGCTCCTCGGGCATCACCGACAGGTTGTAGCAGCCCACCAGGCTGAGGTCGGAGAGCATGCGGACCTGGCGGTTGTTGGCCAGGTTGTAGGGGCAGTCCATGAACTCCTGCAGGGAGCAGCCCGACCAGTCGTCCCCGCTGTAGCAGCTGGGCAGCTCCTCGGTGGTCGGGGAGCGGCCGTCGCAGACGTGCAGGGACGCCTTCCATGTGGCTCCCCGCTGGACGTGGCGCCACTCGCTCAGGTACCGGGACACGGGGTCACGCAGGATGGTGATGTAGTAGAAATTCCTGCCAAGGGGAGAGGAAAACAGAGCGTTCAGTCCCGTGTGTCTCCAGCACGGAGCGCATTAACGCTCGCAATCGATACAAACAGGCAGATGCACTTAAGAGGCTTTCAGCAGCCCTGCTGCAGAGGCTCCTCTGTGAGCTCACCTCCGCAGGGTGAAGGACGGCTGAACAAATCCCTGGGGGGAGTGAGAAGGGCTGCATCTACCTGCACACACACAGAGCTGTCTCTGTTTAACCGGTGGTGTCTCTACAGAGGCCAAGGGAACCCAAGACTCCCCTCTGTGCTGGACTGTCCATGTGGCAATAGGCTCCTGCTGGTGCTCCAACTGATGGTCGCCCCAGACCTTGGGAGAATACTTGAAGTATCTCCTCCCAAGCAGGACACAGGTAGCTCTGGCTCTTTTAATTTCCCTGTACAACAGAGCTGCACTGACAGGTTTCCACAGACAGCAAAGAGCTGCCCGTGCCATGCTCCTGATGAGCAGTTGTGGGTCTCAGCTGCACAAGCCCCAGAGCAGCATAACACCCCTGAGGAAGGCATTTCCTACAGGACCTTTCCTTTTGCAGGCCAGATCAATGGGGTGTGCCCAGAAGCCCCAAACCACTTCCACTCTAACAAGTACTTTGGCAAAGCCCATGTAAATCCTGTTTTATTCTCCTGCCTTCATCTAATACAGGACTGAAATGATGAGAGAGGAGAGCTAAGTGGCTAACAAGAAATTAAAGAATGCATTACAGCATTTTGTAGGAGAAAACACTTTCAAGAGAGGTGCTGGCTTTGGTTTGAAGCAACAGGATAGGAGCACATGTGGGGGTCACACTGCCACAGGGAATCCATCAGGCCACCAGATGGAAAAGCTGCAAGTTCAACCACAGAACTTGCCCAGAGCTCACTCTGGGTTGCACATTAATATCCACCATCAAACACCATGCTGTCCACCATCACAGCCTGAAGATGGACACAGCTCCTTGAACCTCCACTAACATGACCAAGGCCTCACCTGCATGATGCTAGAGGAACACCATCAGGATGCCAGCCATCTGCTTAAGCAAATGGAATTAAAGTAGCTCAATAAGCAAATTGTGCTGCCAGGGAAGGCCACTTCTCCAGGAGAAGGAGGAGGACACCAAGGAGTGTGTGCCCAGGAGCCTTGAGCCCCTGGGGTGTGATTGCCATGTCCTTGGTGCTGTGCAAGGAGGAGAAGAACATTAATTTGCTCTCTCAAGTGACATTGTGGCTGGTCACCTTGAAGTCAAACTTTTGTTCCCTGTTGTTTCCTTTGGCAGAAAAGCCACTAGATGTCAATGTTTTACAGAAAATTGTCTTCGAATGGACTAAAATGTGAATCACAAGCACAAAAAGGATCCAACTGCACAGGGAAAGAAAACCTGGAGAATCACCATTCCTCTTCCTATTTAGAGCATCCACACTCATGAATAATTAAGTCAGTAGAAAGTACAATAAACGTGCAAAGCCAAATAAAGCCAATGAGCCCAGAACAGCATCAGTGGCTGGAAACAAAAGCACTCAACACTTGGAGCTGGCACACCACCACAATCAGCACCACCTCACCTGGGGTGGTGCTGCTGCCACCCCCCCAATCCCTGCTCAGAGGGATTTGGCCACAGATTCACACAGGCAAAGGGAGCAAAAGTCCCCACCACAAGCCCAAGGAAGGTCCTTTTGCACAGTAGTGCCATTCAATGATTTCACTGTGAGAGCTGGAGGTAAGAGGGAGCAAGAATAAAGCTCACTTTCATGAGTGAATGGCAGCTGCTAACTCCACACTGTCCCTTGCAGAGATGGGGAGGGTTTTGCTCTTCTCTCAGCAGGTCTCTGGTAGCACCTGAGAACCCAACCTGGCAAAGAGGAAGGGCTTTCCATGAGCACCACCTCAACCAGCTGCTCCAATGAGCAGGAGCTGGCCCTGATTGTGCTTGTGTCTCAGGCTCCTTTGATGCAGCAGCAACCCAGCCTTGTCAGGATCCCCAGCACAGGGAAATGGAGCATCTCTGGGACAAACCTAAGCCCTTTCTTTACCTTCTGCCAGGACTCCTGAGCCCTGGATCTAGTTTATTGGGACACTGCACTAAAATAATGACCCGACTGTACAGCACTAACCTCTACATTGACTATACCAACTAACATACTGCAACAAACCTCTGATGACCATGGGGGCAAAAGCAAAGCCCCAGAGCCCCCTGTAGGAGCTGGCCATGAGCAGCTCAGCTCAGGGGAGAAGGGTGCAGGCACAGGGGTGCTACCAGCTGGAGGAGAAGGCCAACCAGACTGTATGCTCTGAGGTCATCACAGAAATCAATGGGGAGTTAATGCAAGAAGGGAAACAAATCCTGAGCCAAGATCAATACAGTGAGCGTTTTATTACAGCCCAAACTCTGCAGCCACTCTCCCTTTGTGCTCCTTGGTCACAGGCGGTGACAAAGCGTCTCCCTTGGCCGCTGTCGTAAAAACAAAAGAATGAATAAAAACTGGTGTGCTGGGGGAAGAGGCTGTGCTGTACCAGAGCACTGTCAGCCTGGGCTGCCTCACCTGGGCAGGTACCTCCAGGGAAATGCTGCAGTCGAGGGACACTGGGGGGGATGAGGCTCAGTAAAGGTGCCCACTGGACCTGCAGTGAGCATGGAGGTGTCTGGGCCTCCCCAGCACCCTGAGCTCAGGATGCCAGGCAGGGACACTCATGCGATGGCCCAGGCAGAGCCCTTATCCTCCCTGGCCTAAGCACAGCTGGCTGAAACAGGCTCACAGCTGTTACTTACTCCACCTTGTTATTTCCCAGATGAATCCTGCTTTCAAAAAAATGAGAAGACATGTCTTAGGGAGAGATGCTTTGTCAGTTGTTGGACCAATCTCAGCAATTTTATGCATTTCTCTCCTGCCTATTAAAATGTTACCAAAAGAGGCACTAACCCTTTTGGGAACATCAGCTTTTGCCCCAAGCCTCTCCTCTGAGCTAGGAACCATGGCAGCTTCAGGAAAGCAGCTGTGCTGCTCTGTGCTCATCTGAACTGAGCTTCAGAAAGTCACAAAAGCTTTAATGCATCCTCAACTCAGAGCTGTGCCAGAGATGAATTCGGCCATCAGCACTTTGAGCATCATTCTGCTGCAACTGAGGAAGACTTAAAGCTTTGCAATTATTTTTAGCTCTGTAGGTAACAGCTTGTTCTTTCTGCTGTCTTACCAAGGGTGTGCTGAGCTCCTGCCTGCTCCTTGAAGCGTGTGCTTCAGAGCCCAAAACAACACGTCTGCAGGTAGAGCTCCAACTCCTGTGAATCATCCCAACTCAAGAGCTGCACTCACCAGAACGTGGCTTTTCTGGTGAACCTGGGGGGCCATGAGGCAGAGAAAGGGAGCCTGAGGGCAACTCACAAAGTAGATTGACCTGGAGACATCAGGAATGTGGGATGCTGTGACAAGGACTTGCTTCTGGTCTCTGCCTGAGCACTGCTATTCCTTGAGGAACACGGGGACTGAACAGTCCCACAATGCTGAGTCTGCTCCCCATGCTGCACCTGTTTGCTTTGAAGGGTAATCCTGTGGTCACACAGTCCATTCCTGACAGCCCTTTCCCCCACCTCTGCCAAACACAGGGGCAGAATCAGATTCCCTTTTTTTCAACCTAATCAGTTTTTTTAAGAATACTTGCATCAAACTTCGAATAAAAAAAAAAAAAAGAAAAAATTGAAGTTCAAGTAAGGAACTGTGAAACCCCAAGGGATGACAGCACTGAGTAAAGCCAAAGACTTCAGATTCAAAGTCTGGAGAAGCTGCCAGGGAAGGGATATGCAGGTACCCACACCACAGTGCTCAGGGGGCTCATTGTGTGCAGAACTAAAGAGGTGAGGGTGGGGGGGGACTCTAATTGTGCATCAAAATGGGTCAGAATCTGCCAAAGTCAGAGCACAACTCATCCCAACCCCACTGCCCAGCTGTTTAATTGCCTGTTGAGGTCGAGAGAGGCTGGAGGTCAGATGCTGGCAGCTGCCATGGCTTCAGCCTGGAAACCTGAGCCGGGCTTGATGGAACTATGAGGTAAGGACTGGAGAGGGGAGCTGAAAGCTGAACATCCACTCACCATTACATCCATTAGTGGATTAGTAGGTGAGGGACTGAGTGACCTTTTCCCATTTCTGCTGAGAAATGAGGCTCTAGCAAGAAGGGCTTTGCAGGTCACTGAGGGTAAGAAACTTACAGCCTTTGCACAGGGAGCACTGCAGCCCCAGAAACACCCCCATCTCCCCCAGAGGCTGTTCCCAGGGGCAAAGTGATGCAGGAAAACACAGGTTCAGCACAGGGCTGAGGAAGCACAGCTATGATTTCCACGGAAAGTGCTGGGGCAGTCCCATTCACCATGCAAAAGTAAAGCCATGCTTTAAGCTGGCTCAAACACACCCATTTGTATCTAGGTCAAGCTCAGCCAGATGGCAAGCCTGGCTAGGACGTTTGGAGTCACAGACGGGGCTCGTGCAGTGAATGGGAGGCAATTTTATACAAGTGCCTCCATTTCTTTGAGTGGAGATGGGGGAGGCAAGGACATTTGTTAGGTTTCCAAATCTGTGTGGGTTTTTTTCTCCAGTTCATGGACTTTGTGGTACATTAATGGGCCGGTGTGAAACCAAGTTCTGCTCCAGGTGGAGATGGATATTTTGAAAGAAAGTTCACTCTGAAAGTGCAGGGGCAAAGGGATAGACCAGATTTGTGCCACATCCAGCAGAAATGCAAATAAAAAAAAAACTAAAACCCTGCAGCAGAGATTCTGCATATGATGCAAAGGATTAAGGATGGAGCTACTGAAAAAAAGAAAAATAATCATAGGGTTGGCACTTCAGCACCAGAAACAATGCACAATCACCAGAGCCAGCAGCAGCACAAGGACATCCATGTCCTTCCCCCCTCCACACAAACTGCTCATGCTGCTGAATAAAAATCTAGAGAGCTTGCTTATAAAAGAGTAGCCACATACTCATTCTTTTAAAAGCTGAGCAATTTAGGGTTTTTTTGAGATGGCAACTTGTCTCAGCTCATCTGACCACAGGAAGATGCTCCTACGCTGTGGCCTCGCACACAGATATGAGATCCCATCTCCATCTCCTCCACTGCTCCCAGCAGCTGCGGGGAAACTGAGAAACTGTGTCACAGGCAGTGTCCCGCACTTCTCCTTCATCCCAGACCACTTGGAAAACATCCCTGCTCAGGATTTGACCCTGCTCAGGATTTGACCCTGCTCAGGATTATTTGACAGCAAAATCACAGACAATGACCAATGACGGAAGGTGAGGAATGTGAATGGTGCGAGTCTCACATTCCTTGTTGTGCTCTGAGGAACCCGCCCCGTGGGCTCCAAAGCTGCTGATGGATTTTAATCTCTGGCAGAGGGTCTCCAGCCCATCGATCATGGCCACCACATCTCTCTGAGAAGTCAAACTCAATTACACCACAGTGGGCGCCGAGTGCTTCGCTCCCAGAAGTTGAGGTTAATTCCCATCAAGAGCGGCCCACTGAGAATTTGATTTGCTAATGCTACAAATTGTTCTTCCAAGAGAAATACCGCTGCTGCCTAATTTGTTGGAGTCAGGCATCTGTTTGGAGATCACTCAGAGAGAGGCAAAGTGTTCACTTAATACTGTGACTCATTGTGGTTCTTAACAAACTCTGTCACCCAGAGACACAACAGAAGGACAGGGGTGAGCATCCTGTGAGAGCCTCTCCTGCCTCAACCATCCCTGCTTGGAACCTCCCCCCAAAACGAGAACGCCTCTTCCCTGCCAAGAGCTGCTCCTGCAGCACAACTCACAGAGATGAGGCCAAAATATTTGGCAAGTTTACTGAGGCAATCCTGGAATCAAATGTTTGCATCCACTCAGATTGGTTCCAGATGCTTCCCAGCAGCGATGTGGATGGCAATGGCAACAGAGGAGATGCATTCATGGCCCGTGGGCTTCCCACAGTGCTGCTCTGCTCTGAGGCATCCCAACCCCACAGACAGCAGCAACACACCCCATCTCAGAGTGGGAGAGGAGCAAGGGAGGCTGTCGAGTTCCCCTGAGCTGCAGGGAGAAGATCTCATACCCACTATGCCATGGCTGCCTCCATGCCCTGGATGTGGATCTGCAGCCTGGCTGCCCATGCCAGGGCCTCCCCTGGCACTGTCACAGCTCCTGCAAGGAGGTGACCATGGAGCAGGGGTACTGGAACAGGACTGATCCCCTTCTCTCCTCTCCCCAAAGACCTCAGTGCAGCTCAGCCCAGCTGGACCCTGGGCTGGCTACTACTCATTCCTACGAGACCTCTCTATATTCAGGCATTTAAATGAAACCAAACTTCCAGGTCCACCTCATCCAAAATTCAAAGTACAGTAAAATCTAAATGAACAAATCCCTTCTTCATGAAAGAAGTGATGGATAAAGATTATGGGGAGGGAGAGAAGGAGGAACAAACACCCCTTTCCTCTGCAGCAGCCTGCAAGACTACCCAGACTATATTCCTTTCCTCTGGGTCTCAGGGTGGCAGAAGCAAATAATGCATTAGTTCTGAAAAAGGGCCTGGAAGGGAAGGAGATAAGTATTTCAGGACTGTGAATTAAAGCTGTTAGCAAATGCAAATTTACATTTCCTCTAAGTAATCATTATGTTTTCACTTCTATCAGCACCCAATGAATCACAGAGATGTTTTGTCTGGAAACACTAATGGTGGGGGTAGGAAGCCAGCAGCCTACCCACAGCAACGGCAGCAGGAGAGAAGTGCCAGAGAAACCCATAAAAAGGAGCTGGATTTTTCAAGAACAGCAATTACATCAGCCCATCATTGCCCGTGAAATTACCAAAAATGAAAGATCTGCGGAAAAAAGCATTTCAGGCACAGAGGAAGGCAGCAATTTAGCAGGTCAAGGTACACATTCATATATGTGCAGGCATGGCATATGCAAACAAAGATAATGAAAATAAGGCTTTAAATAAGTAAAAAATATGCAGCCTCACACACGCATATGCTCCCAGCTACCCTCATGCACAAAATAATTGTCCACAGTGTTGCCTGCAGAGGGGAGAGCAGCCCCGCAGATCTGCCAGAGTGGTATTAATTTCATAATTGCCTGTATTATTAAGATCTCTGCAGGACACCCCTGCTCACAACCAATTCAGCAAGAATAGTGACCTTTTAAATTACTTTTTTTTTTTTCAGTAGCGCATAAAAAGAGAAGCAAGTTTCTGTTTTTAGACTCGGCAAACAGAAGAGTGACTCAGCTGCCGGTGCCATCCCCACTCCTTTGCTTCCACCCTGGAGTCTGGCATGGGAAAGGGTGGCAATGCTGGGCAGAGGGGCCCAGACCCATCCCAGCCACCTGACCTGCTGGATAAAGGACTGAACTGCCCTCTGGAAACACCCAGCTTCCTTCACAGCATATCTAGAGCAGTAAAGCTTCCCACCTCATGAGCTTGGTTATATGGCAGAGGCATCAGGATGGAGGCAGCAGTGGTGTGGAGGTAAAACATGGGAGGTAAAACTCAAGGAAAGGAGAGAGAAAGTGACAGGAGGATCAGTGTGTGCCATGCCTCCATTGTGCTGGGTGACAGGTGACACTGGGTTTGTGAGGTCTCAGCAGCAAGGCCTTGGCTTTGGAAAGTGCCTTTCTTGCCTAGGGCGATTATCCCTTAATAAACAGAGGCAGAGCCGAATTTTACTCTTAATACACACTAAGAAAACTCAAGGTGTGAGCAATGTCTTTTGAAACACTGAGCTCTGGCACCCAGACAGTGCCAGGAGCACCTTCCTCCTCCTGGTGTGAGGAGCTGTCCCTGTCCCCTGGAGCTCCTGGAGTCACATCACACACATCTCCCACGCATGGTACAGCATGGCCCCAATCACAGAGCTGTTGCACATTCATTAAAAAGCATGGCAGATATCCCAAAGCAAAAAGGAGGCCACTGCAACAGAGCTGGTGAATAACCACAGGATGCTGCTATAAATCAGATCTTTACAACAGTATTTACCCCATGTAAATGCTGCTGCAGGAATTAGTTTCAACGTGTAACTGATATTTCTGCGGTGGCAAAGATCGAGGTTTGCAAAGCCTACGCTCCATAAGCAGCGGTTTACAGAGATGGAATAGTGGCAGTTTTTCATTTTCCAGAGTCCACTCACCCTTCCAAGAATCTTAATGCCTCATTGATTCATAATACAGTACATAAAGATTTCATTTTTTCTTGCACACAGTGATATATTATGGAGGCAATCTATTTTGCCACTGAAAAGTTTGCTTAGTAGAGAAATTTGGAGTTTTGACATTCAGGAAATTACAGTCATCTGTAAAGTGCGATTGATATGCCAAGGCTAACATTTTCATTGCACTTATGGAGCCAGAATAACTATGCTAAAATATTTATTATATTCTAAAAAAAAAAATCCAACTTCTTGTTTATAAAAAGCATATATTTAGCAATAAAAAAGCTTTATCCTTATATCCACATATATTTTAGATATGTCTTAAATGTGCAAAGCCCCATTCTCTCTGACCAGATTAAAATACCTATAATAATCAAATAAAACCAGTATTTTAAACAGGCTGTGTGTGTGCAAGCAGAGGGCATGAGCTGACACGCGGCTGCATGGAGCTGCACAACAGCAGAGAAATGAGATAGGGGCTGTCACAGTGAACCTGCCCAAGGTCCCCTGGGGCTGTGGACGCTTGTCCTGCCAGCCACCAGTCACCCACGGGAAGCAGGAGATCACTGAACCCTGCGTGCTTCATTTGCCAGTTCTGTGGCTAACATGATCCCGGAGGAAGTGGGTGTGGAGGGCTCCAGTCTCAGCTTGGCATGCACACTTGTCTTCTTTATGAACACATCAATGTGTATTTAGAAGCTGTGATTTATCCTATATCCTGAGCACTCACTGCAAATTCATAATTGCTGCCTGAACACCCCTCCCAACTCCTCTGCACGTGAGAGTAGCTGCTATTGAACATCCCTGCCTGGGCGCTGGAGAAACCTTGGAGCTCTCAAGAAAAAGATCACACAATCAGCCCCAAGAGCTCTGCATCTCCCACAATGGGAAATTAACTCCAGAGAGGTATTTATAAAATCATTTGTTACTATATCAGAGCTCAATCAATTCTCTTCAATAATACATAAAAGGAGGAGGTTTGGCTCACACGAAAGAACGTAATTCCTTCACAAGCAATGCATTTGCAGATAATCTTCCTTACGCCAGTTAATACATTCCACGATAGGTTATACAAAAGTGCTTTTAAAAACTAAAAGGGAGGATATATAGCACATGAAAAAGGCACATTAGTGCAACTTACATTTTGCTTATCATGACTATTGTGCATACAGAAATCCAGGGAAAATCCTTCCCAGTCTTTCTAAAATTCTGTCAAAAGCAAGCATCTATTGAAAACATCTTTGCAATGTAATTAATGAACTGATACTAATGAAATTCTCAGCCTGCTGCCAAAAGAGGGATAGAGGAACGGACAGTGTATTTACAGCTGCAACTTCTACAGTTTTAATTTCAGCTCTCATTGATTCCATTGAGCACCATGAGACTGCATAATGAAAAAATCTGTATCAATTGAAAATACCAAGTGTGCTCCTGCCCCACTAGGGCACTACTGTAATATCATGTAATAGAAGGGGATTCTCATTTAATTGAATTGGAAATGAAACACATATTAGCTAAGAAAACTTAATCAGCGCAATAATATTAAAATGGGCCACTCAGACAAACTATACTGATTAAGTCACTTGCAAACATTTCCGTAATCATCACTGAGACTTGTGGCGTTAATGATTTAAACTCACTTTTCTACTCGAGGGAACAAAACTGCAATTTCACAGCAGACAATTAGAATATTTTAAGCCCTGCCTCACACACTACAATACAGTCTCCTGGCAGAAGCACAGCACCTCATCCTGCAAGGATACATCTTGAGCTGTGACGTACAAGGTCTGCATGGATGCTGGGATGTTTGATGTAACATGGGAAACAGCCCTGAAAGCACCTGGCAGGCTGGGAAATGTTTCTGAGGTACTGGCTGTGATTTCTTTGCAGACTTCATCTTTAATCCTGACTTGTTACTGATGGCACACTCTGATGCACTGTAACACTCTGAGCTCCAAATGGCTCCCAGCAGACCAGGATTTTAAAACTTGTATTCACACACAGTTGACATAACTGGATTTAAAATTTTCATGGAACAGCAGAGTGCATTTCTAGTAAAACTCCGTGGATGCATTTGTTGTGTCAAAGCTCAGCTGGGAGGGGTTTTACATCAGCTAAGCAAGCGAGACTAAGTAAACATTACAAGATGTGCAGAACGTCTTGTTTCCCTCTGCTAGTTCCACCCCAAACATTTAGTAAAAGTATATCTTAGTCTGAATCAGTGAGGACAATGCCCTTAGAAAGCCACGTTAAAAGAAAATGACACTTCAGCCTCTCATACAGCAACCCTGAACAAACCCAGGGATGTGTGCATTGTGCTGTGCTCAGAAGGACTATCCACACAGGCCAAGCTTGTGGTGTGCCTGGGAACTGGAGACTGAGCTGGCAAAACCTCATCAGATGCTTTCCTGGCAGTCAGTGACAGCACATTCAGCACTGACATCAGCTTGGACACATTGCATTTTTCTGGATTTCAGATGCTCCCTATATTTTAAATTAAATTGTAGCATTAAGACATTAAAAATCCTACTTGCAGTCAGTCAAAAGCAAATTCAATTCTTCCATCTTTTCAGTGCCATGAAGCAAACTCCAGCCCAAGTGGCAGCTGAACTGAGGCCACCACAGAGAGGCAACAACCTGGGCTGGGCAAGGAGAGCAGTCCAGCTCCCCTCTGTGCCAGCTGAAGGACTGGCACTGCTATGCAAAAGGCACCCAATTCCACTACCCATGAACAGTGCTACTTGCTTCATCCTTCACTCTGCTTCTCTCACTGCCAGGGTATCACAAGCTTGGGTCAAGATCTGACCTTTCTCTGAGCATCTTCTCACTGCAGCTCTTGAGCCCAGAGCTCCCAGCCCTCACCATCCACAGCCAAACAAGCAGGCAGCACACGGAACCCTCAGCTGGAGGGAAGTCTTGCTTAGGCTAGCTGAGAAACCCTTAAAACCAAGCTGATTTCAGCTGAAGACAAAGATATCCTACCCCTGCCAGAAGGGACATGATAAACCCAGTATGATAAACCTAAAGCAAAATAAACCACATGACATGTAGGGTTATTCACTAAGGTCACAGCTCCTTCCAAAAGAATCTGCCATTGCTCCCACTCCCCCAACCTTGTCCTCAAAATATAAAAGAGAAAAAGGAAACAAACAAACAAAAAACTCAAGAAGCAAAGCTCTTCTATGAGCAGCAAGAGATGGTTCAAAACAGTTTAGTTCCTATCTGGGAGTATCTCCTGAAAGATTTTCAGAAGACACAGTTCTACTCCTCCATGGATTATTCTGGCTAAAAATGTGTGTGACATTTTAATTATCAAGTACAAATGTTACTGCAAGTAAGCAATGAAACAGATGGTGTCCTGAATTTTACAGTACAGCCACATTTTCCAGCTCAAATTTACAGTTCACCAATCATCAGCTTTAAGTTCTGTCTCTACTGCATCTCCCCTACCCATCTGAAACACCACAACCCTCCAATGCTGAGAGCACAGCTTTGGGAAAGCTGGGAAATTTTGGGAAATTGAACCCAAGCTGTCTCCCTCCAAGCAAATGTTTCCAATGAGGAAACAAAGTGAAGCACAACTGTGTACATCAGAAAAGCATGGCAGGTAAGAAGGGGGAGAGCACTGAGGAACTGCCCTACTCAAGCGAGCAAAGAGGTGATCCTGATGCCTCCATCTCCATGAAGGACCTGATTTATCTCATCCTTTTCCTCAGTGAACTCCACTCATATCAGTTATCAGTCCTGAAGATTTCCTTCTCTACCCATCTGGAGTACTCAGCAGCCCCCTCATCGGAGGGGGGACAGGATGCAATGAGTGTCCCTTCAGGATCCACCAGGGACAAGTCCCACATCACCAGGGAACAAGAGAATACTAAAGACAGAAGCTTTTCCATTCATTGTTGGTCTACCATCCTTCCAAAAACGCCCAATGCTTAAGATCAGAGTTGCAGTTTCACATATTTATTTCTCCCCTCTTACAAAACATGAAATGGAATTCAAGACACAGGAGCCACACATGTGGATGGGGACAAGGAGGACCTGGGAATACTCATCTCCTGGATTAACAGCACCATGGCAAATGTGGTCCTTGCTTTGAGGAGCTTTATTATCCAGTTCAGACAGCATACTACACGAGAGTTTGAGTCTAGAGACTCCCGGGGAACAGATGCAGCAGCATCCCCAAATTCAAGCAGCAAAGACAGTGAGTTTTCAGCTGTCCCTCTTAGCTGTGTGTGGCCAGGCTGAGCAGCACATGATGCCCTCATTGAAGAGGCCCTTGATTTAACAGGCTGTGACCAAACTGAATCCTGGAAAGCTTTCCTGATACTCCACTCCATTCATCTCCACTAAAAGGGAGCTGCTGCCGGGGCTTATGGCATCAGTGCTGCAATTATGACAAGGAAACGTTTTCTGGGAAGGTGTCCCAGAAAGTAATACACTGAACACTTCCTCTCACCACTCACAGCGCTGAGCAATAACTCCTCTCACTGTTAGCATCAGCTTTGAGCCAGGTGTCCAAGGAAGGGCACCCCTCCTGTCATGCCCCTGTGCTGGCACAGGGCTGAGACCACCAGCTCTGCTCTCACCATTCAGCTTGTGCAGACACCCCATGGACATGGAAGAACTCCAGCAAGGATCAGACAAAGGGAGATGCTGCACAGGCCAAGGCATGTATCTTTTGCACCCCAGACTTTTCCCATTTTGCTTTGAAATGGACTGGAGCTTTGGAGGCGGAGGGGCCAAAGCCAGCTCTGCAGACAGGCAGTGATGCCCAGTCACAAAAGCACTTGCAATATGGGCTCTGCCTCTTGTGTGCAGGTTTGCTCACTGTCACTTAATCCAGCACCACGCTGGCACGCAGGGTGAAGGTGCAAGATCTGTGGTGTTCCTCTAAGCCCACCTGGGAACCTCTGCCAAAGGGAACCAAACGGGGCCCTTGTAGATCAGAAGGGATCTGAGGACTGAGCTTGTCTTGGAGCACAGCTGCTTTAACAAAACTTTCCAATGAACTCCTGAACCCCCAGGGAAACACACCTGGGTATTCTGTCCCCAGGGAGAGAAGCCAAAGCAGTGCCCAGTGGCAGGGCATGTGGCCTGGCTGGCAGCAGATGGATGCTCCTGCATTTGAACTCAGCAAACAGGAGCTCCAGAGCACGGTGAAGTGCATGGCAGCAGCTCGGGCTCTGCTCTCAGTCACACTGGCAGCTGGATTGCTGTGATAAATAAACCCAAAAATCGACTGTCTGAGCAGCAACAGCTTCTTCCTATGTCTTCATCCCTGGAGGGGTTAATCTAGAATAATCTAATTTATTCCCAAATTGCAGGCAGCAGTGTCTTTCCCCATTTAGCAGATTAAGAAACTCTGCTCTACCAAATTTATCTGAACAATTCATTCCCACAAAATTACACTGGGTTTTGAACTGAGGTTAATATACTCCATTGTATCTGCAGGCTAAGCAATCCACAGAGGGGCCAGATAAAAGCACAGCTAAACACCACCTGAGTGGGCTTTTCTGGCAAAGCATCTGTGCAGGGATGGGACAAGAGCAGCAGGTGCAGAAGGGATCCCAGCAGTGGCAATCTGGGCCAGGGCTCAGGCATATCAGCAGCATCTTCAGCTGCATCTCACCCATCCTGTCATTAAAATAGCAGCACCCCCATAACTCATTTCAACACACTGCGACTAGGCTCCTCTTCACATTATTTTAAACAAAATGACACTTTCTCTAGACACTTAAATGCATCCTGGTCTCATCACATCAACAGAGGAAGCATATTTTTTCTGTTTATGTGAAAGGTGATATTGGATGCATCATCCATTGAAATAGTTTGCTGGCTTCCTCTCTTGATGTAAGTAAGGGGAAAGAAAGTCAGAGAAGACAGATTTTAAAGATGTATGCATATGCATGATCATTTTCTAACCTAGAACATTATTAAATTCTTTCATATATTCATGTGAGAACTGCAAAAGATTATGAAACTAGAGATGTTATCACTCATACTTTCCCAGAGCAAGGATTAGGGAGCTTTTCTTCTTAATAAAAGTGATATATTTAAATACTATCTGTTTGGCCAAGCCCTAGTTAGTACTGGCCAACAGAGGTACAGCTCACATCCCTGCTTTGCAGAATAAACCTGTCTGCAGGTCCAGCAAAACACAGGGCAAGACTGAGCAAGAGATGTCACACGGTTGTCAGAGCTTTGACCTTTTTATGGCTACTAAATGCATTTAAATGTCTTCAGTTTCTCAGGTCTAGCACCCTCTACCAAAAATACACCCCACACAGCCCATCCAGCTCCTTCCTAGCCCTGCCAAACCCTGCCTGAGCCATTTTACCCAAAGGCCTTGCAGAAATCCTCTGGTTTGCAAGTGATGCTAAATTCATCTAAACAGCTTTATTTATGAGTAGTGTTACATCCCACTTCTTGGGGAGACAGAGCTGCCACTAGAATTGCCTTTTCCTGCCTGCAGAAACTGTAACTCTGCATCAACATTACACAATTATTTTAAAACCACTATTTAGATAGCTCTATGGTAATGGATATGTACACCAACTCCAGTGCCACCGAATTTGCATAGCAGAATTTTTTATCATGCTTCTTAAAGATTAATAATTTAAAGCAAGTTGTAACTGTGCTAAGATTTAGTCTTATGTTTTCATCACCTGCTTTATATTCTCATAAATATCCAACATTCCCAAGTACATAGGAATCTGAGATGGTATTCAAGAGAAAAAAGTGCAACCAATATATCTTCCATTTATGGAATTGAATATAAGATCATATTCAAAGTGCTGCATTTACTGACTGATTTTGAATACATAAAATATATAGCCATTGCAAATTCACCTTTCATTGCAAAGCTTTGTTCTTGTAGTGACATAACTTATTGCCAGATTAGAGCCCCAAGTACAGCTGGGTCATTTTTTGTGTTCTCCATTCCCACAAACACGACTGGGAGAGACAGGTCATGCTCTCTATCAAAGTTGTGCTTACCACACAGCAATATTGCAACACGTCCCATTAGAGTTATGTCTGCTGAGACTGTGAGCACAGACTTGGCTGCAGGCACCTCCTAATGGAATTACATAATTGGAGGCATGTCATCTAAATCTGAACAAATTGGATTCCCTTGTCATGCACTATTGAATCAGAACGGGAAGAACACTCCACGCTGTTATCTATGGTAAACCAACGGTGGCAAATCCAGCATCACTAATATTTTGATAATGTGATGTTTATTAAAAATGGGGGAGAGAAAGAAAAAAAGATAAAAGTTTCATGTAAGGCATGTCAAAATCATGTTGCATGGAAAAATGAGCTCATCTGAGCTTGGTTTCAGACTGGGAATTGCGTTAACGGCTTGCGACGGTTGTGATGTTAAGAAGATGTAACTGAAGAACCACACGAGGCTGGTTGCCTGTAGCAGCCAGGGAAGTGCAGACAAGGGTTTGAGACAGGCCCCACCACCAGCTCTGCATCTGGCAGCAGGGACAGCCACCAAGGTGTTTGCTCTGCTACAGCCCCTCCCTGCCCAGTCTGTGGCGGATCGCGGCATTAACATTCCCATCCTGCAACTGAATTCTCCAGCCCTTGCAATTCACAGGCATGCCCTGCTTTTCGTTTACAAGTATATCAACTTTAATTTGGAATTACTGGAGGAATCATAACGAGGGAGCAATAATTTTGAGCACACTGAACTGCACATTCAGGGCAAATTTTCACTGAGCGCTCAGCTCGACCTCCAGCTCTGCACGTATGAAAGAACAGAGGCATTAATTACATTACCAGAATCACTAATCAGCTCATTGCATCTTTACATTTCATCAGCTAAATGCTGGTGCAAAATGAGAGGCTTTTTTCCCCCTGTAATTCAGCTCTTCAAGCCTCACCAGGATACTTCCATGAGCACATGGAATGAATTCATTAACAAAAACAGCAAGAAAAAATAAACTAAGAAATTAATTGCGAAGCCTTACAGAATTCATGGTTCTCATAGTTAATTAACTGTGGGCCAGCTCAGGCTCCTGTGTCCACAGCAGGCCATCAGGGCAGCTCATGGGTGAGCTGGCCCCCGAGGCAGAAGTGATGGAGTTGGAAGCGCAGAGCACCCACCCACCGTCTGGTCCAGGTGATGGGCCCAGGGTCTGTGAGGAGAAGAGGGTTTGTTTGCAGTATGACTCTCCTGGGGCTGGCACACTGCAGAAATTCAGGTTTCAGCATGCCAGCAGCACCTTGGCTGCACATTCACAGCACTCTCTCCACTGCTCTGCCCCAGCAGCACTGCAGTCCTGCAGGGCTGTGCCAAATGCTGATTTTTATTCGGCACGAGGGAGAAACGCTGTCAAATCACCAAATTACCTCAAGTTGTGAGAGCACGCAGCAGGGAGAAAGTGTTAACTGCCTAGTGAGCCTCTGCCTGTAGATCAGCATGGAAAGGAGCCAGGTGAACATTTACTGAGCTCTGGGGTCAGAGCATGCCCCCAGCCACAGCACAGGATCACACCACAGGCAGCCCCACCCTGCAAATGCACGGTCCCACCTCGGCAGCCCCTTGCAAAGAGACCCCCAAAAACCTGTCCCCGAAAATCTGCACAAATGCCTGGTCTGAAGGGACATTAATCTACATGGACAGAAGAACAGCTTGAAGAACAAGTGCTTAATCCAACACCAATCCATCTTTTGTTGATCTGCAGCTTCAGCCTTTTCTGCCACCACACTGTGACCTGTCACATGCCCGTCTCCACAGAGCCCTCTCTTCCTTGATGGCAGAGCCTTGCTCTCCTTGACCAAAATGATCCTCTAAAGCGATTGTCACACATGCAAACGACCTGAGAGCCTAAATTACATGATACACCCTTTACAACCTCACAGCAAGCGCCAGCCTGTCTTCAAGCCTCAGCACATCTGCTTACACAGATGACCTCAAGCACGTTGCTGAGGCCGAGTTCTCGTAGGGCTCGATGACACGGTGCTGTATCCTCGAGTGACACCACTGACATCGCGAGAACTCGACACAGCCGTGCTGCAGGGAGGCTGCTGTTTGGCACCAAACCTGGGACTGAACTGTGCCCCTTCAGGATGGGCAACAGCAGAACTGTTCTTGGCACTAAAGCAGGCACTAAAACTAGGGCTGACTCAGGCTTTCAATCTGATACGGCTCAAAAGGAGCCATGGCAAACATCCCCCAGGGCAGTGGTGTGGAGTCAGGAGGACTCACCACCTTCTGCAACACCAGTAGAGCTGAGCCAGCAGAGCCCTCAAGACACATGGGCTCAGCACAGCAGACAAAACCCCCAGAGCACCACAGACAGAGAGGGGAGGTGGGAAGGGCACCCCAGGATGCTGAGCAACAGAAATGTCCTCAACACATAGGCAAGAACAACATCCACCGAGCTGGGAGACAGCAGCACAGCAGCTGTGATCCTGTACATACAAACAACATCATTAAAATCAGTATTTTAACTTCTAAATCGTAGGATGCAATGGACAAAGCCACCTTTGCTACCTGGCAGGCATTTCCACAACTCTCCGGGGCACCTCTGATATTCAGAAAGAAACCTTTACTCATCCACAGAAAGGTTATGAACCACATTCTTGCATTCAGCCTCCTTTGCTTTAGAAGTATCAGCTTGCAATTAATACAACTAATTAATATCACTAATTAATGAATTGAAGCAAGGGCAGGGAGCTAGGAGAACATTGCTTTTGATAGCTATGAAATGGACTAACAAGAGCCAGCTGGATAATTACGCCTCTCTTCAGGAGTTTTTAAAGAGTTTGATTTTTCCATCAAAAAAGCTCCTGTGAATATTTAAAGAAAAAATTGCAAGAGTAGAGTAAGAAAACTGCTGTCCAGCTCTGCCAGTGTGACTCATCTTTCCCCCGCAGAGATGCTGTCGGGTTTTAATGGACATGAGGGAGTCCAGATGGGAGAGGGATGGCATGTGCTCCAATTAGCAATCGCACCTCTTTAAAACCAACTGACCATGAGACATCAACCCCCAAGCAGAAGATCCTGTCAGTGCTCATGGGGATGGTTTGCCTGGAAAGGACTATGCTGGAGTAGGGGCTCATGCACAGCCAAGATGCTGAGCTGGGGAAGGAAACACTGAAAAACATCCCTGGAGTGTCACAGGACCTCATTTTCCTCCTTCATGGTCAGGGAACCTCGGTGTCTCCCTTGGATGCTAATTTGGGGCTGCTGGTCGCCCAGCCTGCAGTCTTGCCATGGCTGGAAGAACACCCAAAACCCGCACCTGAGACAGGGATGGGGTGCATCTGTGTGGAGGGGTGGGTTACACAGTAATAACAGCTGGCTGGAATAATAAATTAGCACCTAATTAACAGGAGTGTTGGCTGCAAAACACTGAGTTAATGGAATAGAGGGAAAAAAAAAAAAAAAGAAGGCAAAGAGCTGGTGCTGTGAAATAGGGAGATTGCTTTAGAAGCTGCTTTGTCAAGGACGTCTTCGAAGTCGAGGGTTTAAAAGCTGAAGGAAGAAAAGTGCTTTTGTGGGGGAAAACTTGCCCAGCCCTTATCCAAGGTCGGGATTTGTTTCCCAAGCAGGCATTAGTGGACAGCACTCGCCAGACTCTCCCTGTCAGGCAGAAAAAGGGGCTGTAATGTCTTTAAGTTGCATGCCAGAGGACAAGGTAAGCATTTGGGATGCAGATAATGCAGTCAGGACAAATATTTATTGGGTCAGTAGTCGCTGGTGAGAAAGAGGAGCTATAAAGTGGAGATAACAGGGAATAATGCCGCCACAATGGGAAACTGCACTAATGACTTAACAGCTCTTTGCACCTCTCCACAAAAACCTCCTAAGGGAAAACTCCTATTCAGTGCAGAGGAAACAGTGGTATAAATCTGCTTCCTGCTACATCTGACCCCCTTTGCTCTCGCAGCTGCTGCCAGACCAGTTTATGCCTTGTTTTACCGTGCTCCTACCCTGCTTTCGCTCCCCTTGTCCACACAAACCAACATCAATCCTCTCCCCAGCTTCACGGCAGCTCTGGTGGAGCAGAGCAGGAGGAGAGACCCCTCTCACAATTCTCCTCTGAGCTCGGGGACAGTCCCAGAGGGGACTGGGCACAGCAGCAAGGCTGTGGATATGCACCTGCACCCTCCCACAGCAGCCACAGTCCCCAAAGCCCAGCCAGCACTTCAGGGGACTGTGCATGCAAGGCAAACGCAGAGCAAGCCTCTCTTCTAGGGAGGAGACACTAAGGACACAGTTTAAATAAAAGTGCCGTTTAACTGTCTTTAATTAATATTCCGAACTACACGTAAGCCTTTAGCACACAGCAGGATCACGGTGAAAGATTTATGAGATTGGTTCACCTTTTGCAAAGTGCTGCCTTGGGTCATCAGCACAAACTTATCATCAGCCCATACCACACCAGTGGGGAGCTGGAGCGAGAGGGGAAGGGGAACAGCTGCACGAATTTGATGTGACCTACTTTTACAGTAATTTGAATGCATATCTGGGAAAAAACCCCACCCTCTAAAATTTTAAGGGAGACTTATAAATCAAAGCACGACAGTAAACAAGTCGTTTGTGAAGTCGTACTGTCTACTCAGTACAAACAAGAGATTCATCAAATAATAAAATACTACTTTAGAAGAAAACAAGCACAATTATTTTATAATTATGGTTGCTCTAGTCTTCTGAGGGCAGGAAACCTTTCTACCTCCATAGAATCATAATCAAGACTCATCAAAGTCCTGTAAAAGCAAATCAATAGCTGCTCTTGGCAGGACGAGTTAATTAATACCAGAGTGCTCTCCTGCCTGGCTGGCAGGCTGATGATGCTCAGCACAGCTCTGCCAAGATGCTCCATGAAAAACCATCCAGCAGCACTTGGCTGCTGGTGAGAAAGGATGCCATCCCTGAGGGTCTGGGTCCTAGGGGCACTGGGGCTGTGCTCTGCTTTGTTAACGACACAGACATCAGGTTGTTCAAATCTCTAAAATGCAATCGACTCCTCGCTTCTCTGGACCCTTATTTCCATCAAGCAGGAGACTGAGGCAGCACCATATGGCTAATTTTATAAAGGGAACTCAAAGCCACGTCCTTTTCACCGCTACTGCACTTGTGCAGTTGGTCCCCGGTTCTGTGTGGAGACCTGAGGTGCTGTGCCACCCCCACATCAGACATGCCAGGGGGAGCTGGCTGTTTGTTATCAGGTAACTGGCTCACACCACCAGCACTGGTGGCTCAGCACCCTGCCAGAGACTTCTGAGGTGCCGCTTCAAATGCTGGCGACCAGAGTGCAAGCTTTCATCTTTCCACGGCAGATTCACTAGAGCTCTGTGCTTTTTACTGCATGACTTCCTTCTCTTTTTTGCTTATTAAGAGACCTTTAAAATGGAAGGTTTGTCTGCCCTCTGTGATTAGCAAAGATCTCACAGCCTCTCTAAAAGTGCAGAGAAAATTACAGCCAAGAACGTGATAGCAGTTAGAAGCCCAGAGCAGGAAGCAGTGAGACACACTCAGCAGATTGCTTTGAAGCAAAAGCTCAGTAAAACATTATTAAACTTATTTTTAGTCTAATTTTCTAAAGAAATCAGCCTCTTACAAGCACACTCTACCTCCCCTCTCTCTCACCCCACTCCCCATAATTCTTTAATTGGTTCCTTTATATGGAGACTCCTCTGTCAAATTGGGGTGGAAGATAAATAAGCATTGAGAAGGGATACAGGGGAAAACACCCAGCTGGCTATGGAGAGCAGGAATTGCTGGGAGCTGCAGTTGGCCTGACAGCAGCAGTGTCTCCTGTCACCTGTGCCTGAGACGAGATGGACATGCAGGGTGATATTTAACGTGGAAGGCTGGCAGATGCAGCAGGGGCAGAACACAGAGGCGCTGCTTGATGGCTTTGCTGAAGAGCAGCATTCAGCACGTCCCAAGAGCGCCAGTGACGCTTCACAGACCCTCCTGCCAAGAGCAGCTGATATGTCACCTCAAATCAGGCATAAAAATGGGACAAAGATGCAAAATGCCAGAAGAGTAGGAAAAGCCACTTCTGCTGAGCGCCACTGCTGATGTAATTTTATTGTTGTTTAATGGTTTTCTTGGGTCAAACAAGGGGGAAGATACAAGTGTGCAGACAGAACTGGCTGTTCCCCGTCACAAGGAAAAGGCATCAAACAGAAAAGGGCTCAGCAACAAAAATACATGGGTCAGAAGAGCACACACACAGGAGAAATGGGTGAGGAGGAAACAGGCTGCAAGGTAACAGGAGTGCAGGAGTACAGCTGCCAGTCAGCAGAGAGGCTGGAGCCAGGACCAGATCACAGGTGCCAGCATTTTGGCTGGGAGAAACAGTTTTTCTCTGCCCAGTTAGCACAAACTCCACCTGGGTCATTGTTTTACTAAGAGGATGAGGAGAGATTGCAGGCTATTAGTTTGCCAGAGGGCTAAGTGATGTTAAAATGCATTGCTGGAGCTCAGGTAAGTGGCTGGGTAAATACACCCCCCCTGCCCAACACCGCTGTCCATTAGCTGCAGAGCAGCAGGGACAGCAATCCATAGGGATGCTCTTGTTTATAACCCAGCTCTCATTGCAGTGCAGTCTTCTGAGCAGACTGAAACAGTGCCAGAAAGTGGATGGTCATGAAAAGGCTCCAGCATCTACACCGCCACCACCCCGTTCTTCCCATGTACCCATTCCTTCAGGGAGCAGACAAGGACAAGCACATTGCATACTCACACTGGTTTCAGATTATTTTGTCCCCTTCCCTCCCATTCCTTAGGTTTTGTTCTGCTCTGGGATTTAAGTAAAAAGTAAGTACAACCTCTCCAAACCTTTTGGGACCAGCAAGGGCAGCCAGTTCCCAAGAATACCCAGCACACTCACACACATCCTCAGGCTTACATTCTTCAGAGCAGGCTCACAGCACTGCCAGTCTGGCTCCCTGCTGCCTTTGGCTGAGGAAGGAATGCAGTGGACATCACTGCACCATTCAACATCTGTTAGGGACTTTGCTTCAAACACTTCCCTGGCAGATGTGGCTCACATTATCCATCAGAGAGACACTGAAGGAGCATGGCAAAGAGCCTGGGTGCAATTTGTCTGCAAACAGCCGAGCATCCCACTGCAGAGCTGGCTGACCCAAAACAGTTTGCTATTTCTGTGTGCTGTTTTCTGTTCCAAATAAGCCTCTCCATGCTCTTGTGCATCCAGAGAGAGGGTCTGGATACACACCCCACTTCCCTGTGGTGAGCAGAGAGGGCCTCCCCACAAGTACCTGCACCAGGCAGCCTGTGAGGGATAAAGCATTCTGTAGGTTCAGGGTTTGTTTTAGAAGATGCTCTGTGCATTTGTGGCTTTGTGGTGCCCCAGGAGCCAAAGGCAAGAGGAAAGCTGCCCCTGCACAGCTCCAGCCTGGTAAACAGAAATCTCCAGCCTCTTCTAGGTCACTGCATACAGAGATGCCCATTTGTTTTCAAAACTAAATTTTGCATGGATCTATACAGTAAAGGCAGCATTTTTTTTGCTATCTAGGTATCTTCCTTATCTCTGCTTTAGAAAGACAACAGCTTGAGCAGGCTGAAGAAATAGAAAGGCACAGGCAAGCACACTTCCAGTGAGGTTACCAGAGCAGTGGGGCAGCCCCAGGGTGGGACAAGCCCTAGGGAGGAGCAGGGAAGGAGCACTGCTCTCCTCAGTACCAGTGCAAGCTCCTTGCAAGCTTGCCAGTCAAGCCCTTCCAACCAGACAATCACATCTCAGGTACAGGCTTGGTGTTCCCATGCCAAGACCCCAAAACAGACCAGTGCCCCACAAAACTGTGCTCACACTAGAGGAAATGATCTGATTTTTTTAAGATGCAAGTCTTGGACTTGGCAAGCCAAGCTGCCTTGATGTATATAAAGACCAGACTTTGTATTCTTGCTATTTCAGGCAAAAATACTTCTCAACAATCTAAACATCTCTCCAAGCACATTACCTTCCTTTGCATCCAGTGCTCCTATCACACTGCTGAAGGAGGCTGTGAGAATGGGAAACACCACAGACATTCCTTTTTTTGCAAGTCTTATCTTTCCTGTGGATTTGGCAATTATTGCAAACAACATAGGATGAGTTCAATAGTAAGGTGAGTGAAAAATGGATTCTGACAGCCCTAATGAGCCTGAAGTCCCATTTACTGAAAATGATCTGGCATAATTAAAAATTCACAACTGGAGACCAGTTGTGAACACTATACATTATAGGTTCTCTGAATTACTCTGGGAAACATATGCTCTCCAGGCTTTGGTCTTGCAGCCAAAACAGCTCGAGCCACATTGATGGATTCATTTGAGAGGAGGAGCTCTGGATTTAGGGAGGGAGGGATGGCAAGAGGGCGGCTGTGCTGAACTCACACCAAGCACAGGTTTACAAATATTCCTTCTGCTTCCAAGATTTCTTCTGGCAGGTAATATGTTGCCATCCCCTTACACCATGGGAAATGCCTCTTCACTAGCATGGCAAGGCAGTAACAGGACAGCTCCTGCTTTTCTATCCTATTTCAAGTTTCTTGTGTTGTCTCAGTTTAAAGCAAAGGGACAAATTTTCCTGTGAGCACTAACAGGAGCAGCTCTGCAAGCTCACTCAAGGGCTCTTGAAACCTCAGCCCTGTGCCTGCTGCTGACACTCAACATCCTCAGTGCCCCAGCACAGACCCACGTGCAATTTTCCAATTGCTTTCTCCTTATTAACGTAATTGGGATTTAATTCCAGCACATCATTTGCAAGCCTCACTTAGCCTGAGACAACTTAGGGAAATGTGACTGAAAACATCTTAATTTCTGCTTTTAACAAACCACCAAGCTATGGCCAATAAACAGAATATTTGAACAAACACAGGACAGCCTTCACTAGGGCAGGGTGTGGGACCTGGGACATGAATCCAGCTGCAGAATGTTAGGGAAATAAAAGCCTCAATAAACAAAGCACGTTCTGTTCTGCACACATACATACCAATCACAGCTAAATAACAGGCTTTAGATAATTTATAACAAGACATAACTTTATAAGTGTTTTTAGGAACAGCTCTCAACCAGGAGATTTAACTGAGCTGAACACTGAAGGTACTAATCAAATGCTCTAGCGCTGGATCTCACTTGATAGGCAGGATTCATGTGCAAAAAAAAGAGTAATTACCTAGAGAGCAAACATATCCACAACTATAACTGCATTATATTTTTACCTGGCCTAAGATTCACCCCATCCTATACCAAAGGCTGCAATGAATAGAACACACCATTCAGTTTTCTTCTCTAGCAGGGTTTTGTCATGGGGTGGACTTTTTTCTCCTTCTCCGTGTCAGCTGCTGAGAGCCAGCATGACAACCAAAACTTCCCAATAAATCACAAGGCAGTGACTCATTGAAAGCCCTCACTTCAGAGGAACAGCAAGGTGTCACCCTCCCAGCAGCGCCGCAGCCGTCGTTAGCGGTGCCGCTTTTCCCAGGCACGTCACCTGTGCTGCAGTCCAAAAATAGGCATCCCAAAATAGGCTCGAGAGGCAGGAGAGGGATCTGAGTGGCACATGCAGGCTCTTCCAACAGGTAATGCAAAACCTACTGCATGCCCAGGATGGAGAAAAAAGCCAAACACGTTTAAATCCTGGAGCATCTGGACCTCTCTGGGCTCCGCTGTGATGCTGATTTGAGCACCGAGGTGTGAGACAAGCATTTATGCACCAAGTGCTCATCTGCTGCCAGAGAAGAGCCCACAGCAGTCACACCTTGTCACCTTCCTGTGCTGGAAGGTGGAATGATGCAGGAGCCAGAGCTGGACACCTCTCCACATGCTGCTGCAGCAGATACAGAGCCACTGGAGAGAATTCCACTGTGGTGGGGGATGGCAGGCAGAGCATTGCCAGAGTCCAACACTCTGCTTGGGGCTGTGAAACATCAGGATTCAGCTTTGTTCCTCCTTTAACCAGGGACAACTGCAAGTGGGTACTGCTTCTCTGACAGCACCGTGGGGTCCAATTTGTTTTAGTGAGGGAACCTCAAACTCCCCAAAACTCTGTTCCCTGTGCACCAGATTGCAAAGGATAAAAGCAGGTGTAAGCCCTCCTGTCAAACTAATGCCCTTTTATATTTCTTTTGTGGCTTTTTGTCATCACCATCTAAGTTCTCCCTAAGACAAATTGCAGAGAGGCAAACTGAAGAGAAAGGAACAGGGCTCAGATCAGATATTTCAAGGGCTTGTGAAAGGATTTAGGAAAAGGCAGCAATCTGAACATTGAATTTTCATGAATTTCACCCATCTTCTGGGCTATGTACAGGCTCTGGAACAACAGATGAACCAAAAGCACCTCTGCCTTTCAAGTTTGCAAAAGCCTGACTTAGCCCATGCTCAAACTGCCTAGGTGCACCAAAGCAAAATAGAGTCCAGAAGACTCAAAAAATAGTGATCTGGAAGAAAAAAATTACACCCAGCACAAACTACTCTCCCTCTGCTGCTTTCAACCACAGAATTTCATTACTTTTGCTGCTGTCTTGCTGATTTTCTGGCACAATACTCAGAACACTGGAACAGACTATTTTGCACAGCATCTGCCATCACCAAGGGACTCTGCAGTCTGCAAACTTGCAGGCAATTTATTGCCCATATTCCTCCCCTGGACAGCCCCTCCTTAAGCTTTATACAGAAAGCATTTGCAGCAAGCCTGCTTTGATGCTTTCCGTACAAACTATGACCTCTAACCCTGTCCCCAAACGGTGATACTTTGGATGTTCTTATTTTTGTACTAGTTTGGTTAAAAAAGAGGTATCCCAAAGCTGCAAAACAATAATAAAAAAATCTCCTCATGCCTAGGTTGCTGCTGCCCTTAGCCAAGATTTCCTTCTGTCCTTTAAGGTGTCATCTGATGTTGATAGCAAAATATTCTCCTGAGATCACACACAGCCTGTCCTCATAAATTGCTGGCAAGGATCCTTCTAAGCTTGCCTGAGAAGCATCTTGCCTCAAACAAATCCATATTTATAGGCTCCAGATATGTTTTTCAGCTTGAGTTTATTTATTACAAACAAAGCTAATAAAACAAGAAAATTCAGTTCTGTGTGCATGCTAGATTCAATGAAGAGAGCAAAATTTGCATAACTTTGAAGCATAATCTTCCAAAGCAAGAGCTAATCTGCTAGTGATTATCTTTCTATTTGTTTATCACTGCCTGTATTGATGGGGAGATGAAAAAGGACAGCACTGCATCAATAGAGGGGCATCCACGACAGAGTTCAATAAATATGAAGCTCAGGCAGGTATCCAGGTGTTTGTTTTTAGTGAGGCTAAAAGTTATTCTATCTTATAAATACCTGGCCTTTCCCAAGCTGCTGGATCCCAGAGTGTGCCACAGCCTTGGGAGAGTCTCCAGGGTGTGGGTTCAGCTGCCAAGTGATCAACTTTCTATCTATTAAACATCTGAAACGAGCTTAAATCTGGCCAGCCGCCACTTCACAAGCCCACAGAATAGCAAGCTCATTGTGAGTCCTTTTAGCATGGATTAATTGGTGCACAGAGCCGGCAGTGTGAAGAGGGCAAGAAAACAACCACCCAGCTCCAACTCAGAAAAGGCAGAAGGCTCATCAAATTTCATTTGCTCCGGATACTGGGTGAGTAAAGACTTCCGTGCTACACGAGCAGGCACAAGCTGTCACCGAGCCTGGCCTCAGCTGCGCAGCACCCTGGCTGTCTGCTGCTATTTTAGCATTTCCTGCCATTCCAGCAGTTGTTTGGGAAGGGAAATAAATTAAAAAAGCATCTGGAAACATTGCAGCTATCATCACGGTAATTAAATGAAGGGAAAACAGCCCAAAGTGCATCGGTGAAAAAAGGAAACCAGAAATGTGAAGTTCTGTTATGTTCTGGCTAAGCTCTGTGGCTCTGTGTTCTCCAACTCCCTCACACGTTAAAAAAGAGCATTAGTAAGTGTCTTAACATACTGCAGGAGCATGGGAAAGAGGTTTGTTTACATAAGGCTAGGATGCTGTCACTAAGAGTTTTTAAAAAATATTTTTGTGGAGCTCTGGCTGTCATTAATCTGTTAAGAATATCCCTGTTGCCAAGTCAAACACATGAATTACCAGGCTTTCTGCAAATCACCATCCTCTGCCTCCTTTACCCCACATCCTCCAAGAGGTACTTGCTGCCTTTCAGCCTGGATTTTGGCCATGTGAGTGCCTCAGCTCAGGAGACTGACTGCATCTGTTCTGCAAGGCAGATCTGCACTGCACAGCTCTGGGCAGAGGGTTGGGTCACACTTTTTGGGTGCTCAAAAGCCCCCCGAGTGTTACTACAAGCAGCGTACAATGTGAGTGACTCCAGGGCGCATCAGAGAGGAGAAAGAACTGTGACAAGAAACAGGAGGAACATTTTGACATCCCAAGATGCATTTTTCCTGACAGTTCACTGGGCAAAGGACAGCCAAAGGATTGTGTTGTCTAATGAATCAATAATTTTTGGAGAGAATTTCATTAGCTCTGACACCTCTTGCCGATAGAGGGGTAACTGGAAGTCATTCAAGTCATTGGACCCCGTGATAGTATCTGCATACTGATGGAGTGCTAATTGTATTTGGGACATCAAAAGGTCATAAATCAAACTGGCTTCTCCCTGGGAATACAATAACTCAACTCATACACGAAGGATTTTAAAATTTAAACTCACAATCAAATGGGGAACTACACTTATTAACATTTTTTCCACTATGCTCCAACCCCTCAGTCAAGTGGCTGAATTGTCCAAACAGGCTTAAAACTACAGTTAATCAATACTGAACGTGTTATTAAGCAGCATGCAGCCAGAAAACTGCCTGCTGGTTTGTGTCAGCCCATTCTTCTTCCAGAGACCAAATGATAGAAGCAGTCCCTTTATTCCCACTAGATGCCTGCAAAAACTCAGTACCAAACCTCAGCTGATTTTACACCTCTGCCTGCCTTAACATTTCTCTTCTGGTTGCAACTCAAAGCCTGGCTATGCATCATGTGGCTGAAAGAGCGTGTGATGCTGGCAGCAGGGGGCTGCTGGTGCCACCTTCCCATCCAGAAGGTGTCACAGGAACTGAAAGCATTGCTCCAGAACCAGTGCACCAGCAATTATTAACACAATAAAAATCTTTTACTTTTTGCAGGTGACAATTAAAAGTAGTAGATGCAAAAAAAAAAAACAAAAAAACCAAACCAAAACAAAACAAAACCACAAAAAACCCAAAAAAACCAACAAACCAAAAGGGGAACACTTGAGTGCTAAACAGATTGCAACATGCAGATTTGTGCACTGCTCTGCAGTATGAAATCATGGGACAAATTAACTACATCTTAAAAGAACTGGGCAAGTTAGTGTCAAAGAACTCAAATCTGGCAGGAATATATATCCACAGTGGAGCCAATCTTAGGTATAAATGTAAAACCATGCTGACACTTCCGAGGGCTCCAGTGGAGGAATAATGCCATGCCCTTATTTTGCAGTCAGATTCTGACTTAGTTCTCTGCTCACTGATCAGGGCCACAAGGAGGAGTGAGCTTCAAGCAAAGCACAGCACAGAACGATGCCCGTGGGCAAGTGTACCACTAACCAGGACACTGACAGATTGCCCAGGGAAGAGGAGGAATTTCTGCTCTTTGCAGTTTTAAAGACACTCCTTACCAACACTGAGGATGGCAAAGGCACAGGAGAGGCAGCCTTGGACAGAAGCACACAGGAGGAAACTTGGATCTCTAGTGAGGCACATACAGCTTTAAAATAAAGCAAAACCTAAGAATAAGGGAGCTTTTGGAGTTTGCAAATCTCCTCGCTCCCATGCTTTGGGAAGTCCCTCCTGCTGAAAACCACATCCAGATAATTGGCTTTGCACAGCACCGGCTCTGCAGCTGCCTCCCTCCCTCCCCCAGGGGTGTTTGCACCGTCAGCAAGGGCTCCTGCCCAGCACTGTTTGGAACAGGGATCAGAGCAGGATACACAAACCCACTGCATGCTCGGCTGCCCCAGCCGGGCTGAATCAGCTGTCACACACTGTCTGGATCACAGATGAGCACCTTCCCTTGTCTCTCACAGCAATCTCTTCTTCACTGTGCTGAGCAGCAAATATGGCTCTAAAAACAGCCCCATAAAGGCCCCCAAATCCTTGTTTCAGCTCACAAATCCAAAGGAAAATTCCCACACTCTAATGACAGCTCGTGCTATCCACACTCATGCAGGCGGCTAAGGGGGAGTGAATTAACTCTGCTGGGGTCACACAAAGCAGGGCCTTGCAAGCACAGCCAGCACCATGTCACAGCGAGCCTGACCAAGAACAGAGCACCCGAGCAGACCACCAGGTAGGGCAGGAGCTTCCAGAAGCTTTTGCCCTGGACCAGAGTGTGGGATGCTCCCCTCCTTCCCTAGCACATCCCTGTTCAGCAGGGCAGTCTCCCAGGCTTATTGCTTGAAGAAAAGGGGGAAGGAGAAAGGAATTAGCCTTTAGACAACCCCATTCCTCCCTCTTCTCTGCAAGGGTAGCCTCACTCCAACAGGCTTTAAATTCCACATGATTTTCAGACATCTGAAAGACGGAGGAGATGAACTCCCTCCTGCTGACCTGAGACTGACTCAGAAGTAATCATGTTTAACAGAAGTGAACCTGCAGGCTGAGACCGTGACACCTGTGAAAGGAGCAAGCAGGAGAGGGACAGTCTGTGTTTCATCAGCTCAGCCTCCTACAAGCAGGGGGAGCACACGGAGGAGCAACAGGGAGCAGAGAAGAGAAGCTGTGTCAGAAAAGTGAATGCCCAGAGCTGCTGACCCCAGAGAGTCCCTGAGCCCTTTATCTGCACACTCAAAGTATGGTGCAGCCATGACCCAAGCAATACAATGCATGGAAAGCCAACGCTCCTGTGTCCATCCAGAGAGGCACCCAGATGTCCATGGTGCAGGTGGCAGGGTGAATGGGAACACAACATCAGATATGCCACACCAACAAGGTGTTTTCACTTCCTCAAGAAACATATTCACACCCAAAGACAGAGTCTGATCTATGTATCTTGTATAGATTATAATAAAGGCTCTGATAAACATTTTCTCTCAGCTGCCTTATTCCAAAATTTCTGTGATTTTTCTTCCCTTTCTTTGTATTTTTAATTAAATTGAACTCATACGATCTAAATGACAACATAACTTCTTGATGCTGATCTATGCAACAACAGACCCACTCAAAAGAACATTGTTTGGGTATTCCCAGACTATCCCTCCAGGTTTCTAATAGCCAGGGTAGACAGTGGAGCATGAAATTATTATATTAATGAGTTCTAAATGTGCAGGTGTTTAACTGGAAAACTATGATCAGAGAGAGGGTGGAGAAGCTGCAGGTGCATTTATTTAAATGGCTCATTTCCAACTTCTCCCTCTGCTTCAGGACCTGCACCCTGCTGAATGACTCCTCCATACACCTCTCATAGACTGTGTAGCCAAAAATCAGAACTGGCTTGTATGACCACCCCTTCCTGCCAGATCATACAGGATACACAGCACAAGGAGCATTAGTTTCAGTGCGGGCACTCTGATGCTGAGCCTTGCATTTACTACCTGAAACATTGCCTACTTTTATTCCACTGCCTTATTCCTTCTGCTAGCCCCCAAGTCCCGTAAGATCAAAGCATCATCCAACATCGATGAGCTACAAGACTCAAGCTCACACAATGCCTTTGGCATCTGTAGACTGATAAGGTTAAAGAATAAATGGTTGGGGTTTTTTGGGCAATCCGCAGAGAGCTCTGCCGAGATGAGACACTGGCTTATGAGGCTCATTATGATCATACTGCAGCAGTGACCTTCAGCATGCAGCAAAGGAAAGCAGGATTTAGTGTTCATGTCAACAGCATAATGAAACAACTCAGGGGAAGGCCAGCCTCAGCCACAACTTTTATCCCGCTAAAGAACTTGCAAATCCGCAGCAGTGAGAGGGAGTTTGCAGACAAAAATAAAAGAAAGCCTTCAGCTTTTTCATCCCAGGTTCCTGCGTTACAGAAGAAGTCATAAATAAGGCAACAAAATATTTTGCTGGATAAAAAGCCATTAGAGAAAGCAATTCTCTGCCTTTCATCTGGAGTTTTCCTGGCAGTGGCCATTTGGGTGAGATCAGGTCCGCAGGGACTGGTGGCTTGTGCTGGCCAGGTGCATCAGACACCCAGCCCTGGCCCTGCAGCATAACACACTGAGGTGAAGTGCCTGGACAGGGCTGGAGCCCACCAGCATCACCAGCTCCCAGAAAATCCCTTCACCTCCTGTTTTCTTTTAGAGGAGGATTGAGCTACAGTACCCTCTGCAACCTCTCACCCTATCCTCAAAGCAATGCGATCAAACTGGTGCGTGGAGTTGAAGTCAGCCAGACTTCCCTCAGCAACATTAAAAGAGCCTGCATCCAGCACTCTGAGCCTTGCAAACACATCTAAAAATGCAGCAGGCCTTTTAGTTCCCTCTCATTAAACCAAACAGATCCACAGTCCCTGGGAACACGTTGACAGGCCAACTACAGCCACAGATGAGGGACAGACCACAGCTTCAGATGTGCTCCACAGCTTAGCAGCCCTCTGCTCTTGAGCCCTGATGACTTTTCATCCTGCTAGTGAGTGAACACTGTGTGACAAAACAAAAGGTACTGGAGAGTCCTTCCCAGCCTCCTGCACCACATGTGTGCAGCTGGTTCTGCTGTAGCGGCTTAAGTGTCAGATGATAATTTATTTTCCATATGATTTAGCCAGCTTGCAATTATAGATTTGATTGACTTACTGGAAATCCCAGAAGACCACCTGCCTCAGAAGGAGAGTCACCCTCTAAGACTTCAAATTAGTAGCCAAATTAATCAATCCTTACATAGTGATTTCACTAATTTGATGAATTACCATCCACACTGCATTGATGATTTACCCTGGCTTTGATACTTATTTGATAAGCATATTGCTTTGTTGCTGCTTTAACACTGCTGACAGCACTGGGGAGATATGTCTTCTTTCTCACAAGCGTGTTAAAACACTTTGCCAAGACAGTGGTGCACTTCTGTATTGATAGACTGCACATGAGCTAAGAAGGAGGGCCTTGGGCTCACCTCTCCTTATGGCCACTGCCCCTGCCTTGGGTTAAACCTTGTCTGTTCTGCAGCCTAGAGCAGACCAGGACCTGAGTTTTGGGTGATGGGAATGATCACCCTCCACCTCCCCCTGCTGCCAGCCCTGCTGGATGGGGCAGGATCAGGACAACCTGGGAACCATCTGCAGAAGAAAGAGGGAATTTTCACCAGTTACTTACTCAAGTAGGTCTGCTAATGACCAGACGATTCAGGGTTGAGCAGCAGAACACAGACAGAAGATGACAGCTTTTGTTCTTCTGTCAGTTTATGAATGAAAATAAGATGCAAAAATTGTATGATCATGTACAATGGATGGGATGACCAGCTATGACCAGGTTTGAGTGTAACTGTGAGGAATATTTCCTTTCCCAGGCAAAGCTGAATGCAGGAAAAGAATGTTTCAAGCACTGTATTAGTTTTCCTATCTATCCTCTACTTTTAGGTCACTTTAGTCAATTAACACAGAATTCTAAGTGACTTTCTGGAATGCCTCTTTCAACCCAAGGCAAGTGGTGAATCAAAAATCAAACCCAGCCAATTAGCTGCAAAGGTAAGACAAGGGGACCTGGGTTAGCAAGAGGTACCAAACAATCAGACCAAAGCTCCCTTCAGGGACACCACCAGCACACATGAACAGAACGAGAAAATGAAACATTGATTATTTAAACCAGGGATGCTGTTGGCAATGCAAATCACAATTACAATCAGGAATTTAACAACCCCTTTCTATTGAAGAGCAGTGCATTGGGATGGATGATTAATGCTTGTTTACTTGGGGGGTGGCTGTACTAGGGGAAATCAAGCTGCAGTCCCTTCCCTTTGCTGCAAGTCTGTCAGCTGGGGGAGCAGGAGGACCTGGAACACATCAAGGTCAATTCCCTGTGCCAGGTTCAGCATCAGGAAAGATCTTTAAAAATCTGCCAAAGTAGTAGCAGCAAAGCTGGAACAGAACAATGACCCAAGCAGTGCTTTTCCATTATACAGATGATGCAGTCCAAATCTTAAGTAGGTTTGAACACTTGCCTTGGCTGTTTCTCCTTTTGCATAATGAGAATCTGCTACTGAAATGAAAAATAGTTTATTGCAAAAAAACCTCCCACCAACCAAAAACTGCTGTGTTTGAGCAACTGGTGACAACTGTACAGCCAACAGTCTTCCCAGAAGACAGAGAGATGTACAAAAAAGCAGCCTGAAAGGCAAATCATTATCATATCATCTGTGGTCCTTTATAACTAATTCCTAGAAAAAGACCCATAGGTCTTTTAATACATATCTCTACATAAAAGTAGTCTTAAAACCTGCCAGCATTGTTTCATAAACCTGCAATGATGGCACATTTGTGAGGATGCTCATGCGTTCACAGGCTTGGATTTGCTGTTTCTGCCTGGTGAACTTTTCTGGGAAAAGAGAAAAAGGCATCCATGCCAGGAGAGGCTTGGGAGAAACAGCTTCTAAAACTAGGAAAGCTGATGGAGAGGCTCCAGTTTTTCTTTACATGAAAATTTTGTTGCACCTCCCATGCTTAAGACACTCAGCGAGCCTGAACCCTCAGCTGGTTTGAGCTCAGGTCTCTGGGGATTGGTGGTGCACCAGGCTGGAGGGGATCACAGTGCATGATCTTGCACCTCCCAGTTAATTCTCACATCCACAGAATCACACAGGCATTGTTCAGCTCCTTGTAAAGAAACCCTGGTTTGACTCCTCTGTCCTCAAGCACCACCAAACAGGTCCTCATCTTTGCAGAAGGCTCTAAGTGCTGCAGTAGCAGACATGAAAATCCAGTTAACATTCCCTTTCAGTTTGACTAACGTGCCTTAATGCAATCCAATTAACAAAGTATTATGGTTTCTAACATCACAGCTTTTATATCCTTTTCTAACCAGGAAAAATCTATGACATATGATACAGCCATTAGAAAAGAGCAGATAGCTCTCACTCAAAAGGCTCCCTATCACCTGATCCAAAGCCAGATAGGGTCAGCAGAAAGACATTTGCTGACTCCAGCAGGCCACGGATCAGGCACTAGAGAGTGAAATCTATAAATGCCCTTTCACTGAGGAAGTCACATTACTGAGGTCAATGAATTATGTTGGGAAAAAAAAAAATCCCAGCTAAGAGCTGCAGTATTTACAGCACTGTCTCAGCTGTAAAAACCTTTCCTGGGAATCAGAGGTTGGGCAGTGGAGACTGCAAAGGACTTAGTGAGAATTACGATCAGATGGATTAGCTAAGCACCATCAGGCCAGAACTGCACAGAAACATTAGACAAGGAGTATTTGAAAGCCAGCACAAAGTCTTTCCAGGATTAAGTCCTTCCACTGTTATTCCTTTCAAAATAAGTAAAAGCAAGGTAAGATTAATTCCTTGTCAAGCCCATGAAGAACAGACTCCAGCACAGAAATAAACACAAATTGAATTTACTTTGGTGGCTTCAGATAGGTCACATCAAGCCAGAACTAATGCAGTATTGACCTGCTCTTACTCTAGGACTACATAACAAAGCAGCCAACAGCATTGCAGGCACTGCAAATTCATTTCCTTTAATAATGTCTGGGCAGCAAAGTTAGCCTGGGATACAGGCTGCATTCAATAGGTACCTCCAGCAGCAGGAAGCAGGATGAATACTAAAAATTGGACACTTAGGTGCCATCTGAGACAGACAAGTGCCTGCACTGCTCACCACAGCCCTGATCACTGAATGGCCCCACCACTGCTCCCACCAGTGACACCCCAAGGCCTGACTGGGCAGCCACAGCCCAAGGGGAAGGCAGCGTCTGCAGGCATTCAGTGTACATTTTGAAGCCACACAAAGCTGCCAAATTTTAAGCAGCACAGGCACCAAAAGAACCCCCCATCCTGTGCAGAGCCAGGTTTTGCAGCGCTGTGCTTGACCTCTGCTGTGCATTTCCTGCAGATGCTGCTGGGATTTCATCCATCTCTGCAGCACCCAATGGAAATCAGCTGCCACCACAACAGCTGTGCTGGGAATCCCTCCCCTCTTAGGCCCCAGGAATCACAGAATGAACTAGGTTGGAAAAGACCTTTGAGATCATCAACTCCAACCTATCACCTAATAGCTCCTCATCAACTAAACCATGGCACCAAGTTCCAAGTTCCACTTGTTTTTTTAAACATGTCCAGGGACAGTGACTCCACCACCTCCCTGGGTAGATGATTCCATTGCCCAATCACTCTTTCAGTGGAGAATTTTTTTCTGAGGTCTAACTTAAACTTCTCCTGGTGCAGCTTGAGACTGTGTCCTCTTGCTCTGTCACTGGCTGCCTGTGAGGAGACCAACCCCACCTGACTACAACCACCTTTCAGGGAGTTGTAGAGAGTGATAAGGTCACCTCTGAGTCTCCTTTTCTCCAGGGTGAACAATCTCAGCTCCCTCATTTGTTCCTCACAGGGTTTGAGTTCCAAGCCCCTCACCAGCTTCGCTGCCTCCTCTGGACCTGCTCAAGTATCTCAACATCCTTCCTAAACTGAGGGGCCAGAACTGGACACAGCACTCAAGGTACAGCCTCACCAGTGCCAAGTACAGGGGAAAGACTGGGGGGTTCAGGACTGATGTTTTATTTACTGATTTTCATGCAAGGCAAAGAACATGAAGACAAAGAAGACCAAAGCATTAAGCAGTACCAAGCTGATGGCTTAAGGAAGTTTTGAACAATCTCCCTGCCCTTGTACTGGATGACCTTACACAGATCACACAAAAACATCTCAGAATAAAATATTTATCATATTCTCCAGTATAGCAAGCATGCAGCTTTTAATGGAAATGGCATACAGACTTCAGAGGGAGCTCAGTGGACATGCACCTTCTCTGCCCTTCCATCAAACCAGGGCACTGGCCTGTCCTCTCTGTAATTAAACTATTATCAGCCATGTAACAGAATGGAAACCAGGGTGAAAAGCACAATGCACCAACAAACACAGCTACACAAGATCCAGAACACGCCCATGTCATTGTGTACTTCAGAGTGATGCTTATAAATTAATTTCTGCCAGCTATAATTCCATCAAGCAGTCCCTGAGACTTTGGGTCGTTCCCACTCATTAATGAAATCTTGGGAAGCATCAAAGAGTTGCTCCTACAACTTACTCACAACCATGGTTGCTTTCTATGGGAATTGCATGATACATCAAAGGGCAAAATAAATCACACCAATCACACCTGCTTCTGCAAATAAAGGGCAAGTAAGACCAAAGATGCATGTTCCTAAGAAGTTTCCATCAGAAGACTTTTGAAGGAAAACTCAGCTGTTGACAAAACTATTTATCACAAACCATTTCTTTTCCTCAGGGAGCTTCCACGGATCAGGAAAGTAAACATTTGAGACAAAACAATCAGAAAACTTTCAGCCACAAAGAGAAGCTATGCTGCTACATCTCAACAGGCAGTCCTAGAGCTGCCTTTTCTCCTTTCTGGACAAATTGGTTTGGGCTGCATCAGCAAGAGGGGCTGTGCAGCACATGCTGGGAGAGCTCTTCTGGCCCTTGGGACACAGCAAGCAAATGGTGAGAAGAAAGATGTGAAATAAGGATGCAAAGCCTCTCTGCAATTCCCGTTTCATACCTTCTCCTTGATAAAAGCTAGATTTGCAGCAGGAAACACACACAAATTTCTCACCTGCCTTAGCTATTCCAGGATACCAAAGCTGCTAATTTCTTCCCTTTCTTGAGTCAAGATCTCCCAGTTGGAAACAGGGAACACTCCAATAAGCAACTTCTCTCTTGTTCTTATTCAATCTGCAAACCCCTCCAGAGAGAGATCCATTTGAGGACCCAACCTTGTAGGAGAAAATGCCTCCATAAAAGGAGAAAAAAATTAAAAAGGAGCAAAGAAGCCCTTAAGATATCTTCCCTTTTCTCTCTAATGATTTATGCCCAACTCTTCTCCTCCTCACATGAGTATTTAATACTTGTATTACTTGTGTTACCTGATGGCTGAGGAATGATGGGAGAGATAGATGAGAGTAAGAAAGACTGCAAAACATCACTATAAGTATCTCCAAGATCTCTCTTCCCTTTTATAAGCAGTTTGACTTCCGCTCACTTCAGTGAGCAGAGAAACACAGGTTATGCCCCAGAATACCTGTTTCAAACCCATGCAGTCAGAGCAAGACCCTGTTTCAGAGGAAATGGTACAAATGCTCCAGAAGAGCATCCTCACAGCCTGATGAATTGAGTTGGTGGCTCATCTGCATTGCAAATAGGCACTGCCTTGCACAGCTCAGCCCCAGGAAGGGCTGAGGGACCCACTCACACAGCTTTACCCTTCATGCCTCTAAGCAAGCATTATTTATAGCCTCACACTCAACTGTAATAAACGCGGATCAGATTAAAAACCCGTTAATAGTTCATATTTATTAGCAGTGCATGGGAGATACTCATAAAAATAAGTAAATTACGTTGGTGCAGGCCTGCACATTCACTTCTTTAAATGAAATTTTGAGTCCATTGCATATTAAATCATTCTGCTCTTGGATTACACAATATTCTCATTTCAAGCAAGTTCTCTAAAGACACTTTTCTGCCCTTTTAGCCACCATGCAGTAGGGCCACCATTTAAGAGCAGTCTCAACCTCATACTGAGGGTCCCATGATTTCAGTGGCCTGTGCTTCACAGCTCTTGTAGCAGCAGTGCTTCCTTTGTCACGACACTGCAAATGTTTGCTACCACTAAGGACATATGTTCCACAAGTAAGTTACTTTCCTCTAGCATTATTTATGCAGAAAAAGCTGCAGCTTAGTACAGGAAAAGACCTTTAGAGGATCCTACATTTCAGGATTGCCACCAAAAGCTTAAAAGGACCTTCTCATCCAATCATTTTTCTAAGCTGCTCAGTTTTTTTTCTAACTCCTCACTGCACAGACTCAACCACAGGCTCTGCAGATCATCTGATGTGGGCACAAACTTGCTGCCACCAGGGAGAGATGTGCTCCTTCCTAAACACCAAGGAGAAAGTGGCCATGCAGCACAACAGCACAAGGCTGGGCAAAAAAAGGAACATGGTGAGATGTGCTACCCCATTTCAGGATCAGAAAAAACAGAACTTGTGTTTTTGTCAGGATCCAGCAGCTTCCTGAGGAAGAGCCATGTGCTTTTTAAAATTCCCAAATAAAGTCTACTGCAGCTCAGAATTCAGGAGACACTCAAAAATTGGATAATTCCTACAGTTAGGTTCTTTGCCAGCTTATCCTTTGCTCCATCTTACTAACTCAGCTCCTCATCAAACTCAGGCTGTGTGACACAAAACAGAATTCACCCAAGACCTACACTTAAATGGCTTCAAAAGGAAATGCTGCTCACAGAGGTGGATTTCCCAGCTCCCACGATTTCCAGTGTACAGGAGTGCAAATAAAACCATAATTTTGTACAGGGTCAGTCTGATCCTCCACATGGGCACAGTCAACTTTGCACCCCATTTTCCAAAATCACACCTAGATATGCAAAATTTCTTTTCCAAAGGTATATTTTATCTTCTGGAGTGCAGGAGCAGAACAGGTAAAGCCAGAAAAAAAAGCAGGTCCCATCTTCTGGCACTCACTAGGCAGGTATGCTCTGGCAACAAGCAGGTACCCAAGGTATCACTGGTACCTTGGCTGAGCCCTCATTTCTTATGACAACAGCAAATACAAGGATCCATTGTTGAGAGTCTGAAACACAGCCATGACTACTACATTTACATACATTTCACTGCTTAGACAGAACCTTGGGAAAAGACAAGACTATTGCAAACACAACAAATATAATCTGGTTACAACCGACTGCAGAGCCTATGATACCTCTGGCTGTGGGGAAAAAAGAGAGAGGTACTCTGAGAATTAATGTTCTTCCAGTCTATAGAGAAACAAATGAGTTTCTGGTGCTGAACAATTAGTACTCCTGTTAATTATGCGTGCGGGTTCGAAATAACACCAAGCATTTGGGACTGCTTCCATTTCGATTGTTTTCTTTCTGCACTGGATAACAAAAATATATTCAGACAGCTAAATAAATCCTTCATAACACTGATGGGACTTCTTGTTCACAGCAAGCAGTTATGCAAATTGCTAATTATGAGGCAGAGATAATCATAATCTAGCACATTTATGCAACCACATGTACAACAAGGATGGCTAAAGCAATAGTTGCCTTATTGTCCTCACTGCATTTTTAAAAGTCATGCCAATGACTAGCTCACTGCTTGGCAGCACAGCCTGGCACAGTGGGTGCTACAGCCCAGGAGCAGCCATGTGCCCCTGGGATGCCACAAAACAGAAGGTTTAATATACTGGAAAATAACACAGTCACAGGAATAAAAACTTCAGGTACCTCCTAGAGAAATAAATGGGAGAGTGAGTGTCCAAGCAGCCCCACTGGTTTTGAATTGTCTCTTGAGAACTTGCTGCACCCTAAGCTCAGGCAGGTTCTCAGCCACTTTTCAGTGGTGCCAGGCTTCAAATCCTGGGCTCTCAGGACATCACTGAGCCAAGTTCCCCCCACTCAAAACCTGCCTGAAATCCAGACCTGGTGTGCCTGGGACAGAAGCACATAAGATGGCAGGGATCCTCAGAGTGCCCACTTTGCAGCATGAACTCTCAGGCCTGAAAGGAAAAAGGCTCAGAGCTACCCAAAAAAGTGATCCTCCTACCACTAATGAAGTAGGCACATGAAATGAAAGCTTCAGTGCTCATCCTGAACTGCATTTCATGAAAAGTAGCGGCTTCAGGGATATCCTTTTGCTTCACACTTGGGGACACTGATTTAAAACACCTAACAGTCATAAAACAAAAACAAAAAACATAAGAAAGAAGAGAGACTGCACACAAACACAAACCTGCCCAGCCTAGAGCAGTTCCTGCTTATTTACTCTCATCCAGCACACACTAGCCCTGCTATTTCTGTCCAGTTTCCCAGACCAGTTATTCCAGCTCAATAAAACCAGCAATGCGTTATCATTTTCATTTAAGGCTCCAAATTCCAAACTTTACACCACTTACTGCAAAAAAAAAAAAATAAATGGAGGTAAGAGCACAAAGTACTGCAATGCTGGGGAAATTGCATGGTGACATCAAAAAAAAATCCCACAAGGCAACAGCCTGGAAAGTGGCCTGTTTCTGCCCTAATTAACTATTGTTTTGGCAAACCCAAGGGAAATGCAGTGAAAACAAGCCTGTGACTCCACATACCCAAAACACAGAGAGAAGCTGTGGATGGGCTCTGAACTGGAAATGATGGATGTGGCTCACTCGCACTGTAATTAAAGCTCCTTCCACAAAATAAGAACAGTGATCTGTGTCCTGCCGCAGAAACCTGCTGCATCATGGAAATGGAAAAGACCAGACAGACCTGAGAGGAATTGCCAATGATTTTGTTATGCCTGTTGGTAAGATATTAAACTCAAAAAAAGGAAACAGTTTGCTCAGGCCTGACTGTCTCTGGTGAGTGAGCAACAAGAGCAGGGCATCAAGAAAGGGGTCACGGCTGGAGAGTGGCCCTGAGCTGGCACTGAGAACGCAGCCACACCTGGGTGCTGCTGCTGCTCACTCCTCTGCTTGCAAGGAGCTGGAGGTGAGCAGGTGAAAGAGTAAATTTATGCAGGGCTGGACCCCACTCATCGCATGCCAGCCAACCTGCCCCTTGCCTGGAGGTGCTCATGCATGTGCCAGACCCAGCACACTCACAGCAAGCTGTGCAGGAGAGCAACTCAAAGCCAGCAACCAGAGGCAGTCCAGGATCAAGCCTTTAAAACCTGAGAAAACCCTCAAGAATCCTTCAGCTACACAAACACATCCATGCTTGGTTATTTGTATTTGGCTTCAGCTTGTAGCATTTAGGTTCTTGTCTTCGTGCTGTTCTTATGAGCAGGAGGATTAAAAATTTATTTTGCTCCTTGAAGAAGAATAATGCAAGTAAAATTCTAGTTCCTAGAGAGGACCCATCAAAAAAACAATTTCAAGAGGTTGCATTTGGTAGGTTCCTAAATGTATTATGCTGTGTTTGACATTCACATGGCCCACCAAATTCAGTTTTACCCTGGCTGGTATTTTGCAGCACTAATACCTAACCACTGGGGACAGAATGGGACATATCAGAGACTGTTCCATTTCAATTGCTGACTATTTCCTCTTCAAAATGTAAAGCAAAAGCCAGGTTATACAAAAGAGACAAATCTGCATGCATTGTGTGATAACAATGAGCTTACCTGCAAGTAGGAATTTCCAGAAGAGTTAAGATGAAAACCAGAAGATACCAAATATCCAATCATTTCGAGTGTTTCCAATCATTGCAGGTGAAAGGCATTAGGAGGGAAACAAAAAGACACCGATTAGCATAACAATACAGTGTTTGCAGCACATTTTAAACACTCTTAATTGCATTCATAATACCAGTAAGAACCAGGAGCTGTCATGCCAGTTTTCCTTTATAGGATTTGCTTGTATTTCAGATTGGATTTACACTATTTTTCACAATACTGGGCTCCAATGTACACCCTTCACTCAGGTAAAGCTCACACAACAATCACAGAATTGCAGACTAGACAAGGAAAGCTTTGCAAAGCTTGGCCTGAAGGTACAGGTCCTCTAGCCAAGAAAATACAAAAAACCCCAAAAAGGTCCAGAAATGAGACAGCTGTAATTTATACCCTGTGGCAAGCAGAATTCAAAGTCTGCTCTGCTTTTACCAAGATTTCTATCTGCAGCTGCATGGTGCATTTCAAATTCCTTCTTTTTCCTTGTGGAAATCAAAACAAAGTCATAAGAACTTCATTCCAGCACCAGTCTGCCCATATAACTTTCTGTGATCAAGCCTCACATAACTGTAATAAAAGAACTCTGTAAAACATAGTTTTATAATACTTGAGCATACATTCAAACAGCTGAGGAGTTCCTCCAACCTGATGGAGCACACTGCTTTCCATCTATTCCTGGAGACTGAAAATTTCAGGTGGCTTTCATTGTTCCTCTGTGGCTCACATTCCTGCCCAGCAGCTAGATGGAAACTCAGAGCAGTTACTTAGAACTGACCTGGCTCTTGGAGAAGAAGCAATTCTCATTTGAGCAGCAAGAGGAATCTACCTTTGCAGTGCATCCTTAGGAAAAGACACATTGGGGATTGCTACATAGAAATTCTGCCTGGGATTTGTATTTCTTTTTCTTGTGTTTATTTGTTGGTTTGGGATTTTTTTCCCTCCTTCTTTAAAAGTTAAGGAAAATATGTGAACTGGTATCTCAAAGATAAAATGAGAAACAGGGGGTAAACAGATAGTTCCTTAAAGTACTTCTATCTCTTTACATCTGATGACACACCAGACAACCTGAGCTCCTGTAATCATATGAAATCACATTCTGAACTACTGTTAAACACATAAATAGTTTCTACTCCCTGATTACTAGGAAAAGCTTGAAAATGTAATCCCCACAGACCTGGAATAAGCAAATAAAGAAAAAACAAGTTTGGCTGTGATCCTGCAAAGCACTTAAACACAAGCTTAGCTTTGCAAAATCAATGGGACTTTGTGAGCTCCTAGAGAACTTCAAGCTCATGAGAGACTTGTGGGATCAAATCAGGAAAAGAAATCTGAAGGTCTTAAGTCTTAACCTAATGGTATTTCAGATTCTCTAATGCCTGAAGTTTTAATTTAAATGCTGAGGACTAAGCTTAATGTGTTTGCATAAAATTATTTACTCAGCAGTCTTTAAAAAGGTGAAAAGTTTTTAGAAGACCTTCAGTGGAGGATCTGACAGAGCACCTATCAATCACCACCCCAGTGTCCCTAGATGGGATGGCAGCAGACCCAAAAATGTAAAGACAAAACCCCACTTACATCTATCATAATTGCAGCACTTTATCCAGTGCCTTCAACATAAATACTGCTTCCATGCCTGTGTCACTTCAAGTCTGCATAATTTAAAATAGAAAAAAACCCTTCAAAATTGTTAATCCACTTCACTCCAAGCTGTTACAACCTTGAAAAGTAAAATAACGGAAACTGTCTAAATTTTGAAGCATTTGGGAAGAAAAAATTTAAAATGTATAAGGATTTTGCTCAAATGTCTGCCAGGCACTGTGTGGCCCAATGAGTATTCAATCAACATGTTTGCTCATATCAGCTAACAAGAAAGTGACTATGAACAAGAGCTAAGAAAGAGCTTAACACTGGTTTTTGTGTGTTTTTTTCTTTTCTTTTTAATTCAAATAATTCAGCCCTGAAAACAGACATCTTTCTGATGGGAATTCACTGGTTTAGCATCTCCCCAAGGGTCACTGCATGCAGTTACTAACAACAGGAAAATCAAAAAATCAATGCCAGACTCAACAGCAACTTCTTCTTTTACTACTGCTGGTTTTAATGAGTCTGAACTAGAAAGTCAGGGGGAGGCACCTGATAAATAGCCCTGATGGTCCCTGCAACCAAAGGGGGTGGGAGGAGGGAAAGGCAAAGTTCCTCTCCCACCCAAAGCACCCACTGTAGCATCTTGGCTCTTCGTCCAAAGAGCCCAACAAGAAATGCCAGCAGATCACATCAAAGCTGATACTGTACAAGAAAAACCATAAAAGAGTGACTGCAGAGAATTCAAAGAGAGGAAATAAACCCTGAACAAAATAGATATTGTACTGTAAAGTGAGCTGAAGTGCTTTCCAAGCAGTATCGAAGTACACTAAACCTCTGCTATCCCCTTGTTTTAAACCTGACTATTTGCAATCAAAAGCAGGATAAAGACTACACTTGAAAGCCATTAGCAAACTACATTTTGAATTATTCCTTTATAGCTGTTAAACCACAAACACACATTTTGCTAATGCTCATTTCTCATGTTTTTCCCCAAATGTTGTTTTTACTGCTGGATTGCAATGATAAACACCAGCGACTCTGATATTTCTTCCACTTTCTTTGAGAATGAAGGCACATTCCCCCAGCAATGTATTCACCAAGGTACCAATCACATTTTTTAAAGTAAGTGGATTTGATGATGAGAACTGCTGAACAAATCTTCAGCAAATGGTGTTTATTGCCTATGCGAACGTTAACCGTGCCACGCCAGCTGATATACTGGCCCTTAAAGCACTCAGCTCCCTGTATTTATAGGAACAGCTCTCCTGATCCAGAGCACGAATTAGCTGAGCAAAGCTTGGCCATTTCCATCCCTCACACACCCTCCAGTGCCAGCGTGATTTGCATTGCAGACTTCACGCTCATCCGTGCGCATCTTCCCTGTAAAATACATTTCTGCCTGAAGCTCCGCAAAGATTAAAGAGTCTTACATCCTGCAGTTGGTTTTCCTAAAGTGCTTCCTGCCTACCTTAGCAAGGGACATTTCTAAGCAGGAGGGTTTAAATAATTTCTTTCTGATGACAGGTTATGTGATGAGTCACTTGTCCAAGTGTGGGGATATCCATGTCCACACGCAGATTTTTGCCCCAAAAGCAGAAATCACCTTGCAATTCCTGTAGGCCACCTGACTTGACTGTGAAGCTGGCTCTGCTACAAGGAAAGGATTGAAAAGGTGGCCAGAGACCCCTTCAAACTTCCCACATCCTCTGCCTCCAGGCAGACAGCAATGCATCCACAGGCAGCCCCTGCCAGCATGCAGAACCCACAGCCCAGAAATGCAGATGTGCAATTCTCTGCCCAAGCACTGTGAACAGCACCAGCCAAAGGCAGCTGCAGGGTGCTTCAATACTGCAAGCAGTGCAATATTCCCACTTTACAGGCAGGTTCCTCTGACACAGACCAGTTATTCTGCCATCTCTGCAGCCTCTGTAGAATACCCCATCTCCCTAGAATGAACCACGGGCTGGAATAGCTCTGGATGCACATGGGGTCACTCAGTTTGGACAGGACAGAGCCTGCACTCACATTCCTCTGTAAAATCAGTTTCTCCAGAAACATAAACTTTGTACGCCACAAGGCCAGGAAAAAACGTTACAATAAAATTTGAATATAAAGAATTATTAAAAGTTAGTCACTAAATACTATAGTCTAAGCTAATTTTTAATAGCTTGAATACTTCCCAATTTGTCTGTTTTCCTCAGTCAAGAGTTTGCGTTTGCAGAGATCTTGAGAAATTGGAGAAACTGTGCACACAGTGAAACAGAGCAAGTCAAGGACAAAGCTACAAACCTTAGCATCCATTTGGAGTTTGCAAGATTCTTAAGAGATATTTTTTTCCAGTCAAGCTGATTAATGCTGTTTTAATGTGCAATATTTTGTGTTTAATAACCCTGGCCTTGCTTCTGAAAGGAGGAAAAGGTTTTACAGTTCAGCATTTTACAGTCAGTTTTGCAAAGGGCTACCACTAGATTGCATCCATAATTTTTTATGCTGCCACCTCCGACAGCAGATGGCAAACTGCCAAGGTAGAGTCCAGCTTCCTGCCTGGAATGGCAATGTTTTGGGGCAGAGGGGGACAAAATGTGGCTGCAAAAAGAAGAAATGCAAAACCAAAAGCAAAGCAACGTAACTTGACCAAGGCTACTAAAATTAATTACGCGAGTATATATTTATTTTAGAAATCTCCATCCCCCAGGAACTCCTCAAATGACAAAAAAAAAAAAATGGAAAACCATTTTACTCCTCCCTCAGTCAATGCCCATCCCAGCCTGAGATTATATGCACTAATAAAAGCGGGATGGGAAGAACATCTGGCAAAAAGCATTCAGGGGCAGTGTTCTGCATCGCTGCACTGAAGAAGCTGAAGGTGAAGAGGGGAGAGCTGCCCCAGGAGAGCCACTGCCCACCTGCCACCGGTGCTCACGAGAGAGATGCTACTCAGGACAAAAACCCCATGCCAGGGGGCAGGCTATTCCTGCTATACATTTCCAAACCACCTCTTGCAGAAGGTTACATCCAGGCCCAAAGCCAGTCCCAAAACACAACCAAGAAACCAATGCTGAAGATGACTTGCTTTACTTAAAACTTTCCATCTCCACGGAGCAGAAAGCCAGAGTTTTATTACGATAAACTCCGACCACAGGAAGGGCTTAACTTTTAATTACACCATTTTAAGGTTATATATTGTTTTCTGGCCCTTAGATGTAATTAAATATAGATGTTCTCAGAGGTTAATGTCAGTTTAAATTCCAGGCTGGAGTAAGTAATTTGTTTGCATGTTCAATGAACAAACCATTTCTCCCACATTTCAAAGACCTGTGCTCATGCATCATGTATAAAGGTTGCCTTTCTCCAAGCTGAAAGGTCAAACAGACCTGAAATTACACTTGGCCCTCTAAGGAGGAAGCAAGGTCCCTAAAAACCAGAAATCAAAATTTTGATCTTCCTGCCTTGAAAACATAATAGTTCCAAATTTTCTAGTCTAATTAGTGCCTGACTCACTAGTGTGATCTCAAACGCTTCCACACTGACTTGTGTCAACACGAGCTGCACACAGCTAAGGGTGCACAGCTATTGGGGTGATTGTGCCAGGCTTTGGGATTATTCTTCGTGGGGTCATCTATCTCAATATTGATGGTGAGCCACAGTCCAAGACAGACCATCAGATTAGATGTAAAAATGCCCATAAAATAAACACTGGCATCTCCCAACCTTTGCACCACCAATTTTTGCTCAATTACAGCGGATTAGACCTGGTAGCTGGAGACTTGTGAGAAATGAGCTGATGAGGACAACTCACAGCAGGAGCCCTGGGGTCTCCTCACCTCAGAGCTCCCAGCTGAGCTCTGTGTGGGACAGATGGCAGCAGGATGGCACACAAATGCTGACATCCCACAAGTGCAGTCACTCCCCTGCTAAACCAGGACTACAGCCCTCCAAATAACTAGGCTTAACTTGGTCAAAACTCTCCTTTTTTGAAAATTTTCTTCTCTGAAGGCCTTGCCCACTATTTGTTTATATATAAAATTTATTTAAGGTTGCTCCTCATAGACCTGAGTTGCAATGACTCCTGCACACAAGCAGCCACCACCAAAGAGATGTGCACGTCAAGACAGCTTGCCTCACAATTTCAGAGGAAACTTTCCTGCTTTGTAGGGAGCTTCCCTTTTCCAGCATGGGGTTAAATCATGGACAGAGGCAGTCCCACATGGAGCAGGCTGTGTTCTTCCTGTTCCCATGCCAAAAGGCCTAAGAAAGCTTCTCCCACGAGCAACAATGAGTTACTAATCCCAGGTTTCTCTTATCCACTGTGAATGCATCCTTTTCTAAAAAGCATTGTTCGATCCCCTAAAAAAGCACTGGAAAGACACCAAAATCATTGTGTTGCAGTAATTACTAGCGATTTTGCTCAGCTTACAAGTACAGAGCTTTTATTTCAATACCACTTCAAAAGTCAGCTGGCACAGAAGATTGGCCCATTTCTTGATTTACTTTGCATCACTCTTGGTAAAAAAATGTTTTACAAGTCAAGTGCTCCACTGAGACTGAGTGGTAACTTGTTTGTTCTCAGATGCTTCCTCCACTGGGATTACACCGCTCTCACTAGAATTGGCAGTGAGGGCACTGGGGTGAAATCACACCTTCACAATTCTGAGACTTCCACAGAACTGTTATTTAAAGTTGCAAAACTTTAATTCACCGAGGGAGGTAGAAGGGCTGTACAAGCAGAAGATTCATTTCCAACCACTGTCCCCTGGGATCAGCCTCCCCTCTGACACCAACTCTGCACAAACCATGTCTGGAAACAATTCAGAAAGTCAGAAGCCCTCCTTGCACTTGACCCCGTGCAAGGCTGTGATGCTCCTGTTGTTACCTGCAGCTTCCCACCCACAGCAGCACCCTGGTGAGGGAGCTGTTCCAGCCCCTTACAAAACACACAATTCATGACTCCTCCTGGTGCCCACGGCTCATCCTTCCTTGCCATTGTTTTGTTTCCACCTCTGAAAGCATCTGCAGCATCAGGGGCTCTGCAAACACCACCTGTCCCAGGACCCACCACATAAAATGGAGTTTTATCTATTTCAAAGCACAAAGAGGAGACCCTGCAGAAAAATCAGGAGCACCCTGGCAGCTCTGAGGCTGCATCAGTATTTTTTCTCTCCTCTGTTTTGCTACACTTTTTGTACTGAGAGTTAAAGCACAGACGTGCAAGGAAATCAGGCCCAGGTTATCCAGCTTCTGGCCTCTGGCTCTTGCTATGGATCCTGCACTAGATTAAAGAGCATTTTAATAGAAGTGATTTTTTCTGCAGGAAGGTATTTAACCACATTCCCTTGGCCACCTTTGTGGCTATTTGAAAAGTTCAAGGAGGTCTGCATCCCACTCCAGCACTCACTTTTGGGTATCTTTTTTAAGGAGGTGGTTCCCATGGCACCCTGATGTGGATGGTGGGACAAAGCAGTGGCCAGTGGGACAAAGTGCCTCCAGACTGTCCAGTGAGCCGAGGAGCCCATCAGCTCCCACACCACCTACATCATCCTTGCATCATCCTTGTGAGGGACACACATGGGGGAAACACTGATGCTGGGGGACAAGGGGGACTTTCACCCTGTGCAAAAACAAGGGTTTGGTCAAGTGATTTTCTTCTTCTCACTGATGGTTTTCTGAGCTAAAATAAATAAATTAAAAAAAAAAGAGGTCAAATCTTCTGATAGGTTTCCTCAACCGATTTACTTTTATTTTTTTTTAAAGTATTTCCAGATCAGCAGCACAATAAATTATTTGCCATGACATTAAATATGCATTATTTACTTAATACATGGTAATTTATGTTGACAATGGCAATAATTCTCTGTGCTGAAGGTGCTGAATGCTGACTAGTCACCAAGGGAGATGCCACTACCTAGGTTGAACAAAATACTTCACAGTCATTTCAGACATCAGTAATTTGATACCAGCTTTGAGAAGCCAGGAAACAGCAAAAATGTCTAAAACAACCTTCTACAAATTCTCTCCACTGAGGTATTTCAGCACCTATTTCATTGTAGGAGCAACAGGATTTAGCACTACTTGATCATCTGGGGTTAAAAGGGAGAGGATGGAGGAAGGTTAAGTGACAGTGGTACAAGAAACTCCATATTTTGCTATCAATAGTTAATCTACTGTGTCACATTTCTTAAAGAACTAAATGAAATGCAGCAAGTGCTGTGTAAAATTGGAGCTAGGGAGCAGAATGATTTTGTAGAGCAAATAACTGCCTCATACTGGCTGTTTTATGCCCTATTGAACAACCGGCAGTTTATGAAAACAAAGTTTCATAAATACCGGTGGAGGTTTCCTTCTCAGGAAGCACTCTGTGGATTTAGAGGGGCTCAAATGAGAGCGGGAAGAGCAACCTGAGGGCTGAGGAGTGAGTCCCTGGCCAGTGCCATGGGGCTGGTGAAGAGAGAGCAGCCAGAAGCACAGGGCAGGGAGGCTCCTTCTGCAGCAGCATCACTGCTTTGCTCCACGCTGTCACAGCTGGACAGCCTCAGCAGCTGGAGAAGGGAGCGTAAGGAAACCCAGTGGTCAGGGTTTTGAGCATCAGAGCCCCTAAAAGATCACATATTAGGAAGAAATTAGAAATTCTTCCTTCTGAGGGTGAGGCACTGGCACCATCCCAGGTGCCCCATCCTGCCCCATCCCAGGAAGTGTTCCAGGCCAGGCTGGACAGGACTCTGAGCAACCTGGGATAGTGGAAGGTGTCCCTGCCCATGGCAGGGGGGTTGAAATGATTTTTAAGGTCCTTTCCTACCCAAACCATTCCATGATTCTGTTTTAAACCTTGCAGCTGCTGGTCAGGATCCCTGCACCTCCAACAGAGCACAGCACTCAGCACAGGGATGCAACTGCAATGGGGGGAAAAGACTGCTTTGAGGGCTCCCCTGGTCAATTGCTAGGAAAAGGATGGAGGAAAACTTCTGGGAATACCCCTGAGGACTGTGAAAAATAGGATCTTAATTTTTTTTTTTTTTCAGAAGACTGCAGAGAAAACAAAAACAACCCATGCAAATCACATACAGGCTCACTGAGGCTCCTTGCCACATACCAAGGCTCATCCTGGAGGAGAAAACACACTGAACCTCGTAGTGCATTAAAATCCAAATGGAAAAAGCCTGGTCATTAAATCACCTGGTGTTGTGGCACACATGGCTGTTTGCATGATTGAGTCATTTTCACATACAAGTCCCAAGCCTTTACCCAGAGCTCTGAATGGTCTGTATCACCCACAGCACGTGACCTCAGGCCTCAGCATTCACTGAGACGACTTGGCAGACACAAAAATGTATTACTTTCATCTCAGCTAAAAACCTGTTGCCTCCATGACTCAGCCTCACCTACAACATAGGAGTAAGTCTGACTTTACTTATAAACCCAGGATTTTTGCCAGATGCTATTGCAATTAGAAATACTATTTTTAATACCTCAAGTGCAACTAATTTTTTTTAAAGTTAAATCATGGTGAACCTAAATTAACTTCTACTAAATGAGTCAGGAACAAACACTTAACACTGCAATCAAATATTTTCCTCTGTTGCCCTCCTGCCATCCTCACCTCCAAAAACACCCAAGAGCATCAGCACAACACGCAGACATACACCAGCTTAGTTATGGGATGCTCCAAGACACACAAAGCAACTTTTTGTGTGGATTTCCCAAGGACAAGCAAAATTTAAGAAAAACAAAGAAACCATTATCGTGAACCACGTTGGTAACGCTTCAAAAATCCAGATTGAAGAATTATTGACTGCCTCTGAAAGCCCTTTCACTGCGAGAAAAACACAGTCTGAGCGTCACTGGGTCTGAGGAGAAGTGCTAACTCCCAAAGTATCAAGGCCCTGAAAGCAAAGCAATAAAATGTATGTTTTATGAAGTTTCCCTGCAAGAAGGCTCCATCAGTTACAGCCCCCACGGGAAGCGGCAGGCGGCCAGCACCAAGGGCTGTGTTTTTGCCATAATGTGCTAATGCTGGCTGTATTTTACACCTCTCTGGACACACCACCACAGCACCCCAGCTCTCTGCTCTGCAGGACATAAGGCTGAGATTGAGCATACCATCATTTTCAAGTTTCCTTTCATCTCTCTGTTCAAGCTACACCACAGAACCCACCCTGCACCCCTCTCCTCCCTCCTGCAGCCCTGCTGGGCTCTGCCTTGCCTGCTGGATGCAGTCAGCAAGCATGGCTGGTGGGAGAGAGGGCAAGACAAGGAGAAGGTTGCTGTCGACAGCTAACTTTCCTGGCCTGACCCTCTGATAGCTTTTTTTATGTTTAAATGATGTGATAAAAATCAGCAATGAATTATGCAGCATCACTTGATAAGTCCAACCCCAACAGTTCTTGAAGAATCCTATTTTAAAGTTAAATTGGAGTTTGATCCTTTATCTCAAAGCTTTAATAAACTAAGTGAGCCCTGTGCTGTAGTCTCCGCTGAATTGTTCTTCAGCAGGCTGGGGTGCTCTCTCCCTCCCCATCCACAAGCTCAGGAGCTCTCCCTGACCTGCACAAGAGCAACTCCTGCAAAACAAAAGTCTTGCCCTCCTCCCCTGTGCTGCAAGCAGTTTAATTTGCCAGCCAAGTTTTTCCAGCCTTGCATCCACCAGCTCTCCCTAGGAAACACCCATTACTGTTGCTGTCACACCACACCCCTACAAGCCATCACATTGGGAAGTGCAACCATTTTCCTTTGCTGGGTTTCACCCACTCTTTGAAGACATCTTCGCAGTGCCTGTAAGCCAGCAAGTCTTGCACCCGATCTTTATCTCAGTTTTGCAGAGTTTAACCTAGAGAGCATCCCTGCTCCTACCCCAACACTGCTCTCCCAGTCTGGGAGGGTGATGATTCCTGACTGATTCCAGGACAACTGGCCACTCTCTCCTTTGTGGAATCATCAGCAAGAAAAATGGCTGTAGCCATTAATGGGACAGGTATTTTGATGGATGAACTATCACAGCACTGCTTGCTGTAACATTTCATGCTGCAGCCAGTTCCTCTCTTGCCAAATGATGGAAGACCAAATCTGCAAAAGTAAGGGTTTCTACTTGTCCATCTGTTTTCCCCACTCTAGGCAGCAATTTTAAAGATTCCATCCATGAGTACTTTAGTGGAGAGGCTGAACAGGTGCCTTGCTGGAATGTTAGCCACAGTTCAGGTTTCCAGACTTCTGGGGCTTCCCTTTGAGCACTTTCTGGAGATGGGGTGCAGAGGGTGAAGTGTAAGACCCCCCAGGATCCCAGCATTCAGCAAAGCAGTGCTGGAAATACAAGCTCAAGTTTCATCTTGTGAAAGCAGAGCAGAGCACCACTGCAGGATCATTTTTCATTAAAGAGGCTGGAAAAAAGGATATTGAGAGCACAAATCCAAATGTCCAGAATGGGAACACCTGCCTTGGCCTCACTGCAGAGCTACAGCATTAATGGAGCCACTGCTGAGTGAAAACAACAACACACACCTCTAACAGAAGCCTTTATAAAGCACTGAAAGGCTGTGTTAGCCTGTGCCACTCCAGGCCCTGACTTCCTGTGCCTCGTCCGTGACGTTACCAAAATGGACAATGTAATTAATTAAATTAAAATGCATTAAGCAATCCAGGAGGAAGGCAGAGCTGCCTATTTCAGTTCTCATGAAGTACCAATTATTACAGCAGGGGGAAAGAAAACAGCCATCATCACAGCCCTGGTGCCATTAAAAATAAAATCTAGGGGGAAAATAAGCATAAGGAATAGCAAAACACAATATGCAATTGTGGCCCAGTAAAAACTGGGAACAAGAACAGTCACTGCAGAGAAAACCAGGCAGAAACAGGAGTGAAACAGGCAAGCTGCTTGCTCCCTGCTTGACTCCAGGGGAGTCCTGAACAAGCAGTGGCCAGTGGCTCATTATACCCACCCAGAGAGTGTGCTGGACAGCCAAGTCATGAACCCCCAAAAAGGAGGCAGGGCTCTCCATAATGAAGTCATAATGAAGCCAAATTACTTTGGTGAAACAGCCAGGAACAGAACTTGTCCTGAGGAAGGGATCAGTTTCCTCGTTAAGAAAATTCATCTCTACACCAGCAGCATTTTTACAGAGGAGGATATCCCAAGAAATGCCAGAGGATGAGAGTGCCTGCATCCCAGCTGGAACACCCAAGCACCACCACCAAGCCTGCCTGGCTTGGTGACAGACATGAAAATAAAACACATCCTTGTCAACTGATGCTACGCATAGAAGGAAATTCACTGTCCTTGCAGGAAACAGCCTTCAAGTTGCAGCCAAGGCTTTGAACAAGCCATTTGTTCCTGTATCTATGGCAGCAGCCTTTGGTGCCTCCACAGGCACTGGGACAGACCAGTGGCTCTGCATGCCTGGCCACACAGAGCCAGCCTGGAGCCAGCTGAAACCCAACAGAAGTCTGGAGGATTGTCTGCCAAGGAGGAAGTCTCTTCCTGAGTAATTGTTTTGGGTGCAATTATTTTGAGCTCTCAGCAAATGAACTGAACAAAATAAACACTAAGATATGCCCCTGGATGTTTGGCTGGAAGCTGGCCCCTGGCTTTGTCCACAGCATGGTGGTCCCTTCCCTGCCCAAGCCTGCCTGCCCCAAAGCACAGGACCAAGTGATGCCACCTCAATTCCACTGGCTGATGCATTGTTTGAGCCAATTGTCAGAGAGAGGCTGCAGCATCACATGCAGGTAAGGCCTCATTCTGCAATGATGCTGAGATACAGCATCATCCTGAATCCTGATGCAAAAGGAAGAAGCACTGGGGGCCAGCAAAAGAGATTTCCCATGGACAGCATCCTCCAGTGGGTCTCTCTGCAGCAACACCAAGCTACGCTCTCATGCCAAACCTCCTCAGTTTCAGCAGGGCCACAGTAAGGCAGAAGGCTGCATGGATTTTATTAAATCCAGACCTTCCCTGCCACGTCCAGAGATCCTGACACACAGAATCTGCTATTGAGAACATTTATCTTCTGGCACGAGGTGTGTCATAAATACACCCCCAAGAGCCACAGGCAAGGGATGCAGGCATGAGGTTGGAATAGCTTGCTGATATTTTACTTTAACAAATAAAACCAGAGAAACGATTGCAGGCTTGGGATGCCCAGCAGATAGCTGAAAGAACTGATTTGGATCGACAGCTAGAGGCTCCTGCAGCTGCAGGAGAGAGGTTAAGACAGAAAAATGTTCCCATAAAACACCAGTTTATCATAGGCACCTCCGCCAGTCCTCCTCCATCTTTCCACAAGAATAACAATAAATGGTTTCTCCATTACTTTGCTATTTCATGCTGCACACAGCAAGCACCACCGCCAAGCTCAGAAAGTTCCCGCAAGAGATGGCAAGCCTGATTCCTCTGCTTTGTCCTGCAGACTTCTGAGAGAACCTGCAGAGCCATTATCAGGCCTGGCTCCCATCAACATGCCTTTCATCTGCTAAAGCCTCATATTGACACTTGCTTATTTATAGCAACTGCACTGCACCATTCATTTAAACACATCAGCATTTGTGAATAAAAGATAAAGTGGACTTTGAAGCACTGGTCTCAAAACACACCAGGAGAAACAGGAGACAAAGCCCTTTAAAGGTGGAGCTGCAATTGGTTGTCGTCCCTCAGCTCCCTGCACCTGCAGAGGATGCACATCCATTCCCCAAAGCCCCTTCTTTCCAGCCAATCTGAACAGCACCAAAAGGCTGCAAGGTCACCAGTATTTCTTGCCTTCACCCAACTCACCTTTAAATAACCTCTTAATTATTTCCTTTGATTTACTACGCTCTAGGTACAAAATGCCTGTTACAGAGCTTTGCCATCAATGTTGACTGTTGGCTGTCAACATTTCCATCATCATAATTCTATTTAATCATCACCTCTCATTGAGGCTCGCCAGCAGAAAAACAAACAGAACTGTTCACAACTTGACTGCAAAGAACAAGTCAGCTGAAGGGAGAGAAGGGCTCTAATCCCCTCCAGCTGCAGCAAATATAACTAAGTTACAAAGGTAATCATAAAATATTGAAAAAAATCCAGGGATAACATGAAATATTTAGCGACCATGGCATGAAGTGCGTGTGCTTTTCACTTAATATCATGCACTAGTGAAGCCAATTTTTAATTGACCAAAACCAGTGATAAAACTCCAAGCCTGGACCTCCGTGTGGCAGAAGGGCAAGATCAATGCCCAAGAAACTTGGATGCAGATAGGAGCATCCAAGAGCGTGGCATTTCCAAACCCTGTGCAAACATGAGAGCCCCTCAGGACTGAAACTGCTTAATTCAGGGCCCATCTCATGCTGGCCTGAAGCAGATGAAGAGGGTTAATTTGGATTTAAGTGAGTAAAGGAGAAGAAAATCAATCCTCTAGGATTCAGCACTGATATTCATGTGGCTTCATGACACAACTCACAATATTGTACATTCTTATAGTTTCAGCTTTTGGCATCTGGCTTTCCAGCTATAAAACATTTGGGTCTTTGTCACTCTGGAAATGAAAAATGGAAAAAACAACCAAAAATTCAATGTGATTCAAGTGCATTCAAAGAACTCAAGATACAAAAGAAGTTGCTGCTCCCTCATTCCTATGATTTTAATATTAAGTCAAACATATTTCACAGGGAAAAGCTCCTGTGTGTGAGCTCAGGTCATGGCTGCTGCTATGTGAAGCATCATACACACATTATTAGTCATGCAAGTCATGATCCAATTTGAGCTTAAATCCTTGTAGAACTCAAATCTCTTTGAGAATAGTCCAAGAGCTCAAATAAGAGGCTGAATTTCAACTTGGCTGAGCCAATTAACAGCTGATCAGCAGGCACCTCCAACATGCTCCTGCAATCCCAACTCTGGATAGATTTTAACTCACTGGAGTCCAGTGGGAGCAGCTCCCACAGCTCTCCACAGTGCAGTCAACACTCCAGCATCCAGATGTGCATGAGTGGTATTTACGACCTGGTATTATCAGGTACACCCTATTTTAGTGATATTTTTCTGGATAACTTCTGAATCACAACAAAAGGAAGTGCATTCTGCAGCAAAGGAAGTTGAGCACTGATTTTTTTTAAACCTTTGTCTTGTTGCTTTGCTTCTGAAAAAAAGTAAGAAGTACAAGCAGGCAAAAAAGCAGTGGCTCCATGTATGAACCATGGGAGCTATTTTTCTCTAGGCACACAGACCACAGCCTTAAACACTGTCTGACTGCATCACCAAACCTGGGTGAGTGCCACTGACGGGATAGAGGAGGAATAGTTGATTAGGATAAATCTTCACACATGAATCTGCATAATGGCAATGTTTATACCATGGCTTTTCATCAGTCTGGTTTACTCCACACCACGATCTCAGTGTTGTCAGCTGCCTGCCTTAATTATGTCAAGAGCCTGTGTGGGCCAGAGAATCATTTTTTTCTCATATCTCTCCCAACCCCTTTAAGACCACCATATTCTTTTCTGTCACTGGCACCTGGATGCTCTTCTTGGTAGCAGGATGCTCAATCCCTTTTCAAAAAACAGCAAAATCCTGCATTTAGTTGGCCAGTTAAAAGGAAGAAAGCTCGCTTTTTTTTTTTCCTGCAGCACCACAATATGTGATAAAACGTTATCCTTTTAAAAGCAGAAAGATTTCATTGGAAGCAGCATGTTACCTAGAGCATTGTTTTCAGCAAAGAGACAGCAGGAAAACACTCCTTCAACATGGGAAGAACTCTCTACAGGAATAGGGAAGGTTTGAGATAACCTGCTTTTCTCTTCACTGAGATGAGCAGCACTCTGGCAGCCAGAATGAGGAGCAGCAATATGATGCAGCAGTTCTGATGGTCCTACCAGACACAGAAAAATAAACATCTCCCCATTAAAAATCTCCTGAACCCTCTCTCCAAAAAGTGAATTGAAGCCTGCGGGGAAAAACCTTAGTTTGCTCAACACTAAGTGCACAATTTTGTGCTAATGCACAATTCTGGGTCTGCAGGAGTACCACACTTCTGTGGCCAAGAGCAGCAGGGAACCACTGCTGAAATCAATATTGCTTATCAATGAAGGGGAAAATACATCCAAGTCTTTGAAGACTTCTAAGCTCATTGGTAATGATGCTTCCTGCTCTAATCTAGCCTGTGCACACAACAAAACCAGCCAGAGTTCTGTTTGCAATTCCCGCATTTTAAATAATTCACAAAGAAATCAAGACAGCTTATCACAGTGCACAGGGAATCATGGTGGATGCAGTCTTGCTGCAGTGCTCTTCTCTCTGACGCCTGTTGCTCCTGGTTCTGCAGGACAGCCCTACCCTTTGGTGCCATGAATGTTTTAGGAACAGCCCAGGGCAAAGGACCACCTAGACTCTGCTCCAGATGTCCTCTGGAGACTTCTCCCACCACTGAGGGAAACACTGAGATTTTATACAGCAGACTCCTCTAGCAAAAGAGCAGTGCTGGGAAAAAAGGTGAAACCTTCAACAGACAAAAGAGAGGCAAAGGCAGACCTTGCCATGTCAGGGTTCTGCATCCCTGTGGGAGCATAAAGCCCGTTCAGAGCACAAAGCGTAAAGTTCAGAGCAGTGGGATCTGCCACAGGACCTCGGTGCTGAGCAGGATGCAGCCACCCCTGACACTGCTCCCTGCCCTGGGGCTGGCCTTCATCACTGCCACAGCACAGTCCTGATCACTGCCAGCAGCCCAGGGCAGACAGGGGTGTCCCAGGAGAAACCTTGGAATAACAGAAAGCACAGAACATTGGTGCATGGGGACACGTGTGGGTACGCGTGCAGGAAGGGGAGGGAAGGCCAGGGAAGCCCCCCAGGGAGACACAGCCTGACACCACAGTGAGAATGCATCTCCAGTGCAACGTTTTCCCCCGTTCTCTTACGCTTCAGCATTTCCACTCAACCATGTCCAGCCAAGCTGTTGTTACTGGCCACAGCATTGCTGCCCCAGGGCTGAATTAGTGCTTCTTCTGCAGCCAGCTCTGCTCTTGCCGGAAGGGCTGCCAGGGAGGGAGTGCGGGAAGGCTCCTTCCAGCAGCCACCCTTGCGGCATGGACGTGCAATTCTTGTATAACTCACTTTGAAGCTCCCTGCCTCCGGGCATGAAGCAGCAACTAACATACAGTTGATCTTGCTCTGTAAACTCCCAGTCAACAGACAGCATTTCTCAGCACTGGTGTCTTCCCTGATGTGTCTGTCAACAGCTTTGCCCCTCTCAAAGAACAGGTTTTTTGGAGGAGAGGAGGCAGCAACCCTGTACCTGGGTTAGATACCCCTGGTCCAGCATCCCTGCCCATCAAGGCAGGGGCTGCTGGAAGCGTCAGGGTGCTCGGCACACACCTACTTGCAGCTTCATCTCTTGCACCTCTATGTTTTGCTTTCCCATGACAAGCACTTACTGCCAGCAGCTATTTTTCTTCTTCCAGTTTTAGTTTTAAAACCAGGAAAAAGTCGGCTTGCTTTCCTGATAAAAATCAGGAAGGCTTAGAAGCAACTTTATCTAAAGAAACTGTTTTTAAATGATGAAGAACTGTGGGAAACCGTTCTCACCAGAGTTCACCTGGCTTGGAACCAATTCTCTGATTCTTTTTCCTCCAGAAACCTCCCCAAGTGAATATGTTCATCAGCCAAGTAGTAGAAGCCCCATCAAAAATACCTCTGCAAGGACTTGCCTAGCCAGACCCTCTTCCCTGGGCCCCCCAGGGCCCCATGTCCTGAGCCCATCTGAAGAGTGGAGTGCAGCCCTGAGGCTGCTCAGCACTGGGCTAACAGCCCAGAACCCCTGAGGTACCAGGAACAACTCATTTCTCCCCAAATTGCTTGTGTAGCTGCCTCCAGCTTACAGAGAGCATCACATTCCTAATGTTCTTCTTGCATTTCTGGAACCTGGAGGATGAAGAGCAGAAGATGCCTTGAGTGGACTCCTGCAGCAGACCCAAGCAGGGGAGAGGGACAGGCCAGTATTTCTTGCAGGAAGTAGAGCCTCTCCCTGCCAGGCCTTGGGTGGAGGGACAAGCAAACACCCAGAGAAAGCTGCTGACACTCTACAGCCTATTTCCTTAAATCGAGCGCATTTTCCCCTCCCCTGACGGCGAGCCATGGTACTTCTCAGCCCCAGATTTTTAATCTGATGCTCACATTTAAGTGTTCTGCTAATTAAGCATTCCATTGCAAGGCTGCTGTTGGATGCCTCCCTCTCCCCTCACCAGAGCAGGGCAGCACTGTGGAGCAATACACTCTGGAGCAGCCTGACAGACCTGATAGCTTCGGGAATAAGATGGCACTGGTCCCAGAGAGCACCAAACCCCCACAGCTTGGGGATTATGTTACACTTCAACCTGTCATCCATCAAAACCCAGAAACCAATCTCACCCAGTGGAAGAAAAATCAATAGCTTTCTCTTTCAGCACCAGGGGATGTATTTTGTCTCCTATCCCAGGGTCTTAATCAAGGGACATGATCCCAGATAACTTATCAGTGATGGGTTTGCAGCAGCTAAGGACATCTGGCACATCACAGTGGGTTTTAACCATGGGCCACTTCTCTGGTTCAAAACTCATTCCTGTTACGAGAGTTTCATCCAAAGCATTAGATAGAGCACTGCAGGTCAAGCCATGCAGGTCCCTGCTAGAAGAACACCACATACTTCAGGAGCTGAGCTGGAGACAGCACCAGTGACAATCTGGATTTCTGACTGGATGGCAGCCCAGCAGCACCCCTGTGCCAGCAGCTCACCTTGCCCTGCACTATTTCTGAGATGATGCAGGAGCACTGCAGTACCTGGGAGCACCAGGAGGCTGGAAATGCTGAGTACTCCTTGGCAGAAGGAAAACTCTTGTAACCCTATCACTGAACACCCTGATGGGGCTAACTGCTACATTAGACATCTGAACAAACAATCACCATATTAAACAATTAACTAATTAACTGCAGTTAATGCTCTGCTGAAGAGCAGTGCCACACTGCCTTCACCTCCAGTGCCCTGCATGACCACCCTACCATCAGATCAGCTGCAGGGTCTGAACTGGTCCCAGTAACTCTGGACATTCCTGCCCACCAAATGCATGGTGGGGTCATTTCCCCTGGCAGCCCACGAGCAGAGGAGCAGCATGCAGCACCAGTGACCTGCTTTCCTTCTTTGGGCATGTCCTTTGCAGAACACAGCTGCAAAGTGGGCAGAGATGTGTTGCTGAGTAGTGGTTTATTTTCAAAACCTTTTGCATTTTGCTTCCTTCTTCTGGAGCAGAAGGGGAATACTCTTTGGAACAGAAAGGTGTTTTAGCACTTTGCTAGCTTCTAAGCTCCTGCAGGAAGTGCAATGACAAGGGACAGACAAGGACATGACTGCTTTTGGTCCTGACACTGCTCACAGAGCTGGATCCTGTTCCCACACCAGTGGTGCCCAAGGCTGCCCCATAATTCTGCTGGGATCAGCCAGCACGACTGGGCCTCCCATCGACCAGGAGACACCAGGGAGAGCTGGACTGTTTTTAGAGCCTCTGGCTTGGCAATGAATTTAATTTCATTTATTTACAAAAACTGCATTTTTGCAGCAAGCCTGGGTTAAAAGCATAAATAAAACATTTTATGTCACACTGGATTTTCACAGAAGGAATCAATAGAGTTTTGATTTAGTAATAATGAGAAGAGAGCCCTGTTTACTACCTGTCAGAAGGGCAACAAAAAGCTCCAAAGAGTCTCCCTCCCTCTTGGCACTTTCAAGCTGCCACTTTGCACTGGCAGTGCAGGGAGCAGCCTGTGGTATCCCACATGGCTGGGAGAACATTCCAAACCAGGCAAAAGCAGACACAGCTCACTCTTATATTCTTCCCCTTTTAACTTTTCCCCATGGCCTCGCTGGTTTGAGGTCTCTGGTCCTTTTCCATCAGGGTTTCCAAGTGCTCATATTGAGGGGGTTTGCATTAAAAGTAGCACCTACATCTGAAATATCTTTGCTCCACACACAGGATCTGCAGCCAGGGATGGTGGGGAACAACTCAATCACTTCTCTGCAGCAAGGTGCCCAAATCCTACAGATTGGGCATGTTGCACTCTCCCCTGCAGATCACTCCCACCCTCCATAGCATCTCCAAGGCCCCACATCCAAGACTGAAGATGATGCTGCCAACTTAAAAAGGGGCCTGGAGCACAGCACAGCAAGAGCACAGAGTCGCTAATCTCTGGGGCTTTTCCCCCCCAAAATCCATCCTGAGTTGACCAATGCCAAATCCAATGAAGAAACAAGGCAGCAGCTCTCCAGGAATGGATTATGGGGATGACAAGGTGCCACTGAGCCCTTTCCCACTGAAGACCCATCCACCCTTGTGCTGCTGCTGCTGGATGGAAGCAGGAATGTGGGAAAAGCCAAAGCATTCCTGTGCTGGAGGTTGTTTTGCTGCCAATTAGGCTGGAAGCACAGCATTGCCTCTCTGCGGCCCTGGCAGACGTCACTCAGTGTCACCTGGGCTCAGGGGAGCAATGGGCCAAGGCAGGCACCACCTCATTAGCACAGACCCACTCCCAGCCTTGCTACATCCTCCTCCCAGGGGTCAGCCACCAGCTCCCACTGGATCCTTGTCACTGGGACTGGAAAACACGAAAGCAAGAACTTGTTTGCTAACTTGCTCATCCCTGTGTTTCCAGGTGAGGAAAATGAAAGGTTACAACAAGCCTAGAACAGCACTAAGCCCTTGCTTGGGCTTGTCCCCTCCATACCTGAGAGAATAAAAGCCCCAGTCCTCTCCACAACATCCAGAGTGATTTTCAAATCAAGTCTGCTCACGTAGTCATCATCAGATACATGGGACTTCCAGTTAATTAGTTTCTAATGTTATTAATTACCTGTCTTGCAAGCATTTTACATCAGACGCACAATGTTTAATTTCATACATAAGAACCCAGAGCACTCAACTACCAGTATTAATTGGGAGGATTGTTTTTAATGCCAGTCTCATTTTCACAGCACAGTGCTAGTGCTTACATGAGGAAAGCTCTGCTACATCCCATCATCTGGCACTCGGTTATCACCACGAAGCACAAGAACCACATGCTGTTGTTTAATTAAGTCTCTGTAGCACAAGGGGGGTTGCTGTGTTTTTTGTTAAGAGAAAGACCCCCTGGGTACCCAGCACTGCTCCTGTGGTGCCCTGAGCCCCTCCACAGAGCGCAGCCCTGGGGACTCTCCAGGCAGCTTTTGTATTTTCCTCAGATGTTTGCTCTCACTGCCTGCCCCAGAATGGGCTTGCTTCACAGTTTATTTTGGGAGGCTGAATATTGCACTTGGAGCACGTTTCACAGAATGCTTATACCCCACTTTGTCACGGAGTTGCATGCTGCTTCCTTCATCTATCACTCACCCTGAGTGGAGGCAGGGAAGAAAGGGTGGGTGTGGGAAAACCATGGTTTAGCACTGTCTGTAAAATAAAATGAGGCACCTCTCCACGGGTCCATTTGCACAGAGAAAATGCCCGACCTCATTTGCACATACTGATAATGACCACAGCCATTAACACTCCAAGCCACAGGCTCTGAGCTCAGTGTTAGGAAGGAGACTGTGTTCCTTGCAGACAGCAGCTCCATGGACCAAAGGAGCCATCACCAAGGCCACCTGGTGAGCTGGTACAGCTGAGGGTGGACCAGCAACATCAGGGGGACCCCAGCCCTTGCCACACTGTACCCGTGTTCCCCAAAGCAAAAGCAACCAGGGGTTCCCCTGTGCTCCAGGCTGACTTCAGGCCAGCTGGGTGCTCTCTTTGCTAACTTGCCTGGAAAACCCCCATGATACTTCAAGCTAAGGGCTCTCAGCTGCTTAAAACAGCTCTACAACTGGGTGAAGTGGGAGACAGTATTGGCACAATTCTGATGATGAGGTGCTGTACAAACTCTGTTTCTATGGCAACACCACATTACAAAGCTATTTGGATATTCATTGCAGTTTTCTAATTCTTGTAAACCTACTTAGTCCATAGTTCCCATTTATTCCAAGATCCTCTGTGCAATCTATATAACTCTCCAAATTGCACAGCAGACCCTTGCTTTGAAACACTCTGCTCACCTGCCCCACCAGGGAGGAGACCTTCACTCCAGGCGTGCTGGGGCCAGCATGACTGCAGAGGGAAGTGAAAGATGCTGCTTTGTATCTGGACTAAGAGACTCAAGAAAACAGTGGCCTTCTGTGATGCTCTTTGAAACTCTTGTCATGGCACGTTGAACAATTTAAGCCTTAAAATAGACTGAGAACAAAAGGATAATATCACTAACCAAAAAAAAAAAAAAAAAAAAAGACTAAACAAAAACCAAGAAAAAACTAGACAGTAGAAAGGTTCACAAGCATAAATCAAGAGAGCAGAAGAAAAATGATCACCAAATCAACACCACTGCATTTAGGCAATAACCAAAGGACAGAGCACGGTCATCTGCTAGAACATGGGTCTCATGATGCAACAGGGCAAGCACCCCACTGCTTATGCAAAGAAAGTCTTTGTTTCAAGAAAAATCACCATCATCAAAGTACTGCCCCCCTTGCACCGTGTCACCCCAAAGGCACAATCTCCTGAACACTGGGTTCCTTACGAACCTCAGACAGCCATGAAGAGGAAGAAGTCCTTCCCCATCACAACCAGGAAAGAAGGGGTTGCACACACTAAATTAATCAAAAGGTCAACTATAACTGGATCCCCCACCCTTAAATGCAGAGATTCCCTTTTTCTTCCCCCTTGCAAAGAGAGACGACTGAAAGAGCAGCCTCAGGGTACTTTCACAGGCATCCACCTCAGTCTGCAGCACCTCAAGTAATAGCAGCAATGAGGAGTAGCTACAGCCCTGAAATTACAACATACTTTTATTAAACAGTAAAAAAACAAACCAAAAACAAACAAAAAAAACCCACCAAAGAACGTCAACAACTTTATTTCTCACCCCAGCATGCCCAGCATGTAATGTTATAGCAGAACTCAATGCTGCAGGCAGAGGGGAAGAAAGGATGTCCACAGGTCTGAGAGAGGCATCTGCCACTCCTGGGCATCACCAGGATCTCTGCAATTGCCACAGAATCCAATATTCTTTGGAACAAAGTCTGTGGTTTCAGACCTTGCAAGTTACTTATCTTCCTGGGTCTAGGTTATGGTCTGTCTGCACATTGCTTTGAACCACTGTGGATCTGATTCCATTTAGCAATTCTCTGTTTACTGCTGAGTGAGCATGGGGACTGTCCCATTAACACCTTGAAAACAGACAGAAAGCAATGGAAAGCTCCAGATATTAAATTATACACCAAAGAAAACCTGCAATGTTATGTTGCAACCACCACAGACAGGAATCAAGACCACTTTGCTGGTTATTTAGGGCGTACAAGGCTCCATCCCCAGCACTCACAGTTTGCAATAAGACCCATGGCTGTATCAGCAGCACCATCTGTGACTCCAGCTGAACTTGTAAGCTAAGCCACGCTGGACACAGTGCTTTCAGCTAGAGCAGCAATTCCCTGCTTCCCTGGTGTGCAATGCCAATGACAACAAATTGTGGCTGCCTATTACATCCCAGAAATGGCCCCAGTGCAGCAGCAGAGCTTACTTAAAGTTAAATCTAATGTAACATGCACTTAAATATGCACGTGCAAAAAAAATCCACGTGGCACTTTAGGCACAAGCATTACTAAGTCTAGATGTCCACTGCCAATTTAAGGTATTAGTTTAAGAACAGCTATAAAAATCATCTCTGCAAACAAAATGGCCATCTCTAATAATCTTGCCAAAAGTAAAAAATTTATGGTGCACTATAATTACATTTCCAAAGTTAGAGGAATCACCATGTGAAAGAAGAGTTCATGAGATGCTACAAAAACGTGTCACCACAGGAACACATCTCTGCTGGAGCAGGGAGTGATGGAAAGCTGTTTGCTTATTCTTAGCCTCTAGAGGTCACAGCCTCACAGTTAAATCCCTGAAGTCAGACAAGCAGTCGCTATTTTTGCTCCAATACATGATTTATAAGACGGTGCAATCTTTTAAACAGCCCAATTTAAGGTCTCAATTTTGTGGAGATCAAAAGAAACTTTGCTTGGCCTTTCTAGCTCCACATAATCCAGAGGGCTGAGTGCAGCGAGGGCGTCGCAGCAATGCCTCAGCTCCTGCAAGCTGCTCCTGTCCCATTTGCAATCCATGGTGCTGAGATGACAGGAGTGGGTAGAACTGCCGAAGCATGAAATTGGTTTAAAATGATGAAGAGAAGATCTGTTTTTCTTTGAGATCAAGCCACATCTGAGAACGCTAACAGCAGTCTATTCCCTGCTGAAATCTGATCTGTACCATTGTTTTTCAACCTTTTATTTTCTTGTTTGGAAACCAAAACCTACCTATACTATTACCCATGAGTTTTTCACTTGACCAAATGTCACCAGGCAGTTTGCAGGAAGTTCTTGAAATGGAGAGGACAAAATGCCTCCTTGACAATTCCTCCAGACTGTGAGTTACAAAGCACCATGACCTATCCTGTGCCATTCTGGAGATGCTCTCCAAGTCACTGTAAGTCAGGGCCACTCAGCAGCAGCAGGGTCAGCTGAGCAGAGCAATGTTTCTGGCAGTGATGGACACCTCAATCCAATCACCCAAGAGTGGCAATAAGCTGGAGCCATTTTAACATTCCATGAAATGGTTAAAGGCAGTGTGTCCTCCTGAGGAGTGAGGAGGAAGCTGAGGATGCTCAGATGATGATGGATGCTGGACTCCCCTGGTGCCAGATGTCTTACCCACACACTTGAGTGCCAGACCCATGGTGCCATCCCTTCTAGACTTTGCATTATCAGAATATACAACATAAATGCATGCTCCTAGACCTTAATAGGACTTTCTTCCAGAGGCAAACAAGCCCTCTCTTTTCACACTGTTCCTGCTTATAAATAGTTCAAACTCATTAATAACTTAAAAGCAGGTGATGCTTGGTGTGGTTCAATTACAGCTGCAGCATTTAGTGTACTACCACTCTCCAGCATGCCTCCATCATGTACTAGCTTGTAGCCAGATAACAGGCTTCCCCAGAGGGAGCAAAACCCTGACTTCCAAATAAGAGAGCTGGTTTTTGTCTAAACCAGAAATTTTAACATGAAAATGTTGCTGCAGGTTCTTTCTGGACACAGAAAAGCTGTGTCAGAAAAGCAGGAGCCAAGCCAAAGCTGAATGTACAAAATGAGGTTCCTATTTTGCAAATATCACCAATTATACAGTGAACCTATTCTTCCTCCCTTCTGCCTCAGTGACTGCCCGCCCACATTGAAACACATTGATAGAGAAGTCAGACTTCAAATAAAACATGAAATTACCTATCTGAGCGCTTTTGCAAATTTCTCTGAAGTCTTGAACAAATGTTAGAAGCACAGGTCATAATACAGCACTTGCATAAGCTTCATCAAGGCACCTTCATTTAAAACCTACCTTTCCTGAAATCCTTTTCCTGTCATCATTTCTACAGTAAGCAAAGCTCATTCAGGCCAAACAGTCCTGAAGAACCAACACAATCCCAATGTCTTGAAACAGCAGCCAAGAAAACATTCTGAAGGAATAAAAATCAATCCGCTCCCACTCCCTTCAAACATTACATTTTATTGTTTGGCTGTTAAAAACCTCAACACCACACCAAACACAGAGGCACCTGCCAGGCACTTCAGCTTCACTTCAAGATTCACTGCTGGGAATGAGCTGTTCACTCCTCAGTGTAAAATGCTGTGTTTGTCCCCATCCTCCTGGGGAGCACAGCCTCCCCTCCAGCCCAGGCTCTCTAAGCAGCACCCACTGCCAGGCACCTTTCACAAACCCCGGCTCTGCCACCAGCAATCATCTTACCCCAGAAAACTGAACTTGGAACAAGAAGAAGAGATATTACTTGTGATTACCAGATAACCATGCTCTTGTGACAATGTGACCACAGGTCCAGAGCAAAATAAAACATCAGCATAACCCAGCCTATGTCACCCCACAGAACCCATAGAGACAATGGTTTCTCTTGGGAAAACTGTTAATACAGTGGCCAGATTCTGAATCCTTTAATCAGCTAAATCTGAAGATTGCCATTTGTGCTTTGTCAGTCTATTAATGACATACCTGCATTTCAAACTGCCTCAATGAAAGGTATATAAATGTAGGTAAAGCAAAGCTGACAGGTTTGTCTCCAGTTGCAACAGACCAGATTTTCAAAATTTAGCTCAACATTTCTAAATGTAGACAGGGGTGCACTTCCTACTGGAATCAGCCGCAGTTCAATATAGGAGTTGATTAGGTGCTCTCTGTGACTGCTCCAGAAGTCAATGTTCATATTCCCATACTGAAGATGGAACCCTGCTCCTCCTGGGTCACAGGGCCTGGGGTCAGGTCTGCTGATCATTTTTATTACTACAAGGATGTAAGAAGGGTCTGAGAGGAATATATATTGCCATCACTTCCAAATTTCTCTTTTTTCTCCAAGTCCTAAGCAACTTCTCAACCTCAAACAAATACAATCTAGAAAATATCCTCTCTGCACCTGTTAGCTAGGCTGAGAGGGTAATTAAAGCAACTGGATCTTCAGTACAAAAGGAAAAGACCAAACCCTGCCTCCATCACCTCTGTAACCATGGAGCTGCTAAACAGTGCTGGTCCCTCTACCCAGCCCAAAGGAATCCCACTTGAAATAGAACCTTTAACAACTCTACTTTGCATGTGATGATCCAGCCAGCTCCTCCCCATCTTGCAATCTGCCCATCTCCCTAGTTTGGCTACAAGGATGCTGCAGAAGATTAGAGTCTAGCTGGCATTGACATGGCCCAAATCCCCACCATGAGTTCAGACTGCAGCTAGGAGTCTTCCAGCTATTAGAGCAAGCTTCACCCACCTCCTCCCTTTCAACCTCTGCCTAACGCTTGCATTCCCTTGCTGACCCAACTTCTGATCCTGACCCATAAGCTCTCAGCAAATATTTATAAAGCTACAAATGCCAACATAATCCATAGCAGAAAATGAAAATAACACATACCTAAATCTGCACAAGACATTCCCATTTATGTGGTTTGAGCTGGCTTAGAAATATCCATTTTCCCTCAAATAACTGTTTAATTAAAAAGTAGTACCTCACCTCAGTACCATAAAAATGGTACAGCAAATCTGCACGCTGTTTGCTTAAATCAGTTTAAAAGACTGCATTCAGCCCAAGCCCATCTAACAGAGCAGGGCTGGAGAGTTGTTTCTCTGGAGATTGGTTCTGGTATTTTTAGGAAAGCATACACTAAAATCTCTATTAATAGCCACATATAAAAATTACTAATAGCTATGAGGTCTTTTTTTTCTTTTTTAATATGTGCCTTGATACAAATAACCTTCAAAAACCTGAATCATCTGCCTGCTATCAGTTTGAGCCCAACGGCTGTTATTTTGTTATTTTTGAACACTCAGGTGAATGTGTTCATCCATGCACTTAAGAAGGTGAAATCTGGAAGAATCGCATCAGGATTCCCAGAGTTTTGGGAATGCTCTAAGTGCAGATTCATCAGATTGTGCCTCAAAACCAAACCATCACTCAGCTAAAAATGACTCGGTTGTACGCCCCTGTTCATTTGGAAAGACGATGCTATTGTTAGGAAAACACGCTAATTAGGATTCCTGTGCTAGTTTCAGCCTGAGTTTCTCTTCAAAATCTGCCCCTAGCAAATGCTGAATCCATTGCTTTTGTTTAACTAAAACAGGCTTTTAATTTCTTTTTCCTTTCCTATATTTTACAGCTCAGATTTCAGTAAGAATTTCAGTATAGAAGTGAAAGAACTCTTGCCAAGAATATATTCCTGTAACATTGCAATTTGACGGTTTGTTTTATTATTTTTTCCCCATGTAGATGTTTATTTGCAAATGATTAAACATCCCATATATACACACAATGCAAGTTAGTGTTTTTCACCTAATCTTTGTCTGCAAGAGCTTAGCTACCATAAGCCAACCTGCATATTTAATGTACTTAAAAACAGTCGTATTTGTTGTGTTATTGCTGAGGAGCTTTGGACGGCATCCAAGGGTACTAAGTTTAGCTACAAAACGGGCTCTTTTAAAATAATTTCCTTGTTAAGAAGCTGACTGCAGAGCCTCTGGCCATGTTTGGCATGGCAAAGCAATAAGCTGGGTGCTGCCAGCACTAGGAAACAGCAGCAATCCACAGATACACATGGCATTTCTCTCCATAGGTGACATCTTGAATGGTGCATCTGAGGGAAGAAGCCTCGCTGTCCTGTCCATTCCTCACCTGTGCTGTTTGATGAAACAGCCAGCATTGATCACATCAATGCTGCCTGCATGGCTCTGACACAGTGCTTTACACTGCTGGGCCACTTCAGAGAACCCAAATCCACCTGTAGCTGGAAAGCAATTTCAGTCACTTAACAACAGCAAAGAGCAGGAAAAGCTCCCTGCGAACACTCCCATGCCCCTTCCTGCCTTCCTCCAGGCTTGCTGGAACACGTGTGCACAGAGCAGTGTGGCAGGATGTCACACTGGCACCGGGGGACAGCACCTCCTCCTCCTCCTCCTCCTGGCTGTCACTTCAGGTGAACAGCACACAACAAGCCCGTCAGGGCCGGGATGCTGGAGGCCATCCCCTGGAGCATCCCTGGGGCTCAGGGCACAGGGCAGTGAAGGCACCTGACAGCTCCAGCAGAGACTCATGTCTGAAAAGCCCTAAGCCAGACCTAGCCAAAGCAAAAGTGAGAACAGACCTGACACTTCTTCTTGGTAGATCTCTTTGGCAGACCTCCACACACTGCACAGTGCTGCTGCTGAATGCCCAGAGCATACAGATATCCTAGGTTCTTCCCTAACATTTAACTGGATTAAGAGGAACCACTGATCTGTAAAACAGTACACAGCTGCATCAAGAGAAATACAGAGTTTTCTGTAATGAATACTCAGTATTATTATTCCTTTTATGATTTCTGATTTAAATTAGTAATACTGCAAAAACACCCGACTCCTACCCTTTCTCAGCTGTGACTGGCAGAAACAGAAGAGATTTCGGGATTTTTCAAAAGCTCATGCTTAGGGTCTCCTGAAAACAAATCCTTAGTAGTTTGGCCCCAGTCGCAGCAAATATATAACACCCCTCCAGGTAAGACGATCTCCAGGCCACAGAATGTTATATTCAATTCTTTCTCCTCCGAAAAATCTCACACTATAGTTACTTCTTTGGCCTCTGTGTAGAAGCAGCTTTCTTCCACTTAATCTCAGCTTTTATGAATACATTTATAACTACATTTAACTTTCACACAGATCATCCTCACTAGGAAAACTGAACACTGTACTAATCCCAATTAGATTTGAGAGAAAGAATAGTCTATCTATCTCTTTATAATTATTATGAGAATGTATTTAATTTGCTACTTTCATCTAACAGCAATTACAACTGTTTACCAGTTCTAAAGCACATCCTTTAGGAAGCCATGAGTCATATTTCATGCTAATCACTGTTTATTTGGTATTCTATTCCAAAAATAAAGGGATCAGCTCACAAACCCTTAAACAGAAATGATAAGAGAAAAAAAAATATCTAATGAAGCGGTGCATAAGAAAGAGATAAAAAAGCTAAGATCTTCCACACACTAAACAGTTTTACAAAGCACCCATTGTAAAATTCATCCCCAGGACAAATGCTGACTGCAAGTAAGACTGTTTAAGGCACTGCTTTGAAGCTACTTGGAAAAAATTAGCAGGCTGCTGGTACTACAAAAAATATCTTCCTTCAAGGAGATTTAAGCTAAGTTTTAAAAGAAGAAAGATTCCAGGAAAGAGATGAGATAGCCATGAACAGACCACTAATGAAGGCACTGTGTCTCCTGGGCTGTAAAACAAGTCTGTCTGCTCCTGTTTAGTACAGTCTGGGGGTGATGATTGTGCTCCCACAGCCCAGAAATGCCCTCCTGCTTCTGACATCCTGAGGCACAGCAGGTTGCTGTGAGCACTTTGCATCCAGGATTTCCCCTGCTTTCCTTGCAGCCCTTCCATCAGCACGTTTTTGACAATGTCCTTAAGGCCAGAAACACCCACAAGAACTTCTCCTTTGTTGTTGAAATCTACAGATGTGAAAATAGCACAGAAATTGAGCAAGAGATTGATGTAGTATGATTGGTGATTAGTATGGATTGAATGAGCAGCCACAGGTTGTTCATCTCAAGGAACAGCATGGTTGTGTGGCAGCTCCATGTGTTCTGGCAGGGATGTGACCTGAGACTGACCCCTGCCACGCCATGGCTGGCTTCAGGCATGGAATGCTGACCAGTCCCCCAGCATCTCTGTGTGGTGGCTGTGCTGGGGCAGAGGGTCAGAGCCCAGCCAGGGAGGATTAATTTGACCTTATCTGGAGTTGGAAGAGACACAGATGGGTGTCGATGGAGCCCTGCTGGAGGGTCAGTGGAGCTGGTCTGCCAAAGGCAACTCTCCTCTGGGGTTGGAACACAGCCAAGATAACTCTCCCAAGGTTGAAAGCCCTCACCTGATTGGGTGAGTGACTGCACATTCTGGGTTACGTTTTTTAAAAACATGAGAATTCTTAAGTGAATTGCATAATGAGTTTTGACATCACAAATCTGTACTCACATGTTGATGGGGCTTAAATTGGTTTAATTTGTTTAACTGGTTTATAAAATATATCTAATTTGAAGATATCATTTATCTCAATTTTATGAACCACCCATCATGTACACACACAAATCAGGAAACCAACAGCTGATGGATCAGCAGTACCTGGCAGCCCTGCTCAGCTCCATGGCACTGTGGCCTGTTGTGCTTGAGCAAAATCAAGCTCCAACTATTTGTATTGGCCATCTAAAACTAATGGGAAGCAAATTCCATCTTAATCCAATTATTTGTGCTAAATTAAAATCCCTCACTAATCCTTCATCAGTGCCTGGTGATGTTACAGAGGAGAGAAGCTGGGAGTTTCTGTAACTGATGGGAAGCTGCACAAGGTAATGCAAGCACAGGACCTGCTGCACACCAGGCATGAAAGAGTGGGAACCCACAAGAGATCTCTGGGATCCATCCCTGGGCTGGACACAGGCAGCAGGTCCACACCATGGAGCAACCAGGCCCTCCTGTGCAGGCTGCACAACTGGTCATGCCACAAAAAAACAAGGAAAGGGGAAACTACAGAATTACTAAGGCTGAAAAAGACATCTTAGCTCATTGAGTCCAACCATGAACCCCGCACTGCCAACCCCACCACTGAACCACGCTGCCCTTTAGGCTTCCACACGCAGATGTGAGGTTAGTGTTGCACATGCAGGGCACAACTGCCTCAAATAAATAATTGTGGCTGCATCATAAAATAATGAGGAACCTCAGCACACTGCAAAGATAAACAAAATCTCAGTTCTTGTCCTGACGCAAGCAGCTCCAACCAGAACCATATGTCCAAACTGGGGTCTGAAACCCCATCCTGAGGTCTGAGCACGCTGCTCATCCCTCTTCTTACTTGGGCCATCTGTCTCCAGCTCCTCCCAGCTGCTCGTCCAGCTGGGGCAATCCAGCAGGGCCGTGTAAGATTTGCACAAACCCTGCCCGTATTGCACTTGCTGTGGGGACACACAGACGTCAGTGTTGCCATCTCAAAAGGCTTCACAAGACAGCCATTCACACCAGCACAACCCCCCCAGCAGCCACCACCCACGCCTTTTCCACAGCACCAAAATAAACTCATTCATTAGAACATTCAACAGCATTTTCCCCACAGAGGAGGAGGATGCATGAAGGCTTCTGAAAGCAGCATCATTCAGTGCTCAAGTTGCTATTTATTTGTTAGATGATGGGCAAGAAAAGGAGACATCGATGCACAACAGCTCTCTTGAGCAGTGTGTGAGTTTATTCTGAATGTGGACGATGGCAGAGCAAAGCCAAGAGGTGCTTCTCAAACCACAGCGAGGCAGAAAACCCTAATTCCAGTGACTCTAGAACCCAGCAGATTTCCAAAAAGACTCTCTTGGTGGGTCACAGAGGTCTCACAGTGCACAGGCACTTCCCTCATCCACCCACACTGATCAACAACGCAAGGCAAGCAAGACAACACAAACCACAGGAACAACGCCAGCCAGGAGCCCACAGGCCAACGGCTGGAATAAGGTAAACATCAAGCTTTTTAAAATGGCACCTTTCTAAAAGGACCATTTTAGAAATGGTCTTTTTCTAATTTTCTTCCTTTAGAAGAAAAGAAAAAAGGAAGAAAAGAATATTTCAGGCACTACTAAAAAAATAATGTGGATTATATTTACTATGCCTATCCAAAAAAGTGCTCTTCTGCTTTAGATGTTGGCAAGGACATGACCTTTAATGCTGTGAGTTAGAGCAAAGGGTGGATTTAGTGTCAAAGGACCATCTCCTGCGGAAAGAAGTAATTACAGCAGAAACCCATCTCATGGGGATTTTTATCCAAGAAAAGGTCTTAAAATATAAACCAAAGGTGCTCCTGTTAAGTACAAGCCCTAGAAAATACCTGGAGATTTTGCTCTGATCACCATAGGCTGTGTTCAGAATTAAGAAACAGTCTCACTGTTAAAAAGAACCTGTTGGAGGTTAGGATTTTTCTTTTTCTCTCAGGGAATTTTCTCCTATCTGCTGCCTAAGAGATAATAACTACCAGTACTGAAGAGAGACAAAAGAAGTGGCCAAGGTGGGGTGAAGGGGTGCAGCTGGCTGCAGCCCCTTAGCTGGGGGGGTTTCTTTTGGGAGGGGCAGAGATATGTCGGCATTTTGGCTGGGGATGAGGGGCTGGGCTCGGCTCCGAGCTCTCTCTCAGGATCAGAGGGGAATGGTCAAGTTGCTGCCATGGTTGGGCCCAGCCAGTTACTGTTTCCTCCTACCATGACTGTGGCCTTTGCTCACAAGAACTGGGACCTTATTAACACCGTACCTCACTGCAAAGTACCCTCACCATCTACTCAGGCGCCTCAGGGGAAACACCTGAGACCTGACCCCCTCCCTTTACCCGGAGGCCGCGTCTCCCATCTGCGTGTGGCAGCAGCTTACGGAAATCCGGCTGCCGCTACCAAACCCTGCTGCTTTCTGCCACTGCCTTGGGCTTTTTGCGGTTTTTTTTTACACTTTAACCTTGCACCCCATGTCTCCCCAACTCCCCACAGCTCCTGCCAGGGCTGTGGAGTTTCCTGCTAGGTTGGGTTTGGCGCCCAGGGTGTGCCCAGCCCTGCTGCCATTACCGCGTGGGCTCCGCGCTCGGCCACAGCGCCCCCTGCAGGTGTGGAGGAACCACCACCCTGCCCGGCCCGGAGCCAGCAGCGCCCCTGCTGGCCGCGCCCGGAACTGCACCGAGGGGAAAGCGCTGAAACAGCGGGAAGAGATTTTGGGGTTTTGCGCTCTTTGTTTGTTGTTGTTACCATTGTTGTTGTTTGCCTTCTTATATATATATACATACTAGTAAAGAACTCTTGCTCCTTTTCCCATATGCTTGCCTGAAAGCCCCTTAATTTCATAGTTATAGTAACTCAGAGGGAAGGAGATAATATTTTGCATTCCAAGGGAGGTTCCCACCCTGTCTTTCAAACAAAGACACAAACCAAGAGCCAAAATCAAGCAGCAGTGACTCATTAAATGGTTACTAATCGAAGCGGAGGAAAAAAGATTCCTTATCTTCTAGACATCAGTAAAAGGAGGTTTTGCAAGGTCATGTGGTAAAACCTTAATATTAAAATTAGACCTCAAAAACACACCAAGGAGAAGCATCTGTGCATGCATCCCTCTCTGAAAACATGCTCCTCACTGTCTCACAGACATAAGAAGTCAAGGGATTGGCTCAAATAGCTCATCTCTCCCCTCCATACATCTCGGGGCAGAAATCAAATATTTGGGACATTCATAATTCAAGCTTCTTAAATCTCAAAATTAAATTAAGTTTTCTTAATAGGCTACACATCGTGCACTTCTTCTAAAGGGCTTCTTTTTTGAAAGATTTAATAAACCTTAAATAAATAAATAAAACATTGTACATCAAGAAGTCATAAAGTTCAAATATAAAAACCTTGAATTTAGTTTCCTGCACATGGTAATGAAGCTCCAGAGCATTGGAAATTCCTGCTGCTGCACAGAAAAATAAATTGGGCAGACACAGTGAGTGCTATCCCTTAATACAAACGAACATAAACAAGATGCAAGAATGCAAAGCCAGCATGTGCGGCCAGCTATAATTTTCTGTGATTAGAGACTAAAATGAAATGTAAAACAACATCCCAGAGTGTCAAATTAGTGAAAAAAGTCATGGACAACATAAAAAGAGGATTTTTGAAATTCTTACAACGTGTTATAAAAATGATGAAAATGAAAACCAGACTCATCTTGGTCTATTCAAGTGGGTTTTCACCTTAGATTCCTCTTGCAAGCACTGCTGGATTTTTTAAGAGGAGGCTTGATGGGGTTTGTGAGGTGCAGGCAGGGTCCCAGGCATCCCCCTGCTCTCCTTGGGACAAGGTGCTGGGGTGGCACAGAACCCACAGCCTTGCAGTGCCCTTGGCTGGGGCTGCCTCCCACACCTGCCCTCAGCAGCATCAAAAAAGAGAGGGATGATACATGATTGGGGTGTTTCAGGCAGAAAACACTGCAAGATGAGCCCTCACCCAAGAGCAATAAAGCAATATACTGCCAAACAGAAAAAGACGTCCAGGAAAATAATTTGGGGCTAGAGAGCATTCCTTTATCCCAACCCAGACATCCTAGCAGATGTTCCTGCAGTGGCTGAGGTCACCAGGAACACCACCACACAAGGTGACACAGCACCTGGCCTGCAAATACAGCTGAGTGTGTTCCATTGACAGCAAGCCACATCCAAGGCCAGAAGCACCTGATGAGCTCAGAAGAGGAGGCAGGCTCATCCATGGGAAATGCTCAGTCCAAAAGGAACACTGGAAACAGGGGCAGCGTAACCTCCTCAAACTGGCAGACAGAGCACACAGGCAGAGCATACACGGACCTGTACATGTGCAAATCCTCATCCCATCGTTCCCTCTGCAACCACAAACATGCCCAGCACGGTGGGATGCTGCTACCTTAAAAGTGCACAGCAGGGCACAAAGGGCTGTGGGGGCAAAGTGCCACCCCAGGGAAACAGAGGATTTATCACTGTGTGCCATCATCAAAAATCCCCAGGCACCTTTCACCTCACTGGATGAGAAGCCTGATGGTAAAGAAGGCTACAAGGTTTGGAACAAGAATCTCATTCTGCCATGCGGTGCTGTGGGAAGGCTGGGACACCAGCCTGGAAACATATCCTTACACTGAGCTCTCTCCCAGGCAGCTGCATGGCTTCCTCCCTGCCTCTAAGAAATAAGCAAGCTCTACCCTGAAAATAAGCAGGATTTGTCTTCCCCAGGAGGCTGTGAACAACTGCTTGGTCTAATGAACATTTCGACATCCTTAATTTCTAGCCAAAATGTGTTTCTAGGCTGCTCATCCCCACAGTAATACACTGCCCATAAGCATTCAGCTTCAGGTCTGAAGCCTTGCTAGCAGATGAAGATGCATCTGCTTCCCTGCAGATAAACAGCTCTGCTGAGGAGGCTCCAGACAACACATTAATCCTCCTAAAGTCAGTTGCAATTTAAGGTCATTAAACAAATTTAAAATTAACAAACTCCATGCAGAAAGCTGGTGTAGTGGGCTCCTATGGACTGCCACATCTATCAGCACATCTGTGCATCAGGCTGCTTCCCAACATGGTTCTTCATTATCCCAAGATCTAGAGAAAGCAGTCATTGAGCTCTGGAGTCCGAGCCAAGGGGAGGCAATATGGAAACATGTGTTCTGTCCTTCCTCTCTTCCATCCCAGAGTGGAGACTTCAGACTATGTGGAGCTGAAAAAAATGAGATGCATCTTCATTCATCCCTTTTATCTGCTTCAGGAGCCCAAAGGCCTTGACAGATAACTTTTGTTAGCTTATCACCTTGAGAGGGCAAGAGTATGCAGTACAGAAATGTGTTCAGATCACAGAGGGAGCAGAGCCTCTCCTTAAAAGCAGAAGTAACCTCCAGCAGAAAATCAGAGAAGATCAGGCTGAATGATCCTGTGAGGCCACCTCCCTTGCCAAACTGTCAGTCTGTAACTCGTGGGCAATGCTTAGCCTTTCCCACCCAAGAGCACCTCTCAATTGCTAACACTTGGAGCTTTAGCTGACAGTCCTTTGTCTTTTCTTAACCTTTCATCTGGCAGCAGTATCAGTCATTAGAGATTTTTATTTTAAGAGATTCAGCTCCAGTACACCTGAAGGTGAAACAAAGTGGGAGGTTATGAACGCCTGGCTCTGTCATCAACCCAGTTCAAGCTACAGCAAGTCTCTAAACTTATTTTACTGCTGCCACAAGACTTTGATATGAGCTTTTCCAGGACTATTGGAACTGCAGCCAAAAACCACTGTGCAAGAGCCCTGCACAACATGCTTGAACCAAGCACTCAGTAAATTCTTTTTGAGATGGATGCCCTGGGGACAGACCAAGCTTTAAAGACACCCTGCCACAACTACAGATCATCAAGGAAATACCACAAATGCCAGTCTTGTTATCCCTGGGTTTGCCCAGGAGGCTGCACATCACTGAGGGCACAGCTTGCCTCTCTCAAGGAAGAATACAGAGAGGAGCATGGCTGATTTCAACAGCAAAAGTGTAAAGCTTCTTTAAAACATAATGACTGTGATACCTGTGTAGGGCAAAGATCTCTCTCGCCCAGAATCCTAAGGTGATTTTGTTCAGTCTTTGAGCTGATATAAATTTGAAGTACCCACAGTGAAGAGGAGTCATGAGGATCCACCTCCCACAGGTTGTTTGAAGTTGATGCCTGCTGGCCCTTGCACGGTGAGACAGCAGCCAGTGATCCCCTGTCTGGTCCCTCCAAGCCACACGTGGTTCTGCAGGTTTTGATCATATTCTCCCTCCCACCATCAGTTTCCCAGGCAGTGTGAGCACGCCTTTGTGTGCAGCTCTGAAGCTCAGCCCTGCTGCTGGCGGTACAGCTGTCACAGCTGCTCCCCACGGGGTGTCACCTGTGCAGAGAGAGACTACCGTGGTTCTGGGAGGGACGGGACATTCAGAAGTCAAAAAAAGAAGTCTTCTTAACTGAGAGAGGCTTAAGGTGACAATGGTAAGATGCAGAAAAAGAATAATTAACCTGTGATCAAATCTATTCATCTTTTTTTACTTCAGTTGCATAATTGAAGCCCAAAGACATGGCTGTGTGAGATGCTCAGCAGAGCCCTGTGGGAGGGGGAAACCAGCAGAGTTGTAACCTGTCCTTCAGGCTGTTTACTACATAAAAAACAAGTTTTGCTCCCCTCAGACATAAAACTCAAAGACTGCTTCCCACACATGCTGCAGCATAAAATCCGAGCCCTTACAAAAGCAAGGATTGGTGGGACAGACAAGAACCCTCCCATGCTGCAGCCTGGACTGGGCACCAGCAGGTCTTGCTTCCCACAGGTTTCCTGGGGTCTCAGCTTGAGCTGCAGCCAGCCTGCAAAGGGAATCACCATGAAATTCACTCAGGGAAAAAGGCAACAGGCATCAAAGGTTTTACAAGAAACAATGCCAGAAACATTGCTCCAGTCCAGCGCTTTCCATGGAAAACAGACAACTATTTTTTGCTTAGATAGAAGATAATGAGTAAATAGAGAGTGGTGGGGACAAAGGTTTCAAGTAGGATTTTCCATTAATGACTTGGTCTTTATAATTTCCATTTCCCCACCTCTGCAGGAACACTGTCCCAGAGCCTTCTCTTGGGAAGCATCACATGATGGTGCTTGCACAGCACCTGGCAGGGTGAAAAATCAGACCCCAGCTGAGCCCCTGGCACATCACTTTTTATAAATAAAAACTTTATTTGAAACTATAAACATCCCTAATTTAGAATTTCGTTTAAAATATAAAAATCTTGGAAGACTTTCTCCAGACAGTATTTTGCTTATAGATTCCACATCCCCCCTCCCCCCCCCAACAATTTGGATGTCTTCTTAGTGGTTATTCTTTCCTTTTTCTTTAGAATAGAAAGTATTCCTCAGCCCCCAGGAAATCTGTCTACACAGAAGGGCAAAAAGAAAGGAAAATGCTTCATGGGCAAAAAAAGCAGAGCTCTACAGAAACACTTTATATTCTCTCAATAAAGAATAATTTAAGTATTAACAAGCTGCAAATGTTAGAGAACTAATTTCACATACTTTTCTTTCCTCCAAATTAGGCTGTTATTCTTTAAAATAGAAAAAACAGCATTTTGCATTGTAAATTACTTCCACTTCTGATCCATGCAGCCTCAACAAGCCACACTGAAATTCACACACACAACAATCTACACTTTGCCATGAGCCTGAGTACACACCCTCTTCCTCTCGAGCCCAATTCCTAGTGATTCTGTGAGACTTTTAAAATGACATTCTGAGCACAAAAATCCAGCAGCTTACTCCTGTCAGAAGGGCAACGTGGGGAAATGATGTGCGTGCACCAACTTTCCGGATTAATTGGGGTCCGATGGCTCACGGAGCAGCGGTGCACGAGGAGAGTGGGGCGTGTGGCCAATTAGCATTTCCCTGCTCCCCAGGCAGGGACAGATGTGACTGTGCCTCCCTGCCCTCCTGAACCCAGGGCTCCCTTAATGAAACACACCACCAGGCAGGGGCAGGGATTTGGGGGGGATTTTGACAGGAAAAGGAGAAAGAAACCCAAAATATTGTGGTATTTCAGATTTACTTTCACTGCAACCTATACAAAATGCATCCCTAGTGGCAATAGCTGCTTGTTATCATCATACATGAAGGATCTCTACATCAAAGAGCTACACTCATGGAAAATAGGTTTAAGGTCAGGTATAATCCCATCCTGAGCTGCCTTGAAGAGAATAGGCACCAGTGTCCTCTTCTGCAGTGAATATCTTGGGATCACTCTCCTCTTACAGGGCAAGGTGTACCAGGCAGGCCAGAACTGAAGACTGACAGCATTTAAACAGAGGAAATACTTTCATGCTGGTACATCCCACCTCTTGAGTCAAACGTGTGTAGAACATTTTTCTATGAAAGCCTTGCATATTGAGCAAAATGTCCACTTCCTTACAAAACAATACCCTAAACCCATCCTATTAGCACAGCAGGTACTCCATACATATCATCCTGGAATAATTTTCATTCATAAAGTATCTCCTTCAACCTTTAAGATGTTCCCTTGCCATAGACACTTTCAGTGACAGCACTGTACATTGCCAGTGAAAAATCAGAGTTGACATCTACATTTTTAAGTTTAACAGAAAATGCAATTTACAACTTCCATACTTCCAGATGAAAGAAATCTAGTTATCTTTTATGAAAGCAATTATTTAAGCCATCAGAAAACAAAACAAAGCAACAACACATTTGACAAGCTACATGCCCCAAAACAGATGGAAAAAAAGCAGGTAGTACTTTTTTTCCACTAGCCTACATTAAACAGGAGCAAGAGGAAAGGGAGGGAGAAATGCCCCCACCTTTTCAGGCATAAATTAAATTGACACATTCAATATCATCAGCATTAGGAGCACACTTTAACTGACAAACAACCCAAGCTACAAGAGCCCTTCCCTCTTCCCCATCGCTCAGAAAGGCGCGTTAATACGGGACGCAGCAAACGCCGCGATGTTCCACACCCAGTAGCTTAGCAACTGCTTTTATTTCTCACGGCTTTTCTGAGGAAGAGGGGCAAGAGGGGGCTGAAGGAGCGTGGAGGAAGCAAATGTCATGTTTGGTTTCTTTCTGAGTAGCTGATGAGAGGGAATAAGGACACGTGGTCGTTGGGGACGGGAAGGATGCGGTGCCGGCGAGCGGCAATCCCAGCCCAGCAGCTTTGCTGCTCCCTCATCCTCGAAGGCACGGAGAAATAATCTCACCACGTCTAGAGCACAGCCAAAGTAGAGCAAATGCATTATTTATTACCAGAAGCTTGGGAGGGAAAAAATAAAAAAGAAAAGATGCTCAGAGACTCCTTCCTCCCTGCAGCTCTCCAGTTCTTTGGCCACATCAAAATTCTTCCTGCCTAATCTCTGCTGCCTGCTTGAGTGGGGAAGAAAAGCCTGACTAACAAAAGCCAGAGCGTGCCCAGGCCCAGCAAGGCTCTGACTCCAGCACAGCAGCCCACAAGCACCCCATCTCACTTCCAAAGATATACATATTATTACCAGAATACTTCACCTGAACAGCCTTAATAAAATACGAGGGGATATTAACTAAGCTGTAAAAATCTATAAAAATTCTGCTTTACAAGAGATATTTACCTATGAATCAGCAGTTGGGTTAATTCATTATTCAGGAGGCTTGTTATTTACAGTGTATTACAGCTTTGTAAATTATTTATATGTGCTTGTCTCTGTCTGTGCATGGTTTTCCCTTAAGAGACAAGAAATGTTTATTATCTCCCACACAGGGAGGTTGTTTCAGTCAGAGGTAGGATATTAAAGCATCTGAGGCTTCACTCAGGCTTTCTTCTAACCTGCATTCTGTTGTGTATGGGATTCAAACACACTGAGCACAGGGATCCCAGGCAAATCCACCCCAGCATCTGAGAGGTTCCAACTCAAACCCAGCCCTTCTGCACCATGGAACCAAGGATCCATTCACACAGCTACCCCAGGGCCACAGCCAGCTGCAGCTCCAGGAGGAAAGGACTTTAAATTTCATTTTGTGTCAAATTGCAAATACCCACCATCAAACCAGACTCCTTTTCTAAAAAGGACACTTCTTATCTGCTAATGGTAGGTTAGGTTTTAAAATCTGTTCCCTAATTGGCAAACTTCTGAATTTTATGTACCAGACACCAAGAAAACCATTGGAAAAGACCCTATTTCCATCCTTCCAGATAGAGAGCTGGACCATAGCTATGGAAAAGATGAGCTTTGAGGAAAAAATTCTTTACTCAGAGGGTGGTGAGGCACTGGAACAGGTTGCCAAGAGAAGCTATGTGGCTGCCCCATCCCTCATAGTGCTCATGGCCAGGCTGGGTGGGACAATGAGCAAGCCAGCCAGTGGAAGGTGCCCCTGATCAGGGCAGGGTGTTAGAATGAGATGATCTTTTAGATCCTCTCCAACCCAAATCATTCTATGCTTCCAAGAAAAGTCATCAAACACGAGAGCTCTGCAGCACTGCTGCCCAGGGCCAGCTGCTCTGGGCACCCAGCAGGAACCTGGGAACACTAAAAGCTCTCTTAGACCCGAAAAATACCAACAGGAGCTCAGTGGATTCTTTCATGCATCCCAAAATCAGTCAGCCACCAGCTCCCACAGACACCAGCTGCAGAGGAGACTTGCCAGTCCTCACATAGGTCTAACAAACAGGGCTTGGCACCCACGTCCCTTGAAAGGTACTCCAGTGACTGCTGTGATCCCACCATTCCCTTCCTTAGTAAATCATGAGAAAATAGGGATTAAACATGGGCTTTTTAAGGCATCTAGCAAATTTAGGACTTTCCATCAATTAAAAACTATGAAGCCCACATTCCTGTATTAATGAAATTCCAACCCCCGTGCAAATGCAGCTTGGTGCTCATCCAAGATAAGCAGTTCATAGTAAACATGAGCCATGGCATTTCCATTCCCAACATAAAAATACGTGCAGATGGACATGTGCTAAGCCACATACTAGCTCTGAGTGCGCCTGCCTGATCAGCAAGTGTAACAACAAATTTAGAGCAGGAATGCTAACAACTGCAAACAGCACGTTTTAGTGCTCTGTCTATCGATACATGAGAATTACTTAAAAATATCAATTTAAGCTGGAAGACACAAAAATATTGACTCCAAACATTTTTCTTGCTGGCTTGAGTAGTGATGAGAGAACTCAAAAGTGGAGTGAATGGGGGAAAAAAAAGGGTGGATGAGCTTCAGTGCAAATAAAGGTACCAAAAGGTACCACTGAGGTAGAAAACATCCAGGGAGGAGCAGCCAAAAGGCCTGAAAGAACAGAGATGCAAAGGGTCAGACTGATACAATCACCCCTTGGGGCATCTCTAATGTTGGAGGCAATCAAAGATCAAATTTGCTGGAATTTCAGGCAGACAAGGATGTGGCAGCTCTGGAGAGACAGGGGAGCCCCTTTCCCTGCAGACCTGGGGCAGGCTGTGACCAGCCTGCACTGAGCTGGCGCGTGCTGGCAGCTTTGCAAGGTCTCACACCACCCCTGCCTGCAAAGCAGACACAACGTGTGTTTAACTTGATTAAATATTAACAACGTTCCTATGCAAAGCCAGCATTAAATCACTAATCGCATTACCAGTTTTTTAAATACTATTGGCAATGTCTGGCCCAATTTATGTCAAGCCACTCCAGCAAAGAAGTACAGTCTTTTCATTACCATTAAAATTACAAAATTTCTGACCTCAAACAAGTCTGTCACACAGCTATTGTTTTTTATTTGCAATCTACTGATCGTGAAAACTTAATGAAACTGCTTATAGATAACTTTCTCCCTTTTGAATTAAGTGAATGGATTTCCTTCCCATATCAGAAACCACAGCAGCCCTGAGATGGTCCATTTTTCACTCTCACAGTCAGAGTTTCTATCTTTAGGTCTTAAAGAACATTGGTTTGTTGTCTTGCAAGCTTTTCCTCAGTAAATACTCAAAATACAGTTTATTTATTCTTAACACATTTTGATGATGCTATGGTTTCTCCATTCATAACTGACTTACCAAGATAATGAAGATTTTTATTGACAGAAACTTGCTTTTCCCTCAGCTGCCTGAAAAGTGAATTTATTAGAAATACTTCCAGTGGCTAAAAGCCTGCACATACATCTGGGCAACAAATTTTCCAGTGGGTCTCCTACATGAGAGTAATGTAACTGCAAGGCCAAGACCAGAATCTGAAGCAACAATTTGTGCTGGGAATCTGCACGGCTGGTTTATTTTGAACAAAAAATGTATTCTCAAACCACATCACAAATACGTTTTGTAATACTCTTTCACTATCAGCTAAAGATTTCAAACACTTCTATTCATTATTTGTTACCAGAAATGAGATTTTGAAAACTTTTTAAAAATAGGTTTGGTGACAAAGTTTTACAGAAACCATGCCACCAAACTGGATTAAAGGTGACTTCTGTGTGCAGGGGCTCAGCAGATCCACCCTGTAAGAAGGAACTACACTAGTCCCAGACTTTTCAAACTTTATCCTTTCACACTTGAAAAACTAACTGGATTTAGACAAAGTGGGGACCTTAGCAGAGTCTTCTCTTGCAAAGAAACAGTGAGATCTACTAATCCTCAGATTTGCAGAAGCCTGGTACAGAGAGGCCATCAGATCAATTTTTTCATATTCTAAACTTGCTCATTAGAAGCACAGTCCTAATGCAAAGGACAATATTGTGCATCTGATATGCTTTAGATAATGATATTTCAGTACAGCTATGCAAATGCTATTTTTGTGCATAGCAATTGAATTCCAGTTTTTTTTTCAAAGAAAGTTTGAGACAAAATCACAGGCAAAACAACAGTAATCAGTATATCAAGAATGCTACAAATCCTAACACACACAGTAAATCTATACAACTGATTAAACATGTATGCATGGACACTAGATTTTTTTCATGGATAAGAAAGAGGGAACACCAAATCCAATTTAACACAGCCTCTCTTCCTCAGTATGTTTTATGGCTACCAGCCCATAAGAATCACTTAAAGAAATATAAATGCAAACCCAATATTCAAGTGAATTATTTAAATCAAGGTTGTTGCCTTCATTTGTTGTGACTAAACCCAGTGGTTTAAATCCATCAAGCCCAAGTCTGAAGTTTTACACAGCCCTGCCCATCACTAGACTATTGATGCTGTACTTTGCTCACCTTATAACTTCTAATCAAAAGGGGTGAAATCCTGTCTCTGGAGGAATCCAGGGGATTTTAACCATCCTTTTATATGCCCATTGCTCAAGGATTGTCTGGGAAGCTGCCAACCCAGCCTCAAGCCATGCACAACTCCCAGCCAGCCCCTGGCAGCAAACCCTCCAACCCTGCCATTGGGGAGGTGAGTCCTGTGGCAAGGAAATGGCTCAGCTACAGTCACAGCTGGCCACAGCCAGGACAAAGGCACAAGCCTGGTGATGAGGGCAAGGAGAAGGTGCCCGCAGCTCCCCAAGGATGCTTGTTAACAACCCTCTTAAACTAAAGACTGAACGAAAGTTGTGCTTTTCTCTCTGCCTTCCCTCCCCACACCTACCCCACCAACAGATAACACATCCCTCAAGGCAGCTCCCTGCCTAGGAGCTGTTTCAGCATTTAAACTCTGGATGGGCTCTAACAGGAATCATTCAACTGTCCTCAGAGAAAACCTGGTTTGCCAGCTGTGTGTATCGACCGGGTATCTGCAGTGCAGAACACTCCGTAAGCAAACGGAGAACGATGCCAGCTCTTCCCCCTGCAATCTGGTCCCTATTAATTTAGAATTATTTGAAAACTCCAATGAAATATTGAATTAAAATGTAATTGCAGGGGTTGGGAAAGGTTGTGGCACTAAAGCTCTTATGAAGCTGCTTCATCTACATGACATTTTGGCAGCATTTACTGCCAGCTATGCAATTTAAGCGTGGAAGCTTAATAGCCAAAGGGAGAAAGATCCCAAAGCTGCACATTTTGGAGCATCACCCCACATTGTAAGATAATCCTCCAGAGGCAGGATATCCCAATATACCAATCCTAAGCCTCCCCTGCAGTGAAAGAGAGTTCATTCAAAGGAACAGACGTTCCAGCAACAGCAAAAAAAAAAAGTGTAAAACCAGCTCTTGGTTGGTTTCCACGTGCCATCTAAGACTCCAAACATGCAATGTTCTTGCTTCAGCCCTGTGGGCACATTTTGGCGAGCATTTCCCTCAGTGGTATGGTGTGCCATAGCTTCACTCTCTCTTCCAGCTCAGTCATTTTTACTCTGCATTGACTCCCTAGCCTGGTTCACTATAGAGCCATGATGAGGAAAGCAGCAGAGCAGCTTCAGCTGATGAAGAGAAATGCTCTTAAGCCATGGTCTGAAACAGCGTAGGCAGACAGGGAGTTAGATCCATGTTCTGCTGCTCCTGTTTCATATTCATTATCATCCAGCAGCAGCCACCAACGCGCTCGCCCGCTCTTCTGGAGCCCAGCCATGCATGGCCACCCTGCTCCCTCCCCAGCACATGAGGCACGTGGCCTCCCTCCTTGCTGGGCTGTGCCTAAACCCCCTGTGAGCCCACGAGGGAGCAGGGCTGCAGGAATAACCCCCCAGCACCGTCACACCACCCTCTTCCTACAGCCACAGCCTGCCTGGTCAGAGCGCGGCATTCAAGGTGAGTACTCTGCTTCATCTAAGTCACATCCTGCACGTGCTGCAGCCAGAGTTAGCAACAGGACAGCAAATATGCCGGGTATTATTACGTAGAGCCCCACTTTGGGAAGGCAGAGCATCTCTGACCTCCGCAGGATCCATCTGGCTGTTTCCTACCAGCGCAGACAACAGCTCACGCAGGAGCCCGAGAGCTTTCGCACGCCCACCATCAGCTGCGCGTATAAATAGAGACTCGTCTGCTCCACAGACACTGTGTCCGGCAGCCCAAAGTAACTCAATATCCTCCCACCCCGCCACCAGCCTCTCCCTCCCTCAGGCGTCCATATAAAGAAGCCTTCGCAGGCATCTTTAAAAAAAAATCCCACAACTCCAGCAGAGCAGAAGCAAGTTGTAAGTCAGCAGATCCCACACGAGCCTCACGTTTCAACCAGGATGCTCTGCCCACAGCTCCCTCCTGGCATCTACCCTGCTAAACTGGGACACGTGGAACCAGTCAGACTCCTGTGGCACTTAGCCACATCCCGAAATAAATCCTTATCACCAACCAGCATCTCACTGGAGGCAGTGGGGTGCCGCTGGGACACACAGTCCCGTAAAGGCGAGAGGTTGAGGAAGCGCTGCCACAGTTTGTGCTGTCCCCAAACACATCCCTGTGTGCCCATCAAGAGCTGACACTACGATGGCACTGAGTGCCACTGACTTGGCCGCCCTGGTTGCAGGAACAAGCCCCCATGTGCTGGTACTCCACCACACTCAAGAAGGGTTAGCCAGAACTTGTCACCTATGCATGTTTGCCAGAAACACCGTGGCTGTTGTTTTATTCAGCCACAAGGAATGCAAAGACATTTGCCACAGACATGGCAAACATACTACTTGTGCAGCTGAAAGTACTAAATCCTGCTTCCCTTTAGGAAAAAGCAGATCCAGAATACAAATTAACCCAAGTCTACTAAGGCTCTAAACAAGAGCTCCCCTCTTACCCCACAGCTCTCCACCAGCCCCAGAAGGATGTGGAAGGCTTCACAGAGATGGATCTTTATTTATAGACACAGATTAGCATACAGGACTCCACTGTACAATATGTCCCCATGAGACAGAGTCCGAGGCGACACCAGCCACAGACAGTTATTGATTACGAGTCAGAATGAAGAACGGTCTGTTTTGAACCAAACAATTTTATTACAGTCTTTGCTACCAAGACACAGTGGCTCTGAAGACTGGCTTCAGCAAGCAAATCTCCAGGCAATCTGTCAAAGGCAATGCCAGCATATTATTCTACAGGGTTATGTGAGTGACCTTAAAGCAACTGTATGGCCCTCTGATATTTGTGCAGGTCAAAGACTGTCTTCATACATTCTGAAGACATATAGTAGATATACAGCCATTGTGTCAAAAGAGAAACTTTTTTTCTTACTAAAGCCTTTTAGGTCATTTAGTCACCAAGAACATGGAAAGTTGAGAAGTACCAAGACACCCTGAAACTCACTTCAATGTTCATGTTTCTATCCCCACAAAGAGGCTACCCTACTTCATGGCAAATACCTTACAGAGCCCAATATCCTCCCGTTCTCCAAAGCTGGTTATTTCACTTGGCTGGACACTAATTCCACTTTCATCAGATGAGTATCAGCTTCCAGAGTTAAACTAAATCCATAACATGACATGGAAACTAACTAAACCTAGTGAAACATCTCCCATATATTACCACTTTTAAAAACACACTCCTGCACAGCATTAGCATGACAGCAGCTCAGCTTCAGTTCCTTCATTCTCAAGTTGAGGGCATTTATTATTTAATGTCTGTCTTAGCTGCTTGGGTCAGTGGATATCCACCCACACTAACAGATTTCTGCACAGCACAAAGTAGTGGTTTTCTCCTAATCTGTCAGTGTAAACTGGGCAGCAGCTACACCCAGGTAGGCAACAAAGCCATGAGCCTGCTCCCAAAGAGCTCTTCCCACCTGTCAACAGATGCTTACAACACCATGATGAATATCAAACAACCAACTTGCACACCAATGTGCAGCTAACCAGATGCTTCCCGTCTTTCTAATAAAACAGCTAACAAAAACAGTTTATTTCTTTCTGGATCTGATGGCAAACAACAGTGAGTACTCCAAACATGCAGCTTTCTACATAACACACCCACTCTGTTGTTCATAATACTTCAGTAGAAAAATAATCACTTTCAGCAGAAGAATAACCACGATAATTAAAAGTCTTGTCTTAATCCCAAGCACTGACCCATGCAGGTGAGGGAACATGAAGGTGCAAAGGCTGGGATCTGTCCCATAGCTGAGATCATACATAGCAAGTCCATCCTCACTCAGGGGTTAAGTAACATCCCAGTGGCATTCCCCACAGCAGAGAGGGAGGAGAGCAACCTTCATTCTCCCAAGGAACCATCAGAGAGGGTACAAACATGACTTATTCCCAAAAGGAAACTTGTGCAACTAACCTGTCCTGCAAAAGCACTCACATATCTGCCTCTTCCTGCCTACAATTACCATTTGGTATTTTGAGAAAAGCAGGACTGCAATTAGAGCTCAGAGCCTGGAAAGGCTGTTGGATGAACTCTGCAGAAAGGACCTACTGGGATGCATGGGTTTCTCACTTAACCAGCACATAAAATAATGATCCATCAGCCGTAAGAAATACACTGCTGTTTTGTTTCTGCCGTTCCCAACTGGTACATTCTCCTGCTTCAGCTACCCGCCATATTCAGAAAAGCAGATGGCATCATTCAAACAAAATTAAAATAGATAAGAGCACGCTAACTTTTTATGCCTTATGACGATCATCTTTATGATTTTGATTCAAAAGTGCGAAAACTATACCAGATCCAAGGTAGTATAAAGTGCGTCAAGGGAAAAGGATTAACAAACATCCTTCCACTCCTACAGCAAATGCAGAGTCCATAAAGGTTTTGCTAACCTATAGTTTTAATATTAATGTGACTGAGGTTGGCCACAGTTTGGGAGAAGTGAATTGAGGGCACAAGCGTTTATGTACAATTATGTGCACACAGCAGGGAAAGTGTGCAACACAAACATACACTGGGCTGTATCACAAAATCCTGGGGCCAAGCTGCCTTGCAAAAGCCACACACCCTCAGGGGTGAGGGAGTATTAAAAGCACATTTGAAAAAAAATATTTAGTTGGAACTGTTTTACCAACACAGCAGTCAGCGCTGTGGGAAGTGAATAGATGGACAGACTGTGGCATTTTCACCCCTTCAATATCCTGAAAAACAGAAGAGAGGCAAGGGTGGGTAGGGGAGGAAACCCCCAAGAGAGAATCCTCTCCAGTTCAGACAAGTTCATCCATTTCCAAACTCGCCTCATCTGTAACACCAGTGTCACCAGAGGTGGATTTTCATGGCTGTGTGCACCTGGTGCTCGGACTGCAGACACCCACCCCACGCCAGGAGCCACAACAAGGGATGGTTATGGCCCTGCAGTCCTGCTCCACACCTCATCCAACAGGCACCTGCAGCCTGTGGAAAGGCCCTGTGTGTGTTTGTTCTTCCAGTAACAGGGGAGTGGAGAAAGGAAAAGATTCAAAGTCATTGCAAAGGCACATCTGAGAATACAGCTTTGTGCAGAGATGTTGTGATACGTGGAAAGCAGCCGAACTAATTTTTGAAAGCATTTCTCTTCCTCCTAAAGGCTCTGCTGCCATCCTGGCAAAGTGTACCCTTGTCAGTCAGTGGCTAACCTTGTCAAGGGGAAGAAAAGGCTGGGATGTGACAGGTTTGACAACCTGTCGGATGCCTGGTGCTCTGCTCTCCTCCTGATCTGATCACTATCAAACATTAAACCATTGTTCCTCCACACAGGAGCGCAACTTGATGCTTGCAAGCCTCAGCCAAGAAAGATAGCGAGGCTGGTGAGCTGCCAAGATCCTTGCTTTGTCCCTTCCTTGCATGTTCTAGGCTTCACTTTTATGATCTGATTGTTGACTGTGTCACACTGGGAGCAGTCCCACTGGAGTCCCAAAACAGGGACACTGAAATTGCCATTGGTTTTTAGGAAACTGAGAACTAGAGGTGGATGATGGACCTGTAATTTATGAACGGTGACAATCTGGGTGATAACTGACTGGATATCAGTCTGCACAACCTAGCTTGCAAACCAAATCCAAAACTTGGAGAAACCCCCAATAGACCAAAATCTCCCCCATCCCCTCAGAAAAGCAAAACAGCCCTGCTCCCATGCAACATGTACTGAAAACTCTGGCACAGTGCACATCACTCAGCCTTTAGACACCCACTGAATGAGATCATCTAAACATAAGGACTCTCTTTCTCTGTGTTCAGGAGGGGATAAAACATTTTAATTCATCTCTTCCCTCCACATACAAAACCTCTGCTCTTCCGGAGCAGCTTTCAGGATTCAGGAGTAAAAGCAGCAGCACTGACTGTAAAACCCTGCTCTTTATGCTCTTTAATTCCACTGACACTGCAAGAGTCAAAGGCTGAATAGTCAGGAGTAAAAAGCATCCTGCAATCAGGAGCTTAGCTACAGCAAGTGAAGTTGGAGCTCTAGTGCATATTTGAAGAGGCCATTTAGCCAACAGATGCCAAGGACAGACAACAAGGAGCACTTAAATTGTTCTTTCATAGAGTTCATATTTAACTTATGGCAAGACTGTTATCTTCCCAGCTCCCAGTGGGCCTAAGTCAGAACTTGCATCTGGTTAATTTGCTTCATGAAGACCTCAGCAACAAAAGCAAGATGCTCACTGCAAAGCCCAGCTGCTTCAATGCAGCATGGCCACCCAACAGGTAAGATGGGGGTTTCCTCAAGGGTAAACCTGGGGGTTTCCTCAAGTCTCAGGAGGCTTGTTAACTCTCCACAACCTTCTCTGTTAAAATTCAAAGCAGGCTGGGGAGCAACATCCCCAACAAAAAAGTCCTCAAAGTTGTACCAGGCCAGGAGGAGGCACGACGGGACTTCCACAGCACTTTTGAATGTGGCCTTGCCCAACTTACCCTGACAGATCTGAAGTGGGGCAGCAGGTCCACCACTGTTCAGCCCCACGGCTGCCCCAAGACACTGAGTGGATGGGCACAAGGCTGCAGCATCCATTCCTGGGGCTGGAATGATGGGCTGCTCCTGCTCTCAGCTGTGGCAGGTAAGGAGATGGAAACTGCTGGGCTTGCCAGCACAGAGACCTGCTGGGCAGTGGTGCTGCTGTGGGACAGGACAGGACAGCAAGGCTGGCTCTGTAGGGAGCTGTCCTCCTTTAGATAAGACCAAACACACTAACTCAAAGGACCAGGCAAGCTTTATGGAATACACAAACCCTTTTCATGTCTTTGTAGCTCATTTGCCTGAAGACTTGTGGATTTTTCCCCCCCTTCTAACAGAACTAACTGCTGTTTGATTCTGCAGCTCAGGACACTGCCAACACAAAGGATGGGTGAAGCTGCCCCTTCCTGCTCCACCCTGCAGCCTCCCCACCTCTGCTCCCCTCTGCAAACAGGTGCAGAGATCCCACACCCTACATTCATCCAACCACAACGTTTGAACAGAGCCAAACCCAGGCTTGTGCAAAGTTTAAAACACAGGTAAGAATTTGAGGAAGAAATACGACAGCAAGAATATTTTTCTCTTTCATAAATGAAGTTCCACATCTCACATCACTCACGGATTTCCAGGGCTGCTCCCTCGCTGCAGACAGCTCACTGCTCACTTAGCTTTAAGGATCCTCCCTCTCTTTTAATGCACCAAATTTGTTTCTTTTTTTAAACAAATAAAATCTAAGGCTTTTTAAGACTGATTTCCCTTTTCAAGGCAGTGAGGAAATAGATTCCTTTTAGCATGCTTCATGCTTGAAAAGGTTACAGTGGCCTTTCAAAATACCACATGCTGTGCATTCTGTACAGCATTAATGACTTGGAGGATGCTCTGATACTTTCTAGTACATCTTAACCTTTTAAAATTGGGGCTTCATTGTCTTACCTTAATAAGCAGTTTGTTCACCTTATGTCACTTATGTCTCACAAAGGCCACCCCAGCTTAAAATATACATTAGATGTAAAACCACTTGTCCTGTGCTTATAGTTTAGCACATGTGGCAGCAAAGCAATGGCACAAAATAGAATATTCTTATTCTCTCCTCCCATTATTTCTCTCCACTGTGACTAAAGCTACCCAATAATCCCAGAGGAGCAGTTCCCTGGCTCTTCACAGCACTTCTTTTAAACACAGGGCAAGAGGGCACCAAGAAAGGTGTAAGATTATATTCACTGCACACAAGTTGATGGGCCAGTGTAAGCACAATGGCTCTGTAGGAAAAGGGAGGGCAGGAATCAATAAGACATCAACAGTGATTAAAGCTGTTTGACAATTTTTTACATTAAACATGTTTCCATGCTCTTGTGAATGAGAAGTGCAAAATCTATAGTCATAAAAGTGTAATTGGGAGAGAAAATATTAAAAAAAATATGAAATATATAATTTTAAGTGATACACACAATAGCACTTATGCAAAGAAAACCTGGAAAGCAAAGAGAGCACCCTGACATCCTCCCTGCCCGCTGCAAGCCTTGCCACTTTAGACAACACTGCCTTTGTCCAATCTGCCAGCTCTACCATTAACAACCTGAGGAGAAAAAAATCATTAAAACACACACCTAGAAGCTAAGATACAGCCACAACAAGAAGTCAATCACTGTTGCTGGAGAACAGGTTACAAGATGCCACGGAAAGCAATGATGTCTTCATTAGCTTTTACAGTAAACATCCCCTTGGAAAGCAGCCTTTATGATCCACCAAGGGCAATAAAGATGTCTTTACAAATTGATGAGACAAATACTTTAGAGGCATAGTTTCCTCCAGAGCTAGTGGGAAACAGAAGATAATAGCATTCTCTAAAATCATATGTAGAGAATGTGTTATATGTGTGAACGGCAAGTTCACACATATAACAAAATTAGGGTCAAGCACAGAAAGGGCTTCAACATCAACAAAAAGTGAGGGGAGTTTCTGCCCAGGGAGGGTGCACTGAGGTGCCTGGAGAGGAAAGGTCTGGTTGGCTCAGTGCAAGCTGGATACCCAGGGATCCAGCTGTACTCTCAAGTCTCACCTGTAGCCATTCTGTGCGACGGCTTTTCACCATTAATTTGGGGACATTCCTGAGTGATAAAACAAAGGAGAAGGAAAACAGAAAGATAACAAGCATCTGATACACAAGACAGCAGGTATGAGATTCTCCTTGCACTAATAAGCTATGATGCTGACGAACCTCATTATCCAAAAAAGCCATTTTTGAGCAAGGACTGAGTTACCAGAAGCTAAAGAAATTAAATTTCCAGGTCTCAACCGGCAGTCTTAAAATTTAATTTTATCCAAGGCCTCTGCTAGCATGAAAATGTGGAATGCCTCAAGTAGAATAGCTCTCTGTTCTTCAAAGCAGTTGTGCTTTTTAGAACAGCACTGGAAGCAACTGGAAGGCAGCAGCACAGGTACATCTGGGGGAGGGGACAGACAAGCAAAACAGAACAAGGAACTAAGGTTCTTTCCTTGTGTTTTTCGCTCTAACTACACTAATTATGGATATTTCAAAATCACACTTTGGGCCACCTGGAGCACCTGGGGGTAAGCCCCAGGGACAGGGAGATCTGGCAGCAGCGATGCCCAGCACAAAGCCTGGCCACCCCCAGAGCTGGATGCAGGACCAGAGGGTTTGCCAGGCAGGGAACCTGAGGAAAAGGACTGGCTGAAGAATTTGTCACTGTTAGTGTTACAGCTTTGCTGCCAAATTAAATACAATGCACCCCAAAAAATTACATTTGCCACAAAATCAACTCTGAGTACAGACATCACAGACAGCTCTCCCTTGCAAGGATCCAGGGACCTGTGTGCTCTCCATACCTTTCTTACCACACTCCACGTGCACTGGGTGAGCCAATCCAGTTCTGCAAGATGTATTGCTTAATTAATAATTTTGATGTTGGCAATTAAGGTGTGTTTGAAAGAAGATAATGAATATTTTTTCACATGAAAGCACCACCTTTTTAGTCTAGCAAACCTCTGTGCAAACTATAATTGATAGTTTGGTTTAACGTGGAATATTCCCACTGCAATTATGGGGTTTTATTGCTCTATGCTACTGCACTTCACACAAAAAATATTTTCATTATCATAAATTCCCTTGCTAGCAGATTGCTTAGGACGGGAATGGAAAAAAGCATCAGTTTCTCCAGAGCTGGAAATCTTGTCTTGTTTCTTGTAGCACAGCAGTTGAGGAGCTCTCACACACGATGGTTGTGCCTGTCCTGACTCTATCCTGAAGGCAAAGCAAGATTTCAGCCCTAGGGTATTTCCTGGATGGGAAATGTTAACCCAAACAGGTTTTTCAGTTCACTGCTAGATGTGTTTCTGCCTTAGCTCCAGGAATGAGCCTGCAAGGGAGCAAAGCATCACCAGCTCCCTGTGTAGCCCAGCACACCTTCTGGGGCTACCACTGTCCTTGGCTGGCCCACAGGTCTCTCAAGGACTCTAATTCTCTCTGCATGAGCTGCTGTTCATGGCAGGACAGGCATAACCCTTCTCTTGGAGAAACACCATTTCTCTCACCAAAATGACACAGCCCTTCACTGCCTGCCTCTCCCAGAGCTCCGACACGGTGCCAGAGAGAATTCCCGTTTATCGGTGGTTCCTACCTGTAAAACAGGAAAGCTGCTTTGCAGGATAGCAGAGCCTTGCAGGAAACCAGCTCTCCATCCAGAAACCCATCTAGGGACCCTGACCCCAACCCCTAGACCCAGTTTCCAAGGGATGGTCCTGTAACAACAGGTCGTGTGCTCCCACAGAGTCAGGGGATAGGGACACTGATCTCCCAGCCCCACCACCACAGCAGCCATTTGACAACAAATCTTCTGGAGCACTAAGGACTTTCCACCATGCCCTCTGCCATGATCAAACCACTGCTACCTGGGAAAAGCCTTGCCCAGGTCCAATAGAAGTTAACCATCTCCTCTCAGGAGAGATGACATTTACTTAAGTTGAAGAGGAGTAAATACAAGAAAATTCACAGTCTCGGGGCTTAGATGTGGCACACAGCATTTATTTTCCAGAGTTCCTTGGTGCTGCCACCAAGCCCCACTCGAGCTAAAGCTCTTCCTCCCCTGCTTAGAAAGAGGGTTTACCAATTAAGAATTAAGAATACTCTCTAATCCAGAAAGCAAACATGAACCAGCATGAAATAGACACAAAATTATTTTAACAGCAGGCAGGGCTCCCTGTGGAAGCAGAGCTCCAGCCACACTTGGCCACTCTGGCAGGACCTGGACCAGCAGGAAGGCTGCTACAACCACACAGCTTCTGCAGGACCATCCCAAACCAGACTAAGGAAGCAAAGCACCCACTCAGCCAGACACTGACAGACCCTGTGTTCTTGCCCAGCCTCAGCAGTACGAACGTGCTTGAACATGAGGTGCACAAAGCTGCTCAAAAATTCTGCTAGACTTGCTCTAAAATAAGTCTCGGAGGAAATGGCAAACTTCACTTCATAAGCACTTAAATAAATTTAATGCTATCTATAGTTGCCGTTCTAACTATAGCTACAGCTCAGCAACCCTGCAGAGTTGCATTTTAAGACATTCCTTAACTAGAAACAATTTGCATCAAGCTGTGTAAGGTGCTGCTTCTTACCGAGAACAGAGAGGTAATTTGCGCTTTTCCCCTCCTCGTGCTGTTTAATTTCCTACGAGGCTCAAAGGCTCACCTGGCCATTAATATCACAATACCACTGAGTTTGCAGAACTGCTGTAGACTGTGATCATTAGAACAGCTGTGCCACAAGTACAAGCTTCCACAGTTCTGTCCCAAAACTCTGCTCTGCACACCTATAAAAGGACCACGGCAATTTTGCAGTACTTGTGAGAGTGCATAAACCTATTGTGCATATGGCACAGCAGCCCACACCACTCCTGGGATCTGAACCTTTGGAGTTGGCACTTATAGGAGAACATGTTGTGTTGGAAAGCAATGGGTCCATGTGTCCACTGCACACCCTGTGAAAAATTACTTTCTTTCCATGTTACACTTGCAGCAGCAGCCCAGCTACAATTTTTCCACAGTGAATTGGGCCCTAATTACTGAACAGTTTGTGAACAACTGCCCTTAAAATGTTAACAGCTGAAATGATGATAACAATAATTCCATTTGCAGTTATAATGGCCCCTCATTAGAGCCGCTTAATTAAATATTTTCCAAAACTATCCCGGAAAAAGAGTCTGCTCTCTCAACTGTAAAAGCAGAATCCAAGGCAGCCTCAAGGAAATGGTGGCTTTTCCAGCTGAAGTATTTCCTACAGCCCCTCACCCACGTTCCTCACACGGCAAACATTGCCATCATTAATCCGTTCATTCAACAGGAAAGATGCTGCAGGTCTTACTGAGCATATTCCCCTGTGAGCACTGTGCCACAAATTAGGAACACTTAAACCATTTACACTTCTTTAGCCTTTATGCTGTCTCTCCACCCTGTTTGCCAACTGCCTTTGGTAGGATGACACAAATATTTAGCATTCTCCCAAAGTCAAAAGTAATAAATGTGCTTCCTTCAACCCAAACATAGCAGGATAAAGAGAGAGTTTCTTTTAAATAAGTGTTTATGGAATAAGCAGATGCTCTTCTACCACCCTTGTTCCCCATCATCTGCCCCCACCTTTGCAGAGCCACATCTAATCCTCTTAGCCACGCACCAACGAATAGAGTCTTCAGGCTACCTTCCACCCCATGCAAATGAGACTAAACAGATATAATGTAACACATTGCCATTTGCTAGCTAATCAAGATTTGGTTAACTAATCATGATTGGTTTACTCCAACATAACCAGCTTTTTACAAGCAGAGAGATGGCCTGAAAATCAAACACACACTTGCTGTTGGGGTTGAACTCAACCCCAAATGAGTTATAAGTACTTCTGGCACACAAGGTATGTGTCCTTTTTTCATCAGTGCAGTTGACAGAATCACAACGTCTTCATGGGTAATAATGCTCCTTGTTCTCCCAGGCATCTCTGCTTTCCTTCAGGTCTTTGCAAAGCTGTTGGTAAAATCCAGTTTTATCAGTGAACGCTTTCCAAAGTGCTATAGATAGCAACAGGGTTAAAGCATCCATTGAAACCCTGGATAGTCACTTGGAGGCAATATGCAAAATGTACCATAATCCCTGAAGGGGATTACACCTTTGCAGTCTGACTCAAAACAAATTTCCATTTTGATTACAGATCACAAAAAGATCCATCCTGCTCTAATAATTTTTGAGGGGAAAAAAGCCAAACAGACTAGCTTGGACAGGTCTGAATTAATTTTTATTACTTCTCCAAATGCAACTTCAAAATATTTAGGGCCTTTCTACCACCTACATCAGAATATGAAATAATGGACAGCAATTTTTCCAAAGCCATAGCTGTATTACCTTGAATTCAAACTTCAATTTAAAGTTATTTTAATGGACAAAAACTGTCAAAGCCCCAACATAAACTGCCCTTAAAGGATGCCCATCTGGTTGGGAATTAAAGTGGAAGGACATTCAGCTGCAGCCAAGAGGTAAGAGCCAGTACCAAGAGGTAAGAACCAGTACCTGCAGTGTGATTTTATTCTGGCAAGATCTGTATCAAAAGCCTTCAGTGAAACCGGTAAACACTTCCTGAAGTACAAGAAAGAAACAGAGTCAAGAGCCAGAAAACAAAAGTGATGATGCTAAGAAAAAGGAAGCCTGGAGAGGAGAGAAGGCTGCTGGGGCTGGAATGGGGAAGGACTCTGCAGGTAGCCCAGCCCCAGGAACAGAGCCCACGCTCAGAGCCACTGCACGCGGAGAGAGGTTCCAGGAGCCTGTGTGACACAGCCAGCTGTTAACAACTCCCCCTGAATCTGGGGCACAAACACACGCAGGAGCACTAACCAGATCTGAGCGTCGCTGCCTTTCCTGCAGACTCTGTCAGGCAAACATCTGTCAGAACGTCTCACTTGTTTAATCACATAAAATGTTTCCTCTTCATTTCTGGCACCTTATACTGACATAGTCTATGGCAAGATGTCTCTGTATCATGCTCCATCAGCGTAAAGCAAAAGAAAAGCTGTTTATAAATAAAGGAGGCACAGTTTGAGCCTGATATTAGGTTTCCATGTGCTTGCTAGCAGCCAAACATACATTACAGCAGAATAATGGCAAATAAAGCATGAGCATATGCACAGTGCAGGAAAAGCACCCCTGAGCAGTTCTGTACCACGCTTTAATTTCCTCAAACATTATCTCTGTAACGAACTGCAAGCATGATGAATGATCCTGTTCCTCTGCCTGGCCATGTTCAGACTGTTTCAACTGCTGTCTGTTGGTTACTGGCTCTGGACACCTGAATGTAATTTCTTTTTTCAAAGCAGCACTCATTCAATATTGATTTTAACACTGCAGGGAAAACAAAAAACAAAACAAAACCAAAAACAAAATAAGAAAAAGTCCCTCCCCCACAAAAAAAAAAAACCAAAACCAAAAACAAAAAAAAAAAACCAAACCCAAAAGCATAAGGGGAGAAATGCAACTCCCCCAAATTACTACAGCAGGTCTTGCAATTCAAGAATATTTCTGTGAAATATTATATATATTGAAGATCCTGCCAAATACCAACTGCATGAATGTTAAAAGCTAACAGGAAAGCAGTCAGCAATTCCCCCTACTTCTGCAACTCCTGTTCTATGCAGAATCTAAGACAGTAAATCACAGGACCTCTGTCTCTATAGCATTGCTAAAGGATAAAGCAGAAACAGCCAACATCAAATGGTTTCACTAACACACTGTCAAGTTATTTTAGAAGCCATCTCCTTTTTTAAATAAGCATAATTTAATCAGAGGTTGAAAGCAGGGCATAGGAAGGAAGAACTAGTTACAGCCAGGGAGGTTGATTTGGTTTTCCAAGGAGCATCTCTCTGCTGAAGACTCCCTCTCCTGCCCACCCCAGCTGCAGCCACCACCACCACAAATCAGCTCCCAAATAGCTGCAAGGCAAATTGATCACAGTATCTCAGTCATTTATTAAAGTCCTACTAAAATCCAGCAAACCAGTGAGAGGGGACAAGCAGAAAACCATCAGTGGGTCAAACTACCTGCCCTGTTAAACACTTGCTTTTCCTCTAGCCTTTTGTACACGCACCCTGCATCCTGAGTGGCAAAGTATTAGGATTTTTGTGCCTTTTGCAATACAACACATTAGTTCTCCACATCTGTCACCAGAAATAGAAAGCTCTGGGGAGCAGCACTGTAGCCAGAGTGGTGACTCCATGTACCTGTGACTCCCAGCCCAGCTCTGCCCACCTTCCTGCTCTCCACCTCGTCCTCCACAGACTCTTCCCTCCCAGGCTTGGATGCACTTCTCCCTCCAGCTGTTTTCCCCATCTTCCCTTCATCTCTACACTCATCAAACATGCTTTTAACAAACCACTTGAGATCCTCACAGCCAGCCTGAATCTAAGGACTGCTGATTCTTTCTGAATAAGGTTTAAAGAACAGCTTTTCCCTACCCAGCCACACGTAGCAGCTTCCACCCAGGGACAGCTCACTGCACAACTCAATTACAGCACATTTCTTGACCTCTGCAATGGAATCTTGCCCTGCTCATATCCAATCTTAGAGAGCTGAGAAGAAAGGTCCTTCTCCTAGCCAGCAATTTCAACTGCATCTCCACTGATACAGTCCTCCATTCCTGCTTTTCCACTCAACCAGCTGTTTGGCTTCAGATAAAGGAAAAGCTTCCCACCTTTCCTGACTGTTATCTCCCAGTTCTGCTGGGAAAAGCTGAATCCCACCTCCAAGCCACCCACATCATCCACAAGCCAAGCAAAACAACCAGCCTCTGAGCTTTCTTCCACAGCAAGATATACCATACAGTTAAAGAAAAAGACCTGGAAAGTAGCTCTGCTTCTTCTACAAGAACACTTTCAATAAAAAAGTATCTTCAGGAGTCTCCAGCTCCTTTAGGTCTCTGCTGATGTTGCCAACAGACCTGGTGGTCCTGGGCTCTCCTGTATCAACTGACATCATTTTGAAGGTGAGAACATCACACACCTTGAAGCACCTTCCAAAAGAATGGGAAAACCAGCTGGATCCCAGGACTTCACTGCTTTTTAGCAGTAAAAAACCAAGCAAATACCGCTTGAAAAACAAATCTGCACTGCAGAGGGACCCTGACAGCCAAGCCAGTTTGGAAGATGAGCACTACTTCTTACACATCCCACTACTTTTTGGACCCTTATGCATTTTCTACCATACAGTGTTTCTGGAGACAGGAGGATGGATGGTCATGGCACACCTGCACTGCCCAAGAACAGCCCAAATTTTGCTATTTCATTAGGACTCCAGCAAAACTACTTATAAGTAATTCACAGCAATAGATTCTTTTTCATCCAGGCATCCTAGAGGAATTTCCAGACCTAAAATGCTGTGTTACTTGCATCTGTTGCTAGACACAAACTCATTCATCTAAGTCAATGATACAAGAGAGTGGTGTAAGCACTCCTTCTGTCCATGTCCATCCTCCCCACAGCCAGTCTGTTTCCTCCTCTCTCCTACAAGTCCATCTGCTGCATGCACACACTGGCATAGAAATTTTGAAGTCCCCATCCCAGCAGCTTTTGCTTAGGATGTGGCTGCTCAACCACATTCAATAGCAGTGGTTGAACAGAACCAGTTGCACACGGTGAACAGCAGTGGCTGAATCAGTCCACAGGTCTGTTTAATTACAGCAGGAAGGCTCATTTATTATTCCCTTTTCAAACGTAGTTTTTCCACATTTGTGGGTTTTTTACCTTAAAAAGTTAGTATAACTGGCTTAACATCCATGAAGAATAGGCAGTTAGTTCTATGGATGAGATTAGCTAACAAGCTTGAGCAGGTTTTATGTTTGACTATCAGCTGATCTGGGCACATTAAGCCATTTATGTGGTCTCTGCTGCAGACACTCATTACCTCACTGTGTAGTATTCCTCAGAACTACTTTTCTATTTTTTTTTTTTAAGTCATACTTGAAGTAACCCTTAATTATTTGTGGTCTGGCAGAAGCTGTAATACTAACCTACTAATGAGAGAAATACAGCACACACAATAATTATCTGCCACTATGTGCACTGAAATGAAAGTGAGCACGTTAACTTAAGCCTGAAAGACTGTTTTAACTCTAAATTTGAAAATAGAATTTGATGGTGCATGATTAAACCTCAAATTCTGCAATCAGGCAGGCATTATTGGAGCAAGAACATGTTAACTTTATAACAGCGGGAAGTTTTATGAAATCTTCCTTTAAAAAAAAAAAAATCAAGCTAAAAATAGGTACTCACTCTAAAACACCGTTTTGCTCTCCTTCTACAAATCTTTATGATTTACTTTTGAGTCAATAACTCACTAAAATTAACAAGATGAAATTATGTTTTGACAAGTTCCAGTGCTGATGAACAGATTTTTATATCACGAATCCAGCTTCACCTCATTTTTCCACCACAGCTGACAGTCGAGACGTGAATCATTCACTCCTTCTGGCCTTTGTGTATTTTATCAAATGCTACAGGGAACAACTAACTTCAATTCCCTCAAGTCATTTCATAAAATGCCAAACTTAATGTTCTTTCATACTTTGATAAAACTAAGTTCTATAGGAAAGAAAACATACATCTAGACAAGCTCAACCCCCTTGACCAGATTCTGCCATCAGAGCAACCTTACCAACACAGATCTACTGCATCTAATCCTGCCACTCAGGATATATATAAAATATACCACTGGATAAGCTTTCCACCATTATTTGGCAGCATACACGGTTATCTTTGGCATATGGCTTTGCAGAATGGGTGGGTATGATGGATAAACTTCATTTAGGATAAATATTTGCCCCTAGAGCCAAGGAGCTGAAGTCATTACCATACACCCAGGAGGACAGGCACATGTAGCACATGCCCAAAACTTAGTGGAATTCATACAGGGGAGCTTTGGAAAGCTTCTGAAAGATGCTTAACAGCCAGGACAGCAGCCAGAGCACTCCCAGCAGGATGCAGACCTGAGACTCCAAGGGCAGAAAGAGCAAGGACATTTCTAGGCTGAGCAGCAATCAGAAAGGATGAGCAAGAAAACTGTTCCCTCTGGTCAGCTCCCTCCTGAGTTGGTCTCCAGCTTCATGAACAGCCTCCCCTCCTTGGCTGAACAGCTCAGAGAACTTCAGATTTTGGGTAAATGGTCAAAAAGGAAGTCATTCCCTTTGGACAGAAGACAGATACCTGCAAGCTTCTTGTTTCCCTCAGAAAACTGGAGCTGTTGGGATTCTGGCAAGCTCCTGCCACACTAACAGAATTCCAGGGGGGAAAAAACCACACCATATTTTCACCATAGCCACTGAGAGAGGCAAATCTTAAGTAAGTAATTCTTAAAACCAAAGTCAATGGGCCTGCAGCAGAGAACATGATGCCTGTGATAACTCACCAAATCCATAAACTCTCCATTTTCTTACACACACTGGATGTTTTCCATTTAAAGCATTTAAATGCAGCACCTGAGGTGCCCTGCTGAAGTCAGCAATGACAGCAAGTTCCACCAGCTCCTATACCCCACAAGGACATCATCCAAGGTCAGGCAGTGTGGGGGGGACTTGAAGGATGCCTCCTCCTCCTCCCCAAAACTGAGCATCTCCTCCTCTTGTACCTTTACCAGGAACACCACCAATTGGAGCCACCCAAGGGTGTAACAGGCTGCTCTGCTTGCAGCTGCAAACATTTTATTTATTCTGAAAATTCAACCAACACAGCTGTGAGATCTGAAATATGACTCGGTGGAGTTTGCGTCTTACTGCAGGCAATCACATTTATTATAATAAATAACTATAAATAAATAATGAGGTTGCTTAACAGGGACACTGGTAACCTGTCTAGACAATTGCAGTGGTGACGTACTCTGCACTGGAATGTCCTCCACATTAGCAATAAGTCTTGATTAAAAGAATTATTTTTTTTTAAGCGAGGCAATGATTGCTTATTTAAAAACACGAGAGCCTGCTTCTCATCTCTGCCAGCATGCACTCAGCAAGCTTAGCTAGCAACACCTCACTCTCTAGCAAGCCTTCAGCAAAGCAGACCCTTAGAAAAATCAGGGAAACACTCCACCATGCAGAATTTCTTGCCACATAACCCAAATTTTCCTATTTGAAGCAGCAAATACTGCTTCATCAATAGGCTGGCGTACCCACAGCTCGACAGCACCCTGTGACCATCGCCCCAGCCATGGTGGTGCTCGGTGGGAGAACTGCTCTTCCCTTCCCTGGCATTTCACTGTCTGCTTAATGGAGAAAAGCAGTGGCCAAACTAATAGCTGGGACATCTGACCTTAATTAATTAGCAGAGCTAGTGGAAAATGCCAGCTCTGCACTGTCACTGCCTTGCTCTCAAGGACCCTGTGCCTGCGTCAGCAGCACAGAGACACCGGGGCCATTAACGGCGGCTCCGGGATAAGGACAGATGATGCGAGGGTGGCTTTAGCAACCTGGAACAGAGAGAGAAGGTCTGAGACAAAGGAGTGACCTCCTGTGAATCTGTTTGTGGTGAATGTCTTCCCTCTCCATAGTGACGGGCCCTAGGAGGAACTCACCGAGAACAAAGCTAAGGTCAGCTTGAAGGGATGCAGAGCGAGCAGATGGCCGCCTGCCACCTCACCAATCAGCAAAATCATTCACTTCAACTGCCTCATGAAATATTTCCTCACTTCTTTCTCTCTCTCTCTCTCTTGCTGTTTTCTTTCATCCATGCAACTGCATCCATTTAGGTTACAAAACCCATTTAGCACATAGAGGGGAACAGCTGGGAAAGCGACCAAAACACAAACAATCAGACCACGACCTCCTCCAATGAATCCCAAATCCTAGAGGCAACTGCAAGGAGCAACACTCTGGGAACAACACAAAAAACATTCCTACTCTATAGAAATATCCCTTGCCCTCAAACAGGTCTGCAGTTAAAAACCATTTCATCAATACTAAACTTTATCAATACTGGTCACCACTCTTCAGGAAAATATCTTTTTTCTCCTAAGCCATTTGTCTGCCCATGGAGGAAAATCCCAGTGTTATGGACTTTGTAGAAGTAAATTCTGCAAGCAGCAGCTCCACTAATTTTCACAAGGTGGCCACAGGAAGCTTGACCAAGGATTTGAAAGACATCTGGCTGTGCAGGATAGATATGCATTCACATGGGCACAGTTTCATCAGTCAGGTCCTAGCACTGGCTCAAAATCTTGTGCATCACAAAAATGAAACCCACTATCACAGCTGCCAGTTGGGATTTACATATTTATTTCTATGGTCCACATTAGGGAATAAATATTGTGTAGTTCTGCAACTAAAAAAAAGGTTCTGTTATTGTTAACACCTCTAAATCATTAAGGCACATCCAGATCTGGGTTAAGCACGTTTTGAAAACCTGTAATAAATAAAACAAGTAGATTCCACACAGACTACATTTTTTCAGGGAACATGACCTTACCCAGCTCCTCCAGGACCACAAGCAGCCTTGCAATTTAAATCCAATTTCTCCCTCTAATTTCCCATCTCCTTTTTTTTAAAGCTCAATTCCTTCAGTATCCATTGCATGTTAGATTTATAATGCTAATCAAACTTCTCCAGGTAGAGATAGAGTTTATAAATTAATCCTGGGTAAAATAAATACATCAGCCAATCTTGGTACAAACATTCCTGCTTCTGATTAATCTGAATTCCAGGACGTGTGGCATGCATTTCAAAAGGGAGAAGAAGCAGGAAAGATGCTCTCCCAGCACTCAGCACAGCGTATTTGCATCAATGTGACCTCAAAGCCACAATGCCTGGGCAGGTGGCAGGATGAGACTCTCGTAGTTATTATGCAAAAGTACAACTTGCTGCGCTGTTCCTTCACGCCTCCTTACCCAGGCAGGGAGCTCCAGGTGCACAGTGCTTGCTGCTGCCAGGGCTGCAGGGTTTGGCTCTGAACCCCAGGTACAGGAGCTGGGGTGACCCCAGTCCACAGCCCCACACCAAGGGGCACAAACCGAGCCTTCCAAGGCTTCCTGGCTGCTTTAAGATATTTATAAATAAGTGCCCACAACTCAAGTTGTACTTTCCTGTTTTATGCTAACTACAGGCACCTATAAGAAGCGATCAATAATAGTCTGTGCCATACCCTAAGAACCCTAAAATGTTAAGTGCAGGAACCCTCCCAGACAAGACATTACAGCATTTATAGAGGCTGAACAAAAGCTATTTATACACTAACTCAGCAGAGCTAACAAAATTGGCTGGCTGGTTTAAACAGGACCCGGGGCCAGAAGTCTAAGCAGCTCTGCTGCCCCATATCAGATGTAGCTCTACACTGAGCCAGCTCCCCAAGCAACCAACAGAAAGAAAATGCATGAAAGCTGCAACTGAGCATTTATCCATGAGGAATATAAGGGCATCAGGGGTATCTCAACCCACTGGGAAGAAATCATCTCAATTATACCATTTTACTGCAGTGCTAAGGCGAGGCTTCCCAGCTTCCATGCAAAGCCCACGAGTACAAAAGAGGGCACAGAGCTGTCCATCAGTCAAGGTGGACTCAGCTTGGACTCACCCACCTGAGAGGCAGAGAAGCAAAGGCTCCTCTGGCCACATCCCTACCAGCCATGTCAGCCCATACCTCCCATGACGCTGGCAGCACCGGCTCCCCCTTGGTTGTGCCATTGCACAAAGTCTTGGTTAGTTGCTATCTATGCCCTAATTTATCATTCTTTACAGAGTCTTATTATATATCTGATAGGCTTCACTTAAGTAGACACCACTTGTTGGTGTAATGGGTACAGTCTGAAGAGAAGTACTAAGTACCTTCCTCATTAAATGCAAACACAGTGGTCCCAATCTCTGCCTTCAATTCCACAGTGAAATTCCCTCTCTTTCACCATGGACACGATACGATTGCCAATTAAAGAGTGAAAGCAGAACTCAGTGCAATGCTAAAGCAATTAAACAGGAAAAAAGTCATGAGAGCAGGATGAACACAGTCTACTGGGGAAGAAAAAAAGAAATTAGTCCTCTAAAAGCAACAGTAAAAAACCTGTATGTGCTGGATTTGATTTTAAGAAAATGTTAGCAATAATACATATGCTCAGTTGAGTTGCCCAGAAGAATTAGTTTTAAAGAGAAAACAGAGTTTAAAAAATACACTTAGAAAGCAATACTATTGTTCTGGTTTATGTACTGTCACTGCCATACACTGCTGTACTTCCAAATGCTTCAGAGATCACAAAGTGCTCTCCCATCCCCAAAATGAAGCCCAGCAAATTGCTAATGACAACAGTTAAAGCAAGACATGGAAACCAGTCCTAAAAATGAACAATGTCAGAAACAGCACTCTAGTTTAACAGCCCTAACCAGGCAGCCAAGTGCAGCTCACAGTCTTGTTCTCCCAGCAGACTCCTCTAAAGAGCCAGGGCAAATCAGGAATTACTAATTACGAGTATCCAAGGAGGATGCAGTGACATTTCTTTGTAAGGCTGGAGCATTTTGTGGCTATTACACTGGCTCTTAACCTCTCATCCCATCACACAACTCCTATGAGTTTTGTGGTCCCAGCATAAACCCTGTGGAAAAGAGCTGACACTGCAGAATCCCAGCTCTTATCATTAAAGCTAACTGGATCCTGATCTTCAACCAATTTAAGGCAGAGCTGATGCAGGGCATGAATGATCTCCTTTCCTGGCAGGCAGCCTCTCCAGGGAAGGGGGCTCTTCATGCAATCAACGGGATGAGCACGGCTGTCTTTAACAGGGGTGAGCTGGGCCATGAAAGCACCACCCTGCCAAGCCCAGGGCACACACGATGGGGAGCCTGCAGATTCTGGCTCCACAGCAGCCAGACCAGGCAGCTCTGGGGATCAAATCAAGATCAGACCTGGCAGCACCCCTGGGCACAATATCTGCTTTGACGTTTCCAATGCCCTGTGGATGCCTCCAGGAGCGAACTGAGGGTGAGCTGCCAGAGGCATAACAGCCAGTACAAACTCCTTCCCCAGGTACTTCAAACTCACAGTAACCTTGCTGTTAACTCCCAGAAAACTTAATTTCAAGACAGAACTGAAGTCCTCTAATGTTACCTCTTCTGAAAGCTTAGCTTGTGCTCAAGAACAAAAATAAAGTTCTAAACCCAAGGGAATGAAAGGGTTACACGATCTGTGTGTTAGACAGGTCTTAAAGTATTCTAATGTCTGGGCAACTGGTAAGAAGGGGGAGCTGATCTGAAATATATAAAAATTCCTATGTGTTTAGGAAGCTTTACCAGTAAACTGAGCTATCGATCAGAGTACTGACCCTTTCAAGCTCGCACAAACCTAGAATTTTAATATCTCCTCCAGGTATCAAGAAAAAATTCCAAACTAAGGCCAAGTCTTAATAACACCAAATAATGTTCTTTTTAAATGTGCTATTATATCATGCTATTAAACTACTGACAGTGAAGCACGTTCAGGTATCCTGTGAGCATCTCTAGCACAAACCACTGTGGAAAGAAATATTCTTGGACAACAAAGCAACCAAAGAGCTTCAGGATGCCCAACTGCATATGCTCATTCCTTAACACAAATTTTGTTCTGACACTCTAACATGCACAAATTCTATGGGACTTTCTTGCTCATTCTCTAAATCTCAGGTAATTTCATTTTGACCACCTCCACTCTTGGCTTAAAACCCAAGACAGAGTGCTCTAACAACCTTCAGACAAGCTTACTTTCAACTCAAAAGCTGAGAGCAAGGAAACAGTCATTCCTGCAGGTCACAAGCCCCTCCTCAGCAAACACCCAGCAAGATGCAGGTCATTCAATTCAGAGCAATAATTCCCACGCCAGGAGGGCAGAGAAGGTGCAGCTCAGGACACTGCACACAGCTCCCATCTGCGGGATGCAGGAACACACAGCCAACTGCAACAAGCAGGGAGTTAGCTCAGGGAAAAGGTGATGTTTCAAAAGCAAAACGGGCAACACCTTCTACTCTTAGGCTTTGCTTCAAGCAGATGCTATTTGATTTTTAAACCCACACCTATATATAGTTAGAGTAAGTGAAAATGTCTGTTGATACTCGTGTTACTCAAGAGTCACTCTAATTATTAACTACAGCTCCAAGGCCTATGGTGCCTTCTCCAAAGAACCCGGAGGAACATCTCCACTACCATTAACAGAAATACCAGTCCTGACCTCAAGGGGACCTGCCAGGGAGCAGCCAGAACCCTGCAAAGCTGCAGGAAAGAGACAGGTTTGCAGCACATGGGACTGTCCTGCTCCAGGTCCGTCAGTCACTGCCTCCACCTCCCATGCACGGAAATCAGCAGCCCACTGCCACCAAAACCCTCTGGATTTCAATGGAGCACACATGGAAATCAGCACACCAGCCCACTGCCACCAAAACGCTCTGGATTTCAATGGAGCACACATGGAAATCAGCACACCAGCCCACTGCCACCAAAACCCTCTGGATTTCAATGGAGCACACATGGAAATCAGCGCACCAGCCCACTGCCACCAAAACCCTCTGGACTTCAATGGAGCACATATGGAAATCACACCAGCCCACTGCCACCAAAACCCTCTGGACTTCAATGGAGCACACATGGAAATCACACCAGCCCACTGCCACCAAAACCCTCTGGACTTCAATGGAGCAGAAAGAAAAAGGCTACAGGAAAAAAGCTGCCTGCTGGTTTGCTTCTTTCACTGAGTTGTTCCTCCAGCATCAGCCTGTCCCCTCCAAATTGCTTTCATATCTTGCTGTACAAAATGTCTTTTTCCTCTCAGGGAGGCTGGAACATCTCATAGGAATGATGACCGGATTTCACAATATGTGGTTTTGAAGGTTGGTGTTAAATTTGACACTGTAGCTCCAAAGTAATTGTGACTAACCACTAAATCAGCATGTGTAATGGATTCCTCTGAACATTTATAGCTAGCAGTTCCATTATGCTCTAATCTGGAAAATGTCTAAACGACTCTCCACAAAAATTAGATGGGAACATAAATGTCTTGATAAAAACAAGATTCCAGAGATACTCCACTTAACCACAGTGACTTCTAAAACATAATGTCTAGTGCAATAGCATCCACTGGAGTGCAGTCATTTGCTATTTGATTTTTAAACCCATGCTTCAAGACATCAATCTAGAGAGCATCAAGTCTATGTGAAAGGTGAAACAATTAAGAACAAACCTCTGGGACAGTGCTGGGATCTGCAAGGAGAGTGAGTGGCAGCAAAGGAAATGAGGAGCACCAAGGGGCTGCCCTGGAGCTGTGCAGGGAAGCTGCCTCTCCCTGCTGCCAAAGGGTAAGCTCAAAGTCATCCTGTGCTCCTGCATGCTCATCCCTGCACATCGTTTGAATGAAAACCCCTCAGTCCACAGCAGAACAACACACTGTAAGAACTGTCTGTCCTTGTTCAGATTCAAACCCCTCCTCAAGCTGTGATTTCCAAACTCTGAAGGTCTGGGGATAACGCAGAGGGAGAAACACCACCTTAGAGATCTTGTCTGCCCTCTCTTATGCAGAAAATGATGCCAGAAAAAGGCCTCTATGCAATCAAAACCACAATAAAAATAATACAATTAGCTAAGCATACAAGAAGCAGAAGAGGGAAGCATTACTGATTCATTCAATTTTCCTGGAAAAGCTTGAACTGCGCTTAAGCAGAGGACAAGTTGAAATTTTCCATTAGTGAAAAAACAAAAAAAAAAAAAAAAAGGAAAAGGCTTGTTTAAAGAGAGAAGGGGAAAACCCACTAGTGTTCAAGTACAGCACAATAAATTTTACCACAAAATCTCTGCTAGGCAGAAGCCCTGCTCCCAGCCAAAGGAGCAGCGGAGCTTGCAAAAAGGCTGCTTATTTAACACAAAAACTGTGTATGAAATAAAAGGCCATAAGAGAACCCCAATCTTCAAGCAGGGAGGGAACAGACAATTTTTTGACAGTCCTCTCAGAAAATTTTCCTCCAGTCTCCCTGCCTGGGGGGCAGCTGGGAGGGGGAACAGGAGGTGAGGAAGAGGTGGCTGGGCTGGGACTGCTGCAGGTGACCCCAAAGAGCTGGATGGCACTTGCAGCCTGGAGTGATCTCATCTGACCCTGGGCCAGCAGCACAGGCGCCAGCCTAAACCAGGGACTCAGAAACACTTCCCCACTACACTCTCCTGAGCTGTACTGGGCTCTCCTACACCACAACCAAGGATCAAAGCCAAGTGATTGCAGCACATCCCAGCCCTGCTCCCTGCATTAAAGCGAAGGGTTTTGCTTTTGTCCTTAACAGAAAGGGATGTTTCATCTCAGCTGCTCAAGCAAAGATGTAAAACCTCTTGCAAAATAAAAGAATGTTTTCCACATGAGCTAAAAAGTCTGTCTTCTGCTCCTCACTTCTCCAAACATCCAAGATTGGCTCCCAGCAGCTATCACACCACAGATTTTAGGATCACTTACACAAGCACAGATCATGCCCTTGTACACAAGGACACAATGTACTCTTCAGCTTCCATAAATCCTACAGTCACCTAAATCCAAAAGAAAGCACATCTCCCAAGTCCTGTAATAGAACCCAACACAAACTTCCACAAATACAAAAAAAAAAAAAAAAAGGAATGACTTCTGGCAGCCCAGATCTGCAATTCCTGCTTTTACATTGCATCCCAGATGGCTGCTTCCCCTTTCCATAGGAAATTACATCAGTCCTCTGCTGTATTCAAAATTATTAGCCATGCCTTAGAAGATACAGTCCTAGATAGGCAAGCCACCTGCAAATGCTCATGTGTCCAGTGACTTCTGTCTGCCAAGTGCTTGGTGGGAGGAGATGAGGTTCCCACCCCAAAGCTGTTCTCAATAAGGGTCTTGGGAAGCCAAACACATGAAAGTCACAAGAAAGCGTTTTGGTAACACCTGCTGCCAAAAGAGAGCAACTCACTTCACAGACTGTGTGTCCTTCTCTTGATGATCAGGTTTCAGCTTGGGTGCCCATCACCATGAGATGACAGACCTCAGGTTTAACCAACCTAACCTCCATTCTAAACAACTAAAGGTACTGGGAACTCCAGCATGTTCTGAGACACACAAATATCCTTAAAAAGAGTTTTAATCACAAGAGTAAAGAGACCAGAATATCCCTTATCTCGATGGACCGTTTTATAAGGCATTAAATATTTTTACTGTAAGGGAAAAAATAAAGTATGATAGTGCACTTTATACCCATAACTCTTCTATGATTACAGAGGTTTATTGCAGGAAGCAATTCACCTTCCTGACATCAGATGATACATGAGGAAAAGCAGAAGCAAAAATGTTCTGCTAATTTCAGAAAAATAACATAACATGACGGGAAAAGCAAAACCAGCTCTTCAGAGAATAAACAAGAGAGCCTTAGATTCTTTAAAAAAAGCCTATAGTTGCAATTTCCAAAGTACAATTAATTTGTAACATTTAATACACAAGTTGTCATCAGCCTTAAACCTCAATTTCCAGACTCAGCTGTACCTGGGAGAGCAGCAGGATGGGCTGAGCACACAATCAAATCCTCCAGCACAACTGCTGAGCCTCCGCAGCCAAGCCAGAGAATCTGCTTATATATTTTACAAATAACCAGATCCCTCCCTAATCCAGGCTCTGAGAAATTTTTATCTCACCATGAGCTCAGTTATTCTTAAGTCCTTTCTGTGTTTTTTTTCCCTCCAGGCTGCCTGATACACTGACCAATTTTATAAAAAGGATTGGCTGACGGGAGGTCTGGATTCAGGTCAAACAGAGTTGGCCTTTTCAGTGTGCTCCTTCAGATGCTGATGGAAAACAGATTTAAAACTCTCATTTTCACCTGTACCCTCAAACAAACCAGGATGCTGCCCAGGAAAGGAATCTCTTCCTACAGCCTTCTCCTGCAGAGGCCTGGCTGTTACACAGAGTCTGAATCAGGTGCTGCTTTTGGTTCTCCAGGTCTCCAAACCAAGGCTGATATACCCGCCAGGATGGGCAACATCACATGGATCCATCAAATTACCCAACCTCTCCCCAGGCCTTTGGGTCCTGTAACAGGGAATCGCAACTTTCACTTGTCTCAGCAAGTCTCTGGACCCTGCACCCTCTGCTTGGTGCACACACAGCTGCAGCACTGAGCACCCCAAGGTATAAAACAGCAAGAATTGCAGCAGGGGAAAGATGGCATCCCAAACAAGAGAGAAAACACTCAAAACCCCAAGTTTGCAGAGCACAAAATTTTGCCACTCCAGACCAGCAAAATGTGCTGACACTGTTACTGATCCCTATTCTGCAAAGCCCTGAGCAATAAATTTAAACACTTTGAGCCTATGCTTAAGCAATATATTTAAGTACTTTTGGTAGCACAACAGAGTTCAGGCTTGACAAGACATAGTTTGTGTGCCTCTTAAACCTAGTGATGCACAACCTCCTTCTGATCCCATCTCCAGAAATATCAGCACCATTATGTGCTTGCACTTAAATGTCCCAATAAATAAATTTAAAACCATTTATGGCAGATTTTCCCAAAAGCTGTATTGTACCAAACCCCAGGCCACATGCAATTAGCACTTTCATCCTTGCAAGCAACAAAACGGCTCAGTAATTCAAAACACAGGGCAGTGCTAACACATTTCCTGTACAGTATTTTATGCTGATTGTATTCCTAGCAAAACTTCAATTTCTTCTTGCACATGGTAGCATGTTAAGTATACCACAAAATACTGGGTGATTTAGCAGCTTGCAGAACTCTTTCCCAGTCAAAACTCATCCCTAGCCACTGCCCTCTTGTTCAGCTGTTCTGCATCACTGCTAGCAAACTGTGAGCTCCAATCTCCAGCAGGTACTAGCAGCAATGCCCCATAAATCTAACTCAGTAAGGAAGTTGTCTCTATCCATAAAATTCTGAGAGGGCTCGTATTCCAACCCAGAACACTGCTGACACCCAAAATGCAACTATCAGCATGGAAAGTGAGCCAGTAGAAGGCTGCCTCATCTCAGGAAAAGCAGCTGCAGGTGCAACTACTCTTTTCATTTGTTTTCTGCCTCTTCTCTGGAAATGGGGTGAAAAAAAGGCTTTCATAACTCTGCTTTGCCAAATCCATTAGTTGTGTTTATGGGCTCACCTGGGGTCTATCTGAAGCAGGAATGACTTAAATGGCAATACAGGATAGTCTTGCAAATTAGCAGAGTTGAGGAGATCCAAGGAACTGACGTCTGAAGGAAGTCTCATGTCAAGGAACTGAAGCTTCTCCTAGGTCTCTGCTACCACTGTGCCTTCTGATGGTCCAGTCTCCTCCACTCTGAGCAGCTGCAGCTTTGACAGCCACCAGGCAAAGCAGCAGCTTAAAGCACAGCACTTTCATTCCTACTGACTTTGGTCAGGACATCTGGTGTCACACACCCAAAGTCTCCTGTTTGGAGGGCAGGTCCTGGCTTTTTTCACTACACCCTTCAGTCAGAGCACCAGGTTCACAAACACACCTTCAGAGCATGATTAGATCTTACTTCAGGACAACTGTACTTAGGATCTTCCCAAGTTGTTAATTTCAAAGAGCAAAGTTGTACATTGCTTCATTCATGAAAAGGGGTGAAACCAACATGATGCAAGAGGTCTGGCCTGGAAGCAGTGAGTGGTGTGACCCCACAGCAGCAGCCACATGGACAGGGAGCTTCCTCTTACCTTCCTGGGAAGGGAAGGAACATCACAACCCTCCCAGGACACCAGCATGCACACAGCAGGCTGCTGGCACCTGTCACTACAGCACTCTGGTTTTCTATTTAAACACTACAGATTCCCCTAAATTCAAACTGAACACAATATTTCCAGTGTCTCTACCTAGGACTGGTCACATAGGCAGCAAAGCTACTACATGCAGCCAGGCTAGGAAATCCAACATCCTTTATGCTATGTACAGATGGAAAGATATCCTTGTGCAAATTACACAGACAAGGCAGTGGCTGAGAGGAGACAACAGACTTGGTGATGAAGACAGGACTCACCCCAGGTATAATGTCTTGGCTTCTCAAATCCCACTGTCATGTTTATGTACCACTGTTCCTTCATGCAGACCAGGATTAAGCAGCAACATGCCACATGAAAGCCAAACAACTGATCTTTATAGTCAGCTACATTTGAAAGCAAAAATTCTACCCCATATTTTATTAACCTATAGTTACTGGAAATCACCAAAGTAAAACCAAAACCCAAACCTACTGAAGCTTTGGCTAAAGATGCGCACTTAGTAAAAGAGCAAATGGAGTGACCATGCCAAAACAAGCTTGTTCTCTTACCAGAGATCGACTTGAATGCTTACCAGCACACAGGAATTGAAGGAGTTAAAGACTAATTTATGCCATTTATGTTCTTGCAAGTCACTCAGCTACCATCCAGCAGGCACATCCTGTTGTGTCTGACATTTCCTTGAGTGCTTTTGTCTTCTCCCTTCCCTGTGCTACCACTGTTCTGATTCGATCCAACACCCCCCCTAAGAAAAATGAACAGCTCTGTGAGAGGCAGAAGCCACACAGCCACCTTCCTCCCTTTCTACAGTTGGTGGAATTAGTTCCAGGAGGAACAAAACCTGCCACTCTTGTGGAAATGCTGCAGGGACAGACCCTCCTCCCACCTCCAGCCCCCTCCCAGTCCTCCATGGGGAGGAGAACCCCACAGCACCTTCACCAGCAAGATGAGTTAACTGCTGGCAAAAAACATGATAAAGTTAGTACCTGGCAGGTTTTGCATAAGCAAGACACAAGCTTATTCCAAATAACTTTCTCTGAACCCACAGTGAAAAAAAAAAACAAAACTTGCTACCTCAGAATGGCTTGGGATTGCTCCAGGGACTAACTTTCCCACAGGCAAAAGGAAATGCTCTCCCCTCAGTTACCCTGAAAAAGAAACTCTCAAAAGCAGCTTCTCTGGCTCTGACCAAGGAAACATTGTTTTGCTTAACAGGGGGGGTTAAAATAGTTGCTTTTCTCTGAACCCAAGGAAGGCTGAAGGAAATAATCAGCGGCAGAGAGTGTTTCAGTCACTCAATTTGGGTGTCTGCCGAAGGATCTTACAGCTCAAACACAGCACTGAATGAGCAGATTGCCATTGCTGGGAGCTTTGCAATGTTTTAACCTTAGCCAGAAAAAAAATGGATTTATGGCAGAATTGATCTTCCAGCTACTCGGACCTCTAAGAGCATCAAAACTGCACAATCCTTTTGATTACAGGAAATTAGGAGCATTTGCTACAAGGATCTCATGAAAGGCATACTCTTCTTCATGCCTTTATGGAGATGTGCAAAATCATTTATGCTGCAAGATTATCTCCCTCGTAGCTGCATATATTTAGTTATATTACATCAAAAGTTTGGCTCCTTCAGAGTTGGGTAAGCAGCTGAGAAGCAAGAAGTAACATGATTTGAGTCTCACCCCTAATGGATCTTATGATTTATAGGCCTCTAAAGACTAATGATTTTTTTCAAGACTAAAAAAGAGGAGATTTCACTCAAAGCTGTATATAATACTTAAATGGATTCTGTCTTTAAAAGCATGAACAGCCGAGAAAGAAGGCTAAAGTCAGGGAAGAAGAAAAAAAGCTGGTCCTAATTGCCGCTTATTCAAAAACATTATCTTGTTATATGCATATATTCACTATCCACCCAGAGATATGGGAGTGGATGGAAAAGGCAACAGCACATTAAGTGTTTAGACTTTCTATTTCCACAAAACCCACCCCACTCGATGTTAAACACAGGTCCCACCCAATGAAAACATATTAAAGGAAATCTACATTGGCTGTTTACATCAGCAATATGAACTTAAATGCAAAAGAATAGAATGCTTTGGCTTCTTAGTCTCCCATTAGCAAATGCAATTATCTTTCATTAATTTTACAGTGTTCACAGTAGAAATTAAATAACTTCTTCATGTCTAAGAAAAACTTTACCGTGTTAATTATTCATAAATACCAAAGTCTCCTACTTATTACTCATCACAAATGTGATTCGTTTCAATAACGCCTGAATAATTCGGTGCTACCCTATTAGTCCCAGAACACAATGTACAATTGCCAGCATCAGCAAGTCAATCACAAACAATAATCCACGCTTGCCAGCTGCCAAGGAAGAAGAGGAGGAGGAAGGAGGAGGCAGGAATGGCAGGAATGGCATTTTCCCCCCACCCCAGTCACCGTGCTGCCTCCATCATCCCATAGGAAAGGAGAGTCCCACATCTCCTCTCCTGGTTGCCTTTGCTTCCACCCAAGATGCTGCAGACTCAGGCACTGCTCGGGCAAGAATTCCATCCCCAAACTGGGAGCAGGGAACCAGGCTCCCAAGGGACCAAGGCAGCAGCTGGGGATGCTCCACAGCTTTGCTTCCCTGCCTATTTACATCTGGGCAGGCAGCTATCCAGCACTGGGAATTAACTGATCGAGAAGGGAAAGGAGATTAATCCTCACAAGTCTGTAAGGAGCCTACAAGGATAATTCCAAAAATGGCTGAGGGCTGCTCACCCACAGTAATCCCTGCAGAGTGAAACAAAGCCCAGGCACCACTGCTGCAGCAAAGTGGTTAAATAAGGGAATTATCCAGAGTTTTGCACCCTGGCCGCTTGGCTGCTCAGTGGGTTGAGCTTATGGGAGGGGAAGAGAGGGCTGAAAAGTTACTGCAGGAATAAAATAAGCTGAATATGCTGGAGTTACAAGATTGTGTATTATTTCTTCAGTAACTTAAAAAAGAGAAACTTGTTCACATCACCAAAATCTTAAGAGTTGCACCAAATCACACATACGTATCTATATACATATTTTTTTTTCCATTAAAATGTCAAGAAAACCTTTGACACAAGGCTCATTCGACACGGGTTCCACCCAGCCCAGCTGTCCTGCCCTTGGCATGGCTCCCAGAGGCATCGTGGACCCTGCTGCACTTCCCAAAGCCTGTGTCTTCTCAGAAAGACCCATTCCAACATCCCATTTCGAGCCACATATCAATTATTTTTGCTTTCTAGCAAGTTATGTGAGCTAATTTGGGCCAAAGCCATACAGAAATGCTGCCTTTATTATTACAGTTGTGGAGAAAGTAAATTAATGCAAAGGATTGCACACAGAGGCCTAATCCATTTGAGGTAAATCAATGCATTGCACATTTAAATTGCTCTGCTTTCCTTCAGAAAAGTACATTGAAGTGATTCATTAGGCACTGAACTGTTCACAGAAACAGACCAATTCTCTTAGGCATGCCAGTGCATCTCTGCTAGTTAAATTTAAAAAGCAATCAAATCTACTAATAAGTCCTTTTTGCCGACATTTACATCAGTAGAGAACATGATTCCTGACAATTCAGATTAAATAAATGAAGCACAAATTAATCTCAGTTAATATGTCTCAGAACCAACGCTCGACTTGTTAAGCTTAAAAATCTGTCTTTTAATAAAAATAACTTATTGGTAATGCCTGACTTCCAAGCGCCTTTGATAACCTTTATTAAAGGTTATAAAGTTATCAAGAGGGATCACAAGGCACAATCTGTGTCTATTTTAATACAGTCAAAGTATTTATTTATAGTTTAATTTGAATATTTATATATTCCAAAAGAAAAATTAACAGAAAGGCACTCTTTTAATAAAAAGTTATTAATTCTTAGTACAGCAGCACCATGCCACAGTGTTCAAATTCCCACTCTCTTCTTTAGGGAGGACCAACTCAGATAACATATGGAATAAACAATTCAAGGTGTAACACTTGTGCTTCATATCTTGCTCTACTGCAATCACCGGGAGTTATTTCTGCAACAATTAATGCCTTCTCTCTACCCACAAGAAATTCTGCAAATTTAAAGGCAGTATGAAACATCCTTTCAAATAACAGAAAGTAAATTTGCACCTTATTAAAGACTTAGAGAACTGAAGAGACCTAATATGAAAAATTATTTTTTAATCCCTTTAAGAAGTCCAACATTTTATCTGCAAAACTAGCTATATCAATTTAGAGGGCTTTACAAGTCCTATAGTCCAAATCTAAAAAACCCATGAACTTAAGTTTATTACCAAGCCTTTCAAGGTTAGTCCTTGTAATGGGATTAGGTGAAAGAAACACTTGTACTTATGAAAATAGTCCCTTGCCCTTCCCCTCAAAACCCCTTTTTCACTCTGTAGGCTGGTCCACTGCTCCTACTGCTTTGGTCCCAACAGGTGCCATGCAGGAAAATTCAGCTGCTGGAGGTGCAGGTTTGTGGGTGGCAAAATAGCAAATCCCACCCTGCAACCACCAGGCTGAAACAAGCAGGGCCATCAGGAAATCCTGCTGATCAATGAAACAGCTCAGAGCCACTCAGGCCTGGCAGCATCTGCAAAAGCTCTGGGGGTTTTTCTGTTTGTTTGGGGGTTTTTTGGTTGTTTGTTTGTTTGGTGGTTTTGGTGATTTGTTGTTTGGGGTTTTTTTTGCTTTATAATTGTTGCTCAGTTTTTCCTGGGGAGTTTCAGCGGTGTGTGTTTCAAGGGCAGGCACCCTCTTGGTGCTCTGGCCAGAGCCCAAGTTACAGCAGGTCACCCCATCTGCTCACTCACAGCCTCCAGCTCGGCTGTGCTGCTCCCCTCTGTCCCCGAGGAGCCCCCCAGGCTTCACCCCAGCACCTGGGGACTCTGTCCTGGCAAATGGTGTCTGCTCCACCAGCTCCAGAGGTTCTGAATTCTCCTCCTCCTGCTGCAGCCTGCATTATCCACCCAACGTCTTGGAGCACCATGGGACCCTAAAGCATCTCTTCAGCCTAAAGGGTTTATTGCTGATTTATGGGGCTTAACTATTCCCCAACTTCCACCACTAGAGGTGAGACACTGAGTTCATCCACTCGCACAGCTATGTAACACCTCTGCAGGAGGGAGAGGCACACTCAAAGGCTGCTAAGAACCAAACCCTACAAAAGAATTTTCTCTCCCTTGGCAGTGCTATGGATGGTTTTCCCCCTCCACACCAAAGCAGTTCACTGGGGAACTGTTACCAATACCTCTGTAGCTACCTACACACTGCACCATAACAAAAACTCACTGTGGGAAAAGTAAAAAATAAACTAACCCCACCTCAGTTAGAGCCAGTACTGCAGAGCTCCACATTTTCAAGAGCATGTGGATTAATCTGTTCAGCCAACAGAGACACACGCTGTATCTCCAGTTTGCTAGGAAATGTTTCAACCTTTTTTTTTTTTCAGATTTTTGTAAGACTCAGCTTGGAAGGGCTGCAGTAACACGCAGGGACAAGATAAGAACACCCATGCATTGCCAGCAGCCTCTGCCCCACATCACAACAGCCTGGTGCCAACATCAGGCCTCCCAAAAGCCAGCAGGCACCAACCTGGTCCAACAGGCTTGTACCAGCAGCACAAAGTTTCTTCCATCTCAGACTTTCTGGCTCCAGAGGCAGCTCTACAAGCTCGTTCTCCTTTCAACAGGGAACATCTCCTTCCTTTAATGCTACCCAGGAGGAACATCAAATACAGCCTGACCTTCAACCACAACCACATCTCTCACCCAAGGAGGGGACAAAGCCATGACACCACTTAAGAATGCTGGTACCTGTATTTGCTCCTATGTCTCATTACAGTTTCCTGTCTAACCTCAAGGCCTTTTGTTTCTTGCAATGGTGCCACTGGATTTACTGCTATAGACAACTTCAGTAGACACTTCCCATAATAATTAGCCAGAGCTGAGAGAAATCTCAGTCCTGTGATGCACAGTTACTTTGGATGCTGCCTCTGTTCAGTGTGCCAAAAGCTTTGAGGCTTCCACAATCAATCAAGTGACCCAAGTCAGTCACTCATGACTAGGAAAAAGCACATTTCTCCTTTCTCACCACTGGTGCCAAGAAGCTGAGACAATCCCCTCCTTGCTGCCACCACCATCAGCCCATTCCACACACCTCCCAAGTGGCAGATCCAGAGCACTGAAAGCATCAATTTTGCCTATACCTTCCCCCTTCCCTCTTCTGTGGTTTCTGGGTGCTGCAGTGGTGAGCAGGGCTGATGGAACAGGAGAGAAATGGGAACAGGAGCATACAGAGCATGCACTCCAATGGGATCCAAGGAGAGAAACCCAAAAATCCCTCCCCCCACACCCAGGAGAACCATGTTCCTCCAGGGGAAGAAAGAACAAAAGAAGGAGAAGATCTATTTACCCGCCAGCTATTTATTAAGGAGCACAAGCCACCATTACAGAGAAAATGAAGTTTTGGGAACCTATATGCTCACAGACAGGAAAGAACCATGGTGTTAAATCCACCTCAGGATTGTGTTAAAGCACAATAGCCATCCTGAGTATTTCTACTGCTCCACTGAGGGAATCTGTGCTCCAAACCTGCAATTCCCAGAGAAAACAGAGCAGACTACTAACGGAATTAAGAGCAGATACTGCAGGATGACTGCTGCAGGCAGCAAGGTTCTCGTGTGTACACCCTCCAGGCTGATCCCATCACATCCCACCACAGGGATGCTCTGTACCCGGTGCTAGAGCTTCCTCCAGACTAACAAAGACTCAACTTTTAAAGAAAACAATAGGCCCCTAGAGACCAGCCCAGGTAACCAGCAATCTGACAAGCAGACTCGCCGTGCCTGAAAAGACAAACACCTGTGCAAAGTAATCACACATAGGTGCAAGCTAAAAGGTTTGATGGAAGTATTTGGGTATTTCCAGACAAGGCCACACAGCCCCAAGTCAGTAACTACAGACTGCTTGATGCAGCTGCCAGGGAGTTCAAATCACTCTTACAACAGGTCTCACTTTTCAATCACCTCAACTATAAATGCCTTTTCTATAAATTCCTACCCTTATCAAGACAAGGTTCACTTGAGAAAATTCTTCTCAGCTCCTGATAGAATTCTTCTCCCTGTCCTCACAAGGCTCCCCAAATGGGCCTTGCACTCCTCCAAGCTGTTTCCCCTTCTCTCAGGATTTGCACACCAGGGCTGTGACCTCCTGTCCCTTCCCACCAGCACACATGACCCAGGATGGTCAGGCCTCCCTCTGAAAACCTCAGTTCAGGAATAGCCAGGCTGACCCTACTTGGAGCCAGCACGGCTTCCCAGCTTAGGCACACCATCCCACACCTACTGCTGCTCTGAAAGCAGCTTTTATCTGCCCAGAAAGGGCTTAGACTTCCTGTCTGCTACTGGCAGTAGGTAGAGCTGCTAATTAACCAGTTGTCAGCTGAACCGCTGCTAAATCGAGAGCACAAACTAAAATTAAAGATGAGGTATTAAAATGGGCAGAAAGACTTGAAAGGACTATTGTTCATTTAAGAACTTCTCTTCCTGTATTTTTTAAACATTTAGAAATTGCAGTCCAAATAATTGCTTGTCAAGACTTTTTTTTTGGAGAATAACTGTAGCTATTCAGCAAGCTGTGTAATTAGGTTATTAAAAGTATAATATCATTTGGAAGGCTTTGAGAGAGTAGACCTCTACCTAACACAAAATCATCAAAGCTTCATTTTCCTCCCTCTCTCCTGGCTTCAATCCCAAATCACAAGTCCCAGCGACCTCTCAGCAGTCAGCTGTGACAGCAGACATTGTTTATAGGATGAGGAGCCATCACTCTGAACTCCTGAGCAGGCACATGCACTGCTTCCATTCCAAGTCAGGAAAGCATGTCTGGTACCCAACAAAGGAAAGAAAATACAAAGCCAAAAGCTGCAGACAAAATCCCAGCTCTCTGAGCCTGATACTCCCTTCCCCCTCAGGTGGTGGGTTCAGGACAAGGAGCCTCCCCTTTTTCTGGAGGGCACAGCTAAGACCAAGCACAGACAGACTTGTCTCTAGGAAAGGAAGGGAACCCCTGACCCACAGGTACAGCACTGCAGGCCAGGCCCATCTCTGGAGAAAGAGGAACACTGGAAGCAGTACAGCAAAACAGAGCACATGTTATGTGATCTACATTTCTGCTGACAAACAACATGCTTATAGGACAGGTAAAATAAACGACGTGGCTGCAAGGCTCAGCAGCCTGAAACCAGGAAGCTAATAGATCCAGAGGGCAAGGAATTGGTCCTGATGTTAGCAAATGGGATGTCACAAAAATTAGACAATTAAAATTTAAAGCAGTAGGGAAGACAAAAGAGCAGGAATCACAATAGCCAAGTCTGATGAAGAGCTGCTCCTTGGGTACAGGACCATAATGATGCTAAGCATTTTTCTACTAGATGGCAGTGTAGTGTCACACTATATAAAAGGAATTCTAGAAAGAAATTGCTTTGTATTACAAGTGAATCTGTGCTTAGACTTGACTTCAGATGGCATGATATATAACAGCAGCCTCTTTGTAAAGGGACCTGCCGTTAGTCTCTCAGTGCAAGAGGAGTGATACTCTAGTTTCTAATTTCCCACAAAAGAGGGAGAAAAGACACTGGAATCCTGAGCAGTTCTGCTACACGGTACAGCCACAGACAAGCTCTTGAGTCTGTTACAACCGAAGGTGGGCTCTGATCAAAGAGCTCTGGGAGAGGGGGAAGCAGGTCCTCCCTGCTCAGGAGGAAAAGCTCCTGGGCTTCTGAAAGGCAGGGGCAACTTTTAGGCAACACCCTTGCTACGGTCAGGGGAGGCTGGCAACTTCGAGGGAAGATTCAGGGATAAAAAGAGAGCAGTGCCACTAAAATCCAAACTGCAAGCACAAAATGATCAAGGTTAGGGCTGAAGAACAATGCAAATATTTGCAGTAACTCAGCCATAACAGTAACCTTTACTTTGCACGGCCACCATCCTGAAGCCAAACTTCAGCCACCAAGAAGATACCAACAGCTCACCAACACTCCCAAAACCAACATTAATTCTTGGCACACCCTGGAGCTGCAGGAGCTCCGTACAGCCAAAGATGGAAAAGCTCCGGGGGAAGCTCTCAGGCAGCCGAAGCACCCTTCCTCCTGCGAGAGCCGCTCGGGGGTCTCCAAGCGGGGACCGCCAGGCCTGCTCCTGTGTCACCAGGCTCATCATCAGCGCCGGCCTCTGCCCGCCAGCGGTCACAGCCGCGACAGCCGGCGGGACATCGCTTCCATCAGCCTCCCACCGCCTCCCTGCCGGCGGAGCTTCTGCCCGCTCTGCCCTCCGCGGCGGCTCCGTGCCGGGATGCCGGGCTCACACCGCGCTCCCCCCTCCCTCCTCCCGCATCCCCGGCACGGCTGCGCCCCGCGGGCCATCGCCCGTCCCGCCGCAGAGCGCGGGGAGCCCCCCGGGGCACGGCCTCACCTGGAGGGCCGGAGCCGCACCTCCTTCTTGCTGTCCACCACGGAGGGCACGCAGTTGGTGAGCTCGGTCCAGTCGGCGTGCAGCCCGCAGCTCCAGCCGGTGGAGAAGCGGGAGAAGAGCCAGGTCTCCCGCTTGCCGGGCCGGTGGCAGGTGCACTTCTTCTGCCCGGCGCGGCACTCGCAGGGCTGCTCCAGCTGGATGTTGCGGACCAGGTGCCGCCCGAAGGTGGTGCCGCCCGTCTTCTGGATGTGCAGGAACACGATCAGGTCGTCCCCCTTGATGTTGAAGTCCACCCGCCGCAGCAAGTCGTCGGCGGAGAAATTGAAACGGGGAACGAAACGCGCCGGCGTCTCGTCCTCCGCCCGGTACGGGTCGGCGGCGGCGGCGGGGCTGAGAGCGCGGAGCCGCAGCAGCTGGCACTCGGTGCCCGGGCAGACGTACTGCAGCACGATCACGGCGAAGAGGAAGAGCATCAC